>OY998271.1:2500-1366666 GCA_963922045.1 Persicaria maculosa | reverse complement strand
GGCCGAGCATTGGCCGATCACACTCTCTCGTTGTCGGCCAGGAGCCGATTTCGCAATCGAGCCCCCTTGAGGGTGGTTTGCGAGAAGGTTGTTGGGATCGACCTCGGCACGACTAACTCAGCTGTGGCGGCGATGGAGGGTGGGACGCCGGTGATCATCACCAACGCCGAGGGACAGAGGATCACCCCGTCTGTGGTGGCCTACACGGACGCCGGCGAGGTCCTTGTGGGACAGGTCGCCAAGAGTCAGGCCGCCGTTAACCCCGACAACACCTTCTTCTCCATCAAGAGGTTTATTGGCCTGAAGGAAGATGATGAGAATGGGAATGTTAAGTTCCGTTGCCCCGCCATCGGAAAGCAGCTCACCGCCGAGGAGATCTCCGCTAAGGTGATTTGATTTGATTGTCTTCATTTGGATTGTGACTCGATCAAATTAAGGCATGTTTGGTATCGATATCTACCTATTACATACTCCATCCGTTCGGCAAAATATGTCGTTTACTATTCAAACACGCTTTTTTAGATTATAAAAACTATATTAAATCTATTTTTTATAATTATTTTTATAAATTCCTTACTTATTAATAGTAATTATGAGATTGTTAAAAAAATTATAAAAAATAGATATTATATATAGTTTTTATCATTCTAAAACAACGTGTATATAATAATAAACGACACGTTTTGGCGTCAACACCAAACGGAGAGAGTATCATATATCACGGTTATGATATCTAGTGTTTGGGGTATGATATCGTATTGATATCAAAATTTCCCCTTTTTTAGATCTATTTGATATACTAATTTTGAGGGAGGCCGGCCGATATCACATATCATCCGAGATATCGATATCTGATATCGAGATATCAATATCAGACGACGTCTAACACTGTTTTCTTGTTTTTCAGGTGTTGAGGAAGCTTGTTGATGATGCATCAAGCTTCCTGAATGAAAATGTGAGCAAGGCAGTGGTTACAGTGCCTGCCTATTTCAATGACTCACAAAGGATGGCAACCAAAGAGGCTGGTCGAATTGCGGGCTTCGATGTCCTCCAAATCATCAACGAACCTGTTGCAGCTTCATTAGCGTATGGGTTCGATACAAAAACCAATGGGACGATCCTAGTCTTTGATCTTGGAGGGGGTAACTTTGATGTTTCAGGTTATTTATATGACACTAATTCGGTATTACAATCAGTTTTGCTTCCTACATCTATATATGTAGCTCATATATAAGCTTGTTTCTTGACTATTTCGCGCAGTTCTTGAAGTGGGCGATGGCGTTTTACAGGTGTTGTCCGCCTCAGGCGACACTCATCTTGGAGGTGATGACTTCGACAAGGTTTGTTTGAACTGTTCTACTGAATGTGCTAGCTACAAACTCTCAACGAAACTTTCTAAACATCGGTCGTTAATGCAGAGAATCGTAGATTGGCTCGCTGAGAATTTCAAGCGTGAAGAGGGCATAGACCTACTGAAAGACAGGCAGGCTCTTCAGCTTCTCACTGAGACTGCTGAAAGAGTGAAGATCGAGCTCTCGACTCTAACTCGAACCGAAATCAGGCAAGCCCTCTTTGTCCCTTAGGGTCAGAGATTAATCTAGCTTAAAATTATAATCTAAATAAAATTTTTGATGAAATTTTAGCCTTTGTGAATATATTAAAAGAGTAAATTCTTGTTTGGCATGACAAATTACATAGAATTTTATAAGGCTATTTTTTCAAAAACCGTAAAAAAATTTCCACAACTCTTTGAAAATCTCCAATAAGCTTGTGTCAAACAAGCCTTTAGTCACTCAGTTCATCATCCAATCTTTACTGATCAGACCCTTTCCTTTCCGCAGTTTGCCCTTCATCACGGCAACACCTGATGGCCCGAAGCACATTGACACGATACTAACAAGGGCTAAGTTCGAAGAGTTGTGTTCGGATTTGCTCGATAGGTACGAGGTTTGTGTTATTATGTGCAAAATCCCAGTCCAGTATCATAGCTCTTCGTATTCTTGCAGGCTAAGGGTGCCTCTTCAAACTGCTGTGACGGATGCTAAGTTATCGTTTGAAGACGTTGATGAAGTGATTCTTGTTGGAGGCTCGACAAGGATACCCGCCGTGCAAGACCTTGTGAGGAAGATTACCGGGAAAGAGCCTAGTTGCAGTCTCAATCCTGATGAAGTGGTTGCTCTTGGGGCAGCTGTTCAGGTATGTGTACTTAGGCTATGTTTGGTAAAAGGTAGGCGAAGCTGATTAGATATATGTTAACAATCTAGTATGTATTTGGCAAACCTAGCTAGTTGTTAAAATCTTATATTTATTTCATTTAAAATTATATAATATCAAACTCAAAAGTTACAAAAAGCTAACTAATTTGCCAAAACACCTTTCGTTTTTCTTGTTACAGGCAAGTGTTTTGGCCGAAGAAGTCAAGGATGTAGTCCTATTAGACGTAACACCGTTGTCTATTGGTCTGGAGACGCTAGGCGGTGTTATGACGAGGATCATCCCTCGAAGCACAACCTTGCCAACTTCCAAATCGTATGTGTTCTCAACTGCAGCAGATGGGCAGACTACAGTGGAAGTCAATATCCTTCAAGGTGAAAGGGAGTTTGTGAAGGACAACAAATTTTTAGGAAGACTTCGCCTTGTTGGGATCCCTCCATCCCCAAGAGGAGTGCCACAGATTGAAGTTAAATTCGACATTGATTCGAGTGGCATACTCTTAGTAACAGCACTGGACAAAGGAACCGAGAAGCAGCAAGTTATTACTATAACTGATGTTATCACTTTGCCCAAAGAAGAGGTATGAATTTCTTGTTTTTTTCGTAAAACCTTGATTGAAGGGTATGGCTGTTATATGAACCCTCGTTCATTTATTTCAATTTACTATGTTATGAGCAAGTAGGGTCGTTGCTTAGTATCTCAGCTCGTTTATCTCGAATGAAATGATCGTTACAGGTTGATAAGATGGTAAAAGAAGGCGAGATGTTTGCAGAGGAGGACAAAGAGAGGAGGGATGCGATTGACACAAGGAACAAGGCGGTCTCCATCATAAACCAGACGGAGAGGCATTTAAAGGAATTGGGTGGTAAAGTCCCGGTTGAAGTCAAGGATAATGTAGAGGCTAAGCTTAATGAGCTAAGGGACGTCGTCGTCGGTGGTGTGACTCAGACAATCAAGTATGCAATGGCGGCATTGAACCAAGAAGTGATGCAGCTAGGGCAGTCCATATACAACCAACCAAGGCCTTAGTGAAAGTGGGAGCAGAGGCAGATTTCATATATATAAGAGCAGATGAGGTGATCACATCACAGTACATTCATATATTCATATACTATATAGTTTTGAAATGAACTTTGTTTGAGAGGAAGTTGCAAACCCAGAAATAAAACCATAGCATCAAATAAATGAACAAATTAACAAAACGAATCCTAGTGATAAATTGGTCTATGTTATCCGTCACATAACCCACTACCTTTCTCCAAAATCCCATTATCTTCTTCACTACTTCATTGTTGTAACCGTCACACTCCAACTAATTAACAACCTCACTAACCTCATTAATCAACTATATATAAATTATTAATTATTTACTACTCCTTCCGTTCGACAAAACATGTCACTTTACTATTCACGCATGCTTTTTTAGGGGATAAAATCTATATAAAATATCTAGTTTTTTAATAATTTTTTCTAACAATTTCGTAGTTATTATTAATAAGTACAAACTTGTTAAAAAAATTTATAAAAAAATAAATATTTTATATAGTTTTTATCATTCTAAAAAAACGTGTGTGAATAGTAAATGACATGTTTTGCCGAATGGATGGAGTATTTACTATCTATCTCTTTGTTTTCTTATTTTTATTTTTTCAAATTATTGTTATATCCTCTAATTTATAACATAAAATTATATAATTTAAATCTATATTATTAACAAACATAAGTTAAAGAGAAGGTGGAAGTATGGAACTAGTTTTTTTTAGGCAATGAAGTACAGAGTAATTAGGAAGAAAATCGACGCCTAGTCGATCGTCCGTCTTCTACCTAGAGCGTCTTTTCGGACGAAAACGTTAAGTTATGGATCGACCTCAAAGACATCGTCGACAAGGATACTATATATAAGACGGGTATTATAAATAGCGTTAGATTTTCTGAAAATACCACGAATAGTAACCGCACTAGATTATGAAACTAGTTTATTCATACTATCTATATAAAATACTAAAACAGAGGCCTGAAATGGGCTCTGGTGCGATCTTGCATCCACGGAATTTTATGGATTAAAGCGGGATTATTTTTGCTTACGTGACATTTTCTGGATTAAAGTGGTATTATATTTCTGGCCCACATCAATTAATAAATGAATATAGTTAGCTAAAAACTTATCTTTTTAGATCAATAATCTATCCAAAATAACTTGAATTAGTTGTTATACATATTTATTATTTTCATGCTTTTGTTAATAAACTATATTATTTATTATTTTAAAAGATGAAAAAGGAATATTTGGTGCGTTATTCTACCTTTTAGATCAAATTGAATATAATATATTTATATATAGTTTTATTTTTGTGAGCCACGTCAATTTGATTTTATTTTTTTAAGCCATGTCAATTAATTATCTAATATAATATTTTAATATAATTAATATAATAAAATATAATTTATTAACAAAACGCGCAACCGCGCGGGTAACGAATACTAGTTGTTAAGTAGAGGCAAAAAAAAATAATGACATGGAAGGCAGGAGTGAGGACACGTGGGGGTGGAGTAAGAGGACGCGTGGGGGCATGCAACATGCAACTGCAACGTGGGATGGTTTTGTTATTCTGAATTCAACTCTTCTATTGAAAAGGGTGGTGATGAGAGGGAGGGTTGGAATCGCTTACTCCTACATACTACAGTCTGTCCTATTATACATACATTTACAAACCCTCCAAATACCAAACTCTTGCTCTCTATTCTCTACTCAACTAGTCGTCAATAACTTCAATCGATCGGTGTTTCGAATCGACTCAAAAATGGGTTCCGAGACGTTCGTTGAAGTCATCCTCGCCATTCTCCTCCCTCCCGTCGGTGTTTTCCTCCGCTACGGCTGCGGCGTCAGTTTTCTCTTCCCTCTCATTTTACTTTTTTTACTTGGGTTTTTAGGTTTTTTATGTCGTTTTTCTCGATTTGCTTTGTTCAAGATTAGTTCAATGGAACCCATCTGATGCTATTTGTGCCCTCTCTTGATTCACTAGACTCTTGCATCTGAAAATTTGAAAATTTTCTTTTAAAAAAAACCACAATTTCCATTGTATCATGAATGCATATACTTCCTAGGAAGGAACTTTCAACTCTAAAAATTGTGTGGTTAATTTATAAGATGCGGAGAAGTTGAGTTTTTTCATAAAAAAGAGTAGAATTGCAACTTACTCAGAATACCTCTATTTGGTAGGAATTGGAATTTCTGATAAGTCAAATTCTTCAATTTTTTTTAATTAAAAATCAATAAAACAACAATATTTATCTTATTTCCTAGATTTTTAAATTTTTTGGATTTTTTAGTTGTTAACCAAACGAGCTCTAAACCATGGCCTGTTTATTAATTTAATGGAAATTGTAATTGTTGGGTGCAGATGGAATTTTGGATCTGCTTATTGCTGACGGTTCTGGGATACATACCAGGCATCATATATGCCCTCTACGTCCTTGTTGCTTAATTACCTTCTTCCTCATTTCTTTCTTACTTTATTACCCCTTCGCTGTATTTTTTTTTTTTTTTTTTTGGGTTCATTCAGGATGTCAAATTAGTTTCATTTTGGAACACACCTATGTGTAATGCTATTTTAGTTGTCAAGCCTTTTTTTTTTCTTATTTTATAATTTGGACTTGTACTCATGTGTGCCCATTTATTTATCATGATAATTAAAATAACTGCTGTACTTGATATTTTGGGGGGAAACTATCTCCTTCAGCACTTAGGAATTTAGGATCCCATGGGGTTTGTTGGGGACACCCCAATGAGTGGCATGTTGTTGTTTTCAATCATATCTTTGGAACCAGCTTGTTTAATTGAGAAATTGAACTCGGGATATTTTCACAAAATTTCAATTGCCACCAAAGTCGCTCTGATGAGAGCGATTTTGAAGACTTTGGTGCCGGTTGTTGGATATGTAACATGATACATTGATACAATCCAAGCAAGAACCGGTTTTGTGTCGATCAACACTTTAGACCTAACCGTCGAAAAGGACTTACGGGTAGTACTCAAAGATCTCTGGTTCGAACCTCGGATGACCGCTCTCTATTTACCAAAATCAAGACAGATCCTTGATTCGAACCGGCCGCTCTCTATTTGCCAAAATCAAGACAGATCCCTGGTTCGAACCTCGGATGACCGCTCTCTATTTACCAAAATCAAGACAGATTCATGGTTCGAACCTCGGATGGCCGCTCTCTATTTACCAAAATCAAGACAAGTGGCCAAGATACATAAACAAGTGATCAATCCCATTGAATCTAACATAGTCATAATTAACCTACATAGTTAGCCATCATATATCATATACAAGTAGGGCAGGATATATCACCTACTTGGTTACTTATCCATCCATATATATGTTTCAAATCATTATATACCACCATTTGCAGTGAACTCTAT
Source organism: Persicaria maculosa (assembly GCA_963922045.1). Classification (NCBI taxonomy): domain Eukaryota; kingdom Viridiplantae; phylum Streptophyta; class Magnoliopsida; order Caryophyllales; family Polygonaceae; genus Persicaria; species Persicaria maculosa. The sequence goes on along the minus strand of OY998271.1, from coordinate 1,360,026 downwards.
CTTCAACTACTTCCTTCCCATTCCCAATATTCATGAATATGGATGTTCTTTGGTGAACCCGTCTTCCGGATGCTGGACGAGACGGGGATGTCTAGTACACATTAAATTGCAGCCATTAAGCCCCGTCACTGCGAAATCAGAGTTCAAATGGTAGAGTAGAAATCATTAGTGTATAGTAGCAGTTAAAAGTTTAAAACAACACCACATAACAAAAGAACTTGATACATTGATGTGCAAGCTAGATTGCCTAGGAGAAAAAGGCTGGGGATCGAGCCAAAACACATACCAGTACGTACCAGGGCGCCCTATGATGCAGCAGAAATTGTTGACGTAATCACCTTTTCCGCCATTCTCAGATTGATCCCTGTTGAGAATGAAAGTAATGTGAAGAGACCAAAAAGAGTCCCACATTGATTATATGAACAAAGAAAGCCTTAGTATATAAGCTAGTGGGTTACCCCACCTAATGCCAATTGGTTTTAGGATGGAACCCCGCTCGACTTATGTCCTAGGCTATTAGCGTAAGGGCGCACGTGTGCACACGACCCCGGCGAAAAAGAGTTTATTCTCGGCATTATTTCCATTTTCCGGCCTAGCAATGAAGTTGAAGTGATAGCGAAATGGTCTATGATTGACAACACATTTAAGAACTCTCACAAGCTTATAATCAGTAGTCGGGGAAAGGGTGCATACAACTTGTCCCTCCGGACTCTGCTTGCAGCGGAATACACCAGGATTATTATTGTTGTTTGTATATACAGTAATAGTATCAATATACATAAATTTTGTAAAGGAAATAGGAGCCTAAATTTATAAAGCTTACCAGTTCAGTTCGAGTTCTCTCATCGTCATTGAAACGTGATAAGGCCATCTCTGCGAATGGACGCATGTCCGCACTAGGCATTCCATCAAAGCAATAGTTTAGCTGAACACGAGGTCCACGAGGACGACGATGTCTAAATTGTTGTAAACTTTCAAAAACCAATTGACGACAAGAGAAGCAAATAAGCAAGATGAAATTTTTTTCTTTATTTGACTAAACAATAGGGGCAATATAAAATATCCATATTTATATATACTACTGTTTTAAATTAGAATAAATTTTTAAAAATAATTTTTAAAAATTTTTCTAAGATACTTTTATGGTAAATTTTTTTTACTATGTTTTACTTTATTAAGCCTATATTTCTTATTATATAATAAATTTTATTTTTAAAAAATCGAGTTCACCACCTTGTTAATAATCAATGCCGACACTTGGTGGATGATATAAGATAGGAGTAAAATTTCGTTGACAAGCTAATGCAACGGCAGATACACTAGCAATAAGTTTGTTATTTGAACCGAATTAGCCGAGTATTGCGTATTCATATTCAGCTTGTTTAGAAACAAGTCAAGCCAAGTTGAGATTAAATTTCGATTGGAGCTTAAAAATGTGCTCATACTCGGCTCGTTTAGGAAATGAACGAGCTCGAACCGAGCTTTTTTCGAGTATTAAGCAAACCAACTTGCTCAAAATTCGAGCTCCTCAATCTTAAATCGAGTGAGTCGAGCTTAAAAATGTGCTTATACTCAACTTATTTAGGAAACGAACAAGCTCAGCCGAACTTTTATCAAGCTGAGTCCAAGCTACTTGACACATATAACCGCACTAGCAAACTTGGTCCTTGCACTTTCTAACGCTTTTACCAAATTTATTTTTGCTCCTAATGGGATTATGACATAAGTTAATAAAAGGTATAGGCTCTAAGCTCGTTTCGTGAACAAAAAAAAAAGTAATCCAAAATCACAAACATTATAGTAGGAGTTGAGATCCATCAGCAAAGCATGTTTAGGACATCTTTCATGGAAGGTCGGGCAGATGGAAGTGTCTCGGTGCAGAGGAGAGCAATGTGGATGACCTTTATCATGCTTTCGCGAACCCATGGTGATGTCGCCGCTATCCTTTGATCTAGAACTTGATCGCCATCTGGGTTATGCCACGAGCTTTGCACCCATGAAACAATGTGTCTTCCTTCACCAAATTCCTCTTCAATTGCCTTTCTTCCTGTCATGAGCTCAAATAACACCACGCCGAAGCTGTAAACATCACTCTTTTCTGTGGCGCATAACGTTTGTGCCAGCTCTGTATCAACACAATTTAGTCTTCAATCAATACAGAATTTAGATGTCAGAAATTATATGACAAGATTGAGAGCTCTAACCTGGGGCCATGTATCCATGGGTGCCCATTATCTGGTTTGAAGTTGTGGACATCTCCAAACACTTTGCTATGCCGAAATCTGAAATCTTGGGCTCATAGTCCTCGTTGAGCAATATGTTGCCGGATTTGATGTCTCTGTGGATAATCGGAGGTAAGCAATCATGGTGGAGATGAGCAATCCCTTGTGCAACCCCAACTGCAATCTTGTACCTTGTGTTGAAATCCAACACTTGATTGCCTACAGCTTTTCCATGGAGTGCTTGATACAAATTTCCATTCTCCATCAGCTCTAAAACTAAGTAATGTGATCTCCCTTTCTTGAAGTAAGCATAAAGCTTCAGTATGTTCTTGTGACGGACTTCACCTAGAATCTCAATTTCTCTCGACAAGGACTTCAGTATCCCCGTCTTGTTTCCTTCTGCGCGTAGGAGCTTCACTGCCACTCTCGCTTGACCTTCTCCATTGAGATCTAACAGGTAAACAACACCTGTACTTCCTCTTCCAATTACATTCTCCGTATTTAGCCTCTCCATATGATTCACCTTGATCTCAACTCTGCGTTGGAAGATCTTATATTCCCACAGCCCTTCGTCTTCTTCATCTCGTCGCTCTGTCTTACAATTCTTTCCAACGCCGAGCTTGTGAAGAATCTTGACAACTAGAAGGCATATAAAAACAAAGGCCATAGTAGAGAGTAATGCATAGCATAGGATTAGCCCGTGAAAGCTGCTTCCGTTGGGAGGTTGATTGGCATTGCAACTCTTGATCTTGGAATCAAAACGACGCTGCAAATTAAGAGGAAGACAAAGCCCCTCATTCCCTAGAAAGCCACCATCACCACCCACCATGTACAGCTCAATTGGAATGATCCCCGATAGCAGATTTTCGGACAAGTCTATTAAACTCAACTTCAAGTTTGTTAACCTTTGAGGAATCGAACCTGATAGCTTGTTACCTGAGATATTGAGCGAGTTCAAGCGCAACATGGAAATTGAATCGGGGATGAAGCCATCAAGGGAGTTGTTTGCAAGATTGATTTGCGAGAGGCTAACGCATTCCCCTAGTTCGGATGGTATTGGTCCACTGAAAGAATTCCCATCCAATTGCAACGAAGATAGCCTTTTGAGGTATCTAATTTGCGGTGGTATCTCACCAGAGAATGCATTCTTTCGCAAAACTAACCTTTCTAATTTCAAAAGATAACCTATTCAAGCAATCAGATGATTGTCTGAGTTGAGCAAATTAATAAAAGATAGTTGCAACTTCATCAAATAGAAATCAAGATGAGATACATACCTATCTCCTGTGGAAGGTCACCAGTAAAGCCATTGTTTGACAAAGTAATCTCAGTAAGATTAGTAGAGATGCCGATTTCTGAAGTGATTTTTCCAGTAAAACCATTTTCACTTAAATCAATCAATCCCAAGTGAGGCAAAGCCCATACCCCATCTGGAATACTCCCAGACAAGTGATTTTTGTTGACCCTTAACCTGACCAGGGATTTACAGTAGGAGTATGATGTCGGAAGCTCACCCGAAAAGAGGTTGCTCAATGCAAGCAAGAACTGCAACTGCCTCTTTTCACACAGGTGCTTTGGAAACTCGCCTGAAAACTCATTCTCAGATACATCAATCAAGTTCAATGGTGAGAACATCCCAAATTCCCTTGGGAACTTCCCTGTGAAACTGTTTTTGTAAATCGAAAAATCAGAGAGAAATGGCATGTATGCGAATCCTTCGGGGAGATTCCCAGAGAAGTGATTGTCATACAAATGGAAGGAGGTCAAATTCTTCAAAGCCCCAATCTCTTGGGGCAAACTTCCATGGAACTGGTTTCCAGATATATCAAAATCGCGTAGATGAGTAAGATTCGCAATCTCCCGTGGCAACTCACCTGAGAGATTGTTGTGGAACAATGTAAGAAAGATCAGCTTGTTCAATTGGGAAATTGAACTAGGGATTCTCCCTGAAAGCTTGTTCTCCGCTACATCCAACTCTTCCAACTGTTTGAGCTCGAAGATCCATTCCGGCAACTCCCCTATCAAACTGGCATTGCGAAGGTAAAGTCGGGTGAGATTCTTCAACCTCGCAATGCTCTCTGGAACCCTAGCCTCCTTGAAACTGTTATAGCCAAGCCGAAGCGCAACCAGCGAAGTCAAGTTCCCAACCCAAACAGGAAAGTCGCCTGAGAGGACATTCCCAGACAAATCAAACACCTCCAAGCTCCTCATCATCGAGACATCCGGAATTTCCCCGGAGAGAGAGTTCTCCGTGAGATTAAGAGATCGAAGACGAGTCAAATTCTTCAGTTGCGGCGGGATGATTCCCGTAAAGAAATTGGCAGCAAGTACTAGGGAGGTGAGGGTTTTCAGGTTGGAGAGAGAATGCGAGATGTTGCCCTCCAAATTGAGGTTGATGAGGGAGATTTCGGTGACTTTTCCGGTGGTCGGATCGCACGAGATTCCGTAGAACTGACATGGAGAATTGGAGGAGTTCCATGATTCGAGGTAATTGAGAGGGTCGTGGAGATTGGATTTGAATTGGAGTAGGGTTTGCTTTTCGACGGTGAATGAACTGAATTTTGGCGGCAAAACGCAGATGGAGATCAGGAAGAGGAGTGCCATTTGGGCCGCATGAGTTGGGCTGCCCGCAAACTTCATTGTCGGAGACGAAGGCCCAATTGATCCGGCCTGCTCATGACATAAATATTACGGAGTATTAATATAGATTTATAACCCAATACAGTATATTATATATCCAAATCTATAAAATCTACCCTAATTAATACGGTGATATTAAAATATAAAATTTAATTTCTTTGTATAAAATTGTGTTATGTAGCAGCACAGATATAACATGAAAGATAACACTACTTTTGTGAAAGAAAACACTAAAAAAAATTATATGAATAATATGATCGAATAGAAAGATCAAGATGTATGCACCCATTTCCTGATTAAGTTTTTATTATTATTATTATTATTAGGAAATAGAGAAGGTTATAAGAGTACAGCCATTATGTTAATTAAATGCCCCTGAGATGGGATCTTAACTCCTCAAGTGTTCCAAATATAAATTATAAGATACTTTGTTTGTTTTTTTTAAATGAAGGATTAGTGGTCTAATCATTTTGGGTCACATTTTAGGTTTAAGGGTGTGTTTGGTAAATAGAAGGTTAATTTAGATAGCTATAGTACGTATAGATGGATTGTATATATATATATATATATATATATATATATATATATATATATATGTATTGTATGGGGTGGAAGTTTAAATGCATGAGTAGATGGGTATTATTTTTAGGAAAAAATCTACATGAAAACATTGTTGAGTACTGTTATATATTAATGAGGTTATAGATAATTATTTTGGTGAAAATTATCAAAAGAGGTGTAATGTTTATATTTGACTATAGTTTAAAAGGAAGAATGGATAGTAATTGAGATAATGAGAAAAAAAATGGCAAAATAATTTTTTTTGGAACTTCTTTTTTACGCCTAGCGAACATAAAATCACGGTTATTATTATTATTTTTTTAACGAGGGTAACCCACCTGTTGGTGATAAACCCTCACATGACCCAGCCGGTAAGAATCACGCGTCAGATAAATCGGTTTGTACCGACCGGCTAGAGACAATGGTAATAAGTAAGGTGAACCCTGATTATCTCACCAAGAGAAAGGATAGAGGTAGGGAACGAAATAAATGTTGAAAAATACGTTATTGATTCTTAACGATGTAGATATATACCATATTCTACACATATTTAAAAAATAAATGTTGAAAAATACCATTATCTGGTTGAACCAAAATTGTTTTCAGGATGATATATGTAATATGCATGTGTATGTGAAGCACAACATGAAGGCATGTATAAGTTCACACATATATGAAACACGATCAAACAATAACACATAAACTCAAAACGATATTCTATCTTAAAATCTATTGACGATAAAAGGAGTAATCCGTCAAATTAATTATTAATGTTCAAGACCAATATTTTTGACGTGGAACAACACATTCCAACACTAACTTGTTGATCGATTATAGTGAGTTGGAATATATATACTATTAATATATTAATATATTTCAATTGTAATCGATCAACTGTATGTTCAGTAGATCTGAGAGAGAGAGAGTAGAGATCGACTTACCAGTAATATATATATGATCGATATCAAGTAGTGTGAGATATGTGATGATCGATCTTCTTTGCTTTTATATAGTTGTGGTCGATACATATATGGAAGCTAACTAGAAGTTAGAGCGCGTACTACGTCCCCGACGACGTCGTTCGCCCAACACTGATCGATCTGACTTGAGATTTGATGGATGATTAGAGCTGGATCTAATTTTGGATCAAAGGGTATATATAAATCTCCTATGCCGTGTTTTTTCATTAAATATATGCTACTTTAATTAATTAACATAGGGCATATAATCTTATCGATCATATATATATATATATATATATATATATATCATTGAAATGGAAATTAATTTAATTAACTCTTTAACGTATAATAGTGGTGGTAGAAGTTTCTCAAACTAATTCAAAGGTGCGTGTTTTGAATAGGGTCAAAAAAGTATTTCTATTTTTATGGCATATTTGACACACCCAATTAATAGTCTTTTCTAATATGGAAAATTTGGTAAGTGTCCATATTTTGGGCAAAAATTAAGCCCTAGGATAAAAGGGGAATAAATTAGGAGGGTGTCCAAAAATTTCAATTTTGCCCTTCCTTCCCATTTTCCTCCTTCCCATTTTTTAATTTGACCATTGACCATTGACTGGTCAAATGCATTGACTTTTGGTGACACATGTGTGGTGACATGTAAATTTTGTGATTACAGTTTTTTTTTTTACGGGGTCATTGTCACTACTCTTTGACAGTGGTGACAGTGGTGATACGTGTGTGGTGACATGAAATTTTTTTTATTACAGTTTCGTTTTTAGATTTTTTTTTTTTTACGGGGTCACTGTCACCACTCTTTAACAGTGGTGACACGTGTGTGGTGACATGAAATTTTTTTTATTACAGTTTCGTTTTTAGAGTTTTTTTTTTACGGGGTCACTGTCACCACTCTTTGACAGTGGTGACACGTGTGTGGTGACATAAAAATTTTTTTATTACAGTTTAGTTTTTAGAGTTTTTTTTTTACGGGGTCACTGTCACCACTCTTTGACAGTGGTGACACGTGTGTGGTGACATGAAATTTTTTTATTACAGTTTCGTTTTTAGAGTTTTTTTTTTACGGGGTCACTGTCACCACTCTTTAACAGTGGTGACACGTGTGTGGTGACATGAAATTTTTTTTATTACAGTTTCGTTTTTAGAGTTTTTTTTTTACGGGGTCACTGTCACCACTCTTTGACAGTGGTGACACGTGTGTGGTGACATGAATTTTTTTTTTATTACAGTTTAGTTTTTAGAGTTTTTTTTTACGGGGTCACTGTCACCACTCTTTGACAGTGGTGACACGTGTGTGGTGACATGAAATTTTTTTTATTACAGTTTCGTTTTTAGAGTTTTGTTTTTACGGGGGCACTGTCACCACTCTTTAACAGTGGTGACATGAAATTTTTTTTATTACAGTTTCGTTTTTAGAGTTTTTTTTTATGGGGTCACTGTCACCACTCTTTAACAGTGGTGACACGTGTGTGGTGACATGAAATTTTTTTTATTACAGTTTCTTTTTAAGAGTTTTTTTTACGGGGTCACTGTCACCACTCTTTAACAGTGGTAATACGTGTGTGGTGACATGAAATATTTTTTTTATTACAGTTTCATTCTTATTGAAAATATGTTGAGTTTATACAGGAAGAAAGAGGGTTTCATAGCAAAATAAATTCGCAATAATATCCTGAGATTGCAATTCAAAAAAAATGCTCCATTTTTCAGTTCCTTCAATTGTAAATTTTACAGAGAATTCCAAATGATGATAGAATCTACAAAGAAGACATAAGTGATGAAATAGAGTTGCATAATGAATACTTTGGAGACTTTATAAATGTCAGGCTTGATCTCATCAGCAACCAAGCAGCCAAGAGCAACCTGCATCACTTTGTTTGATCCACCAAAGGAACCTCCATATTGCAGCTTGCTCCAATTCGACAACTTGCCTTGAACCATCATCCCGTAAAATTAACCTGCATAGTTTGATTTTCTCTCTCACCCGCAGAGGAGTTATCGTTTTTGGGTGGGTTTACATTTGGGATTACAGCTCAGCAATCAGTGTAAGAGCGGTGAAGCAAGTAAGTTACCGAAGATGACGGCAACGATGTCGGGGTCTCGAATTTCATCTTCCTCTTGACAGTGAGGCGTCGGGGTCTCGAATTTCATCGACAGAACAGGGGGAAGCAAGGAGGAAGACGCCCTACGATGCCGAAGATGACGGCAACGATGGAGTCGTAGTCCAGTAGATTGATCTGGAAGGTGGCGATGCCGAAGATGTCGAAGGTGCCGGATCTTATTTGCAGGAGCCCCGTAACAATGTAGATCTGAGGGGAGAAGGGACGGATTTCGCTCACACGACCGAGAGGAGATCGGAGACTGCTCACGCACCCGCGTTGCCGCCGGATCTGAACTAGGGATGATCGGATCTGAAGCACCGGCGGCGATCTATGTTAGGAGGAGCGGTAAGTGCTTCCTTGTAGACGCCAAGGAAATCGAGCCCCACCGCTGGTTGCTATGCGGCCATCGACGAAGACGAACGGTGAGATCGGGAAGCGCGTTTGGAGGAGAGAGGGAATAGCAGAGGAAGGGGGTAATAGGTAGGGGCAAAATGGGTATTACGAAAATATTTTGGACATTTACTAGCAAAGGTAAAACCCTATGACAAATTGTAAATGGCCCAAAGGCCGAAGGCCTTTGGGCCAAATTTCTTCTTTCTAATATTGTTTCGGAAATATATATATATTATATATATATATATTTATTTATATATATTTATATATATGTCAGACGTCCAATTATTATTATTATTATTATTATTATAAGGACTTTATTATGATGAAAAAAAATTTACATAAAATTAGTTGGAAGCCTCGTAACAAATTGAGCTCCAACCCCTTTTTGAATAGTAAAACCAACTCTATGAAATATGAAATCATCATTATCAGACTCTACTTTATGACTCTTCATAACCAATTGCTTCAGAAAACCAATAGCATCACCCCCCAGTTCTCCAAAAATAGAGAACGCAAATGTCATAAAACAATACCCCTTAGCAGCACAAATATTCGCGTACTTCTTCTCATTTATTATTATTATTATTATTATTATTATTATTATTATTATTATTATTATTATTATTATTATTATTATTATTATTATTATTATTATTTTCTCTTTTCTTTTCACTTAAACAAGCATGTATGTATGTATATATCAATATATGGATAAATAGTTTGACCAGGGAAATTATATGATTCGATTCATAGTTGATTAGAGTATCTATGTTCAAGTTCTAGTGGAACAGAACCTATAACTTTCTGTGTAAATGGATTTTGTTTGTTAGAACCACTAAAAAGATGAAAATTGATAGGTTGTAACCTATTTTTATCAGATGAAGATTACCTACAACAGTCGGTGTGTCACAAAATTAGTTTATAAAAAAATTATCGTTAAAACTTTTTTCAACAATTATAACAATATTGTATTTGATATATAATTCACAGACATTTGTAAAAAAAATATTTTGAAAAATCATAAAAATATTTTTTAAAAAAATACATATGAGTAACAACATTGTTAAAAGTTACAAAATAACAACATTTTAGCAAAAAAAAATTACTATGATTCTTCAAAATATTTTTTTTGCGAATGCTTATGAATTATCAAATACAATATTGTTATAATTTTTGAATTTTTTTTAACAACTATTTTCATATAAATTAATTTTGTGACCGATCGAGTGATACATGGAGTGTTGTAAGGGATCTTTACTGTTTTTTCCCATGTTTTGCTATATATTTTGGCTATGGGATGGGGGCTATGGGGCTCATTAACTAGATCTCATTCATATATAAGTATACTCCTACAATCACAAAGTTATTTTGTGGAATAAACATTTAATTTATAACATGTCTAAGTATCTCGATTGTCTACTACAATATATTAAATAAATGTTATTTATTTTCTGCCTTAGAGAAATATAGGATAAGGATATTCTATCGAGAAAGAAAATCCTTAAAAATTAATGGCTAAATTAGTTAATCTAGTGAAATATTGTCAAATTCGATAGGCGTATCCTGTACTAAGGGCCTATGTTAGAAAATCCGAATTAATTTATATAAATATTTCCGACCGAAAAAAAAAATTATGCAAATGGTAATTTGGAATCTTTGGATATCGATGGAGGAGAAATTTGGAAATCTTTCAACTTTGGAATCTTTGTCTTTTTAACATTTGATACAGCTCATTTGTGGTTGCAAAATGATAAAATTTTCTTTCATGTGTAAAAGAAAATTCAAACACAAAGGCACATCGTAAATAAATCATACGACAGTATATGTGTAAATTCATAAATAAGTTTATATGAGGTGAAATTTTAGTTTTAAATGTGTTAAAGCTCATATTTATATTAATAAAATGCATTTTCACTAGTAGTATACTACTCCCTCCATTAATTAAAACTTGACGTTTTACTATTCATGCACGCTTTTTGAGATGTTAAAAACTATAAAATATTAACTTTTTTAACATATTTTTTAAATAATTTCATACTTGTTACTATTAATTATGAATTTATAAAAACAAATTTAAAAAAATGTTAATATTTCATATAGTTTTTATCATTCTAAAAAAGCGTGCATAAATAGTAAACGACAAGTTTTAATTAACAAAGGGAGTAGTATATATATAAGTTGGAAATTTTAAAAATAAATGAGGGCCATATGGATACATTATTGAAGTCCTACTCCTAGAATTTAGAGTCATGTGTACGTGCATACATACGCTAATAAGCGAAATGAGCTAGGTTTCATAAACTTATCTTAGTTCATACTTTGATTGTGAGACTCTTTTAGTCTATTTACATCTTAACACATCTGCAAGTACAACTAAAATTATTTCATCTAGCTAATAATATTTTAACAACAATTTATAATCTTATTCTCTTTTTAACTAAGATAAAATACGTCTCTCTAACACTCTTAACTCTAGTCCCATATCATCATCGGTGGTTTCACAGTGAATACAATTAATTTATAAACTAAATTAATTAATGAGCATGTCACTTTAATGGCCAACATGTTGGCACTAACGATGCATGTTTAAGCATTATACGAGTCAAAAATGATAATAGACGTTAAAAGGAATAACTTTGGGAAGTTTGACTATATATGGGATAAACTTCTAACAACCAAATGATATTATTTTTCAATTAATACAATGTTATCATCTCCAATCTTCCATCCTCGCTCAATTGATCTTCTGTCTAATTCTTAACTTTTGGGGTTGGCTTATTCATTTTATTTTGGTTGATTGGTTCCTTATTTGTGTGATTCGTTGTATCATGACGGTTTATCCGTCTGACGCTCCTTGCGCTTTTTCGATTTATCAGACTTCTGTTGGATGTATTTAGAATTCTTACTCAATAAAAAAACAAATCAATTAAGACCAAAAAATAAAAATTAATGAGGAAGACCCCACTCGGAAATCTTGAATTTTGAAGATAAATTGTAATTAGATACAGTCTTGGTTAATACTCCCTCCGTCCCATAAAGATTGTATTTGGACTATTTATGCACATTTTTAAGGAGCTAAAAATTATATAAAATGTCAATTTTTTAATTAATTTTTTAAAATAGTTGTATACTTATTAGTAATATTTATGATATTATTTAAAAATATTTAATCAAATATTGATATTTTATATAGTTTTTAGCTTTTTAAGAAAACGTTTATAAATAGTTAAAGGCAAACATTGTGGGACGGATGGAGTATAATGTTGGTTCAGATAGATATGATGTTGTTATCATAATTAAGTCTCAATTGGATAAAGTGGAATTAAAAGTGGCGTTGCTTTTGTTTCCACTAATAACAATTTTATGGTCAAAAGGAAAGAAATCTATAAATTTAAATTAGGGTTTACCAAGACCATTATATAGTAAATTAATATGATTTGCATTCACTATCTAGTGTGTTCATCCATTCTCACAATAACAAGTGTAAATTTTAGTTAGTTTTTATAAAAAAAATGTTTGGTTAGATAGGACTCGTTCACTTTATATTTGATTCAAATAATTTATTCAAACTCGAATGAATAGATTCCCTTTCTCCATCAACTCTAAATTAAATCAAGTAATGTGAACCTGTAAACAACTGTTGTACTTCCTGACCCGATTACATTTGCGATTATCTTTGGTCCTAGGCTGAAAGATCTTTATATATTCATGGTCAGGGATGGAGTCAGAAATTTTTTAGTGAGTAACACGATTATACATATACGATGTCGTTTTAGATTAAAGTAGATCGTTACCTATAAACAATTGTTGTACTTCCTGACCCGATTACATTTGTGATAATCTTGGTTCTAGGCTGAAAGATCTTATATATTCATGGTCAGGGATGGAGTCATAGAGTTTGTAATGGGGGACACAATTATATACATACGATGTCGTTTTAGATTAAAGTAGCATAACGATCTCTATGTAATATAATAATCATAAATGATGTTATTTTAAGATAACATGACTTCGATTTATGATAAAATTTTGTTATATTTTCTCCATTAAAAAAATAAATAAATGAAATAGCCAAATAAAATAAAAAAAATAAGGTTATAAAACGCAATAAATAAACATTGAGTCAATATTTAACTTGTTGTATTCTTAACATGTAATTAATAGTGTATAGCTATATATAAAAAAAATTAAAGTTGCGTAACTTCTTACCAAATTATCAAAATAAGTAATACAGTATAACCTATGGTTTTGAAGCTCTCGAGATGAATTATAATATGTGCATGACAATTTAAGTAAAATATAAAAGTATTATAGTCTATTGAAATAAATTAAACTTAAAGTGATTAATACAGTTACAATTTTCAAACATTCTTAACTTTTTACTCAGATGTGGATTAAGGCGTGTAATATATCAAACGAAGATATCGACGAGGAGAATACACCTAGGTAATTTGTCGAATGAGAGAGGGGCACGTGCCCCCCATGCTCCCCTTGGCTCCGCCTCATGTCGGATAAGGGCTACAACAATAGAAGGCAATTTATAACGCAAGATTAATGTACAAAAACTCCTTCGTCCCTTATGATTTTGATAGGCATTGCATCTCTTGATCTTAGAACCAAAGTGCAGTGTCAAAGAAACACCAATGATCATATTTGCATCTCCTTTAAAGGTAAATTTATAAAAGTGTGATCCGTAGATCGTAGATACAAAATGTCAAAACTTAATATGACAGTCGGGTTGTCAACTATTTCATGCTACTCTAACTAGCACCATTGTCAGTGGCGGAGCTAGAAAATATGTTGGGGTGGACAAGTTAGGAGTCGACGTGGAAATTAATAAACAAATTCGTCAAAGATATTTATTTAAAAAATAAAATATTCCATTCTACTTTTATTTAAAAAATAAAATATGAATTTCATTCACTACTTTGCCTAATTATTCCATTCTACTTTTATTTAAAAAAATAAAATATTAATTAAATACTTAACATAATTTAAAAATTTACTAAATTTGGGACTTAAAACAAAATGAAGAAGAAAATGAGAAACAAAATCTAAATGAAAAGAAATATTAAAATTCAAGATAAATGCACTATAGGGGGAGTCTAACATGGAATTTGATGAATTAACAAACAAACCTTACAACTAGACCAACCTAATATACATTTACACCAATCATTCCTAAAAACCACACCATTCCTAGCTAACCAAGTGTGATATACAAAAAAAAAGCCAAAAAAAAAAAAACAATGAATTTGGATTGAAAGATGGCCCCCTTGTCGGATCCTCAGTGGTTCACTCGCAAACCATTGTAGCCCCTCTGTAATTCCATCATAGTTGGATTAATTGCATCTCAATTGCAACTGCAAGTTTAGGGAGTTTAGCGTTCAAGGAGTCTTTGTAGTGGTCATTGAAAAAGTTTGGACCGCCTGAGATGGGCAACACATTAGTTTTTGGGCTATTAGGCCCAATTATTATTTTTGTAGTGGCAAAGGCCCAATTAATTTGAAGGCAGGTTGTCAGGGTCAGAAAACCATCTAAACATTATCAAAATGCAGCACCCTTAGGAGTTAGGCCTCAACCCACCTACAAAAAAAAATATGCCCAGCCTCAGGGTTAATGGGAGGTCCCGGGTTCGATCATTGTCTCCGCCCTTTCTTTAGGTGAAATAATCAGGGTTCACCTTGCTTATTATCATAGGGTTTAGCCGGTCGACGCAAGCTGATTTACCTGGCGCGTGTCTCTTGTCGGTTGGGTCACATACCCAAATTTGATAATAACATAAAGATAAGCAAATCTTATAAAGGCTTTACTTCACAATGCAACACAAAGTTCTCACCTGACCTCAAAACTAAAATGAAGAACTTACACTAAACTAAAACGAAAACAAATTTATCTTTCTTATCGACAAATCATTTAGGTCATCTTCAACATGTTCTCCAAAAATGGAGAAGTAAAAGTCATACTTTCTATTGTATAAACTATTTTTACTCAAAATCCAATAAATTTTCCATTTCGAATACTTGAAGAATCCATTAAACTAAAAAAAATACTCTGTTTTAAAGAATGAGACGAAAATCATTTCTCGAGTGGTCGCAACTTCGAACTAGTCTACTAGGTGGATGAAAAAATGCACCTTTTCACTTTCTCCAAACCCGTCCTTTTGACAATGCAATTGAGTTGGCAAAAATCCCTAAATTTCAGCCCTTGTTTTGGCTTTCACCCAACCACACATGGCATGGTCCAATCATTCAACACAAGTTGAGCCACATGCCATGGCCTCTCATTATTGCAACCAACAGACAACAACAAATATTCAGTCCATTCAACCAATTTAATGTATTAACCAAAAAAATCTGTATATTGAGATTGAGATTCCGAACGAGAAATGCATGTTTTTAAATCATCACCCAACCATCAACTTTACAACAAAGGAAGAGAAAAAATATATAAAAATATACAAAAACAAAGTCACAAAGGTAACAAACCCATCCATAATTAAACAGCAACAACAAATCAATAAAATCCCCAAAAAGAAAAAAAAACAATCCAAAAATTAACTCCAATGCAGAATTCATGCATAAAATGTTTGATGATTAACTTTCTTAATTGATTCATCATTCACAAGCCTTGATCTTTGACCTGTAAAGCAGCTTCTTCTTCTTGGAACTATGGTTGTCAATTGAGAGCACCACCTTCCCAGGCTCCCCAATCTTGAAGGTATCAGAGATGATGGGTTCATCAGTTGGGTTCATCTTCCTTGGCTTGGAGACCAACACAGTGTAGCCTTCCTCAGGGATGAATTGGGCTTCATAGGTGGACTCCCACCCAACCACTCTGAGCTCCCAAACCAGTGAACATGGCTCCTTGAAGGAGAACTCCACAGTGTGCTTTGAGGAAGGTTTGATGGTGACCTCAGTTATGGCATCCTCAGTGGTGAACTCATCCCCAGACCTGCTGTGGCCCCCATACTGGACTGGGACCTGCTCTGGTCCCACATACCTGAATAGGGTCTCTGCTGTCTTGGATGAGCTTGCAAACACAAACTTGCTCTTGCTCCTTGGTGTGAACACTGATATGTATACCCAGCTGTATGCCAAATACCACCTTGATACATTGATGCATACCTTCAAGAAGATACCCAGTTTAGAGATTATTGGTTTAAGCTGGATGATTCAACTAACACCATCAATTTTGCACAACCAAATCAATAAAGGTACCACCTTTAATGATTTAAGCTAGATGATTCAAGTGATCAAGTAATTAGCAATTGAATAGTATGTGACACTTTCAATTTTGCACAGCAGCAAGGAAAAAAAACCCTAATCAGATTTCAATTTTGCACAACCAAATCAATAAAGGTACCAACTTTACTGATTTAAGCTAGATGATTCAATTTTGCACAGGCAAATTAATAAACCCCTGATTTGACAAAGAACAGCAAAATTACCCAAGTAACACCTTCAATTTTGCTCAACGGAAAGAAATAAGCCCTAATCAGATTTCAATTTTGCACAAACAAGATTCAATAGGTAAAATTCAATAGATGTAAGTTTGGGGGAGATGAAATTATACCTGTTTGGCGACGAACTCGGGGTAGTTGTCCTGGAGGAGAGCGAAGAACTTGTTGATGATCTTGTAGAACTCCCTCTTTCCATAGCCGGGGGAGTTTTTGAGGTCGTTGACGAGGACGAAGGAGCTGACTCCGGTGGGGCTGAAGTCGAGCTTCCTGATGGTCCTCTCGAGGAACTGAACCAGCCACTTGAGGAACTTCCTCTGTTTTTCAGCGTCGGAGAAGGTCGACTGGTAGAGCTCCTTGTCCTTGAACTCGCCGAACACGTTGTAGACGACCGGGCGACCTTCTTTGTCGGATCCATGGGCGAACACCACCTTCTCGTAGTCGGATCCGAGATCCTCATCCAGGAGGGAATCGACTTCGAATTCCTTTCTCCATCTAACGCACTTCTTGATCATAGCGAACGACTCCTTCACCTTGAAGTCCCTGGCTCTGAGGAACTTGAGGAGGACGACGTCACTCCTCTCGTCGCCTAAGATCGGGATCCCCCAGAGGAAGACCTCCTCCGGCGGCGGAGGCGGCGGTGCATCCGCTTCGGCGGTCTCCGGCTGCTCCTCCTCTGTTTTCGTCACCGCTGCGACTGAAACGATGGTTTCCTCTATCGCTTCCACTGTCTTCTCCTCATCGACGGGTGCGCCGGCCTCGGCGGCGGCGGCGGGAGCCGCTTCCTCAACCTTCGCAACCGCAACTTCTTCCTCCACCACCGCGACTACCTCTGTTTTCTCCTCCACCACTACGGGCTCCTCTGTTTTCTCTTCAGCCTTTGGGGCTTCAGAAACAGGGGCCTCCTCCTCTGTTTTGGGAGCCTCCTCCGTCGCGGCCGGAGCCTCCTCAACGGCGGCAACCGGCTCCTCGGGTTTCTTCTCCTCCTCCTTGGGAGGGGGAGGGGGAGCGGTGAAATCATGGTTGTTGAGAGCCTCCTGGATGAGCTTCTTGAGCTCATCCAGAGCCTTCCTCTGCGACTCAGGGAGCTCGCTCACGACGTTGGTCTCCTCCTTGAAGGTTGGTTGCTCGGGAGTCTTCTGGTCCTCTTCGGCCTCCGGCGCCGGCGGGGCTGGCTTATCGGCCTCCTCCGGCGGCGGCGGGGCGGGCTCGTCGGTTGATTCGGGCTCCGGGGCAGGGGCAGGGGGGACATCGGATACCACTACCTCTTGGGGAGAAACAGGGGTCTGGGATTCCTCTGCCATGTCTGGATCGGGAAAATTTACAATCTTTGGATGTTTTCTTCACAGAGATAGAGAGAGAGGGAGAGAGAGGCGGTGTGGGGAGAGAGATGAGGGAGAGAGGGTTTAATAAGAGGTTGAAAATGTGAACGTTGGAGGCGGGGGGAGAGAGAGAGAGAGAGAGGGGATTGCCAGCTGTAATGGCACTCTGGAGGTGGGTGGGCCCCGTTTCTTCTAAAGAGGGGTTTTGCTTATGATGATAGGTAACGGGCAATATTCAACGGCAGGAAAAACTGGGGATGAAAATTAAGATTCTTTATCCTATGTTTTCTTATTTCATTCCATTCTTTACAATTGGTATAAAAATCTTTTTATTTTAAGTAAATCTAGTATAATTCTCGGACCATGACGCGATTTTTAATAAATAAAATTTTAATAACATAACAAATTAGTATTATAAAATATTAATAAAAGTTAGAATAACATAATGAAAGTAGACTTGAAATCTTTAAGAAAATAGTAAAAATGTTTACTATAAAGTTATGCTTCATCAAAAAGGTTTTTAAATTAAGATATTATATTGTTATAGATTATTATATATATAGTAGACATTAGATTTAATTCATTGTTTTGAATTAAACCTAATGGTTAGTAAATGGGTAAAAAAATAAAAAGAAAAAATGTAAATGTATGAAAGAGATTAAGAGAAAAAAAAGAAATAATAAGAGAAAATTATGATTAGTTGAAAAAACCTTAAATTAAAGAGGTGTTGACATATCATCAAAAGTCTTCTAAATTAAGATATTATATAGATATAGATATATAGATATAGATGGTTAGTAAATGAGTAAAAAAATAAAAGGGAAAAATGTAAATGTGTGAAAAAGATGAAGAGAAAAAAGAAAAAGAAATAATAAGAAAAAATTGTGATTAGTTGAAAAACCTTAAATTAAGAAGACACATCATCAAAAGTTTTCTAAATTAAAATACTATATAGATTTTGAAATAAATTTACGGATGTGTTATAATACAATTGCAAAACAAATTAACCCAAATCAATGAACCGATTGACCAAAGTAAAATGTAGAAAACAACCCTAAAAAAACTATGATCCTAGTAAAAGTTTGACTAAGCGATAATGAAAGAGTCGGCGGAATGACATGGATAGTGAATGCAAGGAAAAGCTGATGTTGATATGATATCTCACCGTCTGAGAAACGAAAAGCAGAAATCTACAATGGGTAATGAACGATTTATGGAGAAGTGTAGATCACATGACGTACTCCCACCTGGATGAGAGATCTTTGAAGATCACAAACATTATCACAATCAATTCAAAGACCACATGACTTCTCCTCATTCAAAACTAAACTGCGAACCAACGAGTTAAAGCCTCCCAACAACCAGAAACTTACCAGCTGAACTGAAAATATAGGTGAGAGTGATTTTTACTCCGTGTTTTGCAAGATTAGTTCAAATTATTTATTTAAATCTAAAAACCAATAGGGTAGGGGAAAACATATATGTGTGTGTCCAAACATATTTCTTTTAGCATATGAACTCATGCATTGTTTATGACATAGCGTCGCAATTTAGGATATATATGAGTTGCTGCCGATATACTAGATATTATTCAGTGGGATTTTTCGATCCCAAGAATGGGAGGTATTCATTAGAAAAGTTGTATGAAGTATAGTGGTTCTACATTTTTGTTTATTCATGTAACTATGCATCTCTTTTTATACCCAACTGAATTTGTAGTTAAAATTCCATTTTTTTATTAGATAAAAATTCAGTGATTAGGTAAAATTTTGAGTGAAATGACCCCTATCCGAAAGTATACTTGTGGATGAGGTCCTGAATACCTATGTCATAGTAGATGTTGGGACCTCTGAAAGAGTGGTAAAGATGTGCAAATTTATTATAATTAAAATTCTTATACTTGTACTCATCGCATGTTTTTTTACAAAACATGTCGTAAGGACGCAGTTGTACACACATTCAGTCTACGTCAAATGCAATTTTAATAGAAAAAATTAATGAAATATATAGAGAGAGGCATGGTTATGGAAAATTAATGGAATTTAATAGGAAAAAATTAAATAATTTCTATTGTTGGGATAAATTAACTAGAGAGATTTTATTAAAAATCATAAAAAAAGTATTATGAAATTAGTGGAATTTTATGAGAAAAAACAAATCTAAACTTCTATTCTGAAACAACAATTCTTTCACCTTACTAAACAAAATAAATTTTATTCCCTTTTTATTTTTCCCCTTTATATAAATTTGATCATTTTTATTTTTTCTCTTTATTTCTTTTTTTTTCTATTATCAAATACTACCTTACTTACCAAAAAAAAAAAAAATTCCCCCAAACAAGAACCTAAAACGCCTTCTGATAAAATGGGAAAAGCCTCCCCTAAACCTGGTACAAGCTCAACTTTGATAGGGCGTTATCACCTACAAACGAAGTTTCATTTGGGTATGTCATCCGCAATCATTCCTGTGACGTTACCCACATTTGCGCTGGTTCATCCCCCATTCACACTGTCATTGGGGCCGAGGGTTTTGCCCTCTGTAAAGGAGTACAAAAAGCCAACGAACTTCCCACTGATCAATTAATTATTGAAGATGACAATATCTCCATTATCAATAGCATTAGCGCGGGCTGGAAAAGCCCATGCATGGGTTGTCGAAATGCTCACCTCTGACACCCTCCTCCATTTACAACAGTTGGGTGCCATTTGGATTGAACATTTTTGTAGAGAGGTCAATCGAATTGTTGATCGTCTAACCCATATTGGGTTAACTTTCTCCAACTCGACACCTCCATCCCATCCAAAATTTTATAGTCTTGTTCTGTCAGATGGTCTTTACTAGACATGGTCTCTTCATTGGTCATATTCTTTTCGGTTAAAAAAAATACAACCTTGCTTACCGTACAACCACCGCAACCAAATCAAATCAAATAAACTTGTATACGCTATGTATGGTATAAGTTGAGGATTTAGCAAGATAAGCTTTTATTCCCGATTTGTTCTTTTCGTATTGGGCATCTGGTCACCTACTTTATAAAATTATTATTATTATTATTCAAGACTAATTATATTGATTAAGTGATGTCTTGTCTGTATTAGAAGAAAAGAACTTGTTCCAGCCTATCCTTATACTTGTATAGGACTTTGTGGTAATTTTATGATTGAATAATATTTACACAATTGAAAAGTCCATTAAAACAAATAACTGAGATCGTCTATATACGCAAAAGTCTGGTATAAGATTAGAAACTATGAGATTTCTTTAATCTAATTCGTTTTGTGGGCGCAAATCATATCAAATTTGAATCACTTTAGTTGAAAGTTTGTGCTATTGTACATCTTTTATCACTCCTTATCATTGGCCATTTAAAAGTTAGATCGTTTTGTTCATTTCATCTGATTTTAAATTTATATTTATAGACTATAACTTTGTGATGAAACTTATGATCGAGATATATTCAAAATGAAAGTTTCTGATTTTGATATTATATAGTTTTAAATGAAATTGATATAAGATTTTAGTTTAATTAACTTTTGAAATCGGAATTTTCAACAACTGCTCATCCAAACTTTTCGGAGATTTTGATTTTTTATTTACAAGTTTTCATCAACTACCTTATTATATAAGTTTATCAAATATTATACTGGTTCCAACTATCTAATCAGTTTTCGCTATCCTATCAGTATCAGCTACCTTTTACCAACATAGCCGAAGACGGGGAATCAATCAATGGATAAGAGGATAAAGTAGGTGTGTTAGTGTTTAATTGTTGTTGATGAGAGATGAGACCCACAAAACAAAGCAAAAACATGCACATAAATGATGATGAAGATTGAAAGAAGAAGGTGGTGTCTTGAGTGTGTGAGTGTGTCCCAATTCCCATGGGCGGATGAAAGACTTTTGGGGCCTCCCATGTCCTTAAAGCTTTACCCTTTGCCAGCCTGCACCTATCATCTCTTGCACTCCCCTTCCACGCTTTCCCTTTTCCCCTACCTTTCCTTTTCTTTCTTCAATTTTTGTTTTTTTAAATTTCATTTGTTCTTCCCTAAATCATTACAATTTATTTATTTTAATACACCCATTAGTTGTACTTTTGAATAGATCAAATAGTTTACATGGGTTCGGTTCACCGATGAGCTTAATGTATGCGAACTTTAATCAGTCGTGAGAAATTGAGAATGATCGTTTGAGTTCTTATTCCGCAGATCTCTGTAGGAAGAAGAGCTCAAACTCTTGTAAACTATTTTGATTAACAAGATCACTATTTTTATTCCCAAAAATCAATCGCTTTCTTGATTTTGCAATCTTGTGCTTTCTCTAAACTACTCAATTATATGTAATCTTAATTCATCTTTCCAATCGTTATAGCTGTCCTCACAATTTAATCAAATAAGCCAAAAGACTTTATTTTTCAGTATTATCTTGTAGCCGATTGATTTTTATCACAGTTGCATTTTGTCAAATAGTATGTTCCGAACAAACCTTAAAAGGACCAAAAAAACTTTAACACCAAAATACAACCACAATTTGACAAGAAAAAATAGTTCAAATTGATTTTATTTTATTTTATTTTTCAAAAGAAATCATTAATCATTAATTATATATACTCAAGGGATGGGTGGTGTCAGCCGAATCAATAAACCATAATCAACTTAATTATGTTAATACAGAGAGACATTCTCCATCCATAATTACAGTTTGGTGAGAGAGCAATACAATATTAAGAACACACTGCATAGTTTAATCAAATTAATAGTGATAAACTAATCAAAAAAAGGTTGGATATGAAATTAAAACTTTGGGTTTGGATTAAACAGTGGAGGTTGAGATGGCAATGATTGTGGAGGGATTGAAGCAATTTGTGTGCTGTGTAATGACAGATAAGGAGAGCCAACTGTCATTAAGTATGAACCAATTTTTGGAATCAAATTTTAAAAAAAAATAAAAAAAAAATTTATGCCGCTTAAAATTTTTTTGACAACCCAAAACCAACCACATTGATATAAGATATACTTTATATGGTATATATAATTGATTTATGTGTACTGTGTACATACATATTTGTCAAACAAAGCCACAAATGTTAAGTTGGAGGAGATATTAATGATATGATAGAGCCTCACAAATCCAGGCTCAGCAGCCCCCACCTCCGGGAATCAATCTGTGGGGAACCCCTTTTATTAAACTATTAACTCCATTACGATTATACCTGTTCTTAGGCCAGCAAGGTTTGTACATTGTGTCATTTCAATGACTCAACTTTCGATATGTGTTTTGTTTCTAAGTATGGTTTGATGTCATATTTTCACATTCGCGGATTCAACTTGTAGGAAACTCTGATAGGGAAATTATATAGAGTTGTCGTCTATTGTATCATGAAGATCAGTCTATCTGTCGATACATCGGTCTTTAGTTATTAGAGAGTGTGTTGTTTGAATCTCGAATATTTTTCTTTTAAAAAACAAGAAAAAATTTGCTCAAATGTCCGTTTGAGAACTCTAATTAGGTAAATGTCCAAATTGAAATGGTAATTAAGTAAATGTCCATAAATTTTATTTAATTCCAATATTACCCTTGTTATAATTAATCACAATACCCTGTCCACATTTGGATTAACTGGCAATTGGCATCTCTTTACCATCGTTGCCTCCAACGAGCTCCTCTCGCCGCCGCCCGTCCTACTCAACCGCCTCCTCTGTTTGCCGCACCGTCGAGGTAAGCCCTTCTCTCTCTCTCTCTCTCTCTCTCTCTCTCTCTCTCTCTCTCTCTCTCGTTCGTTTTATGCACAGGAAATCTGAATCTCCCTTTCTAAGTGTCCAAGGTTATGCTTTCCCGCTCTTGGTTCTCTTTCCCTTTCGATTTCGCTAAGCAATGCGGTTTTGCTTGAATCTCTTGTTGTGAAATTGTTTTTGCTGGTGATGTTTTTGCGAAATTGTAATTTGCAATTTAAGCTCACAAAATGAGGATATAAAAGTTACCAGCCCTAGCCCCTCTTCATCTCTTTTGTCCAAATATCATCATTCCTACTCCTCTTCAGCTCTTCCTTTTTGATCTTTCAACTCTTAATTGCTTTGGGGTTTTGGAGTTCTGTTATTAATTGCTTTGGGGTTTTGGAGGTTTATTGGTATCATATTTTTGTTTCGCTAATGACGATGTATTTTTTTGTTTTTTCGGTCGATCGAATGGTGTATTTATGTCAGGGATAATTAGACAAATCTTGATTTTACAGACTGTTTAATTAGCACAACTTGATGCTATTTTTTGAAGGAAATGTGTTGTATTCGATTAATGTGGATGTTGCTAAATTTTATATTTTTATAATTTAGCTTTGAGTATGACTTTTTTCCATCAAAATTCAGGTTTGGGTTGTTTGTTTTTATAAATTTGTAGGTGTTGACGTGTTGTCATCAAAAGGTTAGTCCAATGCTCTCTTCTAACAGCGCAATCGCTTCCATTTGTGCGTGTGATCGATGGAATCGACCGGGAGTACTAGCCCAAGCAATGCATCTGTCATCAATCAAGTCCATTCACATCAATTGCTTCCTTGGTTTACATTGCATATTATGATGTTGGTGACAATAGATTCCTCGTTGCTTAGCTTTAATTTCTCTAGGGTCTAATATTTTTTCATTGGTGACAATAGATTACTGACAATAGGTTAGTAACAATAGGGTGGTGACAATATTTTGTTGTTGATGACAATACGTTTGAGAAAAGAATATGGTCAGAGTGTTTTGTAGTTAATGACAATAGAGTGGTGACAATGTTATTTTGTGATTGCATGGTCATGGTGACAAATATTTATTGAAATAATATTTTGGTGACAGTAAGTTGATGACACTATTTTATTGTTAGTGACAACATATTACTAAAGTAGGTTGGTGGCAATAGGGGGTGGTGATAATGTTCTCTGTTTAGGGATAATGGATTGGTGACAATGTTATGTAGTTGCCGACAATTGGTTTTTGACAATGTTTGGTGACATTATTCACTTGTTGATAAAAATAATTTGATGACAGTGTTTCGTAATTGTTAACAATAGGTTGGTGACAATATTTTGTAGTTGGTGGCAGTATGTAGTTAGTGAAAATTGGTGGTGACAATATTTTATAGTAGGTGCCAAAAAGTTGGTGACAATGTTCTGTAGCCGATGACAATGTTCTGTAATTGATGATAATAGGTTAGTGACAATGTTCACTAGTGCCAGAAAAAAAATTCCGTTAAATGTCACTAGAAAAAAATAAAATGTCAAAAAAGTCAACTGTCACCAAAATAATTATCACAATAATTGTCATCGAAAAAATATACACAACTGTCACCAAATTCAAGTGTTGATCGAAATGGTCAATGTTGACTAGTCAATGTTAAAATTAAAAATGGTCAAAGGGGAAGGAGGAAGGGTAAGGGATGGGGAAGGAGGGGTATTTTTGGAAAAAATGGACATTTACTTAATTATGTAAAAAAATGGGCATTTACTTAATTTGCACATCTAAAATGAATATTCACCAAATTTAACCAAAAAACAATAATAGAGTTATTGTCAGTTGTACGATATTATTCACACTATAAAATGTGTTCGTATAAATAGTTATGAGTTCGATTTTCACGTATCCTGGATTTACCTCTTTCATACTCCAGGCTTGGACTCTTGGGGGCTTAACCCACATTTGTGGACGGGCCTGGGTGAGCAAAGCCGGATATGTAAATGGACCGGGCTGTATGGTAAATGGTAGTGTCCACTGTCCAATGTCCGATATAGGATATCTATGTGAAAAATTGGGCCTCGTAGAAGGCATTATGGGCCGGTTTGGGCTTTTGTTAAAAGCCTAATCAACCCCATTCATTCTACTGCAACAATAAAATATGTTGGGGCTTGTAAGAGCCTCTCCGGCGGCTTCTCTATTTTACACTCATTTCAATTTTATTTTTTTTGAAGCAAGATAAAAATTCAGTTCTCTAGACAAGCCTAAAGAGACCGGACAAGCTGGTAGATGGACTAACCATCATGTACAACCAAATCAAATAACAGAAACAAATGACAGAAAAAAAAAACAACACGAAACAAATGACAGGAAGGAAAATGCAAAAATAAAATAAACGTGCAAGCTATCCTACACTGTAAGACAAAGCCAAAACGAAGAACGAATCAATCAGCTAACGGACGACGTACACAGAGAACTCTGGGGACACTAGCGGACATCTCAGATTATGGACTCTGAAGAGCCATCAGATATCGATCGCAAATCCACGACGTCTTCGGATACAACAAATCAAACACCGTTCTCAAGAGACCTGCATCACAACAAGAACAACACAGCACACCAACCCGCAAACCCAACTCCAAGCCAAACCATAGACCAATAAAAAACCAAAACTCAACACAAATCCTCAAGGACGATAACAAAGATCGTGAGTGACTACTAGGTAGCCGAAATAGAGGCGGTTGAAATGGGCCAAATGAGAGAAATTGAACAATAATATAAAGGCAAAGAGCAAGAAGAACGGATTGGAAAAAGCGAAGGAGACCATGACGGTGGGTGAACAAGGGCTGAGTCGGGAGACTACGAAGGGGCCAGGAAGGATGCTCAAAAGAGAAAACTAGACAACCCATTGGAACTCGCAGTTAGGGCTCAACCGAAGCATCGATATAAAATAAACCTCACCTACCAAAACCAACAGAGAAGGTCGATTGAGGTAAGGCAAAGAGGGGTTAGACGAAGTCGAAGAAGACGGAGTTGGGGTGCCTGGAACTCGATCGAAGAAGACGCCGAAAAACGACGCAGAAACGAATGGGATGACGAAGATGCGATGGAAGCACAGCCGCGCAGAGGTGGAAGCGCCAAGGAACCGAAGACGGCGCCGGTCAGAGGGCAGAGGTGCCTGTAGCAGGTGGCGCCAAGAGCAGGCGAAAGAGCGGACGAAGGTCGACATTGTGGCCGATGAAGGACGTGCCGAACAGCATGTAGCAAAAAGGGTGTTTTTGTGTGGCGGTGATGGCCAAAGAGGTGCATATAGCAGTATTGCAACCAAAGCCATGGCGACGGCGACAAAGTCCTCAAGAGAGGGCTTTTAGGTTTTTTGGAAAAAAGATAATTACTTTCCTTGGTTATACTCATTTCATTTGTTAATCGATGGTAGTTGATTTTTTAATAGGTATTTAAAAACTATGTAAAATGTTTTTTAATTAAATTTTTACATAGTTTATACATATTGTAATACGAGTATGATATTATTTTAAAAATTACGGAAATTTCACGAGGTAACCCTGAGGTTACGTGTAATTCGCATGGTAAACAAGAATTTTTGATATTTTGCCTAGTAAACTTGGGGTTTGGAAAAAATTGTCTCGCATCCAAAAATTTTACTTTGGCCAAAAACGTCATTTTAAAATTATAACCGGGTAAGTAATGTAATATTATCAAAGCTTGTGGATTGTTTCCACAATTACAAAGTTTTTATGATACAGAGAAATGAGCAGAGGTAGGTGACAACAGATCGAGGGAGGAGAAGACAATAGCAGTGACACACTAGCACGTCGACGGCTATAGCAACGGCGATGGGTGAGAGAGGGCGGTGGCGGCATTGGCGGTAGGCGATAACTTCCCAAGGTTCGATGGTTTCCCAAGATTTGTTTTCATCATTAATATTTTGCATGAGTTTTTATCCAAATTCATGTGTTTAGATTTTTACATTTAAGTTGTAAGTAGTGTCGAATTTTTTAAATGAATAAGTTATTGGAATTTAAACAAAAATAACTTAGAAAAAAATGTTTTTTATTTTATCATTTTGGAGAAATTTCGATTTTCTTTTTGATACAAGTAATGATTTGGAGGTGGATAAGTCCTGCTAAACCACCAAACAATGACATCTTTCTGAATATATATGTGGATATTCCTGTCCTGGAAATGCGAAGTCGAGCCATCAGTCTGGAATATATGAGCAATGCGGTCCGCACAGTGGTTGGTCTCTCGAAAGACATGGAAGACACATATCACCTCAAACTGCTATAAAATATGGAGAACGTTAGTGATGAGGATTTCAATTTCTTAAGGGCACGATATACTTTCTTTGAGGACGTTGATCACCACCAAATTGTCACCCTCGATTAGAATACGTTGAAGCCCCAACTCCTTCGCCTTCTGTGGGTCGAGCTTTAGTGTTATAGCTTCTGATACCGGGGCATTCATCGAACACAATTGAGCACCTCCCGTAGCAACTGGTGCCCCTAAGTGATTGCGGATGATGAATCATGTAGATGCACACCCTCAAAGGTTGAAACATCCATCAGAGTTAATTTTTTACGTTCTCTCTAGGGTTTTTGTCATCTCAGATTTCATCTTCTCCTTGGTAGTGTAATGTCGTTTATAGTTGTTCGATTTTTTATCTCGCCATTTTTATGTTATTTTCCAATTATTAAGAGTTTATCTTACTATCGTTTCTATGTTTTGGAGAAATTTCGAGAATATATTGGATGTCCTAGTACTTACAAAAAAGGAAATAAATAAAATCCGAGTGTCCAAGTACAAGTAGTAGATTTTTTTAAAAAAAAAATGGACAACGAAAAGAAAATACTAAAAAAAATAAGAAACCTCCATAGCTGATAGCTTAGACTCAGATCTAATCTTCTTCCTTCTCCCCTTCTCGGCTTCTCCAGATCCGACTACTTCGTAATTGCTGGGCGGATCGTATCCATGGCTTCCACCGCCCGATCCCTCCTCTCCACCTCTTTTACTGTCTTGCTCGCTCTCGCTCTCTCCCTCTCCCTCTCTTCGCCCCTAGCCCTCGCTTCCGAGTCAGATCACAAGGTCAGGTTCCCATTTCACCTCGTTCACTTCATTCATTTGCTACAATTATCTCTCTTCTGCACTTTCCTGCGATGCAGCTGATCTCCTTGTTTGTCTGATTTTGAATTTGTTTCTGATGTGAAGCTGTCCGCGTCATTTTGTGCTGTTCTCACTTTGGACATGTGTCTGATTTGACTGATCTCTAGCTTTTAGATCTCTGATTTTGTTCTTCAAGGTTGTGATTTGAGTGTTTAGATTGTCTATGCGCTGGATCGTTTTTTCGACTTTTAGCATGTGTTGACCCAATTGCCGCGATTGCTTGGAACCCGTTCTCCTGGGAGATTTGTTTTTAGGGTTGTGGTTGTAGCTGAATTGAGAGTTCTTATGTTGCAATTTATTACTGAATGTGGAATTTGGTGTAGGCGTGTATGATCATATTACGGAGCTGTTGGTGTAGCTGGGCGATTTGGTTTGGTTGTGAGTTTTTAAGAGAAAATAGAAGACCTTGGAAATGGATGAAAGCATTCAAGCTATTGATTTGGTGATGTCATGTTCAAGGATTGGGCCGATCGGCTAGTAGTTTAGCATCATTGCTACACGATTGCTTTGGTTTCTTAGTGATGATCTTTAAGAGTTGATTGTTTTCATCGAAAAGTATATACATTATTATGTAAAATCAGTTTGTGATGTATTTGCAGATACTATTTTACACATCATTTTCTAGATTTCTTGTAGTCATTCTATTCTCCTAAATAGTGGTTGGCATACCATAAAATCATAAACTAGTTTAGTTGCTAAAGAGTACTTTTATTATCTATGAGGTTATGAAGTCAATCCTTCTCCCTTGTCATAATGGCCTAGCTCCTCCCTTTGAATAAAAAAAGGATATCAAGTTTGTGCACATATATGCAAACATAATTAGTAATTGCTGATAGCAATTTTTTCAATCTGAACAGTACAATGCTGATGAGCCGGTGATACTATGGGTGAACAAAGTTGGTCCATACAACAATCCACAAGAAACCTACAACTATTTCAGCCTTCCCTTTTGTCATACAACTGGTGATGCTTCCCACAAATGGGGTGGCCTTGGAGAGGTTCTGGGTGGAAATGAATTGATTGACAGCGGACTTGATATAAAATTCGGAAGTATGTACATCTCAGATAATTGAATACCTGTGTCAGTCCTATTGGCTATTTCTTTTTTTAACAGAGCGTTGGTGCTTTATATAGTTATATTCACAGTTCTTCTATTTCATGTGTTCGTTTGCAACCTGACAACAATTCCCCTTACAATCTGATGTGGTAGAAAATGTTGACAAGACTGCAATATGTGAACTCCAACTGGATGCAGCTAAGGCTACACAGTTTAAAGAGGCTATCATGAATTCCTACTGGTTTGAATTCTTTATTGGTAAGTGGCTGGTGATGTTACTTATTTGCCCGTCCTTTCAAAATTGCAATATGTTTGGTTAAGGTTCATTGTATGCCATGATAGAACCTTTTCTTCTATAGTTTTCTTGTCTTGTCTTTTCTGTATATTTAGACCAATATACTCATTCAGTTGTGTTGCTTGGTGACGCCGATTTCCTCCACTCCTGGCTTATGGCGACGAATCTCAGATGATCTACCACTATGGGGTACAATGCAGTTTATTACTTTATTATTTAGTTTTGCTTTTGCTTTTCAATTCACTGGGGTCTAATTCCTTTGATTCTTCTGTTTTTAGGTTTTGTTGGCGAGCTGCAGCTTGATAAAAATGGTGATACAAAGCCATTGTTGTTTACGAACAAAAACTTTATCATCAAATACAATGGTAGTCAGGTAAGTTATCAATTACTTCCATTCTATGCCTGAGTCGTGGTGATATTATTATTATTTTAAAATTTGTGAACTTTATGTAATGTAAGGTGGTTATGTTATTTTCAGATCATACACGTGAACGTCACTCAGGATGTTTCTAGGCCAGTGGAAGAGGGGAGGGTGTATGACATGACTTACACTGTCAAATGGATTCCAACAAATGTTACCTTTCCAAGGCGTTTTGATGTTTATCTCGACTACCCGTTCTTTGAGCATCAAGTATATTGCTTGGAAACCCACTTGGACAGTTGCTTCTTATTTTTTAATCTTTCCTTTTCTTTGGAAATTTGGGATTTTAGGGATCTTGGGTAGAGTGTTCACCAAGTTCTCTTATTTTAAATGTGGTTCCGCTAATATATTTGTTCTCTGTGTTTGTAAATGTTGCTTTGTGCAGATCCACTGGTTTTCCATCTTTAATTCTTTCATGATGGTGATCTTCCTAACTGGCTTGGTTTCTATGATATTAATGCGCACACTTAGAAATGACTATGCTAAGTATGCCAGGGAAGATGATGACTTGGAGACCCTGGTAACTCAGTTTTCATGCAGTATTTTGATGTGCTTCATTATTTGCTTTACACGCCCTTGCTGACCCAACAGTTATCATCAGGAGCGGGATGTCAGTGAAGAATCTGGTTGGAAATTGGTTCATGGTGATGTTTTCCGTCCTCCACGCAATTCTGCATTTCTTTCAGCTCTTGTTGGCACGGGTGCTCAGTTGGCAACTCTTGTTCTCCTTGTCATTGTCTTGGCTATTGTTGGCATGCTATATGTTGGGTAAGTAAAGTAGAAATATGTGCACAATGAAAATTTAACCAGTGCAATACTTAATTGTGTACCTTGACAAATACTGCAGTGATTAAATTTAAGATTGGTTCTTTTATTTATTTATTTATGGGGATGGTTGCACCGTTTTCTCCTTATTTGCATCTAATTTTTTGTTCTTGTATTCCCCTCTGTTCCCTGGGCAGCCAATTTCTATTTTCTGCTAGTAGTATTTGCTCACATGTATCGTTTCCGCTTCTTGCAACTATCAACATTTTACTTCATTTGTTCATGCTTCAGGAGAGGAGCAATTGTTACAACTTTTATAGTCTGCTATGCCTTGACATCCTTCATTTCTGGCTACGTCAGTGGTGGCATGCATGCTCGTAATGGTGGTATGGTAGCTTTCCTCATTTATATTATTTTGTATCAGACTTCTTCTATCCTTGAATGGAGTGAGGTTTCTTGGTGACGCACTTTCCTGTCGTCCTTGGCTGCTTCTTGTTTCATTAACGATGTTGACTCTGGCTCTGATTATTGTCAGGTAAAAGTTGGATAAAGACAATGATTCTCTCTGCTTCTCTCTTCCCATTCATGTGCTTTGGAATCGGTTTCATCCTCAACACAATTGCCATATCCTATGGTTCTCTTGCTGCTATCCCCTTTGGAACAATGGTGGTCATATTCGTTATTTGGGCTTTCGTCTCCTTCCCTCTTGCATTAATTGGCACTGTTGTTGGAAGAAACTGGAGTGGTGCTCCAAACAATCCATGTCGTGTGAAGACCATTCCCCGACCCATTCCTGAAAAGAAATGGTATCTCACTCCATCTGTAATCGCTCTAATGGGTGGACTGCTTCCATTTGGGAGTATATTCATCGAGATGTACTTTGTCTTCACATCCTTCTGGAATTACAAGGTAATAGAATAAACCTCCATATTTGCTCCGTCTTCACCAACATGTTTACAGCTTGAACTGCTCAGGGATTTTCTAGCTGTTTTTTGCTGATGGAGATCTCTTTTATGGCCTGCTTGTAGGTTTACTATGTTTATGGCTTCATGCTGCTCGTTTTTCTTATATTGGTCATCGTCACCGTTTGTGTCACAATCGTGGGAACCTACTTTTTGTTGAATGCCGAGAACTACCACTGGCAGTGGACTGCGTTCTTCTCCGCTGCTTCCACAGCCATATATGTATTCTTGTACTCGGTCTACTACTACCATGTCAAGACAAAGATGTCGGGCTTCTTCCAGATCAGCTTTTACTTCGGATACACCATGATGTTCTGTCTTGGCTTAGGAATTCTCTGTGGTAAGTTTCCTTTCACTCCATTCCCTCCCTCCCTCAACTACCAGTCTTTCTAACGCCGTTATGGGATGAACCAGGGGCGGTTGGCTATCTCGGTTCGAACCTCTTTGTTAGGAGGATCTACAGAAACATCAAATGCGACTAGAATCCAATTCAAGCTTCGCCTGTACTCAATAGAAGCCGCCGGGGGGAAAGTATATTGTACAACCAGCACCTGAGAAGAGTAGTAGATGGTACGACGGGAAGGTAATTTTTGACAGTGACCATAAAAATCATGTTCTATAGCCATGCCCTTTGAACCCTTTCACTCGTCTAAGTGAAATTTCCATTCCCCCCTTACGCTTTGTTTATTGTAATTCCTATGTAGTATGCACAAAGATTTGACAATTTCATACTTATCTCATTCATGTTCAATAGTATAATCTTTGTTCAAAAGGAAGCATTGCGAAATCTTCATTGCTAGGGCTGATTATGAAGAACTAGTATTGATAGCTGTCGGGTTCGACCCTTCGATACTATTATTATGTTAAATGAGGCGTGTAAGTTTGAGGATTTTGCACACTCTCTCTGTGGTCTGGTTTGGTTTGATTTTGATCCAGGTTTCTGTACAAAAAAAATTGAAGGATGACCACTTGGGAAGAGTACTTTCCTGTCTGTATACATCTTCATGTGACTATACCCGACTTAGGATTTCCTTTCGGATGAGAACGTATAATTCTAAATCTATTTTAGTGCCGAAAATAGTGATTGTATGGCTAAAAAGAGACAATAGGTAGCCAAAAATGATCATTTTGACTTTCTAAGAGCATTTCCACTTTCCAAACATTTTAAATACATTTATAATATAAAAGTTGTTATCTTTTATTTTAATATTTTTTAATATTGAATTCTAACTAGTACAATCCCCGCACCATAACGCGATTGTTAATAAATAAAATTTTAATAACATAACAAATTAATATTATAAAATATTAATAAAAGTTAGGATAACATAATGAAAGTAGACTTGAGATCTTTAAGAAAATGGTAAAAATGTTTATCATAAAGTTAGGTTTCATCAAAAAAAGTCTTTAAATTAAGATATTATATTGATATAGATTATTATTATTATAATAATAAATATAATAGACATTAGACTTAATTCAATGTTTTGAATTAAACCTAATGGTTAGTAAATGGGTAAAAAATTAAACGGGGAAAAATGTAAATGTATGAAAGAGATTAAGAGAAAAATAATAATAATAAGAGAAAATTGTGATTAATTGAAAAAACCTTAAATTAAGGAGGTGTTAAGTGTCGACACATTATCAAAAATTTTCTAAATTAAGATAGTTTTAGGATTTCAATTTACTCTAATAACCGGAAAATAAGAAATTTAATTGAGGGGAAGCTTTAGTACTTACATGTCCATGTGACTCGCACAAATTTTGATTAATTTAAAGATAATGTTCAATTTTGCAAGTTGCGAAATGCACTTTTTCATTTTCTTTGAAAAGGAATTGACAATAATTTGTTGATTTGATGTAGAACAAATCTATATCTATATAAAATACTAAAGCATAGGCCTGAAACGGACTCTGGTGCGATCTCGCGTCCACGGAATTTTCTGGATTAAAACGGGATTATTTTTGCTTACGTGACATTTTCTGGATTAAAGTGGTATTATATTTCTGGCCCACATCAATTAATAAACGAATATAGTTAGTTAAAAACTTATCTTTTTAGATCAATAATCTATCCAATATAACTTGAATTAGTTGTTATACATATTTATTATTTTCATTCTTTTGTTAATAAACTATATTATTTATTATTTTAAAAGATGAAGAAGGAATATTTGGTGCGTTATTCTACCTTTTAGATCAAATTGAATATAATATATTTATATATGGTTTTATTTTTGTGAGCCACGTCAATTAATTATCTAATATAATATTTTAATATAATAAAATATAATTTATTAACAAAACGCGCAACCGCGCGGGTAACGAATACTAGTTAAAAAAAAATTGTATCAAAAAAAAAAAATAGGAATTGAAACCCAAAAAGAAAGAACAAATTTTGTGGGAAGTGGGAAGCCCATTTTGTGGAGTGATGAAATTCACGGTCTCGCACGAATGCAAAAAATCCAAGCCCCACGCGCATTTCGTTGTCTCCTAAATTTTGCCCAAAAAGTAAATGTAACAATGGATAAAAAAAAAGTACCTTTACAAGTTGTTTTGTGCCACTCACGGTCTCACGCGCCATCGCTCTTGCGTGTTTCCCACCCCCAACTTCATTATACAATTGCATAAAAGGGGCAATATTAATGGGTAAAAAAATATAACTTCATATACAGCTGCAGAGCCGTAAAGAAATTAGTTTTAAAAGGGTGTATAGTTTTCGTAAATGGGGTTTTAATTAAAAAAATTACTTATATTGGATTATTTAATACTCCGTATTAATTAATATCTGAAAGCAATGATAGCAATTTAGATTATCTTGGGACAATATGAGTAACGAGTACAACTTTTCCTTTTGGATAGATATATACTAGTAATACTACTACCTCCGTTTCAAAATAAATATCGCTTGAATTTTTAGCATTTTTAAGAAGATAAAATCTCTATAAAATATTATTTTTTTAATTAAATTTTTTTTACAATTTGATAATTAGCATTAATAAGTATCAATTTATAAAAAAAATTTAATTAAAAAAATAATATTTTATAGAGTTTTTTGCTCCTTAAAAAACGTGTACAACGTTAAATGACATTTATTTTGAAACAGAAGAGTATTATATATATAGGCTTTTATTATTCATCTCATTTCTATTTATTGTTTATTATTCACAATTATTTTTAAAATAATAAAAATTATATCAAATATTTTTTAATTGATTTTTTAAAACTAATTTTTAAAAAATTAATAAGCATTAAGTTATTTTTAAAAATTATAAAAGAGTTTCATTTTATATAGTTTTTATTATGCACCCGATATATAAAAGTCAATGGAGGAAATATAATACCTTCATCTATTTTTCCAATGTACACTCCCTTCATCTCATAATTAAGCGCCTGTTTGGTAAAAAGGGGTTTTTTAGGGGTTGAAGTTTTTTTAGAAGGTGGATATTATTTATGGGGTTTATGGAGGTGTGGGAGGTGGAGTTTATTTTTAAAAATAACCTTATAAAAAACCTGAAAAGTGTTTGGTGGTTATATGGTTTGGGGGGTGTTTTTTTTATTAAAATTACTAATATGCCCTTGTCAAAAGGAGGTCACCTACTGCCCTCCTTTTGTATTGCTGAACGTGGGGTTGCATTCTTCTTCAATAGAAAACCCTAAAGGGGTTGTGTCTGCCTGCTTCTCCTACGTGTGTTCACTGTCGCCCCAGGTAAGAATCTACCTTTCGATGTTGTTGTCTTCAATTGTCGTCGTTCATCGTCGTCGTTCATTAGTCTGGTGGTGTTGTTGTCTTCAATTTCAGGATTCGGGCAAGGCTTTGCTGCGCAACAGTGACGGTCGACCTCTTTGGTGAGTTTCTTCATCCCTCGGTATGTACTGCAACAGATCGAGGGCACAATCCAAAAGCCAGATCTAGAAGGCAAAAGCCAAAGTCCAGATCTGCCTTGCCCAATCTCAACAAAAAACTTTAGAGAAGAAGGAGAGAAGAAAGATCGAAGATGGAGGGCGATAGAAGGACGAGGAGGCATACCTGGCTTCGGCGATCTCTCAGGGGCTCGGCGATCTCTCAGGGGCAAAAGTGAACGAGATTTGGAAACCTCACAAAATAACCTCCTGAAGCTCCCTCCAGCCAGCTTCCATTTTCCGAAAATTTCACCTCATGAAACCTCCAACTCCAACCCATGGAAGCTGATTGCCAAACACCGTTCATCAGCTTTTTTTTTCCTGGGCAACTCATGAAACCTGATAAAACCTCTTCACACCCCATGCCAAATACGCGCTAAGTCATTTTAAAATTTGATAAATATAAAATTAAAAAAAATTAATATTTTATGTATGAAAAAGTGTGTAAAAAATAAACAATTTAAATTATGTGACGAAGGGAGGTTAAGATAAAATATTAGGTCGTTAAAAAATCCTATAAAATTATTATTTTTTATATAATTTTTATTACCAGTATAAAAAGACATACGTAATTAGAAAACAATATTATATTTTATAGAACAAAGAATACATTATTAGACCCGTTTAAACTTACATAATTTTTATTACGGGTATATATTTAATCGTTTTCTTGTAAAATTTTCAAAAAAAAATTGTCCAAAAGTCGGCAAGGCGCCTGTCATTTTAACTTCATAAATGAAGGCTTATTAAAAAAAAAAAACTTCATAAATGAAAGCGCGTGATTCCGGGAGCGCGTCCGTCGTCATCTGAATTCACTGTAAGCCTCGACGTCAAAACGGCGTCTTAGTTTCAGCGTCCTCAGCCCTCAGGCCTCTGCCACTACTCCGCCGTTAACGGAGTTACAGATTAGAAGATTATAAAAAATATAAAAATAAAAATCCCAAATAAAAAAGAGGGAGGAGAGGAGAGAGAGAGAGAGAGAGAGAGAGAGAGAGAGAGTGGCGACTGCTCACCAAAGCGGAGGAGAATCATCTGGTCAGTGTTGTTGCTTTTCTTTCTCCTCAGGAAAGAGAACCAGAGAGAGCGAGCGAGTGTGAGAGATGGAATCCTCATCCGGCGGTGGTGGAAGAGGCGGCGGCGGGGTTGGGAACGATGCGGGGAGAATCGGAGGCAGTGGACTCGCCCGATTCCGCTCAGCTCCCGCGACCTGGCTGGACGCGTTGCTCGAGGAGGACTTAACAAGGGATGATGCGCTTAAGGGAGGCCCCACCTCCGGAGGCGGTCTCACTCAGCTACTCACCGCCGGCACAGCCAATCCTCCCGCCATCGCTTCGGCAGCCGGCGGGAGCAGCGGCTTGGCGCGGAGCGGTACCAGCTCATCCTACTCGCTCTCCGCCGCTGCCGATCTGGCGTTTTTCGATAGCGGTCCCCACCAGCACCAGCACCAGCACCAGCAATCGAGCTTGTCAGGGTTTAACCGGCAGAACAGTTCTCCGGCTGACTTCCTTAGCGGTAACATCGACGGATACTTCTCCAACTTCGCCATGTCCGGGAATTACGATTTCTTGGCGGGATCTCAGATGGAGATTTCTCCTACTGGGAAGCGGATGAGGGAGAACGATTCAGACCTTCCTTCTCCTAGCAAGTTCACCTCTCAGCTGGTACTCTTCCTCTTTCTCTCTCCAAATTCACACTTCTTTTAAACTTATCCCAAATTGGTTCACCTCTCAGTTGAATTCAGAGTTACTTGGAACAGTTTGATATGATACTAGGGTGTGATTTTGATCCTATTTCTTGGCGAGTAACCAAAAGTGAATTTTGAACATTGTTAGAAAGGGGAACCAAGCAGCTTGATGGACTTGGAGATGGATAAGCTGCTGGAGGATTCGGTGCCCTGCAGGCTACGCGCCAAGCGCGGTTGTGCTACTCATCCTCGAAGCATAGCTGAAAGGGTGGGTGTTCATTTGAAAGCTTGATGAATGCTTCTTTTATGCTTAGGACTCAAACACTTATCAAGATGCCTAAATTTGCTCTTTTGTATTGTGGGGACGGGGTGTACTAGGTCCGAAGAACCAGAATCAGTGACAGAATTAGGAAACTTCAAGAGCTTGTTCCAAATATGGATAAGGTAGGTATATGCCCTTTTGTTTACTGGATTGGTGTGTTTGTACTTTAAATGTGTTTGATTTGTCTGGGTTTCTTAGGTATCTAGTGTTTTAAAGCTATATTCCTAAGCAATTAGTTGAAGGCAAAGATACTTCAATGGTTTGCAAACATCTTTATACGACTGAAATGCTCTTTCATTATTGGTTTTTAGAGTCAAGAACTTCGTTAACTTGAAATCAGAGAGAGAGAGAGAGAGCTTTAGCTGAACTCATAGTAACTTGAAAGGAGGAATTTGTTTGTTTTATGCTCTTCAATGTATTTGTATTGTGCAACTACAATTTGTATGTGGGTGGTTGGTTATTACCTTAAATAGAGAAACTTCACAGAAGTGGGGGAAATTTTGATGCAAATAGCTTCAAGGTATGACATCATAAAAACTAGGACACACTTCATGTGCTTCACATATTTTTTATGTGTTGTGTGGTCACTGGTCACATGTGTCATCAGCACAAAATTGGAGATGATGTGCTTTGTGAGATATTGCACTGAAAATAAGAAGAATGCTTCATCTAGTGACTTGGTTCTGATTTTGAATTCATGTGCTTATTTCTCAAGGTAGAACTATCATTTTAGAAACCTTAATACCTAATGTTTGTACTAGCACAAGTGACATTTTTTATTCGTCCTACCAAACATTTAATTAACTCATCTAAATTAAAGTAAAATTTGATTATTGTTTATACCATATGTTAACCCATTTCCAACTTTTAGGGGGTTATTGCTGATCATTGAATTGTCAAATATTTTCGGCTCGTGTGGTATCATTATGACCTTTGAGATTTTAGTTTTGAAACAATTTTATCTCCCTACAGTTGCTATTGAAATTATTTGAAACTTGCTATATCTATATTAGTTAGCTTTATTTTCAAAACTGTCTACTAAAAACTAGAAAATGGTATTTTCAAAAGTACAAGTTAAAACTAAAATCTGAGCAAAGCGAGCCCTACAGTGTTGTGTTTAAAGTGCCAATTTTCTAGCATCTGAGATAAAGTTCTATATGTTTTTGTTATACTCCGCAATTTTTTTTTAATCATGTCTACACCCTATTGAGGGTTTGTTATGCTTATTTATCCTCTCAACTGATACAGGAAAGCCAAATTACTTTATATTTTGGAACACGTGATTTGTCACCTTTAATCTCTTTATAAAGATATTCAGTTCGCTGCTTGCAGGGGATGCTACATTTATTTATTTCATGAGCGGGGAGTTTTAACTGTCTGAATAGGGATCTCTACTAATCAAGGATTCTACATTTCTACCTTTCTTACAGGAAATTCATGTTATGAGCTTTCGTTGGCATGAGTTTTCAGGAAATATATTTTGCACTGCCAAATCCTGGAAATGATAAAATTGCTCCCACCAAACAGTCTAAACATTGTCATCTTCAATGAAGGTGCATCCTCAAATATAAGATATAAAATTTTTAGAAGAGACAAATCTTTTCTTTTAGTCAGTGATACAGTTTGTGCTATAAACTAATAATAACTTTCAACATTTATAGTTTCTGTAGAATTCTTAAGTTACATTTGAACCTAGGGTATGGTTTAGGCAGTAGCTGTATAACATTTCTAACATCCTTGACTGATAATCATCATCTATATAAATCTAGTCACATGAAATTATTTTGGCTGTAATATGGCTTTGATGCTGTGTTGGGTGTTTGGGCACCCTCCTTCTGACATACTATTGCTAACTTATACAAACTGAGATAAAAATTCAGTTATGCAATATGGTCAGTTGTCCATAAAATAATGTTCACAGTCACTTTTTTATTTGCAGCAAACAAATACTGCAGACATGCTAGATGAGGCTGTCGAGTATGTAAAGCGTCTGCAAAGCCAAATCGAGGTATTTCCTGAAACAGATTTTCTTCTATCCATTATATTATGTAAAAAAATTCTGTTTATGATGGATGTTTTTATGAATAATTCCATAAACTTTTCATGTCCTTCTAATTGATGGATAAAATTGCTGCCTATAACAGCCAAAATCTTGACTACATTTTCTGCGATTCTGTAGTTGGCTTACTCAACTACTATGAAGCGTATTCTAGTCATTCCTCGGGCCTTAACTAACAACAATGAGCATAACTTAAATATTTTTCCAGCTAATGTGCTAGTTGTGACATAAAAGCACCCGATATGTCATACCTTCTGTTGCTATCCGATACTGTACTAGCAGTTCATTGTTGCAAAATAAACAACACTTTAATAAAATGAGGTAGTGATTTGATATGATGCCTTCTCTTTTGTAAATTTTCATCTCCCTTATTTTCAACTCAGGTACTAGTATGGAAACAACCTGTGGTTGTTGTCTGTGATGTATGAGATGGTTTGTTTTATCTCTGACTAAAATGAGCATTGAAATACGATGACAGGAACTTACAGAACTCCAGAAAAATTGCACGTGCATGCCTAAGGAATGACAGACAAGGAAATGATTAAATTTTCCTCCCTCCCTCCTTTTGCTAGATAGCGTATTTATCTGAATATATGGGCTGTAAGCTGAGATTCATGATCAATTCGAGTAGTGACAGGCTTCACTTACTCGAGAAGTCTACCTTGATCTTTGGACGTGTTTTTCAATATGGAAATGCTATTCCATCTAGGTCTCTGGTGGGTCATAGTATCAGGTATGATAAATTCCCAGTGGCGAAGCCATTTGCTCGAACAAATAATCTAGGCAAGTTCTACTCTGAACTCTATTAGTGTTGCTGTACTTACTTAGCATGTTGTACACAAAATTTATTATCTTTCTTTTGTTCTTGATAATAACGGCCAATCATTTTGATTTTTTTGCTCTTAACTGGAATCTTTATGCACATCTGAAGAGAATCTCTTAGATTGCAGATAGAACTGCTGTAAATGAAATCTTTTTGTAAACTCTTGGAGTCCCATAAGCTCAGTAACCTACCAAACATGGCTACTCTTTCTTGCACTCTGTTTATCTTTCTTTCATTTGGGAAGGACACCTTTTTCGCGCAAATGCGAATTCGTGCTTAGGCAATGTAATAACCTTATAAAAAGGTTAGCCCTTTAGAGTTTTGCTTCTGAGGCATCGATTCCTGTATACTGCCCCCTGTTAGTTGAAGTTGGTATTAATTTGTATGGTGTAGAATCTGCTGTTTCATTTTGTTGCTTCTACAAGGCAGGGAAATTACAGTCTCAAAGTGAAAAACCAGGAACATACACAAAATAGTCTCATTTATTTTATTATTTGTATTGCTTATGTATTTGTAATACAAAACATGTGAGTACAGGACAGTGGAAATGCCAGTAGTCCCCTTTGTGAAGAGGATGATTGTGAAAACATCACTCAGTCCTCCATCCATGTATTCACCACCTTTTCAAGGGCGGCCATGGAAGACCCACCTTGTTTCCGAGCTACTAGGGCCTTGGCTTTCATCGCCTCGCTCTTTTCCTTCATCTCTTTCCCTTTCTCAGACACCATCAGCTCAGTCAGTCGGCTTGAAAGCTCCTCTCCTGTCACGAATCCGTCTCGTCCCCCCTGCTGCACTGTGATAGCCATTCCCATGGTTTTCACAAGCGCAGCCTGATTCAAGTGCTGTTCAGCATACAGTGGCCAAGCCACCATTGGCTTTCCCGCCACCACAGCCTCCAGAACCGAGTTCCACCCACAGTGAGTCACGAACCCGCCTACTGACCCATGGCTCAGAATGGCGACTTGTGGGGCCCATCCCTTGACAACAATGCCAATGCCTCTTGTCCTCTCTTGGAACCCATCTGGCAAGAGCTTCCCGAGGTCGATTTCCTCCGAGTTGTCATCTGGCGGATTCCTCACAACCCACACGAACCTCTGCCCACTCCTCTCGAGTCCGTCTGCTATCACCATCGTCTGAGACGTCGGGAACCGCCCCCTGCTCCCGAAGCACAGGAACACGACGCTTCCACTCGGCTGCGAATCAAGCCATGACAAGGACTCGTGTCTACGTGCAACATATATCCACAAGAACTAGTGCTCAACTCCGTTCGATCAGATGGAAAATATTTCACATAAACATTTTTTTTTGGGTAAGAACAACAAAGAGTCCTTGAAATCAATCAAATTGGGAAAGTTTGGTCAACTCAGTAATCGTTTTTGTCATCAAGAAAGCAACTACTACCTGTTGTTGTCACCGTCCTTGGAGCCCTCAATCAATGGGCCGATATTAAACAGGGGTGGGGTGGGCCCGTCCGGCACGCAAGCACCGCCGGCGACCGCCTCCATGATCACCGGCTCAAGCTCATCGAACGTGTTCACCATTATCCCCATCGTTTTCGTCAGGCTTTCGCACAAGTAAACCATCTCTTGGTATGCATCCTCTTCCAGCAGCGGCTCCGGCATTTCGTTGGCCGGAATCGCCGGCAGGCCGGGGATCTCAATCAGCAACTCCGGCGAGTCCTTGAGATCGCGGCGCCCTAGCCTCCGATCGAAGGCCGGCATGTGGAGGTAGGCGGCGAGGGCGGCGACGCCGGAGGTGAAGAAGCAGTAGACGGGGATCCCTTGCTCGGCGGCGAACGGGAGCGCGGTGCAACAGAACATGTCGATCACGAGTGCGCGGATCTTAATTCCGGAGTCGGAGATGCGGCGGAGGTTATCGGCGACGTCGGGAGCGGAATCACGGATGAATTGTAAGGAGATGGCGCAGCGACTGCGGGTCGGAGAGGTATGGACGGGGCGTTTAGGGAGGCGGAGGAAGGAGATGGAAGGGCTGCATGCGATGATTTTGGAGAGGACGGAGTCGGTGCTTGGGGGTTCGAAGGGGTCGGTGCCGTACATGACAGTGAGGGAGAGGCGGCGGTGTGGGTGGCGGAGGAGTTGGTGGCGGTGGATGAGCTTGGCGAGCTCGGTCATGGCGACAATGTGGCCCATGTGGGGCGGGGAGTAGAAAACTAATGCCTCCTCCATGTTCGACGAAATGCCTCACTGATCAAAACTCAAACCAGGCACAGCTATGGTATATGTAAGTGATCAATTCATGCATCTGCCTCCTCTCTATTTACATTGAAGGAATGGATTCACTATTCACATTCAATTTTTAATTAATGAATTCAAGCATTTAGTTTTGCTCATAAGTTGAATCAATCCTGATTCCTGATTCAATTGGAATTCAACTGCTCTGGTAAAGATTATCTAAAATAGAGATGAAAATATTAAAATCTCTAAAAAAATTTACACTCAAACTCTAACCGGTTATCTATTATACAGATTTCTGCATTTATTATATACTATAATAAATACAAAAATTTATAATATACAGATTAAATGTTAACAACTCTTACGGTGTTAAATGTTAACAAATCAATATTCGGCAAAATTTATCAAATATTCATCACAGTCACTCAATTATTCATCAAAGCTTTTCGACAACATTTAAGAGATTCATTTCAATTAATAATTATTGCCAATTAAAAAAAAATTATCATCCAAAAATCTCAAACCATTGCGCGTGTATCCACCCCCAATCTCGTAATTGTGTTATTGTGATGAATATTTCTTAAATGTTGCCGAATATTGATGAATATTTGGGAAATTGTGAATAATTGAGTGACTGTGATGAATATTTGATTAATTTTAACAAAAGTTTTGATGAATAATTGAGTGACTGTAATGAATATTTGATAAATTTTGCCAAATATTGATTTGTTAATATTTAACACCGTAAGAGTTGTTAATAACACATGACCCAACCTCTAATAAATATATTTGTTAAGGAAATTAAGTAACAACAATTAAACTATAAATTATGAGACAAAAGAAAGCTATGGATGGTAACCATCGTACCAAAGCTATGGATGACATTTTGCTACTACTACTAAAAGGAAGTATGACTTCCTACTGCACATAGTTCACTGTTTTGTAAAAACAATTAAAAGGAAGTATGACTTCCTACTTCACATCCAGTTTTTCAAGGAAAGGAGGATTATATCTCTCATATGTTCCATAAAGATTATAGCTTGCTGATTTCCATTTGTTTCTGGTATACTGTTTCGTTTGTATGAGATTGGTTTGGTAAATTATTTACCATCATCGATCAATATAGATCGTGAGATTGTGTATGAAAGTTGATTAGGCCTAACCGAGGATAGGTTGTTGCACATAGTTCACTGTTTTGTATAAATAGTCATACACGTCTGCAACCTCACTCACTTTTGCAATACAACATATTTCATCCTTCTCCCTTTCTATATAACAAAGATTTCCATATTGTTGCAATGTATGATGCATCCCAAGTTTACAAAAGCAATCCATTATTACTGTCTCACAAGGATAAAAGAAGAAAGAATGAACTATATATAATTTGGTAAGAGAAATCCAAAGAACTACCAAAAAAATGGTTAGAATCACAAATAAGCTGATGAAGTGGTGGGGATGGATATCATGATCCAAAGGCATTGGCATAGGAAGGTCCAGCTGCATTAACAAAAAACGTTTCCATTCAATCAATTTGTGGCTTATTCTTCTGCCATAATTCAAAGAACACTCTTGGGAGCTGTGAAATATTTAATTTTAGAGTTCAACTATCTTTCTCTAAATTTAGATTTTTCTCTCTTTATATTTCTCTATTTTACAAATTAATTTACAGGAGCCGTTGGGTTAAAAAATCCCTCATTTTCTCTAAATCTCCTCAATTTCTCTATTTTAAAAAATCCCTCTTTTTCTCTATCGGACATGCTCAGTACAGTTCATCTTTATATAGATGTTGTAAGCTGAGATTCAGATAACAACAGTTGTTCATGTATGAAATTGTTCAAAGACAATTGATCTCACATATTTTATTGCAACAAGGTAATGGAAATGCAATAGTCCCCTT
Source organism: Persicaria maculosa (assembly GCA_963922045.1). Classification (NCBI taxonomy): domain Eukaryota; kingdom Viridiplantae; phylum Streptophyta; class Magnoliopsida; order Caryophyllales; family Polygonaceae; genus Persicaria; species Persicaria maculosa. The sequence goes on along the minus strand of OY998271.1, from coordinate 1,315,078 downwards.
TGTGAAGAGGATGATTGTGAATGTGATGGCAGTTTCCTATCGAATCACTGATTCCTCCATCCATGTATTCACCACCTTGTCGAGGGCGACAATGGAGGAACCGCCTTCTTTCCGAGCAGCCAGCGCTTTTGCTCTCATTGCCGCGCTCTTTTCGTTCATCTCTTTCCCTTTCTCGGAGGCCATTAGCTCGGCTAGTCGGCTTGCCAGCTCGTCCCCCGTCACGAACCAGTCTCCTTCCCTTTGCTGCACCGGGATCGCCATTCCCATGGTCTTAACTAATGCAGCCCGGTTCACGTGCTGCTCTGAATACAACGGCCAAGCCACCATCGGCTTCCCAGCCACCACAGCCTCCAGCACGGAGTTCCACCCGCAGTGAGTCACGAACCCGCCCACCGATTCATGGCTCAGTATGGTGAGCTGCGGGGCCCATCCCTTGACAACAATGCCAATGCTTTTGGTCCTCTCTAGGAACCCTTCCGGCAAGAGCTTTCCCAAGTTGATTTCCTCCGAGTTATCGTCCGGAGGATTCCTTATAACCCATATGAACCTCTGCCCGCTTCTCTCGAGCCCGTTTGCTATCGCCATCGTCTGGGTCGTCGTGAACCGACCCCTGCTACCGAAGCACAAGAAGACGACGCTTCGACTTGGCTGCGAATCAAGCCACGACAACGACTCGTGTCTACAAGCACCATATATGCCCAAAACATGATAAATGTTTTATTTCTAATCAGTAATTTCATTTCTTATCCAAAAAAAACACAAACCAAATGTTGTGAATATTTTGAATTTCAATCAAATAATTCTTAATGAAATTTCATGCATTTCGTTTTCAATTGACGGTTCGCTGTCTGCCGACGACTATTCGAGGAATCAGGTTTAACCCCCGAATTCTTACCTTATTAAAAAAAAGTTTCGAGAAATTACCTTATGTCACCGTCCTTGGAAGCCTCGATCAATGGCCCGATATTATACACAGGTGGAGTGGGCCCGTCCGGCACGCAAGCACCGCCGGCAACCGCGTCCATGGCCACCGGCTCAAGCTCGTCGAAAGTGTTCACCAGTATCCCCGTCAATTTCGATAAGCTTTGGCATAAGTAAACCATCTCTTTATATGCCTGATCGTTTCCATCCAGCACCGGCTCCGGCATCTCGGTGGCCGGAATCAGGGGTAGGCCGGGGATCTCGATCAACAAATCCGGCGAGTCCTTGAAAACGCGGCCGCTCACCCTCCGATCGACGGCCGGCATGTGGAGGCTGAGGGCGAGGCAGGCGGCGCCGGAGGTGAAGAAGCAGTAGACGGGGATCCCTTGCTGGTCGGCGAACGGGTGCACGGTGGTGCAGAACATGTCGACTACTAGCGCTCGGATCTTGCCGCCTGAGGCGGAGATGCGGCGGAGGCTGTCGCCGACGTCGGGGGCGGAGTTGCGGATCGATTCTAAGGAGACGGCGGGGCGGCTGCGGGATGGGGAGGTGTCGACGGGGCGTATGGGGAGGTGTAGGAAGGAGATGGAGGGGTTCGAGGTGATGATTTTGGTGAGGGCGGAGTTGGTGGTTGGGGGTTCGAAGGGGTCAGTGCCATACATGAGGGTGAAGGATAGGCGGCGGTGGGGGTGGTGGAGGAGGAGGTGACGGTGGAGGAGCTTGGCCAACTCCGCCATGGCGACAATGTGGCCCATGATGGGCGGAGCGTAGAAGACGATCGACTCTTCCATGTAAAATGTCTCTCGATAGAGAGCTCGTTTGCTAATTCTTATAGTATATATATAATATAGATATCAAATAAACAAAACTGGAATAATTTAAAAACATAATTGTATAAATATCGGTCTTGCTAACCACATGACGATATCTCACCAAATGCACGGTCGTACTAGTCGCGATCGACACCTCGAGTCGACAGAAGGCTGCTGTGAGAGGAAAGGAAGGGCTTCAGTGGCCGAGGGGTTGCTGCTAGGCTGCTACACCTACACCAGGTGTCGGTGGATTGGGGATTTGCTGTGGTTTGTGTTGTGTGCGATGTTTGCCGACTCCGACTCCCCGTGTCAATGACAGGACCTATAAATATTTGTGTGGTTAGCTGTTGGAGGAGCCATACTTGCGAGAGGGCATGGGATCACGGGCTTTGTGCACTAGTTCGATTTTTGTACGGTGCCTATGTCGGAGTTTATGGGGGCTCATGGATTGGCTTCGTATTGCTTAGGAGAGTAGTTATAGGAAGGTTTTGGTTGAGACTAGACTGACTCCGATTCATGGCCTCACTATTTAGAGGAAGAGTTGTTGATTGTCACCCTCAATCTAGCTTGATACGCAAGTTGTCCAGGCTTCTAAAGACTGAAAAATATGGTTAAGACATGTCCATAGAGAAGCGAATGGTATCGGTTACTTCCTTACTTCTTTTTTTTTTTCGATTGGTTTCCATTTGCCAAGTGACCCATATTGTGGGTATTTTGTTACTTATTGATGATATTAGGGAAATGGCCACTCCACATTTTGTTTTTGTGTAACATGATTCGTTTTTTGCATTCTCGAGAGCCTGCCTCTTGTTTTTTTTTTGAAAAAAAAACAAGATAATATAAAAATATCATAATTATACAATAAATATATCTAAAAATTTTATAGTATTGAAAATATTAATCTGTCAGTATCTTTGTCATACAGTGTTATACACTCTTGTGGGAAGGGGAGCATGTGCTAGTCTATAAATATTTAAAAACTAAACAGATTCATATTGTCAAATATCTTTGAATAAACTTCAATATTATAATTCAACAATCAATTAAGAAATTATACATGTTTCAAAAAAAAGTCATGTCTGATTACCCATACATTGTTAATTAATATCAAATAGACAAATAGGGCTCTTATTCGAGCCGAACGAGCCGAGTATTGTTTGTTCATATTCAGTTTATTTAGAATATGAACGAGCTCGAGCCGAGCCTAAATTTTGACTCGAGCTTAAAAATGTGCTCATACTCGGTTCGTTTAGGAAATGAACGAGCTCGAGCCGAGCTTTTTTCGAGCTTTAGGCAGTTCTACTTGCTCATTATACAGTAACTTAAAGAGAAATTTTAGAAATTCCATAAAACTCGAGCTATTCGAGTTTAATTCGAACGAGCCGAGCTTTGGACCGAGCTTAAAATTAAATGTGCTCATATTCGGCTTGTTTAGAAAATAAACGAGTTCGAGTCGAGTTTTTATCGAGCGAGTACGTATCGAATTCGAGCTACTCGTGTTCACATAACACCTCTAATATCAAAACAACAACAAATTATATATTGACTTATTAGGTATTAATAGAGGATTTTTTTAGCCAAAAACAAAGTAAGCCATAGAAGGAAGGTTTCACATATCTCACAATTATGATAGTCTTCCTTTGTATTCCAAACAATTCACCCCTCCATCAATTTGGTCACCAGCTTCTCGAGTGCGGCCGTGGAGGAGCCGCCTTCTTTCAGAGCATCCAAGGCCTTCACTCTCATCGCCTCGCTCTTTACCCGAATCTCCTTCCCTTTCTCCGACTCCATCAGCTCGATGAGTCGTGGAGCCACCTCCTCACCCGTCACGAACCTATCTCCATCCCTCTGCACCACCGGGATGGCCATTCCCATGGTCTTCACCAGCGAAGCTCGGTTCATGTGCTGCTCCGCGTACAGTGGCCAAGCCACCATCGGCTTCCCAGCCACCACTGCCTCCAGCACCGAGTTCCACCCACAGTGAGTCACGAACGCTCCCACCGAGTCATGGCTCAACACCGCGACTTGCGGGGCCCACCCCTTGACGACAATGCCAATGCCTTTGGTCCTCTCCAGGAACCCGTCTGGCAAGAGCTTTCCCAAGTCGATTTCCTTCGAGTTATCATCCGGTGGATTCCTTACCACCCATACGAACCTCTTCCCGCTCTTCTCGAGTCCTTCGGCTATCGCCTTCGTCTGATCCGTCGTGAACCGCCCTCTGCTCCCGAAGCACAGGAACACCACGCTTCGACTCGGCTGGGCGTCTAGCCATGACAAGGTCTCGTGGCTAAGTATCACAACACATCCAAAATAATGTAGTGTTAAAACAAACGTACAACTTCCACTGTTCTTGACTAGTTAATTTTCACATATTAAATTTGATAGCAAAATAAATTAAATTGCCCCAAATTTATTAAAATGAATTGTTAAATTTGATAACAAAATAAATAAACTTAAATCAATTACTCCATCCGATCCAAAATAAGTGTCGTTTTAGACTTTTCAATTTGATTCAAAATAAGTGTCGTTTTATATTTTATAGGCAATATAATAGATTAATTAATGAAAATTGTTATTAAAAATTGTATTTGTTGACTACTTTTTATTTCAAACTCTTCACTTATTGGTTGAAAAGATTGATAATTAAATGATAATATTTAAAAAAATGTATAAAACCAATAATTAATACTCCCTCCTGTCATTATTGTTAAATGTTTTGGGTTTTAAGATTTGATCACTAATATTAGATGTTTTACAATTTAAAGTACTTTTTCTTAACTTTTGTAATCATAACTTTTGTACTTTTTTCCTCTTTTCTATTTACATCTTTAAATAATTTTTTTATTTACCCTCAACTAATGTGCTATTGGTTAATTAGTGTGATTAAAGACAAATGTAAAAGTCTAAAGTGTACTTTAATTAGTAAGAAGTGCATGATGCTTTTAGATAAGGTTTTCTCATCCGAATTAATACCTAATAAAAAAAAAAGAATTACTCTATAAAAGTGACATTTTTTTTAAATATCGTGCTAAGTTCTAAAAAATCTGACCGAAGGGAATAATTTACTTAAAAATTAAGTCACGAGTTAAAACAACGATATTTTGGATTGGAGTATAATTTTAACAATCATGCAGGGATAGAAAGTGGACCTGCCATCGCTATCTTTAGAAACCTCAATCAACGGCCCGATATAGTACACGGGGGTGGTAGGGCTAGGGGTGGGCCCATCCGGCACGCAGGCACCGCCGGCGATCGCAGCTATGGCTACCGGCTCGAGCTCATCGAACGAGTTCACCAGGATCCCCTGCGATTTCGGTAAGCATTCGCACAAGTAAAAAAACTCATGGAAAGCCGGATCATTTGGATCCAGAAACACGTCCGGCATCTCGTTGGCCGGAATCGTCGGTAAGCCGGGGATCTCGATCATTAAATCCGGCGAGTCCTTGAAGACCTTACCTCTAAACTTCCGTTCGATGGTCGGCATGTAGAGGAGGGCGGCGAGGGCAGCGGCGCCGGAGGGTATGAAGTAGTACACGGGGATCCCTTGCTCGGCCGCGACCGGGTGCGCGGTGCTGCAGAACATGTCGAGCACGACGGCGAGTATCTTGGTGCCGGCGGCGGAGATGCGGCGGAGAGCATCACCGACATCGGGGGCGGACACGCGGATGCATTCGAAAGTGATGGTGATGCGGCGGCGGGTCGGAGAGGTGTCGACGGGGCGTTCGGGGAGGTGGAGGAAGGATATGGAGGGGTTGGAAGTGATGATTTTGGAGAGGGCGGTGTTGGTGCTTGGGGGCTCCAGGGGGTCGGTACCGTACATGAGGGTGAGAGAGAGGCGGCGGTGTGGGTGGCGGAGGAGGAGATGGTGGTGGATGAGCTTAGCGAGCTCAGCCATTGAGACGATGTGCCCCATTTGGGGAGGGACGTAGAAAACGATTGCCTCCTCCATGTTCGACGAAATGCCTCTGTGAAATTGTGGTAACTGGTAAGTTGTTTCTTTGATTCTGTAAACAGTGTTACTATTTAGGTGTTCCTAACAACCTAATGTGGACCACCAGCAAGAAGTTGACTGATCAAACGACTGGTAGATGTACGTATATGAAGTTTATAGTTTATAGTTTTGCTTCTAAAAACATTTTGGTACTTAAATTTTGCATATTGCTGATCATGTACGCTATGAATTTTGCACATTGTTCATGTTTTTTTTTCCTTGTTAGGTTGCAACTATCACTTGGTTTCTTGTTGAATCGTTATCCCTTTGATGGGATTTCGAAAACCTATCGAGTCCTCTTTCATGCTTCATTCCTTGAGGTTGGCCTGAAGCATATTTGTGTGCTAGTTATGACATTCGAGTGAAAATGAAGAACATAGATAAAAACAGATTAATCTTTCTTTAATGAATATGTCATCTGTGATAGGTAATTGTTACAATAAAATGAAAATGCGAACAGTCCAAAGAGGAGATGTTGTTGATTGAGCTTCCTTTCAGGTTTCAACATCATTCAATCCTTCATCCATGTATTCACCACCTTTTCGGGTGCGATCATCGAAGACCCGCCTTCTTCCCGAGCAGCCAACGCTACGGCTCTCATCGCCTCGCTCTTTTTCATCCATGTAAGCATGTATAAAATATAAGTTAATTTCGGTAATCTAGCTAATATCTAAACAAAATAAATGTTATCATAACTCAATTTTAATTAGAAAAATCAAATTGTACTTACCTCCACGACGGCACATAAGTGACATAACTCTAGGGCTAGTTTCGGGGATTGATATAATTTAAATATACATCTTCTTTGGGGGATGTGTTCATGTACTTCACTCGTAATTAAATCTCATCACTTCTGGGATGATACATGTGGAAGAGATTTTCCACTAATCGAATACTTCAGTAGGGAGAAAACTTGTAACCTGAAAGTTTGGGTCTTTTCTGCAATTTTTAGAATTTCAGGGCTGGTTTTGTAATTAATCTATATTTGCAACCAAATTGATCGTCTTCTTCGTTTAATTTGCAGAGGCAGCGTCGGGGCACCGTGAAGGCGCCAAACGTTATGTCTGACAGACTCAATGGACTATCAATCAATGAAAACGCCTATTCCGGTCCTAGATGGGGTCAAACGCCGTCCCCGAGCATCGGTGAATGGGTTCAATCCCTGAGCGTCGGCGCTTGAGATCAACAACCTACTCTCCTAAAGCCGGCGGATGGGGTCATACTCCGTGTGTCCGAGCCAGTGGCGAAGCCAGGGCAACATTAAGGGGTGAGCTAGATTCAAAAGAACCCGAAAACATAAATTAATATACAAATTTTACACTAGCAAAATTATTGCAAAAAGTGTTCAGACGGTCAATTTACAATCTAGTGAACTAATTAGTTTTTTTTGGTCAAGAGTGAACTAATTAGTAAAATGAACAACTATTTTCAAAATTTAAAAGAACAACTCAATACAAAATTATGCTAAATTATCGAAGAACATAAAAGAATAAGCTCATATTTCATTCATCAAATTAAATTTTGTCTTCTGATATATATCTTCAATCACTGACAGTGGCAAACCAAGAATGCTTTTTCCCCAATGTGGGTACTAAGGGACAATTTCAACACATTTGTCATAACAAGCATGAAAACTAGTTAGGGTTTGAAGAGAATGGAAGAAAAAAACTAGTTAGGGTTTGAAGGGAATGGAAGCAAAAAATAAAAAATTCATTTTTTTTTGGGGTGGGCTGGGACCATACCAACCCACCCCTCTCTCCACCAGTGATCCAAGCGTCAATGGCTGGTCAAACCCTAATGGCTTGTTGAGAACTCTTGAAGTGGATCCAGCTGGGGATCCTGGCCGAGCCTCCAAGCGAGCGTGCCCCTAGCGTTGGCCATTGGATTCGGAGGCGACTTCGCCTTCGGATGCCGAGATCCTCCCCAGCGACAGGGTGATCATCAAATTGATCCGCTTAACTCATTATGTTCAATTGTTCATCATAGGTCTCTCTTTAAGGATTCATACGGACAGTCGCCCTTCAAAACGCTTCAATCACCATGAGCCGCTCAAGACAGTGGCTGCATTGTTGGTGAAGAGAAAACTTCTACTGTCGTCGTCGTCGGGAAACAAAAACCTTTTCACACAGAATTAGACGGACAGGTTGAAAAAATTAAAACCAGCGGCGATGGGAATGAGATCTGAAGCACAAACAATGAAACAATGGGATTGAAACTTATCTTTCAAATTGACACAAAGCTTGACAACATGCTACGATCTTGAAACCCTAGTAAGAGCAAACTCCTGCTGATAACGTATGATAATCTATTAGGGTTAACAATGAGCCCTATTTATAGGGATTTAAGTCTTAGACCCCAAGCACAACTAGAGTTTTCCAGGTATATCCACACATATAATATTATAACAATTAGGTATTAATAGATGAATTTTTAGCCCAAAACAAAGTAAGCCATAGAGGAAGGTTTCACATATCTCACAATTATTATTATTATTATTTTGATTAGGTAAAGATTCGAAGGTCAGACAGGCCTGACTCATCGAGAGACCGACAAAGTCGGTAGACGGCGAACCATCAAACGTACAACCTAACAATACAGAAATACAGAAACAAGCGAAATGACACACGCAGAAAAAACTCTACAACAAGATGGTCCAAGAAGACCGACTCCCAAGAAAGTTGAAGAAGCCGCCGAAGAACGAAGCCAAGCACCACCGGACAGTGGCACCACGGGCCAGCGGTACAACAGGACTCTAACTCCTGTGGGTAGTGCAGACGAACTCCAAGGAAACTCTATCACGGATACGGAGTCGCCCTGAGCGCACCACCACGACCCCAACCAGTCCCGACTCCAGACTCCACGCCCCCAAAGATATCTCACAATTATGATAGTGAATTGCAACATGAAAATGGAAATGCAAATAGGCCTCTATATATCAAACAATTCACCCCTCCATCAATTTGGTCACCAGCTTCTCGAGTGCGGCCGTGGAGGAGCCGCCTTCTTTCAGAGCATCCAAGGCCTTCACTCTCATCGCCTCGCTCTTTACCCGAATCTCCTTCCCTTTCTCCGACTCCATCAGCTCGATGAGTCGTGGAGCCACCTCCTCACCCGTCACGAACCTATCTCCATCCCTCTGCACCACCGGGATGGCCATTCCCATGGTCTTCACCAGCGAAGCTCGGTTCATGTGCTGCTCCGCGTACAGTGGCCAAGCCACCATCGGCTTCCCAGCCACCACTGCCTCCAGCACCGAGTTCCACCCACAGTGAGTCACGAACGCTCCCACCGAGTCATGGCTCAACACCGCGACTTGCGGGGCCCACCCCTTGACGACAATGCCAATGCCTTTGGTCCTCTCCAGGAACCCGTCTGGCAAGAGCTTTCCCAAGTCGATTTCCTTCGAGTTATCATCCGGTGGATTCCTTACCACCCATACGAACCTCTTCCCGCTCTTCTCGAGTCCTTCGGCTATCGCCTTCGTCTGATCCGTCGTGAACCGCCCTCTGCTCCCGAAGCACAGGAACACCACGCTTCGACTCGGCTGGGCGTCTAGCCATGACAAGGTCTCGTGGCTAAGTATCACAACACATCCAAAATAATGTAGTGTTAAAACAAACGTACAACTTCCACTGTTCTTGACTAGTTAATTTTCACATATTAAATTTGATAGCAAAATAAATTAAATTGCCCCAAATTTATTAAAATGAATTGTTAAATTTGATAACAAAATAAATAAACTTAAATCAATTACTCCATCCGATCCAAAATAAGTGTCGTTTTAGACTTTTCAATTTGATTCAAAATAAGTGTCGTTTTATATTTTATAGGCAATATAATAGATTAATTAATGAAAATTGTTATTAAAAATTGTATTTGTTGACTACTTTTTATTTCAAACTCTTCACTTATTGGTTGAAAAGATTGATAATTAAATGATAATATTTAAAAAAATGTATAAAACCAATAATTAATACTCCCTCCTGTCATTATTGTTAAATGTTTTGGGTTTTAAGATTTGATCACTAATATTAGATGTTTTACAATTTAAAGTACTTTTTCTTAACTTTTGTAATCATAACTTTTGTACTTTTTTCCTCTTTTCTATTTACATCTTTAAATAATTTTTTTATTTACCCTCAACTAATGTGCTATTGGTTAATTAGTGTGATTAAAGACAAATGTAAAAGTCTAAAGTGTACTTTAATTAGTAAGAAGTGCATGATGCTTTTAGATAAGGTTTTCTCATCCGAATTAATACCTAATAAAAAAAAAAGAATTACTCTATAAAAGTGACATTTTTTTTAAATATCGTGCTAAGTTCTAAAAAATCTGACCGAAGGGAATAATTTACTTAAAAATTAAGTCACGAGTTAAAACAACGATATTTTGGATTGGAGTATAATTTTAACAATCATGCAGGGATAGAAAGTGGACCTGCCATCGCTATCTTTAGAAACCTCAATCAACGGCCCGATATAGTACACGGGGGTGGTAGGGCTAGGGGTGGGCCCATCCGGCACGCAGGCACCGCCGGCGATCGCAGCTATGGCTACCGGCTCGAGCTCATCGAACGAGTTCACCAGGATCCCCTGCGATTTCGGTAAGCATTCGCACAAGTAAAAAAACTCATGGAAAGCCGGATCATTTGGATCCAGAAACACGTCCGGCATCTCGTTGGCCGGAATCGTCGGTAAGCCGGGGATCTCGATCATTAAATCCGGCGAGTCCTTGAAGACCTTACCTCTAAACTTCCGTTCGATGGTCGGCATGTAGAGGAGGGCGGCGAGGGCAGCGGCGCCGGAGGGTATGAAGTAGTACACGGGGATCCCTTGCTCGGCCGCGACCGGGTGCGCGGTGCTGCAGAACATGTCGAGCACGACGGCGAGTATCTTGGTGCCGGCGGCGGAGATGCGGCGGAGAGCATCACCGACATCGGGGGCGGACACGCGGATGCATTCGAAAGTGATGGTGATGCGGCGGCGGGTCGGAGAGGTGTCGACGGGGCGTTCGGGGAGGTGGAGGAAGGATATGGAGGGGTTGGAAGTGATGATTTTGGAGAGGGCGGTGTTGGTGCTTGGGGGCTCCAGGGGGTCGGTACCGTACATGAGGGTGAGAGAGAGGCGGCGGTGTGGGTGGCGGAGGAGGAGATGGTGGTGGATGAGCTTAGCGAGCTCAGCCATTGAGACGATGTGCCCCATTTGGGGAGGGACGTAGAAAACGATTGCCTCCTCCATGTTCGACGAAATGCCTCTGTGAAATTGTGGTAACTGGTAAGTTGTTTCTTTGATTCTGTAAACAGTGTTACTATTTAGGTGTTCCTAACAACCTAATGTGGACCACCAGCAAGAAGTTGACTGATCAAACGACTGGTAGATGTACGTATATGAAGTTTATAGTTTATAGTTTTGCTTCTAAAAACATTTTGGTACTTAAATTTTGCATATTGCTGATCATGTACGCTATGAATTTTGCACATTGTTCATGTTTTTTTTTCCTTGTTAGGTTGCAACTATCACTTGGTTTCTTGTTGAATCGTTATCCCTTTGATGGGATTTCGAAAACCTATCGAGTCCTCTTTCATGCTTCATTCCTTGAGGTTGGCCTGAAGCATATTTGTGTGCTAGTTATGACATTCGAGTGAAAATGAAGAACATAGATAAAAACAGATTAATCTTTCTTTAATGAATATGTCATCTGTGATAGGTAATTGTTACAATAAAATGAAAATGCGAACAGTCCAAAGAGGAGATGTTGTTGATTGAGCTTCCTTTCAGGTTTCAACATCATTCAATCCTTCATCCATGTATTCACCACCTTTTCGGGTGCGATCATCGAAGACCCGCCTTCTTCCCGAGCAGCCAACGCTACGGCTCTCATCGCCTCGCTCTTTTTCATCCATGTAAGCATGTATAAAATATAAGTTAATTTCGGTAATCTAGCTAATATCTAAACAAAATAAATGTTATCATAACTCAATTTTAATTAGAAAAATCAAATTGTACTTACCTCCACGACGGCACATAAGTGACATAACTCTAGGGCTAGTTTCGGGGATTGATATAATTTAAATATACATCTTCTTTGGGGGATGTGTTCATGTACTTCACTCGTAATTAAATCTCATCACTTCTGGGATGATACATGTGGAAGAGATTTTCCACTAATCGAATACTTCAGTAGGGAGAAAACTTGTAACCTGAAAGTTTGGGTCTTTTCTGCAATTTTTAGAATTTCAGGGCTGGTTTTGTAATTAATCTATATTTGCAACCAAATTGATCGTCTTCTTCGTTTAATTTGCAGAGGCAGCGTCGGGGCACCGTGAAGGCGCCAAACGTTATGTCTGACAGACTCAATGGACTATCAATCAATGAAAACGCCTATTCCGGTCCTAGATGGGGTCAAACGCCGTCCCCGAGCATCGGTGAATGGGTTCAATCCCTGAGCGTCGGCGCTTGAGATCAACAACCTACTCTCCTAAAGCCGGCGGATGGGGTCATACTCCGTGTGTCCGAGCCAGTGGCGAAGCCAGGGCAACATTAAGGGGTGAGCTAGATTCAAAAGAACCCGAAAACATAAATTAATATACAAATTTTACACTAGCAAAATTATTGCAAAAAGTGTTCAGACGGTCAATTTACAATCTAGTGAACTAATTAGTTTTTTTTGGTCAAGAGTGAACTAATTAGTAAAATGAACAACTATTTTCAAAATTTAAAAGAACAACTCAATACAAAATTATGCTAAATTATCGAAGAACATAAAAGAATAAGCTCATATTTCATTCATCAAATTAAATTTTGTCTTCTGATATATATCTTCAATCACTGACAGTGGCAAACCAAGAATGCTTTTTCCCCAATGTGGGTACTAAGGGACAATTTCAACACATTTGTCATAACAAGCATGAAAACTAGTTAGGGTTTGAAGAGAATGGAAGAAAAAAACTAGTTAGGGTTTGAAGGGAATGGAAGCAAAAAATAAAAAATTCATTTTTTTTTGGGGTGGGCTGGGACCATACCAACCCACCCCTCTCTCCACCAGTGATCCAAGCGTCAATGGCTGGTCAAACCCTAATGGCTTGTTGAGAACTCTTGAAGTGGATCCAGCTGGGGATCCTGGCCGAGCCTCCAAGCGAGCGTGCCCCTAGCGTTGGCCATTGGATTCGGAGGCGACTTCGCCTTCGGATGCCGAGATCCTCCCCAGCGACAGGGTGATCATCAAATTGATCCGCTTAACTCATTATGTTCAATTGTTCATCATAGGTCTCTCTTTAAGGATTCATACGGACAGTCGCCCTTCAAAACGCTTCAATCACCATGAGCCGCTCAAGACAGTGGCTGCATTGTTGGTGAAGAGAAAACTTCTACTGTCGTCGTCGTCGGGAAACAAAAACCTTTTCACACAGAATTAGACGGACAGGTTGAAAAAATTAAAACCAGCGGCGATGGGAATGAGATCTGAAGCACAAACAATGAAACAATGGGATTGAAACTTATCTTTCAAATTGACACAAAGCTTGACAACATGCTACGATCTTGAAACCCTAGTAAGAGCAAACTCCTGCTGATAACGTATGATAATCTATTAGGGTTAACAATGAGCCCTATTTATAGGGATTTAAGTCTTAGACCCCAAGCACAACTAGAGTTTTCCAGGTATATCCACACATATAATATTATAACAATTAGGTATTAATAGATGAATTTTTAGCCCAAAACAAAGTAAGCCATAGAGGAAGGTTTCACATATCTCACAATTATTATTATTATTATTTTGATTAGGTAAAGATTCGAAGGTCAGACAGGCCTGACTCATCGAGAGACCGACAAAGTCGGTAGACGGCGAACCATCAAACGTACAACCTAACAATACAGAAATACAGAAACAAGCGAAATGACACACGCAGAAAAAACTCTACAACAAGATGGTCCAAGAAGACCGACTCCCAAGAAAGTTGAAGAAGCCGCCGAAGAACGAAGCCAAGCACCACCGGACAGTGGCACCACGGGCCAGCGGTACAACAGGACTCTAACTCCTGTGGGTAGTGCAGACGAACTCCAAGGAAACTCTATCACGGATACGGAGTCGCCCTGAGCGCACCACCACGACCCCAACCAGTCCCGACTCCAGACTCCACGCCCCCAAAGATATCTCACAATTATGATAGTGAATTGCAACATGAAAATGGAAATGCAAATAGGCCTCTATATATCAAACAATTCACCCCTCCATCAATTTGGTCACCAGCTTCTCGAGTGCGGCCGTGGAGGAGCCGCCTTCTTTCAGAGCATCCAAGGCCTTCACTCTCATCGCCTCGCTCTTTACCCGAATCTCCTTCCCTTTCTCCGACTCCATCAGCTCGATGAGTCGTGGAGCCACCTCCTCACCCGTCACGAACCTATCTCCATCCCTCTGCACCACCGGGATGGCCATTCCCATGGTCTTCACCAGCGAAGCTCGGTTCATGTGCTGCTCCGCGTACAGTGGCCAAGCCACCATCGGCTTCCCAGCCACCACTGCCTCCAGCACCGAGTTCCACCCACAGTGAGTCACGAACGCTCCCACCGAGTCATGGCTCAACACCGCGACTTGCGGGGCCCACCCCTTGACGACAATGCCAATGCCTTTGGCCCTTTCCAGGAACCCGTCTGGCAAGAGCTTTCCCAAGTCGATTTCCTTCGAGTTATCCTCCGGTGGATTCCTTACCACCCATACGAACCTCTGCCTGCTCTTCTCGAGCCCTTCGGCTATTGCCTTCGTCTGATCCGTCGTGAACCGCCCTCTGCTCCCGAAGCACAGGAACACCACGCTTCGACTCGGCTGGGCGTCTAGCCATGACAAGGTCTCGTGGCTAAGTACCACAACACATCCAAAATAATGCAGTGTTAAACAATTTCCACTGTTCTTGACCTTGACTAGTTAATTTTTACATGTTTAATTTTACTCGAAAGATATTTATCAACCGTTCAAAAAAAATTTTGCCCCAAATTTAATTAAATGAATAGTTAAATTTTATAACATAATAAATTGCTCCCCTCTGTTGCTAAATAAGTGACTTGAGCACGTTTGTTTAGGACGGTAAAAACGTAACTATATTCTCATATTAAAATGTAAGATTTTTTACTATTTAACAAATATTTTAAAGAGGTAAAAAATATATGGGAAATTCCATCTGGTGCCCCTGTACCAAAATTAAGTGTAACTCTGTTTGGTGCTTTTTTAGAAAAGTAAAACAAAGTTTACCAAAAAAAAAAAAAGAAAAAAAAAGTAAAACAAAGTGAAAATCCTCTAATTGAGGCAGGCAGCCCCACCAAAAAAAAAAAAATTGAAACAGCACTGCGCAAGGAAAAAGGCACGAATCGGAATTGTTCTTAACAGGCGATCGACTTCAAGAAAGAAGAGGACACTGTGGGAGGCGGCCGGTGGTGAAAACCAACGTCGGAGAGTCGACCGGTGTGTGGGACCCTCGACAGATGATATGTAGACAAGCGTGGAAACTCTACCGCCTTCAATCTCAATTTTAAAGGTTTGAATATCGATTTTACTGTCGAAACAAGAACTGAATTTGGGTGATTTTAGGTTCAAATTTATGAAATTTTCTACCTAAATCTCAGTTGGGTTCGATTAGGGGAAATTTTTGGTGGTGTTAATTGTGAAATTTGTTCTCAAATCTGACCTAGGTTCAATACGGGAATTTTTTGTGTGACTTTGGTGGTGAAATTTGTTCTCTATTTTGTCCTAGGTTTAATTTGAGAATTTTTTGTGTGATTGTGGGTAAAATTTGTTCTCTATTCTCATATAAGGTTTGATAATGTTGAATTTTGTCACATTATTTTTAGGGTTCAACTACGCTTGTAGGATGGCCGGTGTGTGGGAGCCCCTGTGGAAGCAAGCACCAGACGGAGTTACACTTAAATTGGTAAAGGGGCACGGGGCGGAAATTTACAAAACTTCAAGGGCACCATACGGAAAAATAAAAACTCTGGGACACCAACCGGAATTGCATTAAACACAGGGGTACCAGACGGAATTTCCCAAAATATATAAAATATAAAATTTTTATTATTATTTTAAAATAAATTTAATATTTCTTACTATTAAATATTTGCTTTTAAAAAAATAATTACAAAAATCAATATTTTATACTATAGTTTTTAGTTTCTTAAAACTTCTTATATTTTCGATTAGAGAGATTATGAAATAATAACTTCTTAATTAATTTTTTTAAATAATATTATATTAAATATAATATTATTTGAAAAAAAATTAAATAAAAATATTATTTTATTTAATATTTACCGTACTAAATAAATATGTACTCCATCCGTTAAGAAAATATGTCATTTTATGTATTTTGGTATTCACTTTCCAAAATTACTCTTGTAATGATTAGGGATTTGTAAGTTGTAAAATATTATTTTTTTAATTAATTTTTTTAACAATTTAATACTTGATAGTTATAAGTATAAACTTATCAAAATAAATTCATTAAAAAAATAATATTTTATAAAGTTTTACCTTTTTAAAATACGTACAAAAAAGTCAAATTACTTTTATTTTGAAATAGAGATAGTAATACTTAGGAGTATAAATATTTTTTTTTGCTTTTATTTAATTTATTAAAAAAATGTGCAAATGTCTCGAGGGAGTATAATTTAAAAAAGTCATCGACTAATTTAAATTAATTAATCATGGGGGTTTACCCAAAAAAAAATTAATTAACCCTATTTGCATGGGGTTTACCAAAAAAAAAATCAATCATGCAGGGATAGGATAGAACGTGTACCTGCCGTCGCTATCTTTAGAAACCTCAATCAACGGCCCGATATAATAAACGGGCGGGCTAGGGGTGGGCCCATCCGGTACGCAGGCACCGCCGGCGATCGCCGCTACGGCTACCGGCTCAAGCTCATCGAACGTGTTCACCAGCACCCCCTGCGATTTCGGTAAGCATTCGCACGAGTAAAAAAACTCATGGAAAGCCGAATCATTTGGATCCAGAAACACTTCCGGCATCTCGTTTGCCGGAATCGTCGGTAGGCCGGGGATCTCGATCATTAAATCCGGCGAGTCCTTGAAGACCTTGCCTCCGAACTTCCGTTCGATGGTCGGCATGTAGAAGAGGCCGGCGAGGCCAGCGGCGCCGGAGGGTATGAAGTAGTACACGGGGATCCCTTGCTCGGCCGCGACAGGGTGCGCGGTGCTGCAGAACATGTCGAGCACGACGGCGAGTATCTTGGTGCCGGTGGCGGAGATGCGGCGGAGAGCATCACCGACATCGGGGGCGGACAAGCGGATGGATTCAAAGGAGATAGCGATGCGGCTGCGGGTCGGAGAGGTGTCGACGGGGCGTTCGGGGAGGTGGACGAAGGAGATGGAGGGGTTGGAGGCGATGATTTTGGAGAGGGCGGCGTTGGTGCTTGGGGGCTCCAAGGGGTTGGTACCGTACATGAGGGTGAGAGAGAGGCGGCGGTGTGGGTGGCGGAGAAGGAGGTGGTGGTGGATGAGCTTGGCGAGCTCCGCCATTGAGACGATGTGCCCCATTTGGGGAGGGACGTAGAAAACGATTGCCTCCTCCATGTTCGACGAAATGCCTCTGTGAAATTGTGGTAACTGGTAAGTTGTTTCTTTGATTCTGTAAACAGTGTTACTATTTAGGTGTTCCTAACAACTTAACGTGGACCACCAGCAAGAAGTTGACTGTATTGATCAAACTACTGGTAGATGTAGATGCAGTTATGGTTTAGACTTTTGCTTCTAAACACATTTTGGTACTTAAATTTTGCATATTGCTGATCATGTAAGGTATGAATATTGCACACCTTGTTCATGTTTTTTTACTTGTTAGGTTGCAACTATCACTTGGTTTCTTGTTGAATCGTTATCCCTTTGATGGGATTTCCTTTCATCCTACATTTCTTGAGCTTGGCCTGAAGCATATTCATGTGCTAGTTCCGATTTCCGACAAAGACTTACAGTTAATGGTTCAACCGAAAAAGACTTACAGTTAATATCCAAAGGTCTCTAGTTCAAACCTCATATTACCGCTCTCTATTTACCAAAATCAAGAAGAACAACACACATAAAAACACATCAATCTTTCTTTATTGAATATGCCATCTGTGATAGGTAAATATTACAGTACAATGAAAATGCTAACAGTCCAAAGAGGAGATGTTGTTAGTTGAGCTTCCTTAACATAATTCAGTCCTTCATTTCATCCATGTATTCACCACCTTTTCGAGTGCGATCAAGGAAGATCCGCCTTCTTCCCGAGCAGCCAACGCTATGGCTCTCATCGCCTCGCTCTTTTCCCTCATCTCTTTCCCTTTCTCGGATGCCATCAGCTCAGTCAATCGGCTAGCCAGCTCCTCCCCCGACACGAACCTGTCTCCCTCCCTCAGCTCCACCGGGATGGCCATTCCCATGGTTTTCACCATTGCAGCCCGGTTCAGGTGCTGCTCCGCGTACAGCGGCCAAGCCACCAACGGCTTCCCCGCCACAACAGCCTCCAGCACCGAGTTCCACCCGCAGTGAGTGACGAACCCACCCACGGACTCGTGATTCAACACCGCGACTTGCGGGGCCCATCGCTTGACGACAATTCCAATGCCTCTAGTCCTCTCTAGGAACCCATCTGGCAAGAGCTTTCCCAACTCAATTTCATCAGAGCCATCACCCGGAGGGTTCCTTACAACCCATATGAACCTCTGGCCGCTCCTCTCCAGCCCCTCGGCTATCGCCTTCGTCTGCGCCGACGTGAATAGCCCCCTGCTACCGAAGCACAGGAACACGACGCTTCGCCTCGGCTGCAAGTCCAGCCATGGCAAGATCTCATTTCTACAAGAGGCATAAAATTATCAGAACTCAGTTTCCTCTTCAGAAACAAATCACAATATATCTTCCTTCCAATCAAAACTAAATATCAATCAATTTTCCAATTATTGCAAAAATTTGGGGCGAAATTAAACTACCTTTCGCCACCATCTTTAGAAGCCTCAATCAATGGCCCTATATTATACACGGGAGGGGTGGGCCCGTCCGGCACGCAAGCACCGCTGGAAATCGCGGCCATGGCTACCGGCTCGAGCTCATCGAAGGTGTTCACAAGAATCCCCTTGGATTTCTGGAAGCTTTCGCAGAAATACACCATCTCCGGGTAGGCGGGATCGTTTGAATCCAGCAGCGGCTCCGGCATCTCGGTGGCCGGGATCGGTGGCAGGCCAGGGATATCGATCGACAAGTCCGGGGAGTCCTTGAAAACGCGGTCTCCCACCCTCTGGTGGACGGCCGGCATGTGGAGATAGGCGGCGAGGCAGGCGGAGCCTGATGTGTAGAAGTAGTAGACAGGGATACCGAGCTCGTTGGCGATCGGGAGGCCGGTGCTGCAGAACATGTCGATGACGACAGCGCGGATCTTGGTACCGGAAGCGGATATGCGGCGGAGTGCATCGGCGAAATCAGGGCCGGAGTTACGGATGGATTCGAAGAGGATGGCCGGGCGGCTGCGGGTTGGGGAGGTGTCGATGGGGCGCTTTGGGAGATTGAGGAAGGAGATTGAAGGATTGGCGGCGACGATGCGTCCGATGGCGGTGATGGTGGTGGGGGGTTCGAAGGGATCAGCACCGTACATGACGGTGAAGGAAAGGCGGCGGTTAGGGTGGCGGAGGAGGATGTGGTGCTGGACGAGCTTGGCAAGCTCGGCCATTGAAACAATGTGGCCCATGGTCGGGGCACTGTAGAAGATGATTGCCTCCTCCATGTTCGACGAAATGCCTCAGTGAAACTGTTTGCTGATTTTGGTGTGTTATCAATACACTATCAACAAGTACCACTAATACCATTTCTGTGGGACCTGAACTACCTACTGTTCTGAAGACTGGTATGTTGTTGGTGCAATAGCGAATGTAGGCCTCAATTTCCGTGAAAAATCGCTTGAAGGAAAACCTAAAAACTCGTATTTCAAATATCTACTACGTGTCCCGAACACGGACCGGTGGCGGTGTTGGTGGTGCGCGCGTGTGAGACTCCTATTCCAACTCTCAATAGCTATTTCAAATGCCTTTACAATCAATGTGGGACAAGGAGGTTCAAATGACAAGATAAAAAATCCTCCATTGAACATTACCTCCAACATATGTAAATGCAACGGGAATTTTTCAATTGGATAGTGCTGTATAGCCCCATTTTTATTTTTTTTTTAATTAAAAATACGAGATCAGACAAGCGTGAAGTTCGAGAGGCCGACGAATTGGCAGACGAACTAACCGTCAACATACAACTATAGCCCCAGTGTTATATACACTCCCTTGAGATGGAAAATTGTTACTTATTAATAATAAGTACTCCCTCCGTTTCCTTTTAGTGACTTTTTCAAGTCAAGCACGTAATTTTAGAACGGTAAAAATTATATGAAATATTAATATTTTTTTAAAAAAATTTTATAATATTATACTTATCACCAATAAGTATGAGATTATTAAAAAAAATTATTTAAAAAATTATTATTTTATATAGTTTTTTACACCTTAAAAATCGTGCATGAATAGTAAAAAGTCAATTAAAAGAAAACGGAGGGAGTATCATTTTGTAAAAAATATTTGATTAAAAAAATAATATTTTATAGAGATTTTACCTCGTTAAAAAAACGTGTAAAAAGTCAAGCGACATTTATTTTGAAACGAATGAAGTATTTACTAAACAAAACTAGCTTATTAATTATACGTAGTAGAAATTTAACACTAATAATCCATAAAGTTTAGATGTCCCATCAACTTCGGTTACCCAATCAATTACTATCTTATCTATGTTTGGTAAAAGGATACTCCGTAGCGGATTAGGTGGTTGAAGCCGATACATTTAACTGAAATTGATGGATTATTTGTTTTAAATATAGTATATGCTAATAGTCTAGCTAGCTAGGTTAACTTAACTATTAGAACACTGATTAAAACATGTAAATAGAAAATAAATAAAAAAACTACGAAAAACTTGAATGAGTAGTTGTTGAAAAATTTATATTTCAAAATTTAATTAAACTAAAATCTTATATTTATTTTATTTAAAATTATATAATATCAAAATCAAAATCAAAAGCTATGAAAGGTTACGGGGTCAAGCAGAACCATAGTCATAAATATATGCTCCTTCCAATCAAAACTAATTAAGGGCTTGTTTATTTGTATAGGAGGAAATGAAAAGGAAATGAATTACATTTTACATATAAAATATACATAATCTTCAATTTTTTGTGAGCCTAGTGAAAAATGAATTAAATTTTACAAATAAAATATACATAATCATCATTTTTTACAAAATAGTTAGAGCAACCCAATGGTCCCTCTAAAAAAATCTCTAAAATAGAGGGAAAAAATAGCAAAATCTTTAAAAAATTTACACCGCAACTCCAACTGTTTCTCTATTATACAAATTTCTATATTTATTATACACTAAAATAAATGTATAAATTCATAATTTAATAAATAAAATTTTAATTACTTAATTAAATCAATAGGCAACAACTAATAAACAAATAGGTAGGTATTGGAAAGGGTGAATGCATTTAATGGTACAAATAGAGATTTTTTTCTCTCTCCTCTCATTACTCTATTTTACAAAAGCTTTTAGGGTTAAAAAAAGCCAATGTTATTTACACCACAAAATTTACTATTTACACCACATATCTCACTTTTTATATTTTTTTTAAAATAAACTCTGCTCCTCTTGAGTCACACACCTGCCCCTCAAGAGGCGCATGGTATTTTAAATGTAAAATACCATGCGCCTCTTGAGGGGCAGGTGTGTGACTCAAGAGGAGCAGGGGTGTGATTCAAGAGGCGTAGGTGTGGTGCATATAGTAAAATTTATGGGTGTAAATATTATCACCCTTAAAAAACCATATTTTCTCTAGAAAAGCTGCTCTTGCCATCCTTAAAAATAGGAAATGAAATACTCCGTATGGGACAGGACAATAAAAACAAACGGGGATAAATATCAGTCAATTTTTTGAATTTTTTTTTTCAGATTGGCCAAAAAAAATTGGAGATTAGTCAAAATTCGAAAATATTTTACAATTCAGCCAAAGTGGGATAAAGTCGTTGTTTTAAATAGCGACTTTACTTTGGGTTTAAAAAATAATATAATATATAAATCGTTGTTTGAAATAGCGACTTGTTAATTTTTTTAAAATATCATTTTAAATTGAAAAAAAATACAAAAAAAATATATATGAGAGAGTCGCTGTTTTTTTTTCAAAACTTTGAAGTTGAAACAGCCAAACATGGAGGGGGCGCTCCTCCATATCCTACTTCATCTTCTTCGCCTTCGAATTCGGTTTCCTCGCTTTCGAATTCGGCTTCCTCGCCTTCGAATTCGGCTTCCTCGACCGCAAATCGGCAAACCTCACCTCCGAATTCAAGGATTCCAAAAACGATCTGCTCAATTGCTCCTCCAGATCCGACCGAGAGATTAGCGATGTCGCGGTCTCCGAGAACGATCTGCTCCTTCAAATCCGAATCTATGGTGCGGAACCAGGGTAAAGATCAGCAAAGATCTGAAAGTATTTTACGATTTAGCCAAAGTAGGCCTGATACATGAGCCGAGTAGCTCGGGATCGACTCGGGCTCGGCTCGAAAATAGCTCGACTCGGGATCGCTCGAATCTATATATGAGCCGAGTTCGAGCCTATTGCTGAGCTCGATTCGAGCTCGAGCCGAGCTCGAGCTCGAGTAGCTCGCCAGCTCGAAGACCTCTAAATCCCTAAGTATAAAACCCAGGTTACTCAGCCCGTCAGCCGCTCCCATCCTTTTTCTTCCCATCTAGATCTGACCCATAAATCCCTAATCTCTCTTACTCTCTCATCGTCTCTCTCGCCGCCTCCAATTTCAATCGTCGTTCGTCGTCATCAGAAGTCAGATCTGGGTCGCCCTCCATCGCCCCTCATCGTGCGTCGTCATCCTCCCATCGCCTGTTGCCCGTCGTCTTCCTCGGATCCAGCCTCCAGGTCTCGCCCTTGCTCGCTTCCGCAGATCCAGGTCGTCGCCTCCAATCGCCGTTCGTCATCCTCAGATCTGGGTCGCCCTCCATCGCCCCTCGTCGTGCGTCGTCATCCTCCCATCGCCTGTCGCCCGTCGTCTTCCTCGGATCCGCGTCTGTCCTCTCACGCTTCCTCTCTCGGCCTCAGATCTGGCTCGCACTCCGTCGCTCGCTTCCTCTCTCGGCTCAGATCTGGCTCGCACTCCGTCGCTCGCTTCCTCTCTCGGCCTCAGATCTGGCTCACCCTCGCCTCCTCTCGCCCTCACTTGCTTCCACTATAAGAATCCGCTCCGACTGATTTCCGCCTTCTCGTCCTCAGATCTGACTCCCTCTTTACATGATCTGACTCCCTCTTTACATATTCAATCCACTTCACCAGGTTATTTGATTTCTTTAGGCTATTTGATTTCAGGTTATTTGATTTCAATATGTGTACACTGAAATCAGTTTGTATGAATCGAAGTTGAATTAGTTTTTTGACTTTGTGACTGAAATTGAATGAGAAAAACGAAAGTTGGATTTATTGTGTATTGTGTGTGTTACTCATTGTCAAATTGGGTATTATTGGCTAAGATTGAATCATAATCGAGCTAAAATAACTCAAATATTGTAACCGAACAAACGAGCTCACGAGCTCGAGTATAAGCGAGCTCGAGCTCGGCTCGAGTATAAGCGAGCTCACGAGCTCGAGCTCGAGCACTCTTCCCAGCTCGCGAGCCGAGCACGAGCACCTGTTTAGGCTCGTTTCTTATGGAGCTCGAGCTCGAGCTCGGCTCGTTTATAAACGAGCCGAGCTTGAACATCGGGTACTCGAGCTCGTGAGCTCGTATATCACCCCTAAGCCAAAGTAGGATAAAATAGCCAAAGTGTGTTAAAGTAGTGACTTTACCCAATCTTAAAATAGTTTCGGATCTTTGCTAACCTCCAAATTTTTTATTTTTTTTTCTTTTGGGCTAATTTGAAAAAAAAAATTCAAAAGTTTCCATGCAAAAGTTTGGAACGATATGAAACTACCTCGTACCTTTCGCCACCATCTTTGGAAGCCTCAATCATTGGCCCGATATTATACACGGCCGGGGTGGGTCCGTCCGGCACGCAAGCACCACTGGCAATCGCGGCCATGGCTACGGGCTCGAGCTCATCGAACGTGTTCACCAGAATCCCCTTGGGTTTCTGGAAGCTTTCGCAGAAATCCATCATCTCTGGATAAGCCGGATCGTTTGCATCCAGCAGCGGATGCGGCATCTCGGTAGCCGGAATCGGCGGCAGGCCAGGGATATCGATCGACAAATCCGGGGAGTCCTTGAAAACGCGGTCTCCCACCCTCTGGTGGACGGCCGACATGTGGAGAATGGCGGCGAGGAATGCGGAGCCTGAGGGGACGAAATAGTAGACAGGGATCCCGTACTCGGCTGCGATCGGGAGGGTGGTGCCGCAGAACATGTTGTTGTATTATTAATCTTGTCATGTAAAGCTAAACTTGTAACATTGGACATTGAGCATTAAACAGTGGTAGCCTTAGGATTTATACTAAGTGTTTTAGATTATACATATACTATACTAAGGCTGGTACTCTCTATAGGTTGAAGTTGCCCTTGGACATATTTATATGTTCCTAAGCTGGTTGACTTACCTTTAAGAGTAACACCTAATGTATATGTATTATATGTATAATCTAACACTTAGACAAAGCTCATTCCGAGCTCAGGGTATTTGGGCCTTTTCTTCTGTTTTGGGCCTCTGTTAGTTAAGTTACAGTATGGATCCGGCCCATATTCCTTGGTGCCGTTGGGAAGGAGCTCAGATAACCCTAGATCTGAGCTATAAAAGCTTCCTCTTCCTACTGTAGCCCTTTGAGCCTCACATTAGGAAACCCTAGCTACAGAAAGAGAAAGAGAGAGCTCTTGTGTGAGCCTTTGATGAAGACGGCGATCCTGTGAGCTACAACAGTGGTTGATGAGCTCAGTCTCCGTGAGAAACTTCCACGAAGTTTCTCGGTTGCCTTTCAGGGGGCATCTCTTCCTTTTACATTCTCTTCTGTTTATCTTGCTTGGTTTGAGGTTCCATAGGTTGCTGGTTTGGTGCTCTGTCTGGTGTGCTTAGCTTGTAACCCTTCTTGCAACATAGTGAACTCTGGGATCGGATCTCCCCTCTTGAGATCCCGCAGAGTAGGTTTTTACCCGAACTGCGTTACCAAATCCTTGTGTCTTTTTCGATCTTTCGTTTTTACTTAAGTGTTATGGCGAAATATCGAACTACACATGTCGATGACGACGGCACGGATCTTGGTACCGGCAGCGGATATGCGGCGGAGTGCATCGGCGAAATCAGGGGCGGAGTTGCGGATGGATTCGAAGACGATAGCGGGGTGGCTGCGGGTTGGGGAGATGTCGATGGGGCGCTTAGAGAGATTGAGAAAGGAGATTGAAGGATTGGCGGCGATTATGCGTCCGATGGCGGTGATGGTGGTGGGGGGTTCAAAGGGATCGACACCGTACATGACGTTGAAGGAGAAGTGGCGGTGGGGGTGGCGGAGGAGGATGTGTTGTTGGACGAGCTTGGCGAGCTCAGCCATTGAAACAATGTGGCCCATGGTTGGCGCACTGTAGAAGATGATTGCCTCTTCCATGTTCGACGAAATGCCTCAGTCAACTGTTTGCTGATTTTTTAGGGTTAAATACCCAATCAATTCACAACCAAGTACAAGCACCACTCACCGACTGATCAAAGACCGTTTCTTTGGGTCCTGACCTACCTACTGTTCCGACATTGGTAGGTAAATGCAACTGGAATCTTTCAATTTTGAACTAAATGAAAATCCCAAGGTTTCATTCATTATCATCTCTTCTGTTCGTGCAGGTTGACTTTGAAGTCATTACATTTTGCAATCAGGTATTCTCGAGTAAGTTCACTACTCTGAACTCTCATTGCATCATAAACACACATTTTTACACACACACTCAGGATCATCTCAAGTCAGTGTGAGTGAGAAGCTTCGAAACAAACATGTACGAGCTATCCTAGCAAGGGTGACAAGTAAAAGATCTTGATCGCTATGCGTGACAGAGGTGCTGGCTGAGGTATAACAGGTGCCATGTCAGTCCAGCAAGGGTGATCACATTCAGAAGCGACGAGTAGGAATTGAGCTCCTTCAGTCTTGTCCTTAATTTCTCCATCTTTGTCTCCGTGTCATCCTCGCCAGCAGCGACTCGTTGGGTTGCATCCGCCACCCCTGTTTGTGGTTCTTCCATGGGGGTGTCAGCTGCTTTTTCCGACTCTGGCACGAGCCTGCTGGATTGTGGGGAGACTCCCCTGCCTTCTTCTTTCTCTAACTTCATCCTCTCAAACATCACCTGCAAATACACACCCAAGTCACAAACTAGTGACCTCAATTGAACCATGTTTGTAGACAATGGTAACAAACGAGATCGCACAAACCTTGCTAGTCCGAGGCTCCAAGTAGAGAAGATTGACCAAAACCAACCCAATCAAACCAGCCAGATTGTGTCCTTGCAATCTAGTCGTAATACTGTGGCGGTTCCGCTGACATAGTGAATGCCCTATCAAAGTAAGCCCAATGCTGGAAGCCATGGCCTTGAAGTACAGTGGATAGACCTTGCTCTGCACCACAGCGAATTGATCCCTAGGCAGGGCTCTACCGAGCACATGGGTCATCCCGAAAGTGACCCACATTGCCATCCCGTAAGCTGTGGCAAACCCAAGAAGATGAACTGTCCCTGTGAAAGAATCAAGCAGCTTCCTCAACATCTGAGGTATGATGGCAGCATCTGATGTTATCTCCTCCTTTGTCTTGTCAGCAAGGTGCTCTCCAGTCTGTTTTGCCTTCCCAGCACCAACGTCCGCGGAGTGTGTAGCCTTTGAAGCTATCTCTTTGGCTTTGTCCGCTGCTACTTCCGCCGCCTCCTTTACGCCTTCTTCGAACTCCTGGGCCGTCTCTGTCACCTTTTCATTCATCAAAAAAGATGAATGTATACCATCCCACATACATAGCTCAATTGTTCAAATACATCAACCATATATTGAGACCTCATTGGCTAGTGCAAAATAATCTGAAATAAAGTATTAATTGGCATTGATTGGGAACAATGTTAGGTTAAATTGTACTCACTCGATCTATATTGAAACCTCAATAAAATATTAATTTATTTGTCATAAATTTTATAATATATTCATATAAATTAATGAAAAAAATTTACATATTTTATATACTTCTTAGTTTTAGAAAAAATGTGTCAATATTTTGAGACTTAGGAAGTACGTTTTTATTACAACATTGTGGAATACACCTAATGCATAAAGCTAAAGTTACTACTATGTATGCTTCACTTTCAACTCTGCTTTAGTATCGGAATCCCAAAAGATTTAATGTATAAAACTATTGATTGGGAATAATGTTAGGTTAAATTGTACTCAATTGATCTATATTTAAAACTCCATAAAATATTTTTTCGTTATAAAATTTTAACATATATCCATATTTAGTTATTAATAATAAATACGATATTATTATTAAATTTCAATAAAAAGTTACATATTTTATATAATTCTTAGTTTTAGAAAAAATGTTAAGTATCTGAATCGGAAAAGATTATCTAAATTTTAATGTATCAAACTATTTATTAAGGAATATTGTATTTTATATTTGTATGTGAAATAAAGAAAGAAATAAAAAGTGAGGCAGAAAAGATACCATGTGTTTGGCCTTTGTAAAGGCACCGGAGAGCTTGTGCTTGCACTTGCCAAAGGAGTCACAAATCAGCTCCCTAGGCATCTTTCCATCCGGCCACCCGCTCTCCGCCGCCGCCTCCTTAGCGCCCTGAGCCACCCCTGCCACCGCAGCTGCAGCCGCCGAAAGCTGCTCCTCGGCTGCGGAGATGAAGCCGGGGCTGGCGGAGACTTTGGCGTCACCGTCTCTGGACTCCACGAAAACCGCCCTATGGCCGCCTCTTACCCTCACTTGATCTTCGCCGCCACCGCTTCCTGCAAACGCCACTGAAACTGCCAGTAAGCTTATTGCTATCACACTCACCGTCATCTTCCTATCCATCGTCTTCTCTGAATTTCGACTCATCAGTTCTCGATTGGGTGTTTGAATTGGTGATTGTTTGACCTTCGCCCTTTGTTTTAGAGAGATACACCAGAGGGTGACACTTGTATGCACCAAGAGTGACACGTGTATGATTGTCTTGCCACGTGGGTGCGTGACGGTTTTTGCATTTTGGAATTTATGGATATACCAAAATTATGAACAGTTGTAGAGATTGTGTGTATTTTCTCGCTTTTCGATATTGTATAAAAATGGGCCTGGGCCTGGTCCTGGGCCTGGGCTTGGGTTATCTCAATTAACCTTTTTCAATTGTAATGGATATAAGGAAAATGAAATTCTATTTACAATGGTTGTTTGTAAGATTTCAATGGTTAATTGTTATTTTGAAGCCTAAAATCTTACCTCCCTCCATAAAGCCCACTTTAATTCACCTTTTTTTTCCCTTGCCTAGAAATTAATTTTTTCCATGGTTGATTTTTGGTCAAAAGAAAAAAAATATACTACTGTTTAGCAAAAACATATTATTTACTATTTATTTACTATTTATTTAAGATTGTTTAGAGGATAAACAGTATATAAAATATGAATTTTTTTAATTAATATTTTTAATAATTTCATACATGAATTTTTTTAAAAAAATAAAATTTGATAATTTTTATCATTATAATAAAAATATGTATAAATAATAAACGGTCTTGCTATCCACATGGCGATTTCTCGCCAAACACACGGTTTGCGGGGATTGCCGATATCGACACCCGCTGTCGGTAGATGTGGATTTGGTGTTCTATTGGAGTCGGTACAGTGTTTATCGACTCCCGACTCCGATTTCTCACATCAGTAGCTAGTAGGGAGGCCGTGCGTTTGACAAAAACAAGACCATGTATTATAAATTGGAAAAATGACTCAAAATAATATGAACTATCGATGATGAACCAAAAATAATACGAACTTTCAAAATTATCAATTCATATACAAACTATGCCCAATTAAACCAATAATGATATAATGGTTATAGCTCAAAAATGAAAAATTAATGTGGATCCAAAATGTAATTAACAAAAAAGGGGGAAAATAAAAAAAATTAATGGACAAATGTCCTGTTCATCGGCTTCTCCACAAGACCACCACTGTAATTTTCAACCGAGCTCGCCCAATCCCACCCGCGACTTCTCTCTCCTCGGCAGAAGTCACAGCAAAGAACGAAAGGGCCGGAGGGAGGAGATCGTCATTGCCGGAGACCAACACGCGCAATGATGAGGAGTGACGAGGCAGGATCTGAAGCCTTAGCGTCCCCCGTTGTCGCCGAGAGCGCTTCCAGCACCTCCTTCACAAATCGACGTCGTTCGTCCTCTGTCGATGGATACCCGTCTCCCCTTCACCATCGTTCATCCTCTGTCAATGTAATCTTGCCTAGGGTTTCTCCTACCAACCCAATTCAGGCCCAAAATTGAAGATAAAAAAGATCTAGATAAGTTAGGGTTTGGTTTCGTATAGATGAAGAACGAATTAGAAATCAGAATCCAATTGAATACTAAACATGATTCAAATTGTTCAGTTGGAGACTCTTCTTGTCGACTCCGAATCAAGATCCACCACCGCGGTCGGCCATTGCCAATCCTCAGCCACTATACGAGGAAGAAGATGAACATTTGAATTTTAATTTTTTAGCCAAACTTTATTGTTAATTACATTTTGAATCCAAATTAGGTTTTCATTTTTGAGTTATGCCCATTTTATTATTATTGGTTTAATTGGACATAGTTTGTATATGAATTGATAATTTTAAAAGTTCGTATTATTTTTGGTTCACAATCGATAGTTTGTATTATTTTCAGTCATCTATATATTAATTAAAACCAAAGCACCTATGCCACGTGTCGTCCCCTCACGCAAAGTTATTTTTGTAAGGTATTATTTACACAATATCATTTAATTATGGTAATTAAACTATCTAATATTATTTACACATTATTAACATAATGTCATCTCATAATATATTTTTAACGAATCTATATATTAATTAAAACCAAAGCACCTATGCCACGTGTCGTCCCCTCACGCAAAATTATTTTTGTAAGGTATTATTTACACAATATCATTTAATTATGGTAATTAAATTATCTAATATTATTTACACATTATTAACATAATATCATCTCATAATATTTTTTTAACCAATGGGATTAATTCAAAACTTTTTTTTTAGTAAAGGTAATATTAACTATATGAACTATATAGTATTATTTCATTATATATTAATTACATGATATATATTATAGTAATTAAAATATCTAATATTTTTTTTGAATGCAATCTAATGCCTACTATTAATCTATATGTAAATCTTTATATCTATACCTATATCTATATATTTATTCTTAAAACATAAGAGTTTTAGCCTATCTTATCCTTGATTTTTAACCAATAAGAGTGATTTAAAATTTCTATAAATTTTTATATATGCTAATTTAAATGAGTTTTTTTTTAAAAATATATAAAATTATTTCCGTGATACTTTTATGGTAATTATTTTTATGATTTTTATCCTAACTTTTATTAATATTTTATAATATTAATTTTTTTATATTTTTTACAAAATCGCGCCATGACGCATGTACTGTACTAGTTTTTCCTTATAAATTTAGTGTGAGACGACATGTTTGGACATGCCTACAGTCCACTGTGGTATGTATGGATGAACCACGTACTACCCATTTATGTGATGGGATTGGGTTGGGTTGGGGGCATTTAGTTTGAGACTGTGTATGGTGGCTTGTCCAGGAATGGACAACTTTATGGGTGCATAGACGCATTTACTTACCATCATTTCCTTGTTTTCATGGGCCTTCATTTCCAGGGTTTCTTGGCTTTACATTCAATATGACTATGAGGCATACTCAACAAACATCACTGACATTTTGTTTTTGTTTTTGTTTTTTTTAAATTAAGAGTTTAAAAACATCTCTTTATACTTCAAATCAAGCTAACATGTAGAAGCCACTTATTGAATTATGATATCCAATTTTATTGTTGTTATTGTTATTACGGAGCATTATATTAAACTTAGTTATCCACTAAAATATTGGAGTATTTATTTATAATCTTCTTTTAAAATGGGCATGGCAATACCAATTTGGTCCCCTTCCTCTCCCTATCCTGTTTTTGTTTTTCTTTTTAGGAAAAAAAAAGTAGCTACTATAGAATAGAACACCAAGACAAAATAAGTGGGGCTATGTTTGGACAATAGAATGAGGGAGATGTATATTAATCATCCTAGTTGATGTTGATATCCTAAGGTAAGGTTGGACGAACTCTACCCATATAAAAATACTTTTTTATCCGACACTTATACAACTTATAAAGCTAAAAACTATATAAAATATCAATTTTTTAATTTTATTTTTTATGATTTCATTAGTAATGTATTAATGAATAATAAGTGATATATAAAAAATAGTATTATTTTTTTATTAATAATAAGTGATTTCATTAGTAATTTTATTTTTTATGATTTCATTATTAAAATATATAAAAAAATTATTAAAAAGTTGATATATTAGTATTATTTTTATCATTTTAAAAAATCATATGAATAATAAGTGATATTTATCATAACAATATAATATACTAATTAATATTCACTCCGTCTTAAAATACATGTCTTTTTAGGACGGAGTACGGGAATTAGGAAGTATGTTAAATGTAAGGGTAAATTGCAGCTAATATCCCAACCTTTAGAGATAGTTGCTTTCAATACCCTAACCTTGTAAAATTTCACAAAATATCCTAACTTATACCATTAGTTGCAATTAACACCCTAAACGAGTTTATTAAATTAAAAAAATTACCCATATTAAACAAAAATTATAAAAAATCACCCATATTCATAAAATATTTTCAATGAACCCCTAATACATTTTTAAAAAAATTGAGAATTAAATAAATCTCTTACAATTGAACCCCACCCGACCCACCATCCAAAAATAATTATAATATATATATATAATATACTCCTTTAAAATATAATATAATTACTTTAGCATTTACTCATTTAAAATTTTAATATAATCAATCAAAATAATTAATTATTTATCTAAAAAACATATATTATAATTAAAATCTAAATTTATACTCCGTATAAGTCTGTCTCGATCCGATTTGTGCATCTATATATTCCCTGTATATTATTTGATACGATATATACTGTCTTTTTGGTTAATATTATGTTATATATACTAAAACTAATACATGACATCTTATAATGTATCACACATGAATTTCATGGTATTAAAAAAATGATTCTATAAGAAATGTTTAACATAATAGTTTTACAAAAATAAAATAAAGTAAATTTAAAAACATAAATGGTAAAAGATATGATAACCATTTGCAATAAATAATTATATAATAAAGATATATTAAAACTAATATGGTAAAAAATAATAATTTTACCATATTATTTTTGATATATCTTTATTATGTAACTATTTATTACAAATGGTTATCATATCTCATACCATTTATTTATTAAAATCTACATTATTTTATTTTTGTAAAAGTATTATGTTTAAGATAAATAATTAATTATTTTGAGTAATTATATTAAAATATTAAATGAGTAAATGCTAAAATAATTATATTATATTTTTAAAGGAGTAGATTTTATATACTTGTTATAATTATTTTTGGATGGTGGGTTGGGTGGGCTTAAATTGTAATATTTTTTTTAATTTCAAATTTTAAAATATATTAGGAGTTTATTGAAAATATTTTATGAATATGGGTGATTTTTTGTAATTTTTGTATGATGTGGGTAATTTTTAAAATTTAAGAATCTCATCCAGGGTGTTAAGTGCAACTAATGGTATATGTTAGGATATTTTGTGAAATTTTACAAGGTTAGGGTATTAAAAGCAACTACCCCTAAAGGTTGGGATATTAGTTGCAATTTACCCTAAATGTAATGATTAGATTTAAAAAGTAGGTTAAGTATAATGATTAAATATAAAAAGACATGTATTTTTGACAAAATTTTATGGATTAAAAAGACATGTATTTTGAGACGGAGGGAGTATATAGTATAGTATATATGTCATGCATAGGTAATTAGCTATCATGCATTCATTCATTGGTTCCACTTGCACACACACACCCACTACTTTTGGCAAGAAAAAAGGGACATGCATTTAATACTAACATATACTTCACACTTTATGGTCATATTACAGGGTAGGGTTACCCATGTTACATTATTTACAAGATTTTGGCATATTAAGTAGCTTTATAAAAATATGATTTCTGTCTGACTCGGTTATAAAACTAACCGCTTGGTGATATTACTAGTCACCATTTATTATTCTACTACTGTATTTTTTCACAATTAATGGTTTATATTATTACAACAAGATTCTCTAAACATATATAAGTAGTACTGCACCACTTTTAATTGCTTATATATGTATTTAATGTATGGCTCAGTCATCTCTTGGATCTTGTTTTTTTACTTTAAATAAAAATAAATAAATAAATAAAAGGGTCACACGTCACTATCCGAGCTTGTACGGACATAAGTTTTAGATACAAGATCAGATAGTGCAGTAAGTAAGATCAGATTGAAAAAAAAAACATTTTGATTAGTGTATAGAATTATTTTTGAGTCAGAGTCCATAGTGGAGAACAGTGTATAAAATTAATGAAAATAAAACATGGGTTAGTAGTATAAAGGGAGTGGGGGGCCCCACAACAAGGGCAGCAGCATGGAGGGACGGGGGACCCATAGTAGGAGTGGTGAAGGGTCCCACCCCCACAACCTGTTCGGCTACATGGGTAATTGGGTAATGTGGGCCCATTTACCACCCCTACTTCCACCTCATTGGGGCCAGGCCTGCCAGCCCTAAAGGGAGGGGGAGGGAGAGTGTTGCTTTCTTAAATTTGTTTTTATGAGATGTTTAATTGTTTTTTTTTGTTCCAAGGTGAAGTCGCTCACCTAGGCGACTCTCACCCCAGCCGAAGGGAATTGTGAGAGGAGGTAATTTATGGTGACTTAACTGACCATAGAGGTCAAGATCCGTTCTCACTGTGTACAAGAAGCCCCCCTCATTTGAGAGGTTGCTCTCACACCGCTGCTGGTGAGATTTGATCCTTGGTCTCTTGTTCCAAATGTCACCCCTGTGACCAGTTGAGCTAAACCCATGCGGGCCAAATAATTGTTTTTTTTTCTAATTTTTATGAAAGAGGTGTTTAATCGTTAGTACTGTATTTGGTTAATTGTTTGTTTAAAAAAGCGTACATAATATTTCAAATATTTTTTATCATTCTAAAAAAGCGTACATAATAGTAAACGATAAATTTTAATTAACAGAGGGAGTATCACCTTTTCTAAAATTTGAGTTGTTAAGTTGAAAAATGGAATATTTTTCTTAATTTCACCTAAAAAGATATTTTAAAATTTAAAACAATCCACAAATTGAGATTTCTTAAATGATGAAAGGAATTTTGTTCATAGACTAGATTAGATCCTAAATGTACTTAAAGTCTAGATGGATAGATACTCGACTTAGACTAAGTATAACCCCAATCACTCAATATCTAACACTCAATGCAATCATACACATACACAAACAAATATTAACAAAATGTTTCTTTTATGTTTTTGGTTTTTTATATTTGGGGGTTTTTTTATTTTGTTTTTGAGTGGGTACCGCAGAGACACTCCCAACTCCCCCACACTACTTTGAAGTGAGAGGATTTTTGGAATCCGAAAAAAACTCCTCAAATCCCTATCAAAATTCGCCCCCACCCCTTTCTCCTGCTCACTTCACTACTGTTGTTAACTGGGCCCCACCTCCCCCTCTCTCTCTCCTTCCTCCCCTGTTGAATTTGTTTGTTGAGAGGGGCTGGCCTGGGAGGGAGCCTGGAAGGTGTCTGTGTTACTTTATTCCCATGCCGTCACCTTCGGTCGCCCATTTCTATCATAAGTTTAGGTAAGTTTTGCAAACTCTCTCTCTCTTTCTCTCTCTCTCATGGTCTCTCATCATCCCTTTTGGTCTTTTCCCTCTCACTGATTGTTTGTTCATCTTCCACCACATCTATAAAAGTATAAACAAATCCCTTCAAAGAGAGGTTTTTTTTTGGGGGTGAGTGAGAAAGCCTCACAATGAAGATAAATTTCATATCTTTATGTTTCTCTCTCTAAAACCATCTTCCTCCTGTTCTTTCTTTTGACTGCCGTTTTGATGAATTTTTCCTCCTCCGAGATCAGGTTTGTGTTTCTTTCTACACTGGCGTGTTCAATTTTTCTTCTTCTTTTTTGGGGGTTTTGTCTTCTGGGTTTTCTGGGTGATTCAAAACAGGTCCCCATCCCAATCTCTTTCTCTCTTTCTTTCTTTCTCTATCTGTCTTTTTCTCTTTGTGATTGTGTTTCTGTCTGTGAAAATGAGTTATGGGTGCTTTTGTTTGCATGTGTATTGGATGCCTGTTCATGTGAAATCCCTCAGATGTTGCTGTAATTTTGTAACTTACAGTACTTTTTTGTTGGATTTCAGCCTTCATTTTGTTCTCTTGTTCTTTCAACTCATCCCATCCCCATCTTCTTTTTCCAATTTGCTGAGAATAAACATAAGGGTTTTTTGCTTTTATTTGCATATTCATTGTGGAGTATCAGGAGCTCTCCATTGAATTGATGATGTACAAAATCTTGCCCTCTTCATTCATTTGCTTTCTAAGATTTCTTGTCATAATTAGCATCGATGACCCAATTTCCCATTCAAGTCATAATTAGAAAGGTTCTTGCTTTTCCTTTGAGAGTGGGACGGTAAATTAAATTAAATAAAATTTTAAAGGTTTTTGTTACTTTCTAAAATCCTTTGCTGTTCATGTGGTTCCTTTAGGAGAATTTGTGACTTGGAGCATAAAATTTATTCCCAGTCTTTGCACTAGATTTGATCTGTTTGATCCTGGATTTGACCATTTAGCAAAACTTGTTCATTCTACACAGGATCCATGAGAGTTTTTGACTGTTATGTACTCATGTCTATACAAACTGCTTACATATAAATGCGTTGTTCATGATTTCATTTCCCTGCTTTGATTCAAATAGGGTGCTCCAGATTCTTGAGGTCAGTTTGGAAGCAAATTCACTGTTAGATGGTGTTGTTTAACGGCATTGATCGATTCAGCATTCGGGAGCGACTTTTTTACTCATAGGTGCTGTGAATGGGACTTTGGTTCTCTGGACAGAAAGCTTTACAGTTTACAGCAATGGCAAGAAAGGGTGGTGTAGATAATAATGCTTCCTTTAGTGGTCTTACTAGTCGTAAAGGCAAAGCGGAGCAATATTCTTCTGTTGTTTCAACTGCAACGCAATCGACAATTGATGTTGGAGCAAGCGGATCTAAAAGTTTTTCCGAGGGAACTATTTCTAAGAATCGAAGGGATGCTGAGGCCTCAACAGTTTCATCAGATCAGATTCAGTTGACGCGGGAAAGCTCCATTAGGAGAGTTGCTAGCTTAGAGCTTGATCTGCAACATAACAAAGAGATTACACATCCGGTCACGGGAAAAGTAGAGCAAGACCAGAGAGTGGATGATATTCAGAGCAATTTCAAGCTGACATCCAAGGCTCCATATGCTGACAAGCATCTTAAAAGTGAGTCTTCTTCGTCTAACTCATCACATGTAATTGCTCCTAATAATCACTCGGAAAATAAGAGCCAGTTGGAATCAGTGGAAACCAAGCCTGACAGAGAGAGAATGCTGACAGAGCTGATTCACAAGGCATCAAAATCCTCAGTCGGCTCAGTGAGCTTCAAGAAGGGTGAGTTCTCAAAAGGGGTAGTGAAGAAGTTGAAATCATGTGATGAACAAGCTAATTCTGAAACCTCACAGCTAAGTGAGCACCTAAGCTCGGAGAAGATGAAGACAGGAGAGAGTAGGAGTCCAGAAACATGGCACAGGTCCAAAGAAGCCGCCCATGAAGAGCAGCAATTGTCAAAATTAAGAGTTGCTAGTGGCCAGGTTTCAAGGGTTAGCAAGTTTGACCTAAATGAAGACTTGGAGATTAATGAGGTAGGAAGTGCAAAAAAATCACTTGATGAATCAGCTTCTTACCACCTTGTAGCAAATCAATCGGAGCCGATAGTTGTGGTGGCTAAAGTTGGGGTTCCTAAAGGCTTACCTAGTATTCCTTTGCAGTTTGAAGGGGAGTTGGGTTGGAGGAGATCAGTGGAAACAAGTGCCTTTCGCACGACTTTTCCTTCCAGTAACTCTGATCTAAATAAGGGGTCTTGTGGAAAATCTACCGATGCAAACTCTACTCCATCACGGGGCGATAGAGGTTTTGACCTCAACTTTGCTCCTCCATCGGAAACTCATGCTGTGGAACTCAGTTTAAAAGTATCAGAAACGCTCACCTTCAACCATCACTCTGAAGCTGATAAGTTTCATGCTAGGCCAAATTCACAGATGTTGAATTTTGATTTGAATGATAACTTGTTGATGGACAAGGATACAAACAATGTTCTTCACCCTCCGGGTCTAAGCAGCCATCCAAAGGGACATTATCTTCCAACTGATTCCATGAATGGAAGCGCAAGACAAGGCAATGTCAGTGGTGTTAGGCCTGCATATTGGGTTGATTTAAGTTCCATGCCGGGTTTTACCCATGTTCAAGGGCAACCCTTTCTTGTAGCAGCCCCAACTATGTTCCCATCAGCTGATCAGAAACAGACCCTTTTGCCCTTACAGCCTAACATTGCCTTTACACCTACACCAGGACAACCGTCTGGGTATTACATTGGAACAACTAATGGGCTATCCTCTTCTATCTACCCTCCTAGTATGTTGCCGCATTTCGGTAGCCAACATGGAACTACTCCCACTCTCCCTCAAGTGTCTGGACCTGTGCTTTCAGCGTACCCTGGAAGCCTTCACCTTATGGAGACCGCACAAGGACTTAACCCGGGTGGGTATACAAACATGAGACCCAGCTTCTTTCTAAGCGGTGGGGTTGGTTCCTCGGATAATGCAAACCGGTTTGGGAATTTTCCAGCTGAAGAAAGGATGAGATTGTCACAGACAGTTGCTGTGCCTGCTTTAACGGATAAGAGGAAGGAGCCCGAAGGGGGTTGGAGTTCCTACCAGATTGACCACAGAAGGATGACGACATGGAAGTAGGTTCTGGTCACTGACCCGCCGCATTAGAGATTGTCCTAGCAATAGAAAATGCACATAGTTTTGCTATTTAAGCACCTAACTTGGTTATTGTAGTAGTTCAGATAGGTGCTCAAGAACATAAGACCAGCTTTTGTTAGTTGAACTCTCCCATTTCATGCATTGCCTTACAGTCATTTGGATCCACTTCGCCGGTCCATGGTGCACCGGATTTCAGGCTCATTCTTCTGCCATTGCCTGCTTGTCATCTGCTGCATCATTTCCTTCTAGAAAGGCGTCTGCTTGTAGGTATGGCGACCTCCAAGTAAGAAGTATGCACTTAACAGGTAGTATAGTATTTTAAGGTGTATATGGATTATGAACTGATGGGTTACTTTTTGACAAGCTACTGCTACATTATTTTGGATGGATTAATGATGCCTTGGTAGATTTTTGCTTCAGATGTTTTTTCTAAATCTATGGTATTAAATGGGAAATTTCTTGTTGATGGTAACTCCTAGATATTCCTTACTATATTTGGATGCAATATTATGGGTCTCTCTACATGAGATTCTACCAAAATTAGCCAGCCAAGAGGAAGATGGAATCTTTGGGTGTTTTTGAGTTGTTGCCTTTTTTTTTCAAGCTTTTTCTGACTTGAGAATATATTCTTCAGGAAAAGGAAAAAAGGTGCAATTCTATATGCATAAAATAAAAAGTAAACAAAATCTGCCATTAAATTATTTGTCATTAGTGTGACAGTGAGTGGTATCTCTACAACAGTAGCAAGTAATTAGACAAATCAAGTTCTCCCCACAAATAATCTCCCAAGCTGACAAGCTCTTTAGACTTTATCTATGAAAACATTTGACAAGAAAAACCTGAAGGGCAATGCACACAGACAGTCATACAGGCAAAAAAGTTGGCACCTTCATCTACGAATTCGAGAAGATGCTATTTACTGGAAATGAATAAGAATGTGCAGCAGGTTTTCAAATGAATTACTGCCTATTATATCTCAGTTTCTTGGCATCTTTTCTTCTCCGATGAGCCATCTTGTTAACTGTGAAGGGTCTCCAGCGAAGGATTTACAAGAGGGGAAGATTCCGAGATCAGCTCCTATTTGATCGTACTCCTTCAACACACTTTCCATTTCTGCTTCAACTGCTACGTCGTCCATGTTCTCTACCCTTGCTGTTCGGAGCACGTTATCATAGTATTGCTCTTTCTCTGCATCATTCTCGAATGGTTCCATTGATGGACCCTGCTTGCATTGACATAAAAGAAGTAGAGCAAGTAAAAATGGTTCAACCTAATGTATGAAATAATTGCATGACTATGAGGTGAATAAAATAGCATGCAGGTGTTACCAGACAAAGCTCAGCATAATGTTTGTATATCTCGCTATTTTCATCTTGATCACCAAGCAAAGTCCCACCATACCACCCGTTGGCTTCATTCACTGATGTCATAGTAGTATACCTGAAAGGAAATTGCGCGCATATGATTATCTTGTAGAAGTAGAACTAACCAGCCTAGGTCAGAAATCAACCAAAACAAGCTGTCCAAGATAGAAACAAAGAACTCTGATTTAAGGTTTCCATGATAGCATACCTCTGGAAGATATCCTCTTCAATGATTTCATCGTCTGGAGAAAGCCAGGTTAGGTCAAATAAACGATCTCCCATCTCTTGTTGAGAGGCACCATTTACATTTGCACTTGAAGCCACTTTAAGGGTGGTAGCATTTTCTTCATACTTCCGCTGGCCAAAGAGCCAATTTGGACTCTTGAGTTGTATCTCACTGCAAAAGAAAGTTGCAATCTGTATATAAACCTCTTGAGTTGTACTTGCA
Organism: Persicaria maculosa; assembly: GCA_963922045.1. Lineage (NCBI taxonomy): Eukaryota > Viridiplantae > Streptophyta > Magnoliopsida > Caryophyllales > Polygonaceae > Persicaria > Persicaria maculosa. The sequence continues at coordinate 1,275,243 of OY998271.1, read as the reverse complement.
ATCAGATGGAAACTGAAAAGATTATAGTCAGGATGTAGAAACTTACACAGCATCAGGAGCCACTGCAGAAGTCCCGGAACCACCGCTAGACTTAAGATCTGGTTCACTGCATAGGCGAACATTCTTTATGGAGCTGCACGTCCTTTCTATCAGTTTATCAAATGATGTTAATTTGATCCTAGAGAAGTCTTCTTTACATGCTGGAATGGGTTCGAAAGTCCGGCTTACTTCAGCAGGCAGAGCATCATCTGGTGAACTGCAACAATAGCCAGGGTAAAAATGAAGTTTGTTATGTTAACCAGTAGGTTCAAATTTATTTATTTATTTTGTGCATATTCATGTGAAAAAGTGCTCCACCTCTGATCTGGGAGCAGTTCATCTCCAACTCCAGACACGTGAAGATAATAATCCGAATCAAGCTCCCACAGAGCAGGTTTCCCTTCCTGTGGCTTGAAGTATCCCAAGAATCTGGATACATCATAATTTGTCAAAACTTGAAATATATTTTTAAAAAAGGCTCAATGAATGTAAAGGCCCCAACCCCCGAGTTGCAGGCCCATTGTCTATATTCCTTAGGATGATACATAAGGGCCTTGATGATTGTTGCAATACATTTCAACATAATTCCAATCACGAAATCTTTCTATGAGACACAATATAAAATTTACCATGCTAACCTATCTTATTTTCTACCATAAAGAGAGATTATAAACCACTGTATCTATCTTATTCCACTAACACTCACTTCTCTAGATGGTATTCACAAAGAGCATAAAGAGAGATTATAAACCACCTACTAAGTAAACAAAAGAAAAAGCACGCTGCTGTAACATTGCTTACAAATTTATTGCATCTTGTTTTTCCCCATCGGTGTATGCATTGCTGTAATATCGCTTGATAGACTTGAAAAGTTCCCTAGACTGAGTAGTGGCTTTCCACTTCCCCTGTTTATCTGGAAATACCTAAAAGGCCCACAGATATTTCTAATTAGTATGCAGAAAACAATTGTGGCACGAATTTGGTGAATTACTCAGAAGAAAGAGTAGATACAGTGTTATGAGCAGCAGATCCTCCATACTGCTGGGCAAGGGCATCGCCCATACCCAGATACATATCCATGAGAGCTGCAGCTATGCTACTATCTGAATCCACTTTAGGTGTATCCGTCAAGCCCATTGCATGAAGTTGGCGGCCCAAAGCTGCTAGGCCATAAGCATACTGTGCAACATTTGTACGATCCAAACAATCAATACAGTTTGTGCGAAGTACACCACTCTGGAAGCAAGCTTCAGCTCCGCCGTGAATTTCTTTTACAAAACTTTGACCAGAATCAAAATCTTTCTCTCTACCGATGAGTGAGTTTAATGTATCACTGCTTCCGATTCGAGAAAGATCACAGCTGGAAGTAGGTCTGAGATCCCTAAGAGATGAATCCATGTATGAAATATAAGAAACATTTGTTGAAAATTGTAAAAAGAGCAGACAATAAACAAGAGAATTATTGTGAAGTAACTAGTAACACAATACCTCAGAGTGGTACTTCTGCTTAATTGGGTAGCTCGCTTTTTCACAACAGAAGCTTTTCCACTAAAGTAAAATCCGGTCAAATCAAGTGCTTCATCTGCCACAGCTCCTAAAACGGCTAACACATTGGCAGATTTCCTGTGAAGAAATGAAGAAGATGATACCATATAAAGAAGCACTAATCATATACTCCATCTACTTTTCATTATAAATAAATCAATGAAAACTCTATGCTTACGTCTTTGCAAACTTATGAAAGTCCCAGTGAATAAACTTCAGGTGTTTCTCTTCTGAGAGGATTTGGTTTAAATAGCCAACAGCATTTGCAAATTCACGTCTGAGCATCATTTCACGAGGTCTTTTCTCAAAGGTCTGCACTGTAATGCAGAGATCAGATCCGTGAAAGCAATAACAAGCTTTTAGCACCGCCCCCACCCCCACCCCCAAAAAAAAAAAAAAAAAACTTAACATGTTAATTCCTGTTCTTTCCATATCAGGATCGACAAACATTTGAGGTTTAACAGAAAGGGTCGACCCCACTTCCTCAACTATCAAATTCATGATATGAGGAAAACCCATCAGGTAAGATCTCAGAATTTAACGCATTAACTTGACCAGATGACAGGAAAATACCAGCAATGTCATTATGTCAATGAACCAACCATCTCGATTACTAATCCGTCCTCCTCAAAAAGAAAAGTGTCTTTGAAGACAAACCTTTATTAAATTGAGCACGATTATAGGATTGCCATATCTTTCTGCAAGATCTTCGAAGTGCTTTTTGGTGGCCTCATAAGTAGGATCATATCTCTGCACTGACATTAAAAAATTTAAGCCGAGCACAGAACCAAGGAAACATGCAACCTTACTTAACTTGATATAGAAATATGATACTGCTATTGGTCCAAGAAACTTTTCTGCCTATATGTGTTCAAATATTAAAAACTCAAGGAGCCGCTGCAACACACAGGATCAAAACAAACCAGACAATATCCTTACATATTATGTCTGGCTTAGGACTGAATCTTGAGGCTTCTTGTGACCAAAAAAGAGGAATTGAACCCCGCATCTGCACAACTGAACTCATTTTCCCCTTGCATGACCCAGCATCTTCGTCAAGAACAATTTGTTCCGTTTCAACATCATTTGCGACTCTTCCCTTGTCATTTACACCCCTCTTCAAATATCTGATAAGAAAAGGTTAACAAATTTAAACAACTAGTCCTCGGTATCGGTTGCCATGACGTCAAGTATAACTTCAGTATTACAGATATAACTAGCATTTTTGTTGAGCAAAAGAAGATAAAGTCCCCATGGCAAGGTTCGGCTTCTGCTTAAGCAATATAACCCTTAGTTTTACAGCATCAAACATCCATGCTTCTGCAGTCACACATGGACTCATCTGTGCAATTTTACTTTTGGACATGAAGCATAATTTTGGGAAAATGATACCATGAGGTAAATCAGAAGAAGTAAAATAAATAAGTAAAAAGAAAAGAAGGAGAAGCGGCACTCAAACATGTTTACACAAGATTTGGACCACTTCACTACCCAAAACTTGAAAATATACATCATATTCTTCATAAGCCTAGTCACTTGTAAACAAGAAATTCAAGGCGCATGGCACATAGAAACGGAATGAAAAGAAATCTGCAACTTCCAGCTCTTTCTAAACATAATTCAGTACTTCAATACCAAAAGCATACCTAGTCCCAGCAAAATGCCGGGAACGCCGAGAGACCAGAGCGACACTGAAGTCCCGGCCAAAAATCGACATTCTCATCTGCAAAGAAGAATATGTAAATGGGCATTGAACAAAAGAATTTCATAATGTTCAGGAAAATAAATACATAATGGATGTTGCAAATAGTTTAATTAAGTATGGGTGACAAAAATAAAATATAAGCAACAATTGGAGGTGGACAAGGCAGTAAAAGATGCATACTTGCTTAAAATGTCCATGAGCCAGAGCAATAGTCCAGATATTATTCTTGCATCTTGAGCGAATGGCTTCAGTCAGATATGCATTCCATACAAACATGTTGTCATATGGCATCCCAGGTTTGCCCCTTGACTGTACATTCTGTTGCAAACTCTGCATAATAGGATATGTGTAGCTGAAGAAGAAGTCTTTTGTCAAATCTACACTAGAAAAAAGCTTCTTGTACCTGCACTCATGTAAACAAAGTTGTCGGATAATCATTCCAAATTTCCAATATCCAAGCCATATAATATGTATGATGACCACTACTTTACACACCAAAGAAGGCAACATCATCCCCAAAGAAGTAAACAATGTGAAACTGAATTTGTAAAATCTATCCAAAACAAAAAAAAATATATGCAAAAGACAATATGAATTTCAGTAACTTATTTTCACAAATAACTAGCAAAAATAAGTATGACAGTTATGCAGCAACCACATAAGAATAACAATGTGCAAATAGCAAGACCACCTATGATATATGTGTGCAAGCAAAAGAATAAAATACCTCAGCTCAGTCTTAGAATATGCAACATCAGACTGAATTGTAGCATGAGGTATGGTAATTAGTTGCCTCTCATCGATGCTGTATATCGCATGGCCACAGATTGAACCAATCTGCCGACGCTTTGTCACCAGGATCAAGTAATAAGACTCGAGAAACTTAATACAGCCTTTAAGGGAAACATAAAAAACCAAACATAATCAGAACAAATGGGGGTATCGACGAATTCAAAGAAGAAGGAAAAACAAACAAACAAATTTTATCAGACGGAACCCATACCAGCAACGCCGAAGAACTTAGCCACAAACAACAACCCTCCAGTGGCGCGATTGCCTTCTGAGATCCGCTGCAGCAAACTCTTAACCTCCTGCGGCGAATACACCACCGGATCTTCACTTACGTTGAGTTCGGCGGGCTCGGATCGATCGATCTTCAATACTCGGAAGAACCTCTTGTAACAATCACTCCCAATTAGGTAAAACCTCTGATCACAAACCCAAAAAAAATGAACCATGTAATTTCATAATTAGGGATTTGTGATCCAGCACAAGAAACAGGAATTTCCAAGAGTCATACTTGTCGAGTTTCGTATAGCTTGAATTTTTCCAGAACGTAAGAGCGGGGATCGATCTCCGGATCGTTAGCAGGGTGGATCTTGGCGGATGGTAATGAACCCGATTTGGGAATCGGATTGCTGTCGGGTTTATTCGCCATCAGAGAAAGCGCGGATTGCTGTCCGGAATAAACTAGGTGGGCGCTGAATTTAGAGGCATGGCGCCGGGAAGTTGAGGTGGTAGTGAATTGGGGGAAATATTAGGGTTTATATATAGTCTTCGATTAGATTTAGGTTCAGTTTCTTCAATTTTGTTTCCCCTTTCTCTTTAACTAGTCTTTTTATCCGCGTTTTTGCGGTTTGTTAATAAATTTATTTTATTTTATAAATTTGGAACTAATATAAAAATATAAGTATTATTTTTTAAAATTCTATTTTTTTAGCTGGAATATAATTAAATACATGTTTATTTTAAAAGAATTCGAAATATAGAATTGTTTTGGCATATAGAATTACTAAGACTAACCTTTAATTTTAAAATTGTTAATAAATTTTACTAAGAATTCATGATCTTTAACTCATGTCATTTTTATTTTACTAAGAATTCATGATCTTTAAGTCATGTCCACCACATATGAATTAATGATCCAATATATTTAAGTCATGTCATACAATAACCTTATCTATTTATTCACGTGTCATCTTATGTGTCTACCTTAACTGATAAATGTAATTAATCTTTTTCTTTTGAATTTAATACATATCTTTTTTATTTTTATCAACAATATATAAAATAAACAATTTCTATACATTTCTAAGCATATTTTTGGTGGATCTTTTATCTAAAACAAAATTATGTTAAAGCAAATCATATTCTAACAAATATAATATATTACCAATCTATAATCGATCTATATTGTTATCATTTAATTAAAGATGGAGAGTTAATGGGTGAATTATGCTTTTGAATTAAGTAACCATGAGTAAGAATCAACATCATTTTAGACACATGGAAATATATTCAGTATTCACGTTTGATTTTGAAGAAAAAAAACTAAAATCATTTTTCATCTTTTTATTATTGTGAAATCTAATTTTTTAGGTAAAATATTTATAAAATAACATAAGGTAAAATGATAGGTTTTGTAAACACTCAAGATATAAAAATTAATTGTAACAACTCATATTGATAAGTTCAATAATTTAAATGATAGAATTTATAACCACTTAAGATATAAAAATTAATTATAATAATCAATTAAGATAGACACATAGGATGATACATGGATAAATAGATAGAGTCATTGTTCAACGTGGCTTAAATATATTGGATCATCATTAATTGACGTGTCAAAAAATACAGGCCAGATTGTGCCAGAGAACGATACGTAAGCGAATTCGACCAGAGCCTGCCACATAGGATTTTTACGTCTCTATTTTAGTATTATAGATTGATTAATTCTGACGTTTTTTTTAACCAGAAAAAATTGACTGAAATGGACAAGCTAAATCAGTCAAGAACATCCTTGCAGATAAAGAGGGAAGATCAGAATCGTCAGGCACAAAATGACTAAAAAAGGCAAGATTAAAATGCGATAGATGGTCAACAACTTGGTTGGCTTCTTTATAGACGAGACGAATCTGATAAAAGTCACATGAATGCAGGGAGAGGATGAAGTCGCAAATAATCATTTCAACCTCCCCCGGGATGGACCAACGTCCATTAAAACGTTTTTATTTTGTTGGATACATTTGATTTGTCACGCTCGTATTTCATTTCTTACCACTTCGAAAGGGTCTTGGATGTGTGGTTTGAAAACTCTTCTTTGAGTCCATATCTAAAATTTCCACTATTGTTTTCCAAGAGATTCGTTTGCGTTGATTGTTCTTACTGCTTTAAATTTCATATGATTGTGTCTTTCGTTCGTCAATGCTGACTTCCCCTTATCGTATGCTCTCTCTCGATGAATCTGAGTTGCTTATGCTCAATAGTCGTGGTGTTTCGAGTTGTTGGACAAAGTTGTGTGTCTAGCATTAATCATGGTTGATGTTCACGTTCAGACTTCTTCTCAAACGAGTATGTCATTTTCATCTACTTTTGGCGGTGTTTTTTTTTTTTATCAATGTGTTCTCATTGTATCACTTGGGTAATTGCTTTCGTCCGAGTGTTTGTATTTCCAATTGTTGTCGTTGTGATTTTCTGGTCCTGTTTTTACATGATGGTTGATCTATTATCCGTTTGTTACGACCTCTCAATTTACTAGATATTGTTGTGTTTAGCAACTCAATGTTTTACCTTTATCGGAAAAAAAAAATTCTTGACCAATTAACCACAAAAATGACCAGCCAAATTTCTTGTACACTTCACCGGAAAAGTCATCATTTCAAACACAAGATCAAAATTATAACTGATAAAGTCATCTTACTATTACTAAATCTAGTTTGAAAAAAATTAAATTATTTGGGTAAACACCCAATAGAAGAGGTGAAGCTAAAGATCAAATACGGGACATTCTTAACCCTCCCCTTGATCCACACCACTGGACCACCTCAACTGGGGCTTATTTAGAAATTAAGGATAAACTTGATTTATAAATCACAAGATGATCTAAAAATTATGTTGTTAGACTTTGTTTTTAAAGCTTGTGAGTCATCTTACTATTACTGAGGATGTTTTCAGGCTTGTGAGTCATCTTACTATTACTGAAGATGCTATTCAGGCTATACGTGCACAAAACGCCCACCCTGGATGTCCAAATAGTCCCGACATTACAGTAATATGCCTTACAAGGGGAGTTACGGACACACGCTTGGTATTTTGGCATAACGACAGTTGCGTTGGTCCGATCGGGGCATTTGAGCACACTTTAGAAATTTAACTTCAAAAGCTACGACTTCACTGAGGATGTTTTTTGAGAAATCCTCCTCGAAAATGGCAAAAAAAAATCATTTTTTCTAGGTTTGAAATCTGGACAAATTTTGGACTTTTTCTAAAGGGGGTAGTCCACGAAAAAATCTCAAAATCATAAAAATGAATATCCAAAATCCTTTGCACTAGGCAATATGTGATGCTATTCAGGCTATACGTGCACAAAACGCCCATCCGGGATGTCCAAATAGCCCCAGAATTACAGTAATATTTCTTACAAAAGGAGTTACGGACACACGCTCGATATTTTTGGCATAACGAGAGTTGTGTTTGTCTGATCGGGGTATTTGAGCACTCTTTAGAAAACTAACTTCAAGAGCTACGACTTTACCGAGGATGGTTTATGAGAAATCTTCCTAAAAAATGGCCAAAAAAATCATTTTTCCTAGGTTTGAAATCTTGACATATTTTGGACTTTTTCCAAAGGGTTAGTCCACGAAAAAATCTCAAAATCATAAAAAATGAAAATCGAAAATCCTTTACACTAGGCAAGGTGTGATTCTATTCAAGCTATACTTGCACAAAACGACCACCCGGGATGTCCAAATCGCCCCAGAATTACAGTAATGTGCCTTACAACAGGAGTTACGGACACACGCTCGGTATTTTTTGCATAACGAGAGTTGCATTGGTCCGATCGGGGCATTTAAGCATTCTTTAGAAAGCTAACTCCAAGAGCTACGACTTTACAGGGGATGTTTTTTGAGAAATCCTCCTCGAAAATGGCCAAAAAAATCATTTTTCCTAGGTTTGAAATTTGGACAAATTTTGGAATTTTTCCAAAGGGGTAGTCCACGAAAAAAATCTCAAAATCATTAAAAATGAAAATCCAAAATCCTTTGCACTATGAAAGGTGTGATACTATTCTGGCTATACGTGCATAAAACGCCCACCCGGGATGTCCAAATAGCCCTGGAATTACAATAATGTGCCTTACAAGGGGAGTTACGGACACACTCTTGGTATGTTTGGCATAACGAGAGTTGCGTTAGTCCGATTGGGGCATTTGAGCACTCTTTATAAAGCTAACTTCAAGAGCTACGACTCTACTGAGGATGTTTTCTAAGAAATCTTCCTCGAAAATGGCCAAAAAAATCATTTTTTCTAGGTTTAAAATCCGGACAAATTTTGGACTTTTTCTAAAGGGAGTAGTCCACGAAAAAAATCTCAAAATCATAAAAAGTGAAAATCCAAAATCCTTTGCACTAGGCAATATGTGATGCTATTCAGGATATACGTGCACAAAACTCCCATCCGGGATGTCAAAATAGCCCAGAGTTACATTAATATTCCTTAAAAATGAGTTACAGACACATGCTCGGTATTTTTGGTATAACGAGAGTTGCATTGGTCCGATCGGGGCATTTGAACACTCTTTAGAAAGTTAACTTCAAGAGCTACGACTTTATTGATGATGTTTAATGAGAAATCCTCATAAAAATGGCCAAAAAAATCATTTTTCCTAGGTTTGAAATCTGGACAACTTTTGGACTTTTTCTAAAGGGGTAGTCCACAAAAAAAGTCTCAAAAGACGAAAAAATAAAAATCCAAAATCCTTTGCACTAGGCAACGTGTGATGCAATAGGCAACGTGTGATGCTAAAAAATAAAAATCCAAAATCCTTAATCTAGTCAAATTCGTGACTTTTTTCCAAAGGGGGTAGTCCACGGAAAATCTCAAAATCTTGAAAAAATGAAAATCCAAAATCCTTTGCTGTAGGCAAGGTGTGATGCTATTAAGGCTAGGCAACCAAAAACCACCCACCCGGGATGTCAAAAAATCCCCGAAAAGAAGGCTATATTCCTTACAATAGGAGTTACGGACACATGCTCGGTATTTTCAATGAAACAGGAGACGCGTTGGTCCGATCGGCGAGTTCGAGCACTTGTTGGAAAGCTAACATCAAGATCTACAACTTTAATGGGGATGAGTTTCGCAAAATCGTCCTCGACGAGGCCCGGAAAAATCATTTTCCAACAATTTGTAATATGGATAAATTCGTGACTTTTTCCAAAGGGGGTAGTCCACGTAAAATCTCAAAATCTTGAAAAAATGAAAATCCAAAATCCTTTGCTATAGGCAAGGTGTGATGCTATTAAGGCTAGGCAACCAAAAACCACCCACCCGGGATGTCAAAAAATCCCCGAAAAGAAGGCTATATTCCTTACAATAGGAGTTATGAACACATGCTCAGTATTTTCAATGAAACAGGAGACGCGTTGGTCCGATCGGCGAGTTCGAGCACTTGTTGGAAAGCTAACTTCAAGATCTACGACTTTAATGGGGATGAGTTTCACAAAATCGTCCTTGACGATGCCCAAAAAAATCATTTTCCAACAGTTTGTAATCTGGACAAATTCGTGACTTTTTCCAAAGGGGGTAGTCCACGGAAAATCTCAAAATCTTGAAAAAATGAAAATCCAAAATCCTTTGCTGTAGGCAAGGTGTGATGCTATTAAGGCTAGGAAAACAAAAATCACCCACCCGTGATGTCAAAAAATCCCCGAAAAGAAGGCTATATTCCTTACAATAGGAGTTACGGACACATGCTCGGTATTTTCAATGAAACAGGAGACGCGTTGGTCCGATCGGCGAGTTCGAGGACTTGTTGGAAAGCTAACTTAAAGATCTACGACTTTAATAGGGATGAGTTTCGCAAAATCGTCCTCGAAAATGCCTGAAAAAATCATTTTCCAACAGTTTGTAATCTGGACAAATTCGTGACTTTTTCCAAAGGGGGTAGTCCACGAAAAATCTTTAAATCTTGAAAAAAATGAAAATCCAAAATCCTTTGCTGTAGGCAAGGTGTGATGCTATTAAGGCTAGGCAACCAAAAACCGCCCTCTCGGGATGTCAAAAAATCCCCGAAAAGAAGGCTATATTCCTTACAATAGGAGTTACAGACACATGCTCGGTATTTTCAATGAATCTGGAGGCGCGTTGGTCCGATCGGCGAGTTGGAGCACTTGTTGGAAAGCTAACTTCAAGAGCTACGACTTTTATGTTCGCGATAACACGAAAAAAAAAGGTAAGGCCCATTCCATTTCGACAAAAGACCCACACCCAAGTTCCATAGCTTGGATGAGTTTCGCAAAATCGTCCTCGACGATGCCCGAAAAAATCATTTTCCAACAGTTTGTAATATGGACAAATTCGTGACTTTTTCCAAAAGGGGTAGTCCACGAAAAATCTCAAAATTTTCAAAAAATGAAAATCCAAAATCCTTTGCTGTAGGCAAGGTGTGATGCTATTAAGGCTAGACAACCAAAAACCACCCACCCGGGATGTCAAAAAATCCCCGAAAAGAAGGCTATATTCCTTACAATAGGAGTTACGGATAAAAGCTCGGTATTTTCAGTGAAACAGGAGACGCGTTGTTCCGATCGGCGAGTTCGAGCACTTGATGGAAAGCTAACTTCAAGATCTACGACTTTAATAGGGATGAGTTTCCCAAAATCGTCCTCGAAGATGCCCGAAAAAATCATTTTCCAAGAGTTTGTAATCTTGACAAATTCGTGACTTTTTCCAAAGAGGGTAGTCCACGGAAAATCTCAAAATCATAAAAAAATGAAAATCCAAAATCCTTTGCTGTAGTCAAGGTGTGATGCTATTAACTCTAGGCATCCAAAAACCACCCACCCAGGATGTCGATAAAGCCTTGAAAAGAAGGCTATATTCCTTACAATAGGAGTTACGGACACATGCTCGGTATTTTCAATGAAACAGGAGACGCGTTGGTCCGATCGGCGAGTTCGAGCACTTGTTGGGAAGCTAACTTCAAGATCTACAACTTTAATGGGGATGAGTTTTGCAAAATCGTCCTCGACGAGGCCCGAAAAAATCATTTTCCAATAGTTTGTAATATGGACAAATTCGTGACTTTTTCCAAAGGGGGTAGTCCACGGAAAGTCTCAAAATCTTGAAAAAATGAAAATCCAAAATCCTTTGTTGTAGGAAAGGTTTGATGCTATTAAGTCTAGGAAACCAAAAACGACCCACCGGGGATGTCAAAAAAGCCCCGAAAAGATGGCTATATTCCTTACAATCGGAGTTACGGACATATGCTCGGTATTTTCAATGAAACAGGAGACGCGTTGGTCCGATCGGCGAGTTCGAGCACTCATTGGAAAGATAACTTCAAGATCTATGACTTTAATGGGGATGAGTTTCGCAAAATCGTCCTCGACAAGGCCCGAAAAAATCATTTTCCAACAGTTTGTAATCTGGACAAATTCGTGACTTTTTCCAAAAGGGGTAGTCCACCAAAAATCTTTCAATCTTGAAAAAATGAAAATCCAAAATCCTTTGCTATAGGCAAGGTGTGATGCTATCAAGGCTAGGCAACCAAAAACCACCCACCCGGGATGTCAAAAAATCCCCGAAAAGAAGGCTATATTCCTTACAATAGGAGTTACGGACACATGCTCGGTATTTTCAATGAAACAGGAGACGCGTTGTTCCGATCGGCGAGTTCGAGCACTTGTTGGAAAGCTAACTTCAAGATCTACGACTTTAATATGGATGAGTTTCGGAAAATCGTCCTCGAAGATGCCCGAAAAAATCATTTTCCAAAAGTTTTTAATCTTGACAAATTCGTGACTTTTTCCAAAGAGGGTAGTCCACGGAAAATCTCGAAATCATAAAAAAATGAAAATCCAAAATCCTTTGCTGTAGTCAAGGAGTGATGCTATTAACTCTAGGCAACCAAAAACCGCCCACCCTGGATGTCGAAAAAGCCCCGAAAAGAAGGCTATATTCCTTACAATAGGAGTTACGGACTCATGCTCGGTATTTTCAATGAAACAGGAGACGCGTTGGTCCGATCGGCGAGTTCGAGCACTTGTTGGAAAGCTAACTTCAAGATCTACAACTTTAATGAGGATGAGTTTCGCAAAATCGTCCTCGACGAGGCCAGAAAAAATCATTTACCAACAGTTTGTAATATGGACAAATTCGTGACTTTTCCAAAGGGGGTAGTCCACGGAAAATCTCAAAATCTTGAAAAAATGAAAATCCAAAATCCTTTGCTGTAGTCAAGGTGTGATGCTATTATCTCTAGGCAAACAAAAACCACCCACCCGGGATATCAAAAAAGCCCCGAAAAGAAGGCTATATTCCTTACAATAGGAGTTACGGACACATACTCGGTATTTTCAATGAAACAGGAGACGCGTTGGTCCGATCGGCGAGTTCGAGCACTTGTTGGAAAGCTAACTTCAAGATCTACAACTTTAATGGGGATGAGTTTTGCAAAATCGTCCTCGACGAGGCCCGAAAAAATCATTTTCCAATAGTTTGTAATATGGACAAATTCGTGACTTTTTCCAAAGGGGGTAGTCCACGGAAAGTCTCAAAATCTTGAAAAAATGAAAATCCAAAATCCTTTGCTGTAGGCAAGGTGTGATGCTATCAAGGCTAGGCAACCAAAAACCACCCACCCGGGATGTCAAAAAATCACCGAAAAGAAGGCTATATTCCTTACAATAGGAGTTACGAACACATGCTCGATATTTTCAATGAATGAGGAGACGAGTTGGTCCGATCGGCGAGTTCGAGCACTTGTTGGAAAGCTAACTTCAAGATCTACGACTTTAATGGGGATGAGTTTCGCAAAATCGTCCTCGACGATGCCTGAAAAAATCATTTTCCAACAGTTTGTAATATGGACAAATTCGTGACTTTTTCCAAAAGGGGTAGTCCACGAAAAATCTCAAAATTTTCAAAAAATGAAAATCCAAAATCCTTTGCTGTAGGCAAGGTGTGATGCTATTAAGGCTAGACAACCAAAAACCACCCACCCGGGATGTCAAAAAATCCCCGAAAAGAAGGCTATATTCCTTACAATAGGAGTTACGGACAAAAGCTCGGTATTTTCAGTGAAACAGGAGACGCGTTGTTCCGATCGGCGAGTTCGAGCACTTGATGGAAAGCTAACTTCAAGATCTACGACTTTAATAGGGATGAGTTTCCCAAAATCGTCCTCGAAGATGCCCGAAAAAATCATTTTCCAAGAGTTTGTAATCTTGACAAATTCGTGACTTTTTCCAAAGAGGGTAGTCCACGGAAAATCTCAAAATCATAAAAAAATGAAAATCCAAAATCCTTTGCTGTAGTCAAGGTGTGATGCTATTAACTCTAGGCAACCAAAAACCACCCACCCAGGATGTCGATAAAGCCTTGAAAAGAAGGCTATATTCCTTACAATAGGAGTTACGGACACATGCTCGGTATTTTCAATGAAACAGGAGACGCGTTGGTCCGATCGGCGAGTTCGAGCACTTGTTGGAAAGCTAACTTCAAGATCTACAACTTTAATGGGGATGAGTTTTGCAAAATCGTCCTCGACGAGGCCCGAAAAAATCATTTTCCAATAGTTTGTAATATGGACAAATTCGTGACTTTTTCCAAAGGGGGTAGTCCACGGAAAGTCTCAAAATCTTGAAAAAATGAAAATCCAAAATCCTTTGTTGTAGGAAAGGTTTGATGCTATTAAGTCTAGGAAACCAAAAACGACCCACCGGGGATGTCAAAAAAGCCCCGAAAAGATGGCTATATTCCTTACAATCGGAGTTACGGACATATGCTCGGTATTTTCAATGAAACAGGAGACGCGTTGGTCCGATCGGCGAGTTCGAGCACTCATTGGAAAGATAACTTCAAGATCTATGACTTTAATGGGGATGAGTTTCGCAAAATCGTCCTCGACAAGGCCCGAAAAAATCATTTTCCAACAGTTTGTAATCTGGACAAATTCGTGACTTTTTCCAAAAGGGGTAGTCCACCAAAAATCTTTAAATCTTGAAAAAATGAAAATCCAAAATCCTTTGCTATAGGCAAGGTGTGATGCTATCAAGGCTAGGCAACCAAAAACCACCCACCCGGGATGTCAAAAAATCCCCGAAAAGAAGGCTATATTCCTTACAATAGGAGTTACGGACACATGCTCGGTATTTTCAATGAAACAGGAGACGCGTTGTTCCGATCGGCGAGTTCGAGCACTTGTTGGAAAGCTAACTTCAAGATCTACGACTTTAATATGGATGAGTTTCGGAAAATCGTCCTCGAAGATGCCCGAAAAAATCATTTTCCAAAAGTTTTTAATCTTGACAAATTCGTGACTTTTTCCAAAGAGGGTAGTCCACGGAAAATCTCGAAATCATAAAAAAATGAAAATCCAAAATCCTTTGCTGTAGTCAAGGAGTGATGCTATTAACTCTAGGCAACCAAAAACCGCCCACCCTGGATGTCGAAAAAGCCCCGAAAAGAAGGCTATATTCCTTACAATAGGAGTTACGGACTCATGCTCGGTATTTTCAATGAAACAGGAGACGCGTTGGTCCGATCGGCGAGTTCGAGCACTTGTTGGAAAGCTAACTTCAAGATCTACAACTTTAATGAGGATGAGTTTCGCAAAATCGTCCTCGACGAGGCCAGAAAAAATCATTTACCAACAGTTTGTAATATGGAAAAATTCGTGACTTTTCCAAAGGGGGTAGTCCACGGAAAATCTCAAAATCTTGAAAAAATGAAAATCCAAAATCCTTTGCTGTAGGCAAGGTGTGATGCTATTAAGGCTAGGCAACCAAAAACCACCCACCCGGGATGTCAAAAAATCCCCGAAAAGAAGGCTATATACCTTAAAATAGGAGTTACAGACACATGCTCGGTATTTTCAATGAAACAGGAGACGCGTTGGTCCGATCGGCGAGTTCGAGCACTTGTTAGAAAGCTAACTTCAAGATCTACAACTTTAATGGGGATGAGTTTCGCAAAATCGTCCTCGACGAGGCCTGAAAAAATCATTTACCAACAGTTTTTAATATGGACAAATTCGTGACTTTTCCAAAGGGGTAGTCCAGGGAAAATCACAAAATCTTGAAAAAATGAAAATCCAAAATCCTTTGCTGTAGGCAAGGTGTGATGCTATTAAGGCTAGGCAACCAAAAACCACCCACCCGGGATGTCAAAAAATCCCTGAAAAGAAGGCTATATTCCTTACAATAGGAGTTACGGACATATGCTCGGTATTTTCAATGAAACAGGAGACGCGTTGGTCCGATCGGCGAGTTCGAGCACTTGTTGGAAAGCTAACTTCAAGATCTACGACTTTAATGGGGATGAGTTTCACAAAATCGTCCTTGACGATGCCCGAAAAAATCATTTTCCAACAGTTTGTAATCTGGACAAATTTGTGACTTTTTCCAAAGGGGGTAGTCCACGGAAAATCTCAAAATCTTGAAAAAATGAAAATCCAAAATCCTTTGCTGTAGGCAAGGTGTGATGCTATTAAGGCTACGCAAACAAAAACCACCCACCCGGGATGTCAAAAAATCCCCGAAAAGAAGGCTATATTCCTTACAATAGGAGTTACGGACACATGCTCGGTATTTTCAATGAAACAGGAGACGCGTTAGTCCGATCGGCGAGTTCGAGCACTTGTTGGAAAGCTAACTTAAAGATCTACGGCTTTAATAGGGATGAGTTTTGCAAAATCGTCCTCGACGATGCCTGAAAAAATCATTTTCCAACAGTTTGTAATATGGACAAATTCGTGACTTTTTCCAAAAGGGGTAGTCCACGAAAAATCTCAAAATTTTCAAAAAATGAAAATCCAAAATCCTTTGCTGTAGGCAAGGTGTGATGCTATTAAGGCTAGGCAACCAAAAACCACCCACCCGGGATGTCAAAAAATCCCTGAAAAAGAAGGCTATATTCCTTACAATAGGAGTTACGGACACATGCTCGGTATTTTCAATGAAACAGGAGACGCGTTGGTCCGATCGGCGAGTTCGAGCACTTGTTGGAAAGCTAACTTCAAGATCTACAACTTTAATGGGGATGAGTTTTGCAAAATCGTACTCGACGAGGCCCGAAAAAATCATTTTCCAATAGTTTGTAATATGGACAAATTCGTGACTTTTTCCAAAGGGGGTAGTCCACGGAAAATCTCAAAATCATGAAAAAATGAAAATCCAAAATCCTTTGCTGTAGGCAAGGTGTGATGCTATCAAGGCTAGGCAACCAAAAACCACCCACCCGGGATGTCAAAAAATCCCCGACCAGAAGGCTATATTCCTTACAATAGGAGTTACTGACACATGCTCGGTATTTTCAATGAAACAGGAGACGCGTTGGTCCGATCGGCGAGTTCGAGCACTTGTTGGAAAGCTAACTTCAAGATCTACGACTTTAATATGGATGAGTTTTGCAAAATCGTCCTCGAAGATGCCCGAAAAAATCATTTACCAAAAGTTTGTAATATGGACAAATTCGTGACTTTTCCAAAGGGGGTAGTCCACGGAAAATCTCAAAATCTTGAAAAAATGAAAATCCAATATCCTTTGCTGTAGGCAAGGTGTGATGCTATTAAGGCTAGGCAACCAAAAACCACCCACCCGGGATGTCAAAAAATCCCTGAAAAGAAGGCTATATTCCTTACAATAGGAGTTACGGACACATGCTCGGTATTTTCAATGAAACAGGAGACGTGTTGGTCCGATCGGCGAGTTCGAGCACTTGTTGGAAAGCTAACTTCAAGATCTACAACTTTAATGGGGATGAGTTTTGCAAAATCGTCCTCGACGAGGCCCGGAAAAATCATTTTCCAACAGTTTGTAATATGGACAAATTCGTGACTTTTTCCAAAGGGGGTAGTCCACGGAAAATCTCAAAATCTTGAAAAAATGAAAATCCAAAATCCTTTGCTGTAGGCAAGGTGTGATGCTATTAAGGCTAGGCAACCAAAAACCACCCTCCCGGGATGTCAAAAAATCCCCGAAAAGAAGGCTATATTCCTTACAATAGGAGTTACGGACACATGCTCGGTATTTTCAATGAAACAGGAGACGCGTTGTTCCGATCGGCGAGTTCGAGCACTTGTTGGAAAGCTAACTTCATGATCTACGACTTTAATATGGATGAGTTTCGGAAAATCGTCCTCGAAGATGCCCGAAAAAATCATTTTCCAAGAGTTTTTAATCTTGACAAATTCGTGACTTTTTCCAAAGAGGGTAGTCCACGGAAAATCTCGAAATCATAAAAAAATGAAAATCCAAAATCCTTTGCTGTAGTCAAGATGTGAAGCTATTAACTCTAGGCAACCAAAATCCGCCCACCCTGGATGTCGAAAAAGTCCCGAAAAGAATGCTATATTCCTTACAATAGGAGTTACGGACTCATGCTCGGTATTTTCAATGAAACAGGAGACGCGTTGGTCCGATCGGCTAGTTCGAGCCCTTGTTGGAAAGATAACTTCAAGATCTACAACTTTAATGGGGATGAGTTTCGCAAAATCGTCCTCGACGAGGCCCGAAAAAATCATTTACCAACAGTTTGTAATTTGGACAAATTCGTGACTTTTCCAAAGGGGGTAGTCCACGGAAAATCTCAAAATCTTGAAAAAATGAAAATCCAAAATCCTTTGCTGTAGGCAAGGTGTGATGCTATTAAGGCTAGGCAAACAAAAACCACCCACCCGGGATATCAAAAAATCCCTGAAAAGAAGGCTATATTCCTTACAATAGGAGTTACGGACACATACTCGGTATTTTCAATGAAACAGGAGACGCGTTGGTCCGATCGGCGAGTTCGAGCACTTGTTGGAAAGCTAACTTCAAGATCTACAACTTTAATGGGGATGAGTTTTGCAAAATCGTACTCGACGAGGCCCGAAAAAATCATTTTCCAATAGTTTGTAATATGGACAAATTCGTGACTTTTTCCAAAGGGGGTAGTCCACGGAAAATCTTAAAATCTTGAAAAAATGAAAATCCAAAATCCTTTGCTGTAGGCAAGGTGTTTTGCTATCAAGGCTAGGCAACCAAAAACCACCCACCCGGGATGTCAAAAAATCCCCGAAAAAAAGGCTATATTCCTTACAATAGGAGTTACTGAATCATGCTCGGTATTTTCAATGAAACAGGAGACGCGTTGGTCCGATCGAGGAGTTCGAGCACTTGTTGGAAAGCTAGCTTCAAGATCTACGACTTTAATATGGATGAGTTTCGCAAAATCGTCCTCGAAGATGCCCGAAAAAAACATTTTCCAAGAGTTTTTAATCTTGACAAATTCGTGACTTTTTCCAAAGAGGGTAGTCCACGGAAAATCTCAAAATCATAAAAAAATGAAAATCCAAAATCCTTTGCTGTAGTCAAGGTGTGATGCTATTAACTCTAGGAAACCAAAAACCGCCCACCCAGGATGTCGAAAAAGCCCCGAAAAGAAGGCTATATTCCTTACAATAGGAGTTACGGACTCATGCTCGGTATTTTCAATGAAACAGGAGACGCGTTGGTCCGATCGGCGAGTTCGAGCACTTGTTGGAAAGATAACTTCAAGATCTACAACTTTAATGGGGATGAGTTTCGCAAAATCGTCCTCGACGAGGCCCGAAAAAATCATTTACCAACAGTTTGTAATTTGGACAAATTCGTGACTTTTCCAAAGGGGGTAGTCCACGGAAAATCTCAAAATCTTGAAAAAATGAAAATCCAAAATCCTTTGCTGTAGGCAAGGTGTGATGCTATTAAGGCTAGGCAACCAAAAACCACCCACCCGGGATGTCAAAAAATCCCCGAAAAGAAGGCTATATTCCTTACAATAAGAGTTACAGACACATGCTCGGTATTTTCAATGAAACAGGAGACGCGTTGGTCCGATCGGCTAGTTCGAGCACTTGTTGGAAAGATAACTTCACGATCTACAACTTTAATGAGGATGAGTTTCGCAAAATCGTCTTTGACGAGGCCCGAAAAAATCATTTTCCAACAATTTTTAATATGGACAAATTCGTGACTTTTTCCAAAGGGAGTAGTCCACGGAAAATCTCAAAATTTTCAAAAAATGAAAATCCAAAATCCGTTGCTGTAGGCAAGGTGTGATGCTATTAAGGCTAGGAAACCAAAAACCACCCACCCGGGATGTCAAAAAATCACCGAAAAGAAGGCTATATTCCTTACAATAGGAGTTACTAACACATGCTCGATATTTTCAATGAATGAGGAGACGCGTTGGTCCGATCGGCGAGTTCGAGCACTTGTTGGAAAGCTAACTTCAAGATATACGACTTTAATGGGGATGAGTTTCGCAAAATCGTCCTCGACGATGCCCGAAAAAATCATTTTCCAACAGTTTGTAATATGGACAAATTCGTGACTTTTTCCAAAAGGGGTAGTCCACGAAAAATCTCAAAATTTTCAAAAAATGAAAATCCAAAATCCTTTGCTGTAGGCAAGGTGTGATGCTATTAAGGCTAGGCAACAAAAAACCACCCACCCGGGATGTCAAAAAATCCCTGAAAAAGAAGGCTATATTCCTTACAATAGGAGTTACGGACACATACTCGGTATTTTCAATGAAACAGGAGACGCGTTGGTCCGATCGGCGAGTTCGAGCACTTGTTGGAAAGCTAACTTCAAGATCTACAACTTTAATGGGGATGAGTTTTGCAAAATCGTACTCGACGAGGCCCGAAAAAATCATTTTCCAATAGTTTGTAATATGGACAAATTCGTGACTTTTTCCAAAAGGGGTAGTCTACGGAAAATCTCAAAATCATGAAAAAATGAAAATTCAAAATCCTTTGCTGTAGGCAAGGTGTGATGCTATCAAGGCTAGGCAAACAAAAACCACCCACCCGGGATGTCAAAAAATCCCCGACCAGAAGGCTATATTCCTTACAATAGGAGTTACTGACACATGCTCGGTATTTTCAATGAAACAGGAGACGCGTTGGTCCGATCGGCGAGTTCGAGCACTTGTTGGAAAGCTAACTTCAAGATCTACGACTTTAATATGGATGAGTTTTGCAAAATCGTCCTCGAAGATGCCCGAAAAAATCATTTTCCAAGAGTTTTTAATCTTGACAAATTCCTGACTTTTTCCAAATAGGGTAGTCCACGGAAAATCTCAAAATCATAAAAAAATGAAAACCCAAAGTCCTTTGCTGTAGTCAAGGTGTGATGCTATTAACTCTAGGCAACCAAAAACCGCCCACCCAGGATGTCGAAAAAGCCCCGAAAAGAAGGATATATTCCTTACAATAGGAGTTACGGACACATGCTCGGTATTTTCAATGAAACAGGAGACGCGTTGGTCCGATCGGCGAGTTCGAGCACTTGTTGGAAAGCTAACTTCAAGATCTACAACTTTATTGGGGATGAGTTTCGCAAAATCGTCCTCGACGAGGCCCGAAAAAATCATTTACCAAAAGTTTGTAATATGGACAAATTCGTGACTTTTCCAAAGGGGGTAGTCCACGGAAAATCTCAAAATCTTGAAAAAATGAAAATCCAATATCCTTTGCTGTAGGCAAGGTGTGATGCTATTAAGGTTAGGCAACCAAAAACCACCCACCCGGGATGTCAAAAAATCCCTGAAAAGAAGGCTATATTCCTTACAATAGGAGTTACGGACACATGCTCGGTATTTTCAATGAAACAGGAGACGCGTTGGTCCGATCGGCGAGTTCGAGCACTTGTTGGAAAGCTAACTTCAAGATCTACAACTTTAATGGGGATGAGTTTTGCAAAATCGTCCTCGACGAGGCCCGGAAAAATCATTTTCCAATAGTTTGTAATATGGACAAATTCGTGACTTTTTCCAAAGGGGGTAGTCCACGGAAAATCTCAAAATCTTGAAAAAATGAAAATCCAAAATCCTTTGCTGTAGGCAAGGTGTGATGCTATTAAGGCTAGGCAACCAAAAACCACCCACCCGGGATGTCAAAAAATCCCCGAAAAGAAGGCTATATTCCTTACAATAGGAGTTACGGACACATGCTCGGTATTTTCAATGAAACAGGAGACGCGTTGTTCCGATCGGCGAGTTCGAGCACTTGTTGGAAAGCTAACTTCAAGATCTACGACTTTAATATGGATGAGTTTCGGAAAATCGTCCTCGAAGATGCCCGAAAAAATCATTTTCCAAGAGTTTTTAATCTTGACAAATTCGTGACTTTTTCCAAAGAGGGTAGTCCACGAAAAATCTCGAAATCATAAAAAAATGAAAATCCAAAATCCTTTGCTGTAGTCAAGGTGTGATGCTATTAACTCTAGGCAACCAAAAACCGCCCACCCTGGATGTCGAAAAAGCCCCGAAAAGAAGGCTATATTCCTTACAATAGGAGTTACGGACTCATGCTCGGTATTTTCAATGAAACAGGAGACGCGTTGGTCCGATCGGCGAGTTCGAGCACTTGTTGGAAAGCTAACTTCAAGATCTACAACTTTAATGAGGATGAGTTTCGCAAAATCGTCCTCGACGAGGCCAGAAAAAATCATTTACCAACAGTTTGTAATATGGACAAATTCGTGACTTTTCCAAAGGGGGTAGTCCACGGAAAATCTCAAAATCTTGAAAAAATGAAAATCCAAAATCCTTTGCTGTAGGCAAGGTGTGATGCTATTAAGGCTAGGCAACCAAACACCACCCACCCGGGATGTCAAAAAATCCCTGAAAAGAAGGCTATATTCCTTACAATAGGAGTTACGGACACATGCTCGGTATTTTCAATGAAACAGGAGACGCGTTGGTCCGATCGGCGAGTTCGAGCACTTGTTGGAAAGCTAACTTCAAGATCTACAACTTTAATGGGGATGAGTTTTGCAAAATCGTCCTCGACGAGGCCCGGAAAAATCATTTTCCAACAGTTTGTAATATGGACAAATTCGTGACTTTTTCCAAAGGGGGTAGTCCACGGAAAATCTCAAAATCTTGAAAAAATGAAAATCCAAAATCCTTTGCTGTAGGCAAGGTGTGATGCTATTAAGGCTAGGCAACCAAAAACCACCCACCCGGGATGTCAAAAAATCCCCGAAAAGAAGGCTATATTCCTTACAATAGGAGTTACGGACACATGCTCGGTATTTTCAATGAAACAGGAGACGCGTTGTTCCGATCGGCGAGTTCGAGCACTTGTTGGAAAGCTAACTTCAAGATCTACGACTTTAATATGGATGAGTTTTGGAAAATCGTCCTCGAAGATGCCCGAAAAAATCATTTTCCAAGAGTTTTTAATCTTGACAAATTCGTGACTTTTTCCAAAGAGGGTAGTCCACGAAAAATCTCGAAATCATAAAAAAATGAAAATCCAAAATCCTTTGCTGTAGTCAAGGTGTGATGCTATTAACTCTAGGCAACCAAAAACCGCCCACCCTGGATGTCGAAAAAGCCCCGAAAAGAAGGCTATATTCCTTACAATAGGAGTTACGGACTCATGCTCGGTATTTTCAATGAAACAGGAGACGCGTTGGTCCGATCGGCGAGTTCGAGCACTTTTTGGAAAGCTAACTTCAAGATCTAAAACTTTAATGAGGATGAGTTTCGCAAAATCGTCCTCGACGAGGCCAGAAAAAATCATTTACCAACAGTTTGTAATATGGACAAATTCGTGACTTTTCCAAAGGGGGTAGTCCACGGAAAATCTCAAAATCTTGAAAAAATGAAAATCCAAAATCCTTTGCTGTAGGCAAGGGGTGATGCTATTAAGGCTAGGCAACCAAAAACCACCCACCCGGGATGTCAAAAAATCCCTGAAAAGAAGGCTATATTCCTTACAATAGGAGTTACGGACACATACTCGGTATTTTCAATGAAACAGGAGACGCGTTGGTCCGATCGGCTAGTTCGAGCCCTTTTTGGAAAGATAACTTCAAGATCTACAACTTTAATGGGGATGAGTTTCGCAAAATCGTCCTCGACTAGGCCCGAAAAAATCATTTACCAACAGTTTGTAATTTGGACAAATTCGTGACTTTTCCAAAGGGGGTAGTCCACGGAAAATCTCAAAATCTTGAAAAAATGAAAATCCAAAATCCTTTGCTGTAGGTAAGGGGTGATGCTATTAAGGCTAGGCAACCAAAAACCACCCACCCGGGATGTCAAAAAATCCCTGAAAAGAAGGCTATATTCCTTACAATAGGAGTTACGGACACATACTCGGTATTTTCAATGAAACAGGAGACGCGTTGGTCCGATCGGCGAGTTCGAGCTCTTGTTGGAAAGCTAACTTCAAGATCTACAACTTTAATGGGGATGAGTTTTGCAAAATCGTACTCGACGAGGCCCGAAAAAATCATTTTCCAATAGTTTGTAATATGGACAAATTCGTGACTTTTTCCAAAGGGTGTAGTCCACGGAAAATCTCAAAATCTTGAAAAAATGAAAATCCAAAATCCTTTGCTGTAGGCAAGGTGTTTTGCTATCAAGGCTAGGCAATCAAAAACCACCCACCCGGGATGTCAAAAAATCCCCGAAAAAAAGGCTATATTCCTTACAATAGGAGTTACTGAATCATGCTCGGTATTTTCAATGAAACAGGAGACGCGTTGGTCCGATCGAGGAGTTCGAGCACTTGTTGGAAAGCTAACTTCAAGATCTACGACTTTAATATGGATGAGTTTCGCAAAATCGTCCTCGAAGATGCCCGAAAAAATCATTTTCCAAGAGTTTTTAATCTTGACAAATTCGTGACTTTTTCCAAAGAGGGTAGTCCACGGAAAATCTCAAAATCATAAAAAAATGAAAATCCAAAATCCTTTGCTGTAGTCAAGGTGTGATGCTATTAACTCTAGGAAACCAAAAACCGCCCACCCAGGATGTCGAAAAAGCCCCGAAAAGAAGGCTATATTCCTTACAATAGGAGTTACGGACTCATGCTCGGTATTTTCAATGAAACAGGAGACGCGTTGGTCCGATCGGCGAGTTCGAGCACTTGTTGGAAAGATAACTTCAAGATCTACAACTTTAATGGGGATGAGTTTCGCAAAATCGTCCTCGACGAGGCCCAAAAAAATCATTTACCAACAGTTTATAATTTGGACAAATTCGTGACTTTTCCAAAGGGGGTAGTCCACGGAAAATCTCAAAATCTTGAAAAAATGAAAATCCAAAATCCTTTGCTGTAGGCAAGGTGTGATGCTATTAAGGCTAGGCAACCAAACACCACCCACCCGGGATGTCAAAAAATCCCTGAAAAAGAAGGCTATATTCCTTACAATAGGAGTTACGGACACATACTCGGTATTTTCAATGAAACAGGAGACGCGTTGGTCCGATCGGCGAGTTCGAGCACTTGTTGGAAAGCTAACTTCAAGATCTACAACTTTAATGGGGATGAGTTTTGCAAAATCGTACTCGACGAGGCCCGAAAAAATCATTTTCCAATAGTTTGTAATATGGACAAATTCGTGACTTTTTCCAAAGGGGGTAGTCCACGGAAAATCTCAAAATCTTGAAAAAATGAAAATCCAATATCCTTTGCTGTAGGCAAGGTGTGATGCTATTAAGGCTAGGCAACCAAAAACCACCCACCCGGGATGTCAAAAAATCCCCGACCAGAAGGCTATATTCCTTACAATAGGAGTTACTGACACATGCTCGGTATTTTCAATGAAACAGGAGACGCGTTGGTCCGATCGGCGAGTTCGAGCACTTGTTGGAAAGCTAACTTCAAGATCTACGACTTTAATATGGATGAGTTTCGCAAAATCGTCCTCGAAGATGCCCGAAAAAATCATTTTCCAAGAGTTTTTAATCTTGACAAATTCGTGACTTTTTCCAAATAGGGTAGTCCACGGAAAATCTCAAAATCATAAAAAAATGAAAATCCAAAATCCTTTGCTGTAGTCAAGGTGTGATGCTATTAACTCTAGGCAACCAAAAACCGCCCACCCAGGATGTCGAAAAAGCCCCGAAAAGAAGGATATATTCCTTACAATAGGAGTTACTGACACATGCTCGGTATTTTCAATGAAACAGGAGACGCGTTGGTCCGATCGGCGAGTTCGAGCACTTGTTGGAAAGCTAACTTCAAGATCTACGACTTTAATATGGATGAGTTTCGCAAAATCGTCCTCGAAGATGCCCGAAAAAATCATTTTCCAAGAGTTTTTAATCTTGACAAATTCGTGACTTTTTCCAAATAGGGTAGTCCACGGAAAATCTCAAAATCATAAAAAAATGAAAATCAAAAATCCTTTGCTGTAGTCAAGGTGTGATGCTATTAACTCTAGGAAACCAAAAACCGCCCACCCAGGATGTCGAAAAAGCCCCGAAAAGAAGGCTATATTCCTTACAATAGGAGTTACGGACTCATGCTCGGTATTTTCAATGAAACAGGAGACGCGTTGGTCCGATCGGCGAGTTCGAGCACTTGTTGGAAAGATAACTTCAAGATCTACAACTTTAATGGGGATGAGTTTCGCAAAATCGTCCTCGACGAGGCCCGAAAAAATCATTTACCAACAGTTTGTAATTTGGACAAATTCGTGACTTTTCCAAAGGGGGTAGTCCACGGAAAATCTCAAAATCTTGAAAAAATGAAAATCCAAAATCCTTTGCTGTAGGCAAGGTGTGATGCTATTAAGGCTAGGCAACCAAAAACCACCCACCCGGGATGTCAAAAAATCACCGAAAAGAAGGCTATATTCCTTACAATAAGAGTTACAGACACATGCTCGGTATTTTCAATGAAACAGGAGACGCGTTGGTCCGATCGGCTAGTTCGAGCACTTGTTGGAAAGATAACTTCACGATCTACAACTTTAATGGGGATGAGTTTCGCAAAATCGTCTTTGACGAGGCCCGAAAAAATCATTTTCCAACAATTTTTAATATGGACAAATTCGTGACTTTTTCCAAAGGGAGTAGTCCACGGAAAATCTCAAAATTTTCAAAAAATGAAAATCCAAAATCCTTTGCTGTAGGCAAGGTGTGATGCTATTAAGGCTAGGCAACCAAAAACCACCCACCCGGGATGTCAAAAAATCACCGAAAAGAAGGCTATATTCCTTACAATAGGAGTTACGAACACATGCTCGATATTTTCAATGAATGAGGAGACGCGTTGGTCCGATCGGCGAGTTCGAGCACTTGTTGGAAAGTTAACTTCAAGATATACGACTTTAATGGGGATGAGTTTCGCAAAATCGTCCTCGACGATGCCCGAAAAAATCATTTTCCAACAGTTTGTAATATGGACAAATTCGTGACTTTTTCCAAAAGGGGTAGTCCACGAAAAATCTCAAAATTTTCAAAAAATGAAAATCCAAAATCCTTTGCTGTAGGCAAGGTGTGATGCTATTAAGGCTAGGCAACCAAAAACCACCCACCCGGGATGTCAAAAAATCCCTGAAAAAGAAGGCTATATTCCTTACAATAGGAGTTACGGACACATACTCGGTATTTTCAATGAAACAGGAGACGCGTTGGTCCGATCGGCGAGTTCGAGCACTTGTTGGAAAGCTAACTTCAAGATCTACAACTTTAATGAGGATGAGTTTTGCAAAATCGTACTCGACGAGGCCCGAAAAAATCATTTTCCAATAGTTTGTAATATGGACAAATTCGTGACTTTTTCCAAAGGGGGTAGTCCACGGAAAATCTCAAAATCATGAAAAAATGAAAATTCAAAATCCTTTGCTGTAGGCAAGGTGTGATGCTATCAAGGCTAGGCAACCAAAAACCACCCACCCGGGATGTCAAAAAATCCCCGACCAGAAGGCTATATTCCTTACAATAGGAGTTACTGACACATGCTCGGTATTTTCAATGAAACAGGAGACGCGTTGGTCCGATCGGCGAGTTCGAGCACTTGTTGGAAAGCTAACTTCAAGATCTACGACTTTAATATGGATTAGTTTCGCAAAATCGTCCTCGAAGATGCCCGAAAAAATCATTTTCCAAGAGTTTTTAATCTTGACAAATTCGTGACTTTTTCCAAATAGGGTAGTCCACGGAAAATCTCAAAATCATAAAAAAATGAAAATCCAAAATCCTTTGCTGTAGTCAAGGTGTGATGCTATTAACTCTAGGCAACCAAAAACTGCCCACCCAGGATGTCGAAAAAGCCCCGAAAAGAAGGATATATTCCTTACAATAGGAGTTACGGACACATGCTCGGTATTTTCAATGAAACAGGAGACGCGTTGGTCCGATCGGCGAGTTCGAGCACTTGTTGGAAAGCTAACTTCAAGATCTACAACTTTAATGGGGATGAGTTTCGCAAAATCGTCCTCGACGAGGCCCAAAAAAATCATTTACCAAAAGTTTGTAATATGGACAAATTCGTGACTTTTCCAAAGGGGGTAGTCCACGGAAAATCTCAAAATCTTGAAAAAATGAAAATCCAATATCCTTTGCTGTAGGCAAGGTGTGATGCTATTAAGGCTAGGCAACCAAAAACCACCCACCCGGGATGTCAAAAAATCCCTGAAAAGAAGGCTATATTCCTTACAATAGGAGTTACGGACACATGCTCGGTATTTTCAATGAAACAGGAGACGCGTTGGTCCGATCGGCGAGTTCGAGCACTTGTTGGAAAGCTAACTTCAAGATCTACAACTTTAATGGGGATGAGTTTTGCAAAATCGTCCTCGACGAGGCCCGGAAAAATCATTTTCCAACAGTTTGTAATATGGACAAATTCGTGACTTTTTCCAAAGGGGGTAGTCCACGGAAAATCTCAAAATCTTGAAAAAATGAAAATCCAAAATCCTTTGCTGTAGGCAAGGTGTGATGCTATTAAGGCTAGGCAACCAAAAACCACCCACCCGGGATGTCAAAAAATCCCTGAAAAAGAAGGCTATATTCCTTACAATAGGAGTTACGGACACATACTCGGTATTTTCAATGAAACAGGAGACGCGTTGGTCCGATCGGCGAGTTCGAGCACTTCCTGGAAAGCTAACTTCAAGATCTACAACTTTAATGGGGATGAGTTTTGCAAAATCGTACTCGACGAGGCCCGAAAAAATCATTTTCCAATAGTTTGTAATATGGACAAATTCGTGACTTTTTCCAAAGGGGGTAGTCCACGGAAAATCTCAAAATCATGAAAAAATGAAAATTCAAAATCCTTTGCTGTAGGCAAGGTGTGATGCTATCAAGGCTAGGCAACCAAAAACCACCCACCCGGGATGTCAAAAAATCCCCGACCAGAAGGCTATATTCCTTACAATAGGAGTTACTGACACATGCTCGGTATTTTCAATGAAACAGGAGACGCGTTGGTCCGATCGGCGAGTTCGAGCACTTGTTGGAAAGCTAACTTCAAGATCTACGACTTTAATATGGATGAGTTTCGCAAAATCGTCCTCGAAGATGCCCGAAAAAATCATTTTCCAAGAGTTTTTAATCTTGACAAATTCGTGACTTTTTCCAAATAGGGTAGTCCACGGAAAATCTCAAAATCATAAAAAAATGAAAATCCAAAATCCTTTGCTGTAGTCAAGGTGTGATGCTATTAACTCTAGGCAACCAAAAACCGCCCACCCAGGATGTCGAAAAAGCCCCGAAAAGAAGGATATATTCCTTACAATAGGAGTTACGGACACATGCTCGGTATTTTCAATGAAACAGGAGACGCGTTGGTCCGATCGGCGAGTTCGAGCACTAGTTGGAAAGCTAACTTCAAGATCTACAACTTTAATGGGGATGAGTTTCGCAAAATCGTCCTCGACGAGGCCCGAAAAAATCATTTACCAAAAGTTTTTAATATGGACAAATTCGTGACTTTTCCAAATGGGGTAGTCCACGGAAAATCTCAAAATCTTGAAAAAATGAAAATCCAATATCCTTTGCTGTAGGCAAGGTGTGATGCTATTAAGGCTAGGCAACCAAAAACCACCCACCCGGGATGTCAAAAAATCCCTGAAAAGAAGGCTATATTCCTTACAATAGGAGTTACGGACACATGCTCGGTATTTTCAATGAAACAGGAGACGCGTTGGTCCGATCGGCGAGTTCGAGCACTTGTTGGAAAGCTAACTTCAAGATCTACAACTTTAATGGGGATGAGTTTTGCAAAATCGTCCTCGACGAGGCCCGGAAAAATCATTTTCCAACAGTTTGTAATATGGACAAATTCGTGACTTTTTCCAAAGGGTAGTCCACGGAAAATCTCAAAATCTTGAAAAAATGAAAATCCAAAATCCTTTGCTGTAGGCAAGGTGTGATGCTATTAAGGCTAGGCAACCAAAAACCACCCACCCGGGATGTCAAAAAATCCCTGAAAAGAAGGCTATATTCCTTACAATAGGAGTTACAGACACATGCTCGGTATTTTCAATGAAACAGGAGACGCGTTGGTCCGATCGGCGAGTTAGAGCACTTGTTGGAAAGCTAACTTCAAGATCTACGACTTTATTGGGGATGAGTTTCGCAAAATCGTCCTCGACGATGCCCGAAAAAATCATTTTCCAACAGTTTGTAATATGGACAAATTCGTGACTTTTTCCAAAAGGGGTAGTCCACGAAAAATCTCAAAATTTTCAAAAAATGAAAATCCAAAATCCTTTGTTGTAGGCAAGGTGTGATGCTATCAAGGCTAGGCAACCAAAAACCACCCACCCGGGATGTCAAAAAATCGCCGAAAAGAAGGCTATATTCCTTACAATAGGAGTTACGGACAAAAGCTCGGTATTTTCAGTGAAACAGGAGACGCGTTGTTCCGATCGGCGAGTTCGAGCACTTGTTGGAAAGCTAACTTCAAGATCTACGACTTTAATAGGGATGATTTTCGCAAAATCGTCCTCGAAGATGCCCGAAAAAATCATTTTCCAAGAGTTTTTAATCTTGACAAATTCGTGACTTTTTCCAAAGAGGGTAGTCCACGGAAAATCTCAAAATCATAAAAAAATGAAAATCCAAAATCCTTTGCTGTAGTAAAGGTGTGATGCTATTAACTCTAGGCAACCAAAAACCACCCACCCAGGATGTCGAAAAAGCCCCGAAAAGAAGGCCATATTCCTTACAATAGGAGTTACGGACACATGCTCGGTATTTTCAGTGAAACAGGAGACGCGTTGGTCCGATCGGCGAGTTCGAGCACTTGTTGGAAAGCTAACTTCAAGATCTACGACTTTAATACGGATGCATTTCGCAAAATCGTCCTCGAAGATGCCCGAAAAAATCATTTTCCAAGAGTTTTTAATCTTGACAAATTCGTGACTTTTTCCAAAGGGGGGGGTAGTCCACGGAAAATCTCAAAATTTTCAAAAAATGAAAATCCAAAATCCTTTGCTGTAGGCAAGGTGTCATGCTATTAAGGCTAGGCAACCAAAAACCACCCACCCGGGATGTCAAAAAATCACCGAAAAGAAGGCTATATTCCTTACAACAGGAGTTACGAACACATGCTCGATATTTTCAATGAATGAGGAGACGCGTTGGTCCGATCGGCGAGTTCGAGCACTTGTTGGAAAGCTAACTTCAATATCTATGACTTTAATGGGGATGAGTTTCGCAAAATCGTCCTCGACGATGCCCGAAAAAATCATTTTCCAACAGTTTGTAATATGGACAAATTCGTGACTTTTTCCAAAAGGGGTAGTCCACGAAAAATCTCAAAATTTTCAAAAAATGAAAATCCAAAATCCTTTGCTGTAGGCAAGGTGTGATGCTATTAAGGCTAGGCAACCAAAAACCACCCACCCGGGATGTCAAAAAATCCCCGAAAAGAAGGCTATATTCCTTACAATAGGAGTTACGGACAAAAGCTCGGTATTTTCAGTGAAACAGGAGACGCGTTATTCCGATCGGCGAGTTCGAGCACTTGTTGGAAAGCTAACTTCAAGATCTACGACTTTAATAGGGATGATTTTCGCAAAATCGTCCTCGAAGATGCCCGAAAAAATAATTTCCAAGAGTTTTTAATCTTGACAAATTCGTGACTTTTTCCAAAGAGGGTAGTCCACGGAAAATCTCAAAATCATAAAAAAATGAAAATCCAAAATCCTTTGTTGTAGTTAAGGTGTGATGCTATTAACTCTAGGCAACCAAAAACCACCCACCCAGGATGTCGAAAAAGCCCCGAAAAAAAGGCTATATTCCTTACAATAGGAGTTACGGACACATGCTCGGTATTTTCAATGAAACAGGAGACACGTTGGTCCGATCGGCGAGTTCGAGCACTTGTTGGAAAGCTAACTTCAAGATGTACAACTTTAATGAGGATGAGTTTCGCAAAATCGTCCTCGACGAGGACTGAAAAAATCATTTACCAAAAGTTTGTAATATGGACAAATTCGTGACTTTTCCAAAGGGGGTAGTCCACGGAAAATCTCAAAATCTTAAAAAAATGAAAATCCAAAATCCTTTGCTGTAGGCAAGGTGTGATGCTATTAAGGCTAGGCAACCAAAAACCACCCACCTGGGATGTCAAAAAATCCCTGAAAAGAAGGCTATATTCCTTACAATAGGAGTTACGGACACATACTCGGTATTTTCAATGAAACAGGAGACGCGTTGGTCCGATCGGCGAGTTCGAGCACTTGTTGGAAAGCTAACTTCAAGATCTATGACTTTAATGGGGATGAGTTTCGCAAAATCGTCCTCGACGAGGCCCGAAAAAATCATTTTCCAACAGTTTGTAATATGGACAAATTCGTGACTTTTTCCAAAAGGGGTAGTCCACGAAAAATCTCAAAATTTTCAAAAAATGAAAATCCAAAATCCTTTGCTGTAGGCAAGGTGTGATGCTATCAAGGCTAGGCAACCAAAAACCACCCACCCGGGATGTCAAAAAATCGCCGAAAAGAAGGCTATATTCCTTACAATAGGAGTTACGGACAAAAGCTCGGTATTTTCAGTGAAACAGGAGACGCGTTGTTCCGATCGGCGAGGTCGATCACTTGTTGGAAAGCTAACTTCAAGATCTACGACTTTAATAGGGATGATTTTCGCAAAATCGTCCTCGAAGATGCCCGAAAAAATCATTTTCCAAGAGTTTTTAATCTTGACAAATTCGTGACTTTTTCCAAAGAGGGTAGTCCACGGAAAATCTCAAAATCATAAAAAAATGAAAATCCAAAATCCTTTGCTGTAGTAAAGGTGTGATGCTATTAACTCTAGGCAACCAATAACCACCCACCCAGGATGTCGAAAAAGCCCCGAAAAGAAGGCTATATTCCTTACAATAGGAGTTACGGACACATACTCGGTATTTTCAATGAAACAGGAGACGCGTTGTTCCGATCTGCGAGTTCGAGCACTTGTTGGAAAGCTAACTTCACGATCTACAACTTTAATGGGGATGAGTTTCGCAAAATCGTCCTCGACGAGGCCCGAAAAAATCATTTTCCAACAGTTTTTAATATGGACAAATTCGTGACTTTTTCCAAAAGGGGGTAGTCCACGGAAAATCTCAAAATTTTCAAAAAATGAAAATCCAAAATCCTTTGCTGTAGGCAAGGTGTGATGCTATTAAGGCTAGGCAACCAAAAACCACCCACCCGGGATGTAAAAAAATCCTCGAAAAGAAGGCTATATTCCTTACAATAGGAGTTACGGACACATGCTCGATATTTTCAATGAATGAGGAGACGCGTTGGTCCGATCGGCGAGTTCGAGCACTTGTTGGAAAGCTAACTTCAAGATCTACGACTTTAATGGGGATGAGTTTGCAAAATCGTCCGCGACGATGCCCGAAAAAATCATTTACCAAAAGTTTGTAATATGGACAAATTCGTGACTTTTCCAAAGGGGGTAGTCCACGGAAAATCTCAAAATCTTGAAAAAATGAAAATCCAAAATCCTTTGCTGTAGGCAAGGTGTGATGCTATTAAGGCTAGGCAACCAAAAACCACCCACCCGGGATGTCAAAAAATCCCTGAAAAGAAGGCTATATTCCTTACAATAGGAGTTACGGACACATACTCGGTATTTTCAATGAAACAGGAGACGCGTTGGTCCGATCGGCGAGTTCGAGCACTTGTTGGAAAGCTAACTTCAAGATCTACAACTTTAATGGGGATGAGTTTCGCAAAATCTTCTTCGACGAGGCCCGAAAAAATCATTTACCAACAGTTTGTAATTTGGACAAATTCGTGACTTTTCCAAAGGGGGTAGTCCACGGAAAATCTCAAAATCTTGAAAAAATGAAAATCCAAAATCCTTTGCTGTAGGCAAGGTGTGATGCTATCAAGGCTAGGCAACCAAAAACCACCCACCCGGGATGTCAAAAAATCCCCGAAAAGAAGGCTATATTCCTTACAAAAGGAGTTACAGACACATGCTCGGTATTTTCAATGAAACAGGAGACGCGTTGGTCCGATCGGCGTGTTCGAGCACTTGTTGGAAAGCTAACTTCACGATCTACAACTTTAATGAGGATGAGTTTCGCAAAATCGTCCTCGACGAGGCCCGATAAAATCATTTTCCAACAGTTTGTAATATGGACAAATTCATGACTTTTTCCAAAAGGGGTAGTCCACGATAAATCTCAAAATTTTCAAAAAATGAAAATCCAAAATCCTTTGCTGTAGGCAAGGTGTGATGCTATTAAGGCTAGGCCACCAAAAACCACCCACCCGGGATGTCAAAAAATCCCCGAAAAGAAGGCTATATTCCTTACAATAGGAGTTACGGACAAAAGCTCGGTATTTTCAGTGAAACAGGAGACGCGTTGTTCCGATCGGCGAGTTCGAGCACTTGATGGAAAGCTAACTTCAAGATCTACGACTTTAATAGGGATGATTTTCGCAAAATCGTCCTCGAAGATGCCCGAAAAAATCATTTTCCAAGAGTTTTTAATCTTGACAAATTCGTGACTTTTTCCAAAGAGGGTAGTCCACGGAAAATCTCAAAATCATAAAAAAATGAAAATCCAATATCCTTTGCTGTAGTCAAGGTGTGATGCTATTAACTCTAGACGACCAAAAATCACCCACCCAGGATGTCGAAAAAGCCCCGAAAAGAAGGCTATATTCCTTACAATAGGAGTTACGGACACATACTCGGTATTTTCAATGAAACAGGAGACGCGTTGGTCCGATCGGCGAGTTCGAGCACTTGTTGGAAAGATAACTTCACGATCTACAACTTTAATGAGGATGAGTTTTGCATAATCGTCCTCAACGAGGCCCGAAAAAATTATTTTCCAACAGTTTTTAATATGGACAAATTCGTTACTTTTTCCAAAGGGGGTAGTCCACGGAAAATCTCAAAATTTTCAAAAAATGAAAATCCAAAATCCTTTGTTGTAGGCAAGGTGTGATGCTATTAAGGCTAGGCAACCAAAAACCACCCACCCGGGATGTCAAAAAATCACTGAAAAGAAGGCTATATTCCTTACAATAGAAGTTACGAACACATGCTCGATATTTTCAATGAATGAGGAGACGCGTTGGTCCGATCGGCGAGTTCGAGCACTTGTTGGAAAGCTAACTTCAAGATCTGCGACTTTATTGGGGATGAGTTTCGCAAAATCGTCCTCGACGATGCCCGAAAAAATCATTTTCCAACAGTTTGTAATATGGACAAATTCGTGACTTTTTCCAAAAGGGGTAGTCCACGAAAAATCTCAAAATTTTCAAAAAATGAAAATCCAAAATCCTTTGCTGTAGGCAAGGTGTGATGCTATTAAGGCTAGGCAACCAAAAACCACCCACCCGGGATGTCAAAAAATCCTTGAAAAGAAGGCTATATTCCTTACAATAGGAGTTACGGACACATGCTCAGTATTTTCAGTGAAACAGGAGACGCGTTGGTCCGATCGGCGAGTTCGAGCACTTGTTGGAAAGCTAACTTCAAGATCTACGACTTTAATACGGATGCGTTTCGCAAAATCGTCCTCGAAGATGCCCGAAAAAATCATTTTCCAAGAGTTTTTAATCTTGACAAATTCGTGACTTTTTCCAAAGGGGGTAGTCCACGGAAAATCTCAAAATTTTCAAAAAATGAAAATCCAAAATCCTTTGCTGTAGGCAAGGTGTCATGCTATTAAGGCTAGGCAACCAAAAACCACCCACCCGGGATGTCAAAAAATCACCGAAAAGAAGGCTATATTCCTTACAACAGGAGTTACGAACACAAGCTCGATATTTTCAATGAATGAGGAGACGCGTTGGTCCGATCGGCGAGTTCGAGCACTTGTTGGAAAGCTAACTTCAAGATCTATGACTTTAATGGGGATGAGTTTTGCAAAATCGTCCTCGACGAGGCCCGAAAAAATCATTTTCCAACAGTTTGTAATATGGACAAATTCGTGACTTTTTCCAAAAGGGGTAGTCCACGAAAAATCTCAAAATTTTCAAAAAATGAAAATCCAAAATCCTTTGCTGTAGGCAAGGTGTGATGCTATTAAGGCTAGGCAACCAAAAACCACCCACCCGGGATGTCAAAAAATCCCCGAAAAGAAGGCTATATTCCTTACAATAGGAGTTACGGACACATGCTCGGTATTTTCAGTGAAACAGGAGACGCGTTGGTCCGATCGGCGAGTTCGAGCACTTGTTGGAAAGCTAACTTCAAGATCTACGACTTTAATACGGATGCGTTTCGCAAAATCGTCCTCGAAGATGCCCGAAAAAATCATTTTCCAAGAGTTTTTAATCTTGACAAATTCGTGACTTTTTCCAAAGGGGGTAGTCCACGGAAAATCTCAAAATTTTCAAAAAATGAAAATCCAAAATCCTTTGCTGTAGGCAAGGTGTCATGCTATTAAGGCTAGGCAACCAAAAACCACCCACCCGGGATGTCAAAAAATCACCGAAAAGAAGGCTATATTCCTTACAACAGGAGTTACGAACACATGCTCGATATTTTCAATGAATGAGGAGACGCGTTGGTCCGATCGGCGAGTTCGAGCACTTGTAGGAAAGCTAACTTCAAGATCTATGACTTTAATGGGGATGAGTTTTGCAAAATCGTCCTCGACGAGGCCCGAAAAAATCATTTTCCAACAGTTTGTAATATGGACAAATTCGTGACTTTTCCAAAATCTCAAAATCCTTTGCTGTAGGCAAGGTGTGATGCTATTAAGGCTAGGCAACCAAAAACCACCCACCCGGGATGTCAAAAAATCCCCGAAAAGAAGGCTATATTCCTTACAATAGGAGTTACGGACACATGCTCGGTATTTTCAGTGAAATAGGAGACGCGTTGGTCCGATCGGCGAGTTCGAGCACTTGTTGGAAAGCTAACTTCAAGATCTACGACTTTAATACGGATGCGTTTCGCAAAATCGTCCTCGAAGATGCCCGAAAAAATCATTTTCCAAGAGTTTTTAATCTTGACAAATTCGTGACTTTTTCCAAAGGGGGTAGTCCACGGAAAATCTCAAAATTTTCAAAAAATGAAAATCCAAAATCCTTTGCTGTAGGCAAGGTGTCATGCTATTAAGGCTAGGCAACCAAAAACCACCCACCCGGGATGTCAAAAAATCACCGAAAAGAAGGCTATATTCCTTACAACAGGAGTTACGAACACATGCTCGATATTTTCAATGAATGAGGAGACGCGTTGGTCCGATCGGCGAGTTCGAGCACTTGTTGGAAAGCTAACTTCAAGATCTATGACTTTAATGGGGATGAGTTTTGCAAAATCGTCCTCGACGAGGCCCGAAAAAATCATTTTCCAACAGTTTGTAATATGGACAAATTCGTGACTTTTTCCAAAAGGGGTAGTCCACGAAAAATCTCAAAATTTTCAAAAAATGAAAATCCAAAATCCTTTGCTGTAGGCAAGGTGTGATGCTATTAAGGCTAGGCAACCAAAAACCACCCACCCGAGATGTCAAAAAATCCCCGAAAAGAAGGCTATATTCCTTACAATAGGAGTTACGGACACATGCTCGGTATTTTCAGTGAAACAGGAGACGCGTTGGTCCGATCGGCGAGTTCGAGCACTTGTTGGAAAGCTAACTTCAATATCTACGACTTTAATACGGATGCGTTTCGCAAAATCGTCCTCGAAGATGCCCGAAAAAATCATTTTCCAAGAGTTTTTAATCTTGACAAATTCGTGACTTTTTCCAAAGGGGGTAGTCCACGGAAAATCTCAAAATTTTCAAAAAATGAAAATCCAAAATCCTTTGCTGTAGGCAAGGTGTCATGCTATTAAGGCTAGGCAACCAAAAACCACCCACCCGGGATGTCAAAAAATCACCGAAAAGAAGGCTATATTCCTTACAACAGGAGTTACGAACACATGCTCGATATTTTCAATGAATGAGGAGACGCGTTGGTCCGATCGGCGAGTTTGAGCACTTGTTGGAAAGCTAACATCAAGATCTACGACTTTAATGGGGATGAGTTTGCAAAATCGTCCTCGACGATGCCCGAAAAAATCATTTTGCAACAATTTGTAATCTGGACAAATTCGTGAGTTTTTACAAAGGGGGTAGTCTACGGAAAATCTAAAAATCATAAAAAAATGAAAATCCAAAATCCTTTGCTGTAGTCAAGGTGTGATGCTATTAACTCTAGGCAACCAAAAACCACCCACCCAGGATGTCGAAAAAGCCCCGAAAAGAAGGCTATATTCCTTACAATAGGAGTTACGGACACATGCTCGGTATTTTCAGTGAAACAGGAGACGCGTTGGTCCGATCGGCGAGTTCGAGCACTTGTTGGAAAGCTAACTTCAAGATCTACGACTTTAATACGGATGCGTTTTGCAAAATCGTCCTCGAAGATGCCCGAAAAAATCATTTTCCAAGAGATTTTAATCTTGACAAATTCGTGACTTTTTCCAAAGGGGGTAGTCCACGGAAAATCTCAAAATTTTCAAAAAATGAAAATCCAAAATCCTTTGCTGTAGGCAAGGTGTCATGCTATTAAGGCTAGGCAACCAAAAACCACCCACCCGGGATGTCAAAAAATCACCGAAAAGAAGGCTATATTCTTTACAACAGGAGTTACGAACACATGCTCGATATTTTCAATGAATGAGGAGACGCGTTGGTCCGATCGGCGAGTTCGAGCACTTGTTGGAAAGCTAACTTCAAGATCTACAACTTTAATGGGGATGAGTTTCGCAAAATCGTCCTCGACGAGGCCTGAAAAAATCATTTACCAAAAGTTTGTAATATGGACAAATTCGTGACTTTTCCAAAGGGGGTAGTCCACGGAAAATATCAAAATCTTGAAAAAATGAAAATCCAAAATCCTTTGCTGTAGGCAAGGTGTGATGCTATTAAGGCTAGGCAACCAAAAACCACCCACCCGGGATGTCAAAAAATCACCGAAAAGAAGGCTATATTCCTTACAATAGGAGTTACAGACACATGCTCGAAATTTTCAATGAAACAGGAGACGCGTTGGTCTGATCGGCGAGTTCGAGCACTTGTTGGAAAGCTAACTTCACGATCTACAACTTTAATGAGGATGAGTTTCGCAAAATCGTCCTCGACGAGGCCCGAAAAAATCATTTTCCAACAATTTTTAATATGGACAAATTCGTGACTTTTTCCAAAGGGGGTAGTCCACGGAAAATCTCAAAATTTTCAAAAAATGAAAATCCAAAATCCTTTGCTGTAGGCAAGGTGTGATGCTATTAAGGGTAGGCAACCAAAAACCACCCACCCGGGATGTCAAAAAATCCCCGAAAAGAAGGCTATATTCCTTACCATAGGAGTTACGGACACATGCTCGATATTTTCAATGAATGAGGAGACGCGTTGGTCCGATCGGCGAGTTCGAGCACTTGTTAGAAAGCTAACTTCAAGGTCTACGACTTTAATGGGGATGAGTTTGCAAAATCGTCCTCGACGATGCCCGAAAAAATAATTTTCCAACAATTTGTAATCTAGACAAATTCGTGACTTTTTACAAAGGGGTAGTCCACGGAAAATCTCAAAATCATAAAAAAATGAAAATCCAAAATCCTTTGCTGTAGTCAAGGTGTGATGCTATTAACTCTAGGCAACCAAAAACCACCCACCCAGGATATCAAAAAAGCCCCGAAAAGAAGGCTATATTCCTTACAATAGGAGTTACGGACACATGCTCGATATTTTCAATGAAACAGGAGACGCGTTGGTCCGATCGGCAAGTTCGAGCACTTGTTGGAAAGCTAACTTCAAGATCTACAACTTTAATGGGGATTAGTTTCACAAAATCGTCCTCGACGATGCCCGAAAAAATCATTTTCCAACAGTTTGTAATCTTGACATATTCGTGACTTTTTCCAAAGAGGGTAGTCCACGGAAAATCTCAAAATCATAAAAAAAGGAAAATCCAAAATCCTTTGTTGTAGTCAAGGTGTGATGCTATTATCTCTAGGCAACCAAAAACCACCCACCCAGGATGTCGAAAAAGCCCCGAAAAGAAGGCTATAATCCTTACAATAAGAGTTACGGAAACATGCTCGGTATATTCAATGAAACATGAGACGCATTTGTCCGATCGGCGAGTTCGAGCACTTGTTGGAAAGCTAACTTCAAGATCTACGACTTTAATGTGGATGAGTTTCGCAAAATCGTCCTCGACGATGCCCGAAAAAATCATTTTCCAACAGTTTGTAATATGGACAAATTCGTGACTTTTTCCAAAATCTCAAAATCCTTTGCTGTAGGCAAGGTGTGATGCTATTAAGGCTAGGCAACCAAAAACCACCCACCCGGGATGTCAAAAAATCCCCGAAAAGAAGGCTATATTCCTTACAATAGGAGTTACGGACACAAGCTCGGTATTTTCAGTGAAACAGGAGATGCGTTGGTCCGATCGGCGAGTTCGAGCACTTGTTGGAAAGCTAACTTCAAGATCTACGACTTTAATACGGATGCGTTTCGCAAAATCGTCCTCGAAGATGCCCGAAAAAATCATTTTCCAAGAGTTTTTAATCTTGACAAATTCGTGACTTTTTCCAAAGGGGGTAGTCCACGGAAAATCTCAAAATTTTCAAAAAATGAAAATCCAAAATCCTTTGCTGTAGGCAAGGTGTCATGCTATTAAGGCTAGGCAACCAAAAACCACCCACCCGGGATGTCAAAAAATCCCCGAAAAGAAGGCTATATTCCTTACAACAGGAGTTACGAACACATGCTCGATATTTTCAATGAATGAGGAGACGCGTTGGTCCGATCGGCGAGTTCGAGCACTTGTTGG
This sequence comes from Persicaria maculosa, assembly GCA_963922045.1. Taxonomy (NCBI): domain Eukaryota; kingdom Viridiplantae; phylum Streptophyta; class Magnoliopsida; order Caryophyllales; family Polygonaceae; genus Persicaria; species Persicaria maculosa. Next base: position 1,234,923 of record OY998271.1, on the reverse strand, counting down.
AAAGCTAACTTCAAGATCTACGACTTTAATGTGGATGAGTTTCGCAAAATCGTCCTCGACGATGCCCGAAAAAATCATTTTCCAACAGTTTGTAATATGGACAAATTCGTGACTTTTTCCAAAAGGGGTAGTCCACGAAAAATCTCAAAATTTTCAAAAAATGAAAATCCAAAATCCTTTGCTGTAGGCAAGGTGTGATGCTATTAAGGCTAGGCAACCAAAAACCACCCACCCGGGATGTCAAAAAATCCCCGAAAAGAAGGCTATATTCCTTACAATAGGAGTTACGGACACAAGCTCGGTATTTTCAGTGAAACAGGAGACGCGTTGGTCCGATCGGCGAGTTCGAGCACTTGTTGGAAAGCTAACTTAAAGATCTACGACTTTAATACGGATGCGTTTCGCAAAATCGTCCTCGAAGATGCCCGAAAAAATCATTTTCCAAGAGTTTTTAATCTTGACAAATTCGTGACTTTTTCCAAAGGGGGTAGTCCACGGAAAATCTCAAAATTTTCAAAAAATGAAAATCCAAAATCCTTTGCTGTAGGCAAGGTGTCATGCTATTAAGGCTAGGCAACCAAAAACCACCCACCCGGGATGTCAAAAAATCACCGAAAAGAAGGCTATATTCCTTACAACAGGAGTTTCGAACACATGCTCGATATTTTCAATGAATGAGGAGACGCGTTGGTCCGATCGGCGAGTTCGAGCACTTGTTGGAAAGCTAACTTCAAGATCTATGACTTTAATGGGGATGAGTTTTGCAAAATCGTCCTCGACGAGGCCCGAAAAAATCATTTTCCAACAGTTTGTAATATGGACAAATTCGTGACTTTTTCTAAAAGGGGTAGTCCACGAAAAATCTCAAAATTTTCATAAAATGAAAATCCAAAATCCTTTGCTGTAGGCAAGGTGTGATGCTATCAAGGCTAGGCAACCAAAAACCACCCACCCGGGATGTCAAAAAATCGCCGAACAGAAGGCTATATTCCTTACAATAGGAGTTACGGACAAAAGCTCGGTATTTTCAGTGAAACAGGAGACGCGTTGTTCCGATCAGCGAGTTCGAGCACTTGTTGGAAAGCTAACTTCAAGATCTACGACTTTAATAGGGATGATTTTCGCAAAATCGTCCTCGAAGATGCCCGAAAAAATCATTTTCCAAGAGTTTTTAATCTTGACAAATTCGTGACTTTTTCCAAAGAGGGTAGTCCACGGAAAATCTCAAAATTTTCAAAAAATGAAAATCCAAAATCCTTTGCTGTAGGCGAGGTGTGATGCTATTAAGGCTAGGCAACCAAAAACCACCCACCCGGGATGTCAAAAAATCCCCGAAAAGAAGGCTATATTCCTTACAATAGGAGTTACGGACACATGCTCGATATTTTCAATGAATGCGGAGACGCGTTGGTCCGATCGGCGAGTTTGAGCACTTGTTGGAAAGCTAACATCAAGATCTACGACTTTAATGGGGATGAGTTTGCAAAATCGTCCTCGACGATGCCCGAAAAAATCATTTTGCAACAATTTGTAATCTGGACAAATTCGTGAGTTTTTACAAAGGGGGTAGTCTACGGAAAATCTAAAAATCATAAAAAAATGAAAATCCAAAATCCTTTGCTGTAGTCAAGGTGTGATGCTATTAACTCTAGGCAACCAAAAACCGCCCACCCAGGATGTCGAAAAAGCCCCGAAAAGAAGGCTATATTCCTTACAATAGGAGTTACGGACACATGCTCGGTATTTTCAATGAAACAGGAGACGCGTTGGTCCGATCGGCGAGTTCGAGCACTTGTTGGAAAGCTAACTTCAAGATCTACAACTTTAATGGGGATGAGTTTCGCAAAATCTTCTTCGACGAGGCCCGAAAAAATCATTTACCAACAGTTTGTAATTTGGACAAATTCGTGACTTTTCCAAAGGGGGTAGTCCACGGAAAATCTCAAAATCTTGAAAAAATGAAAATAAAAAATCCTTTGCTGTAGGCAAGGTGTGATGCTATTAAGGCTAGGCAACCAAAAACCACCCACCCGGGATGTCAAAAAATCTCAAATTCGTGACTTTTTGTCCAGTTTGTAATATTACAATTTGTCCAGTTTGTAATATGGACAAATTCGTGACTTTTTCCAAAGGGGGTAGTCCACGGAAAATCTCAAAATCTTGAAAAAATGAAAATCCAAAATCCTTTGCTGTAGGCAAGGTGTGATGCTATTAAGGCTAGGCAACCAAAAACCACCCACCCGGGATGTAAAAAAATCCCCGAAAAGAAGGCTATATTCCTTACAATAGGAGTTACGGACACATGCTCGATATTTTCAATGAATGAGGAGACGCGTTGTTCCGATCGGCGAGTTCGAGCACTTGTTGGAAAGCTAACTTCAAGATCTACGACTTTAATGGGGATGAGTTTGCAAAATCGTCCTCGACGATGCCCGAAAAAATCATTTTCCAACAATTTGTAATCTGGACAAATTCGTGACTTTTTACAAAGGGGGTAGTCCACGGAAAATCTCAAAATCATAAAAAAATGGAAATCCAAAATCCTTTGCTGTAGTCAAGGTGTGATGCTATTAAATCTAGGCAACCAAAAACCGCCCACCCAGGATGTCGAAAAAGCCCCGAAAAGAAGGCTATATTCCTTACAATAGGAGTTACGGACACATGCTCGGTATTTTCAATGAAACAGGAGACGCGTTGGTCCGATCGGCGAGTTCGAGCACTTGTTGGAAAGCTAACTTCAAGATCTACAACTTTAATGGGGATGAGTTTCGCAAAATCATCTTCGACGAGGCCCGAAAAAATCATTTACCAACAGTTTGTAATTTGGACAAATTCGTGACTTTTCCAAAGGGGGTAGTCCACGGAAAATCTCAAAATCTTGAAAAAATGAAAATCCAAAATCCTTTGCTGTAGTCAAGGTGTGATGCTATTAACTCTAGGCAACCAAAAACCACCCACCCGGGATATCAAAAAAGCCCCGAAAAGAAGGATATATTCCTTACAATAGGAGTTACAGACACATGCTCGGTATTTTCAATGAAACAGGAGACGCGTTGGTCCGATCGGCAAGTTCGAGCACTTGTTGGAAAGCTAACTTCAAGATCTACGACTTTAATGGGGATGAGTTTGCAAAATCTTCCTAGACGATGCCCGAAAAAATCATTTTCCAACAATTTGTAATCTGGAAAAATTCCTGACTTTTTACAAATGGGGTAGTCCACGGAAAATCTCAAAATCATAAAAAAATGAAAATCCAAAATCCATTGTTGTAGTCAAAGTGTGATGCTATTATCTCTAGGTAACCAAAAACCACCCACCCAGGATGTCGAAAAAGCCCCGAAAAGAAGGCTATAATCCTTACAATAAGAGTTACGGAAACATGCTCGGTATTTTCAATGAAACAGGAGACGCGTTGGTCCGATCGGCGAGTTCGAGCACTTGTTAGAAAGCTAACTTCAAGATCTACAACTATAATGGGGACGAGTTTCGCAAAATCATCCTCGACGAGGCCCGGAAAAATCATTTTCCAACAGTTTGTAATATGGACAAATTCGTGACTTTTTCCAAAGGGGGTAGTCCACGGAAAATCTCAAAATCTTGAAAAAATGAAAATCCAAAATCCTTTGATGTAGGCAAGGTGTGATGCTATCAAGGCTAGGCAACCAAAAACCACCCACCCGGGATGTCAAAAAATCCCCGAAAAGAAGGCTATATTCCTTACAATAGGAGTTACGGACACATGCTCGATATTTTCAATGAAACAGGAGACGCGTTGGTCTGATCGGCAAGTTCGAGCACTTGTTGGAAAGCTAACTTCAAGATCTACAACTTTAATGGGGATGAGTTTCAGAAAATCGTCCTCGACGATGCCCGAAAAAATCATTTTCCAACAGTTTGTAATCTGGACATATTCGTGACTTTTTCCAAAGAGGGTAGTCCACGGAAAATCTCAAAATCATAAAAAAATGAAAATCCAAAATCCTTTGCTGTAGTCAAGGTGTGATGCTATTATCTCTAGGCAACCGAAAACCACCCACCCAGGATGTCGAAAAAGCCCCGAAAAGAAGGCTATAATCCTTACAATAAGAGTTGCGGAAACATGCTCGGTATTTTCAATGAAACAGGAGACGCGTTGGTCCGATTGGCGAGTTCGAGCACTTGTTGGAAAGCTAACTTCAAGATCTACAACTTTAATGGGGATGAGTTTCGCAAAATCATCCTCGACGAGGCCCGGAAAAATCATTTTCCAACAGTTTGTAATATGGACAAATTCGTGACTTTTTCCAAAGGCGGTAGTCCACGGAAAATCTCAAAATCTTGAAAAAATGAAAATCCAAAATCCTTTGTTGTAGGCAAGGAGTGATGCTATCAAGGCTAGGCAACCAAAAACCACCCACCCGGGATGTCAAAAAATCCCCGAAAAGAAGGCTATATTCCTTACAATAGGAGTTACGGACACATGCTCGGTATCAGCGAGTTCGAGCACTTGTTGGAAAGCTAACTTCACGATCTACAACTTTAATGAGGATGAGTTTCGCAAAATCGTCCTCGACAAGGCCCGAAAAAATAATTTTCCAACAGTTTTTAATATGGACAAATTCGTGACTTTTTCCAAAAGGGGGTAGTCCACGGAAAATCTCAAAATTTTCAAAAAATGAAAATCCAAAATCCTTTGCTGTAGGCAAGGTGTGATGCTATTAAGGCTAGGCAACCAAAAACCACCCACCCGGGATGTAAAAAAATCCCCGAAAAGAAGGCTATATTCCTTACAATAGGAGTTACGGACACATGCTCGATATTTTCAATGAATGAGGAGACGCGTTGGTCCGATCGGCGAGTTCGAGCACTTGTTGGAAAGCTAACTTCAAGATCTACGACTTTAATGGGGATGAGTTTGCAAAATCGTCCTCGACGATGCCCGAAAAAATCATTTTCCAACAATTTGTAATCTGGACAAATTCGTGACTTTTTACAAAGGGGGTAGTCCACGGAAAATCTCAAAATCATAAAAAAATGGAAATCCAAAATCCTTTGCTGTAGTCAAGGTGTGATGCTATTAACTCTAGGCAACCAAAAACCGCCCACCCAGGATGTCGAAAAAGCCCCGAAAAGAAGGCTATATTCCTTACAATAGGAGTTACGGACACATGCTCGGTATTTTCAATGAAACAGGAGACGCGTTGGTCCGATCGGCGAGTTCGAGCACTTGTTGGAAAGCTAACTTCAAGATCTACAACTTTAATGGGGATGAGTTTCGCAAAATCTTCTTCGACGAGGCCCGAAAAAATCATTTACCAACAGTTTGTAATTTGGACAAATTCGTGACTTTTCCAAAGGGGGTAGTCCACGGAAAATCTCAAAATCTTGAAAAAATGAAAATCCAAAATCCTTTGCTGTAGTCAAGGTGTGATGCTATTAACTCTAGGCAACCAAAAACCACCCACCCGGGATATCAAAAAAGCCCCGAAAAGAAGGCTATATTCCTTACAATAGGAGTTACGGACACATGCTCGGTATTTTCAATGAAACAGGAGACGCGTTCGTCCGATCGGCAAGTTCGAGCACTTGTTGGAAAGCTAACTTCAAGATCTACAACTTTAATGGGGATGAGTTTCACAAAATCGTCCTCGACGATGCCCGAAAAAATCATTTTCCAACAGTTTGTAATCCGGACATATTCGTGACTTTTTCCAAAGAGGGTAGTCCTCGGAAAATCTCAAAATCATAAAAAAATGAAAATCCAAAATCCTTTGTTGTAGTCAAGGTGTGATGCTATTATCTCTAGGCAACCAAAAACCACCCACCCAGGATGTCGAAAAAGCCCCGAAAAGAAGGCTATAATCCTTACAATAAGAGTTACGGAAACATGCTCGGTATTTTCAATGAAACAGGAGACCCGTTGGTCCGATCGGCGAGTTCGAGCACTTGTTGGAAAGCTAACTTCAAGATCTACAACTTTAATGGGGATGAGTTTCGCAAAAGCATCCTCGACGAGGCCCGGAAAAAATCATTTTCCAACAGTTTGTAATATGGACAAATTCGTGACTTTTTCCAAAGGGGGTAGTCCACGGAAAATCTCAAAATCTTGAAAAAATGAAAATCCAAAATCCTTTGCTATAGGCAAGGTGTGATGCTATTAAGGCTAGGCAACCAAAAACCGCCCTCTCGGGATGTCAAAAAATCCCCGAAAAGAAGGCTATATTCCTTACAATAGGAGTTACGAACACATGCTCGGTATTTTCAATGAAACAGGAGACGCGTTGGTCCGATCGGCGAGTTCGAGCACTTGTTGGAAAGCTAACTTCAAGATCTACAACTTTAATGGGGATGAGTTTCCCAAAATCATCCTTGACGATGCCCGAAAAAATCATTTTCCAACAGTTTGTAATCTGGACAAATTCGTGACTTTTTCCAAAGGGGTAGTCCACGGAAAATCTCAAAATCTTGAAAAAATGAAAATCCAAAATCCTTTGCTGTAGGCAAGGTGTGATGCTATTAAGGCTAGGCAACCAAAAACCACCCACCCGGGATGTCAAAAAATCCCCGAAAAGAAGGCTATATTCCTTACAAGAGGAGTTACGGACACATGCTCGATATTTTCAATGAATGAGGAGACACGTTGGTCCGATCGGCGAGTTCGAGCACTTGTTGGAAAGCTAACTTCAAGATCTACGACTTTAATGGGGATGAGTTTGCAAAATCGTCCTCGACGATGCCCGAAAAAATCATTTTCCAACAGTTTGTAATCTGGACAAATTCTTGACTTTTTACAAAGGGGGTAGTCCACGGAAAATCTCAAAATCATAAAAAAATGAAAATCCAAAATCCTTTGCTGTAGTCAAGGTGTGATGCTATTAACTCTAGGCAACCAAATACCAACCACCCGGGATATCAAAAAAGCCCCGAAAAGAAGGCTATATTCCTTACAATAAGAGTTACAGACACATGCTCGGTATTTTCAATGAAACAGGAGACGCGTTGTTCCGATCGGCGAGGTCGAGCACTTGTTGGAAAGCTAAATTCAAGATCTGCGACTTTAATATGGATGAGTTTCGCAAAATCGTCCTCGAAGATGCCCGAAAATATCATTTTCCAAGAGTTTGTAATCTAGACAAATTCGTCACTTTTTCCAAAGGGGGTAGTCCACGGAAAATCTCAAAATCATAAAAAAATAAAAATAAAAAATACTTTGCTGTAGTGAAGGTGTGATGCTATTAACTCTAGGAAACCAAAAACCACCCACCCAGGATGTCGAAAAAGCCCCGAAAAGAAGGCTATAATCCTTACAATAAGAGTTACGGACACATGCTCGGTATTTTCAATGAAACAGGAGACGCGTTGGTCCGATCGGCGAGTTCGAGCACTTGTTGGAAAGCTAACTTCAAGATCTACAACATTAATGGGGATGAGTTTCGCAAAATCATCCTCGACGAGGCCCGGAAAAATCATTTTCCAACAGTTTGTAATCTGGACAAATTCGTGACTTTTTCCAAAGGGGGTAGTCCACGGAAAATCTCAAAATCTTAAAAAAATGAAAATCCAAAATCCTTTGCTGTAGGCAAGGTGTGATGCTATTAAGGCTAGGCAACAAAAAACCACCCACCCGTGATATCAAAAAATCCCCGAAAAGAAGGCTATATTCCTTACAATAGGAGTTACGAACACATGCTCGGTATTTTCAATGAAACAGGAGACGCGTTGGTCCGATCGGCGAGTTTGAGCACTTGTTGGAAAGCTAACTTCAAGATCTACGACTTTAATGAGGATGATTTTCGCAAAATCGTCCTCGACGAGGCCCGAAAAAATCATTTTCCAACAGTTTTTAATATGGACAAATTCGTGACTTTTTCCAAAGGGGGTAGTCCACGAAAAATCTCAAAATCTTGAAAAAATGAAAATCCAAAATCCTTTGCTGTAGAGAAGGTGTGATGCTATTAAGGCTAGGCAACCAAAAACCACCCACCCGGGATGTCAAAAAATCCCCGAAAAGAAGGCTATATTCCTTACAATAGGAGTTACGGACACATGCTCGAAATTTTCAATGAATGAGGAGACGCGTTGGTCCGATCGGCGAGTTCGAGCACTTGTTGGAAAGCTAACTTCAAGATCTACGACTTTAATGGGGATGAGTTTGCAAAATCTTTCTCGACGATGCCCGAAAAAATCATTTTCCAACAGTTTGTAATCTGGACAAATTCGTGACTTTTTACAAAGGGGTAGTCCACGGAAAATCTCAAAATCATAAAAAAATAAAAATCCAAAATCCTTTGCTGTAGTCAAGGTGTGATGCTATTAACTCTAGGCAAACAAAAACCACCCACCCGGGATATCAAAAAAGCCCCGAAAAGAAGGCTATATTCCTTACAATAGGAGTTACAGACACATGCTCGGTATTTTCAATGAAACAGGAGACGCGTTGGTCCGATCAGCAAGTTCGAGCACTTGTTGGAAAGCTAACTTCAAGATCTACAACTTTAATGGGGATGAGTTTCACAAAATCGTCCTCGACGATGCCCGAAAAAATCATTTTCCAACAGTTTGTAATCCGGACATATTCGTGACTTTTTCCAAAGAGGGTAGTCCACGGAAAATCTCAAAATCATAAAAAAAATGAAAATCCAAAATCCTTTGTTGTAGTCAAGGTGTGATGCTATTATCTCTAGGCAACCAAAAACCACCCACCCAGGATGTCGAAAAAGCCCCGAAAAGAAGGCTATAATCCTTACAATAAGAGTTACGGAAACATGCTCGGTATTTTCAATGAAACAGGAGACGCGTTGGTCCGATCGGCGAGTTCGAGCACTTTTTGGAAAGCTAACTTCAAGATCTAGAACTTTAATGGGGATGAGTTTCGCAAAATCATCCTCGACGAGGCCCGGAAAAATCATTTTCCAACATTTTGTAATATGGACAAATTCGTGACTTTTTCCAAAGGGGGTAGTCCACGGAAAATCTCAAAATCTTGAAAAAATGAAAATCCAAAATCCTTTGCTATAGGCAAGGTGTGATGCTATTAAGGCTAGACAACCAAAAACTGCCCTCTCGGGATTTAAAAAAATCCCTGAAAAGAAGGCTATATTCCTTACAATAGGAGTTACGAACACATGCTCGGTATTTGCAATGAAACAGGAGACGCGTTGGTCCGATCGGCGAGTTCGAGCACTTGTTGGAAAGCTAACTTCAAGATCTACGACTTTATTGGGGATGAGTTTCCCAAAATAATCCTTGACGATGACCGAAAAAATCATTTTCCAACAGTTTGTAATCTGGACAAATTCGTGACTTTTTCCAAAGGGGGTAGTCCACGGAAAATCTCAAAATCTTGAAAAAATGAAAATCCAAAATCCTTTGCTGTAGGCAAGGTGTGATGCTATTAAGGCTAGGCAACCAAAAACCACCCACCCGGGATATCAAAAAATCCCCGATAAGAAGGCTATATTCCTTACAATAGGAGTTACGAACACATGCTCGGTATTTTCAATGAAACAGGAGACGCGTTGGTCCGATCGGCGAGTTTGAGCACTTGTTGGAAAGCTAACTTCAAGATCTACGACTTTAATGAGGATGATTTTCGCAAAATCGTCCTCGACGAGGCCCGAAAAAATCATTTTCCAACAGTTTTTAATATGGACAAATTCGTGACTTTTTCCAAAGGGGGTAGTCCACGGAAAATCTCAAAATCTTGAAAAAATGAAAATCCAAAATCCTTTGCTGTAGAGAAGGTGTGATGCTATTAAGGCTAGGCAACCAAAAACCACCCACCCGGGATGTCAAAAAATCCCCGAAAAGAAGGCTATATTCCTTACAATAGGAGTTACGGACACATGCTCGATATTTTCAATGAATGAGGAAACGCGTTGGTCCGATCGGCGAGTTCGAGCACTTGTTGGAAAGCTAACTTCAAGATCTACGACTTTAATGGGGATGAGTTTGCAAAATCGTCCTCGACGATGCCCGAAAAAATCATTTTCCAACAGTTTGTAATCTGGACAAATTCGTGACTTTTTACAAAGGGGGTAGTCCACGGAAAATCTCAAAATCATAAAAAAATGAAAATCCAAAATCCTTTGCTGTAGTCAAGGTGTGATGCTATTAACTCTAGGCAACCAAAAACCACCCACCCGGGATATCAAAAAAGCCCCGAAAAGAAGGCTATATTCCTTACAATAGGAGTTACAGACACATGCTCGGTATTTTCAATGAAACAGGAGACGCGTTGGTCCGATCGGCAAGTTCGAGCACTTGTTGCAAAGCTAACTTCAAGATCTACAACTTTAATGGGGATGAGTTTCACAAAATCGTCCTCGACGATGCCCGAAAAAATCATTTTCCAACAGTTTGTAATCCGGACATATTCGTGACTTTTTCCAAAGAGGGTAGTCCACGGAAAATCTCAAAATCAAAAAAAAAATGAAAATCCAAAATCCTTTGTTGTAGTCAAGGTGTGATGCTATTATCTCTAGGCAACCAAAAACCACCCACCCAGGATGTCGAAAAAGCCCCGAAAAGAAGGCTATAATCCTTACAATAAGAGTTACGGAAACATGCTCGGTATTTTCAATGAAACAGGAGACGCGTTGGTCCGATCGGCGAGTTCGAGCACTTTTTGGAAAGCTAACTTCAAGATCTAGAACTTTAATGGGGATGAGTTTCGCAAAATCATCCTCGACGAGGCCCGGAAAAATCATTTTCCAACAGTTTGTAATATGGACAAATTCGTGACTTTTTCCAAAGGGGGTAGTCCACGGAAAATCTCAAAATCTTGAAAAAATGAAAATCCAAAATCCTTTGCTATAGGCAAGGTGTGATGCTATTAAGGCTAGCCAACCAAAAACCGCCCTCTCGGGATTTAAAAAAATCCCCGAAAAGAAGGCTATATTCCTTACAATAGGAGTTACGAACACATGCTCGGTATTTGCAATGAAACAGGAGACGCGTTGGTCCGATCGGCGAGTTCGAGCACTTGTTGGAAAGCTAACTTCAAGATCTACGACTTTAATGGGGATGAGTTCCCCAAAATAATCCTTGACGATGCCCGAAAAAATCATTTTCCAACAGTTTGTAATCTGGACAAATTCGTGACTTTTTCCAAAGGGGGTAGTCCACGGAAAATCTCAAAATCTTGAAAAAATGAAAATCCAAAATCCTTTGCTGTAGGCAAGGTGTGATGCTATTAAGGCTAGGCAACCAAAAACCACCCACCCGGGATGTCAAAAAATCCCCGAAAAGAAGGCTATATTCCTTACAATGGGAGTTACGTACACATGCTCGATATTTTCAATGAATGAGGAGACGCGTTGGTCCGATCGGCGAGTTCGAGCACTTGTTGGAAAGCTAACTTCAAGATCTACGACTTTAATGGGGATGAGTTTGCAAAATCGTCCTCGACGATGCCCAAAAAAATCATTTTCCAACAGTTTGTAATCTGGACAAATTATTGACTTTTTACAAAAGGGGTAGTCCACGGAAAATCTCAACATCATAAAAAAATGAAAATCCAAAATCCTTTGCTGTAGTCAAGGTGTGATGCTATTAACTCTAGGCAACCAAAAACCACCCACCCGGGATATCAAAAAAGCCCCGAAAAAAAGGCTATATTCCTTACAATAGGAGTTACGGACACATGCTCGGTATTTTCAATCTAACAGGAGACGCGTTGGTCCGATCGGCAAGTTCAAGCACTTGTTGGAAAGCTAACTTCAAGATCTACAACTTTAATGGGGATGAGTTTCACAAAATCATCCTCGACGATGCTCGAAAAAATTATTTTCCAATAGTTTGTAATCTGGACATATTCGTGTCTTTTTCCAAAGAGGGTAGTCCACGGAAAATCTCAAAATCATAAAAAAATGAAAATCCAAAATCCTTTGCTGTAGGCAAGGTGTGATGCTATTAACTCTAGGAAACCAAAAACCACCCACCCAGGATGTCGAAAAAGCCCCGAAAAGAAGGCTATATTCCTTACAATAAGAGTTACGGACACATGCTCGGTATTTTCAATGAAACAGGAGACGCGTTGGTCCGATCGGCGAGTTCGAGCACTTGTTGGAAAGCTAACTTCAAGATCTACAACTTGAATGCGGATGAGTTTCGCAAAATCGTCCTCGACGAGGCCCGGAAAAATCATTTTCCAACAGTTTTTAATATGGACAAATTCGTGACTTTTTTCTAAAGGAGGTAGTCCACGGAAAATCTCAAAATCTTTAAAAAATGAAAATCCAAAATCCTTTGTTGTAGGCAAGGGGTGATGCTATTAAGGCTAGGCAACCAAAAACCACCCACCCCGGATGTCAAAAAATCCCCGAAAAGAAGGCTATATTCCTTACAATAGGAGTTACGGACACATGCTCGATATTTTCAATGAATGAGGAGACGCGTTGGTCCGATCGGCAAGTTCGAGCACTTGTTGGAAATCTAACATCAAAATCTACAACTTTAATGGGGATGAGTTTCACAAAATCGTCCTCGACGATGCCCGAAAAAATCATTTTCCAACAGTTTGTAATCTGGACATATTCGTGACTTTTTCCAAAGAGGGTAGTCCACGGAAAAGTTCAAAATCATAAAAAAATGAAAATCCAAAATCCTTTGCTGTAGTCAAGGTGTGATGCTATTATCTCTAGGCAACCGAAAACCACCCACCCGGGATGTCAAAAAAGCCCCGAAAAGAAGGTTATATTCCTTACAATATGAGTTACGGACACATGCTCGGTATTTTCAATGAAACAGGAGACGCGTTGGTCCTGATCGGCAAGTTCGAGCACTTGTTGGAAAGCTAACTTCAAGATCTACAACTTTAATGGGGATGAGTTTCACAAAATCGTCCTCGACGATGCCCGAAAAAATCATTTTCCAACAGTTTGTAATCTGGACATATTCGTGACTTTTTCCAAAGAGGGTAGTCCACGGAAAATCTCAAAATCATAAAAAAATGAAAATCCAAAATCCTTTGCTGTAGTCAAGGTGTGATGCTATTATCTCTAGGCAACCGAAAACCACCCACCCAGGATGTCGAAAAAGCCCCGAAAAGAAGGCTATAATCCTTACAATAAGAGTTACGGAAACATGCTCGGTATTTTCAATGAAACAGGAGACGCGTTGGTCCGATCGGCGAGTTCGAGCACTTGTTGGAAAGCTAACTTCAAGATCTACAACTTTAATGGGGATGAGTTTCGCAAAATCATCCTCGACGAGGCCCGGAAAAATCATTTTCCAACAGTTTGTAATATGGATCAATTCGTGACTTTTTCCAAAGGGGGTAGTCCACGGAAAATCTCAAAATCTTGAAAAAATTAAAATCCAAAATCCTTTGCTGTAGGCAAGGTGTGATGCTATCACGGCTAGGAAACCAAAAACAACCCACCCGTGATGTCAAAAAATCCCCGAAAAGAAGGCTATATTCTTTACAATAGGAGTTACAGACACATGCTCGATATTTTCAATGAATGAGGAGACGCATTGGTCCGATCGGTGAGTTCGAGCACTTGTTGGAAAGCTAACTTCAAGATCTACGACTTTAATGGGGATGAGTTTGCAAAATCGTCAGCGACGATGCCCGAAAAAAATCATTTTCCAACAGTTTGTAATCTGGACAAATTATTGACTTTTTACAAAAGGGGTAGTCCACGGAAAATCTCAACATCATAAAAAAATGAAAATCCAAAATCCTTTGCTGTAGTCAAGGTGTGATGCTATTAACTCTAGGCAACCAAAAACCACCCACCCGGGATATCAAAAAAGCCCCGAAAAAAAGGCTATATTCCTTACAATAGGAGTTACGGACACATGCTCGGTATTTTCAATCTAACAGGAGACGCGTTGGTCCGATCGGCAAGTTCGAGCACTTGTTGGAAAGCTAACTTCAAGATCTACAACTTTAATGGGGATGAGTTTCACAAAATCATCCTCGACGATGCTCGAAAAAATTATTTTCCAATAGTTTGTAATCTGGACATATTCGTGTCTTTTTCCAAAGAGGGTAGTCCACGGAAAATCTCAAAATCATAAAAAAATAAAAATAAAAAATACTTTGCTGTAGTGAAGGTGTGATGCTATTAACTCTAGGAAACCAAAAACCACCCACCCAGGATGTCGAAAAAGCCCCGAAAAGAAGGCTATAATCCTTACAATAAGAGTTACGGACACATGCTCGGTATTTTCAATGAAACAGGACACGCGTTGGTCCGATCGGCGAGTTCGAGCACTTGTTGGAAAGCTAACTTCAAGATCTACGACATTAATGGGGATGAGTTTCGCAAAATCATCCTCGACGAGGCCCGGAAAAATCATTTTCCAACAGTTTGTAATCTGGACGAATTCGTGACTTTTTCCAAAGGGGGTAGTCCACGGAAAATCTCAAAATCTTGAAAAAATAAAAATCCAAAATCCTTTGCTGTAGGCAAGGTGTGATGCTATTAAGGCTAGGCAACCAAAAGCCGCCCTCTCGGGATGTCAAAAAATCCCCGAAAAGAAGGCTATATTCCTTACAATAGGAGTTACGAACACATGCTCGGTATTTTCAATGAAACAGGAGACGCATTGGTCCGATCGGTGAGTTCGAGCACTTGTTGGAAAGCTAACTTCAAGATCTATGACTTTAATGGGGATGAGTTTCACAAAATCATCCTTGACGATGCCCGAAAAAATCATTTTCCAACAGTTAGTAATCTGGAAAAATTCGTGACTTTTTCCAAAGGGGGTAGTCCACGGAAAATCTTAAAATCTTGAAAAAATGAAAATCCAAAATCCTTTGCTGTAGGCAAGGTGTAATGCTATTATGGCTAGGCAACCAAAAACCACCCACCCGGGATGTCAAAAAATCCCCGAAAAGAAGGCTATATTCCTTACAATAGGAGTTACGGACACATGCTCGATATTTTCAATGAATGAGGAGACGCGTTGGTCCGATCGGCGAGTTTGAGCACTTGTTGGAAAGATAACTTCAAGATCTACGACTTTAATGGTGATGAGTTTGCAAAATCGTCCTCGACGATGCCCAAAAAAATCATTTTCCAACAGTTTGGAATCTGGATAAATTCGTGACTTTTTACAAAGGGGGTAGTCCACGGAAAATCTCAAAATCATAAAAAAATGAAAATCCAAAATCCTTTGCTGTAGTCAAGGTGTGATGCTATTAACTCTAGGCAACCAAAAACCACCCACCTGGGATATCAAAAAAGCCCCGAAAAGAAGGCTATATTCCTTACAATAGGAGTTACAAACACATGCTCGGTATTTTCAATGAAACAGGAGACGCGTTGTTCCGATCGTCGAGGTCGAGCACTTGTTGGTAAGCTAACTTCAAGATCTACGACTTTAATACTGACGAGTTTCGCAAAATCGTCCTCGAAGATGCCCGAAAAAATCATTTTCCACGAGTTTGTAATCTGGACAAATTCGTGACTTTTTCCAAAGGGGGTAGTCCACGGAAAATCTCAAAATCATAAAAAAATAAAAATCCAAAATCCTTTGCTGTAGTCAAGGTGTGATGCTATTAACTCTAGGCAACCAAAAATCACCCACCCAGGATGTCGAAAAAGCCCCGAAAAGAAGGCTATATTCCTTACAATAAGAGTTACGGACACATGCTCGGTATTTTCAATAAAACAGGAGACGCGTTGGTCCGATCGGCGAGTTGGTGCACTTAGTGGAAAGCTAACTTCAAGATCTACAACTTGAATGGGGATGAGTTTCGCAAAATCGTCCTCGACGAGGCCCGGAAAAATCATTTTGCAACAGTTTGTAATATGGACAAATTTGTGACTTTTTCCAAAGGGGGTAGTCCACGGAAAATCTCAAAATCTTGAAAAAATGAAAATCCAAAATCCTTTGCTATAAACAAGGTGTGATGCTATTAAGGCTAGGGAACCAAAAACCGCCCTCTCGGGATGTCAAAAAATCCCCGAAAAGAAGGCAATATTCCTTACAATAGGAGTTACGCACACATGCTCGGTATTTTCAATGTAACAGGAGACGCGTTGGTCCGATCGGCGAGTTCGAGCACTTGTTGGAAAGCTAACTTCAAGATCTACGACTTTAATGGGGATGAGTTTCGCAAAATCATCCTTGACAATGCCCGAAAAATCATTTTCCAACAGTTTGTAATCTGGACAAATTCGTGACTTTTTCCAAAAGGAATAGTCGACGGAAAATCTCAAAATCTTGAAAAAATGAAAATCCAAAATCCTTTTCTGTAGGCAAGGTGTGATGCTATTAAGGCTAGGCAACCAAAAACCACCCACTCGGGATGTCAAAAATCCCCGAAAAGAAGGCTATATTCCTTACAATAGGAGTTACGGACACATGCTCGGTATTTTCAATGAAACAGGAGACGCGTTGGTCCGATCGGCGAGTTTGAGCACTTGTTGGAAAGCTAACTTCAAGATCTACGACTTTAATGGTGATGAGTTTGCAAAATCGTCCTCGACGATGCCCAAAAAAATCATTTTCCAACAGTTTGGAATCTGGATAAATTCGTGACTTTTTACAAAGGGGGTAGTCCACGGAAAATCTCAAAATCATAAAAAAATGAAAATCCAAAATCCTTTGCTGTAGTCAAGGTGTGATGCTATTAACTCTAGGCAACCAAAAACCACCCACCTGGGATATCAAAAAAGCCCCGAAAAGAAGGCTATATTCCTTACCACCCACCCGGGATGTCAAAAAATCTCCGAAAAGAAGGCTATATTCCTTACAATAGGAGTTACGGACACATGCTCGATATTTTCAATGAAAGAGGAGACGCGTTGGTCCGATCGGCGAGTTCGAGCACTTGTTGGAAAGCTAACTTCAAGATCTACGACTTTAATGGGGATGAGTTTGCAAAATCGTCCTTGACGATGCCCGAAAAAATCATTTTCCAACAGTTTGTAATCTGGACAAATTCGTGACTTTTTACAACGGGGGTAGTCCACGGAAAATCTCAAAATCATAAAAAAATGAAAATCCAAAATCCTTTGCTGTAGTCAAGGTGTGATGCTATTAACTCTAGGCAACGAAAAACCACCCTCTCGGGATGTCATAAAATCCCCGAAAAGAAGGCTAGATTCCTTACAATAGGAGTTACAGACACATGCTCGGTATTTTCAATGAATATGGAGACGTGTTGGTCCGATCGGCAAGTTCGAGCACTTGTTGGAAAGCTAACTTCAAGATCTACGACTTTAATGTGGATGAGTTTCGCAAAATCGTCCTCGACGATGCCCGAAAAAATCATTTTCCAACAGTTTGTAATATGGATAAATTCGTGACTTTTTCCAAAGGGGGCAGTCCACGGATAATCTCAAAATTTTCAAAAAATGAAATCCAAAATCCTTTGCTTTACGTAAGGTGTGATGCTATTAAGGTTAGGAAAAAAATAACCACCAACCCGGGATGTCAAAAAATCCCCGAAAAGAAGGCTATATTCCCTACAATAGGAGTTACGGACAAAAGCTCGGTATTTTCAGTGAAACAGGAGACGCGGTGTTCCGATCGGCGAGGTTGAGCACTTTTTGGAAAGATAACTTCACGATCTACAACTTTAATGAGGATGAGTTTAGCAAAATCGACCTCGACGAGGCCCGAAAAAATCATTTTCCAACAGTGTTTAATATGGAATAATTCGTGACTTTTTCCAAAGGGGTAGTCCACAGAAAATCTCAAAATTTTCAAAAAATGAAAATCCAAAATCCCTTTCTGTAGGCAAGGTGTGATGCTATTCAGGCTAGGAAACCAAAAACCACCCACCCGGGATGTCAAAAAATCCCCGAAAAGAAGGCTATATTCCTTACAATAGGAGTTTCGGACACATGCTCGATATTTTCAATGAAACAGGAGACGCGTTGGTCCTATCGGCGAGTTCGAGCACTTGTTGGAAACCTAACTTCAAGATCTACGACTTTAATGTGGATGAGTTTCGCAAAATCGTCCTCGACAATGCCCGAAAAAATTATTTTCCAACAGTTTGTAATATGGACAAATTCGTGACTTTTTCCAAAGGGGGTAGTCCACGGAAAATCTCAAAATCTTTAAAAAATGAAATCCAAAATCCTTTGTTGTAGGCAAGGTGTGATGCTATTAATGCTAGGCAACCAAAAACCACCCACCCGGGATGTCAAAAAATACCCGAAAAGAAGGCTATATTCCTTACAATAGGAGTTACGGACACATGCTCGATATTTTCAATGAATATGGAGACGCGTTGGTCCGATCGGCGAGTTCGAGCACTTGTTGGAAAGCTAACTTCAAGATCTACGACTTTTATGCGGATGAGTTTCGCAAAATCGTCCTCGACGATGCCCGAAAAAATCATTTTCCAACAGTTTGTAATATGGACAAATTCGTGACTTTTTCCAAAGGGGGTAGTCCACGGAAAATCTCAAAATCATGAAAAATTGAAATTCCAAAATCCTTTGCTGTAGGCAAGGTGTGATGCTATTAAGGCTAGGCAACCAAAAACCACCCACCCGGGATGTCAAAAAATCCCCGAAAAGAAGGCTATATTCCTTACTATAGGAGTTACGGACACATGCTCGGTATTTTCAATGAAACAGGAGACGCGTTGGTCCGATCGGCGAGTTCGAGCACTTGTTGGAAAGCTAACTTCAAGATCGACAACTTTAATGGGGATGATTTTTGCAAAATCGTCCTCGAAGATGCCCGAAAAAATCATTTTCCAATAGTTTGTAATCTGGATAAATTCGTGACTTTTTCCAAAGAGGGTATTCCACGGAAAATCTCAAAATCTTTAAAAAATGAAATCCAAAATCCTTTGCTGTAGGCAAGGTGTGATGCTATTAATTCTAGGCAACCAAAAACCACCCACCCGGGATGTCAAAAAATACCCGAAAAGAAGGCTATTTTCCTTACAATAGGAGTTACGGACACATGCTCGGTATTTTCAATGAAACAGGAGACAAGTTGGTCCGATCGGCGAGTTCGAGCACTTGTTGGAAAGATAACTTCACGATCTACAACTTTAATGAGGATGAGTTTAGCAAAATCGACCTCGACGAGGCCCGAAAAAAATCATTTTCCAACAATGTTTAATATGGAATAATTCGTGACTTTTTCCAAAGGGGTAGTCCACAGAAAATCTCAAAATTTTCAAAAAATGAAAATCCAAAATCCCTTTCTGTAGGCAAGGTGTGATGCTATTCAGGCTAGAAAACCAAAAACCACCCACCCGGGATGTCAAAAAATCCCCGAAAAGAAGGCTATATTCCTTACAATAGGAGTTTCGGACACATGCTCGATATTTTCAATGAAACAGGAGACGCGTTGGTCCGATCGGCGAGTTCGAGCACTTGTTGGAAACCTAACTTCAAGATCTACGACTTTAATGTGGATGAGTTTCGCAAAATCGTCCTCGACGATGCCCGAAAAAATCATTTTCTAACAGTTTGTAATCTGGACAAATACGTGACTTTTTCCAAAGGGGGTAGTCCACGGAAAATCTCAAAATCTTTAAAAAATGAAATCCAAAATCATTTGCTGTAGGCAAGGTGTGATGCTATTAATGCTAGGCAACCAAAAACCACCCACCCGGGATGTCAAAAAATACCCGAAAAGAAGGCTATATTCCTTACAATAGGAGTTACGGACACATGCTCGGTATTTTCAATGAAACAGGAGACGCGTTGGTCCGATCGGCGAGTTCGAGCACTTTTTGGAAAGATAAATTCACGATCTACAACTTTAATGAGGATGTGTTTAGGAAAATCGTCCTCGACGAGGCCCGAAAAAATCATTTTCCAACAGTGTTTAATATGGAATAATTCGTGACTTTTTCCAAAGGGGGTAGTCCACAGAAAATCTCCAAATTTTCAAAAAATGAAAATCCAAAATCCCTTGCTGTAGGCAAGGTGTGATGCTATTCAGGCTAGGAAACCAAAAACCACCCACCCGGGATGTCAAAAAATCCCCGAAAAGATGGCTATATTCCTTACAATAGGAGTTTCAGACACATGCTCGATATTTTCAAAGAAACAGGAGACACGTTGGTCCGATCGGCGAGTTCGAGCACTTGTTGGAAACCTAACTTCAAGATCTACGACTTTAATGTGGATGAGTTTCGCAAAATCGTCCTCGACGATGCACGAAAAAATCATTTTCCAACAGTTTGTAATATGGACAAATTCGTGACTTTTTCCAAAGGGGGTAGTCCACGGAAAATCTCAAAATCTTTAAAAAATGAAATCCAAAATCCTTTGCTGTAGGCAAGGTGTGATGCTATTAATGCTAGGCAACCAAAAACCACCCACCCGGGATGTCAAAAAATACCCGAAAAGAAGGCTATATTCCTTACAATAGGAGTTACGAACACATGCTCTGTATTTTCAATGAAACAGGAGACGCGTTGGTCCGATCGGCGAGTTCGAGCACTTGTTGGAAAGCTAACTTCAAGATCGACAACTTTAATGGGGATGAGTTTTGCAAAATCGTCCTCGACGAGGCCCGAAAAAATCATTTTCCAACAGTTTGTAATATGGACAAATTCGTGACTTTTTCCAAAGGGGGTAGTCCACGGAAAATCTCAAAATCTTTAAAAAATGAAATCCAAAATCCTTTGCTGTAGGCAAGGTGTGATGCGATTAATGCTAGGCAACCAAAAACCACCTACCCGGGATGTCAAAAAATACCCGAAAAGAAGGCTATATTCCTTACAATAGGAGTTACGGACACATGCTCGGTATTTTCAATGAAACAGGAGACGCGTTGGTCCGATCAGCGAGTTCGAGCACTTGTTGGAAAGCTAACTTCAAGATCGACAACTTTAATGGGGATGAGTTTTGCAAAATCGTCCTCGACGAGGCCCGAAAAAATCATTTTCCAACAGTTTGTAATATGGACAAATTCGTGACTTTTCCAAAGGGGGTAGTCCACGGAAAATCTCAAAATCTTTAAAAAATGAAATCCAAAATCCTTTGCTGTAGGCAAGGTGTGATGCTATTAATTCTAGGCAACCAAAAACCACCTACCCGGGATGTCAAAAAATACCCGAAAAGAAGGCTATATTCCTTACAATAGGAGTTACGGACACATGCTCGGTATTTTCAATGAAACAGGAGACGCGTTGGTCCGATCAGCGAGTTCGAGCACTTGTTGGAAAGCTAACTTCAAGATCGACAACTTTAATGGGGATGAGTTTTGCAAAATCGTCCTCGACGAGGCCCGAAAAAATCATTTTCCAATAGTTTGTAATATGGACAAATTCGTGACTTTTCCAAAGGGGGTAGTCCACGGAAAATCTCAAAATCTTTAAAAAATGAAATCCAAAATCCTTTGCTGTAGGCAAGGTGTGATGCTATTAATTCTAGGCAACCAAAAACCACCTATCCGGGATGTCAAAAAATCCCCGAAAAGAAGGCTATATTCCTTACAATAGGAGTTACGGACACATGCTCGGTATTTTCAATGAAACAGGAGACGCGTTGGTCCGATCGGCGAGTTCGAGCACTTGTTGGAAAGCTAACTTCAAGATCGACAACTTTAATGGGGATGATTTTTGCAAAATCGTCCTCGAAGATGCCCGAAAAAATCATTTTCCAATAGTTTGTAATCTGGATAAATTCGTGACTTTTTCCAAAGAGGGTATTCCACGGAAAATCTCAAAATCTTTAAAAAATGAAATCCAAAATCCTTTGCTGTAGGCAAGGTGTGATGCTATTAATTCTAGGCAACCAAAAACCACCCACCCGGGATGTCAAAAAATACCCGAAAAGAAGGCTATTTTCCTTACAATAGGAGTTACGGACACATGCTCGGTATTTTCAATGAAACAGGAGACAAGTTGGTCCGATCGGCGAGTTCGAGCACTTGTTGGAAAGATAACTTCACGATCTACAACTTTAATGAGGATGAGTTTAGCAAAATCGACCTCGACGAGGCCCGAAAAAAATCATTTTCCAACAATGTTTAATATGGAATAATTCGTGACTTTTTCCAAAGGGGTAGTCCACAGAAAATCTCAAAATTTTCAAAAAATGAAAATCCAAAATCCCTTTCTGTAGGCAAGGTGTGATGCTATTCAGGCTAGAAAACCAAAAACCACCCACCCGGGATGTCAAAAAATCCCCGAAAAGAAGGCTATATTCCTTACAATAGGAGTTTCGGACACATGCTCGATATTTTCAATGAAACAGGAGACGCGTTGGTCCGATCGTCGAGTTCGAGCACTTGTTGGAAACCTAACTTCAAGATCTACGACTTTAATGTGGATGAGTTTCGCAAAATCGTCCTCGACGATGCCCGAAAAAATCATTTTCTAACAGTTTGTAATCTGGACAAATACGTGACTTTTTCCAAAGGGGGTAGTCCACGGAAAATCTCAAAATCTTTAAAAAATGAAATCCAAAATCATTTGCTGTAGGCAAGGTGTGATGCTATTAATGCTAGGCAACCAAAAACCACCCACCCGGGATGTCAAAAAATACCCGAAAAGAAGGCTATATTCCTTACAATAGGAGTTACGGACACATGCTCGGTATTTTCAATGAAACAGGAGACGCGTTGGTCCGATCGGCGAGTTCGAGCACTTTTTGGAAAGATAAATTCACGATCTACAACTTTAATGAGGATGTGTTTAGGAAAATCGTCCTCGACGAGGCCCGAAAAAATCATTTTCCAACAGTGTTTAATATGGAATAATTCGTGACTTTTTCCAAAGGGGGTAGTCCACAGAAAATCTCCAAATTTTCAAAAAATGAAAATCCAAAATCCCTTGCTGTAGGCAAGGTGTGATGCTATTCAGGCTAGGAAACCAAAAACCACCCACCCGGGATGTCAAAAAATCCCCGAAAAGATGGCTATATTCCTTACAATAGGAGTTTCAGACACATGCTCGATATTTTCAAAGAAACAGGAGACACGTTGGTCCGATCGGCGAGTTCGAGCACTTGTTGGAAACCTAACTTCAAGATCTACGACTTTAATGTGGATGAGTTTCGCAAAATCGTCCTCGACGATGCACGAAAAAATCATTTTCCAACAGTTTGTAATATGGACAAATTCGTGACTTTTTCCAAAGGGGGTAGTCCACGGAAAATCTCAAAATCTTTAAAAAATGAAATCCAAAATCCTTTGCTGTAGGCAAGGTGTGATGCTATTAATGCTAGGCAACCAAAAACCACCCACCCGGGATGTCAAAAAATACCCGAAAAGAAGGCTATATTCCTTACAATAGGAGTTACGAACACATGCTCTGTATTTTCAATGAAACAGGAGACGCGTTGGTCCGATCGGCGAGTTCGAGCACTTGTTGGAAAGCTAACTTCAAGATCGACAACTTTAATGGGGATGAGTTTTGCAAAATCGTCCTCGACGAGGCCCGAAAAAATCATTTTCCAACAGTTTGTAATATGGACAAATTCGTGACTTTTTCCAAAGGGGGTAGTCCACGGAAAATCTCAAAATCTTTAAAAAATGAAATCCAAAATCCTTTGCTGTAGGCAAGGTGTGATGCTATTAATGCTAGGCAACCAAAAACCACCTACCCGGGATGTCAAAAAATACCCGAAAAGAAGGCTATATTCCTTACAATAGGAGTTACGGACACATGCTCGGTATTTTCAATGAAACAGGAGACGCGTTGGTCCGATCAGCGAGTTCGAGCACTTGTTGGAAAGCTAACTTCAAGATCGACAACTTTAATGGGGATGAGTTTTGCAAAATCGTCCTCGACGAGGCCCGAAAAAATCATTTTCCAATAGTTTGTAATATGGACAAATTCGTGACTTTTCCAAAGGGGGTAGTCCACGGAAAATCTCAAAATCTTTAAAAAATGAAATCCAAAATCCTTTGCTGTAGGCAAGGTGTGATGCTATTAATTCTAGGCAACCAAAAACCACCTACCCGGGATGTCAAAAAATCCCCGAAAAGAAGGCTATATTCCTTACAATAGGAGTTACGGACACATGCTCGGTATTTTCAATGAAACAGGAGACGCGTTGGTCCGATCGGCGAGTTTGAGCACTTGTTGGAAAGCTAACTTCAAGATCTACAACTTTAATGGGGATGAGTTTAGCAAAATCGTCCTCGACGACGCCCGAAAAAATCATTTTCCAACAGTGTTTAATATGGAATAATTCGTGACTTTTTCCAAAGGGGTAGTCCACAGAAAATCTCAAAATTTTCAAAAAATGAAAATCCAAAATCCCTTGATGTAGGCAAGGTGTGATGCTATTCAGGCTAGGAAACCAAAAACCACCCACCCGGGATGTCAAAAAATCCCCGAAAAGAAGGCTATATTCCTTACAATAGGAGTTTCGGACACATGCTCGATGTTTTCAATGAAACAGGAGACGCGTTGGTCCGATCGGCGAGTTCGAGCACTTGTTGGAAACATAACTTCAAGATCTACGACTTTAATGTGGATGAGTTTCGCAAAATCGTCCTCGACGATGCCCGAAAAAATCATTTTCTAACAGTTTGTAATCTGGACAAATACGTGACTTTTTCCAAAGGGGGTAGTCCACGGAAAATCTCAAAATCTTTAAAAAATGAAATCCAAAATCATTTGCTGTAGGCAAGGTGTGATGCTATTAATGCTAGGCAACCAAAAACCACCCACCCGGGATGTCAAAAAATACCCGAAAAGAAGGCTATATTCCTTACAATAGGAGTTACGGACACATGCTCGGTATTTTCAATGAAACAGGAGACGCGTTGGTCCGATCGGCGAGTTCGAGCACTTTTTGGAAAGATAAATTCACGATCTACAACTTTAATGAGGATGTGTTTAGGAAAATCGTCCTCGACGAGGCCCGAAAAAATCATTTTCCAACAGTGTTTAATATGGAATAATTCGTGACTTTTTCCAAAGGGGGTAGTCCACAGAAAATCTCCAAATTTTCAAAAAATGAAAATCCAAAATCCCTTGCTGTAGGCAAGGTGTGATGCTATTCAGGCTAGGAAACCAAAAACCACCCACCCGGGATGTCAAAAAATCCCCGAAAAGATGGCTATATTCCTTACAATAGGAGTTTCAGACACATGCTCGATATTTTCAAAGAAACAGGAGACACGTTGGTCCGATCGGCGAGTTCGAGCACTTGTTGGAAACCTAACTTCAAGATCTACGACTTTAATGTGGATGAGTTTCGCAAAATCGTCCTCGACGATGCACGAAAAAATCATTTTCCAACAGTTTGTAATATGGACAAATTCGTGACTTTTTCCAAAGGGGGT
Source organism: Persicaria maculosa (assembly GCA_963922045.1). Lineage (NCBI taxonomy): Eukaryota > Viridiplantae > Streptophyta > Magnoliopsida > Caryophyllales > Polygonaceae > Persicaria > Persicaria maculosa. The sequence continues at coordinate 1,209,756 of OY998271.1, read as the reverse complement.
AGTCCACGGAAAATCTCAAAATCTTTAAAAAATGAAATCCAAAATCCTTTGCTGTAGGCAAGGTGTGATGCTATTAATGCTAGGCAACCAAAAACCACCCACCCGGGATGTCAAAAAATACCCGAAAAGAAGGCTATATTCCTTACAATAGGAGTTACGAACACATGCTCTGTATTTTCAATGAAACAGGAGACGCGTTGGTCCGATCGGCGAGTTCGAGCACTTGTTGGAAAGCTAACTTCAAGATCGACAACTTTAATGGGGATGAGTTTTGCAAAATCGTCCTCGACGAGGCCCGAAAAAATCATTTTCCAACAGTTTGTAATATGGACAAATTCGTGACTTTTTCCAAAGGGGGTAGTCCACGGAAAATCTCAAAATCTTTAAAAAATGAAATCCAAAATCCTTTGCTGTAGGCAAGGTGTGATGCTATTAATGCTAGGCAACCAAAAACCACCTACCCGGGATGTCAAAAAATACCCGAAAAGAAGGCTATATTCCTTACAATAGGAGTTACGGACACATGCTCGGTATTTTCAATGAAACAGGAGACGCGTTGGTCCGATCAGCGAGTTCGAGCACTTGTTGGAAAGCTAACTTCAAGATCGACAACTTTAATGGGGATGAGTTTTGCAAAATCGTCCTCGACGAGGCCCGAAAAAATCATTTTCCAATAGTTTGTAATATGGACAAATTCGTGACTTTTCCAAAGGGGGTAGTCCACGGAAAATCTCAAAATCTTTAAAAAATGAAATCCAAAATCCTTTGCTGTAGGCAAGGTGTGATGCTATTAATTCTAGGCAACCAAAAACCACCTACCCGGGATGTCAAAAAATCCCCGAAAAGAAGGCTATATTCCTTACAATAGGAGTTACGGACACATGCTCGGTATTTTCAATGAAACAGGAGACGCGTTGGTCCGATCGGCGAGTTTGAGCACTTGTTGGAAAGCTAACTTCAAGATCTACAACTTTAATGGGGATGAGTTTAGCAAAATCGTCCTCGACGACGCCCGAAAAAATCATTTTCCAACAGTGTTTAATATGGAATAATTCGTGACTTTTTCCAAAGGGGTAGTCCACAGAAAATCTCAAAATTTTCAAAAAATGAAAATCCAAAATCCCTTGATGTAGGCAAGGTGTGATGCTATTCAGGCTAGGAAACCAAAAACCACCCACCCGGGATGTCAAAAAATCCCCGAAAAGAAGGCTATATTCCTTACAATAGGAGTTTCGGACACATGCTCGATGTTTTCAATGAAACAGGAGACGCGTTGGTCCGATCGGCGAGTTCGAGCACTTGTTGGAAACATAACTTCAAGATCTACAACTTTAATGGGGATGAGTTTCGCAAAATCGTCCTCGACGATGCCCGAAAAAATCATTTTCCAACAGTTTATAATATGGAAAAATTCGTGACTTTTTCCAAAGGGGTAGTCCACGGAAAATCTCAAAATCTTGAAAAAATGAAAATCCAAAATCCTTTGCTGTAGGCAAGATGTGATGCTATTAAGGGTAGGCAACCAAAAACCACCTACCCGGGATGTCAAAAAATCCCCGAAAAGAAGGCTATATTCCTTACAATAGGAGTTACGGACACATGCTCGGTATTTTCAATGAAACAGGAGACGCGTTGGTCCGATCGGCGAGTTCGAGCACTTGTTGGAAAGGTAATTTAAAGATCTACGACTTTAATGAGGATGAGTTTCGCAAAATCGTCCCCGACGATGCCCGAAATAATCATTTTCCAACAGTTTGTAATCTGGACATATTCGTGACTTTTTACAAAGGGGGTAGTCCACGGAAAATCTCAAAATATTTAAAAAATGAAATCCAAAATCCTTTGCTGTAGGCAAGGTGTGATGCTATTAATTCTAGGCAACCAAAAACCACCCACCCGGGATGTCAAAAAATACCCGAAAAGAAGGCTATATTCCTTACAATATGAGTTACGGACACATGCTCGGTATTTTCAATGAAACAGGAGACGCGTTGGTCCGATCGGCGAGTTCGAGCACTTGTTGGAAAGCTAACTTCAAGATCTACAACTTTAATGGGGATGAGTTTAGCAAAATCGTCCTCGACGACGCCCGAAAAAATCATTTTCCAACAGTGTTTAATATGGAATAATTCATGACTTTTTCCAAAGGGGTAGTCTACAGAAAATCTCAAAATTTTCAAAAAATGAAAATCCAAAATCCCTTGATGTAGGCAAGGTGTGATGCTATTCAGGCTAGGAAACCAAAAACCACCCACCCGGGATGTCAAAAAATCCCCGAAAAGAAGGCTATATTCCTTACAATAGGAGTTACGGACACATGCTCGATGTTTTCAATGAAACAGGAGACGCGTTGGTCCGATCGGCGAGTTCGAGCACTTGTTGGAAACCTAACTTCAAGATCTACAACTTTAATAGGGATGAGTTTCACAAAATCGTCCTCGACGATGCCCGAAAAAATCATTTTCCAACAGTTTATAATATGGAAAAATTCGTGACTTTTTCCAAAGGGGTAGTCCACGGAAAATCTCAAAATCTTGAAAAAATGAAAATCCAAAATCCTTTGCTGTAGGCAAGATGTGATTCTATTAAGGCTAGGCAACCAAAAACCACCTACCCGGGATGTCAAAAAATCCCCGAAAAGAAGGCTATATTCCTTACAATAGGAGTTACGGACACATGCTCGGTATTTTCAATGAAACAGGAGACGCGTTGGTCCGATCGGTGAGTTCGAGCAGTTGTTGGAAAGGTAATTTAAAGATCTACGACTTTAATGAGGACGAGTTTCGCAAAATCGTCCTCGACGATGCCCGAAATAATCATTTCCAACAGTTTGTAATCTAGACAAATTCGTGACTTTTTACAAAGGGGTTAGTCCATGGAAAATCTCAAAATCATAAAAAAATGAAAATCCAAAATCCTTTGTTGTAGTCAAGGTGTGATGTTATTAACTCAAGGCAACCAAAAACCACCCACCCGGGACGTCAAAAAAGCCCCGAAAAGAAGGCTATATTCCTTACAATAGGAGTTACGGACACATGCTCGTTATTTTCAATGAAACAGGAGACACGTTGTTCCGATCGGCGAGTTCGAGCACTTGTTGGAAACCTAACTTCAAGATCTACGACTTTAATGTGGATGAGTTTCGCAAAATCGTCCTCGACGATGCCCGAAAAAATCATTTTCTAACAGTTTGTAATCTGGACAAATACGTGACTTTTTCCAAAGGGGGTAGTCCACGGAAAATCTCAAAATCTTTAAAAAATGAAATCCAAAATCATTTGCTGTAGGCAAGGTGTGATGCTATTAATGCTAGGCAACCAAAAACCACCCACCCGGGATGTCAAAAAATACCCGAAAAGAAGGCTATATTCCTTACAATAGGAGTTACGGACACATGCTCGGTATTTTCAATGAAACAGGAGACGCGTTGGTCCGATCGGCGAGTTCGAGCACTTGTTGGAAAGCTAACATCAAGATCGACAACTTTAATGGGATGAGTTTTGCAAAATCGTCCTCGAAGATGCCCGAAAAAATCATTTTCCAATAGTTTGTAATCTGGACAAATTCGTGACTTTTTCCAAAGGGGGTAGTCCACGGAAAATCTCAAAATCTTTAAAAAATGAAATCCAAAACCCTTTGCTATAGGCAAGGTGTGATGCTATTAATTCTAGGCAACCAAAAACCACCCACCCGGGATGTCAAAAAATACCCGAAAAGAAGGCTATATTCCTTACAATAGGAGTTACGGACACATGCTCGGTATTTTCAATGAAACAGGAGACGCGTTGGTCCGATCGGCGAGTTCGAGCACTTTTTGGAAAGATAAATTCACGATCTACAACTTTAATGAGGATGTGTTTAGGAAAATCGTCCTCGACGAGGCCCGAAAAAATCATTTTCCAACAGTGTTTAATATGGAATAATTCGTGACTTTTTCCAAAGGGGGTAGTCCACAGAAAATCTCCAAATTTTCAAAAAATGAAAATCCAAAATCCCTTGCTGTAGGCAAGGTGTGATGCTATTCAGGCTAGGAAACCAAAAACCACCCACCCGGGATGTCAAAAAATCCCCGAAAAGATGGCTATATTCCTTACAATAGGAGTTTCAGACACATGCTCGATATTTTCAAAGAAACAGGAGACACGTTGGACCGATCGGCGAGTTCGAGCACTTGTTGGAAACCTAACTTCAAGATCTACGACTTTAATGTGGATGAGTTTCGCAAAATCGTCCTCGACGATGCACGAAAAAATCATTTTCCAACAGTTTGTAATATGGACAAATTCGTGACTTTTTCCAAAGGGGGTAGTCCACGGAAAATCTCAAAATCTTTAAAAAATGAAATCCAAAATCCTTTGCTGTAGGCAAGGTGTGATGCTATTAATGCTAGGCAACCAAAAACCACCCACCCGGGATGTCAAAAAATACCCGAAAAGAAGGCTATATTCCTTACAATAGGAGTTACGAACACATGCTCTGTATTTTCAATGAAACAGGAGACGCGTTGGTCCGATCGGCGAGTTCGAGCACTTGTTGGAAAGCTAACTTCAAGATCGACAACTTTAATGGGGATGAGTTTTGCAAAATCGTCCTCGACGAGGCCCGAAAAAATCATTTTCCAACAGTTTGTAATATGGACAAATTCGTGACTTTTTCCAAAGGGGGTAGTCCACGGAAAATCTCAAAATCTTTAAAAAATGAAATCCAAAATCCTTTGCTGTAGGCAAGGTGTGATGCTATTAATGCTAGGCAACCAAAAACCACCTACCCGGGATGTCAAAAAATACCCGAAAAGAAGGCTATATTCCTTACAATAGGAGTTACGGACACATGCTCGGTATTTTCAATGAAACAGGAGACGCGTTGGTCCGATCAGCGAGTTCGAGCACTTGTTGGAAAGCTAACTTCAAGATCGACAACTTTAATGGGGATGAGTTTTGCAAAATCGTCCTCGACGAGGCCCGAAAAAATCATTTTCCAATAGTTTGTAATATGGACAAATTCGTGACTTTTCCAAAGGGGGTAGTCCACGGAAAATCTCAAAATCTTTAAAAAATGAAATCCAAAATCCTTTGCTGTAGGCAAGGTGTGATGCTATTAATTCTAGGCAACCAAAAACCACCTACCCGGGATGTCAAAAAATCCCCGAAAAGAAGGCTATATTCCTTACAATAGGAGTTACGGACACATGCTCGGTATTTTCAATGAAACAGGAGACGCGTTGGTCCGATCGGCGAGTTTGAGCACTTGTTGGAAAGCTAACTTCAAGATCTACAACTTTAATGGGGATGAGTTTAGCAAAATCGTCCTCGACGACGCCCGAAAAAATCATTTTCCAACAGTGTTTAATATGGAATAATTCGTGACTTTTTCCAAAGGGGTAGTCCACAGAAAATCTCAAAATTTTCAAAAAATGAAAATCCAAAATCCCTTGATGTAGGCAAGGTGTGATGCTATTCAGGCTAGGAAACCAAAAACCACCCACCCGGGATGTCAAAAAATCCCCGAAAAGAAGGCTATATTCCTTACAATAGGAGTTTCGGACACATGCTCGATGTTTTCAATGAAACAGGAGACGCGTTGGTCCGATCGGCGAGTTCGAGCACTTGTTGGAAACATAACTTCAAGATCTACAACTTTAATGGGGATGAGTTTCGCAAAATCGTCCTCGACGACGCCCGAAAAAATCATTTTCCAACAGTGTTTAATATGGAATAATTCATGACTTTTTCCAAAGGGGTAGTCTACAGAAAATCTCAAAATTTTCAAAAAATGAAAATCCAAAATCCCTTGATGTAGGCAAGGTGTGATGCTATTCAGGCTAGGAAACCAAAAACCACCCACCCGGGATGTCAAAAAATCCCCGAAAAGAAGGCTATATTCCTTACAATAGGAGTTACGGACACATGCTCGATGTTTTCAATGAAACAGGAGACGCGTTGGTCCGATCGGCGAGTTCGAGCACTTGTTGGAAACCTAACTTCAAGATCTACAACTTTAATAGGGATGAGTTTCACAAAATCGTCCTCGACGATGCCCGAAAAAATCATTTTCCAACAGTTTATAATATGGAAAAATTCGTGACTTTTTCCAAAGGGGTAGTCCACGGAAAATCTCAAAATCTTGAAAAAATGAAAATCCAAAATCCTTTGCTGTAGGCAAGATGTGATTCTATTAAGGCTAGGCAACCAAAAACCACCTACCCGGGATGTCAAAAAATCCCCGAAAAGAAGGCTATATTCCTTACAATAGGAGTTACGGACACATGCTCGGTATTTTCAATGAAACAGGAGACGCGTTGGTCCGATCGGTGAGTTCGAGCAGTTGTTGGAAAGGTAATTTAAAGATCTACGACTTTAATGAGGACGAGTTTCGCAAAATCGTCCTCGACGATGCCCGAAATAATCATTTCCAACAGTTTGTAATCTAGACAAATTCGTGACTTTTTACAAAGGGGTTAGTCCATGGAAAATCTCAAAATCATAAAAAAATGAAAATCCAAAATCCTTTGTTGTAGTCAAGGTGTGATGTTATTAACTCAAGGCAACCAAAAACCACCCACCCGGGACGTCAAAAAAGCCCCGAAAAGAAGGCTATATTCCTTACAATAGGAGTTACGGACACATGCTCGTTATTTTCAATGAAACAGGAGACACGTTGTTCCGATCGGCGAGTTCGAGCACTTGTTGGAAACCTAACTTCAAGATCTACGACTTTAATGTGGATGAGTTTCGCAAAATCGTCCTCGACGATGCCCGAAAAAATCATTTTCTAACAGTTTGTAATCTGGACAAATACGTGACTTTTTCCAAAGGGGGTAGTCCACGGAAAATCTCAAAATCTTTAAAAAATGAAATCCAAAATCATTTGCTGTAGGCAAGGTGTGATGCTATTAATGCTAGGCAACCAAAAACCACCCACCCGGGATGTCAAAAAATACCCGAAAAGAAGGCTATATTCCTTACAATAGGAGTTACGGACACATGCTCGGTATTTTCAATGAAACAGGAGACGCGTTGGTCCGATCGGCGAGTTCGAGCACTTGTTGGAAAGCTAACATCAAGATCGACAACTTTAATGGGATGAGTTTTGCAAAATCGTCCTCGAAGATGCCCGAAAAAATCATTTTCCAATAGTTTGTAATCTGGACAAATTCGTGACTTTTTCCAAAGGGGGTAGTCCACGGAAAATCTCAAAATCTTTAAAAAATGAAATCCAAAACCCTTTGCTATAGGCAAGGTGTGATGCTATTAATTCTAGGCAACCAAAAACCACCCACCCGGGATGTCAAAAAATACCCGAAAAGAAGGCTATATTCCTTACAATAGGAGTTACGGACACATGCTCGGTATTTTCAATGAAACAGGAGACGCGTTGGTCCGATCGGCGAGTTCGAGCACTTTTTGGAAAGATAAATTCACGATCTACAACTTTAATGAGGATGTGTTTAGGAAAATCGTCCTCGACGAGGCCCGAAAAAATCATTTTCCAACAGTGTTTAATATGGAATAATTCGTGACTTTTTCCAAAGGGGGTAGTCCACAGAAAATCTCCAAATTTTCAAAAAATGAAAATCCAAAATCCCTTGCTGTAGGCAAGGTGTGATGCTATTCAGGCTAGGAAACCAAAAACCACCCACCCGGGATGTCAAAAAATCCCCGAAAAGATGGCTATATTCCTTACAATAGGAGTTTCAGACACATGCTCGATATTTTCAAAGAAACAGGAGACACGTTGGACCGATCGGCGAGTTCGAGCACTTGTTGGAAACCTAACTTCAAGATCTACGACTTTAATGTGGATGAGTTTCGCAAAATCGTCCTCGACGATGCACGAAAAAATCATTTTCCAACAGTTTGTAATATGGACAAATTCGTGACTTTTTCCAAAGGGGGTAGTCCACGGAAAATCTCAAAATCTTTAAAAAATGAAATCCAAAATCCTTTGCTGTAGGCAAGGTGTGATGCTATTAATGCTAGGCAACCAAAAACCACCCACCCGGGATGTCAAAAAATACCCGAAAAGAAGGCTATATTCCTTACAATAGGAGTTACGAACACATGCTCTGTATTTTCAATGAAACAGGAGACGCGTTGGTCCGATCGGCGAGTTCGAGCACTTGTTGGAAAGCTAACTTCAAGATCGACAACTTTAATGGGGATGAGTTTTGCAAAATCGTCCTCGACGAGGCCCGAAAAAATCATTTTCCAACAGTTTGTAATATGGACAAATTCGTGACTTTTTCCAAAGGGGGTAGTCCACGGAAAATCTCAAAATCTTTAAAAAATGAAATCCAAAATCCTTTGCTGTAGGCAAGGTGTGATGCTATTAATGCTAGGCAACCAAAAACCACCTACCCGGGATGTCAAAAAATACCCGAAAAGAAGGCTATATTCCTTACAATAGGAGTTACGGACACATGCTCGGTATTTTCAATGAAACAGGAGACGCGTTGGTCCGATCAGCGAGTTCGAGCACTTGTTGGAAAGCTAACTTCAAGATCGACAACTTTAATGGGGATGAGTTTTGCAAAATCGTCCTCGACGAGGCCCGAAAAAATCATTTTCCAATAGTTTGTAATATGGACAAATTCGTGACTTTTCCAAAGGGGGTAGTCCACGGAAAATCTCAAAATCTTTAAAAAATGAAATCCAAAATCCTTTGCTGTAGGCAAGGTGTGATGCTATTAATTCTAGGCAACCAAAAACCACCTACCCGGGATGTCAAAAAATCCCCGAAAAGAAGGCTATATTCCTTACAATAGGAGTTACGGACACATGCTCGGTATTTTCAATGAAACAGGAGACGCGTTGGTCCGATCGGCGAGTTTGAGCACTTGTTGGAAAGCTAACTTCAAGATCTACAACTTTAATGGGGATGAGTTTAGCAAAATCGTCCTCGACGACGCCCGAAAAAATCATTTTCCAACAGTGTTTAATATGGAATAATTCGTGACTTTTTCCAAAGGGGTAGTCCACAGAAAATCTCAAAATTTTCAAAAAATGAAAATCCAAAATCCCTTGATGTAGGCAAGGTGTGATGCTATTCAGGCTAGGAAACCAAAAACCACCCACCCGGGATGTCAAAAAATCCCCGAAAAGAAGGCTATATTCCTTACAATAGGAGTTTCGGACACATGCTCGATGTTTTCAATGAAACAGGAGACGCGTTGGTCCGATCGGCGAGTTCGAGCACTTGTTGGAAACATAACTTCAAGATCTACAACTTTAATGGGGATGAGTTTCGCAAAATCGTCCTCGACGATGCCCGAAAAAATCATTTTCCAACAGTTTATAATATGGAAAAATTCGTGACTTTTTCCAAAGGGGTAGTCCACGGAAAATCTCAAAATCTTGAAAAAATGAAAATCCAAAATCCTTTGCTGTAGGCAAGATGTGATGCTATTAAGGGTAGGCAACCAAAAACCACCTACCCGGGATGTCAAAAAATCCCCGAAAAGAAGGCTATATTCCTTACAATAGGAGTTACGGACACATGCTCGGTATTTTCAATGAAACAGGAGACGCGTTGGTCCGATCGGCGAGTTCGAGCACTTGTTGGAAAGGTAATTTAAAGATCTATGACTTTAATGAGGATGAGTTTCGCAAAATCGTCCCCGACGATGCCCGAAATAATAATTTTCCAACAGTTTGTAATCTGGACATATTCGTGACTTTTTACAAAGGGGGTAGTCCACGGAAAATCTCAAAATATTTAAAAAATGAAATCCAAAATCCTTTGCTGTAGGCAAGGTGTGATGCTATTAATTCTAGGCAACCAAAAACCACCCACCCGGGATGTCAAAAAATACCCGAAAAGAAGGCTATATTCCTTACAATATGAGTTACGGACACATGCTCGGTATTTTCAATGAAACAGGAGACGCGTTGGTCCGATCGGCGAGTTCGAGCACTTGTTGGAAAGCTAACTTCAAGATCTACAACTTAAAATGGGGATGAGTTTAGCAAAATCGTCCTCGACGACGCCCGAAAAAATCATTTTCCAACAGTGTTTAATATGGAATAATTCATGACTTTTTCCAAAGGGGTAGTCCACAGAAAATCTCAAAATTTTCAAAAAATGAAAATCAAAAATCCCTTGATGTAGGCAAGGTGTGATGCTATTCAGGCTAGGAAACCAAAAACCACCCACCCGGGATGTCAAGAAATCCCCGAAAAGAAGGCTATATTCCTTACAATAGGAGTTTCGGACACATGCTCGATGTTTTCAATGAAACAGGAGACGCGTTGGTCCGATCGGCGAGTTCGAGCACTTGTTGGAAACCTAACTTCAAGATCTACAACTTTAATAGGGATGAGTTTCGCAAAATCGTCCTCGACGATGCCCGAAAAAATCATTTTCCAACAGTTTATAATATGGAAAAATTCGTGACTTTTTCCAAAGGGGTAGTCCACGGAAAATCTCAAAATCTTGAAAAAATGAAAATCCAAAATCCTTTGCTGTAGGCAAGATGTGATTCTATTAAGGCTAGGCAACCAAAAACCACCTACCCGGGATGTCAAAAAATCCCCGAAAAGAAGGCTATATTCCTTACAATAGGAGTTACGGACACATGCTCGGTATTTTCAATGAAACAGGAGACGCGTTGGTCCGATCGGTGAGTTCGAGCAGTTGTTGGAAAGGTAATTTAATGATCTACGACTTTAATGAGGACGAGTTTCGCAAAATCGTCCTCGACGATGCCCGAAATAATCATTTCCAACAGTTTGTAATCTAGACAAATTCGTGACTTTTTACAAAGGGGTTAGTCCATGGAAAATCTCAAAATCATAAAAAAATGAAAATCCAAAATCCTTTGTTGTAGTCAAGGTGTGATGTTATTAACTCAAGGCAACCAAAAACCACCCACCCGGGACGTCAAAAAAGCCCCGAAAAGAAGGCTATATTCCTTACAATAGGAGTTACGGACACATGCTCGTTATTTTCAATGAAACAGGAGACACGTTGTTCCGATCGGCGAGTTCGAGCACTTGTTGGAAAGCTAACTTAAAGATCTATGGCTTTAACAAGGATGAGTTTCGCAAAATCGTCCTCGAAGATTCCCGAAAAATCATTTTCCAAGAGTTTGTAATCTGGACAAATTCGTGAGTTTTTCCAAAGGGGGTAGTCCACGGAAAATCTCAAAATCATAAAAAAATGAATATCCAAAATCCTTTGTTGTAGTCAAGGTGTGATGCTATTATCTCTAGGAAACCAAAAACCACCCACCCGGGATGTCAAAAAAGCCCCGAAAAGAAGGCTATATTCCTTACAATAGGAATTACGGACACATGCTCGGTATTTTCAATGAAACAGGAGACGCGTTGGTCCGATCGGCGAGTTCGAGCAATTGTTGGAAAGATAACTTCAAGATCTACAACTTTAATGAGGATGAGTTTCGCAAAATCGTCCTTGACGAGGCCCGAAAAAATCATTTTCCAACAGTGTTTAATATGGAATAATTCGTGACATTTTCCAAAGGGGTAGTCCACAGAAAATCTCAAAATTTTCAAAAAATGAAAATCCAAAATCCCTTGATGTAGGCAAGGTGTGATGCTATTCAGGCTAGGAAACCAAAAACCACCCACCCGGGATGTCAAAAAATCCCCGAAAAGAAGGCTATATTCCTTATAATAGGAGTTTCGGACACATGCTCGATATTTTCAATGAAACAGGAGACGCGTTGGTCCGATCGGCGAGTTCGAGCACTTGTTGGAAACCTAACTTCAAGATCTACAACTTTAATAGGGATGAGTTTCGCAAAATCGTCCTCAACGATGCCCGAAAAAATCATTTTCCAACAGTTTATAATATCGAAAAATTCGTGACTTTTTCCAAACGGGTAGTCCACGGAAAATCTCAAAATCTTGAAAAAATGAAAATCCAGAATCCTATGCTGTAGGCAAGATGTGATGCTATTAAGGCTAGGCAACCAAAAACCACCTACCCGGGATGTCAAAAAATCCCCGAAAAGAAGGCTATATTCCATACAATAGGAGTTACGGACACATACTCGGTATTTTCAATGAAACAGGAGACGCGTTGGTCCGATCGGCGAGTTCGAGCACTTGTTGGAAAGGTAATTTAAAGATCTACGACTTTAATGAGGATGAGTTTCGCAAAAATCGTCCTCGACGATGCCCGAAATAATCATTTTCCAACAGTTTGTAATCTAGACAAATTCGTGACTTTTTACAAAGGGGTTAGTCCATGGAAAATCTCAAAATCATAAAAAAGTGAAAATCCAAAATCCTTTGTTGTAGTCAAGGTGTGATGTTATTAACTCAAGGCAACCAAAAACCACCCACCCGGGACGTCAAAAAAGCCCCGAAAAGAAGGCTATATTCCTTACAATAGGAGTTACGGACACATGCTCGTTATTTTCAATGAAACAGGAGACACGTTGTTCCGATCGGCGAGTTCGAGCACTTGTTGGAAAGCTAACTTAAAGATCTATGGCTTTAATAAGGATGAGTTTCACAAAATCGTCCTCGAAGATTCCCGAAAAATCATTTTCCAAGAGTTTGTAATCTGGACAAATTCGTGAGTTTTTCCAAAGGGGGTAGTCCACGGAAAATCTCAAAATCATAAAAAAAAATAAATATCCAAAATCCTTTGTTGTAGTCAAGGTGTGATGCTATTATCTCTAGGAAACCAAAAACCACCTACCCGGGATGTCAAAAAATCCCCGAAAAGAAGGCTATATTCCATACAATAGGAGTTACGGACACATGCTCGGTATTTTCAATGAAACAGGAGACGCGTTGGTCCGATCGGCGAGTTCGAGCACTTGTTGGAAAGATAACTTCAAGATCTACAACTTTAATGACGATGAGTTTCGCAAAATCGTCCTCGACGAGGCCCGAAAAAATCATTTTCCAACAGTTTTTAATATGGAATAATTCGTGATTTTTTCCAAGGGGGGTAGTCCACAGAAAATCTCAAAATTTTCAAAAATTGAAAATCCAAAACCCCTTGCTGTAGGCAAGGTGTGATGCTATTCAGGTTAGGAAACCAAAAACCACCCACCCGGGATGTCAAAAAATCCCCGAAAAGAAGGCTATATTCCTTACAATAGGAGTTTCGGACACATGCTCGATATTTTCAATGAAACAGGAGACGCGTTGGTCCGATCGGCGAGTTCGAGCACTTGTTGGAAACCTAACTTAAAGATCTACAACTTTAGTAGGGATGAGTTTCGCAAAATCGTCCTCGACGATGCCCGAAAAAATCATTTTCCAACAGTTTGTAATATGGACAAATTCGTGACTTTTCCAAAGGGGGTAGTCCACGGAAAATCTCAAAATCTTGAAAAAATGAAAATCCAAAATCCTTTGTTGTAGGCAAGGTGTGATGCTATTAAGGCTAGGCAACCAAAAACCACCTACCCGAGATGTCAAAAAATCCCCGAAAAGAAGGCTATATTCCTTACAATAGGAGTTACGGACACATGCTCGGTATTTTCAATTAAACAGAAGACGCGTTGGTCCGATTGGCGAGTTTGAGCACTTGTTGGAAAGCTAACTTCACGATCTACAACTTTAATGGGGATGAGTTTTGCAAAATCGTCCTCGACGAGGCCCGAAAAAATCATTTTCCAACAGTTTGTAATATGGACAAATTCGTGACTTTTTCCAAAGGGGATAGTCCACGGAAAATCTCAAAATCTTGAAAAATTGACAATCCAAAATCCTTTGCTGTAGGCAAGGTCTGATGCTATTAAGGCTAGGCAACCAAAAACCACCCACCCGGGATGTCAAAAAATCCCCGAAAAGAAGGCTATATTCCTTACAATAGGAGTTACGGACACATGCTCGGTATTTTCAATGAATAAGGAGACGCGTTGTTCCGATCGGCGAGTTCGAGGACTTGTTGGAAAGCTAAATTCAAGATCTACGACTTCAATAGGGATGAGTTTTGCAAAATCGTCCTCGAAGATGCCCGAAAAAATCATTTTCCAAGAGTTTGTAATTTGGACAAATTCGTGACTTTTTCCAAAGGGGGTAGTCCAATGAAAATCTCAAAATCATAAAAAAATGAAAATCCAAAATCCTTTGCTGTAGTCAAGGTGTGATGCTATTAACTCTAGGCAACCAAAAACAACCCACCCGGGATGTCAAAAAATACCCGAAAAGAAGGCTATATTCCTTACAATAGGAGATACGGATTCATTCTCGGTATTTTCAATGAAACAGGAGACGCGTTGGTCCGATCGGCGAGTTCGAACACTTGTTGGAAAGCTAACTTCAAGATCGACAACTTTAATGGGGATGAGTTTTGTAAAATCGTCCTCGACGAGGCCCGAAAAAATCATTTTCCAACAGTTTTTAATATGGAATAATTCATCACTTTTTCCAAAGGGGGTAGTCCAAAGAAAATCTCAAAATTTTCAAAAAATGAAAATCCAAAATCCCTTGCTGTAGGCAAGGTGTGATGCTATTCAGGCTAGGAAACCAAAAACCACCCACCCGGGATGTCAAAAAATCCCCGAAAAGAAGGCTATATTCCTTACAATAGGAGTTTCGGACACATGCTCGATATTTTCAATGAAACAGGAGACGCGTTGGTCCGATCGGCGAGTTCGAGCACTTTTTGGAAACCTAACTTCAAGATCTAAAACTTTAATACGGATGAGTTTCGCAAAATCGACATCGACGATGCCCGAAAAAATCATTTTCCAACAGTTTGTAATATGGAAAAATTCGTGACTTTTTCCAAAGGGGGTAGTCTACGGAAAATCTCAAAATCTTGAAAAAATGAAAATCCAAAATCCTTTGCTGTAGGCAAGATGTGATGCTATTAAGGCTAGGCATCCAAAAACCACCTACCCGGGATGTCAAAAAATCCCCGAAAAGAAGGCTATATTTCTTACAATAAGAGTTACGGACACATGCTCGGTATTTTCAATGAAACAGGAGACGCGTTGGTTCGATCGGCGAGTTCGAGCACTTGTTGGAAAGCTAATTTGAAGATCTACGACTTTAGTGAGGATGAGTTTCGCAAAATCGCCCTCGACGATGCCCGAAATAATCATTTTCCAACAGTTTGTAATCTAGACAAATTCGTGACTTTTTACAAAGGGGTTAGTCCATGGAAAATCTCAAAATCATAAAAAATGAAAATCCAAAATCCTTTGTTGTATTCAAGGTGTGATGTTATTAACTCTAGGCAACCAAAAACCACCCACCCGGGACGTCAAAAAAGCCCCGAAAAGAAGGCAATATTCCTTACAATAGGAGTTACGGACACATGCTCGTTATTTTCAATGAAACAGGAGACACGTTGTTCCGATCGGCGAGTTCGAGCACTTGTTGGAAAGCTAACTTAAAGATCTATGGCTTTAATAGGGATGAGTTTCGCAAAATCGTCCTCGAAGATGCCCGAAAAAATCATTTTCCAAGAGTTTGTAATATGGACAAATTCGTGAGTTTTTCCAAAGGGGGTAGTCCACGGAAAATCTCACATAAAAAAATGAATATCAAAAATCCTTTGTTGTAGTCAAGGTGTGATGATATTATCTCTAGGAAACCAAAAACAACCCACCCGGGATGTCAAAAAAGCCCCGAAAAGAAGGCTATATATATTCTTTACAATAGGAGTTACGGACACATTCTCGGTATTTTCAATGAAACAAAAGACGCGTTGGTCCGATCGGCGAGTTCGAGCACTTGTTGGAAAGATAACTTCAAGATCTACAACTTTAATGACGATGAGTTTCGCAAAATCGTCCTCGACGAGGCCCGAAAAAATCATTTTCCAACAGTTTTTAATATGGAATAATTCGTGATTTTTTCCAAAGGGGGGTAGTCCACAGAAAATCTCAAAATTTTCAAAAATTGAAAATCCAAAACCCGTTGCTGTAGGCAAGGTGTGATGCTATTCAGGTTAGGAAACCAAAAACCACCCACCCGGGATGTCAAAAAATCCCCGAAAAGAAGGCTATATTCCTTACAATAGGAGTTTCGGACACATGCTCGATATTTTCAATGAAACAGGAGACGCGTTGGTCCGATCGGCGAGTTCGAGCACTTGTTGGAAACCTAACTTAAAGATCTACAACTTTAATAGGGATGAGTTTCGCAAAATCGTCCTCGACGATGCCCGAAAAAATCATTTTCCAACAGTTTGTAATATGGAAAAATTCGTGACTTTTTCCAAAGGGGTAGTCCACGGAAAATCTCAAAATCTTGAAAAAATGAAAATCCAAAATCCTTTGTTGTAGGCAAGATGTGATGCTATTAAGCCTAGGCAACCAAAAACCACCTACTCGGGATGTCAAAAAAGCCCCGAAAAGAAGGCTATATTCCTTACAATAGGAGTTACGGACACATGCTCGGTATTTTCAATGAAACAAAAGATGCGTTGGTCCGATCGGCGAGTTCGAGCACTTGTTGGAAAGATAACTTCAAGATCTACAACTTTAATGAGGATGAGTTTCACAAAATCGTCCTCGAAGATACCCGAAAAAATCATTTTCCAAGAGTTTGTAATCTGGACAAATTCGTGACTTTTTCCAAAGGGGGTAGTCCACTGAAAATCTCAAAATCTTGAAAAAATGAAAATCCAAAATCCTTTGCTGTAGTCAAGGTGTGATGGTATTAACTCTAGGCAACCAAAAACAACCCACCCGGGATGTCAAAAAATACCCGAAAAGAAGGCTATATTCCTTACAATAGGAGTTACGGACACATGCTCGGTATTTTCAATGAATATGGAGACGCGTTGGTCCGATCGGCGAGTTCGAGCACTTGTTCGAAAGCTAACTTCATGATCTATGACTTTAATGTGGATGAGTTTCGCAAAATCGTCCTCGACGATGCCCGAAAAAATCATTTTCCAACAGTTTGTAATATAGACAAATTCGTGACTTTTTCCAAAGGGGGTAGTCCACGAAAAATCTCAAAATTTTCAAAAAATGAAAATCCAAAATCCTTTGCTTTAGGCAATGAGTGATGCTATTAAGGCTAGGCAATCAAAAACCACCCACCAGGGATGTCAAAAAATCCCCGAAAAGAAGGCTATATTCCTTACAATAGGAGTTAAAGACAAAAGCTCGGTATTTTCAGTGAAACAGGAGACGCGTTGTTCCGATCGGCGAGTTCGAGCCCTTGTTGGAAAGCTAACTTCAAGATCGACAACTTTAATGGGGATGAGTTTCGCAAAATCGTCCTCGAAGATGCCCGAAAAAAACATTTTCCAAGAGTTTGTAATCTGGACAAATTCGTGACTTTTTCCAAAGGGGGTAGTCCACGGAAAATCTCAAAATCTTTAAAAAGTGAAATCCAAAATCCTTTCTTGTAGGCAAGGTGTGATACTATTAATGCTAGGCAACCAAAAACCACCCACCCGGGATGTCAAAAAATACCCGAAAAGAAGGCTATATTCCTTACAATAGGAGTTACGGACACATGCTCGGTATTTTCAATGAAACAGGAGACGCGTTGGTCCGATCGGCGAGTTCGAGCACTTGTTGGAAAGATAACTTCACGATCTACAACTTTAATGGGGATGAGTTTAGCAAAATTGTCCTCGACGAGGCCCGAAAAAATCATTTTCCAACAGTTTTTAATATGGAATAATTCGTGACTTTTTCCAAAAGGGGTAGCCCACAGAAAATCTCAAAATTTTCAAAAAATGAAAATCGAAAATCCCTTGCTGTAGGCAAGGTGTGATGCTATTCAGGCTAGGAAACTAAAAACCACCCACCCGGGATGTCAAAAAATCCCCGAAAAGAAGGCTATATTCCTTACAATAGGAGTTTCGGACACATGCTCGATATTTTCAATGAAACAGGAGACGCGTTGGTCCGATCGACGATTTCGAGCACTTGTTGGAAACCTAACTTCAAGATCTACAATTTAATATGGATGGGTTTCGCAAAATCATCCTCGACGATGCCCGAAAAAATCTATTTCGAACAGTTTGTAATATGGAAAAATTCGTGACTTTTTCCAAAGGGGTAGTCCACGGAAAATCTCAAAATCTTGAAAAAATAAAAATCCAAAATCCTTTGCTGTAGGCAAGGTGTGATGCTATTAAGGCTAGGCAACCAAAAACAACCTACCCGGGATGTCAAAAAATCCCCGAAAAGAAGGCTATATTCCTTACAATAAGAGTTACGGACACATGCTCGGTATTTTCAATGAAACAGGAGACGCGTTGGTCCGATCGGCGAGTTCGAGCACTTGTTGGAAAGCTAATTTCAAGATCTACGACTTTAAGGGGGATGAGTTTCGCAAAATCGTCCTCGACGATGCCCGAAATAATCATTTTCCAACAGTTTGTAATCTAGACAAATTCGTGACTTTTTACAAAGGGGTTAGTCCATGGAAAATCTCAAAATCATAAAAAAATGAAAATCCAAAATCCTTTGCTGTAGTCAAGGTGTGATGTTATTAACTCTAGGCAACCAAAAACCACCCACCCAGGACGTCAAAAAAGCCCCGAAAAGAAGGCTATATTCCTTACAAAAGGAGTTACGGACACATGCTCGTTATTTTCAATGAAACAGGAGACACGTTGTTCCGATCGGCGAGTTCGAGCACTTGTTGGAAAGCTAACTTAAAGATCTATGGCTTTAATACGGATGAGTTTCGCAAAATCGTCCTCGAAGATGCCCGAAAAAATCATTTTCCAAGAGTTTGTAATCTGGACAAATTCGTGAATTTTTCCAAAGGGGGTAGTCCACGGAAAATCTCAAAATCATAAAAAAATGAATATCCAAAATCCTTTGTTGTAGTCAAGGTGTGATGCTATTATCTCCAGGAAACCAAAAACCACCCACCCGGGATGTCAAAAAAGCCCCGAAAAGAAGGCTATATTCCTTACAATAGGAGTTACGGACACATGCTCGGTATTTTCAATGAAACAGGAGACGCGTTGGTCCGATCGGCGAATTCGAGCACTTGTTGGAAAGATAACTTCAAGATCTACAACTTTAATGTGGATGAGTTTCGCAAAATCGTCCTCGACGAGGCCCGAAAAAATCATTTTCCAATAGTTTGTAATATGGAAAAATTCGTGACTTTTCCAAAGGGGGTAGTCCACGGAAAATCTCAAAATCTTGAAAAAAAAAATCCAAAATCCTTTGCTGTAGGCAAGGTGTGATGCTATTAAGGCTAGGCAACCAAAAACAACCTACCCGGGATGTCAAAAAATCCCCGAAAAGAAGGCTATATTCCTTACAATAAGAGTTACGGACACATGCTCGGTATTTTCAATGAAACAGGAGACGCGTTGGTCCGATCGGCGAGTTCGAGCACTTGTTGGAAAGCTAATTTCAAGATCTACGACTTTAAGGAGGATGAGTTTCGCAAAAATCGTCCTCGACAATGCCCGAAATAATCATTTTCCAACAGTTTGTAATCTAGACAAATTCGTGACTTTTTACAAAGGGGTTAGTCCATGGAAAATCTCAAAATCATAAAAAAATGAAAATCCAAAATCCTTTGCTGTAGTCAAGGTGTGATGTTATTAACTCTAGGCAACCAAAAACCACCCACCCGGGACGTCAAAAAAGCCCCGAAAAGAAGGCTATATTCCTTACAAAAGGAGTTACGGACACATGCTCGTTATTTTCAATGAAACAGGAGACACGTTGTTCCGATCGGCGAGTTCGAGCACTTGTTGGAAAGTTAACTTAAAGATCTATGGCTTTAATACGGATGAGTTTCGCAAAATCGTCCTCGAAGATGCCCGAAAAAATCATTTTCCAAGAGTTTGTAATCTGGACAAATTCGTGAATTTTTCCAAAGGGGGTAGTCCACGGAAAATCTCAAAATCATAAAAAAATGAATATCCAAAATCCTTTGTTGTAGTCAAGGTGTGATGCTATTATCTCTAGGAAACCTAAAACCACCCACCCGGGATGTCAAAAAAGCCCCGAAAAGAAGGCTATATTCCTTACAATAGGAGTTACGGACACATGCTCGGTATTTTCAATGAAACAGGAGACGCGTTGGATCGATCGGCGAGTTCGAGCACTTGTTGGAAAGATAACTTCAAGATCTACAACTTTAATGAGGATGAGTTTCGCAAAATCGTCCTCGACGAGGCCCGTAAAAATCATTTTCCAATAGTTTGTAATATGGACAAATTCGTGACTTTTCCAAAGGGGGTAGTCCACGGAAAATCTCAAAATCTTGAAAAAATAAAATCCAAAATCCTTTTCTGTAGGCAAGGTGTGATGCTATTAAGGCTAGGCAACCAAAAACAATCTACCCGGGATGTCAAAAAATCCCCGAAAAGAAGGCTATATTCCTTACAATAGGAGTTACGGACACATGCTCGGTATTTTCAATGAAACAGGAGACGCGTTGGTCCGATTGGTGAGTTTGAGCACTTGTTGGAAAGCTAACTTCAAGATCTACAACTTTAATGGGGATGAGTTTTGCAAAATCATCCTCGACGAGGCCCGAAAAAATCATTTTCCAACAGTTTGTAATATGGACAAATTCGTGACTTTTTCCAAAGGGGATATTCCACGGAAAATCTCAAAATCTTGAAAAATTGACAATCCGAAATCCTTTGTTGTAGGCAAGGTGTGATGCTATTAAGGCTAGGCAACCAAAAACCACCCACCCGGGATGTCAAAAAATCCCCGAAAAGAAGGCTATATTCCTTACAATAGGAGTTACGGACACATGCTCGGTATTTTCAATGAAACAGGAGACGCGTTGTTCCGATCGGCGAGTTCGAGCACTTGTTGGAAAGCTAACTTCAAGATCTACAACTTTAATAGGGATGAGTTTCGCAAAATCGTCCTCGAAGATGCCCGAAAAAATCATTTTCCAATAGTTTGTAATATGGACAAATTCGTGACTTTTCCAAAGGGGGTAGTCCACGGAAAATCTCAAAATCTTGAAAAAATAAGAATCCAAAATCCTTTGTTGTAGGCAAGGTGTGATGCTATTAAGGCTAGGCAACCAAAAAAAACCTACCCGGGATGTCAAAAATTCCCCGAAAAGAAGGCTATATTCCTTACAATAGGAGTTACAGACACATGCTCGGTATTTTCAATGAATATGGAGACGCGTTGGTCCGATCGTCGAGTTCGAGCACTTGTTGGAAAGCTAACTTCAAGATCTACGACTTTAATGTGGATGAGTTACGCAAAATCGTCCTCGACGATGCCCGAAAAAATCATTTTCCAACAGTTTGTAATATGGACAAATTCGTGACTTTTTCCAAAGGGGGCAGTCCACGGAAAATCTCAAAATTTTCAAAAAATGAAATCCAAAATCCTTTGCTTTAGGTAAGGTGTGATGCTATTAAGGTTAGGAAAAAAATAACCACCAACCCGGGATGTCAAAAAATCCCCGAAAAGAAGGCTATATTCCTTACAATAGGAGTTACGGACAAAAGCTCGGTATTTTCAGTGAAACAGGAGACGCGTTGTTCCGATCGGCGAGTTCGAGCACTTGTTGGAAAGCTAACATCAAGATCGACAACTTTAATGGGGATGAGTTTCACAAAATCGTCCTCGACGATGCCCGAAAAAATCATTTTCCAACAATTTTTAATATGGACAAATTCGTGACTTTTTTCAAAGGGGTTAGTGCACGGAAAATCTCAAAATCATAAAAAAATGAAAATCGAAAATCCTTTGCTGTAGTCAAGGTGTGATGCTATTAACTCTAGGCAACCAAAAACCACCCACCCGGGACGTCAAAAAAGCCCCGAAAAAAAGGCTATATTCCTTACAATAGGAGTTACGGACACATGCTCGGTATTTTCAATGAAACAGGAGACGCGCTGGTCCGATCGGCGAGTTCGAGCACTTGTTGGAAAGCTAACTTCAAGATCTACAACTTTAATGGGGATGAGTTTCAAAAAATCGTCGTCGACGTTGCCCAAAAAAATCATTTTCCAACAGTTTGTAATCTGGACATATTCGTGACTTTCTCCAAAGGGGGTAGTCCACGGAAAATCTCAAAATCATAAAAAATGTAAATCCAAAATCCTCTTCTGTAGGCAAGGTGTGATGCTATTAACTCTAGGAAACAAAAAACCACCCACCCGGGATGTCAAAAAAGCCCCAAAAAGAAGGCTATTTCCTTACAATAGGAGTTATAGACAAAAGCTCGGTATTTTCAATGAAACAGGAGACGCGTTGTTCCGATCTGCGAGTTCGAGCACTTGTTGGAAAGCTAACTTCCAGATCTATGGCCTTAATAGGGATGAGTTTCGCAAAATCCTCCTCGAAGATGCCCGAAAAAATCATTTTCCAAGAGTTTGTAATCTGGACAAATTCGTGACTTTTTCCAAAGGGTGTAGTCCACGGAAAATCTCAAAATCATAAAAAAATGAAAATCCAAAATCCTTTGCTGTAGTCAAGGTGTGATGCTATTATCTCTAGGCAACCAAAAACCACCCACCCGGGATATCAAAAAAGCTTCGAAAAGAAGGCTATATTCCTTACAATAGGAGTTACGGACAAAAGCTCGGTATTTTCAATGAAACAGGAGACGCGTTGTTCCGATCGGCGAGTTCGAGCACTTGTTGGAAAGCTAACTTCAAGATCTATGGCTTTAATAGGGATGAGTTTCGCAAAATCGTCCTCGAAGATGCCCGAAAAAATCATTTTCCAAGAGTTTGTAATCTGGACAAATTCGTGACTTTTTCCAAAGGGGGTAGTCCACGGAAAATATCAAAATCATAAAAAAATGAAAATCCAAAATCCTTTGCTGTAGTCAAGGTGTGATGCTATTATCTCTAGGCAACCAAAAACCACCCACCCGGGATATCAAAAAAGCCCCGAAAAGAAGGCTATACTCCTTACAATAGGAGTTACGGACACATGCTCGGTATTTTCAATGAAACAGGAGACGCGTTGGTCCGATCGGCGAGTTCGAGCAATTGTTGGAAATATAACTTCAAGATCTGCAACTTTAATGGGGATGAGTTTCGCAAAATCGTCTTCGACGATGCCCGTAAAAATCATTTTCCAACAGTTTGTAATCAGGACAAATTCGTGACTTTTTCCAAAGGGGGTAGTCCACGGAAAATCTCAAAATCATAAAAAAATAAAAATCCAAAATCCTTTGTTGTAGTCAAGGTGTGATGCTATTATCTCTAGGCAACCAAAAACCACCCACCCGGGATATCAAAAAAGCCCCGAAAAGAAGGCTATATTCCTTACAATAGGAGGTACGGACAAAAGCTCGGTATTTTCGATGAAACAGGAGACGCGTTGTTCCGATCGGCGAGTTCGAGCACTTGTTGGAAAGCTAACTTCAAGATCTATGGCTTTAATAGGGATGAGTTTCGCAAAATCGTCCTCGAAGATGCCCGAAAAAAATCATTTTCCAAGAGTTTGTAATCTCGACAAATTCGTGACTTTTTCCAAAGGGGGTAGTCCACGGAAAATCTCAAAATCATAAAAAAATGAAAATCCAAAATCCTTTGCTGTAGTCAAGGGGTGATGCTATTATCTCTAGGCAACAAAAAACCACCCACCCGGGATATCAAAAAAGCCCCGAAAAGAAGGCTATACTCCTTACAATAGGAGTTACGGACACATGCTCGGTATTTTCAATGAAACAGGAGACGCGTTGGTCCGATCGGCGAGTTCGAACAATTGTTGGAAAGATAACTTCAAGATCTACAACTTTAATGGGGATGAGTTTCGCAAAATCGTCCTCGACGATGCCCGTAAAAATCATTTTCCAACAGTTTGTAATCTGGACAAATACGTGACTTTTTACAAAGGGGTAGTCCACGAAAAATCTCAAAATCTTAAAAAAATGAAAATCCAAAATCCTTTGCTGTAGGCAAGGTGTGATGCTATTAAGGCTAGGCAACAAAAAACCACCCACCCGAGATATCAAAAAAGCCCCAAAGAAGGCTATATTCCTTACAATAGGAGTTACGGACACATGCTCGGTATTTTCAATGAAACAGGAGACGCGTTGTTCTGATCGGCGAGTTCGAGCACTTGTTGGAAAGCTAACTTCAAGATCGACAACTTTAATGGGGATGAGTTTCGCACAATCGTCCTCGAAGATGCCCGATAAAATCATTTTCCAACAGTTTGTAAAATGGACAAATTCGTGACTTTTTTCAAAGGGGTTAGTCCACGGAAAATCTCAAAATCGTGAAAAAATGAAAATCCAAAATCCTTTGCTGTAGGCAAGGTGTGATGCTATTAAGGCCAGGCAACCAAAAACCACCCACCCGGGATGTCAAAAAATCCCCGAAAAGAAGGCTATATTCCTTACAATAGGAGTTACGGACACATGCTCGGTATTTTCAATGAAACAGGAGACGCGTTGTTTCAATCGGCGAGTTCGAGCACTCGTTGGAAAGCTAACTTCAAGATCTACAACTTTAATGGGGATGATTTTCGCAAAATCGTCCTCGAAGATGCCCGAAAAATTCATTTTCCAAGAGTTTGTAATCTGGACAAATTCGTGACTTTTTCCAAATGGGGTAGTCCACTGAAAATCTCAAAATCATAAAAAAATGAAAATCCAAAATCCTTTGCTGTAGTCAAGGTGTGATGCTATTATCTCTAGGAAACCAAAAACCACCCACCCGGGATATCAAAAAAGCCCCGAAAAGAAGGCTATATTCCTTACAATAGGAGTTACGGACAAAAGCTCGGTATTTTCAATGAAACAGGAGACGCGTTGTTCCGATCGGCGAGTTCGAGCACTTGTTGGAAAGCTAACTTCAAGATCTATGGCTTTAATAGGGATGAGTTTCGCAAAATCTTCCTCGAAGATGCCCGAAAAAAATCATTTTCCAAGAGTTTGTAATCTGGACAAATTCGTGACTTTTTCCAAAGGGGGTAGTCCACGGAAAATCTCAAAATCATAAAAAAATGAAAATCCAAAATCCTTTGCTGTAGTCAAGGTGTGAAGCTATTATCTCTAGGCAACAAAAAACCACCCACCCGGGATATCAAAAAAGCCCCGAAAAGAAGGCTATACTCCTTACAATAGGAGTTACGGACACATGCTCGGTATTTTCAATGAAACAGGAGACGCGTTGGTCCGATCGGCGAGTTCGAGCAATTGTTGGAAAGATAACTTCAAGATCTACAACTTTAATGGGGATGAGTTTCGCAAAATCGTCCTCGACGATGCCCGTAAAAATCATTTTCCAACAGTTTGTAATCTGGACAAATACGTGACTTTTTCAAAAGGGGTAGTCCACGAAAAATCTCAAAATCTTAAAAAATCGAAAATCCAAAATCCTTTTTTGTAGGCAAGGTGCTATGCTATTAAGGCTAGGCAACCAAAAACCACCCACCCGGGATGTCAAAAAATCCCCGAAAAGAAGGCTATATTCCTTACGATAGGAGTTACGGACACATGCTCAGTATTTTCAATGAAACAGGAGACGCGTTGTTCTGATCGGCTATTTCGAGCACTTGTTTGAAAGCTAACTTCAAGATCGACAACTTTAATGGGGATGAGTTTCGCAAAATTGTCCTCGAAGATGCCCGAAAAAATCATTTTCCAACAGTTTGTAATATGGACAAATTCGTGACTTTTTCCAAAGGGGGTAGTCCACGGAAAATCTCAAAATCTTGAAAAAATAAAATTCCAAAATCCTTTGCTGTAGGCAAGGTGTGATGCTATTAAGGCTAGGCAACCGAAAACCACGCACCCGGGATGTCAAAAAATCCCCGAAAAGAAGGCTATATTCCTTACAATAGGAGTTACGAACACATGCTCGGTATTTTCAATGAAACAGGAGACGCGTTGTTCCGATCGGCGAGTTCGAGCACTTGTTGGAAATCTAACTTCAAGATCTACAACTTTAATGGGGATGAGTTTCGCAAAATCGTCCTCGAAGATGCCCGAAAAAATCATTTTCAAACAGTTTGTAATATGGACAAATTCGTGACTTTTTCCAAAGGGGTTAGTCCACGGAAAATCTCAAAATCTTGAAAAAATGAAAATCCAAAATCCTTTGCTGTAGGCAAGGTGTGATGCTATTAAGGCCAGGCAACCAAAAACCACCCACCCGGGATGTCAAAAAATCCCCGAAAAGAAGGCTATATTCTTTACAATAGGAGTTACGGACACATGCTCGGTATTTTCAATGAAACAGGAGACGCGTTGTTTCAATCGGCGAGTTCGAGCACTCGTTGGAAAGATAACTTCAAGATCTACAACTTTAATGCGGATGATTTTCGCAAAATCGTCCTCGAAGATGCCCGAAAAATTCATTTTCCAAGAGTTTGTAATATGGACAAATTCGTGACTTTTTCCAAATGGGGTAGTCCACTGAAAATCTCAAAATCATAAAAAAATGAAAATCCAAAATCCTTTGCTGTAGGCAAGGTGTGATGCTATTAAGGCCAGGCAACCAAAAACCACCCACCCGGGATGTCAAAAAATCCCCGAAAAGAAGGCTATATTCCTTACAATAGGAGTTACGGACACATGCTCGGTATTTTCAATGAAACAGGAGACGCGTTGTTTCAATCGGCGAGTTCGAGCACTCGTTGGAAAGCTAACTTCAAGATCTACAACTTTAATGGGGATGATTTTCGCAAAATCGTCCTCGAAGATGCCCGAAAAATTCATTTTCCAAGAGTTTGTAATCTGGACAAATTCGTGACTTTTTCCAAATGGGGTAGTCCACTGAAAATCTCAAAATCATAAAAAAATGAAAATCCAAAATCCTTTGCTGTAGTCAAGGTGTGATGCTATTATCTCTAGGAAACCAAAAACCACCCACCCGGGATATCAAAAAAGCCCCGAAAAGAAGGCTATATTCCTTACAATAGGAGTTACGGACAAAAGCTCGGTATTTTCAATGAAACAGGAGACGCGTTGTTCCGATCGGCGAGTTCGAGCACTTGTTGGAAAGCTAACTTCAAGATCTATGGCTTTAATAGGGATGAGTTTCGCAAAATCTTCCTCGAAGATGCCCGAAAAAAATCATTTTCCAAGAGTTTGTAATCTGGACAAATTCGTGACTTTTTCCAAAGGGGGTAGTCCACGGAAAATCTCAAAATCATAAAAAAATGAAAATCCAAAATCCTTTGCTGTAGTCAAGGTGTGAAGCTATTATCTCTAGGCAACAAAAAACCACCCACCCGGGATATCAAAAAAGCCCCGAAAAGAAGGCTATACTCCTTACAATAGGAGTTACGGACACATGCTCGGTATTTTCAATGAAACAGGAGACGCGTTGGTCCGATCGGCGAGTTCGAGCAATTGTTGGAAAGATAACTTCAAGATCTACAACTTTAATGGGGATGAGTTTCGCAAAATCGTCCTCGACGATGCCCGTAAAAATCATTTTCCAACAGTTTGTAATCTGGACAAATACGTGACTTTTTCAAAAGGGGTAGTCCACGAAAAATCTCAAAATCTTAAAAAATCGAAAATCCAAAATCCTTTTTTGTAGGCAAGGTGCTATGCTATTAAGGCTAGGCAACCAAAAACCACCCACCCGGGATGTCAAAAAATCCCCGAAAAGAAGGCTATATTCCTTACGATAGGAGTTACGGACACATGCTCAGTATTTTCAATGAAACAGGAGACGCGTTGTTCTGATCGGCTATTTCGAGCACTTGTTTGAAAGCTAACTTCAAGATCGACAACTTTAATGGGGATGAGTTTCGCAAAATTGTCCTCGAAGATGCCCGAAAAAATCATTTTCCAACAGTTTGTAATATGGACAAATTCGTGACTTTTTCCAAAGGGGGTAGTCCACGGAAAATCTCAAAATCTTGAAAAAATAAAATTCCAAAATCCTTTGCTGTAGGCAAGGTGTGATGCTATTAAGGCTAGGCAACCGAAAACCACGCACCCGGGATGTCAAAAAATCCCCGAAAAGAAGGCTATATTCCTTACAATAGGAGTTACGAACACATGCTCGGTATTTTCAATGAAACAGGAGACGCGTTGTTCCGATCGGCGAGTTCGAGCACTTGTTGGAAATCTAACTTCAAGATCTACAACTTTAATGGGGATGAGTTTCGCAAAATCGTCCTCGAAGATGCCCGAAAAAATCATTTTCAAACAGTTTGTAATATGGACAAATTCGTGACTTTTTCCAAAGGGGTTAGTCCACGGAAAATCTCAAAATCTTGAAAAAATGAAAATCCAAAATCCTTTGCTGTAGGCAAGGTGTGATGCTATTAAGGCCAGGCAACCAAAAACCACCCACCCGGGATGTCAAAAAATCCCCGAAAAGAAGGCTATATTCTTTACAATAGGAGTTACGGACACATGCTCGGTATTTTCAATGAAACAGGAGACGCGTTGTTTCAATCGGCGAGTTCGAGCACTCGTTGGAAAGATAACTTCAAGATCTACAACTTTAATGGGGATGATTTTCGCAAAATCGTCCTCGAAGATGCCCGAAAAATTCATTTTCCAAGAGTTTGTAATCTGGACAAATTCGTGACTTTTTCCAAATGGGGTAGTCCACTGAAAATCTCAAAATCATAAAAAAATGAAAATCCAAAATCCTTTGTTGTAGTCAAGGTGTGATGCTATTATCTCTAGGCAACCAAAAACCACCCACCGGGATATCAAAAAAGCCCCGAAAAGAAGGCTATATTCCTTACAATAGGAGTTACGGACAAAAGCTCGGTATTTTCAATGAAACAGGAGACGCGTTGTTCCGATCGGCGAGTTCGAGCACTTGTTGGAAAGCTAACTTCAAGATCTATGGCTTTAATAGGGATGAGTTTCGCAAAATCGTCCTCGAAGATGCCCGAAAAAAATCATTTTCCAAGAGTTTGTAATCTGGACAAATTCGTGACTTTTTCCAAAGGGGGTAGTCCACGGAAAATCTCAAAATCATAAAAAAATGAAAATCCAAAATCCTTTGCTGTAGTCAAGGTGTGAAGCTATTATCTCTAGGCAACAAAAAACCACCCACCCGGGATATCAAAAAAGCCCCGAAAAAAAGGCTATACTCCTTACAATAGGAGTTACGGACACATGCTCGGTATTTTCAATGAAACAGGAGACGCGTTGGTCCGATCGGCGAGTTCGAGCAATTGTTGGAAAGATAACTTCAAGATCTACAACTTTAATGGGGATGAGTTTCGCAAAATCGTCCTCGACGATGCCCGTAAAAATCATTTTCCAACAGTTTGTAATCTGGACAAATACGTGACTTTTTCCAAAGGGGTAGTCCACGAAAAATCTCAAAATCTTAAAAAATTGAAAATCCAAAATCCTTTTTTGTAGGCAAGGTGCTATGCTATTAAGGCTAGGCAACCAAAAACCACCCACCCGGGATGTCAAAAAATCCCCGAAAAGAAGGCTATATTCCTTACAATAGGAGTTACGGACACATGCTCGGTATTTTCAATGAAACAGGAGACGCGTTGTTCTGATCGGCTATTTCGAGCACTTGTTGGAAAGCTAACTTCAAGATCGACAACTTTAATGGGGATGAGTTTCGCAAAATCGTCCTCGAAGATGCCCGAAAAAATCATTTTCCAACATTTTGTAATATGGACAAATTCGTGACTTTTTCCAAAGAGGGGTAGTCCACGGAAAATCTCAAAATCTTGAAAAAATAAAATTCCAAAATCCTTTGCTGTAGGCAAGGTGTGATGCTATTAAGGCTAGGCAACCGAAAACCACGCACCCGGGATGTCAAAAAATCCCCGAAAAGAAGGCTATATTCCTTACAATAGGAGTTACGGACACATGCTCGGTATTTTAAATGAAACAGGAGACGCGTTGTTCCGATCGGCGACTTCGAGCACTTGTTGGAAATCTAACTTCAAGATCTACAACTTTAATGGGGATGAGATTCGCAAAATCGTTCTCGAAGATGCCCGAAAAAATCATTTTCAAACAGTTTGTAATATGGACAAATTCGTGACTTTTTCCAAAGGGGTTAGTCCACGGAAAATCTCAAAATCTTGAAAAAATGAAAATCCAAAATCCTTTGCTGTAGGCAAGGTGTGATGCTATTAAGGCCAGGCAACCAAAAACCACCCACCCGGGATATCAAAAAAGCCCCGAAAAGAAGGCTATATTCCGTACAATAGGAGTTACGGACAAAAGCTCGGTATTTTCAATGAAACAGGAGACGCGTTGTTCCGATCGGCGAGTTCGAGCACTTGTTGGAAAGCTAACTTCAAGATCTATGGCTTTAATAGGGATGAGTTTCGCAAAATCGTCCTCGAAGATGCCCGAAAAAATCATTTTCCAAGAGTTTTTAATCTGGACAAATTCGTGACTTTTTCCAAAGGGGGTAGTCCACGGAAAATCTCAAAATCATAAAAAAATGAAAATCCAAAATCCTTTGTTGTAGTCAAGGTGTGATGCTATTATCTCTAGGCAACCAAAAACCACCCACCCGGGATATCAAAAAAGCCCCGAAAAGAAGGCTATACTCCTTACAATAGGAGTTACGGACACATGCTCGGTATTTTCAATGAAACAGGAGACGCGTTGGTCCGATCGGCGAGTTCGAGCAATTGTTGGAAATATAACTTCAAGATCTACAACTTTAATGGGGATGAGTTTCGCAAAATCGTCCTCGACGATGCCCGTAAAAATCATTTTCCAACAGTTTGTAATCTGGACAAATTCGTGACTTTTTCCAAAGGGGGTAGTCCACGGAAAATCTCAAAATCATAAAAAAATAAAAATCCAAAATCCTTTGTTGTAGTCAAGGTGTGATGCTATTATCTCTAGGCAACCAAAAACCTCCCACCCGGGATATCAAAAAAGCCCCGAAAAGAAGGCTATATTCCGTACAATAGGAGGTACGGACAAAAGCTCGTTATTTTCAATGAAACAGGAGACGCGTTGTTCCGATCGGCGAGTTCGAGCACTTGTTGGAAAGCTAACTTCAAGATCTATGGCTTTAATAGGGATGAGTTTCGCAAAATCGTCCTCGAAGATGCCCGAAAAAAATCATTTTCCAAGAGTTTGTAATCTGGACAAATTCGTGACTTTTTCCAAAGGGGGTAGTCCACGGAAAATCTCAAAATCATAAAAAAATGAAAATCCAAAATCCTTTGCTGTAGTCAAGGTGTGATGCTATTATCTCTAGGCAACAAAAAACCACCCACCCGGGATATCAAAAAAGCCCCGAAAAGAAGGCTATACTCCTTACAATAGGAGTTACGGACACATGCTCGATATTTTCAATGAAACAGGAGACGCGTTGGTCCGATCGGCGAGTTCGAGCAATTGTTGGAAAGATAACTTCAAGATCTACAACTTTAATGAGGATGAGTTTCGCAAAATCGTCCTCGACGATGCCCGTAAAAATCATTTTCCAACAGTTTGTAATCTGGACAAATACGTGACTTTTTCCAAAGGGGTAGTCCACGGAAAATCTCAAAATCTTAAAAAAATGAAAATCCAAAATCCTTTGCTGTAGGCAAGGTGTGATGCTATTAAGGCTAGGCAACCAAAAACCACCCACCCGGGATGTCAAAAAAGCCCCGAAAAGAAGGCTATATTCCTTACGATAGGAGTTACGGACACATGCTCAGTATTTTCAATGAAACAGGAGACGCGTTGTTCTGATCGGCTATTTCGAGCACTTGTTTGAAAGCTAACTTCAAGATTGACAACTTTAATGGGGATGAGTTTCGCAAAATTGTCCTCGAAGATGCCCGAAAAAATCATTTTCCAACAGTTTGTAATATGGACAAATTCGTGACTTTTTCCAAAGGGGGGTAGTCCACGGAAAATCTCAAAATCTTGAAAAAATAAAATTCCAAAATCCTTTGCTGTAGGCAAGGTGTGATGCTATTAAGGCTAGGCAACCGAAAACCACGCACCCGGGATGTCAAAAAATCCCCGAAAAGAAGGCTATATTCCTTACAATAGGAGTTACGAACACATGCTCGGTATTTTCAATGAAAC
Organism: Persicaria maculosa; assembly: GCA_963922045.1. NCBI lineage: Eukaryota > Viridiplantae > Streptophyta > Magnoliopsida > Caryophyllales > Polygonaceae > Persicaria > Persicaria maculosa. The sequence goes on along the minus strand of OY998271.1, from coordinate 1,177,936 downwards.
AGGAGACGCGTTGTTCCGATCGGCGAGTTCGAGCACTTGTTGGAAATCTAACTTCAAGATCTACAACTTTAATGGGGATGAGTTTCGCAAAATCGTCCTCGAAGATGCCCGAAAAAATCATTTTCAAACAGTTTGTAATATGGACAAATTCGTGACTTTTTCCAAAGGGGTTAGTCCACGGAAAATCTCAAAATCTTGAAAAAATGAAAATCCAAAATCCTTTGCTGTAGGCAAGGTGTGATGCTATTAAGGCCAGGCAACCAAAAACCACCCACCCGGGATGTCAAAAAATCCCCGAAAAGAAGGCTATATTCTTTACAATAGGAGTTACGGACACATGCTCGGTATTTTCAATGAAACAGGAGACGCGTTGTTTCAATCGGCGAGTTCGAGCACTCGTTGGAAAGATAACTTCAAGATCTACAACTTTAATGGGGATGATTTTCGCAAAATCGTCCTCGAAGATGCCCGAAAAATTCATTTTCCAAGAGTTTGTAATCTGGACAAATTCGTGACTTTTTCCAAATGGGGTAGTCCACTGAAAATCTCAAAATCATAAAAAAATGAAAATCCAAAATCCTTTGCTGTAGTCAATGTGTGATGCTATTATCTCTAGGCAACCAAAAACCACCCACCGGGATATCAAAAAAGCCCCGAAAAGAAGGCTATATTCCTTACAATAGGAGTTACGGACAAAAGCTCGGTATTTTCAATGAAACAGGAGACGCGTTGTTCCGATCGGCGAGTTCGAGCACTTGTTGGAAAGCTAACTTCAAGATCTATGGCTTTAATAGGGATGAGTTTCGCAAAATCGTCCTCGAAGATGCCCGAAAAAAATCATTTTCCAAGAGTTTGTAATCTGGACAAATTCGTGACTTTTTCCAAAGGGGGTAGTCCACGGAAAATCTCAAAATCATAAAAAAATGAAAATCCAAAATCCTTTGCTGTTGTCAAGGTGTGATGCTATTATCTCTAGGCAACAAAAAACCACCCACCCGGGATATCAAAAAAGCCCCGAAAAGAAGGCTATATTCCTTACAATAGGAGGTACGGAGAAAAGCTCGGTATTTTCAATGAAACAGGAGACGCGTTGTTCCGATCGGCGAGTTCGAGCAATTGTTGGAAAGCTAACTTCAAGATCTATGGCTTTAATAGGGTTGAGTTTCGCAAAATCGTCCTCGAAGATGCCCGAAAAAAATCATTTTCCAAGAGTTTGTAATCTGGACAAATTCGTGACTTTTTCCAACGGGGGTAGTCCACGGAAAATCTCAAAATCATAAAAAAATGAAAATAAAAAATCCTTTGCTGTAGTCTAGGTGTGAAGCTATTATCTCTAGGCAACAAAAAACCACCCACCCGGGATATCAAAAAAGCCCCGAAATGAAGGCTATACTCCTTACAATAGGAGTTACGGACACATGCTCGGTATTTTCAATGAAACAGGAGACGCGTTGGTCCGATCGGCGAGTTCGAGCAATTGTTGGAAAGATAACTTCAAGATCTACAACTTTAATGCGGATGAGTTTTGCAAAATCGTCCTCGACGATGCCCGTAAAAATCATTTTCCAACAGTTTGTAATCTGGACAAATTCGTGACTTTTTCCAAAGGGGGTAGTCCACGGAAAATCTCAAAATCATAAAAAAATAAAAATCCAAAATCCTTTGCTGTAGTCAAGGTGTGATGCTATTATCTCTAGGCAACCAAAAACCACCCACCCGGGATATCAAAAAAGCCCCGAAAAGAAGGCTATATTCCTTACAATAGGAGGTACGGACAAAAGCTCGGTATTTTCAATGAAACAGGAGACGCGTTGTTCCGATCGGCGAGTTCGAGCACTTGTTGGAAAGCTAACTTCAAGATCTATGGCTTTAATAGGGTTGAGTTTCGCAAAATCGTCCTCGAAGATGCCCGAAAAAAATCATTTTCCAAGAGTTTGTAATCTGGACAAATTCGTGACTTTTTCCAACGGGGGTAGTCCACGGAAAATCTCAAAATCATAAAAAAATGAAAATAAAAAATCCTTTGCTGTAGTCTAGGTGTGAAGCTATTATCTCTAGGCAATAAAAAACCACCCACCCGGGATATCAAAAAAGCCCCGAAAAGAAGGCTATACTCCTTACAATAGGAGTTACAGACACATGCTCGGTATTTTCAATGAAACAGGAGACGCGTTGGTCCGATCGGCGAGTTCGAGCACTTGTTGGAAAGCTAACTTCAAGATCTATGGCTTTAATAGGGTTGAGTTTCGCAAAATAATCCTCGAAGATGCCCGAAAAAAATCATTTTCCAAGAGTTTGTAATCTGGACAAATTCGTGACTTTTTCCAACGGGGGTAGTCCACGGAAAATAAAAAATCCTTTGCTGTAGTCTAGGTGTGAAGCTATTATCTCTAGGCAACAAAAAACCACCCACCCGGGATATCAAAAAAGCCCCGAAAAGAAGGCTATACAACTTACAATAGGAGTTACAGACACATGCTCGGTATTTTCAATGAAACAGGAGACGCGTTGGTCCGATCGGCGAGTTCGAGCAATTGTTGGAAATATAACTTCAAGATCTACAACTTTAATGGGGATGAGTTTCGCAAAATCGTCCTCGACGATGCCCGTAAAAATCATTTTCCAACAGTTTGTAATCTACACAAATTCGTGACTTTTTCCAAAGGGGGTAGTCCACGGAAAATCTCAAAATCATAAAAAAATAAAAATCCAAAATCCTTTGCTGTTGTCAAGGTGTGATGCTATTATCTCTAGGCAACCAAAAACCACCCACCCGGGATATCAAAAAAGCCCCGAAAAGAAGGCTATATTCCTTACAATAGGAGGTACGGACAAAAGCTCGGTATTTTCAATGAAACAGGAGACGCGTTGTTCCGATCGGCGAGTTCGAGCACTTGTTGGAAAGCTAACTTCAAGATCTATGGCTTTAATAGGGTTGAGTTTCGCAAAATCGTCCTCGAAGATGCCCGAAAAAAATCATTTTCCAAGAGTTTGTAATCTGGACAAATTCGTGACTTTTTCCAACGGGGGTAGTCCACGGAAAATCTCAAAATCATAAAAAAATGAAAATAAAAAATCCTTTGCTGTAGTCTAGGTGTGAAGCTATTATCTCTAGGCAACAAAAAACCACCCACCCGGGATATCAAAAAAGCCCCGAAAAGAAGGCTATACTCCTTACAATAGGAGTTACGGACACATGCTCGGTATTGTCAATGAAACAGGAGACGCGTTGGTCCGATCGGCGAGTTCGAACAATTGTTGGAAAGATAACTTCAAGATCTACAACTTTAATGGGGATGAGTTTCGCAAAATCGTCCTCGACGATGCCCGTAAAAATCATTTTCCAACAGTTTGTAATCTGGACAAATACGTGACTTTTTCCAAAGGGGTAGTCCACGAAAAATCTCAAAATCTTAAAAAAATGAAAATCCAAAATCCTTTGCTGTAGGCAAGGTGTGATGCTATTAAGGCTAGGCAACAAAAAACCACCCACCCGAGATATCAAAAAAGCCCCAAAGAAGGCTATATTCCTTACAATAGGAGTTACGGACACATGCTCGGTATTTTCAATGAAACAGGAGACGCATTGGTCCGATCGGCGAGTTCGAGCACTTTTTGGAAAGCTAACTTCAAGATCTACAACTTTAATGGGGATGAGTTTCGCAAAATCGTCCTCGACGAGGCCCGAAAAATCATTTTCCAACAGTTTGTAATATGGACAAATTCGTGACTTTTTCCAAAGGGGTTAGTCCACGGAAAATCTCAAAATCTTGAAAAAATGAAAATCCAAAATCCTTTGCTGTAAGCGAGGTGTGATGCTATTAAGGCCAGGCAACCAAAAACCACCCACCCGGGATGTCAAAAAATCCCCGAAAAGAAGGCTATATTCCTTACAATAGGAGTTACGGACACATGCTCGGTATTTTCAATAAAACAGGAGACGCGTTGTTTCAATCGGCGAGTTCGAGCACTCGTTGGAAAGCTAACTTCAAGATCTACAACTTTAATAGGGATGATTTTCGCAAAATCGTCCTCGAAGATGCCCGAAAAATTCATTTTCCAAGAGTTTGTAATCTGGACAAATTCGTGACTTTTTCCAAATGGGGTAGTCCACTGAAAATCTCAAAATCATAAAAAAATGAAAATCCAAAATCATTTGCTGTAGTCAAGGTGTGATGCTATTAACTCTAGGCAACCAAAAACAACCCACCCGGGATGTCAAAAAATACCCGAAAAAAAGGCTATATTCCTTACAATAGGAGTTACGGAGTGAAACAGGAGACGCGTTGTTCCGATCGGCGAGTTCGAGCACTTGTTGGAAAGCTAACTTCAAGATCGACAACTTTAATGGGGATGAGTTTTGCAAAATCGTCCTCGAAGATGCCCGAAAAAATCATTTTCCAATAGTTTGTAATCTGGACAAATTCGTGACTTTTTCCAAAGGGAGTAGTCCACGAAAAATCTCAAAATTTTCAAAAAATGAAAATCCAAAATCCTTTGCTTTTGGCAATGTGTGATGCTATTAAGGCTAGGCAATCAAAAACCACCCACCCGGGATGTCAAAAAATCCCCGAAAAGAAGGCTATATTCCTTACAATAGGAGTTACGGACAAAAGCTCGGTATTTTCAGTGAAACAGGAGACGCGTTGTTCCGATCGGCGAGTTCGAGCACTTGTTGGAAAGCTAACTTCAAAATCTATGGCTTTAATAGGGATGAGTTTCGCAAAATCGTCCTCGAAGATGCCCGAAAAAATCATTTTCCAAGAGTTTTTAATCTGGACAAATTCGTGACTTTTTCCAAAGGGGGTAGTCCACGGAAAATCTCAAAATCATAAAAAAATGAAAATCCAAAATCCTTTGCTGTAGTCAAGGTGTGATGCTATTATCTCTAGGCAACCAAAAACCACCCACCCGGGATATCAAAAAAGCCCCGAAAAGAAGGCTATACTCCTTACAATAGGAGTTACGGACACATGCTCGGTATTTTCAATGAAACAGGAGACGCGTTGGTCCGATCGGCGAGTTCGAGAAATTGTTGGAAATATAACTTCAAGATCTACAACTTTAATGGGGATGAGTTTCGCAAAATCGTCCTCGACGATGCCCGTAAAAATCATTTTCCAACAGTTTGTAATCTGGACAAATTCGTGACTTTTTCCAAAGGGGGTAGTCCACGGAAAATCTCAAAATCATAAAAAAATAAAAATCCAAAATCGTTTGTTGTAGTCAAGGTGTGATGCTATTATCTCTAGGCAACCAAAAACCTCCCACCCGGGATATAAAAAAAGCCCCGAAAAGAAGGCTATATTCCTTACAATAGGAGGTACGGACAAAAGCTCGTTATTTTCAATGAAACAGGAGACGCGTTGTTCCGATCGGCGAGTTCGAGCACTTGTTGGAAAGCTAACTTCAAGATCTATGGCTTTAATAGGGATGAGTTTCGCAAAATCGTCCTCGAAGATGCCCGAAAAAAATCATTTTCCAAGAGTTTGTAATCTGGACAAATTCGTGACTTTTTCCAAAGGGGGGTAGTCCACGGAATATCTCAAAATCATAAAAAAATGAAAATCCAAAATCCTTTGCTGTAGTCAAGGTGTGATGCTATTATCTCTAGGCAACAAAAAACCACCCACCCGGGATATCAAAAAAGCCCCGAAAAGAAGGCTATACTCCTTACAATAGGAGTTACGGACACATGCTCGGTATTTTCAATGAAACAGGAGACGCGTTGGTCTGATCGGCCAGTTCGAGCAATTGTTGGAAAGATAACTTCAAGATCTACAACTTTAATGAGGATGAGTTTCGCAAAATCGTCCTCGACGATGCCCGTAAAAATCATTTTCCAACAGTTTGTAATCTGGACAAATACGTGACTTTTTCCAAAGGGGTAGTCCACGGAAAATCTCAAAATCTTAAAAAAATGAAAATCCAAAATTCTTTGCTGTAGGCAAGGTGTGATGCTATTAAGGCTAGGCAACCAAAAACCACCCACCCGGGATGTCAAAAAAGCCCCGAAAAGAAGGCTATATTCCTTACAATAGGAGTTACGGACACATGCTCGGTATTTTCAATGAAACAGGAGACGCATTGGTCCGATCGGCGAGTTCGAGCACTTTTTGGAAAGCTAACTTCAAGATCTAAAACTTTAATGGGGATGAGTTTCGCAAAATCGTCCTCGACGATGCCCGTAAAAATCATTTTCCAACAGTTTGTAATCTGGACAAATACGTGACTTTTTCCAAAGGGGTAGTCCACGGAAAATCTCAAAATCTTAAAAAAATGGAAATCCAAAATCCTTTGGTGTAGGCAAGGTGTGATGCTATTAAGGCCAGGCAACCAAAAACCACCCACCCGGGATGTCAAAAAATCCCCGAAAAGAAGGCTATATTCCTTACAATAGGAGTTACGGACACATGCTCGGTATTTTCAATGAAACAGGAGACGCGTTGTTTCAATCGGCGAGTTCGAGCACTCGTTGGAAAGATAACTTCAAGATCTACAACTTTAATGAGGATGATTTTCGCAAAATCGTCCTCGAAGATGCCCGAAAAATTCATTTTCCAAGAGTTTGTAATCTGGACAAATTCGTGACTTTTTCCAAATGGGGTAGTCCACTGAAAATCTCAAAATCATAAAAAAATGAAAATCCAAAATCCTTTGCTGTAGTCAAGGTGTGATGCTATTATCTCTAGGCAACCAAAAACCACCCACCCGGGATATCAAAAAAGCCCCGAAAAGAAGGCTATATTCCTTACAATAGGAGTTACGGACAAAAGCTCGGTATTTTCAATGAAACAGGAGACGCGTTGTTCCGATCGGCGAGTTCGAGCACTTGATGGAAAGCTAACTTCAAGATCTATGGCTTTAAAAGGGATGAGTTTCGAAAAATCGTCCTCGAAGATGCCCGAAAAAATCATTTTCCAAGAGTTTGTAATCTGGACAAATTCGTGACTTTTTCCAAATGGGGTAGTCCACGGAAAATCTCAAAATCATAAAAAAATGAAAATCCAAAATCCTTTGCTGTAGTCAAGGTGTGATGCTATTATCTCTAGGCAACCAAAAACCACCCACCCGGGATATCAAAAAAGCCCCGAAAAGAAGGCTATATTCCTTACAATAGGAGGTACGGAGAAAAGCTCGGTATTTTCAATGAAACAGGAGACGCGTTGTTCCGATCGGCGAGTTCGAGCACTTGTTGGAAAGCTAACTTCAAGATCTATGGCTTTAATAGGGTTGAGTTTCGCAAAATCGTCCTCAAAGATGCCCGAAAAAAATCATTTTCCAAGAGTTTGTAATCTGGACAAATTCGTGACTTTTTCCAACGGGGGTAGTCCACGGAAAATCTCAAAATCATAAAAAAATGAAAATAAAAAATCCTTTGCTGTAGTCTAGGTGTGAAGCTATTATCTCTAGGCAACAAAAAACCACCCACCCGGGATATCAAAAAAGCCCCGAAATGAAGGCTATACTCCTTACAATAGGAGTTACGGACACATGCTCGGTATTTTCAATGAAACAGGAGACGCGTTGGTCCGATCGGCGAGTTCGAGCAATTGTTGGAAAGATAACTTCAAGATCTACAACTTTAATGCGGATGAGTTTCGCAAAATCGTCCTCGACGATGCCCGTAAAAATCATTTTCCAACAGTTTGTAATCTGGACAAATTCGTGACTTTTTCCAAAGGGGGTAGTCCACGGAAAATCTCAAAATCATAAAAAAATAAAAATCCAAAATCCTTTGCTGTAGTCAAGGTGTGATGCTATTATCTCTAGGCAACCAAAAACCACCCACCCGGGATATCAAAAAAGCCCCGAAAAGAAGGCTATATTCCTTACAATAGGAGGTACGGACAAAAGCTCGGTATTTTCAATGAAACAGGAGACGCGTTGTTCCGATCGGCGAGTTCGAGCACTTGTTGGAAAGCTAACTTCAAGATCTATGGCTTTAATAGGGTTGAGTTTCGCAAAATCGTCCTCGAAGATGCCCGAAAAAAATCATTTTCCAAGAGTTTGTAATCTGGACAAATTCGTGACTTTTTCCAACGGGGGTAGTCCACAGAAAATAAAAAATCCTTTGCTGTAGTCTAGGTGTGAAGCTATTATCTCTAGGCAACAAAAAACCACCCACCCGGGATATCAAAAAAGCCCCGAAAAGAAGGCTATACTCCTTACAATAGGAGTTACAGACACATGCTCGGTATTTTCAATGAAACAGGAGACGCGTTGGTCCGATCGGCGAGTTCGAGCAATTGTTGGAAATATAACTTCAAGATCTACAACTTTAATGGGGATGAGTTTCGCAAAATCGTCCTCGACGATGCCCGTAAAAATCATTTTCCAACAGTTTGTAATCTGGACAAATTCGTGACTTTTTCCAAAGGGGGTAGTCCACGGAAAATCTCAAAATCATAAAAAAATAAAAATCCAAAATCCTTTGCTGTTGTCAAGGTGTGATGCTATTATCTCTAGGCAACCAAAAACCACCCACCCGGGATATCAAAAAAGCCCCGAAAAGAAGGCTATATTCCTTACAATAGGAGGTACGGACAAAAGCTCGGTATTTTCAATGAAACAGGAGACGCGTTGTTCCGATCGGCGAGTTCGAGCACTTGTTGGAAAGCTAACTTCAAGATCTATGGCTTTAATAGGGTTGAGTTTCGCAAAATCGTCCTCGAAGATGCCCGAAAAAAATCATTTTCCAAGAGTTTGTAATCTGGACAAATTCGTGACTTTTTCCAACGGGGGTAGTCCACGGAAAATCTCAAAATCATAAAAAAATGAAAATAAAAAATCCTTTGCTGTAGTCTAGGTGTGAAGCTATTATCTCTAGGCAACAAAAAACCACCCACCCGGGATATCAAAAAAGCCCCGAAAAGAAGGCTATACTCCTTACAATAGGAGTTACGGACACATGCTCGGTATTTTCAATGAAACAGGAGACGCGTTGGTCCGATCGGCGAGTTCGAACAATTGTTGGAAAGATAACTTCAAGATCTACAACTTTAATGGGGATGAGTTTCGCAAAATCGTCCTCGACGATGCCCGTAAAAATCATTTTCCAACAGTTTGTAATCTGGACAAATACGTGACTTTTTCCAAAGGGGTAGTCCACGAAAAATCTCAAAATCTTAAAAAAATGAAAATCCAAAATCCTTTGCTGTAGGCAAGGTGTGATGCTATTAAGGCTAGGCAACAAAAAACCACCCACCCGAGATATCAAAAAAGCCCCAAAGAAGGCTATATTCCTTACAATAGGAGTTACGGACACATGCTCGGTATTTTCAATGAAACAGGAGACGCATTGGTCCGATCGGCGAGTTCGAGCACTTTTTGGAAAGCTAACTTCAAGATCTACAACTTTAATGGGGATGAGTTTCGCAAAATCGTCCTCGACGAGGCCCGAAAAATCATTTTCCAACAGTTTGTAATATGGACAAATTCGTGACTTTTTCCAAAGGGGTTAGTCCACGGAAAATCTCAAAATCTTGAAAAAATGAAAATCCAAAATCCTTTGCTGTAAGCGAGGTGTGATGCTATTAAGGCCAGGCAACCAAAAACCACCCACCCGGGATGTCAAAAAATCCCCGAAAAGAAGGCTATATTCCTTACAATAGGAGTTACGGACACATGCTCGGTATTTTCAATAAAACAGGAGACGCGTTGTTTCAATCGGCGAGTTCGAGCACTCGTTGGAAAGCTAACTTCAAGATCTACAACTTTAATAGGGATGATTTTCGCAAAATCGTCCTCGAAGATGCCCGAAAAATTCATTTTCCAAGAGTTTGTAATCTGGACAAATTCGTGACTTTTTCCAAATGGGGTAGTCCACTGAAAATCTCAAAATCATAAAAAAATGAAAATCCAAAATCATTTGCTGTAGTCAAGGTGTGATGCTATTAACTCTAGGCAACCAAAAACAACCCACCCGGGATGTCAAAAAATACCCGAAAAAAAGGCTATATTCCTTACAATAGGAGTTACGGAGTGAAACAGGAGACGCGTTGTTCCGATCGGCGAGTTCGAGCACTTGTTGGAAAGCTAACTTCAAGATCGACAACTTTAATGGGGATGAGTTTTGCAAAATCGTCCTCGAAGATGCCCGAAAAAATCATTTTCCAATAGTTTGTAATCTGGACAAATTCGTGACTTTTTCCAAAGGGAGTAGTCCACGAAAAATCTCAAAATTTTCAAAAAATGAAAATCCAAAATCCTTTGCTTTTGGCAATGTGTGATGCTATTAAGGCTAGGCAATCAAAAACCACCCACCCGGGATGTCAAAAAATCCCCAAAAAGAAGGCTATATTCCTTACAATAGGAGTTACGGACAAAAGCTCGGTATTTTCAGTGAAACAGGAGACGCGTTGTTCCGATCGGCGAGTTCGAGCACTTGTTGGAAAGCTAACTTCAAAATCTATGGCTTTAATAGGGATGAGTTTCGCAAAATCGTCCTCGAAGATGCCCGAAAAAATCATTTTCCAAGAGTTTTTAATCTGGACAAATTCGTGACTTTTTCCAAAGGGGGTAGTCCACGGAAAATCTCAAAATCATAAAAAAATGAAAATCCAAAATCCTTTGCTGTAGTCAAGGTGTGATGCTATTATCTCTAGGCAACCAAAAACCACCCACCCGGGATATCAAAAAAGCCCCGAAAAGAAGGCTATACTCCTTACAATAGGAGTTACGGACACATGCTCGGTATTTTCAATGAAACAGGAGACGCGTTGGTCCGATCGGCGAGTTCGAGAAATTGTTGGAAATATAACTTCAAGATCTACAACTTTAATGGGGATGAGTTTCGCAAAATCGTCCTCGACGATGCCCGTAAAAATCATTTTCCAACAGTTTGTAATCTGGACAAATTCGTAACTTTTTCCAAAGGGGGTAGTCCACGGAAAATCTCAAAATCATAAAAAAATAAAAATCCAAAAAACTTTGTTGTAGTCAAGGTGTGATGCTATTATCTCTAGGCAACCAAAAACCTCCCACCCGGGATATCAAAAAAGCCCCGAAAAGAAGGCTATATTCCTTACAATAGGAGGTACGGACAAAAGCTCGTTATTTTCAATGAAACAGGAGACGCGTTGTTCAGATCGGCGAGTTCGAGCACTTGTTGGAAAGCTAACTTCAAGATCTATGGCTTTAATAGGGATGAGTTTCGCAAAATCGTCCTCGAATATGCCCGAAAAAAATCATTTTCCAAGAGTTTGTAATCTGGACAAATTCGTGACTTTTTCCAAAGGGGGGTAGTCCACGGAATATCTCAAAATCATAAAAAAATGAAAATCCAAAATCCTTTGCTGTAGTCAAGGTGTGATGCTATTATCTCTAGGCAACAAAAAACCACCCACCCGGGATATCAAAAAAAGCCCCGAAAAGAAGGCTATACTCCTTACAATAGGAGTTACGGACACATGCTCGGTATTTTCAATGAAACAGTAGACGCGTTGGTCTGATCGGCGAGTTCGAGCAATTGTTGGAAAGATAACTTCAAGATCTACAACTTTAATGAGGATGAGTTTCGCAAAATCGTCCTCGACGATGCCCGTAAAAATCATTTTCCAACAGTTTGTAATCTGGACAAATACGTGACTTTTTCCAAAGGGGTAGTCCACGGAAAATCTCAAAATCTTAAAAAAATGAAAATCCAAAATTCTTTGCTGTAGTCAAGGTGTGATGCTATTAAGGCTAGGCAACCAAAAACCACCCACCCGGGATGTCAAAAAAGCCCCGAAAAGAAGGCTATATTCCTTACAATAGGAGTTACGGACACATGCTCGGTATTTTCAATGAAACAGGAGACGCATTGGTCCGATCGGCGAGTTCGAGCACTTTTTGGAAAGCTAACTTCAAGATCTACAACTTTAATGGGGATGAGTTTCGCAAAATCGTCCTCGACGATGCCCGTAAAAATCATTTTCCAACAGTTTGTAATCTGGACAAATACGTGACTTTTTCCAAAGGGGTAGTCCACGGAAAATCTCAAAATCTTAAAAAAATGGAAATCCAAAATCCTTTGGTGTAGGCAAGGTGTGATGCTATTAAGGCCAGGCAACCAAAAACCACCCACCCGGGATGTCAAAAAATCCCCGAAAAGAAGGCTATATTCCTTACAATAGGAGTTACGGACACATGCTCGGTATTTTCAATGAAACAGGAGACGCGTTGTTTCAATCGGCGAGTTCGAGCACTCGTTGGAAAGATAACTTCAAGATCTACAACTTTAATGAGGATGATTTTCGAAAAATCGTCCTCGAAGATGCCCGAAAAATTCATTTTCCAAGAGTTTGTAATCTGGACAAATTCGTGACTTTTTCCAAATGGGGTAGTCCACTGAAAATCTCAAAATCATAAAAAAATGAAAATCCAAAATCCTTTGCTGTAGTCAAGGTGTGATGCTATTATCTCTAGGCAACCAAAAACCACCCACCCGGGATATCAAAAAAGCCCCGAAAAGAAGGCTATATTCCTTACAATAGGAGTTACGGACAAAAGCTCGGTATTTTCAATGAAACAGGAGACGCGTTGTTCCGATCGGCGAGTTCGAGCACTTGATGGAAAGCTAACTTCAAGATCTATGGCTTTAAAAGGGATGAGTTTCGAAAAATCGTCCTCGAAGATGCCCGAAAAAATCATTTTCCAAGAGTTTGTAATCTGGACAAATTCGTGACTTTTTCCAAAGGGGGTAGTCCACGGAAAATCTCAAAATCATAAAAAAATGAAAATCCAAAATCCTTTGCTGTAGTCAAGGTGTGATGCTATTATCTCTAGGCAACCAAAAACCACCCACCCGGGATATCAAAAAAGCCCCGAAAAGAAGGCTATACTCCTTACAATAGGAGTTACGGACACATGCTCGGTATTTTCAATGAAACAGGAGACGCGTTGGTCCGATCGGCGAGTTCGAGAAATTGTTGGAAATATAACTTCAAGATCTACAACTTTAATGGGGATGAGTTTCGCAAAATCGTCCTCGACGATGCCCGTAAAAATCATTTTCCAACAGTTTGTAATCTGGACAAATTCGTGACTTTTTCCAAAGGGGGTAGTCCACGGAAAATCTCAAAATCATAAAAAAATAAAAATCCAAAAAACTTTGTTGTAGTCAAGGTGTGATGCTATTATCTCTAGGCAACCAAAAACCTCCCACCCGGGATATCAAAAAAGCCCCGAAAAGAAGGCTATATTCCTTACAATAGGAGGTACGGACAAAAGCTCGTTATTTTCAATGAAACAGGAGACGCGTTGTTCAGATCGGCGAGTTCGAGCACTTGTTGGAAAGCTAACTTCAAGATCTATGGCTTTAATAGGGATGAGTTTCGCAAAATCGTCCTCGAATATGCCCGAAAAAAATCATTTTCCAAGAGTTTGTAATCTGGACAAATTCGTGACTTTTTCCAAAGGGGGGTAGTCCACGGAATATCTCAAAATCATAAAAAAATGAAAATCCAAAATCCTTTGCTGTAGTCAAGGTGTGATGCTATTATCTCTAGGCAACAAAAAACCACCCACCCGGGATATCAAAAAAAGCCCCGAAAAGAAGGCTATACTCCTTACAATAGGAGTTACGGACACATGCTCGGTATTTTCAATGAAACAGTAGACGCGTTGGTCTGATCGGCGAGTTCGAGCAATTGTTGGAAAGATAACTTCAAGATCTACAACTTTAATGAGGATGAGTTTCGCAAAATCGTCCTCGACGATGCCCGTAAAAATCATTTTCCAACAGTTTGTAATCTGGACAAATACGTGACTTTTTCCAAAGGGGTAGTCCACGGAAAATCTCAAAATCTTAAAAAAATGAAAATCCAAAATTCTTTGCTGTAGTCAAGGTGTGATGCTATTAAGGCTAGGCAACCAAAAACCACCCACCCGGGATGTCAAAAAAGCCCCGAAAAGAAGGCTATATTCCTTACAATAGGAGTTACGGACACATGCTCGGTATTTTCAATGAAACAGGAGACGCATTGGTCCGATCGGCGAGTTCGAGCACTTTTTGGAAAGCTAACTTCAAGATCTACAACTTTAATGGGGATGAGTTTCGCAAAATCGTCCTCGACGATGCCCGTAAAAATCATTTTCCAACAGTTTGTAATCTGGACAAATACGTGACTTTTTCCAAAGGGGTAGTCCACGGAAAATCTCAAAATCTTAAAAAAATGGAAATCCAAAATCCTTTGGTGTAGGCAAGGTGTGATGCTATTAAGGCCAGGCAACCAAAAACCACCCACCCGGGATGTCAAAAAATCCCCGAAAAGAAGGCTATATTCCTTACAATAGGAGTTACGGACACATGCTCGGTATTTTCAATGAAACAGGAGACGCGTTGTTTCAATCGGCGAGTTCGAGCACTCGTTGGAAAGATAACTTCAAGATCTACAACTTTAATGAGGATGATTTTCGAAAAATCGTCCTCGAAGATGCCCGAAAAATTCATTTTCCAAGAGTTTGTAATCTGGACAAATTCGTGACTTTTTCCAAATGGGGTAGTCCACTGAAAATCTCAAAATCATAAAAAAATGAAAATCCAAAATCCTTTGCTGTAGTCAAGGTGTGATGCTATTATCTCTAGGCAACCAAAAACCACCCACCCGGGATATCAAAAAAGCCCCGAAAAGAAGGCTATATTCCTTACAATAGGAGTTACGGACAAAAGCTCGGTATTTTCAATGAAACAGGAGACGCGTTGTTCCGATCGGCGAGTTCGAGCACTTGATGGAAAGCTAACTTCAAGATCTATGGCTTTAAAAGGGATGAGTTTCGAAAAATCGTCCTCGAAGATGCCCGAAAAAATCATTTTCCAAGAGTTTGTAATCTGGACAAATTCGTGACTTTTTCCAAAGGGGGTAGTCCACGGAAAATCTCAAAATCATAAAAAAATGAAAATCCAAAATCCTTTGCTGTAGTCAAGGTGTGATGCTATTATCTCTAGGCAACCAAAAACCACCCACCCGGGATATCAAAAAAGCCCCGAAAAGAAGGCTATACTCCTTACAATAGGAGTTACGGACACATGCTCGGTATTTTCAATGAAACAGGAGACGCGTTGGTCCGATCGGCGAGTTCGAGCAATTGTTGGAAATATAACTTCAAGATCTACAACTTTAATGGGGATGAGTTTCGCAAAATCGTCCTCGACGATGCCCGTAAAAATCATTTTCCAACAGTTTGTAATCTGGACAAATTCGTGACTTTTTCCAAAGGGGGTAATCCACGGAAAATCTCAAAATCATAAAAAAATAAAAATCCAAAATCCTTTGCTGTAGTCAAAGTGTGATGCTATTATCTCTAGGCAACCAAAAACCACCCACCCGGGATATCAAAAAAGCCCCGAAAAGAAGGCTATATTCCTTACAATAGGAGGTACGGACAAAAGCTCGGTATTTTCAATGAAACAGGAGACGCGTTGTTCCGATCGGCGAGTTCGAGCACTTGTTGGAAAGCTAACTTCAAGATCTATGGCTTTAATAGGGATGAGTTTCGCAAAATCGTCCTCGAAGATGCCCGAAAAAAATCATTTTCCAAGAGTTTGTAATCTGGACAAATTCGTGACTTTTTCCAACGGGGGTAGTCCACGGAAAATCTCAAAATCATAAAAAAATGAAAATAAAAAATCCTTTGCTGTAGTCTAGGTGTGAAGCTATTATCTCTAGGCAACAAAAAACCACCCACCCGGGATATCAAAAAAGCCCCGAAAAGAAGGCTATACTCCTTACAATAGGAGTTATGGACACATGCTCGGTATTTTCAATGAAACAGGAGACGCGTTGGTCCGATCGGCGAGTTCGAGCAATTGTTGGAAAGATAACTTCAAGATCTACAACTTTAATGGGGATGAGTTTCGCAAAATCGTCCTCGACGATGCCCGTAAAAATCATTTTCCAACAGTTTGTAATCTGGACAAATACGTGACTTTTTCCAAAGGGGTAGTCCACGAAAAATCTCAAAATCTTAAAAAAATGAAAATCCAAAATCCTTTGCTGTAGGCAAGGTGTGATGCTATTAAGGCTAGGCAACAAAAAACCACCCACCCGGGATATCAAAAAAGCCCCGAAAAGAAGGCTATATTCCTTACAATAGGAGTTACGGACACATGCTCGGTATTTTCAATGAAACAGGAGACGCATTGGTCCGATCGGCGAGTTCGAGCACTTTTTGGAAAGCTAACTTCAAGATCTACAACTTTAATGGGGATGAGTTTCGCAAAATCGTCCTCGACGAGGCCCGAAAAATCATTTTCCAACAGTTTGTAATATGGACAAATTCGTGACTTTTTCCAAAGGGGTTAGTCCACGGAAAATCTCAAAATCTTGAAAAAATGAAAATCCAAAATCCTTTGCTGTAAGCAAGGTGTGATGCTATTAAGGCCAGGCAACCAAAAACCACCCACCCGGGATGTCAAAAAATCCCCGAAAAGAAGGCTATATTCCTTACAATAGGAGTTACGGACACATGCTCGGTATTTTCAATAAAAAACAGGAGACGCGTTGTTTCAATCGGCGAGTTCGAGCACTGTTGGAAAGCTAACTTCAAGATCTACAACTTTAATAAGGATGATTTTCGCAAAATCGTCCTCGAAGATGCCCGAAAAATTCATTTTCTAAGAGTTTGTAATCTGGACAAATTCGTGACTTTTTCCAAATGGGGGGTAGTCCACTGAAAATCTCAAAATCATAAAAAAATGAAAATCCAAAATCCTTTGCTGTAGTCAAGGTGTGATGCTATTAACTCTAGGCAACCAAAAACAACCCACCCGGGATGTCAAAAAATACCCGAAAAGAAGGCTATATTCCTTACAATAGGAGTTACGGAGTGAAACAGGAGACGCGTTGTTCCGATCGGCGAGTTCGAGCACTTGTTGGAAAGCTAACTTCAAGATCGACAACTTTAATGGGGATGAGTTTTGCAAAATCGTCCTCGAAGATGCCCGAAAAAATCATTTTCCAATAGTTTGTAATCTGGACAAATTCGTGACTTTTTCCAAAGGGGGTAGTCCACGAAAAATCTCAAAATTTTCAAAAAATGAAAATCCAAAATCCTTTGCTTTTGGCAATGTGTGATGCTATTAAGGCTAGGCAATCAAAAACCACCCACCCGGGATGTCAAAAAATCCCCGAAAAGAAGGCTATATTCCTTACAATAGGAGTTACGGAAAAAAGCTCGGTATTTTCAGTGAAACAGGAGACGCGTTGTTCCGATCGGCGAGTTCGAGCACTTGTTGGAAAGCTAACTTCAAGATCGACAACTTTAATGGGGATGAGTTTTGCAAAATCGTCCACGAAGATGCCCGAAAAAATCATTTTCTAATAGTTTGTAATCTGGACAAATTCGTGACTTTTTCCAAAGGGGGTAGTCCACGGAAAATCTCAAAATCTTTAAAAAATGAAATCCAAAATCCTTTGCTGTAGGCAAGGTGTGATGCTATTAATGCTAGGCAACCAAAAACCACCCACCCGGGATGTCAAAAAATCCCCGAAAAGAAGGCTATATTCCTTACAATAAGAGTTACGGACACATGCTCGGTATTTTCAATGAAACAGAAGACGCGTTGGTCCGATCGGCGAGTTCGAGCACTTGTTGGAAAGCTAATTTCAAGATCTACGACTTTAATGAGGATGAGTTTCGCAAAATCGTCCTCGACGATGCCCGAAATAATCATTTTCCAACAGTTTGTAATCTAGACAAATTCGTGACTTTTTACAAAGGGGTTAGTCCATGGAAAATCTCAAAATCATAAAAAAATGAAAATCCAAAATCCTTTGCTGTAGTCAAGGTGTGATGTTATTAACTCTAGGCAACAAAAAACCACCCACCCGGGACGTCAAAAAAGCCCCGAAAAGAAGGCTATATTCCTTACAAAAGGAGTTACGGACAAATGCTCGTTATTTTCAATGAAACAGGAGACACGTTGTTCCGATCGGCGAGTTCGAGCACTTGTTGGAAAGCTAACTTAAAGATCTATGGCTTTAATAGGGATGAGTTATGCAAAATCGTCCTCGACGAGGCCCGAAAAAATCATTTTCCAATAGTTTGTAATATGGACAAATTCGTGACTTTTCCAAAGGGGGTAGTCCACGGAAAATCTCAAAATCTTGAAAAAATGAAAATCCAAAATCCTTTGCTGTAGGCAAGGTGTGATGCTATTAAGGCTAGGCAACCAAAAACAACCTACCCGGGATGTCAAAAAATCCCCGAAAAGAA
Source organism: Persicaria maculosa (assembly GCA_963922045.1). Taxonomy (NCBI): domain Eukaryota; kingdom Viridiplantae; phylum Streptophyta; class Magnoliopsida; order Caryophyllales; family Polygonaceae; genus Persicaria; species Persicaria maculosa. The sequence continues at coordinate 1,159,738 of OY998271.1, read as the reverse complement.
GGCTATTTTCCTTACAATAGGATTTACGGACACATGCTCGGTATTTTCAATGAAACAGGAGACGCGTTTGTCCGATTGGCGAGTTTGAGCACTTGTTGGAAAGCTAACTTCAAGATCTACAACTTTAATGGGGATGAGTTTCGCAAAATCGTCCTCGACGAGGCCCGAAAAAATCATTTTCCAACAGTTTGTAATATGGACATATTCGTGACTTTTTCCAAAGGGGATAGTCCACGGAAAATCTCAAAATCTTGAAAAAATATAATTCCAAAACCCTTTGCTGTAGGCAAGGTGTGATGCTATTAAGGCTAGGCAACCAAAAACCACCCACCCGGGATGTCAAAAAATCCCCGAAAAGAAGGCTATATTCCTTACAATAGGAGTTACGGACACATGCTCGGTATTTTCAATGAAACAGGAGACGCGTTGTTCCGATCGGCGAGTTCGAGCACTTGTTGAAAAGCTAACTTCAAGATCTACAACTTTAATAGGGATGACTTTCGCAAAATCGTCCTCGAAAATGCCCGAAAAAATCATTTTCCAAGAGTTTGTAATCTGGACAAATTCGTGACTTTTTCCAAAAGCGGTAGTCCACGGAAAATCTCAAAATCATAAAAAAATGAAAATCCAAAATCCTTTGCTTTAGTCAAGGTGTGATGCTATTAACTCTAGGCAACCAAAAACAACCCACCCGGGATGTCAAAAAATACCCGAAAAGAAGGCTATATTCCTTACAATAGGAGTTACGGACACATGCTCGGTATTTTCAATGAATATGGAGACGCGTTGGTCCGATCGGCGAGTTCGAGCACTTGATGGAAAGCTAACTTCAAGATCTACGACTTTAATGAGGATGAGTATCGCAAAATCGTCCTCAACGATGCCCGAAAAAATCATTTTCAAACAGTTTGTAATATGGACAAATTCGTGACTTTTTCCAAAGGGGGTAGTCCACGAAAAATCTCAAAATTTTCAAAAAATGAAAATCCAAAATCCTTTGCTTTAGGCAAGGTGTGATGCTATTAAGGCTAGGCAACCAAAAACCACCCACCCGGGATGTCAAAAAATCCCCGAAAAGAAGGCTATATTCCTTACAATAGGAGTTACGGACAAAAGCTCGGTATTTTCAGTGAAATAGGAGACGCGTTGTTCCGATCGGCGAGTTCGAGCACTTGTGGGAAAGCTAACTTCAAGATCGAAAACTTTAATGGGGATGAGTTTCACAAAATCGTCCTCGACGATGCCCGAAAAAATCATTTTCCAACAATTTGTTATATGGACAAATTCGTGACTTTTTTCAAAGGGGTTAGTGCACGGAAAATCTCAAAATCATAAAAAAATGAAAATCGAAAATCCTTTGCTGTAGTCAAGGTGTGATTCTATTAACTCTAGGCAACCGAAAACCACCCACCCAGGACGTCAAAAAAGCCCCGAAAAAAAGGCTATATTCCTTACAATAGGAGTTACGGACACATGCTCGGTATTTTCAATGAAACAGGAGACGCGCTGGTCCGATCGGCGAGTTCGAGCACTTGTTGGAAAGCTAACTTCCAGATCTATGGCCTTAATAGGGATGAGTTTCACAAAATCGTCCTCGAAGATGCCCGAAAAAATCATTTTCCAAGAGTTTGTAATCTGGACAAATTCGTGACTTTTTCCATAGGGGGTAGTCCACGGAAAATCTCAAAATCATAAAAAAATGAAAATCCAAAATCCTTTGTTGTAGTCAAGGTGTGATGCTATTATCTCTAGGTAACCAAAAACCACCCACCCGGGATATCAAAAAAGCCCCGAAAAGAAGGCTATATTCCTTACAATAGGAGTTACGGACAAAAGCTCGGTATTTTCAATGAAACAGGAGACGCGTTGTTCCGATCGGCGAGTTCGAGCACTTGTTGGAAAGCTAACTTCAAGATCTATGGCTTTAATAGGGATGAGTTTCGCAAAATCATCCTCGAAGATGCCCGAAAAAATCATTTTTCAAGAGTTTGTAATTTGGACAAATTCGTGACTTTTTCCAAAGGGGGTAGTCCACGGAAAATCTCATAATCATAAAAAAAATGAAAATCCAAAATCCTTTGCTGTAGTCAAGGTGTGATGCTATTATCTCTAGGCAACAAAAAACCACCCACCCGGGATATCAAAAAAGCCCCGAAAAGAAGGCTATACTCCTTACAATAGGAGTTACGGACACATGCTCGGTATTTTCAATGAAACAGGAGACGCGTTGGTACGATCGGCGAGTTCGAGCAATTGTTGGAAAGATAACTTCAAGATCTACAACTTTAATTAGGATGTGTTTCGCAAAATCGTCCTCGACGATGCCCGAAAAAATCATTTTCCAACAGTTTGTAATCTGGACAAATACGTGACTTTTTCCAAAGGGGGTAGTCCACGGAAAATCTCAAAATCTTGAAAAATTGAAATTCCAAAATCTTTTGTTGTAGGCAAGGTGTGATGCTATTAAGGTTAGGCAACCAAAAACCACCCACCCGGGATGTCAAAAAATCCCCGAAAAGAAGGCTATATTCCTTACAATAGGAGTTACGGACACGTGATCGGTATTTTCAATGAAACAGGAGACGCTTGGTTCCGATCGGCGATTTCGAGCACTTGTTGGAAAGCTAACTTCAAGATCGACAACTTTAATGGGGATGAGTTTCGAAAAATCGTCCTCGAAGATGCCCGAAATAATCATTTTCCAAAAAATTGTAATATGGACAAATTCGTGACTTTTTCCATAGGGGTAGTCCACGGAAAATCTTAAAAGCTTTAAAAAATGAAAATCCAAAATCCTTTGCTGTAGGCAAGGTGTGATACTATTAAGGCTAGGCAACCAAAAACCACCCACCCGGGATGTCAAAAAAGCCCCGAAAAGAAGGCTATATTCCTTACAATAGGAGTTACGGACACATGCTCGGTATTTTAAATGAAACAGGAGATGCATTGGTCCGATCGGCGAGTTCGAGCACTTTTTCGAAAGCTAACTTCAAGATCTACAACTTTAATGTGGATGAGTTTCGCAAAATCGTCCACGACGAGGCCCGAAAAATCATTTTCCAACAGTTTGTAATATGGACAAATTCGTGACTTTTTCCAAAGGGGTTAGTCCACGGAAAATCTCAAAATCTTGAAAAAATGAAAATCCAAAATCCTTTGTTGTAGTCAAGGTGTGATGCTATTAAGGCTAGGCAACCAAAAACCACCCACCCGGGATGTCAAAAAATTCCCGAAAAGAAGGCTATATTCCTTACAATAGGAGTTACGGACACATGCTCGGTATTTTCAATGAAACAGGAGACGCGTTGGTCCGATCGGCGAGTTCGAGCAATTGTTGGAAAGATAACTTCAAGATCTACAACTTTAATGAGGATGAGTTTCGCAAAATCGTCCTCGATGATGCCCGTAAAAATCATTTTCCAACAGTTTGTAATCTGGACAAATACGTGACTTTTTCCAAAGGGGTAATCCACGGAAAATTTCAAAATCTTGAAAAATTGAATATCCAAAATCCTTTTTTGTAGGCAAGGTGTTATGCTATTAAGGCTAGGCAACCAAAAACCACCCACCCGGGATGTCAAAAAATCCCCGAAAAGAAGGCTATATTCCTTACAATAAGAGTTACGGACACATGCTCGGTATTTTCAATGAAACAGGAGACGCGTTGTTCCGATCGGCGATTTCGAGCACTTGTTGGAAAGCTAACTTCAAGATCGACAACTTTAATGGGGATGAGTTTCGCAAAATCGTTCTCGAAGATGCCCGAAAAAATCATTTTCCAACAGTTTGTAATATGGACAAATTCGTGACTTTTTCCAAAGGGGGTAGTCCACGGAAAATCTCAAAATCTTGAAAAAATATAATTCCAAAACCCTTTGCTGTAGGCAAGGTGTGATGCTATTAAGGCTAGGCAACCAAAAACCACCCACCCGGGATGTCAAAAAATCCCCGAAAAGAAGGCTATATTCCTTACAATAGGAGTTACGGACACATGCTCGGTATTTTCAATGAAAAAGGAGACGCGTTGTTCCGATCGGCGAGTTCGAGCACTTGTTGGAAAGCTAACTTCAAAATCTACAACTTTAATGGGGATGAGTTTCGCAAAATCGTCCTCGAAGATGCCCGAAAAAATAATTTTCCAACAGTTTGTAATATCGACAAATTCGTGACTTTTTCCAAAGGGGGTAGTCCACGGAAAATCTCAAAATCTTGTAAAAATGAAAATCCAAAATCCTTTGCTGTAGGCAAGGTGTGATGCTATTAAGGCCAGGCAACAAAAAACCACCCACCCGGGATGTCAAAAAATCCCCGAAAAGAAGGCTATATTCCTTACAATAGGAGTTACGGACACATGCTCGGTATTTTCAATGAAACAGGAGACGCGTTGATTCAATCGGCGAGTTCGAGCACTCGTTGGAAAGCGAACTTCAAGATCTACAAATTTAATGGGGATGAGTTTCTCAAAATCGTCCTCGAAGATGCCCGAAAAATTCATTTTCCAAGAGTTTGTAATCTGGACAAATTCGTGACTTTTTCCAAAGGGGGTAGTCCACGGAAAATCTCAAAATCATAAAAAAATGAAAATCCAAAATCCTTTGTTGTAGTCAAGGTGTGATGCTATTATCTCTAGGCTACCAAAAACTACCCACCCGGGATATCAAAAAAGCCCTGAAAAGAAGGCTATATTCCTTACAATAGGAGTTACGGACACATGCTCGGTATTTTCAATGAAACAGGAGACGCGTTGGTCCGATCGGCGAGTTCGAGCAATTGTTGGAAAGATAACTTCAAGATCTAAGACTTTAATGGGGATGAGTTTCGCAAAATCGTCCTCGACGAGGCCCGAAAAATCATTTTCCTACAGTTTGTAATATGGACAAATTCGTGACTTTTTCCAAAGGGGTTAGTCCACGGAAAATCTCAAAATCTTGAGAAAATGAAAATCCAAAATCCTTTGCTGTCGGCAAGGTGTGTTGCTATTAAGGCTAGGAAACCAAAAACCACCCACCCGGGATGTCAAAAAATCCCCGAAAAGAAGGCTATATTCCTTACAATAGGAGTTACGGACACATGCTCGGTATTTTCAATGAAACAGGAGACGCGTTGGTCCGATCGGCGAGTTCGAGCACTTGTTGGAAAGATAACTTCAAGATCTACAACTTTAATGGGGATGAGTTTCGCAAAATTGTCCTCGACGATGCCCGTAAAAATCATTTTCCAACAGTTTGTAATCTGAACAAATACGTGACTTTTTCCAAAGGGGTAGTCCACGGAAAATCTCAAAATCTTGAAAAAATGAAAATCCAAAATCCTTTGCTGTAGGCAAGGTGTGATGCTATTAAGGCTAGGCCACCAAAAAACACCCACCCGGGATGTCAAAAAATCCCCGAAAAGAAGGCTATATTCCTTACAATAGGAGTTACGGACACATGCTCGGTATTTTCAATGAAACAGGAGACGCGTTGGTCCGATCGGCGAGTTGGAGCACTTGTTGGAAAGATAACTTCAAGATCGACAACTTTAATTGGGATGAGTTTCACAAAATCGTCCTCGACGATGCCCGAAAAAATCATTTTCCAACAGTTTGTAATCTGGACAAATACGTGACTTTTTCCAAAGGGGGTAGTCCACGGAAAATCTCAAAATCTTGAAAAATTGAAATTCCAAAATCCTTTGCTGTAGGCAAGGTGTGATGCTATTAAGGCTAGGCAACCACAAACCACCTACCCGGGATGTCAAAAAATCCCCGAAAAGAAGGCTATATTCCTTACAATAGGAGTTACGGACACATGCTCGGTATTTTCAATGAAACAGGAGACACGTTGTTCCGATCGGCGAGTTCGAGCACTCGTTGGAAACCTAACTTCAAGATTGACAACTTTAATGGGGATGAGTTTCACAAAATCGTCCTCGAAGATGCCCGAAAAAATCATTTTCCATCAGTTTGTAATATGGATAAATTCGTGACTTTTTCCAAAGGGGGTAATCCACGGAAAATCTCAAAATCTTTAAAAAATGAAAATCCAAAATCCTTTGCTGTAGACAAGGTGTGATACTATTAAGGCTAGGCAACCAAAAACCACCCACCCGGGATGTCAAAAAAGCACCGAAAAGAAGGCTATATCGATATTGAGTGGATCAAATCGGCCAGAAAGCCCAGAAATCGACCAGAGAATGTTGAGAACTGAAGAGGTGGTCGATATCGACCAGACTTGGTCGATATCGACCTGACTTTGTCGATATCGACCTGACTTTGGTCGATTTTCACTCCAGAGGCCAATATCGAGTGTCAGAGCTGAAGCTGAGAAGACGAGGTCAATATCGACCTATGTTGGTCGATATCGACTGGTGCCTAGTAGCCGATTTCGAGCATATCCGAGCTCTACTCAAAGTTCTATCCAAAGTCCAATGGAGATATTTTCGAGAGAAGATTCCTTCTACATTTATCAAGTTCTATCAAGATAGAGAAGATTTATCTACTTTAGATATAGTTCCTTTAATTATTTATTTCCATGTTTTATCTTTATATAGATAGATAGAATTAGATAGAAGATATAGTTGTTCCTTTCCTAGAATAGTTAGATTGGAGCCTATAAATAAAGCCCTAGGGGGCTGATTTTTATTGATTCAAGCCAAGTCGTCTTCGGACGCGACTAGTTAGGAGGAGAGCCTAGAGTGAAGATTGAAGGTTTTGTAAGTTTTAGTTTAAATTTAATGTTTGTTTTTTATTTTCATGTTTTGTTTCTAATTCCCCTCTTCTAGGGTTAGGGTGAGCCCAACGATAGGCATGTGTTCTTAATCGATGAATTCATAATTGTGTCTGTTTCTATCATCATCTACCTCTATGCTTAACCCTTGGATGAAAGTTCAAGGAATTCATGTTGCAAACTTGGATAGTAATTAGGGTTTTTATTCGCGAGTTTATTAATCCTAATTAAGAAAAGGTAGAAACAATTAGGTTTATTTTCGAGAGTTGATTTACCTAAATTGTTGGAATTAGCGAAAGTTGGTTCTTTGATGTAAAGCATGCTCTTTTATGTTATTCGTGATTTATACATCTGTTTATTGTTTTGGTGATCCCTTACCTTGGAAGTTTGCAATTTTACTATTTTATTTTATTATTTAAATTCTATAGAGATTCTACTCGACACCAACCACCATCCCCTCTCCATCCCTCGACATCGACCAGTCTCAATCGATATCGACAACAACCGACTGCCACCTTTTCCAGCTACTCCCGAACCCTGAAACCAACTAAACCTAGAACCGCTGACTTCTCTCCTGAGGACGAACCTGACTCCCCTATACTATAGCGGGGGTCTTGACTATAAATTTATTTGGTCGAGAAACCCTCTCGTCAAATTGGCGCCGTTGCCGGGGAGATATCAATCGCGCCTAGTTTAGATTTGTTTAAAGTTTAGGAGTAGCCCATCCCTTGTTTCTTACCCTATCACATACCCTACCACCACCTACCTCATCGGTACCCAGTAGGTGCCGAGCTTTTGCTACTAATTTGTGTTCTTTATTGTGATTTCAAAGGTTAGGTACAAAGATGCAAGAAGTATACGATCTCGAACGGGAAAGATGGTTCAAAGATTTGAGACGGAGAAATAGGCTCGCACAGGAGGAGGCACGATTAAGGGAAATAGCCCGGCTGGAAGACTTGATCCGAAGGCTTGAGGCTTCATATCATCCACCTCCAGCAGAAGAAGGTTGGCTCGACAATGTCCCCTTCTATGAGCCAGTCGATGTCGACTACCCTTCAGTCGATATCGACCACCTGGACTCGATGTATATGCATTCTGGAGGAACTGATCTAGAGACATCAGTCTATGTCGAGTGCACCTCACTTGATATCGACCAAACACTCGATATCGACTGTACTTCAGTCGAAATCGACTGTCCCAGAGAATTTCAGGTATGTCTTTCCCCGATTTCGATTACATCTTTGTTGCCTATCTTTGATGAACCATTTGAAGGATCCCGAGAAAAGGAAGATCTAGAAACAAAGAAGCCGAATGTCGTTGCCCAAGGTGCTTCAAGGTTGCTTTTACCTTACAAGGTGAAGGCTATCCCCGACGATTTTGAGCAACCGATGTTCATATTCAAGTATGGGGTCCTAGCAAAGTGGCACGAAGCTCCACAGAATGAGGAGGAAATATCTCTTCCCACTCCACCGTTTTGCTTAGGTGGAGACGCACAACCCAATCAACCAATGAAGCGGAAGAGATATGATAATGAGGTATGTCGATCTTCTTTATATCTTCCTTTATGCATGCTAGCTGGAGCCAAGGAAGATGAATGGGTGGAGCCATGGAGCGTTCACTCGGGGAGATTCAAGCTTTTTCATACGATGCCCCCGGATGACATCCCATGCTTCCCACCACCGGAGAAACCACCAGATCCACCAATACCTCTGGACAAAGATGAGCCAGGCTAAGGCTAAAAGGGAAGTAGGTCGAGCTAGAGACTTAAAATTTAGCGCTTACGGGAGGCAACCCGCTGTTATTTTTCTTCTTTAATGAATTTGTTTTTCTTTTATTTTCTTTACTTCGTGCAAGGTTTTCTTTCCCTTTGATGACTTTAGGTAATTCGGAGAACTAGAAGCCTACTCTACTTCGACTCTTGGAAGTGTGTTACAGCACCTATTTCGAGCATCTGCACTATTGTCTAGTATGTTTCTTCACTAACCCTAGTTCTTATACAGTGAGGACACTGTAATGTTTAAGTATGGGGTGGGGGAAGGGCTTATTTTATGCATAGGTGATATATTTGACATTATGTGTGCATATTTAGAGTTTATTTCTTGAATTGCTTAGACATGGCTATTTTGGAATTCATCATTGATATCTATGTTCTTATATGCATGTTTTCCAAAGTTTGAAAAAATAACCCCCATTGAAATTTTTTTATTAGTGTCATGGAAGTTATATTGAACTCGACGATGCAAGAATAGATTCATTAGAGATATAACATGAAATTGCCTAGTTAAGGGAAGTCACAATGAAGTGCAATTTTTAAGAGAAAACCATGAAAGAGAGGTAAAATTTGAAGTTGCTTTTGACATATGCATGATAAGATGATTGAGGACTTTATATATTTCCATACATATGCTCAATTTCATATCTTAGCCTTACCTATGCTTATGCATCACAAAAGCCATTATATGCCTTATTTCATATTTGCTCCACATGTTCTAAATATTGTCCATTCTTTACCTTATTTCCATCCGGGGATTATGTTGAGAATGATGTTACATTATGGAGATTGTTATATGGTTGTTGTGTTGTTATTATCACTATTGAAGTTTGGCAGGAATGTTTGAAATATATGGAAAATTTAATGAGTGAAATAAAATCCGATCAAAGATCGACCCTGCTCGCTGAGATAATAGTTTGGCGAGATGGGACACAAAGGTGAGGAGTCCGAAGCACTAAGTATCCGGGGCCATTCATGACACTCATGTTTGCGACTCGTGAGAAGGCAGTGCTGAGGTTAGAGAGGTAAAAGCATAATATTGAAAAAAGCAATTAGCGATGAGAGAAAGGTGAGAAATCAAAGGAAGAAGGAATGTGGTATGAAAGTTTGGAAATTACTCCATTTCCCCGGATCATTAGCACCACATTGCCAAAAATTGCCCACCTTTAGCCTTTTACCAATCTACTCCTTATTTGAGCTTAATTAAAGTCCTCTTGATTATTAATGCTTTGTCACATGAATGTTTTTGCATAACCCTCCTTTTGTGAGTAGATGTTGCTTTTATTATTGCACATGTATGGATTTGTGACATTAGTACCTTTTCGAGGATGGTAATTTATTGCTGGGTTATATGGCAATGAATCTAAGATGTTGAGAGTTTTGATTTCTTCCCCTGTATGACCATTAAAAGTATTGCTTGAGGACAAGCAAGCTTAAGTATGGGGTGTTTGATGTGAGCCGAATTTGCCATGTTTTCTACTATCTTTTATATCGATTTCTGCAAACATTTCATATATTTGGGTTAGAATAGCACAAAATTTGTGTAGTTTATGCTTATTTGCAATATATGGAGGTCTACACAAGTTTTTGTTATATTTCACAGAAATCGGACGCACTTTGGAGCTTAAAGGAAAGTCATGAAGAAGCTAAGGATGGTGCAGCTGGAAGAAAGCCCACTTTTCGCCATTCATCATTCCAAATCAAGCTTTGAAGTCTTCATGAGAGTTGTAGCCCTCGGAAATAGCTTTCCAACGCATTCTCATATGCGTCAATCCGACGAACGAGGACTCGGGAAAGTGCGTTTCAAGAACAGAGCAGCATGCTGGAAACTGCAGAAGAGGTCGATATCGACCACGTTTGGTCGATATCGAGTAAATCAAATCGGCCAGAAAGCCCAGAAATCGACCAGAGAATGTTGAGAACTGAAGAGGTGGTCGATATCGACCAGACTTGGTCGATATCGACCTGACTTTGGTCGATTTTCACTCCAGAGGCCAATATCGAGTGTCAGAGCTGAAGCTGAGAAGACGAGGTCAATATCGACCTATGTTGGTCGATATCGACTGGTGCCTAGTAGCCGATTTCGAGCATATCCGAGCTCTACTCAAAGTTCTATCCAAAGTCCAATGGAGATATTTTCGAGAGAAGATTCCTTCTACATTTATCAAGTTCTATCAAGATAGAGAAGATTTATCTACTTTAGATATAGTTCCTTTAATTATTTATTTCCATGTTTTATCTTTATATAGATAGATAGAATTAGATAGAAGATATAGTTGTTCCTTTCCTAGAATAGTTAGATTGGAGCCTATAAATAAAGCCCTAGGGGGCTGATTTTTATTGATTCAAGCCAAGTCGTCTTCGGACGCGACTAGTTAGGAGGAGAGCCTAGAGTGAAGATTGAAGGTTTTGTAAGTTTTAGTTTAAATTTAAAGTTTGTTTTTTATTTTCATGTTTTGTTTCTAATTCCCCTCTTCTAGGGTTGGGGTGAGCCCAACGATAGGCATGTGTTCTTAATCGATGAATTCATAATTGTGTCTGTTTCTATCATCATCTACCTCTATGCTTAACCCTTGGATGAAAGTTCAAGGAATTCATGTTGCAAACTTGGATAGTAATTAGGGTTTTTATTCGCGAGTTTATTAATCCTAATTAAGAAAAGGTAGAAACAATTATGTTTATTTTCGAGAGTTGATTTACCTAAATTGTTGGAATTAGCGAAAGTTGGTTCTTTGATGTAAAGCATGCTCTTTTATGTTATTCGTGATTTATACATCTGTTTATTGTTTTGGTGATCCCTTACCTTGGAAGTTTGCACTTTTACTATTTTATTTTATTATTTAAATTCTATAAAGATTATACTCGACACCAACCACCATCCCCTCTCCATCCCTCGACATCGACCAGTCTCAGTCGATATCGACAACAACCGACCGCCACCTTTTCCAGCTACTCCCGAACCCTGAAACCAACTAAACCTAGAACCGCTGACTTCTCTCCTGAGGACGAACCTGACTCCCCTATACTATAGCGGGGGTCTTGACTATAAATTTATTTGGTTGAGAAACCCTCTCATCAGTAGTCCACGGAAAATCTCAAAATCATAAAAAAATAAAAATCCAAAATCCTTTGCTGTAGGCGATGTGTGATGCTACTAAGGCTAGGCAACCAAAAACCACCCAGCCGGGATGTCAAAAAATCCCCGAAAAGAAGGCTATATTCCTTACAATAGGAGTTACGGACACATGCTCGGTATTTTCAATGAAACAGGAGACGCGTTGTTCCGATAGGCGAGGTCGAGAACTTGTTGGAAAGCTAACTTCAAGATCTGCGACTTTAATACGGGTGAGTTTCGCAAAATCGTCCTCGAAAATGCCCGAAAAAATCATTTTCCAAGAGTTTGTAATCTGGACAAATTCGTGACTTTTTCCAAAGGGGGTAGTCCACGGAAAATCTCAAAATCATAAAAAACTGAAAATCCAAAATCCTTTGCTGTAGTCAAGGTGTGATGCTATTATCTCTAGGTAACCAAAAACCACCCACCCCGGATATCAAAAAAGCCCCGAAAAGAAGGCTATATTTTTTACAATAGGAGTTACGGATACAGGCTCAGTATTTTGAATGAAACAGGAGACGCGTTGGTCCGATCGGCGAGTTCGAGCACTTGTTGGAAAGATAACTTCAAGATCTACAACTTTAATGGGGATGAGTTTCACAAAATCGTCCTCGACGAGGCCCGAAAAAATCATTTACCAATAGTTTGTAATATGGATAAATTCGTGACTTTTCCAAAGGGGTAGTCCACGGAAAATCTCAAAATCTTGAAAAAATGAAAATCCAAAATCCTTTGCTGTAGGCAAGGTGTGATGCTATTAAGGCTAGGCAACCAAAAACCACCCACCCGGGATGTCAAAAAATCCCCGAAAAGAAGGCTATATTCCTTACAATAGAAGTTACGGACACATGCTCGGTATTTTCAATGAAAGAGGAGACGCGTTGGTCCGATTGGCGAGTTCGAGCACTTGTTGGAAAGCTAACTTCAAGATCTACAATTTTAATGGGGATGAGTTTTGCAAAATCGTCCTCGACAAGGCCTGAAAAAATCATATTCCAACTGTTTGTAATATGGAAAAATTCGTGACTTTTTCCAAAGGGGGTAGTCCACGGAAAATCTCAAAATCTTGAAAAATGGACAATCCAAAATCCTTTGTTGTAGGCAAGGTGTGATGCTACTAAGGCTAGGCAACCAAAAACCACCCACCCGGGATGTCAAAAAATCCCCGAAAAGAAGGCTATATTCCTTACAATAGGAGTTACGGACACATGCTCGGTATTTTCAATGAAACAGGAGACGCGTTGTTCCGATCGGCGAGGTCGAGCACTTGTTGGAAAGATAACTTCAAGATCTGCGACTTTAATACGGATGAGTTTCGCAAAATCGTCCTCGAAAATGCCCGAAAAAATCATTTTCCAAGAGTTTGTAATCTGGACAAATTCGTGACTTTTTCCAAAGGGGGTAGTTCACGGAAAATCCTTTGCTGTAGTCAAGGTGTGATGCTATTATCTCTAGGTAACCAAAAACCACCGACCCCGGATATCAAAAAAGGCCCGAAAAGAAGGCTATATTCCTTACAATAGGAGTTACGGACACATGCTCGGTATTTTCAATGAAACAGGAGACGCGTTTTTCCGATCGGCGAGTTCGAGCACTGTTGGAAAGCTAACTTCAAGATCTACAACTTTAATGAGGATGAGTTTCGCAAAATCGTCCTCGACGAGGCCTGAAAAATCATTTTCCAATAGTTTGTAATATGGACAAATTCGTGACTTTTTCCAAAGGGGTTAGTCCACGGAAAATCTCAAAATCTTGAAAAAATGAAAATCCAAAATCCTTTGCTGTAGGCAAGGTGTGATGCTATTAAGGCTAGGCAACCAAAAACCACCCACCCGGGATGTCAAAAAATCCCCGAAAAGAAGGCTATATTCCTTACAATAGGAGTTACGGACACATGCTCGGTATTTTCAATGAAACAGGAGACGCGTTGTTCCAATCGGCGAGTTCGAGCACTTGTTGGAAAGCTAACTTCAAGATATACAACTTTAATGGGGATGAGTTTCACAAAATCGTCCTCGACGATGCCCGAAAAAATCATTTTCCAACAATTTGTAATCTGGACAAATTCGTGACTTTTTCCAAAGGGGTTAGTCCACGGAAAATCTCAAAATCTTTAAAAAATTAAAATCCAAAATCCTTTGCTGTAGTCAAGGTGTGATGCTATTATCTATAGGTAACCAAAAACCACCCACCCGGGATATCAAAAAAGCCCCGAAAAGTAGGCTATATTCCTTACAATCGGAGTTACGGACACATGCTCGGTATTTTCAATGAAACAGGAGACGCGTTGTTCCAATCGGCGAGTTCGAGCACTTGTTGGAAATCTAACTTCAAGATCTACAACTTTAATGGGGATGAGTTTCACAAAATCGTCCTCGACGATGCCCGAAAAAATCATTTTCCAACAATTTGTAATCTGGACAAATTCGTGACTTTTTCCAAAGGGGTTAGTCCACGGAAAATCTCAAAATCATAAAAAAATGAAAATCCAAAATCCTTTGCTGTAGTCAAGGTGTGATGCTATTAACTCTAGGCAACCAAAAACCACCCACCCGGGACGTCAAAAAAGCCCCGAAAAGAAGGCTATATTCCTTACAATAGGAGTTACGGACACATGCTCGGTATTTTCAATGAAACAGGAGACGCGTTGGTCCGATCGGCGAGTTCGAGCACTTGTTGGAAAGCTAACTTCAAGATCTACAACCATAATGGGGATGAGTTTCACAAAATCGTCCTCGACGTTGCCCGAAAAAATCATTTTCCAACAGTTTGTAATCTGGACATATTCGTGACTTTCTCCAAAGGGGGTAGTCCACGGAAAATCTCAAAATCATAAAAAATGTAAATCCAAAATCCTCTGCTGTAGGCAAGGTGTGATTCTATTAACTCTAGGAAACCAAAAACCACCCACCCGGGATGTCAAAAAAGCCCCGAAAAGAAGCCTATTTCCTTACAATACGAGTTACGGACAAAAGCTCGGTATTTTCAATGAAACAGGAGACGCGTTGTTCCGATCGGCGAGTTCGAGCACTTGTTGGAAAGCTAACTTGAAGATCTATGGCTTTAATAGGGATGAGTTTCACAAAATCGTCCTCGAAGATGCCCGAAAAAATCATTTTCCAAGAGTTTGTAATCTTGACAAATTCGTGACTTTTTCCAAAGGGGGTAGTCCACGGAAAATCTCAAAATCATAAAAAAATGAGAATCCAAAATCCTTTGCTGTAGTCAAGGTGTGATGCTATTATCTCTAAGCAACCAAAAACCACCCACCCGGGATATCAAAAAAGCCGCGAAAAGAAGGCTATATTCCTTACAATAGGAGCTACGGACAAAAGCTCGGTATTTTCAATGAAACAGGAGACGCGTTGTGGCGATCGGCGAGTTCGAGCACTTGTTGGAAAGCTAACTTCAAGATCTACAACTTTAATGGGGATAAGTTTCGCAAAATCGTCCTCGACGATGCCCGAAAAATTCATTTTTCAAGAGTTTGTAATCTGGACAAATTCGTGACTTTTTCCAAAGGGGGTAGTCCACGGAAAATCTCAAAATCATAAAAAAATGAAAATCCAAAATCCTTTGCTGTAGTCAAGGTGTGATGCTATTATCTCTAGGCAACCAAAAACCACCCACCCGGGATGTCAAAAAATCCCCGAAAAGAAGGCTATATTCCTTACAATAGGAGTTACGGACACATGCTCGGTATTTTCAATGAAACAGGAGACGCGTTGTTCCGATCGGCGATTTCGAGCACTTGTTGGAAAGCTAACTTCAAGATCGACAACTTTAATGGGGATGAGTTTCGCAAAATCGTCCTCGACGATGCCCGAAAAAATCATTTTCCAACCGTTTGTAATATGGACAAATTCGTGACTTTTTCCAAAGGAGGTAGTCCACGGAAAATCTCAAAATCTTTAAAAAATGAAAATCCAAAATCCTTTGCTTTAGGCAAGGTGTGATGCTATTAAGGCTAGGCAACCAAAAACCACCATCCGGGATGTCAAAAAAGCACTGAAAAGAAGGCTATATTCCTTACAATAGGAGTTACGGACACATGCTCGGTATTTTCAATGAAACAGGAGACGCATTGGTCCGATCGGCGAGTTCGAGCACTTTTTGGAAAGATAACTTCAAGATCTACAACTTTAACGGGGATGAATTTCGCAAAATCGTCCTCGACGAGGCCCGAAAAATCATTTTCCAACAGTTTGTAATATGGACAAATTCGTGACTTTTTCCAAAGGGGTTAGTCCACGGAAAATCTCAAAATCTTGAAAAAATAAAAATCCAAAATCCTTTGTTGTAGGCAAGGTGTGATGCTACTAAGGCTAGGCAACCAAAAACCACCCAGCCGGGATGTCAAAAAATCCCCGAAAAGAAGGCTATATTCCTTACAATAGGAGTTACGAACACATGCTCGGTATTTTCAATGAAACAGGAGACGCGTTGTTCCAATCGGCGAGATCGAGCACTCGTTGGAAAGTTAACTTCAAGATCTACAACTTTAATGGGGATGAGTTTCGCAAAATCGTCCTCGAAGATGCCTGAAAAAATCATTTTCCAAGAGTTTGTAATCTGGACAAATTCCTGACTTTTTCCAAAGGGGGTAGTCCACGGAAAATCTCAAAATCATAAAAAATGAAAATCCAAAATCCTTTGCTGTAGTCAAAGTCTGATGCTATTATCTCTAGGCAACCAAAAACCACCCACCCGGGATATCAAAAAAGCCCCGAAAAGAAGGCTATAATCCTTACAATAGGAGTTACGGACACATGCTCGGTATTTTCAATGAAACAGGAGACGTGTTGGTCCGATCGGCGAGTTCGAGCACTTGTTGGAAAGATAACTTCAAGATCTACAACTTTAATGGGGATGAGTTTCGCAAAATCGTCCTCGACGATGCCCGAAAAAATCATTTTTCATGAGTTCGTAATCTTGAAAAATTCGTGACTTTTTCCAAAGGGGGTAGTCCACGGAAAATCTCAAAATCATAAAAAAATGAAAATCCAAAATCCTTTGCTGTAGTCAAGGTGTGATGCTATTATCTCTAGGCAACCAAAAACCACCCACCCGGGATATCAAAAAAGTCCCGAAAAGAAGGCTATATTCCTTACAATAGGAATTACGGACACTTGCTCGGTATTTTCAATGAAACAGGAGACGCGTTGGTCCGATCTGCGAGTTCGAGCAATTGTTGGAAATATAACTTCAAGATCTACAACTTTAATAAGGATAAGTTTCGCAAAATCGACCTCGACGATGCCCGTAAAAATCATTTTCCAACAGTTTGTAATCTGGACAAATACGTGACTTTTTCCAAAGGGGTAGTCCACGGAAAATCTCAATATCTTGAAAAATTGAATATCCAAAATCCTTTTCTGTAGGCAATTTGTGATACTATTAAGGCTAGGCAACAAAAAACCCACCACCCGGGATGTCAAAAAATCCCCCAAAAGAAGGCTATATTCCTTACAATAGGAGTTACGGACACATGCTCGGTATTTTCAATGAAACAGGAGACGCGTTGTTCCGATCGGCGATTTCGAGCACTTGTTGGAAAGCTAACTTCAAGATCGACAACTTTAATGGGATTGAGTTTCGCAAAATCGTCCTCGACGATGCCCGAAAAAATCATTTTCCAACCGTTTGTAATATGGACAAATTCGTGACTTTTTCCAAAGGAGGTAGTCCACGGAAAATCTCAAAATCTTTAAAAAATGAAAATCCAAAATCCTTTGCTTTAGGCAAGGTGTGATGCTATTAAGGCTAGGCAACAAAAAACCACCATCCGGGATGTCAAAAAAGCCCCGAAAAGAAGGCTATATTCCTTACAATAGGAGTTACGGACACATGCTCGGTATTTTCAATGAAACAGGAGACGCATTGGTTCGATCGGCGAGTTCGAGCACTTTTTGGAAAGATAACTTCAAGATCTACAACTTTAACGAGATGAATTTCGCAAAATCGTCCTCGACGAGGCCCGAAAAATCATTTTCCAACAGTTTGTAATATGGACAAATTCGTGACTTTTTCCAAAGGGGTTAGTCCACGGAAAATCTCAAAATCTTGAAAAAATGAAAATCCAAAATCCTTTGTTGTAGGCAAGGTGTGATGCTATTAAGGCTAGGCAACCAAAAACCACCCACCCGGGATGTCAAAAAATCCCCGAAAAGAAGGGTTTATTCCTTACAATAGGAGTTACGAACACATGCTCGGTATTTTCAATGAAACAGGAGACGCGTTGTTCCAATCGGCGAGTTCGAGCACTCGTTGGAAAGCTTACTTCAAGATCTACAACTTTAATGGGGATGAGTTTCGCAAAATCGTCCTCGAAGATGCCTGAAAAAATCATTTTCCAAGAGTTTGTAATTTGGACAAATTCCTGACTTTTTCCAAAGGGGGTAGTCCACGGAAAATCTCAAAATCATAAAAAATGAAAATCCAAAATTCTTTGCTGTAGTCAAGGTCTGATGCTATTATCTCTAGGCAACCAAAAACCACCCACCCGGGATATCAAAAAAGCCCCGAAAAGAAGGCTATAATCCTTAAAATAGGAGTTACGGACAGATGCTCGGTATTTTCAATGAAACAGGAGACGCGTTGGTCCGATCGGCGAGTTCGAGCACTTGTTGGAAAGATAACTTCAAGATCTACAACTTTAATAGGGATGAGTTTCGCAAAATCGTCCTCGACGATGCCTGAAAAAATCATTTTCCAAGAGTTTGTAATCTGGACAAATTCGAGACTTTTTCCAAAGGGGGTAGTCCACGGAAAATCTCAAAATCATAAAAAAATGAAAATCCAAAATCCTTTGCTGTAGTCAAGGTGTGATGCTATTATCTCTAGGCAACCAAAAACCACCCACACGGGATATCAAAAAAGCCCCGAAAAGAAGGCTATATTCCTTACAATAGGAGTTACGAACACATGCTCGGTATTTCAATGAAACAGGAGACGCGTTGTTCCAATCGGCGAGTTTGAGCACTCGTTGGAAAGCTAACTTCAAGATCTACAACTTTAATGGGGATGAGTTTCGCAAAATCGTCCTCGAAGATGCCTGAAAAAATCATTTTCCAAGAGTTTGTAATCTGGACAAATTCGTGACTTTTTCCAAAGGGGGTAGTCCACGGAAAATCTCAAAATCATAAAAAGTGAAAATCCAAAATCCTTTGCTGTAGTCAAGGTCTGATGCTATTATCTCTAGGCAACCAAAAACCACCCACCCGGGATATCAAAAAAGCCCCGAAAAGAAGGCTATATTCCTTACAATAGGAGTTACGGACACATGCTCGGTATTTTCAATGAAACAGGAGACGCGTTGTTCCGATTGACGATTTTGAGCACTTGTTGGAAAGCTAACTTCAAGATCGAAAACTTTAATGGGGATGAGTTTCGCAAAATCGTCCTCGAAGATGCCCGAAAAAAATCATTTTCCAACCGTTTGTAATATTGACAAATTCGTGACTTTTTCCGAAGGAGGTAGTCCACGGAAAATCTCAAAATCTTTAAAAAATGAAAATCCAAAATCCTTTGTTGTAGGCAAGGTGTGATGCTATTAAGGCTAGGCAACCAAAAACCACCATCCGGGATGACAAAAAAGCCCCGAAAAGAAGGCTATATTCCTTACAATAGGTGTTACTGACACATGCTCGGTATTTTCAATGAAACAGGAGACGCATTGGTCCGATCGGCGAGTTCGAGCACTTTTCGGAAAGATAACTTCAAGATCTACAACTTTAACGAGGATGAATTTCACATACTCGTCCTCGACGAGGCTCGAAAAATCATATTCCAACAATTTATAATATGGACAAATTCGTGACTTTTTCCAAAGGGGTTAGTCCACGGAAAATCTCAAAATCTTGAAAAAATGAAAATCCAAAATCCTTTGCTGTAGGCAAGGTGTGATGCTATTAAGGCTAGGCAACCAAAAACCACCAACCCGGGATGTCAAAAAATCCCCGAAAAGAAGGCTATATTCCTTACAATAGGAGTTACGAACACATGCTCGGTATTTTCTATGAAACAGGAGACGCGTTGTTCCAATCGGCGAGTTCGAGCACTCGTTGGAAAGCTAACTTCAAGATCTACAACTTTAATGGGGATGAGTTTCACAAAATCGTCCTTGAAGATGCCTGAAAAAATCATTTTCCAAGAGTTTGTAATCTGGACAAATTCGTGACTTTTTCCAAAGCGGGTAGTCCACGGAAAATCTCAAAATCATAAAAAGTGAAAATCCAAAATCCTTTGCTGTAGTCAAGGTCTGATGCTATTATCTCTAGGCAACCAAAAACCACCCACCCGGGATATCAAAAAAGCCCAGAAAAGAAGGCTATATTCCTTACAATAGGAGTTACATACACATGCTCGGTATTTTCAATTAAACAGGAGACGCGTTGGTCCGATCGGCGAGTTCGAGCACTTGTTGGAAAGATAACTTCAAGATCTACAACTTTAATGAGGATGAGTTTCGCAAAATCGTCCTCGACGATGCCCGAAAAAATCATTTTCCAACAGTTTGTAATCTGGACAAATACGTGACTTTTTCCAAAGGGGGTAGTCCACGGAAAATCTCAAAATCTTGAAAAACTGAAATTCCAAAATCCTTTGCTATAGGCAAGGTGTGATGCTATTAAGGCTAGGCAACCAAAAACCACCCACCCGGGATGTCAAAAAATCCCCGAAAAGAAGGCTATATTCCTTACAATAGGAGTTACGGACACATGCTCGGTATTTTCAATGAAACAGGAGACGCATTGGTCCGATCGGCGAGTTCGAGCACTTTTCGGAAAGATAACTTCAAGATCTACAACTTTAACGAGGATGAATTTCACATACTCGTCCTCGACGAGGCCCGAAAAATCATTTTCCAACAATTTATAATATGGACAAATTCGTGACTTTTTCCAAAGGGGTTAGTCCACGGAAAATCTCAAAATCTTGAAAAAATGAAAATCCAAAATCCTTTGCTGTAGGCAAGGTGTGATGCTATTAAGGCTAGGCAACCAAAAACCACCAACCCGGGATGTCAAAAAATCCCCGAAAAGAAGGCTATATTCCTTACAATAGGAGTTACGAACACATGCTCGGTATTTTCTATGAAACAGGAGACGCGTTGTTCCAATCGGCGAGTTCGAGCACTCGTTGGAAAGCTAACTTCAAGATCTACAACTTTAATGGGGATGAGTTTCACAAAATCGTCCTTGAAGATGCCTGAAAAAATCATTTTCCAAGAGTTTGTAATCTGGACAAATTCGTGACTTTTTCCAAAGCGGGTAGTCCACGGAAAATCTCAAAATCATAAAAAGTGAAAATCCAAAATCCTTTGCTGTAGTCAAGGTCTGATGCTATTATCTCTAGGCAACCAAAAACCACCCACCCGGGATATCAAAAAAGCCCAGAAAAGAAGGCTATATTCCTTACAATAGGAGTTACATACACATGCTCGGTATTTTCAATTAAACAGGAGACGCGTTGGTCCGATCGGCGAGTTCGAGCACTTGTTGGAAAGATAACTTCAAGATCTACAACTTTAATGAGGATGAGTTTCGCAAAATCGTCCTCGACGATGCCCGAAAAAATCATTTTCCAACAGTTTGTAATCTGGACAAATACGTGACTTTTTCCAAAG
This sequence comes from Persicaria maculosa, assembly GCA_963922045.1. Classification (NCBI taxonomy): domain Eukaryota; kingdom Viridiplantae; phylum Streptophyta; class Magnoliopsida; order Caryophyllales; family Polygonaceae; genus Persicaria; species Persicaria maculosa. The sequence goes on along the minus strand of OY998271.1, from coordinate 1,138,517 downwards.
GGGGTAGTCCACGGAAAATCTCAAAATCTTGAAAAACTGAAATTCCAAAATCCTTTGCTATAGGCAAGGTGTGATGCTATTAAGGCTAGGCAACCAAAAACCACCCACCCGGGATGTCAAAAAATCCCCGAAAAGAAGGCTATATTCCTTACAATAGGAGTTACGGACACATGCTCGGTATTTTCAATGAAACAGGAGACGCATTGGTCCGATCGGCGAGTTCGAGCACTTTTCGGAAAGATAACTTCAAGATCTACAACTTTAACGAGGATGAATTTCACATACTCGTCCTCGACGAGGCCCGAAAAATCATTTTCCAACAATTTATAATATGGACAAATTCGTGACTTTTTCCAAAGGGGTTAGTCCACGGAAAATCTCAAAATCTTGAAAAAATGAAAATCCAAAATCCTTTGCTGTAGGCAAGGTGTGATGCTATTAAGGCTAGGCAACCAAAAACCACCAACCCGGGATGTCAAAAAATCCCCGAAAAGAAGGCTATATTCCTTACAATAGGAGTTACGAACACATGCTCGGTATTTTCTATGAAACAGGAGACGCGTTGTTCCAATCGGCGAGTTCGAGCACTCGTTGGAAAGCTAACTTCAAGATCTACAACTTTAATGGGGATGAGTTTCACAAAATCGTCCTCGAAGATGCCTGAAAAAATCATTTTCCAAGAGTTTGTAATCTGGACAAATTCGTGACTTTTTCCAAAGCGGGTAGTCCACGGAAAATCTCAAAATCATAAAAAGTGAAAATCCAAAATCCTTTGCTGTAGTCAAGGTCTGATGCTATTATCTCTAGGCAACCAAAAACCACCCACCCGGGATATCAAAAAAGCCCAGAAAAGAAGGCTATATTCCTTACAATAGGAGTTACATACACATGCTCAGTATTTTCAATGAAACAGGAGACGCGTTGGTCCGATCGGCGAGTTCGAGCACTTGTTGGAAAGATAACTTCAAGATCTACAACTTTAATGAGGATGAGTTTCGCAAAATCATCCTCGACGATGCCCGAAAAAATCATTTTCCAACAGTTTGTAATCTGGACAAATACGTGACTTTTTCCAAAGGGGGTAGTCCACGGAAAATCTCAAAATCTTGAAAAACTGAAATTCCAAAATCCTTTGCTATAGGCAAGGTGTGATGCTATTAAGGCTAGGCAACCAAAAACCACCCACCCGGGATGTCAAAAAATCCCCGAAAAGAAGGCTATATTCCTTACAATAGGAGTTTCGAACACATGCTCGGTATTTCAATGAAACAGGAGACGCGTTGTTCCAATCGGCGAGTTTGAGCACTCGTTGGAAAGCTAACTTCAAGATCTACAACTTTAATGGGGATGAGTTTCGCAAAATCTTCCTCGAAGATGCCTGAAAAAATCATTTTCCAAGAGTTTGTAATCTGGACAAATTCGTGACTTTTTCCAAAGGGGGTAGTCCACGGAAAATCTCAAAATCATAAAAAGTGAAAATCCAAAATCCTTTGCTGTAGTCAATGTCTGATGCTATTATCTCTAGGCAACCAAAAACCACCCACCCGGGATATCAAAAAAGCCCCGAAAAGAAGGCTATATTCCTTACAATAGGAGTTACGGACACATGCTCGGTATTTTCAATGAAACAGGAAACGCGTTATTCCGATTGGCGATTTCGAGCACTTGTTGGAAAGCTAACTTCAAGATCGAAAACTTTAATGGGGATGAGTTTCGCAAAATCGTCCTCAAAGATGCCCGAAAAAAATCATTTTCCAACCGTTTGTAATATTGACAAATTCGTGACTTTTTCCAAAGGAGGTAGTCCACGGAAAATCTCAAAATCTTTAAAAAATGAAAATCCAAAATCCTTTGCTGTAGGCAAGGTGTGATGCTATTAAGGCTAGGCAACAAAAAACCACCATCCGGGATGACAAAAAAGCCCCGAAAAGAAGGCTATATTCCTTACAATAGGAGTTACGGACACATGCTCGGTATTTTCAATGAAACAGGAGACGCATTGGTCCGATCGGCGAGTTCGAGCACTTTTCGGAAAGATAACTTCAAGATCTACAACTTTAACGAGGATGAATTTCACATACTCGTCCTCGACGAGGCCCGAAAAATCATTTTCCAACAATTTATAATATGGACAAATTCGTGACTTTTTCCAAAGGGGTTAGTCCACGGAAAATCTCAAAATCTTGAAAAAATGAAAATCCAAAATCCTTTGCTGTAGGCAAGGTGTGATGCTATTAAGGCTAGGCAACCAAAAACCACCAACCCGGGATGTCAAAAAATCCCCGAAAAGAAGGCTATATTCCTTACAATAGGAGTTACGAACACATGCTCGGTATTTTCTATGAAACAGGAGACGCGTTGTTCCAATCGGCGAGTTCGAGCACTCGTTGGAAAGCTAACTTCAAGATCTACAACTTTAATGGGGATGAGTTTCACAAAATCGTCCTCGAAGATGCCTGAAAAAATCATTTTCCAAGAGTTTGTAATCTGGACAAATTCGTGACTTTTTCCAAAGCGGGTAGTCCACGGAAAATCTCAAAATCATAAAAAGCGAAAATCCAAAATCCTTTGTTGTAGTCAAGGTCTGATGCTATTATCTCTAGGCAACCAAAAACCACCCACCCGGGATATCAAAAAAGCCCAGAAAAGAAGGCTATATTCCTTACAATAGGAGTTACATACACATGCTCAGTATGTTCAATGAAACAGGAGACGCGTTGGTCCGATCGGCGAGTTCGAGCACTTGTTGGAAAGATAACTTCAAGATCTACAACTTTAATGAGGATGAGTTTCGCAAAATCGTCCTCGACGATGCCCGAAAAAATCATTTTCCAACAGTTTGTAATCTGGACAAATACGTGACTTTTTCCAAAGGGGGTAGTCCACGGAAAATCTCAAAATCTTGAAAAACTGAAATTCCAAAATCCTTTGCTATAGGCAAGGTGTGATGCTATTAAGGCTAGGCAACAAAAAACCACCCACCCGGGATGTCAAAAAATCCCCGAAAAGAAGGCTATATTCCTTACAATAGGAGTTACGAACACATGCTCGGTATTTCAATGAAACAGGAGACGCGTTGTTCCAATCGGCGAGTTTGAGCACTCGTTGGAAAGCTAACTTCAAGATCTACAACTTTAATGGGGATGAGTTTCGCAAAATCGTCCTCGAAGATGCCTGAAAAATTCATTTTCCAAGAGTTTGTAATCTGGACAAATTCGTGACTTTTTCCAAAGGGGGTAGTCCACGAAAAATCTCAAAATCATAAAAAGTGAAAATCCAAAATCCTTTGCTGTAGTCAAGGTCTGATGCTATTATCTCTAGGCAACCAAAAACCACCCACCCGGGATATCAAAAAAGCCCCGAAAAGAAGGCTATATTCCTTACAATAGGAGTTACAGACACATGCTCGGTATTTTCAATGAAACAGGAGACGCATTCGTCCGATCGGCGAGTTCGAGCACTTTTTGGAAAGATAACTTCAAGATCTACAACTTTAACGGGGATGAATTTCGCAAAATCGTCCTCGACGAGGCCCGAAAAATCATTTTCCAACAGTTTGTAATATGGACAAATTCGTGACTTTTTCCAAAGGGGTTAGTCCACGGAAAATCTCAAAATCTTGAAAAAATGAAAATCCAAAATCCTTTCCTGTAGGCAAGGTGTGATGCTATTAAGGCTAGGCAACCAAAAACCACCCACCCGGGATGTCAAAAATCCCCCGAAAAGAAGGCTATATTCCTTACAATAGGAGTTACGAACACATGCTCGGTATTTCAATGAAACAGGAGACGCGTTGTTCCAATCGGCGAGTTCGAGCACTCGTTGGAAAGCTAACTTCAAGATCTACAACTTCAATGGGGATGAGTTTCGCAAAATCGTCCTCGAAGATGCCTGAAAAAATCATTTTCCAAGAGTTTGTAATCTGGACAAATTCGTGACTTTTTCCAAAGGGGGTAGTCCACGGAAAATCTCAAAATCATAAAAAGTGAAAATCCAAAATCCTTTGCTGTAGTCAAGGTCTGATGCTATTATCTCTAGGCAACCAAAAACCACCCACCCGGGATATCAAAAAAGCCCCGAAAAGAAGGCTATATTCCTTACAATAGGAGTTAATGACACATGCTCGGTATTTTCAATGAAACAGGAGACGCGTTGGTCCGATCGGAGAGTTCGAGCACTTGTTGGAAAGATAACTTCAAGATCTACAACTTTAATGCGGATGAGTTTCGTAAAATCGTCCTCGACGATGCCCGAAAAAATCATTTTCCAACAGTTTGTAATCTGGACAAATACGTGACTTTTTCCAAAGGGGGTAGTCCACGGAAAATCTCAAAATCTTGAAAAACTGAAATTCCAAAATCCTTTGCTGTAGGCAAGGTGTGATGCTATTAAGGCTAGGCAACCAAAAACCACCCACCCGGGATGTCGAAAAATCCCCGAAAAGAAGGCTATATTCCTTACAATAGGAGTTACGGACACATGCTCGATATTTTCAATGAAACAGGTGACGCGTTGTTCCGATCGGCGAGTTCGAGCACTCGTTGGAAAGCTAACTTCAAGATCGACAACTTTAATAGGGATGAGTTTCGCAAAATTGTCCTCGAAGATGCCCGAAAAAATCATTTTCCAACAGTTTGTAATATGGACAAATTCGTGACTTTTTGCAAAGGGGGTAGTCCACGGAAAATCTCAAAATCTTTAAAAAATGAAAATCCAAAATCCTTTGCTGTAGGCAAGGTGTGATGCTATTAAGGCTAGGCAACCAAAAACCACCCACCCGGGATGTCAAAAAATCCCCGAAAAGAAGGCTATATTCCTTACAATAGGAGTTACGAACACATGCTCGGTATTTCAATGAAACAGGAGACGCGTTGTTCCAATCGGCGAGTTCTAGCACTCGTTGGAAAGCTAACTTCAAGATCTACAACTTTAATGGGGATGAGTTTCGCAAAATCGTCCTCGAAGATGCCTGAAAAAATCATTTTCCAAGAGTTTGTAATCTGGACAAATTCGTGACTTTTTACAAAGGGGGTAGTCCACGGAAAATCTCAAAATCATAAAAAATGAAAATCCAAAATCCTTTGCTGTAGTCAAGGTGTGATGCTATTAAGGCTAGGCAACCAAAAACCACCCACCCGGGATATCAAAAAAGCCCCGAAAAGAAGGCTATATTCCTTACAATAGGAGTTACGGACACATGCTCGGTATTTTCAATGAAACAGGAGACGCGTTGGTCCGATCGGCGAGTTCGAGCACTTGTTGGAAAGATAACTTCAAGATCTACAACTTTAATGGGGATGAGTTTCTCAAAATCGTCCTCGACGATGCCCGAAAAAATCATTTTCCAACAATTTGTAATATGGATAAATTCGTGACTTTTTTCAAAGAGGGTAGTCCACGGAAAATCTCAAAATCTTTAAAAAATGAAAATCCAAAATCCTTTGCTGTAGGCAAGGTGTGATGCTATTAAGGCTAGGCAACCAAAAACCACCCACCCGGGATGTCAAAAAATCCCCGAAAAGAAGGCTATATTCCTTACAATAGGAGTTACGAACACATGCTCGGTATTTCAATGAAACAGGAGACGCGTTGTTCCAATCGGCGAGTTCTAGCACTCGTTGGAAAGCTAACTTCAAGATCTACAACTTTAATGGGGATGAGTTTCGCAAAATCGTCCTCGAAGATGCCTGAAAAAATCATTTTCCAAGAGTTTGTAATCTGGACAAATTCGTGACTTTTTACAAAGGGGGTAGTCCACGGAAAATCTCAAAATCATAAAAAATGAAAATCCAAAATCCTTTGCTGTAGTCAAGGTGTGATGCTATTAAGGCTAGGCAACCAAAAACCACCCACCCGGGATATCAAAAAAGCCCCGAAAAGAAGGCTATATTCCTTACAATAGGAGTTACGGACACATGCTCGGTATTTTCAATGAAACAGGAGACGCGTTGGTCCGATCGGCGAGTTCGAGCACTTGTTGGAAAGATAACTTCAAGATCTACAACTTTAATGGGGATGAGTTTCTCAAAATCGTCCTCGACGATGCCCGAAAAAATCATTTTCCAACAATTTGTAATATGGATAAATTCGTGACTTTTTTCAAAGAGGGTAGTCCACGGAAAATCTCAAAATCATTAAAAAATGAAAATCCAAAATCCTTTGCTGTAGGCAAGGTGTTATGCTATTAAGGCTATGCAACCAAAAACCACCATCCGGGATGTCAAAAAAGCCCCGAAAAGAAGGCTATATTCCTTACAATAGGAGTTACGGACACATGCTCGGTATTTTCAATGAAACAGGAGACGCATTGGTCCGATCGGCGAGTTCGAGCACTTGTTGGAAAGATAACTTCAAGATCTACAACTTTAATGGGGATGAGTTTCGCAAAATCGTCCTCGACGATGCCCGAAAAAATCATTTTCCAAGAGTTTGTAATCTGGACAAATTCGAGACTTTTTCCAAAGGGGGTAGTCCACAGAAAATCTCAAAATCATAAAAAAATGAAAATCCAAAATCCTTTGCTGTAGTCAAGGTGTGATGCTATTATCTCTAGGCAACCAAAAACCACCCACACGGGATATCAAAAAAGCCCCGAAAAGAAGGCTATATTCCTTACAATAGGAGTTACGGACACATGCTCGGTATTTTCAATTAAACAGGTGGCGCGTTGGTCCGATCTGCGAGTTCGAGCAATTTTTGGAAATATAACTTCAAGATCTACAACTTTAATGGGGATAAGTTTCGCAAAATCGACCTCGACGATGCCCGTAAAAATCATTTTCCAACAGTTTGTAATCTGGACAAATACGTGACTTTTTCCAAAGGGGTAGTCCACGGAAAATCTCAAAATCTTGAAAAATTGAAAATCCAAAATCCTTTTCTGTAGGCAATGTGTGATGCTATTAAGGCTAGGCAACCAAAAACCACCCACCCGGGATGTCAAAAAATCCCCGAAAAGAAGGCTATATTCCTTACAATAGGAGTTACGGACACATGCTCGGTATTTTCAATGAAACAGGAGACGCGTTGTTCCGATTGGCGATTTCGAGCACTTGTTGGAAAGCTAACTTCAAGATCGAAAACTTTAATGGGGATGAGTTTCGCAAAATCGTCCTCGAAGATGCCCGAAAAAAATCATTTTCCAACCGTTTGTAATATTGACAAATTCGTGACTTTTTCCAAAGGAGGTAGTCCACGGAAAATCTCAAAATCTTTAAAAAATGAAAATCCAAAATCCTTTGCTGTAGGAAAGGTGTGATGCTATTAAGGCTAGGCAACCAAAAACCACCATCCGGGATGTTAAAAAAGCCCCGAAAAGAAGGCTATATTCCTTACAATAGGAGTTACGGACACATGCTCGGTATTTTCAATGAAACAGGAGACGCATTGGTCCGATCGGCGAGTTCGAGCACTTTTCGGAAAGATAACTTCAAGATCTACAACTTTAACGAGGATTAATTTCGCAAACTCGTCCTCGACGAGGCCCGAAAAATCATTTTCCAATAGTTTGTAATATGGACAAATTTGTGACTTTTTCCAAAGGGGTTAGTCCACGGAAAATCTCAAAATCTTGAAAAAATGAAAATCCCAATTCCTTTGCTGTAGGCAAGGTGTGATGCTATTAAGGCTAGGCAACCAAAAACAACCCACCCGGGATGTCAAAAAATCCCCGAAAAGAAGGCTATATTCCTTACAATAGGAGTTACGAACACATGCTCGGTATTTTCAATGAAACAGGAGACGCGTTGTTCCAATCGGCGAGTTCGAGCACTCGTTGGAAAGCTAACTTCAAGATCTACAACTTTAATGGGGATGAGTTTCACAAAATCGTCCTTGAAGTTGCCTGAAAAAATCATTTTCCAAGAGTTTGTAATCTGGACAAATTCGTGACTTTTTCCAAAAGGGTAGTCCACGGAAAATCTCAAAATAATAAAAAGTGAAAATCCAAAATCCTTTGCTGTAGGCAAGGTGTGATGCTATTAAGGCTAGGCAACTGAAAACCACCCATCCGGGATGTCAAAAAATCCCCGAAAAGAAGGCTATATTCCTTACAATAGGAGTTACGAACACATGCTCGGTATTTTCAATGAAACAGGAGACGCGTTGTTCCAATCGGCGAGTTCGAGCACTCGTTGGAAAGCTAACTTCAAGATCTACAACTTTAATGGGGATGAGTTTCGCAAAATCGTCCTTGATGATGCCTGAAAAAATCATTTTCCAAGAGTTTGTAATCTGGACAAATTCGTGACTTTTTCCAAAGGGGTAGTCCACGGAAAATCTCAAAATCATAAAAAATGAAAATCCAAAATCCTTTGCTGTAGTCAAGGTCTGATGCTATTATCTCTAGGCAACCAAAAACCACCCACCCGGGATATCAAAAAAGCCCCGAAAAGAAGGTTATATTCCTTACAATAGGAGTTACGGACACATGCTCGGTATTTTCAATGAAACAGGAGACGCGTTGGTCCGATCGGCGAGTTCGAGCACTTGTTGGAAAGATAACTTCAAGATCTACAACTTTTATGGGGATGAGTTTCGCAAAATCGTCCTCGACGATGCCCGTAAAAATCATTTTCCAACAGTTTGTAATCTGGACAAATACGTGACTTTTTCCAAAGGGGGTAGTCCACGGAAAATCTCAAAATCTTGAAAAATTGAAATTCCAAAATCCTTTGCTGTAGGCAAGGTGTGATGCTATTAAGGCTAGGCAACCAAAAACCACCCACCCGGGATGTCAAAAAATCCCCGAAAAGAAGGCTATATGCCTTACAATAGGAGTTACGGACACATGCTCGGTATTTTCAATGAAACAGGTGACGCGTTGTTCCGATCGGCGAGTTCGAGCACTCGTTGGAAAGCTAACTTCAAGATCGACAACTTTAATGGGAATGAGTTTCGCAAAATCGTCCTCGAAGATGCCCGAAAAAATCATTTTCCAACCGTTTGTAATATGGACAAATTCGTGACTTTTTCGAAAGGGGGTAGTCCACGGAAAATCTCAAAATCTTGAAAAAATGAAAATCCAAAATCCTTTGATGTAGGCAAGGTGTGTTGCTATTAAGGCTAGGCAACCAAAAACCACCCACCCGGGATGTCAAAAAATCCCCGAAAAGAAGGGTATATTCCTTACAATAGGAGTTACGAACACATGCTCGGTATTTTCAATGAAACAGGAGACGCGTTGTTCCAATCGGCGATTTCGAGCACTCGTTGGAAAGCTAACTTCAAGATCTACAACTTTAATGGGGATGAGTTTCGCAAAATCGTCCTCGAAGGTGCCTGAAAAATTCATTTTCCAAGAGTTTGTAATATGGACAAATTCGTGACTTTTTCCAAAAGGGATAGTCCACGGAAAATCTCAAAATCATAAAAAATGAAAATCCAAAATCCTTTGCTGTAGTCAAGGTGTGATGCTATTATCTCTAGGCAACCAAAAACCACCCACCCGGGATATCAAAAAAGCCCCGCAAAAAGGCTATATTCCTTACAATAGGAGTTACGGACACATGCTCGGTATTTTCAATGAAACAGGAGACGCGTTGGTCCGATCGGCGAGTTCGAGCACTTGTTGGAAAGATAACTTCAAGATCTACAACTTTAACGGGGATGAGTTTCGCAAAATCGTCCTCGACGATGCCCGAAAAAATCATTTTCCAAGAGTTTGTAATCTGGACAAATTCGTAACTTTTTCCAAAGGGGGTAGTCCACGGAAAATCTCAAAATCTTTAAAAAATGAAAATCCAAAATCCTTTGTTGTAGGCAAGGTGTGATGCTATTAAGGCTAGGCAACCAAAAACCACCATCCGGGATGTCAAAAAATCCTCGAAAAGAAGGGCTATATTCCTTACAATAGGAGTTACGGACACATGCTCGGTATTTTCAATGAAACAGGAGACGCATTGGTCCGATCGGCGAGTTCGAGCACTTTTTGGAAAGATAACTTCATGATCTACAACTTTAACGGGGATGAATTTCGCAAAATCGTCCTCGACGAGGCCCGAAAAATCATTTTCCAACAGTTTGTAATATGGACAAATTCGTGACTTTTTCCAAAGGGGTTAGTCCACGGAAAATCTCAAAATCTTGAAAAAATGAAAATCCAAAATCCTTTGCTGTAGGCAAGGTGTGTTGCTATTAAGGCTAGGCAACCAAAAACCACCAACCCGGGATGTCAAAAAATCCCCGAAAAGAAGGCTATATTCCTTACAATAGGAGTTACGAACACATGCTCGGTATTTTCAATGAAACAGGAGACGCGTTGTTCCAATCGGCGAGTTCGAGCACTCGTTGGAAAGCTAACTTCATGATCTACAACTTTAATGGGGATGAGTTTCACAAAATCGTCCTCGAAGATGCCTGAAAAAATCGTTTTCCAAGAGTTTGTAATCTGGACAAATTCGTGACTTTTTCTAAAGGGGGTAGTCCACGGAAAATCTCAAAATCATAAAAAATAAAAATCCAAAATCCTTTGCTGTAGTCAAGGTCTGATGCAATTATCTCTAGGCAACCAAAAACCACCCACCCGGGATATAAAAAAACCCCCGAAAAGAAGGCTATATTCCTTACAATAGGAGTTACGGACACATGCTCCGTATTTTCAATCAAACAGGAGACGCGTTGGTCCGATCGGCGAGTTCGAGCAATTGTTGGAAATATAACTTCAAGATCTACAACTTTAATGGGGATGAGTTTCGCAAAATCGTCCTCGACGATGCCCGAAAAAATCATTTTCCAACAGTTTGTAATCTGGACAAATACGTGACTTTTTCCAAAGGGGGTAGTCCACGGAAAATCTCAAAATCTTGAAAAATTGAAATTCCAAAATCCTTTGCTGTAGGCAAGGTGTGATGCTATTAAGGCTAGGCAACCAAAAACCACCCACCCGGGATGTCAAAAAATCCCCGAAAAGAAGGCTATATTCCTTACAATGGGAGTTACGGACATGCTCGGTATTTTCAATGAAACAGGTGACGCGTTGTTCCGATCGGCGAGTTCGAGCACTCGTTGGAAAGCTAACTTCAAGATCTACAACTTTAATGGGGATGAGTTTCGCAAAATCGTCCTCGACGATTCCCGAAAAAATCATTTTCCAAGAGTTTGTAATCTGGACAAATTCGTGACTTTTTCCAAAGGGGTAGTCCACGGAAAATCTCAAAATCATAAAAAAATGAAAATCCAAAATCCTTTGCTGTAGTCAAGGTGTGATGCTATTATCTCTAGGCAACCAAAAACCACCCACCCGTGATATCAAAAAAGCCCCGAAAAGAAGGCTATATTCCTTACAATAGGAGTTACGGACACATGCTCGGTATTTTCAATGAAACAAGAGACGCGTTGGTCCGATCTGCGAGTTCGAGCAATTGTTGGAAATATAACTTCAAGATCTACAACTTTAATGGGGATAAGTTTCGCAAAATCGACCTCGACGATGCCCGTAAAAATCATTTTCCAACAGTTTGTAATCTGGACAAATACGTGACTTTTTCCAAAGGGGTAGTCCACGGAAAATCTCAAAATCTTGAAAAATTGAAAATCCAAAATCCTTTTATGTAGGCAATGTGTGATGCTATTAAGACTAGGCAACCAAAAACCACCCACCCGGGATGTCAAAAAATCCCCGAAAAGAAGGGTATATTCCTTACAATAAGAGTTACAGACACATGCTCGGTATTTTCAATGAAACAGGAGACGCGTTGTTCCGATCGGCGATTTCGAGCACTTTTGGAAAGCTAACTTCAAGATCGACAACTTTAATGGGGATGAGTTTCGCAAAATCGTCCTCGAAGTTGCTCGAAAAAATCATTTTCCAACCGTTTGTAATATGGACAAATTCGTGACTTTTTCCAAAGGAGGTAATCCATGGAAAATCTCAAAATCTTTAAAAAATGAAAATCCAAAATCCTTTGCTGTAGGCAAGGTGTGATGCTATTAAGGCTAGGCAACCAAAAACCACCATCCGGGATGTCAAAAAAGCCCCGAAAAGAAGGCTATATTCCTTACAATAGGAGTTACGGACACATGCTCGGTATTTTCAATGAAACAGGAGACGCATTGGTCCGATCGGCGAGTTCGAGCACTTTTTGGAAAGATAACTTCAAGATCTACAACTTTAACGGGGATGAATTTCGCAAAATCGTCCTCGACGAGGCCCGAAAAATCATTTTCCAACAGTTTGTAATATGGACAAATTCGTGACTTTTTCCAAAGGGGTTAGTCCACGGAAAATCTCAAAATCTTGAAAAAATGAAAATCCAAAATCCTTTGCTGTAGGCAAGGTGTGTTGCTATTAAGGCTAGGCAACCAAAAACCACCAACCCGGGATGTCAAAAAATCCCCGAAAAGAAGGCTATATTCCTTACAATAGGAGTTACGAACACATGCTCGGTATTTTCAATGAAACAGGAGACGCGTTGTTCCAATCGGCGAGTTCGAGCACTCGTTGGAAAGCTAACTTCATGATCTACAACTTTAATGGGGATGAGTTTCACAAAATCGTCCTCGAAGATGCCTGAAAAAATCGTTTTCCAAGAGTTTGTAATCTGGACAAATTCGTGACTTTTTCTAAAGGGGGTAGTCCACGGAAAATCTCAAAATCATAAAAAATAAAAATCCAAAATCCTTTGCTGTAGTCAAGGTCTGATGCAATTATCTCTAGGCAACCAAAAACCACCCACCCGGGATATAAAAAAACCCCCGAAAAGAAGGCTATATTCCTTACAATAGGAGTTACGGACACATGCTCCGTATTTTCAATCAAACAGGAGACGCGTTGGTCCGATCGGCGAGTTCGAGCAATTGTTGGAAATATAACTTCAAGATCTACAACTTTAATGGGGATGAGTTTCGCAAAATCGTCCTCGACGATGCCCGAAAAAATCATTTTCCAACAGTTTGTAATCTGGACAAATACGTGACTTTTTCCAAAGGGGGTAGTCCACGGAAAATCTCAAAATCTTGAAAAATTGAAATTCCAAAATCCTTTGCTGTAGGCAAGGTGTGATGCTATTAAGGCTAGGCAACCAAAAACCACCCACCCGGGATGTCAAAAAATCCCCGAAAAGAAGGCTATATTCCTTACAATGGGAGTTACGGACATGCTCGGTATTTTCAATGAAACAGGTGACGCGTTGTTCCGATCGGCGAGTTCGAGCACTCGTTGGAAAGCTAACTTCAAGATCTACAACTTTAATGGGGATGAGTTTCGCAAAATCGTCCTCGACGATTCCCGAAAAAATCATTTTCCAAGAGTTTGTAATCTGGACAAATTCGTGACTTTTTCCAAAGGGGTAGTCCACGGAAAATCTCAAAATCATAAAAAAATGAAAATCCAAAATCCTTTGCTGTAGTCAAGGTGTGATGCTATTATCTCTAGGCAACCAAAAACCACCCACCCGTGATATCAAAAAAGCCCCGAAAAGAAGGCTATATTCCTTACAATAGGAGTTACGGACACATGCTCGGTATTTTCAATGAAACAAGAGACGCGTTGGTCCGATCTGCGAGTTCGAGCAATTGTTGGAAATATAACTTCAAGATCTACAACTTTAATGGGGATAAGTTTCGCAAAATCGACCTCGACGATGCCCGTAAAAATCATTTTCCAACAGTTTGTAATCTGGACAAATACGTGACTTTTTCCAAAGGGGTAGTCCACGGAAAATCTCAAAATCTTGAAAAATTGAAAATCCAAAATCCTTTTATGTAGGCAATGTGTGATGCTATTAAGACTAGGCAACCAAAAACCACCCACCCGGGATGTCAAAAAATCCCCGAAAAGAAGGGTATATTCCTTACAATAAGAGTTACGGACACATGCTCGGTATTTTCAATGAAACAGGAGACGCGTTGTTCCGATCGGCGATTTCGAGCACTTTTGGAAAGCTAACTTCAAGATCGACAACTTTAATGGGGATGAGTTTCGCAAAATCGTCCTCGAAGTTGCTCGAAAAAATCATTTTCCAACCGTTTGTAATATGGACAAATTCGTGACTTTTTCCAAAGGAGGTAATCCATGGAAAATCTCAAAATCTTTAAAAAATGAAAATCCAAAATCCTTTGCTGTAGGCAAGGTGTGATGCTATTAAGGCTAGGCAACCAAAAACCACCATCCGGGATGTCAAAAAAGCCCCGAAAAGAAGGCTATATTCCTTACAATAGGAGTTACGGACACATGCTCGGTATTTTCAATGAAACAGGAGACGCATTGGTCCGATCGGCGAGTTCGAGCACTTTTTGGAAAGATAACTTCAAGATCTACAACTTTAACGGGGATGAATTTCGCAAAATCGTCCTCGACGAGGCCCGAAAAATCATTTTCCAACAGTTTCTAATATGGACAAATTCGTGACTTTTTCCAAAGGGGTTAGTCCACGGAAAATCTCAAAATCTTGAAAAAATGAAAATCCAAAATCCTTTGCTGTAGGCAAGGTGTGATGCTATTAAGGCTAGGCAACCAAAAACCACCCACCCGGGATGTCAAAAAATCCCCGAAAAGAAGCGTATATTCCTTACAATAAGAGTTACGAACACATGCTCGGTATTTTCAATGAAACAGGAGACGCGTTGTTCCAATCGGCGATTTCGAGCACTCGTTGGAAAGCTAACTTCAAGATCTACAACTTTAATGGGGATGAGTTTCGCAAAATCGTCCTCGAAGATGCCGGAAAAAATCATTTTCCAAGAGTTTGTAATATGGACAAATTCGTGACTTTTTCCAAAGGGGGTAGTCCACGGAAAATCTCAAAATCATAAAAAATGAAAATCCAAAATCCTTTGCTGTAGTCAAGGTGTGATGCTATTATCTCTAGGATCCCAAAAACCACCCACCCGGGATATCAAAAAAGCCCCGAAAAAAAGGCTATATTCCTTACAATAGGAGTTACGGACACATGCTCGGTATTTTCAATGAAATAGGAGACGCGTTGGTCCGATCGGCGAGTTCGAACACTTGTTGGAAAGATAACTTCAAGATCTACAACTTTAACGGGGATGAGTTTCGCAAAATCGTCCTCGACGATGCCCGAAAAAATCATTTTCCAACAGTTTGTAATCTGGACAAATACATGACTTTTTCCAAGGGGGGTAGTCCAAGGAAAATCTCAAAATCTTGAAAATTTGAAATTCCAAAATCCTTTGCGGTAGGCAAGGTGTGATGCTATTAAGGCTAGGCAACCAAAAACCACCCACCCGGGATGTCAAAAAATCCCCGAAAAGAAGGCTATATTCCTTACAATAGGAGTTACGAACACATGCTCGGTATTTTCAATGAAACAGAAGACGCGTTGTTCCAATCGGCGAGTTCGAGCACTCGTTGGAAAGCTAACTTCAAGATCTACAACTTTAATGAGGATGAGTTTCGCAAAATCGTCCTCGAAGATGCCTGAAAAAATCATTTTCCAAGAGTTTGTAATCTGGACAAATTCGTGACTTTTTCCAAAGGGGGTAGTCCACGGAAAATCTCAAAATCATAAAAAATGAAAATCCAAAATCCTTTGCTGAGGTCAAGGTCTGATGCTATTATCTCTAGGAAACCAAAAACCACCCACCCGGGATATCAAAAAAGCCCCGAAAAGAAGGCTATATTCCTTACAATAGGAGTTACGGACACATGCTCGGTATTTTCAATGAAACAGGAGACGCATTGGTCCGATCGGCGAGTTCGAGCAATTGTTGGAAATATAACTTCAAGATCTACAACTTTAATGGGGATGAGTTTCGCAAAATGGTCCTCGACGATGCCCGAAAAAGTCATTTTCCAACAGTTTGCAATCTGGACAAATACGTGACTTTTTCCAAAGGGGGTAGTCCACGGAAAATCTCAAAATCTTGAAAAATTGAAATTCCAAAATCCTTTGCTGTAGGCAAGGTGTGATGCTAGTAAGGCTAGGCAACCAAAAACCACCCACTCGGGATGTCAAAAAATCCCCGAAAAGAAGGCTATATTCCTTACAATAGGAGTTACGGACACATGCTCGGTATTTTCAATGAAACAGGTGACGCGTTTTTCCGATCGGCGAGTTCGAGCACTCGTTGGAAAGCTAACTTCAAGATCTACAACTTTAATAGGGATAAGTTTCGCAAAATCGTCCTCGACGATGCCCGAAAAAATCATTTTCCAAGAGTTTGTAATCTGGACAAATTCCTGACTTTTTCCAAAGGGGGTAGTCCACGGAAAATCTCAAAATCATAAAAAAATGAAAATCCAAAATCCTTTGCTGTAGTCAAGGTGTGATGCTATTATCTCTAGGCAACCAAAAACCACCCACCCGTGATATCAAAAAAGCCCCGAAAAGAAGGCTATATTCCTTACAATAGGAGTTACGGACACATGCTCGGTATTTTCAATGAAACAAGAGACGCGTTGGTCCGATCTGCGAGTTCGAGCAATTGTTGGAAATATAACTTCAAGATCTACAACTTTAATGGGGATAAGTTTCGCAAAATCGACCTCGACGATGCCCGTAAAAATCATTTTCCAACAGTTTGTAATCTGGACAAATACGTGACTTTTTCCAAAGGGGTAGTCCACGGAAAATCTCAAAATCTTGAAAAAAATGAAAATCCAAAATCCTTTGTTGTAGGCAAGGTGTGATGCTATTAAGGCTAGGCAACCAAAAACCACCCACCCGGGATGTCAAAAAATCCCCGAAAAGAAGGGTATATTCCTTACAATAGGAGTTACGAACACATGCTCGGTATTTTCAATGAAACAGGAGACGCGTTTTTCCAATCGGCGATTTCGAGCACTCATTGGAAAGCTAACTTCAAGATCTACAACTTTAATGGGGATGAGTTTCGCAAAATCGTCCTCGAAGATGCCTGAAAAAATCATTTTCCAAGAGTTTGTAATATGGACAAATTCGTGACTTTTTCCAAAGGGGGTAGTCCACGGAAAATCTCAAAATCATAAAAAATGAAAATCCAAAATCCTTTGCTGTAGTCAAGGTGTGATGCTATTATCTCTAGGCAACCAAAAACCACCCACCCGGGATATCAAAAAAGCCCCGAAAAAAAGGCTATATTCCTTACAATAGGAGTTACGGACACATGCTCGGTATTTTCAATGAAACAGGAGACGCGTTGGTCCGATCGGCGAGTTCGAGCACTTGTTGGAAAGATAACTTCAAGATCTACAACTTTAACGTGGATGAGTTTCGCAAAATCGTCCTCGAAGATGCCCGAAAAAATCATTTTCCAACAGTTTGTAATCTGGACAAATACATGACTTTTTCCAAGGGGGGTAGTCAAAGGAAAATCTCAAAATCTTGAAAATTTGAAATTCCAAAATCCTTTGCGGTAGGCAAGGTGTGATGCTATTAAGGCTAGGCAACCAAAAACCACCCACCCGGGATGTCAAAAAATCCCCGAAAAGAAGGCTATATTCCTTACAATAGGAGTTACGAACACATGCTCGGTATTTTAAATGAAACAGAAGACGCGTTGTTCCAATCGGCGAGTTCGAGCACTCGTTGGAAAGCTAACTTCAAGATCTACAACTTTAATGAGGATGAGTTTCGCAAAATCGTCCTCGACGATGCCCGAAAAAATCATTTTCCAAGAGTTTGTAATCTGGACAAATTCCTGACTTTTTCCAAAGGGGGTAGTCCACGGAAAATCTCAAAATCATAAAAAAATGAAAATCCAAAATCCTTTGCTGTAGTCAAGGTGTGATGCTATTATCTCTAGGCAACCAAAAACCACCCACCCGTGATATCAAAAAAGCCCCGAAAAGAAGGCTATATTCCTTACAATAGGAGTTACGGACACATGCTCGGTATTTTCAATGAAACAAGAGACGCGTTGGTCCGATCTGCGAGTTCGAGCAATTGTTGGAAATATAACTTCAAGATCTACAACTTTAATGGGGATAAGTTTCGCAAAATCGACCTCGACGATGCCCGTAAAAATCATTTTCCAACAGTTTGTAATCTGGACAAATACGTGACTTTTTCCAAAGGGGTAGTCCACGGAAAATCTCAAAATCTTGAAAAAAATGAAATTCCAAAATCCTTTGCTGTAGGCAAGGTGTGATGCTAGTAAGGCTAGGCAACCAAAAACCACCCACTCGGGATGTCAAAAAATCCCCGAAAAGAAGGCTATATTCCTTACAATAGGAGTTACGGACACATGCTCGGTATTTTCAATGAAACAGGTGACGCGTTGTTCCGATCGGCGAGTTCGAGCACTCGTTGGAAAGCTAACTTCAAGATCTACAACTTTAATGGGGATGAGTTTCGCAAAATCGTCCTCGACGATACCCGAAAAAATCATTTTCCAAGAGTTTGTAATCTGGACAAATTCCTGACTTTTTCCAAAGGGGGTAGTCCACGGTAAATCTCAAAATCATAAAAAAATGAAAATCCAAAATCCTTTGCTGTAGTCAAGGTGTGATGCTATTATCTCTAGGCAACCAAAAACCACCCACCCGGGATATCAAAAAAGCCCCGAAAAGAAGGCTATATTCCTTACAATAGGAGTTACGGACACATGCTCGGTATTTTCAATGAAACAAGAGACGCGTTGGTCCGATCTGCGAGTTCGAGCAATTGTTGGAAATATAACTTCAAGATCTACAACTTTAATGGGGATAGGTTTCGCAAAATCGACCTCGACGATGCCCGTAAAAATCATTTTCGAACAGTTTGTAATCTGGACAAATACGTGACTTTTTCCAAAGGGGTTAGTCCACGGAAAATCTCAAAATCTTGAAAAAATGAAAATCCAAAATCCTTTGCTGTAGGCAAGGTGTGATGCTATTAAGGCTAGGCAACCAAAAACCACCCACCCGGGATGTCAAAAAATCCCCGAAAAGAAGGGTATATTCCTTACAATAGGAGTTACGAACACATGCTCGGTATTTTCAATGAAACAGGTGACGCGTTGTTCCAATCGGCGATTTCGAGCACTCGTTGGAAAGCTAACTTCAAGATCTACAACTTTAATGGGGATGAGTTTCACAAAATCGTCCTCGACGATGCCCGAAAAAATCATTTTCCAAGAGTTTGTAATCTGGACAAATTCCTGACTTTTTCCAAAGGGGTAGTCGACGGAAAATCTCAAAATCATAAAAAAATGAAAATCCATAATCCTTTGCTGTAGTCAAGGTGTGATGCTATTATCTCTAGGCAACCAAAAACCACCCACCCGGGATATCAAAAAAGCCCCGAAAAGAAGGCTATATTTCTTACAATAGGAGTTACGGACACATGCTCGGTATTTTCAATGAAACAGGAGACGCGTTGGTCTGATCGGCGAGTTCGAGCACTTGTTGGAAAGATAACTTCAAGTTCTACAACTTTAAAGGGGATGAGTTTCGCATAATCGTCCTCGACGATGCCCGAAAAAATCATTTTCCAACAGTTTGTAATCTGGACAAATACGTGACTTTTTCCAAAGGGGTTAGTCCACGGAAAATCTCAAAATCTTGAAAAAATGAAAATCCAAAATCCTTTGCTGTAGGCAAGGTGTGATGCTATTAAGGCTAGGCAACCAAAAACCACCCACCCGGGATATCAAAAAAGCCCCGAAAAGAAGGCTATATTTCTTACAATAGGAGTTACGGACACATGCTCGGTATTTTCAATGAAACAGGAGACGCGTTGGTCTGATCGGCGAGTTCGAGCACTTGTTGGAAAGATAACTTCAAGTTCTACAACTTTAAAGGGGATGAGTTTCGCATAATCGTCCTCGACGATGCCCGAAAAAATCATTTTCCAACAGTTTGTAATCTGGACAAATACGTGACTTTTTCCAAAGGGGTTAGTCCACGGAAAATCTCAAAATCTTGAAAAAATGAAAATCCAAAATCCTTTGCTGTAGGCAAGGTGTGATGCTATTAAGGCTAGGCAACCAAAAACCACCCACCCGGGATGTCAAAAAATCCCCGAAAAGAAGCGTATATTCCTTACAATAAGAGTTACGAACACATGCTCGGTATTTTCAATGAAACAGGAGACGCGTTGTTCCAATCGGCGATTTCGAGCACTCGTTGGAAAGCTAACTTCAAGATCTACAACTTTAATGGGGATGAGTTTCGCAAAATCGTCCTCGAAGATGCCGGAAAAAATCATTTTCCAAGAGTTTGTAATATGGACAAATTCGTGACTTTTTCCAAAGGGGGTAGTCCACGGAAAATCTCAAAATCATAAAAAATGAAAATCCAAAATCCTTTGCTGTAGTCAAGGTGTGATGCTATTATCTCTAGGCAACCAAAAACCACCCACCCGGGATATCAAAAAAGCCCCGAAAAAAAGGCTATATTCCTTACAATAGGAGTTACGGACACATGCTCGGTATTTTCAATGAAACAGGAGACGCGTTGGTCCGATCGGCGAGTTCGAGCACTTGTTGGAAAGATAACTTCAAGATCTACAACTTTAACGGGGATGAGTTTCGCAAAATCGTCCTCGACGATGCCCGAAAAAATCATTTTCCAACAGTTTGTAATCTGGACAAATACATGACTTTTTCCAAGGGGGGTAGTCCAAGGAAAATCTCAAAATCTTGAAAATTTGAAATTCCAAAATCCTTTGCGGTAGGCAAGGTGTGATGCTATTAAGGCTAGGCAACCAAAAACCACCCACCCGGGATGTCAAAAAATCCCCGAAAAGAAGGCTATATTCCTTACAATAGGAGTTACGAACACATGCTCGGTATTTTCAATGAAACAGAAGACGCGTTGTTCCAATCGGCGAGTTCGAGCACTCGTTGGAAAGCTAACTTCAAGATCTACAACTTTAATGAGGATGAGTTTCGCAAAATCGTCCTCGAAGATGCCTGAAAAAATCATTTTCCAAGAGTTTGTAATCTGGACAAATTCGTGACTTTTTCCAAAGGGGGTAGTCCACGGAAAATCTCAAAATCATAAAAAATGAAAATCCAAAATCCTTTGCTGAGGTCAAGGTCTGATGCTATTATCTCTAGGAAACCAAAAACCACCCACCCGGGATATCAAAAAAGCCCCGAAAAGAAGGCTATATTCCTTACAATAGGAGTTACGGACACATGCTCGGTATTTTCAATGAAACAGGAGACGCATTGGTCCGATCGGCGAGTTCGAGCAATTGTTGGAAATATAACTTCAAGATCTACAACTTTAATGGGGATGAGTTTCGCAAAATGGTCCTCGACGATGCCCGAAAAAGTCATTTTCCAACAGTTTGTAATCTGGACAAATACGTGACTTTTTCCAAAGGGGGTAGTCCACGGAAAATCTCAAAATCTTGAAAAATTGAAATTCCAAAATCCTTTGCTGTAGGCAAGGTGTGATGCTAGTAAGGCTAGGCAACCAAAAACCACCCACTCGGGATGTCAAAAAATCCCCGAAAAGAAGGCTATATTCCTTACAATAGGAGTTACGGACACATGCTCGGTATTTTCAATGAAACAGGTGACGCGTTTTTCCGATCGGCGAGTTCGAGCACTCGTTGGAAAGCTAACTTCAAGATCTACAACTTTAATAGGGATGAGTTTCACAAAATCGTCCTCGACGATGCCCGAAAAAATCATTTTCCAAGAGTTTGTAATCTGGAAGAATTCCTGACTTTTTCCAAAGGGGGTAGTCCACGGAAAATCTCAAAATCATAAAAAAATGAAAATCCAAAATCCTTTGCTGTAGTCAAGGTGTGATGCTATTATCTCTAGGCAACCAAAAACCACCCACCCGTGATATCAAAAAAGCCCCGAAAAGAAGGCTATATTCCTTACAATAGGAGTTACGGACACATGCTCGGTATTTTCAATGAAACAAGAGACGCGTTGGTCCGATCTGCGAGTTCGAGCAATTGTTGGAAATATAACTTCAAGATCTACAACTTTAATGGGGATAAGTTTCGCAAAATCGACCTCGACGATGCCCGTAAAAATCATTTTCCAACAGTTTGTAATCTGGACAAATACGTGACTTTTTCCAAAGGGGTAGTCCACGGAAAATCTCAAAATCTTGAAAAAAATGAAAATCCAAAATCCTTTGCTGTAGGCAAGGTGTGATGCTATTAAGGCTAGGCAACCAAAAACCACCCACCCGGGATGTCAAAAAATCCCCGAAAAGAAGGGTATATTCCTTACAATAGGAGTTACGAACACATGCTCGGTATTTTCAATGAAACAGGAGACGCGTTTTTCCAATCGGCGATTTCGAGCACTCATTGGAAAGCTAACTTCAAGATCTACAACTTTAATGGGGATGAGTTTCGCAAAATCGTCCTCGAAGATGCCTGAAAAAATCATTTTCCAAGAGTTTGTAATATGGACAAATTCGTGACTTTTTCCAAAGGGGGTAGTCCACGGAAAATCTCAAAATCATAAAAAATGAAAATCCAAAATCCTTTGCTGTAGTCAAGGTGTGATGCTATTATCTCTAGGCAACCAAAAACCACCCACCCGGGATATCAAAAAAGCCCCGAAAAAAAGGCTATATTCCTTACAATAGGAGTTACGGACACATGCTCGGTATTTTCAATGAAACAGGAGACGCGTTGGTCCGATCGGCGAGTTCGAGCACTTGTTGGAAAGATAACTTCAAGATCTACAACTTTAACGGGGATGAGTTTCGCAAAATCGTCCTCGACGATGCCCGAAAAAATCATTTTCCAACAGTTTGTAATCTGGACAAATACATGACTTTTTCCAAGGGGGGTAGTCAAAGGAAAATCTCAAAATCTTGAAAATTTGAAATTCCAAAATCCTTTGCGGTAGGCAAGGTGTGATGCTATTAAGGCTAGGCAACCAAAAACCACCCACCCGGGATGTCAAAAAATCCCCGAAAAGAAGGCTATATTCCTTACAATAGGAGTTACGAACACATGCTCGGTATTTTAAATGAAACAGAAGACGCGTTGTTCCAATCGGCGAGTTCGAGCACTCGTTGGAAAGCTAACTTCAAGATCTACAACTTTAATGAGGATTAGTTTCGCAAAATCGTCCTCGAAGATGCCTGAAAAATACGTGACTTTTTCCAAAGGGGGTAGTCCACGGAAAATCTCAAAATCTTGAAAAATTGAAATTCCAAAATCCTTTGCTGTAGGCAAGGTGTGATGCTAGTAAGGCTAGGCAACCAAAAACCACCCACTCGGGATGTCAAAAAATCCCCGAAAAGAAGGCTATATTCCTTACAATAGGAGTTACGGACACATGCTCGGTATTTTCAATGAAACAGGTGACGCGTTGTTCCGATCGGCGAGTTCGAGCACTCGTTGGAAAGCTAACTTCAAGATCTACAACTTTAATGGGGATGAGTTTCGCAAAATCGTCCTCGACGATACCCGAAAAAATCATTTTCCAAGAGTTTGTAATCTGGACAAATTCCTGACTTTTTCCAAAGGGGGTAGTCCACGGAAAATCTCAAAATCATAAAAAAATGAAAATCCAAAATCCTTTGCTGTAGTCAAGGTGTGATGCTATTATCTCTAGGCAACCAAAAACCACCCACCCGGGATATCAAAAAAGCCCCGAAAAGAAGGCTATATTCCTTACAATAGGAGTTACGGACACATGCTCGGTATTTTCAATGAAACAGGAGACGCGTTGGTCCGATCTGCGAGTTCGAACAATTGTTGGAAATATAACTTCAAGATCTACAACTTTAATGGGGATAAGTTTCGCAAAATCGAGCTCGACGATGCCCGTAAAAATCATTTTCCAACAATTTGTAATCTGGACAAATACGTGAATTTTTCCAAAGGGGGTAGTCCACGGAAAATCTCAAAATCTTGAAAAATTGAAATTCCAAAATCCTTTGCTGTAGGCAAGGTGTGATGCTATTAAGGCTAGGCAACCAAAAACCACCCACCCGGGATGTCAAAAAATCCCCGAAAAGAAGGCTATAGTCCTTACAATGGGAGTTACGGACATGCTCGGTATTTTCAATGAAACAGGTGACGCGTTGTTCCGATCGGCGAGTTCGAGCACTCGTTGGAAAGCTAACTTCAAGATCTACAACTTTAATGGGGATGAGTTTCGCAAAATCGTCCTCGACGATTCCCGAAAAAATCATTTTCCAAGAGTTTGTAATCTGGACAAATTCGTGACTTTTTCCAAAGGGGGTAGTCCACGGAAAATCTCAAAATCATAAAAAAATGAAAATCCAAAATCCTTTGCTGTAGTCAAGGTGTGATGCTATTATCTCTAGGCAACCAAAAACCACCCACCCGTGATATCAAAAAAGCCCCGAAAAGAAGGCTATATTCCTTACAATAGGAGTTACGGACACATGCTCGGTATTTTCAATGAAACAAGAGACGCGTTGGTCCGATCTGCGAGTTCGAGCAATTGTTGGAAATATAACTTCAAGATCTACAACTTTAATGGGGATAGGTTTCGCAAAATCGACCTCGACGATGCCCGTAAAAATCATTTTCGAACAGTTTGTAATCTGGACAAATACGTGACTTTTTCCAAAGGGGTTAGTCCACGGAAAATCTCAAAATCTTGAAAAAATGAAAATCCAAAATCCTTTGCTGTAGGCAAGGTGTGATGCTATTAAGGCTAGGCAACCAAAAACCACCCACCCGGGATGTCAAAAAATCCCCGAAAAGAAGGGTATATTCCTTACAATAGGAGTTACGAACACATGCTCGGTATTTTCAATGAAACAGGTGACGCGTTGTTCCAATCGGCGATTTTGAGCACTCGTTGGAAAGCTAACTTCAAGATCTACAACTTTAATGAGGATGAGTTTCACAAAATCGTCCTCGACGATGCCCGAAAAAATCATTTTCCAAGAGTTTGTAATCTGGACAAATTCCTGACTTTTTCCAAAGGGGTAGTCGACGGAAAATCTCAAAATCATAAAAAAATGAAAATCCATAATCCTTTGATGTAGTCAAGGTGTGATGCTATTATCTCTAGGCAACCAAAAACCACCCACCCGGGATATCAAAAAAGCCCCGAAAAGAAGGCTATATTTCTTACAATAGGAGTTACGGACACATGCTCGGTATTTTCAATGAAACAGGAGACGCGTTGGTCTGATCGGCGAGTTCGAGCACTTGTTGGAAAGATAACTTCAAGTTCTACAACTTTAAAGGGGATGAGTTTCGCATAATCGTCCTCGACGATGCCCGAAAAAATCATTTTCCAACAGTTTGTAATCTGGACAAATACGTGACTTTTTCCAAAGGGGTTAGTCCACGGAAAATCTCAAAATCTTGAAAAAATGAAAATCCAAAATCCTTTGTTGTAGGCAAGGTGTGATGCTATTAAGGCTAGGCAACCAAAAACCACCCACCCGGGATGTCAAAAAATCCCCGAAAAGAAGGGTATATTCCTTACAATAGGAGTTACGAACACATGCTCGGTATTTTCAATGAAACAGGAGACGCGTTGTTCCAATCGGCGATTTCGAGCACTCGTTGGAAAGCTAACTTCAAGATCTACAACTTTAATGGGGATGAGTTTCGCAAAATCGTCCTCGAAGATGCCTGAAAAAATCATTTTCCAAGAGTTTGTAATATGGACAAATTCGTGACTTTTTCCAAAGGGGGTAGTCCACGGAAAATCTCAAAATCATAAAAAATGAAAATCCAAAATCCTTTGCTGTAGTCAAGGTGTGATGCTATTATCTCTAGGCAACCAAAAACCACCCACCCGGGATATCAAAAAAGCCCCGAAAAAAAGGCTATATTCCTTACAATAGGAGTTACGGACACATGCTCGGTATTTTCAATGAAACAGGAGACGCGTTGGTCCGATCGGCGAGTTCGAGCACTTGTTGGAAAGATAACTTCAAGATCTACAACTTTAACGGGGATGAGTTTCGCAAAATCGTCCTCGACGATGCCCGAAAAAATCATTTTCCAACAGTTTGTAATCTGGACAAATACATGACTTTTTCCAAGGGGGGTAGTCAAAGGAAAATCTCAAAATCTTGAAAATTTGAAATTCCAAAATCCTTTGCGGTAGGCAAGGTGTGATGCTATTAAGGCTAGGCAACCAAAAACCACCCACCCGGGATGTCAAAAAATCCCCGAAAAGAAGGCTATATTCCTTACAATAGGAGTTACGAACACATGCTCGGTATTTTAAATGAAACAGAAGACGCGTTGTTCCAATCGGCGAGTTCGAGCACTCGTTGGAAAGCTAACTTCAAGATCTACAACTTTAATGAGGATGAGTTTCGCAAAATCGTCCTCGAAGATGCCTGAAAAATACGTGACTTTTTCCAAAGGGGGTAGTCCACGGAAAATCTCAAAATCTTGAAAAATTGAAATTCCAAAATCCTTTGCTGTAGGCAAGGTGTGATGCTAGTAAGGCTAGGCAACCAAAAACCACCCACTCGGGATGTCCAAAAATCCCCGAAAAGAAGGCTATATTCCTTACAATAGGAGTTACGGACACATGCTCGGTATTTTCAATGAAACAGGTGACGCGTTGTTCCGATCGGCGAGTTCGAGCACTCGTTGGAAAGCTAACTTCAAGATCTACAACTTTAATAGGGATGAGTTTCGCAAAATCGTCCTCGACGATACCCGAAAAAATCATTTTCCAAGAGTTTGTAATCTGGACAAATTCCTGACTTTTTCCAAAGGGGGTAGTCCACGGAAAATCTCAAAATCATAAAAAAATGAAAATCCAAAATCCTTTGCTGTAGTCAAGGTGTGATGCTATTATCTCTAGGCAACCAAAAACCACCCACCCGGGATATCAAAAAAGCCCCGAAAAGAAGGCTATATTCCTTACAATAGGAGTTACGGACACATGCTCGGTATTTTCAATGAAACAGGAGACGCGTTGGTCCGATCTGCGAGTTCGAACAATTGTTATAAATATAACTTCAAGATCTACAACTTTAATGGGGATAAGTTTCGCAAAATCGAGCTCGACGATGCCCGTAAAAATCATTTTCCAACAATTTGTAATCTGGACAAATACGTGAATTTTTCCAAAGGGGGTAGTCCACGGAAAATCTCAAAATCTTGAAAAATTGAAATTCCAAAATCCTTTGCTGTAGGCAAGGTGTGATGCTATTAAGGCTAGGCAACCAAAAACCACCCACCCGGGATGTCAACAAATCCCCGAAAAGAAGGCTATATTCCTTACAATGGGAGTTACGGACATGCTCGGTATTTTCAATGAAACAGGTGACGCGTTGTTCCGATCGGCGAGTTCGAGCACTCGTTGGAAAGCTAACTTCAAGATCTACAACTTTAATGGGGATGAGTTTCGCAAAATCGTCCTCGACGATTCCCGAAAAAATCATTTTCCAAGAGTTTGTAATCTGGACAAATTCGTGACTTTTTCCAAAGGGGGTAGTCCACGGAAAATTTCAAAATCATAAAAAAATGAAAATCCAAAATCCTTTGCTGTAGTCAAGGTGTGATGCTATTATCTCTAGGCAACCAAAAACCACCCACCCGTGATATCAAAAAAGCCCCGAAAAGAAGGCTATATTCCTTACAATAGGAGTTACGGACACATGCTCGGTATTTTCAATGAAACAAGAGACGCGTTGGTCCGATCTGCGAGTTCGAGCAATTGTTGGAAATATAACTTCAAGATCTACAACTTTAATGGGGATAGGTTTCGCAAAATCGACCTCGACGATGCCCGTAAAAATCATTTTCGAACAGTTTGTAATCTGGACAAATACGTGACTTTTTCCAAAGGGGTTAGTCCACGGAAAATCTCAAAATCTTGAAAAAATGAAAATCCAAAATCCTTTGCTGTAGGCAAGGTGTGATGCTATTAAGGCTAGGCAACCAAAAACCACCCACCCGGGATGTCAAAAAATCCCCGAAAAGAAGGGTATATTCCTTACAATAGGAGTTACGAACACATGCTCGGTATTTTCAATGAAACAGGTGACGCGTTGTTCCAATCGGCGATTTCGAGCACTCGTTGGAAAGCTAACTTCAAGATCTACAACTTTAATGAGGATGAGTTTCACAAAATCGTCCTCGACGATGCCCGAAAAAATCATTTTCCAAGAGTTTGTAATCTGGACAAATTCCTGACTTTTTCCAAAGGGGTAGTCGACGGAAAATCTCAAAATCATAAAAAAATGAAAATCCATAATCCTTTGCTGTAGTCAAGGTGTGATGCTATTATCTCTAGGCAACCAAAAACCACCCACCCGGGATATCAAAAAAGCCCCGAAAAGAAGGCTATATTTCTTACAATAGGAGTTACGGACACATGCTCGGTATTTTCAATGAAACAGGAGACGCGTTGGTCTGATCGGCGAGTTCGAGCACTTGTTGGAAAGATAACTTCAAGTTCTACAACTTTAAAGGGGATGAGTTTCGCATAATCGTCCTCGACGATGCCCGAAAAAATCATTTTCCAACAGTTTGTAATCTGGACAAATACGTGACTTTTTCCAAAGGGGTTAGTCCACGGAAAATCTCAAAATCTTGAAAAAATGAAAATCCAAAATCCTTTGCTGTAGGCAAGGTGTGATGCTATTAAGGCTAGGCAACCAAAAACCACCCACCCGGGATGTCAAAAAATCCCCGAAAAGAAGGGTATATTCCTTACAATAGGAGTTACGAACACATGCTCGGTATTTTCAATGAAACAGGAGACGCGTTGTTCCAATCGGCGATTTCGAGCACTCGTTGGAAAGCTAACTTCAAGATCTACAACTTTAATGGGGATGAGTTTCGCAAAATCGTCCTCGAAGATGCCTGAAAAAATCATTTTCCAAGAGTTTGTAATATGGACAAATTCGTGACTTTTTCCAAAGGGGGTAGTCCACGGAAAATCTCAAAATCATAAAAAATGAAAATCCAAAATCCTTTGCTGTAGTCAAGGTGTGATGCTATTATCTCTAGGCAACCAAAAACCACCCACCCGGGATATCAAAAAAGCCCCGAAAAAAAGGCTATATTCCTTACAATAGGAGTTACGGACACATGCTCGGTATTTTCAATGAAACAGGAGACGCGTTGGTCCGATCGGCGAGTTCGAGCACTTGTTGGAAAGATAACTTCAAGATCTACAACTTTAACGAGGATGAGTTTCGCAAAATCGTCCTCGACGATGCCCGAAAAAATCATTTTCCAACAGTTTGTAATCTGGACAAATACATGACTTTTTCCAAGGGGGGTAGTCAAAGGAAAATCTCAAAATCTTGAAAATTTGAAATTCCAAAATCCTTTGCGGTAGGCAAGGTGTGATGCTATTAAGGCTAGGCAACCAAAAACCACCCACCCGGGATGTCAAAAAATCCCCGAAAAGAAGGCTATATTCCTTACAATAGGAGTTACGAACACATGCTCGGTATTTTAAATGAAACAGAAGACGCGTTGTTCCAATCGGCGAGTTCGAGCACTCGTTGGAAAGCTAACTTCAAGATCTACAACTTTAATGAGGATGAGTTTCGCAAAATCGTCCTCGAAGATGCCTTAAAAATACGTGACTTTTTCCAAAGGGGGTAGTCCACGGAAAATCTCAAAATCTTGAAAAATTGAAATTCCAAAATCCTTTGCTGTAGGCAAGGTGTGATGCTAGTAAGGCTAGGCAACCAAAAACCACCCACTCGGGATGTCAAAAAATCCCCGAAAAGAAGGCTATATTCCTTACAATAGGAGTTACGGACACATTCTCGGTATTTTCAATGAAACAGGTGACGCGTTGTTCCGATCGGCGAGTTCGAGCACTCGTTGGAAAGCTAACTTCAAGATCTACAACTTTAATGGGGATGAGTTTCGCAAAATCGTCCTCGACGATGCCCGAAAAAATCATTTTCCAAGAGTTTGTAATCTGGACAAATTCCTAACTTTTTCCAAAGGGGGTAGTCCATGGAAAATCTCAAAATCATAAAAAAATGAAAATCCAAAATCCTTTGCTGTAGTCAAGGTGTGATGCTATTATCTCTAGGCAACAAAAAACCACCCACCCGGGATATCAAAAAAGCCCCGAAAAGAAGGCTATATTCCTTACAATAGGAGTTACGGACACATGCTCGGTATTTTCAATGAAACAGGAGACGCGTTGGTCCGATCTGCGAGTTCGAACAATTGTTGGAAATATAACTTCAAGATCTACAACTTTAATGGGGATAAGTTTCGCAAAATCGAGCTCGACGATGCCCGTAAAAATCATTTTCCAACAATTTGTAATCTGGACAAATACGTGAATTTTTCCAAAGGGGGTAGTCCACGGAAAATCTCAAAATCTTGAAAAATTGAAATTCCAAAATCCTTTGTTGTAGGCAAGGTGTGATGCTATTAAGGCTAGGCAACCAAAAACCACCCACCCGGGATGTCAAAAAATCCCCGAAAAGAAGGCTATATTCCTTACAATGGGAGTTACGGACATGCTCGGTATTTTCAATGAAACAGGTGACGCGTTGTTCCGATCGGCGAGTTCGAGCACTCGTTGGAAAGCTAACTTCAAGATCTACAACTTTAATGGGGATGAGTTTCGCAAAATCGTCCTCGACGATTCCCGAAAAAATCATTTTCCAAGAGTTTGTAATCTGGACAAATTCGTGACTTTTTCCAAAGGGGGTAGTCCACGGAAAATCTCAAAATCATAAAAAAATGAAAATCCAAAATCCTTTGATGTAGTCAAGGTGTGATGCTATTAGCTCTAGGCAACCAAAAACCACCCACCCGTGATATCAAAAAAGCCCCGAAAAGAAGGCTATATTCCTTACAATAGGAGTTACGGACACATGCTCGGTATTTTCAATGAAACAAGAGACGCGTTGGTCCGATCTGCGAGTTCGAGCAATTGTTGGAAATATAACTTCAAGATCTACAACTTTAATGGGGATAGGTTTCGCAAAATCGACCTCGACGATGCCCGTAAAAATCATTTTCGAACAGTTTGTAATCTGGACAAATACGTGACTTTTTCCAAAGGGGTTAGTCCACGGAAAATCTCAAAATCTTGAAAAAATGAAAATCCAAAATCCTTTGCTGTAGGCAAGGTGTGATGCTATTAAGGCTAGGAAACCAAAAACCACCCACCCGGGATGTCAAAAAATCCCCGAAAAGAAGGGTATATTCCTTACAATAGGAGTTACGAACACATGCTCGGTATTTTCAATGAAACAGGTGACGCGTTGTTCCAATCGGCGATTTCGAGCACTCGTTGGAAAGCTAACTTCAAGATCTACAACTTTAATGGGGATGAGTTTCGCAAAATCGTCCTCGACGATGCCCGAAAAAATCATTTTCCAAGAGTTTGTAATCTGGACAAATTCCTGACTTTTTCCAAAGGGGTAGTCGACGGAAAATCTCAAAATCATAAAAAAATGAAAATCCATAATCCTTTGCTGTAGTCAAGGTGTGATGCTATTATCTCTAGGCAACCAAAAACCACCCACCCGGGATATCAAAAAAGCCCCGAAAAGAAGGCTATATTTCTTACAATAGGAGTTACGGACACATGCTCGGTATTTTCAATGAAACAGGAGACGCGTTGGTCCGATCGGCGAGTTCGAGCACTTGTTGGAAAGATAACTTCAAGATCTACAACTTTAACGGGGATGAGTTTCGCAAAATCGTCCTCGACGATGCCCGAAAAAATCATTTTCCAACAGTTTGTAATCTGGACAAATACATGACTTTTTCCAAGGGGGGTAGTCCAAGGAAAATCTCAAAATCTTGAAAATTTGAAATTCCAAAATCCTTTGCGGTAGGC
The DNA here is from genome assembly GCA_963922045.1 of Persicaria maculosa. NCBI lineage: Eukaryota > Viridiplantae > Streptophyta > Magnoliopsida > Caryophyllales > Polygonaceae > Persicaria > Persicaria maculosa. Next base: position 1,106,927 of record OY998271.1, on the reverse strand, counting down.
AAGGTGTGATGCTATTAAGGCTAGGCAACCAAAAACCACCCACCCGGGATGTCAAAAAATCCCCGAAAAGAAGGTTATATTCCTTACAATAGGAGTTACGAACACATGCTCGGTATTTTCAATGAAACAGAAGACGCGTTGTTCCAATCGGCGAGTTCGAGAACTCGTTGGAAAGCTAACTTCAAGATCTACAACTTTAATGAGGATGAGTTTCGCAAAATCGTCCTCGAAGATGCCCGAAAAAATCATTTTCCAAGAGTTTGTAATCTGGACAAATTCGTGACTTTTTCCAAAGGGGGTAGTCCACGGAAAATCTCAAAATCATAAAAAATGAAAATCCAAAATCCTTTGCTGTAGTCAAGGTCTGATGCTATTATCTCTAGGAAACCAAAAACCACCCACCCGGGATATCAAAAAAGCCCCGAAAAGAAGGCTATATTCCTTACAATAGGAGTTACGGACACATGCTCGGTATTTTCAATGAAACAGGAGACGCGTTGGTCCGATCGGCGAGTTCGAGCAATTGTTGGAAATATAACTTCAAGATCTACAACTTTAATGGGGATGAGTTTCGCAAAATGGTCCTCGACGATGCCCGAAAAAGTCATTTTCCAACAGTTTGTAATCTGGACAAATACGTGACTTTTTCCAAAGGGGGTAGTCCACGGAAAATCTCAAAATCTTGAAAAATTGAAATTCCAAAATCCTTTGCTGTAGGCAAGGTGTGATGCTAGTAAGGCTAGGCAACCAAAAACCACCCACTCGGGATGTCAAAAAATCCATGAAAAGAAGGCTATATTCCTTACAATAGGAGTTACGGACACATGCTCGGTATTTACAATGAAACAGGTGACGCGTTTTTCCGATCGGCGAGTTCGAGCACTCGTTGGAAAGCTAACTTCAAGATCTACAACTTTAATAGGGATGATTTTCGCAAAATCGTCCTCGACGATGCCCGAAAAAATCATTTTCCAAGAGTTTGTAATCTGGACAAATTCCTGACTTTTTCCAAAGGGGGTAGTCCACGGAAAATCTCAAAATCATAAAAAAATGAAAATCCAAAATCCTTTGCTGTAGTCAAGGTGTGATGCTATTATCTCTAGGCAACCAAAAACCACCCACCCGTGATATCAAAAAAGCCCCGAAAAGAAGGCTATATTCCTTACAATAGGAGTTACGGACACATGCTCGGTATTTTCAATGAAACAAGAGACGCGTTGGTCCGATCTGCGAGTTCGAGCAATTGTTGGAAATATAACTTCAAGATCTACAACTTTAATGGGGATAAGTTTCGCAAAATCGACCTCGACGATGCCCGTAAAAATCATTTTCCAACAGTTTGTAATCTGGACAAATACGTGACTTTTTCCAAAGGGGTAGTCCACGGAAAATCTCAAAATCTTGAAAAAAATGAAAATCCAAAATCCTTTGCTGTAGGCAAGGTGTGATGCTATTAAGGCTAGGCAACCAAAAACCACCCACCCGGGATGTCAAAAAATCCCCGAAAAGAAGGGTATATTCCTTACAATAGGAGTTACGAACACATGCTCGGTATTTTCAATGAAACAGGAGACGCGTTTTTCCAATCGGCGATTTCGAGCACTCGTTGGAAAGCTAACTTCAAGATCTACAACTTTAATGGGGATGAGTTTCGCAAAATCGTCCTCGAAGATGACTGAAAAAATCATTTTCCAAGAGTTTGTAATATGGACAAATTCGTGACTTTTTCCAAAGGGGGTAGTCCACGGAAAATCTCAAAATCATAAAAAATGAAAATCCAAAATCCTTTGCTGTAGTCAAGGTGTGATGCTATTATCTCTAGGCAACCAAAAACCACCCACCCGGGATATCAAAAAAGCCCCGAAAAAAAGGCTATATTCCTTACAATAGGAGTTACGGACACATGCTCGGTATTTTCAATGAAACAGGAGACGCGTTGGTCCGATCGGCGAGTTCGAGCACTTGTTGGAAAGATAACTTCAAGATCTACAACTTTAACGGGGATGAGTTTCGCAAAATCGTCCTCGACGATGCCCGAAAAAATCATTTTCCAACAGTTTGTAATCTGGACAAATACATGACTTTTTCCAAGGGGGGTAGTCAAAGGAAAATCTCAAAATCTTGAAAATTTGAAATTCCAAAATCCTTTGCGGTAGGCAAGGTGTGATGCTATTAAGGCTAGGCAACCAAAAACCACCCACCCGGGATGTCAAAAAATCCCCGAAAAGAAGGCTATATTCCTTACAATAGGAGTTACGAACACATGCTCGGTATTTTAAATGAAACAGAAGACGCGTTGTTCCAATCGGCGAGTTCGAGCACTCGTTGGAAACCTAACTTCAAGATCTACAACTTTAATGAGGATGAGTTTCGCAAAATCGTCCTCGAAGATGCCTGAAAAATACTTGACTTTTTCCAAAGGGGGTAGTCCACGGAAAATCTCAAAATCTTGAAAAATTGAAATTCCAAAATCCTTTGCTGTAGGCAAGGTGTGATGCTAGTAAGGCTAGGCAACCAAAAACCACCCACTCGGGATGTCAAAAAATCCCCGAAAAGAAGGCTATATTCCTTACAATAGGAGTTACGGACACATGCTCGGTATTTTCAATGAAACAGGTGACGCGTTGTTCCGATCGGCGAGTTCGAGCACTCGTTGGAAAGCTAACTTCAAGATCTACAACTTTAATGGGGATGAGTTTCGCAAAATCGTCCTCGACGATGCCCGAAAAAATCATTTTCCAAGAGTTTGTAATCTGGACAAATTCCTGACTTTTTCCAAAGGGGGTAGTCCACGGAAAATCTCAAAATCATAAAAAAATGAAAATCCAAAATCCTTTGCTGTAGTCAAGGTGTGATGCTATTATCTCTAGGCAACCAAAAACCACCCACCCGGGATATCAAAAAAGCCCCGAAAAGAAGGCTATATTCCTTACAATAGGAGTTACGGACACATGCTCGGTATTTTCAATGAAACAGGAGACGCGTTGGTCCGATCTGCGAGTTCGAACAATTGTTGGAAATATAACTTCAAGATCTACAACTTTAATGGGGATAAGTTTCGAAAAATCGACCTCGACGATGCCCGTAAAAATCATTTTCCAACAATTTGTAATCTGGACAAATACGTGAATTTTTCCAAAGGGGGTAGTCCACGGAAAATCTCAAAATCTTGAAAAATTGAAATTCCAAAATCCTTTGCTGTAGGCAAGGTGTGATGCTATTAAGGCTAGGCAACCAAAAACCACCCACCCGAGATGTCAAAAAATCCCCAAAAAGAAGGCTATATTCCTTACAATGGGAGTTACGGACATGCTCGGTATTTTCAATGAAACAGGTGACGCGTTGTTCCGATCGGCGAGTTCGAGCACTCGTTGGAAAGCTAACTTCAAGATCTACAACTTTAATGGGGATGAGTTTCGCAAAATCGTCCTCGACGATTCCCGAAAAAATCATTTTCCAAGAGTTTGTAATCTGGACAAATTCGTGACTTTTTCCAAAGGGGGTAGTCCACGGAAAATCTCAAAATCATAAAAAAATGAAAATCCAAAATCCTTTGCTGTAGTCAAGGTGTGATGCTATTATCTCTAGGCAACCAAAAACCACCCACCCGGGATATCAAAAAAGCCCCGAAAAGAAGGCTATATTCCTTACAATAGGAGTTACGGACACATGCTCGGTATTTTCAATGAAACAGGAGACGCGTTGGTCCGATCTGCGAGTTCGAACAATTGTTGGAAATATAACTTCAAGATCTACAACTTTAATGGGGATAAGTTTCGCAAAATCGACCTCGACGATGCCCGTAAAAATCATTTTCCAACAATTTGTAATCTGGACAAATACGTGAATTTTTCCAAAGGGGGTAGTCCACGGAAAATCTCAAAATCTTGAAAAATTGAAATTCCAAAATCCTTTGCTGTAGGCAAGGTGTGATGCTATTAAGGCTAGGCAACCAAAAACCACCCACCCGGAATGTCAAAAAATCCCCGAAAAGAAGGGTATATTCCTTACAATAGGAGTTACGAACACATGCTCGGTATTTTCAATGAAACAGGTGACGCGTTGTTCCAATCGGCGATTTCGAGCACTCGTTGGAAAGCTAACTTCAAGATCTACAACTTTAATGGGGATGAGTTTCGCAAAATCGTCCTCGACGATGCCCGAAAAAATCATTTTCCAAGAGTTTGTAATCTGGACAAATTCCTGACTTTTTCCAAAGGGGTAGTCGACGGAAAATCTCAAAATCATAAAAAAATTAAAATCCATAATCCTTTGCTGTAGTCAAGGTGTGATGCTATTATCTCTAGGCAACCAAAAACCACCCACCCGGGATATCAAAAAAGCCCCGAAAAGAAGGCTATATTTCTTACAATAGGAGTTACGGACACATGCTCGGTATTTTCAATGAAACAGGAGACGCGTTGGTCTGATCGGCGAGTTCGAGCACTTGTTGGAAAGATAACTTCAAGTTCTACAACTTTAAAGGGGATGAGTTTCGCATAATCGTCCTCGACGATGCCCGAAAAAATCATTTTCCAACAGTTTGTAATCTGGACAAATACGTGACTTTTTCCAAAGGGGTTAGTCCACGGAAAATCTCAAAATCTTGAAAAAATGAAAATCCAAAATCCTTTGCTGTAGGCAAGGTGTGATGCTATTAAGGCTAGGCAACCAAAAACCACCCACCCGGGATATCAAAAAAGCCCCGAAAAGAAGGCTATATTTCTTACAATAGGAGTTACGGACACATGCTCGGTATTTTCAATGAAACAGGAGACGCGTTGGTCTGATCGGCGAGTTCGAGCACTTGTTGGAAAGCTAACTTCAAGATCTACAACTTTAAAGGGGATGAGTTTCGCATAATCGTCCTCGACGATGCCCGAAAAAATCATTTTCCAACAGTTTGTAATCTGGACAAATACGTGACTTTTTCCAAAGGGGTTAGTCCACGGAAAATCTCAAAATCTTGAAAAAATGAAAATCCAAAATCCTTTGCTGTAGGCAAGGTGTGATGCTATTAAGGCTAGGCAACCAAAAACCACCCACCCGGGATGTCAAAAAATCCCCGAAAAGAAGCGTATATTCCTTACAATAAGAGTTACGAACACATGCTCGGTATTTTCAATGAAACAGGAGACGCGTTGTTCCAATCGGCGATTTCGAGCACTCGTTGGAAAGCTAACTTCAAGATCTACAACTTTAATGGGGATGAGTTTTGCAAAATCGTCCTCGAAGATGCCGGAAAAAATCATTTTCCAAGAGTTTGTAATATGGACAAATTCGTGACTTTTTCCAAAGGGGGTAGTCCACGGAAAATCTCAAAATCATAAAAAATGAAAATCCAAAATCCTTTGCTGTAGTCAAGGTGTGATGCTATTATCTCTAGGCAACCAAAAACCACCCACCCGGGATATCAAAAAAGCCCCGAAAAAAAGGCTATATTCCTTACAATAGGAGTTACGGACACATGCTCGGTATTTTCAATGAAACAGGAGACTCGTTGGTCCGATCGGCGAGTTCGAGCACTTGTTGGAAAGATAACTTCAAGATCTACAACTTTAACGGGGATGAGTTTCGCAAAATCGTCCTCGACGATGCCCGAAAAAATCATTTTCCAACAGTTTGTAATCTGGAAAAATACATGACTTTTTCCAAGGGGGGTAGTCCAAGGAAAATCTCAAAATCTTGAAAATTTGAAATTCCAAAATCCTTTGCGGTAGGCAAGGTGTGATGCTATTAAGCCTAGGCAACCAAAAACCACCCACCCGGGATGTCAAAAAATCCCCGAAAAGAAGGTTATATTCCTTACAATAGGAGTTACGAACACATGCTCGGTATTTTCAATGAAACAGAAGACGCGTTGTTCCAATCGGCGAGTTCGAGAACTCGTTGGAAAGCTAATTTCAAGATCTACAACTTTAATGAGGATGAGTTTCGCAAAATCGTCCTCGAAGATGCCCGAAAAAATCATTTTCCAAGAGTTTGTAATCTGGACAAATTCGTGACTTTTTCCAAAGGGGGTAGTCCACGGAAAATCTCAAAATCATAAAAAATGAAAATCCAAAATCCTTTGCTGTAGTCAAGGTCTGATGCTATTATCTCTAGGAAACCAAAAACCACCCACCCGGGATATCAAAAAAGCCCCGAAAAGAAGGCTATATTCCTTACAATAGGAGTTACGGACACATGCTCGGTATTTTCAATGAAACAGGAGACGCGTTGGTCCGATCGGCGAGTTCGAGCAATTGTTGGAAATATAACTTCAAGATCTACAACTTTAATGGGGATGAGTTTCGCAAAATGGTCCTCGACGATGCCCGAAAAAGTCATTTTCCAACAGTTTGTAATCTGGACAAATACGTGACTTTTTCCAAAAGGGGTAGTCCACGGAAAATCTCAAAATCTTGAAAAATTGAAATTCCAAAATCCTTTGCTGTAGGCAAGGTGTGATGCTAGTAAAGCTAGGCAACCAAAAACCACCCACCCGGGATGTCAAAAAATCCCCGAAAAGAAGGCTATACTCCTTACAATAGGAGTTACGGACACATGCTCGGTATTTTCAATGAAACAGGAGACGCGTTGGTCCGATCGGCGAGTTCGAGCAATTGTTGGAAATATAACTTCAAGATCTACAACTTTAATGGGGATGAGTTTCGCAAAATCGACCTCGACGATGCCCGTAAAAGTCATTTTCCAACAGTTTGTAATCTGGACAAATACGTGACTTTTTCCAAATGGGGTAGTCCACGGAAAATCTCAAAATCTTGAAAAATTGAAATTCCAAAATCCTTTGCTGTAGGCAAGGTGTGATGCTATTAAGGCTAGGCAACCAAAAACCACCCACCCGGGATGTCAAAAAATCCCCGAAAAGAAGGCTATATTCCTTACAATAGGAGTTACGGACACATGCTCGGTATTTTCAATGAAACAGGTGACGCGTTGTTCCGATCGGCGAGTTCGAGCACTCGTTGGAAAGCTAACTTCAAGATCTACAACTTTAATGGGGATGAGTTTCACAAAATCGTCCTCGACGATGCCCGAAAAAATCATTTTCCAACAGTTTGTAATCTGGACAAATTCGTGACTTTTTCCAAAGGGGGTAGTCCACGGAAAATCTCAAAATCATAAAAAAATGAAAATCCAAAATCCTTTGCTGTAGTCAAGGTGTGATGCTATTATCTCTAGGCAACCAAAAACCACCCACCCATGATATCAAAAAAGCCCCGAAAAGAAGGCTATATTCCGTACAATAGGAGTTACGGACACATGCTCGGTATTTTCAATGAAACAGGAGACGCGTTGGTCCGATCGGCGAGTTCGAGCAATTGTTGAAAATATAACTTCAAGATCTACAACTTTAATGGGGATGAGTTTCGCAAAATCGTCCTCGACGATGCCCGAAAAAGTCATTTTCAAACAGTTTGTAATCTGGACAAATACGTGATTTTTTTTTCCAAATGGGGTAGTCCACGGAAAATCTCAAAATCTTCAAAAATTGAAATTCCAAAATCCTTTGCTGTAGGCAAGGTGTGATGGTATTAAGGCTAGGAAACCAAAAACCACCCACCCGGGATGTCAAAAAATCCCCGAAAAGAAGGCTATATTCCTTACAATAGGAGTTACGGACACATGCTCGGTATTTTCAATGAAACAGGTGACGCGTTGTTCCGATCGGCGAGTTCGAGCACTCGTTGGAAAACTAACTTCAAGATCGACAACTTTAATGGGGATGAGTTTCGCAAAATCGTCCTCGACGATGCCCGAAAAAATCATTTTCCAAGAGTTTGTAATCTGGACAAATTCGTGACTTTTTCCAAAGGGGGTAGTCCACGGAAAATCTCAAAATCATAAAAAAATGAAAATCCAAAATCCTTTGTTGTAGTCAAGGTGTGATGCTATTATCTCTAGGCAACCAAAAACCACCCACCCGGGATATCAAAAAAGCCCCGAAAAGAAGGCTATATTCCTTACAATAGGAGTTACGGACACATGCTCGGTATTTTCAATGAAACAGGAGACACGTTCGTCCGATCTGCGAGTTCGAGCAATTTTTGAAAATATAACTTCAAGATTTACAACTTTAATGGGGATAAGTGTTGCAAAATCGACCTCGACGATGCCCATAAAAATCATTTTCCAACAGTTTGTAATCAGGACAAATACGTGACTTTTTCCAAAGGGGTAGTCCACGGAAAATCTCAAAATCTTGAAAAATTGAAAATCCAAAATCCTTTTCTGTAGGCAATGTGTGATGATATTAATGCTAGGCAACCAAAAACCACCCACCCGGGATGTCAAAAAATCCCCGAAAAGAAGGCTATATTCCTTACAATAGGAGTTACGGACACATGCTCGGTATTTTCAATGAAACAGGAGACGCGTTGTTCCGATCGGCGATTTCGAGCACTTGTTGGAAAGCTAACTTCAAGATCGACAACTTTAATGGGGATGAGTTTCGCAAAATCGTCCTCGAAGATACCCGAAAAAATCATTTTCCAACCGTTTGTAATATGGACAAATTCGTGACTTTTTCCAAAGGAGGTAGACCACGGAAAATCTCAAAATCTTTAAAAAATGAAAATCCAAAATCCTTTGCTGTAGTCAAGGTGTGCTGCTATTATCTCTAGGCAACCAAAAACCACCCACCCGGGATGTCAAAAAAGCCCCGAAAAGAAGGCTTTATTCCTTACAATAGGAGTTACAGACACATGCTCGGTATTTTCAATGAAACAGGAGACGCATTGATCCGATCGGCGAGTTCGAGCACTTTTTGGAAAGATAACTTCAAGATCTACAACTTTAACGGGAATGAATTTCGCAAAATCGTCCTCGACGAGGCCCGTAAAAATCATTTTCCAACAGTTTGTAATATGGACAAATTCGTGACTTTTTCCAAAGGGGGGGGGGGGAAATCTCAAAATCTTGAAAAAATGAAAATCCAAAATCCTTTGCTGTAGGCAAGGTGTGATGCTATTAAGGCTAGGCAACCAAAAATCACCCACCCGGGATGTCAAAAAATCCCCGAAAAGAAGGCTATATTCCTTACAATAGGAGTTACGAACACATGCTCGGTATTTTCAAGAAACAGGAGACGCGTTGTTCCAATCAGCGAGTTCGAGCACTAGTTGGAAAGCTAACTTCAAGATCTACAGCTTTAATGGGGATGAGTTTCACAAAATCGTCCTCGAAGATGCCTGAAAAAATCATTTTCCAAGAGTTTGTAATCTGGACAAATTCGTGACTTTTTCCAAAGGGGGTAGTCCACGGAAAATCTCAAAATCATAAAAAATGAAAATCCAAAATCTTTTGCTGTAGTCAAGGTCTTATGCTATTATCTCTAGGCAACCAAAAACCACCCACCCGGGATATCAAAAAAGTCCCGAAAAGAAGGCTATATTCCTTACAATAGGAGTTACAGACACATGCTCGGTATTTTCAATGAAACAGGTGACGCGTTGTTCCGATCGGTGAGTTCGAGCACTCGTTGGAAAGCTAACTTCAAGATCGACAACTTTAATGGGGATGAGTTTCGCAAAATCGTCCTCGAAGATGCCCGAAAAAATCATTTTCCAACAGTTTGTAATATGGACAAATTCGTGACTTTTTCCAAAGGGGTTAGTCCACGGAAAATCTCAAAATCTTGAAAAAATGAAAATCCAAAATCCTTTGCTGTAGTCAATGTGTGATGCTATTAAGGCTAGGCAACCAAAAACCACCCACCCGGGATGTCAAAAAATCTCCGAAAAGAACGCTATATTCCTTACAATAGGAGTTACGGACACAGGTCGGTATTTTCAATGAAACAGGAGACGCGTTGTTCCAATCGGCGAGTTCGAGCACTCGTTGGAAAGCTAACTTCAAGATCTAAAACTTTAATGGGGATGAGTTTCGCAAAATCGTCCTCGAAGATGCCCGAAAAAATCATTTTCCAAGAGTTTGTAATTTGGATTAATTCGTGACTTTTTCCAAAGGGGTTAGTCCACGGAAAATCTCAAAATCATAAAAAAAATGAAAATCCAAAATCCTCCGTTGTAGTCAAGGTGTGATGCTATTATCTCTAGGCAACAAAAAACCACCCACCCGGGATATCAATACAGCCCTGAAAAGAAGGCTATATTCCTTACAATAGGAGTTACGGACACATGCTCGGTATTTTCAATGAAACAGGAGACGCGTTGGTCCGATCGGCGAGTTCGAGTACTTGTTGGAAAGATAACTTCAAGATCTACAACTTTAATGGGGATGAGTTTCGCAAAATCGTCCTCGACGATGCCCGAAAAAATCATTTTCCAAGAGTTTGTAATCTGGACAAATACGTGACTTTTTCCAAAGGGGGTAGTCCACGGAAAATCTCAAAATCTTGAAAAATTGAAATTCCAAAATCCTTTGCTGTAGGCAAGGTGTGATGCTATTAAGGCTAGGCAACCAAAAACCACCCACCCGGGATGTCAAAAAATCCCCGAAAAGAAGGCTATATTCCTTACAATAGGAGTTACGGACACATGCTCGGTATTTTCAATGAAACAGGAGACGCGTTGTTCCGATCAGCAAGTTCGAGCACTCGTTGGATAGCTAACTTCAAGATCGACAACTTTAATGGGGATGAGTTTTGCAAAATCGTCCTCGAAGATGCCCGAAACAATAATTTTCCAACAGTTTGTTATATGGACAAATTCGTGACTTTTTCCAAAGGGGGTAATCCACGGAAAATCTCAAAATCTTTAAAAATGAAAATCCAAAATCCTTTCCTGTAGGCAAGGTGTGATGCTATTAAGGCTAGGCAACCAAAAACCACCCACCCGGGACGTCAAAAAAGCCCCGAAAAGAAGGCTATATTCCTTACAATAGGAGTTACGAACACATGCTCGGTATTTTCAAGAAACAGGAGACGCGTTGTTCCAATCGGCGAGTTCGAGCACTCGTTGGAAAGCTAACTTCAAGATCTACAACTTTAATGGGGATGAGTTTCGCAAAATCGTCCTCGAAGATGCCTGAAAAAATCATTTTCCAAGAGTTTGTAATCTGGACAAATTCGTGACTTTTTCCAAAGGGGGTAGTCCACGGAAAATCTCAAAATCATAAAAAATGAAAATCCAAAATCCTTTGCTGTAGTCAAGGTCTGATGCTATTATCTCTAGGCAACCAAAAACCACCCACCCGGGATATCAAAAAAGCCCCGAAAAGAAGGCTATATTCCTTAAAATAGGAGTTACAGACACATGCTCGGTATTTTCAATGAAACAGGAGACGCGTTGGTCCGATCGGCGAGTTCGAGGACTTGTTGGAAAGATAATTTCAAGATCTACAACTTTAATGGGGATGAGTTTCGCAAAATCGTCCTCGACGATGCCCGAAAAAATCGTTTTCCAACAGTTTGTAATCTGGACAAATACGTGACTTTTTCCAAAAGGGGTAGTCCACGGAAAATCTCAAAATCTTGAAAAATTGAAATTCCAAAATCCTTTGTTGTAGGCAAGGTGTGATGTTATTAAGGCTAGGCAACCAAAAACCACCCACTCGGGATGTCGAAAAATCCCCGAAAAGAAGTCTATATTCCTTACAATAGGAGTTACAGACACATGCTCGGTATTTTCAATGAAACAGGTGACGCGTTGTTCCGATCGGCGAGTTCGAGCACTCGTTGGAAAGCTAACTTCAAGATCGACAACTTTAATGGGGATGAGTTTTGCAAAATCGTCCTCGAAGATGCCTGAAACAATAATTTTCCAACAGTTTGTAATATGGACAAATTCGTGACTTTTTCCAAAGGGGGTAGTCCACGGAAAATCTCAAAATCTTTAAAAAATGAAAATCCAAAATTCTTTGATGTAGGCAAGGTGTGATGCTATTAAGGCTAGGCAACCAAATACCACCCACCCAGGACGTCAAAAAAGCCCCGAAAAGAAGGCTATATTTCTTACAATAGGAGTTACGGACACATTCTCGGTATTTTCAATGAAACAGGAGACATGTTGTTCCGATCGGCGAGTTCGAGCACTTGTTGGAAAGCTAACTTCAAGATCTACAACTTTAATGGGGATGAGTTTCGCAAAATCGTCCTCGAAGATGCCCGAAAAAATCATTTTCCAAGAGTTTGTAATCTGGACAAATTCGTGACTTTTTCCAAAGGGGGTAGTCCACGGAAAATCTCAAAATCATAAAAAAATGAAAATCCAAAATCCTTTGCTGTAGTCAATGTGTGATGCTATTAAGGCTAGGCAACCAAAAACCACCCACCCGGGATGTCAAAAAATCCCCGAAAAGAAGGATATATTCCTTACAATAGGAGTTACGGACACATGTCGGTATTTTCAATGAAACAGGAGACGCGTTGTTCCAATCGGCGAGTTCGAGCACTTGTTGGAAAGATAACTTTAAGATCTACAACTTTAATGGGGAAGAGTTTCGCAAAATCGTCCTCGAAGATGCCCGAAAAAATCATTTTCCAACAGTTTGTAATCTGGACAAATACGTGAATTTTTCCAAAGGGGGTAGTCCACGGAAAATCTCAAAATCTTGAAAAATTGAAATTCAAAAATCCTTTGCTGTAGGCAAGGTGTGATGCTATTAAGGCTAGGCAACCAAAAACCACCCACCCGGGATGTCAAAAAATCCCCGAAAAGAAGGCTATATTCCTTACAATAGGAGTTACGGACACATGCTCGGTATTTTCAATGAAACAGGAGACGCGTTGGTCCGATCGGCGAGGTTGAGCACTTGTTGGAAAGAAAACTTCAAGATCTAGTACTTTAATGGGGATGAGTTTCGCAAAATCGTCCTCGACGATGCCCGTAAAAATCATTTTCCAACATTTTGTAATCTGGACAAATACGTGACTTTTTCCAAAGGGGTAGTCCACGGAAAATCTCAAAATCTTGAAAAAATGAAAATCCAAAATCCTTTATTGTAGGCAAGGTGTGATGCTATTAAGGCTAGGCAACCAAAAACCACCCACCCGGGATGTCAAAAAATCCCCGAAAAGAAGGCTATATTCCTTACAATAGGAGTTACGGACACATGCTCGGTATTTTCAATGAAACAGGAGACGCGTTGGTCCGATCGGCGAGTTCGAGCACTTGTTGGAAAGATAACTTTAAGATCTACAACTTTAATGGGGAAGAGTTTCGCAAAATCGTCCTCGAAGATGCCCGAAAAAATCATTTTCCAACAGTTTTTAATCTGGACAAATACGTGAATTTTTCCAAAGGGGGTAGTCCACGGAAAATCTCAAAATCTTGAAAAATTGAAATTCAAAAATCCTTTGCTGTAGGCAAGGTGTGATGCTATTAAGGCTAGGCAACCAAAAACCACCCACCCGGGATGTCAAAAAATCCCCGAAAAGAAGGCTATATTCCTTACAATAGGAGTTACGGACACATGCTCGGTATTTTCAATGAAACAGGAGACGCATTGTTCCGATCGGCGAGTTCGAGCACTTGTTGGAAAGATAACTTCGAGATCTACAACTTTAATGGGGATGAGTTTCACAAAATCGTCCTCGACGATGCCCGAAAAAATCATTTTCCAACAGTTTGTAATATGGACAAATACGTGACTTTTTCCAAAGGGGGTAGGTAGTCCACGGAAAATCTCAAAATCTTGAAAAATTGAAATTCCAAAATCCTTTGCTGTAGGCAAGGTGTGATGCTATTAAGGCTAGGCAACCAAAAACCACCCACCCGGGATGTCAAAAAATCCCCGAAAAGAAGGCTATATTCCTTACAATAGGAGTTACGGACACATGCTCGGTATTTTCAATGACACAGGAGACGCGTTGGTCCGATCGGCGAGGTTGAGCACTTGTTGGAAAGAAAACTTCAAGATCTAGTACTTTAATGGGGATGAGTTTCGCAAAATCGTCCTCGACGATCCCCGTAAAAATCATTTTCCAACAGTTTGTAATATGGACAAATTCGTGACTTCTTCAAAGGTGTTAGTCCACGGAAAATCTCAAAATCTTGAAAAAATAAAAATCCAAAATCCTTTGTTGTAGGCAAGGTGTGATGCTATTAAGGCTATGCAACCAAAAACCACCCACCCGGGATGTCAAAAAATCCACGAAAAGAAGGCTATATTCCTTACAATAGGAGTTACGGACACATGCTCGGTATTTTCAATGAAACAGGAGACGCGTTGGTCCGATCGGCGAGGTCGAGCACTTGTTGGAAAGAAAACTTCAAGATCTAGTACTTTAATGGGGATGAGTTTCGCAAAATCGTCCTCGACGATGCCCGTAAAAATCATTTTCCAACATTTTGTAATCTGGACAAATACGTGACTTTTTCCAAAGGGGTAGTCCACGGAAAATCTCAAAATCTTGAAAAAATGAAAATCCAAAATCCTTTGTTGTAGGCAAGGTGTGATGCTATTAAGGCTAGGCAACCAAAAACCACCCACCCGGGATGTCAAAAAATCCCCGAAAAGAAGGCTATATTCCTTACAATAGGAGTTACGGACACATGCTCGGTATTTTCAATGAAACAGGAGACGCGTTGTTCCGATCGGCGATTTCGAGCACTTTTTGGAAAGCTAACTTCAAGATCGATAACTTTAATGGGGATGAGTTTCGCAAAATCGTCCTCGACGAGGCCCGAAAAATCATTTTCCAACAGTTTGTAATATGGACAAATTCGTGACTTTTTCCAAAGGGGGTAGTCCACGGAAAATCTCAAAATTATTAAAAAATGAAAACCCAAAATCCTTTGCTGTAGGCAAGGTGTGATGCTATTAAGGCTAGGCAACCAAAAACCACCCACCCGGGTTGTCAAAAAAGCCCCGAAAAGAAGGCTATATTCCTTACAATAGGAGTTACGGACACATGCTCGGTATTTTCAATGAAACAGGAGACACATTGGTCCGATCGGCGAGTTCGAGCACTTTTTGGAAAGCTAACTTCAAGATCTACAATTTTAATGAGGATGAGTTTCGCAAAATCGTCCTCGACGAGGCCCGAAAAATCATTTTCCAACAGTTTGTAATATGGACAAATTCGTGACTTTTTCCAAAGGGGTTAGTCCACGGAAAATCTCAAAATCTTGAAAAAATGAAAATCTAAAATCCTTTGTTGTAGGCAAGGTGTGATGCTATTAAGGCTAGGCAACCAAAAACCACCCACCCGGGATGTCAAAACATCCCCGAAAAGAAGGCTATATTCCTTACAATAGGAGTTACGGACACATGCTCGGTATTTTCAATGAAACAGGAGACGCGTTGGTCCGATCGGCGAGTTCGAGCACTTGTTGGAAAGATAACTTCAAGATCTACAACTTTAATGGGGATGAGTTTCGCAAAATCGTCCTCGACGAGGCCCGAAAAATCATTTTCCAACAGTTTGTAATATGGACAAATTCGTGACTTTTTCCAAAGGGGTTAGTCCACGGAAAATCTAAAAATCTTTAAAAAATGAAAATCCAAAATCCTTTGCTGTAGGCAAGGTGTGATGCTATTAAGGCTAGGAAACCAAAAACCACCCACCCGGGATGTCAAAAAAGCCCCGAAAAGAAGACTATATTCCTTACAATAGGAGTTACGGACACATGCTCGGTATTTTCAATGAAACAGGAGACGCGTTGTTCCAATCGGCGAGTTCGAGCACTCGTTGGAAAGCTAATTTCAAGATCTACCACTTTAATGGGATGAGTTTCGCAAAATCGTCCTCGACGAGGCCCGAAAAATCATTTTCCAACAGTTTGTAATATGGACAAATTCGTGACTTTTTCCAAAGGGCTTAGTCCACGGAAAATCTCAAAATCTTGAAAAAATGACAATCCAAAATCCTTTGTTGTAGGTAAGGTGTGATTCTATTAAGGCTAGGTAACCAAAAACCACCCACCCGGGATGTCAAAAAATCCCCGAAAAGAAGGCTATATTCCTTACAATAGGAGTTACGGACACATGCTCGGTATTTTCAATGAAACAGGAGACGCGTTGGTCCGATCGGCGAGGTCGAGCACTTGTTGGAAAGAAAACTTCAAGATCTAGTACTTTAATGGGGATGAGTTTCGCAAAATCGTCCTCGACGATGCCCGTAAAAATCATTTTCCAACATTTTGTAATCTGGACAAATACGTGACTTTTTCCAAAGGGGTAGTCCACGGAAAATCTCAAAATCTTGAAAAAATGAAAATCCAAAATCCTTTGTTGTAGGTAAGGTGTGATGCTATTAAGGCTAGGCAACCAAAAACCACCCACGCGGGATGTCAAAAAATCCCCGAAAAGAAGGCTATATTCCTTACAATAGGAGTTACGGACACATGCTCGGTATTTTCAATGAAACAGGAGACGCGTTGTTCCAATCGGCGAGTTCGAGCACTCGTTGGAAAGGTAATTTCAAGATCTACAACTTTAATGGGAATGAGTTTCGCAAAATCGTCCTCGACGAGGCCCGAAAAATCATTTTCCAACATTTTGTAATCTGGACAAATACGTGACTTTTTCCAAAGGGGTAGTCCACGGAAAATCTCAAAATCTTGAAAAAATGAAACTCCAAAATCCTTTGTTGTAGGCAAGGTGTGATGCTATTAAGGCTAGGCAACCAAAAACCACCCACCCGGGATGTCAAAAAATCCCCGAAAAGAAGGCTATATTCCTTACAATAGGAGTTACGGACACATGCTCGGTATTTTCAATGAAACAGGAGACGCGTTGGTCCGATCGGCGAGTTCGAGCACTTGTTGGAAAGATAACTTTAAGATCTACAACTTTAATGAGGAAGAGTTTCGCAAAATCGTCCTCGAAGATGCCCGAAAAAATCATTTTCCAACAGTTTGTAATCTGGACAAATACGTGAATTTTTCCAAAGGGGGTAGTCCACGGAAAATCTCAAAATCTTGAAAAATTGAAATTCAAAAATCCTTTGCTGTAGGCAAGGTGTGATGCTATTAAGGCTAGACAACCAAAAACCACCCACCCGGGATGTCAAAAAATCCCCGAAAAGAAGGCTATATTCCTTACAATAGGAGTTACGGACACATGCTCGGTATTTTCAATGAAACAGGAGACGCATTGTTCCGATCGGCGAGTTCGAGCACTTGTTGGAAAGATAACTTCAAGATCTACAACTTTAATGGGGATGAGTTTCGCAAAATCGTCCTCGACGAGGCCCGAAAAATCATTTTCCAACAGTTTGTAATATGGACAAATTCGTGACTTTTTCCAAAGGGGGTAGTCCACGGAAAATCTCAAAATCTTTAAAAAATGAAAACCCAAAATCCTTTGCTGTAGGCAAGGTGTGATGCTATTAAGGCTAGGCAACCAAAAACCACCCACGCGGGATGTCAAAAAATCCCCGAAAAGAAGGCTATATTCCTTACAATAGGAGTTACGGACACATGCTCGGTATTTTCAATGAAACAGGAGACGCGTTGTTCCAATCGGCGAGTTCGAGCACTCGTTGGAAAGCTAATTTCAACATCTACCACTTTAATGGGATGAATTTCGCAAAATCGTCCTCGACGAGGCCCGAAAAATCATTTTCCAACAGTTTGTAATATGGACAAATTCGTGACTTTTTCCAAATGGCTTAGTCCACGGAAATTCTCAAAATCTTGAAAAAATGACAATCCAAAATCCTTTGCTGTAGGCAAGGTGTGATTCTATTAAGGCTAGGCAACCAAAAACCACCCACCCGGGATGTCAAAAAATCCCCGAAAAGAAGGCTATATTCCTTACAATAGGAGTTACGGACACATGCTCGATATTTTCAATGAAACAGGAGACGCGTTGGTCCGATCGGCGAGGTCGAGCACTTGTTGGAAAGAAAACTTCAAGATCTACAACTTTAATGAGGATGAGTTTCGCAAAATCGTCCTCGACGATGCCCGTAAAAATCATTTTCCAAGAGTTTGTAATCTGGACAAATACGTGACTTTTTCCAAAGGGGTAGTCCACGGAAAATCTCAAAATCTTGAAAAAATGAAAATCCAAAATCCTTTGTTGTAGGCAAGGTGTGATGCTATTAAGGCTAGGCAACCAAAAACCACCCACACGGGATGTCAAAAAATCCCCGAAAAGAATGCTATATTCCTTACAATAGGAGTTACGGACACATGCTCGGTATTTTCAATGAAACAGGAGACACGTTGTTCCGATCGGCGATTTCGAGCACTTTTTGGAAAGCTAACTTCAAGATCGATAACTTTAATGGGGATGAGTTTCGCAAAATCGTCCTCGACGAGGCCCGAAAAATCATTTTCCAACAGTTTGTAATATGGACAAATTCGTGACTTTTTCCAAAGGGGGTAGTCCACGGAAAATCTCATAATCTTTAAAAAATGAAAACCCAAAATCCTTTGCTGTAGGCAAGGTGTGATGCTATTAAGGCTAGGCAACCAAAAACCACCCACCCGAGATGTCAAAAAAGCCCCGAAAAGAAGGCTATATTCCTTACAATAGGATTTACGGACACATGCTCGGTATTTTCAATGAAACAGGAGACGCATTGGTCCGATCGGCGAGTTCGAGCACTTTTTGGAAAGCTAACTTCAAGATCTACAACTTTAATGAGGATGAGTTTCGCAAAATCGTCCTCGACGAGGCCCGAAAAATCATTTTCCAACAGTTTGTAATATGGACAAATTCGTGACTTTTTCAAAGGTGTTAGTCCACGGAAAATCTCAAAATCTTGAAAAAATGAAATCCAAAATCCTTTGCTGTAGGCAAGGTGTGATGCTATTAAGGCTAGGCAACCAAAAACCACCCACGCGGGATGTCAAAAAATCCACGAAAAGAAGGCTATATTCCTTACAATAGGAGTTACGGACACATGCTCGGTATTTTCAATGAAACAGGAGACGCGTTGGTCCGATCGGCGAGTTCGAGCACTTGTTGGAAAGATAACTTTAAGATCTACAACTTTAATGGGGAAGAGTTTCGCAAAATCGTCCTCGAAGATGCCCGAAAAAATCATTTTCCAAAAGTTTGTAATCTGGACAAATACGTGACTTTTTCCAAAGGGGGTAGTCCACGGAAAATCTCAAAATCTTGAAAAATTGAAATTCAAAAATCCTTTGCTGTAGGCAAGGTGTGATGCTATTAAGGCTAGGCAACAAAAAACCACCCACCCGGGATGTCAAAAAATCCCCGAAAAGAAGGCTATATTCCTTACAATAGGAGTTACGGACACATGCTCGGTATTTTCAATGAAATAGGAGACGCATTGTTCCGATCGGCGAGGTCGAGCACTTGTTGGAAAGAAAACTTCAAGATCTACAACTTTAATGAGGATGAGTTTCGCAAAATCGTCCTCGACGATGCCCGTAAAAATCATTTTCCAAGAGTTTGTAATCTGGACAAATACGTGACTTTTTCCAAAGGGGTAGTCCACGGAAAATCTCAAAATCTTGAAAAAATGAAAATCCAAAATCCTTTGTTGTAGGCAAGGTGTGGTGCTATTAAGGCTACGCAACCAAAAACCACCCACCCGGGATGTCAAAAAATCCCCGAAAAGAATGCTATATTCCTTACAATAGGAGTTACGGACACATGCTCGGTATTTTCAATGAAACAGGAGACGCGTTGTTCCGATCGGCGATTTCGAGCACTTTTTGGAAAGCTAACTTCAAGATCGATAACTTTAATGGGGATGAGTTTCGCAAAATCGTCCTCGACGAGGCCCGAAAAATCATTTTCCAACAGTTTGTAATATGGACAAATTCGTGACTTTTTCCAAAGGGGGTAGTCCACGGAAAATCTCATAATCTTTAAAAAATGAAAACCCAAAATCCTTTGCTGTAGGCAAGGTGTGATGCTATTAAGGCTAGGCAACAAAAAACCACCCACCCGAGATGTCAAAAAAGCCCCGAAAAGAAGGCTATATTCCTTACAATAGGATTTACGGACACATGCTCGGTATTTTCAATGAAACAGGAGACGCATTGGTCCGATCGGCGAGTTCGAGCACTTTTTGGAAAGCTAACTTCAAGATCTACAACTTTAATGAGGATGAGTTTCGCAAAATCGTCCTCGACGAGGCCCGAAAAATCATTTTCCAACAGTTTGTAATATGGACAAATTCGTGACTTTTTCAAAGGTGTTAGTCCACGGAAAATCTCAAAATCTTGAAAAAATGAAAATCCAAAATCCTTTACTGTAGGCAAGGTGTGATGCTATTAAGGCTAGGCAACAAAAAACCACCCACGCGGGATGTCAAAAAATCCACGAAAAGAAGGCTATATTCCTTACAATAGGAGTTACGGACACATGCTCGGTATTTTCAATGAAATAGGAGACGCATTGTTCCGATCGGCGAGTTCGAGCACTTGTTGGAAAGCTAACTTCAAGATCGACAACTTTAATGGGGATGAGTTTCACAAAATCGTCCTCGAAGATGCCCGAAAAAATCATTTTCCAACAGTTTGTAATATGGACAAATTCGTGACTTTTTCCAAAGGGGGTAGTCCACGGAAAATCTAAAAATCTTTAAAAAATGAAAATCCAAAATCCTTTGCTGTAGGCAAGGTGTGATGCTATTAAGGCTAGGAAACCAAAAACCACCCACCCGGGATGTCAAAAAAGCCCCGAAAAGAAGGCTATATTCCTTACAATAGGAGTTACGGACACATGCTCGGTATTTTCAATGAAACAGGAGACGCATTGGTCCGATCGGCGAGTTCGAGCACTTTTTGGAAAACTAACTTCAAGATCTACAACTTTAATGGGGATGAGTTTCGCAAAATCGTCCTCGACGAGGCCCGAAAAATCATTTTCCAACAGTTTGTAATATGGACAAATTCGTGACTTTTTCCAAAGGGGTTAGTCCACGGAAAATCTCAAAATCTTGAAAAAATGAAAATCCAAAATCCTTTGCTGTAGGCAAGGTGTGATGCTATTAAGGCTAGGCAACCAAAAACCACCCACGCGGGATGTCAAAAAATTCCCGAAAAGAAGGCTATATTCCTTACAATAGGAGTTACGGACACATGCTCGGTATTTTCAATGAAACAGGAGACGCGTTGTTCCAATCGGCGAGTTCGAGCACTCGTTGGAAAGCTAATTTCAACATCTACCACTTTAATGGGATGAGTTTTGCAAAATCGTCCTCGACGAGGCCCGAAAAATCATTTTCCAACAGTTTGTAATATGGACAAATTCGTGACTTTTTCCAAATGGCTTAGTCCACGGAAAATCTCAAAACCTTGAAAAAATGACAATCCAAAATCCTTTGCTGTAGGCAAGGTGTGATTCTATTAAGGCTAGGAAACCAAAAACCACCCACCCGGGATGTCAAAAAATCCCCGAAAAGAAGGCTATATTCCTTACAATAGGAGTTACGGACACATGCTCGGTATTTTCAATGAAACAGGAGACGCGTTGGTCCGATCGGCGAGGTCGAGCACTTGTTGGAAAGAAAACTTCAAGATCTACAACTTTAATGAGGATGAGTTTCGCAAAATCGTCCTCGACGATGCCCGTAAAAATCATTTTCCAAGAGTTTGTAATCTGGACAAATACGTGACTTTTTCCAAAGGGGTAGTCCACGGAATATCTCAAAATCATGAAAAAATGAAAATCCAAAATCCTTTGTTGTAGGCAAGGTGTGATGCTATTAAGGCTAGGCAACCAAAAACCACCCACCCGGGATGTCAAAAAATCCCCGAAAAGAATGCTATATTCCTTACAATAGGAGTTACGGACACATGCTCGGTATTTTCAATGAAACAGGAGACGCGTTGTTCCGATCGGCGATTTCGAGCACTTTTTGGAAAGCTAACTTCAAGATCGATAACTTTAATGGGGATGAGTTTCGCAAAATCGTCCTCGACGAGGCCCGAAAAATCATTTTCCAACAGTTTGTAATATGGACAAATTCGTGACTTTTTCCAAAGGGGGTAGTCCACGGAAAATCTCAAAATCTTTAAAAAATGAAAACCCAAAATCCTATGCTGTAGGCAAGGTGTGATGCTATTAAGGCTAGGCAACCAAAAACCACCCACCCGGGATGTCAAAAAAGCCCCGAAAAGAAGGCTATATTCCTTACAATAGGAGTTACGGACACATGCTCGGTATTTTCAATGAAACAGGAGACGCATTGGTCCGATCGGCGAGTTCGAGCACTTTTTGGAAAGCTAACTTCAAGATCTACAACTTTAATGAGGATGAGTTTCGCAAAATCGTCCTCGACAAGGCCCGAAAAATCATTTTCCAACAGTTTGTAATATGGACAAATTCGTGACTTTTTCCAAAGGGGTTAGTCCACGGAAAATCTCAAAATCTTGAAAAAATGAAAATCCAAAATCCTTTGTTGTAGGCAAGGTGTGATGCTATTAAGGCTAGGAAATCAAAAACCACCCACCCGGGATGTCAAAAAATCCCCAAAAAGAAGGCTATATTCCTTACAATAGGAGTTACGGACACATGTTCGGTATTTTCAATGAAACAGGAGACGCGTTGTTCCAATCGGCGAGTTCGAGCACTCGTTGGAAAGCTAATTTCAAGATCTACAACTTTAATGGGGATGAGTTTCACAAAATCATCCTCGACGAGGCCCGAAAAATCATTTTCCAACAGTTATTAATATGGACAAGTTCGTGACTTTTTCCAAAGGGGTTAGTCCACGGAAAATCTCAAAATCTTGAAAAAATGACAATCCAAAATCCTTTGCTGTAGGCAAGCTGTGATTCTATTAAGGCTAGGCAACCAAAAACCAACCACCCGGGATGTCAAAAAATCCCCGAAAAGAAGGCCATATTCCTTACAATAGGAGTTACGGACACATGCTCGGTATTTTCAATGAAACGGGAAACGCGTTGATCCGATCGGCGAGGTCGAGCAGTTGTTGGAAAGAAAACTTCAAGATCTACAACTTTAATGGGGGTGAGTTTCGCAAAATCGTCCTCGACGATGCCCGTAAAAATCATTTTCCAACAGTTTGTAATCTGGACAAATACGTGACTTTTTCCAAAGGGGTAGTCCACGGAAAATCTCAAAATCTTGAAAAAATGAAAATCCAAAATCCTGTGTTGTAGGCAAGGTGTGATGCTATTAAGGCTAGGCAACCAAAAACCACCCACCCGGGATGTCAAAAAATCCCCGAAAAGAAGGCTATATTCCTTACAATAGGAGTTACGGACACATGCTCGGTATTTTCAATGAAACAGGAGACGCGTTGTTCCGATCGGCGATTTCGAGCACTTGTTGGAAAGCTAACTTCAAGATCGATAACTTTAATGGGGATGATTTTCGCAAAATCGTCCTCGAAGATGCCCGAAAAAATAATTTTCCAACAGTTTGTAATATGGACAAATTCGTGACTTTTTCCAAAAGGGTTAGTCCACGGAAAATCTCTAAATCTTGAAAAAATGAAAATCCAAAATCCTTTGCTGTAGGCAAGGTGTGATGCTATTAAGGCTAGGAAATCAAAAACCACCCACCCGGGATGTCAAAAAATCCCCGAAAAGAAGGCTATATTCCTTACAATAGGAGTTACGGACACATGCTCGGTATTTTCAATGAAACAGGAGACGCGTTGTTCCAATCGGCGAGTTCGAGCATTCGTTGGAAAGCTAACTTCAAGATCTACAACTTTAATGCGGATGAGTTTCGCAAAATCGTCCTGGAAGATGCCCGAAAAAATAATTTTCAAAGAGTTTGTAATCTGGACAAATTCGTGACTTTTTCCAAAGGGGGTAGTACACGGAAAATCTCAAAATCATAAAAAAATGAAAATCCAAAATCCTTTGCTGTAGTCAAGGTGTGATGCTATTATCTCTAGGCAACAAAAAACCACCCACCCGGGATATCAAAAAAGCCCCGAAAAGAAGGCTATATTCCTTACAATAGGAGTTACGGACACATGCTCGGTATTTTCAATGAAACAGGAGACGCGTTGTTCCGGCGAGTTCGAGCATTCGTTGGAAAGCTAACTTCAAGATCTAAAACTTTAATGCGGATGAGTTTCGCAAAATCGTCCTTGAAGATGCCCGAAAAAATCATTTTCAAAGAGTTTGTAATCTGGACAAATTCGTGACTTTTTCCAAAGGGGGTAATCCACGGAAAATCTCAAAATCATAAAAAATGAAAATCCAAAATCCTTTGCTGTAGTCAAGGTGTGATGCTATTATCTCTAGGCAACAAAAAACCACCCACCCGGGATATCAAAAAAGCCCCGAAAAGAAGGCTATATTCCTTACAATAGGAGTTACGGACACATGCTCGGTATTTTCAATGAAACAGGAGACGCGTTGGTCCGATCGGCGAGTTCGAGCACTCGTTGGAAAGATAACTTCAAGATCTAAAACTTTAATGGGGATGAGTTTTGGAAAATCGTCCTCGAAGATGCCCGAAAAATCATTTTCCAACAGTTTGTAATATGGACAAATTCGTGACTTTTTCCAAAGGGGTTAGTCCCCGGAAAATCTCAAAATCTTGAAAAACTGAAAATCCAAAATAATTTGCTATAGGCAAGGTGTGATGCTATTAAGGCTAGGCAACCAAAAACCACCCACCCGGGATATCAAAAAATCCCCGAAAAGAAGGCTATATTCCTTACAATAGGAGTTACGGACACATGCTCGATATTTTCAATGAAACAGGAGACGCGTTGTTCCAATCGGCGAGTTCGAGAACTCGTTGGAAAGATAACTTCAAGATCTACAACTTTAATGGGGATGAGTATCGCAAAATCGTCCTCGAAAATGCCCGAAAAAATCATTTTCCAAGAGTTTGTAATCTGGACAAATTCATGACTTTTTCCAAAGGGGGTAGTCCACGGAAAATCTCAAAATCATAAAAAAATGAAAATCCAAAATCCTTTGCTGTAGTCAAGGTGTGATGCTATTATCTCTAGGCAACCAAAAACCACCCACCCGGAATATCAAAAAAGCCCCGAAAAGAAGGCTATATTCCTTACATTAGGAGTTACGGACACATGCTCGGTATTTTCAATGAAACAGGACACGCGTTGGTCCGATCGCCGAGTTCGAGCACTTGTTGGAAAGATAACTTCAAGATCTACAACTTTAATGGGGATGCGTTTCGCAAAATCTTCCTCGACGATGCCCGAAAAAATCATTTTCCAACAGTTTGTAATCTGGACAAATACGTGACTTTTTCCAAAGGGGGTAGTCCACGGAAAATCTCAAAATCTTGAAAAATTAAAATTCCATAATCCTTTGTTGTAGGCAAGGTGTGATGCTATTAAGGCTAGGCAACCAAAAACCACCCACCCGGGATGTCAAAAAATCCCCGAAAAGAAGGCTATATTCTTTACAATAGGAGTTACGGACACATGCTCGGTATTTTCAATGAAACAGGAGACGCGTTGTTCCGATCGGCGAGTTCGAGCACTTGTTGGAAAGCTAACTTCAAGATCTATGGCTTTAATGGGGATGAGTTTCGCAAACTCATCCTCGAAGATGCCCGAAAAAATCATTTTCCAACAGTTTGTAATATGGACAAATTCTTGACTTTTTCCAAAGGGGTTAGTCCACGGAAAATCTCTAAATGTTTAAAAAATAAAAATCCAAAATCCTTTGTTGTAGGCAAGGTGTGATGCTATTAAGGCTAGGCAACCAAAAACCACCCACCCGGGATGTCAAAAAATCCCCGAAAAGAAGGCTATATTCCTTACAATAGGAGTTACGGACACATGCTCGGTATTTTCAATGAAACAGGAGACGCGTTGTTCCAATCGGCTAGTTCGAGCACTCGTTGGAAAGCTAATTTAAAGATCTACAACTTTAATGGGGATGAGTTTCGCAAAATCGTCCTCGACGAGGCCCGAAAAATCATTTTCCAACAGTTTGTAATATGGACAAATTCGTGACTTTTTCCAAAGGGGTTAGTCGACGGAAAATCTCAAAATCTTGAAAAAATGACAATCCAAAATCCTTTGCTGTAGGCAAGGTGTGATTCTATTAAGGCTAGGCAACCAAAAACCACCCACCCGGGATGTCAAAAAATCCCCGAAAAGAAGGCCATATTCCTTACAATAGGAGTTACGGACACATGCTCGGTATTTTCAATGAAACAGGAGACGCGTTGGTCCGATCGGCGAGGTCGAGCACTTGTTGGAAAGAAAACTTCAAGATCTACAACTTTAATGGGGATGAGTTTCGCAAAATCGTCCTCGACGATGCCCGTAAAAATCATTTTCCAACAGTTTGTAATCTGGACAAATTCGTGACTTTTTCCAAAGGGGTTAGTCCACGGAAAATCTCAAAATCTTGAAAAAATGACAATCCAAAATCCTTTGCTGTAGGCAAGGTGTGATTCTATTAAGGCTAGGCAACCAAAAACCACCCACCCGGGATGTCAAAAAATCCCCGAAAAGAAGGCCATATTCCTTACAATAGGAGTTACGGACACATGCTCGGTATTTTCAATGAAACAGGAGACGCGTTGGTCCGATCGGCGAGGTCGAGCACTTGTTGGAAAGAAAACTTCAAGATCTACAACTTTAATGGGGATGAGTTTCGCAAAATCGTCCTCGACGATGCCCGTAAAAATCATTTTCCAACAGTTTGTAATCTGGACAAATACGTGACTTTTTCCAAAGGGGTAGTCCACGGAAAATCTCAAAATCTTGAAAAAATGAAAATCCAAAATCCTGTGTTGTAGGCAAGGTGTGATGCTATTAAGGCTAGGCAACCAAAAACCACCCACCCGGGATGTCAAAAAATCCCCGAAAAGAAGGCTATATTCCTTACAATAGGAGTTACGGACACATGCTCGGTATTTTCAATGAAACAGGACACGCGTTGGTCCGATCGGCGAGTTCGAGCACTTGTTGGAAAGATAACTTCAAGATCTACAACTTTAATGGGGATGCGTTTCGCAAAATCGTCCTCGACGATGCCCGAAAAAATCATTTTCCAACAGTTTGTAATCTGGACAAATACGTGACTTTTTCCAAAGGGGGTAGTCCACGGAAAATCTCAAAATCTTGAAAAATTGAAATTCCATAATCCTTTGTTGTAGGCAAGGTGTGATGCTATTAAGGCTAGGCAACCAAAAACCACCCACCCGGGATGTCAAAAAATCCCCGAAAAGAAGGCTATATTCTTTACAATAGGAGTTACGGACACATGCTCGGTATTTTCAATGAAACAGGAGACGCGTTGTTCCGATCGGCGAGTTCGAGCACTTGTTGGAAAGCTAACTTCAAGATCTATGGCTTTAATGGGGATGAGTTTCGCAAAATCATCCTCGAAGATGCCCGAAAAAATCATTTTCCAACAGTTTGTAATATGGACAAATTCTTGACTTTTTCCAAAGGGGTTAGTCCACGGAAAATCTCTAAATGTTTAAAAAATGAAAATCCAAAATCCTTTGTTGTAGGCAAGGTGTGATGCTATTAAGGCTAGGCAACCAAAAACCACCCACCCGGGATGTCAAAAAATCCCCGAAAAGAAGGCTATATTCCTTACAATAGGAGTTACGGACACATGCTCGGTATTTTCAATGAAACAGGAGACGCGTTGTTCCAATCGGCTAGTTCGAGCACTCGTTGGAAAGCTAATTTAAAGATCTACAACTTTAATGGGGATGAGTTTCGCAAAATCGTCCTCGACGAGGCCCGAAAAATCATTTTCCAACAGTTTGTAATATGGACAAATTCGTGACTTTTTCCAAAGGGGTTAGTCCACGGAAAATCTCAAAATCTTGAAAAAATGACAATCCAAAATCCTTTGCTGTAGGCAAGGTGTGATTCTATTAAGGCTAGGCAACCAAAACCCACCCACCCGGGATGTCAAAAAATCCCCGAAAAGAAGGCCATATTCCTTACAATAGGAGTTACGGACACATGCTCGGTATTTTCAATGAAACAGGAGACGCGTTGGTCCGATCGGCAAGGTCGAGCACTTGTTGGAAAGAAAACTTCAAGATCTACAACTTTAATGGGGATGAGTTTCGCAAAATCGTCCTCGACGATGCCCGTAAAAATCATTTTCCAACAGTTTGTAATCTGGACAAATTCGTGACTTTTTCCAAAGGGGTTAATCCACGGAAAATCTCAAAATCTTGAAAAAATGACAATCCAAAATCCTTTGCTGTAGGCAAGGTGTGATTCTATTAAGGCTAGGCAACCAAAAACCACCCACCCGGGATGTCAAAAAATCCCCGAAAAGAAGGCCATATTCCTTACAATAGGAGTTACGGACACATGCTCGGTATTTTCAATGAAACAGGAGACGCGTTGGTCCGATCGGCGAGGTCGAGCACTTGTTGGAAAGAAAACTTCAAGATCTACAACTTTAATGGGGATGAGTTTCGCAAAATCGTCCTCGACGATGCCCGTAAAAATCATTTTCCAACAGTTTGTAATCTGGACAAATACGTGACTTTTTCCAAAGGGGTAGTCCACGGAAAATCTCAAAATCTTCAAAAAAATGAAAATCCAAAATCCTGTGTTGTAGGCAAGGTGTGATGCTATTAAGGCTAGGCAACCAAAAACCACCCACCCGGGATGTCAAAAAATCCCCGAAAAGAAGGCTATATTCCTTACAATAGGAGTTACGGACACATGCTCGGTATTTTCAATGAAACAGGACACGCGTTGGTCCGATCGGCGAGTTCGAGCACTTGTTGGAAAGATAACTTCAAGATCTACAACTTTAATGGGGATGCGTTTCGCAAAATCGTCCTCGACGATGCCCGAAAAAATCATTTTCCAACAGTTTGTAATCTGGACAAATACGTGACTTTTTCCAAAGGGGGTAGTCCACGGAAAATCTCAAAATCTTGAAAAATTGAAATTCCATAATCCTTTGTTGTAGGCAAGGTGTGATGCTATTAAGGCTAGGCAACCAAAAACCACCCACCCGGGATGTCAAAAAATCCCCGAAAAGAAGGCTATATTCCTTACAATAGGAGTTACGGACACATGCTCGGTATTTTCAATGAAACAGGAGATGCGTTGTTCCGATCGGCGAGTTCGAGCACTTGTTGAAAAGCTAACTTCAAGATCTATGGCTTTAATAGGGATGAGTTTCGCAAAATCGTCCTCGAAGATGCCCGAAAAAATTATTTTCCAACAGTTTGTAATATGGACAAATTCGTGACTTTTTCCAAAGGGGGTAGTCCACGGAAAATCTCAAAATGTTTAAAAAATGAAAATTCAAAATCCTTTGTTGTAGGCAAGGTGTGATGCAATTAAGGCTGGGCAACCAAAAACCACCCACCCGGGATGTCAAAAAAGCCCTGAAAAGAAGGTTATATTCCTTACAATAGGAGTTACGGACACATGCTCGGTATTTTCAATGAAACAGGAGACGCGTTGTTCCAATCGGCGAGTTCGAGCACTCGTTGGAAAGCTAATTTCAATATCTACAACTTTAATGGGGATGAGTTTCGCAAAATCGTCCTCGACGAGGCCCGAAAAATCATTTTCCAACAGTTTGTAATATGGACAAATTCGTGACTTTTTCCAAAGGGGTAGTCCACGGAAAATCTCAAAATCTTGAAAAAATGAAAATCCAAAATCCTGTGTTGTAGGCAAGGTGTGATTCTATTAAGGCTAGGCAACCAAAAACCACCCACCCGGGATATCAAAAAATCCCCGAAAAGAAGGCTATATTCCTTACAATAGGAGTTACGGACACATGCTCGATATTTTCAATGAAACAGGAGACGCGTTGTTCCAATCGGCGAGTTCGAGCACTCGTTGGAAAGATAACTTCAAGATCTACAACTTTAATGGGGATGAGTATCGCAAAATCGTCCTCGAAAATGCCCGAAAAAATCATTTTCCAAGAGTTTGTAATCTCGACAAATTCGTGACTTTTTCCAAAGGGGGTAGTCCACGGAAAATCTCAAAATCATAAAAAAATGAAAATCCAAAATCCTTTGTTGTAGTCAAGGTGTGATGCTATTATCTCTAGGCAACCAAAAACCACCCACCCGGGATATCAAAAAAGCCCCGAAAAGAAGGCTATATTCCTTACATTAGGAGTTACGGACACATGCTCGGTATTTTCAATGAAACAGGACACGCGTTGGTCCGATCGGCGAGTTCGAGCACTTTTTGGAAAGATAACTTCAAGATCTACATCTTTAATGGGGATGCGTTTTGCAAAATCGTCCTCGACGATGCCCGAAAAAATCATTTTCCAACAGTTTGTAATCTGGACAAATACGTGACTTTTTCCAAAGGGGATGGTCAACGGAAAATCTCAAAATCTTGAAAAATTGAAATTCCATAATCCTTTTTTGTAGGCAAGGTGTGATGCTATTAAGGCTAGGCAACCAAAAACCACCCACCCGGGATGTCGAAAAACCCCCGAAAAGAAGGCTATATTCCTTACAATAGGAGTTACGGACACATGCTCGGTATTTTCAATGAAACAGGAGACGCGTTGTTCCGATCGGCGAGTTCGAGAACTTGTTGGAAAGCTAACTTCAAGATCATAAACTTTAATGGGGATGAGTTTCGCAAAATCATCCTCGAAGATGCCCGAAAAAATCATTTTCCAACAGTTTGTAATATGGACAAATTCGTGACTTTTTCCAAAGGGGGTAGTCCACGGAAAATCTCAAAATGTTTAAAAAATGAAAATCCAAAATCCTTTGTTGTAGGCAAGGTGTGATGCAATTAAGGTTAGGCAACCAAAAACCACCCACCCGGGATGTCAAAAAAGCCCTGAAAAGAATGTTATACTCCTTACAATAGGAGTTACGGACACATGATCGGTATTTTCAATGAAACAGGAGACGCGTTGGTCCGATCGGCGAGTTCGAGCACTTGTTGGAAAGATAAATTCAAGATCTACAACTTTAATAGGGATGAGTTTCGCAAAATCGTCCTCGACAATGCTGGAAAAAATCATTTTCCAGCAGTTTGTAATCTGGACAAATACGTGACTTTCCAAAGGGGGTAGTCCACGGAAAATCTCAAAATCTTGAAAAATTGAAATTCCAAAATCCTTTTCTGTAGGCAAGGTGTGATGCTATTAAGGCTAGGCAACCAAAAACCACCCAACCGGAATGTCAAAAAATCCCCGAAAAGAAGGCTATATTCCTTATAATAGGAGTTACAGACACATGCTCGGTATTTTCAATGAAACAGGAGACGCATTGGTGCGATCGGCGAGTTCGAGCACTTTTTGGAAAGCTGACTTCAAGATCTACAACATTAATGGGGATGAGTTTCGCAAAATCGTCCTCGACGAGGCCCGAAAAATCATTTTCCAACAGTTTGTAATATGGACAAATTCGTGACTTTTTCCGAAGGGGTTAGTCCACGGAAAATCTCAAAATCTTGAAAAAATGAAAATCCAAAATCCTTTGCTGTAGGCAAGGTGTGATGCTATTAAGGCTAGGCAACCAAAAACCACCAACCCGGGATGTCAAAAAATCCCCAAAAAGAAGGCTATATTCCTTACAATAGGAGTTACGGACACATGCTCGGTATTTTCAATGAAACAGGAGACGCGTTGTTCCAATCGGTGAGTTCGAGCACTCGTTGGAAAGCTAACTTCAAGATCTACAACTTTAATGGGGATGAGTTTCACAAAATCGTCCTCGACGTTGCCCGAAAAAATCATTTTCCAACAGTTTGTAATCTGGACATATTCGTGACTTTCTCCAAAGGGGGTAGTCCACGGAAAATCTTAAAATCATAAAAAATGTAAATCCAAAATCCTCTGCTGTAGGCAAAGTGTGATGCTATTAACTCTAGGAAACCAAAAACCACCCACCCGGGATGTCAAAAAAGCCCCGAAAAGAAGGCTATTTCCTTACAATAGGAGTTACGGACAAAAGCTCGGTATTTTCAATGAAACAGGAGACGCGTTGTTCCGATCGGCGAGTTCGAGCACTTGTTGGAAAGCTAACTTCAAGATCTATGGCTTTGATAGGGATGAGTTTCGCAAAATCGTCCTCGAAGATGCCCGAAAATATCATTTTCCAAGAGTTTGTAATCTGGACAAATTCGTGACTTTTTCCAAAGGGGGTAGTCCACGGAAAATCTCAAAATCATAAAAAATAAAAATCTAAAATCCTTTGCTGTAGTCAAGGTGTGATGCTATAATCTCTAGGCAACCAAAAACCACCAACTCGGGATATCAAAAAAGCCCCGAAAAGAAGGCTATATTCCTTACAATAGGAGTTACGAAGACATGCTCGGTATTTTCAATGAAACAGGAGACGCGTTGGTCCGATCGGTGAGTTCGAGCACTTGTTTGAAATACAACTTCAAGGTCTACAACTTTAATGGGGATGAGTTTCACAAAATCGTCCTCGACGATGCCCAAAAAAATCATTTTCCAACAGTTTGTAATCTGGACAAATACGTGACATTTTCCAAAGGGGGTAGTCCACGGAAAATCTCAAAATCTTGAAAAATTGAAAATCCAAAATCCTTTGCTGTAGGCAAGGTGTGATACTATTAAGGCTAGGAACCCAAAAATCACCCACCCGGGATGTCAAAAAATCACTGAAAAGAAGGCTATATTCCTTACAATAGGAGTTACGGACACATGCTCGGTATTTTCAATGAAACAGGAGACGCGTTGTTCCGATCGGCGAGTTCGAGCACTTGTTGGAAAGCTAACTTCAAGATCATAAACTTTAATTGGGATGAGTTTCGCAAAATCGTCCTCGAAGATGCCCGAAAAAATCATTTTCCAACAGTTTGTAATATGGACAAATTCGTGACTTTTTCCAAAGGGGGTAGTCCACGGAAAATCTCAAAATCTATAAAAAATGATAATCCAAAATCCTTTGCTGTAGGCAAGGTGTGATGCTATTAAGGCTAGGCAACCAAAAACCACCCACCCGGGATGTCAAAAAAGCCCCGAAAAGAAGGCTATATTCCTTACAATAGGAGTTACGGACACATGCTTGGTATTTTCAGTGAAACAGGAGACGCATTGGTCCGATCGGCGAGTTCGAGCACTCGTTGGAAAGCTAACTTCAAGATCTGCAACTTTAATGAGGATGAGTTTCGCAAAATCGTCCTCGAAGATGCTCGAAAAAATCATTTTCCAAGAGTTTGTAATCTGGACAAATTCGTGACTTTTTCCAAAGGGGTAGTCCACGGAAAATCTCAAAATCATAAAAAATGAAATCTAAAATCCTTTGTTGTAGTCAAGGTGTGATGCTATTATCTTTAGGCAACCAAAAACCACCCACCCGGGATATCAAAAAAGCCTCGAAAAGAAGGCTATATTCCTTACAATAGGAGTTACAGACAAAAGCTCGGTATTTTCAATGAAACAGGAGACGCGTTGTTCCGATCGGCGAGTTCGACCACTTGTTGGAAATCTAACTTTAAGATCTACAACTTTAATAAGGATGAGTTTCGCAAAATCGTCCTCGAAGATCCCCGAAAAAATCATTTTCCAACAGTTTGTAATATGGACAAATTCGTGACTTTTTCCAAAGGGGTAGTCCACGGAAAATCTCAAAATCTTTAAAAAATGATAATCCAAAATCCTTTGCTGTAGGCAAGGTGTGATGCTATTAAGGCTAGACAACCAATAACCACCCACCCGGGATGTCAAAAAAGCCCCAAAAAGAAGGCTATATTCCTTACAATATGAGTTACGGACACATGCTCGGTATTTTCAATGAAACAGGAGACGCGTTGTTCCAATCGGTGAGTTCGAGCACTCGTTGGAAAGCTAACTTCAAGATCTACAACTTTAATGGGGATGAGTTTCAAAAAATCGTCCTCGACGTTGCCCGAAAAAATCATTTTCCAACAGTTTGTAATCTGGACATATTCGTGACTTTCTCAGAAGGGGGTAGTCCACGGAAAATCTTAAAATCATAAAAAATGTAAATCCAAAATCCTCTGCTGTAGGCAAAGTGTGATGCTATTAACTCTAGGAAACCAAAAACCACCCACCCGGGATGTCAAAAAAGCCCCGAAAAGAAGGCTATTTCCTTACAATAGGAGTTACGGACAAAAGCTCGGTATTTTCAATGAAACAGGAGACGCGTTGTTCCGATCGGCGAGTTCGAGCACTTGATGGAAAGCTAACTTCAAGATCTATGGCTTTAATAGGGATGAGTTTCGCAAAATCGTCCTCGAAGATGCCCGAAAATATCATTTTCCAAGAGTTTGTAATCTGGACAAATTCGTGACTTTTTCCAAAGGGGGTAGTCCACGGAAAATCTCAAAATCTTTAAAAAATGATAATCCAAAATCCTTTGCTGTAGGCAAGGTGTGATGCTATTAAGGCTAGACAACCAAAAACCACCCACCCGGGATGTCAAAAAAGCCCCGAAAAGAAGGTTATATTCCTTACAATAGGAGTTACGGACACATGCTTGGTATTTTAAATGAAACAGGAGACGCATTGGTCCGATCGGCGAGTTCGAGCACTCGTTGGAAAGCTAACTTCAAGGTCTACAACTTTAATGGGGATGAGTTTCACAAAATCGTCCTCGACGATGCCCAAAAAAATCATTTTCCAACAGTTTGTAATCTGGACAAATACGTGACATTTTCCAAAGGGGGTAGTCCACGGAAAATCTCAAAATCTTGAAAAATTGAAAATCCAAAATCCTTTGCTGTAGGCAAGGTGTGATACTATTAAGGCTAGGAACCCAAAAATCACCCACCCGGGATGTCAAAAAATCACTGAAAAGAAGGCTATATTCCTTACAATAGGAGTTACGGACACATGCTCGGTATTTTCAATGAAACAGGAGACGCGTTGTTCCGATCGGCGAGTTCGAGCACTTGTTGGAAAGCTAACTTCAAGATCATAAACTTTAATTGGGATGAGTTTCGCAAAATCGTCCTCGAAGATGCCCGAAAAAATCATTTTCCAACAGTTTGTAATATGGACAAATTCGTGACTTTTTCCAAAGGGGGTAGTCCACGGAAAATCTCAAAATCTATAAAAAATGATAATCCAAAATCCTTTGCTGTAGGCAAGGTGTGATGCTATTAAGGCTAGGCAACCAAAAACCACCCACCCGGGATGTCAAAAAAGCCCCGAAAAGAAGGCTATATTCCTTACAATAGGAGTTACGGACACATGCTTGGTATTTTCAATGAAACAGGAGACGCATTGGTCCGATCGGCGAGTTCGAGCACTCGTTGGAAAGCTAACTTCAAGATCTGCAACTTTAATGGGGATGAGTTTCGCAAAATCGTCCTCGAAGATGCTCGAAAAAATCATTTTCCAAGAGTTTGTAATCTGGACAAATTCGTGACTTTTTCCAAAGGGGTAGTCCACGGAAAATCTCAAAATCATAAAAAATGAAATCTAAAATCCTTTGTTGTAGTCAAGGTGTGATGCTATTATCTCTAGGCAACCAAAAACCACCCACCCGGGATATCAAAAAAGCCTCGAAAAGAAGGCTATATTCCTTACAATAGGAGTTACAGACAAAAGCTCGGTATTTTCAATGAAACAGGAGACGCGTTGTTCCGATCGGCGAGTTCGACCACTTGTTGGAAATCTAACTTTAAGATCTACAACTTTAATAAGGATGAGTTTCGCAAAATCGTCCTCGAAGATCCCCGAAAAAATCATTTTCCAACAGTTTGTAATATGGACAAATTCGTGACTTTTTCCAAAGGGGGTAGTCCACGGAAAATCTCAAAATCTTTAAAAAATGATAATCCAAAATCCTTTGCTGTAGGCAAGGTGTGATGCTATTAAGGCTAGACAACCAATAACCACCCACCCGGGATGTCAAAAAAGCCCCAAAAAGAAGGCTATATTCCTTACAATATGAGTTACGGACACATGCTCGGTATTTTCAATGAAACAGGAGACGCGTTGTTCCAATCGGTGAGTTCGAGCACTCGTTGGAAAGCTAACTTCAAGATCTACAACTTTAATGGGGATGAGTTTCAAAAAATCGTCCTCGACGTTGCCCGAAAAAATCATTTTCCAACAGTTTGTAATCTGGACATATTCGTGACTTTCTCAGAAGGGGGTAGTCCACGGAAAATCTTAAAATCATAAAAAATGTAAATCCAAAATCCTCTGCTGTAGGCAAAGTGTGATGCTATTAACTCTAGGAAACCAAAAACCACCCACCCGGGATGTCAAAAAAGCCCCGAAAAGAAGGCTATTTCCTTACAATAGGAGTTACGGACAAAAGCTCGGTATTTTCAATGAAACAGGAGACGCGTTGTTCCGATCGGCGAGTTCGAGCACTTGATGGAAAGCTAACTTCAAGATCTATGGCTTTAATAGGGATGAGTTTCGCAAAATCGTCCTCGAAGATGCCCGAAAATATCATTTTCCAAGAGTTTGTAATCTGGACAAATTCGTGACTTTTTCCAAAGGGGGTAGTCCACGGAAAATCTCAAAATCTTTAAAAAATGATAATCCAAAATCCTTTGCTGTAGGCAAGGTGTGATGCTATTAAGGCTAGACAACCAAAAACCACCCACCCGGGATGTCAAAAAAGCCCCGAAAAGAAGGTTATATTCCTTACAATAGGAGTTACGGACACATGCTTGGTATTTTAAATGAAACAGGAGACGCATTGGTCCGATCGGCGAGTTCGAGCACTCGTTGGAAAGCTAACTTCAAGGTCTACAACTTTAATGGGGATGAGTTTCACAAAATCGTCCTCGACGATGCCCAAAAAAATCATTTTCCAACAGTTTGTAATCTGGACAAATACGTGACATTTTCCAAAGGGGGTAGTCCACGGAAAATCTCAAAATCTTGAAAAATTGAAAATCCAAAATCCTTTGCTGTAGGCAAGGTGTGATACTATTAAGGCTAGGAACCCAAAAATCACCCACCCGGGATGTCAAAAAATCACTGAAAAGAAGGCTATATTCCTTACAATAGGAGTTACGGACACATGCTCGGTATTTTCAATGAAACAGGAGACGCGTTGTTCCGATCGGCGAGTTCGAGCACTTGTTGGAAAGCTAACTTCAAGATCATAAACTTTAATTGGGATGAGTTTCGCAAAATCGTCCTCGAAGATGCCCGAAAAAATCATTTTCCAACAGTTTGTAATATGGACAAATTCGTGACTTTTTCCAAAGGGGGTAGTCCACGGAAAATCTCAAAATCTATAAAAAATGATAATCCAAAATCCTTTGCTGTAGGCAAGGTGTGATGCTATTAAGGCTAGGCAACCAAAAACCACCCACCCGGGATGTCAAAAAAGCCCCGAAAAGAAGGCTATATTCCTTACAATAGGAGTTACGGACACATGCTTGGTATTTTCAATGAAACAGGAGACGCATTGGTCCGATCGGCGAGTTCGAGCACTCGTTGGAAAGCTAACTTCAAGATCTGCAACTTTAATGGGGATGAGTTTCGCAAAATCGTCCTCGAAGATGCTCGAAAAAATCATTTTCCAAGAGTTTGTAATCTGGACAAATTCGTGACTTTTTCCAAAGGGGTAGTCCACGGAAAATCTCAAAATCATAAAAAATGAAATCTAAAATCCTTTGTTGTAGTCAAGGTGTGATGCTATTATCTCTAGGCAACCAAAAACCACCCACCCGGGATATCAAAAAAGCCTCGAAAAGAAGGCTATATTCCTTACAATAGGAGTTACAGACAAAAGCTCGGTATTTTCAATGAAACAGGAGACGCGTTGTTCCGATCGGCGAGTTCGACCACTTGTTGGAAATCTAACTTTAAGATCTACAACTTTAATAAGGATGAGTTTCGCAAAATCGTCCTCGAAGATCCCCGAAAAAATCATTTTCCAACAGTTTGTAATATGGACAAATTCGTGACTTTTTCCAAAGGGGGTAGTCCACGGAAAATCTCAAAATCTTTAAAAAATGATAATCCAAAATCCTTTGCTGTAGGCAAGGTGTGATGCTATTAAGGCTAGACAACCAAAAACCACCCACCCGGGATGTCAAAAAAGCCCCAAAAAGAAGGCTATATTCCTTACAATATGAGTTACGGACACATGCTCGGTATTTTCAATGAAACAGGAGACGCATTGTTCCAATCGGTGAGTTCGAGCACTCGTTGGAAAGCTAACTTCAAGATCTACAACTTTAATGGGGATGAGTTTCGCAAAATCGTCCTCGAAGATGCCCGAAAAAATCATTTTCCAAGAGTTTGTAATCTGGACAAATTCGTAACTTTTTCCAAAGGGGGTAGTCCACGGAAAATCTCAAAATCATAAAAAATGAAAATCCAAAATCCTTTGTTGTAGTCAAGGTGTGATGCTATAATCTCTAGGCAAAAAAAAACCACCCACCCGGGATGTCAAAAAAGCCCCGAAAAGAAGGCTATTTCCTTACAATAGGAGTTACGGACAAAAGCTCGGTATTTTCAATGAAACAGGAGACGCGTTGTTCCGATCGGCGAGTTCGAGCACTTGTTGGAAAGCTAACTTCAAGATCTATGGCTTTAATACGGATGAGTTTCGCAAAATCGTCCTCGAAGATGCCCGAAAATATC
Organism: Persicaria maculosa; assembly: GCA_963922045.1. NCBI lineage: Eukaryota > Viridiplantae > Streptophyta > Magnoliopsida > Caryophyllales > Polygonaceae > Persicaria > Persicaria maculosa. The sequence goes on along the minus strand of OY998271.1, from coordinate 1,068,627 downwards.
ATTTTCCAAGAGTTTGTAATCTGGACAAATTCGTGACTTTTTCCAAAGGGGGTAGTCCACGGAAAATCTCAAAATCTTTAAAAAATGATAATCCAAAATCCTTTGCTGTAGGAAAGGTGTGATGCTATTAAGGCTAGACAACGAAAAACCACCCACCCGGGATGTCAAAAAAGCCCCGAAAAGAAGGTTATATTCCTTACAATAGGAGTTACGGACACATGCTTGGTATTTTAAATGAAACAGGAGACGCATTGGTCCGATCGGCGAGTTCGAGCACTCGTTGGAAAGCTAACTTCAAGATCTACAACTTTAATGGGGATGAGTTTCGCAAAATCGTCCTCGAAGATGCCCGAAAAAATCATTTTCCAAGAGTTTGTAATCTGGACAAATTCGTAACTTTTTCCAAAGGGGGTAGTCCACGGAAAATCTCAAAATCATAAAAAATGAAAATCCAAAATCCTTTGTTGTAGTCAAGGTGTGATGCTATAATCTCTAGGCAAAAAAAAACCACCCACCCGGAATGTCAAAAAATCCCCGAAAAGTAGGCTATATTCCTTATAATAGGAGTTACGGACACATGCTCGGTATTTTCAATGAAACAGGAGACGCGTTGGTCCGATCGGCGAGTTCGAGCACTTGTTGGAAAGATAAATTCAAGATCTACAACTTTAATAGGGATGAGTTTCGCAAAATCATCCTCGACAATGCTGGAAAAAATCATTTTCCAACAATTTGTAATCTGGAAAAATACGTGACTTTTTCCAAAGGGGTAGTCAACGGAAAATCTCAAAATCTTGAAAAATTGAAATTCCAAAATCCTTTTCTGTAGGCAAGGTGTGATGCTATTAAGGCTAGGCAACCAAAAACCACCCAACCGGGATGTCAAAAAATCCCCGAAAAGAAGGCTATATTCCTTATAATAGGAGTTACGGACACATGCTCGGTATTTTCAATGAAACAGGAGACGCGTTGTTCCGATCGGCGAGTTCGTGCACTTTTTGGAAAGCTAACTTCAAGATCTATGGCTTTAATAGGGATGAGTTTTGCAAAATCATCCTCGAAGATGCCCGAAAAAATCATTTTCCAAGAGTTTGTAATCTGGACAAATTCGTAACTTTTTCCAAAGGGGGTAGTCCACGGAAAATCTCAAAATCATAAAAAATGAAAATCCAAAATCCTTTGTTGTAGTCAAGGTGTGATGCTATAATCTCTAGGCAAAAAAAAACCACCCACCCGGGATGTCAAAAAATCCCCGAAAAGTAGGCTATATTCCTTATAATAGGAGTTACGGACACATGCTCGGTATTTTCAATGAAACAGGAGACACGTTGGTCCGATCGGCGAGTTCGAGCACTTGTTGGAAAGATAAATTCAAGATCTACAACTTTAATGGGGATGAGTTTCGCAAAATCGTCCTCGACAATGCTGGAAAAAATCATTTTACAACAATTTGTAATCTGGACAAATACGTGACTTTTTCCAAAGGGGGTAGTCCACGGAAAATCTTAAAATCTTGAAAAATTGAAATTCCAAAATCCTGTGTTGTAGGCAAGGTGTGATTCTATTAAGGCTAGGCAACCAAAAACCACCCACCCGGGATGTCAAAAAAGCCCCGAAAAGAAGGCTATATTCCTTACAATAGGAGTTACGGACAAAAGCTCGGTAGTTTCAATGAAACAGGAGACGCGTTGTTCCGATCGGCGAGTTCGAGCACTTGTTGTAAAGCTAACTTCAAGATCTATGGCTTTAATAGGGATGAGTTTCCCAAAATCGTCCTCGAAGATGCCCGAAAAAATCATTTTCCAAGAGTTTGTAATCTGGACAAATTCGTGACTTTTTCCAAAGGGGGTAGTCCACGGAAAATCTCAAAATCATAAAAAATGAAAATCTAAAATACTTTGTTGTAGTCAAGGTGTGATGCTATTATCTCTAGGCAACCAAAAACCACCCACCCGGGATGTCAAAAAATCCCCGAAAAGTAGGCTATATTCCTTACAATAGGAGTTACAGACACATGCTCGGTATTTTCAATGAAACAGGAGACGCGTTGGTCCGATCGGCGAGTTCGAGCACTTGTTGGAAAGATAAATTCAAGATCTAAAACTTTAATAGGGATGAGTTTCGCAAAATCGTCCTCGACAATGCTGGAAAAAATCATTTTCCAACAGTTTGTAATCTGGACAAATACGTGACTTTCCAAAGGGGTAGTCAACGGAAAATCTCAAAATCTTGAAAAATTGAAATTCCAAAATCCTTTTCTGTAGGCAAGGTGTGATGCTATTAAGGCTAGGCAACCAAAAACCACCCAACCGGGATGTCAAAAAATCCCCGAAAAGAAGGCTATATTCCTTATAATAGGAGTTACGGACACATGCTCGGTATTTTCAATGAAACAGGAGACGCAATAGTCCGATCGGCGAGTTCGAGCACTTTTTGGAAAGCTAACTTCAAGATCTACAACTTTAATGGGGATGAGTTTCGCAAAATCGTCCTCGACGAGGCCCGAAAAATCATTTTCCAACAGTTTGTAATATGGACAAATTCGTGACTTTTTCCAAAGGGGTTAGTCCACGGAAAATCTCAAAATCTTGAAAAAATGAAAATCCAAAATCCTTTGCTGTAGGCAAGGTGTGATGCTATTAAGGCTAGGCAACCAAAAACCACCAACCCGGGATGTCAAAAAATCCCCGAAAAGAAGGCTATATTCCTTACAATAGGAGTTACGGACACATGCTCGGTATTTTCGATGAAACAGGAGACGCGTTGTTCCAATCGGTGAGTTCGAGCACTCGTTGGAAAGCTAATTTCAAGATCTACAACTTTAATGGGGATGAGTTTCACAAAATTGTCCTCAATGTTGCCCGAAAAAATCATTTTCCAACAGTTTGTAATCTGGACATATTCGTGACTTTCTCCAAAGGGGGTAGTCCACGGAAAATCTTAAAATCATAAAAAATGTAAATCCAAAATCCTCTGCTGTAGGCAAAGTGTGATGCTATTAACTCTAGGAAACCAAAAACCACCCACCCGGGATGTCAAAAAAGCCCCGAAAAGAAGGCTATTTCCTTACCATAGGAGTTACGGACACATGCTCGGTATTTTCAATGAAACAGGAGACGCGTTGGTCCGATCGGTGAGTTCGAGCACTTGTTTGAAAGACAACTTCAAGGTCTACAACTTTAATGGGGATGAGTTTCACAAAATCATCCTCGACGATGCCCAAAAAAATCATTTTCCAACAGTTTGTAATCTGGACAAATACGTGACTTTTTCCAAAGGGGGTAGTCCACGGAAAATCTCAAAATCTTGAAAAATTGAAAATCCAAAATCCTTTGTTGTAGGCAAGGTGTGATGCTATTAAGGCTAGGCAACCAAAAACCACCCACCCGGGATGTCAAAAAATCCCTGAAAAGAAGGCTATATTCCTTACAATAGGAGTTACGGACACATGCTCGGTATTTTCAATGAAACAGGAGACGCGTTGTTCCGATCGGCGAGTTCGAGCACTTGTTGGAAAGCTAACTTCAAGATCGACAACTTTAATGGGGATGAGTTTCGCAAAATCGTCCTCGAAGATGCCCGAAAAAATCATTTTCCAACAGTTTGTAATATGGACAAATTCGTGACTTTTTCCAAAGAGGTTAGTCCACGGAAAATCTCAAAATCTTGAAAAAATGAAAATCCTTTGCTGTAGGCAAGGTGTGATGCTATTAAGGTTAGGCAACCAAAAACCACACACCCGGGATGTCAAAAAATCCCCGAAAAGAAGGCTATATTCATTACAATAGGAGTTACGGACACATGCTCGGTATTTTCAATGAAACAGGAGACGCGTTGTTCCAATCCGCGAGTTCGAGCACTCGTTGGAAAGCTAACTTCAAGATCTACAACTTTAATGGGGATGAGTTTCACAAAATCGTCCTCGAAGATGCCCGAAAAAATCATTTTCCAAGAGTTTGTTATCTGGACAAATTCGTGACTTATTCCAAAGGGGGTAGTCCACGGAAAATCTCAAAATCATAAAAAAATGAAAATCCAAAATCCTTTGTTGTAGTCAAGGTGTGATGCTATTATCTCTAGGCAAACAAAAACCACCCACCCGGGATATCAAAAAAGCCCCGAAAAGAAGGCTATATTCCTTACAATAGGAGTTACGGACACATGCTCGGTATTTTCAATGAAACAGGAGACGCGTTGGTCCAATCGGCGAGTTCGAGCACTTGTTGGAAAGATAACTTCAAGATCTACAACTTTAATGGAGATGAGTTTCGCAAAATCGTCCTCGACGATCCCCGAAAAAATCATTTTCCAACAGTTTGTAATCTGGACAAATACGTGACTTTTTCCAAAGGGGGTAGTCCACGGAAAACCTCAAAATCTTGAAAAATGAAAAATCCAAAATCCTTTGCTGTAGGCAAGGTGTGATGCTATTAAGGCTAGGCAACCAAAAACCACCGACCCGGGATGTCAAAAAAGCCCCGAAAAGAAGGCTATATTCCTTACAATAGGAGTTACGGACACATGCTCGGTATTTTCAATGAAACAGGAGACGCATTGGTCCGATCGACGAGTTCGAGCACTTGTTGGAAAGCTAACTTCAAGATCGACAACTTTAATGGGGATGAGTTTCGCAAAATCGTCCTCGAAGATGCCCGAAAAAATCATTTTCCAAGAGATTGTAATGAGGACAAATTCGTGACTTTTTCCAAAGGGGGTAGTCCACGGAAAATCTCAAAATCATAAAAAATGAAAATCTAAAATCCTTTGTTGTAGTCAAGGTGTGATGCTATTATCTCTAGGCAACCAAAAACCACCCACCCGGGATATCAAAAAAGCCTCGAAAAGAAGGCTATATTCCTTACAATAGGAGTTACAGACAAAAGCTCGGTATTTTCAATGAAACAGGAGACGCGTTGTTCCGATCGGCGAGTTCGAGCACTTGTTGGAAAGCTAACTTTAAGATCTACAACTTTAATAGGGATGAGTTTCGCAAAATCATCCTCGAAGATGCCCGAAAAAATCATTTTCCAAGAGTTTGTAATTTGGACAAATTCGTGACTTTTTCCAAAGGGGGTAGTCCACGGAAAATCTCAAAATCATAAAAAAATGAAAATCCAAAATCCTTTCTTGTAGTCAAGGTGTGATGCTAAAATCTCTAGGCAACCAAAAACCACCCACCCGGAATGTCAAAAAATCACCGAAAAGTAGGCTATATTCCTTACAATAGGTGTTACGGACACATGCTCGGTATTTTCAATGAAACAGGAGACGCGTTGGTCAGATCGGCGAGTTTGAGCACTTGTTGGAAAGATAAATTCAAGATCTACAACTTTAATGGGGATGAGTTTCGCAAAATCATCCTCGACAATGCTGGAAAAAATCATTTTCCAATAGTTTGTAATCTGGACAAATACGTGACTTTTTCCCAAGAGGGTAGTCCACGGAAAATCTCAAAATCTTGAAAAATTGAAATTCCAAAATCCTTTGTTGTAGGCAAGGTGTGATGCTATTAAGGCAAGGCAACCAAAAACCACCCAACCGGGATGTCAAAAAATCCCCGAAAAGAAGGCTATATTCCTTACAATAGGAGTTACGGACACATGCTCGGTATTTTCAATGAAACAGGAGACGCGTTGTTCCGATCGGCGAGTTCGAGCACTTGTTGGAAAGCTAACTTCAAGATCTATGGCTTTAATAGGGATGAGTTTTGCAAAATCGTCCTCGAAGATGCCCAAAAAAATCATTTTCCAAGAGTTTGTAATCTAGACAAATTCGTGACTTTTTCCAAAGGGTAGTAGTCCACGGAAAATCTCAAAATCATAAAAAAATGAAAATCCAAAATCCTTTGTTGTAGTCAAGGTGTGATGCTATTATCTCTAGGCAACCAAAAACCACCCACCCGGGATATCAAAAAAGCCCCGAAAAGAAGGCTATATTTCTTACAATAGGAGTTACGGACAAAAGCTCGGTATTTTCAATTGAACAGGAGACGCGTTGTTCCGATCGGCGAGTTCGAGCACTTGTTGGAAAGCTAACTTCAAGATCTATGGCTTTAATAGGGATGAGTTTCCCAAAATCGTCCTCGAAGATGCCCGAAAAAATCATTTTCCAAGAGTTTGTAATCTGGACAAATTCGTGACTTTTTCCAAAGGGGGTAGTACACGGAAAATCTCAAAATCATAAAAAATGAAAATCTAAAATACTTTGTTGTAGTCAAGGTGTGATGCTATTATCTCTAGGCAACCAAAAACCACCCACCCGGGATGTCAAAAAATCCCCGAAAAGAAGGCTATATTCCTAACAATAGGAGTTACGGACACATGCTCGGTATTTTCAATGAAACAGGAGACGTGTTGTTCCAATCGGCGAGTTCGAGCACTCGTGGGAAAGCTAACTTCAAGATGGAGATGTATATACATGCTTTTCTATGTTTCTTCATATTGGTGCTAGAACAGTTTGTTGTAGTCAAGGTGTGATGCTATTATCTCTAGGCAAACAAAAACCACCCACCCGGGATATCAAAAAAGCCCCGAAAAGAAGGCTATATTCCTTACAATAGGAGTTACGGACACATGCTCGGTATTTTCAATGAAACAGGAGACGCGTTGGTCCGATTGGCGCGTTCGAGCACTTGTTGGAAAGCTAACTTCAAGATCTACAACTTTAATGGGGATGAGTTTCGCAAAATCGTCCTCGAAGATGCCCGAAAAATCATTTTCCAAGAGTTTGTAATCTGGACAAATTCGTGACTTATTCCAAAGGGGGTAGTCCACGGAAAATCTCAAAATCATAAAAAAATGAAAATCCAAAATCCTTTGTTGTATTCAAGGTGTGATGCTATTATCTCTAGGCAAACAAAAACAACCCACCCGGGATATCAAAAAAGCCCCGAAAAGAAGGCTATATTCCTTACAATAGGAGTTACGGACACATGCTCGGTATTTTCAATGAAACAGGAGACGCGTTGGTCCAATCGGCGAGTTCGAGCACTTGTTGGAAAGATAACTTCAAGATCTACAACTTTAATGGGGATGAGTTTCGCAAAATCGTCCTCGACGATCCCCGAAAAAATCATTTTCCAACAGTTTGTAATCTGGACAAATACGTGACTTTTTCCAAAGGGGGTAGTCCACGGAAAACCTCAAAATCTTGAAAATTTGAAAATCCAAAATCCTTTGCTATAGGCAAGGTGTGATGCTATTAAGGCTAGGCAACCAAAAACCACCCACCCGGGATGTCAAAAAATCCCCGAAAAGAAGGCTATATTCCTTACAATAGGAGTTACGGACACATGCCCGGTATTTTAAATGAAACAGGAGACGCGTTGTTCCGATCGGCGAGTTCGAGCACTTGTTGGAAAGCTAACTTCAAGATCGAAAACTTTAATGGGGATGAGTTTCGCAAAATCATCCTCGAAGATGCCCGAAAAAATCATTTTCCAACAGTTTGTAATATGGACAAATTCGTGACTTTTTCCAAAGGGGTTAGTCCACGGAAAATCTCAAAATCTTGAAAAAATGAAAATCCTTTGCTGTAGGCAAGGTGTGATGCTATTAAGGTTAGGCAACCAAAAACCACCCACCCGGGATGTCAAAAAATCCCCGAAAAGAAAGCTATATTCCTTACAATAGGAGTTACGGACACATGCTCGGTATTTTCAATGAAACAGGAGACGCGTTGTTCCAATCGGCGAGTTCGAGCACTCGTTGGAAAGCTAACTTCAAGATCTACAACTTTAATGGGGATGAGTTTCGCAAAATCGTCCTCGAAGATGCCCGAAAAAATCATTTTCCAAGAGTTTGTAATCTGGACAAATTCGTGACTTATTCCAAAGAGGGTAGTCCACGGAAAATCTCAAAATCATAAAAAAATGAAAATCCAAAATCCTTTGTTGTAGTCAAGGTGTGATGCTATTATCTCTAGGCAAACAAAAACCACCCACCCGGGATATCAAAAAAGCCCCGAAAAGAAGGCTATATTCCTTACAATAGGAGTTACGGACACATGCTCGGTATTTTCAATGAAACAGGAGACGCGTTGGTCCAATCGGCGAGTTCGAGCACTTGTTGGAAAGATAACTTCAAGATCTACAACTTTAATGGGGATGAGTTTTGCAAAATCGTCCTCGACGATCCCCGAAAAAATCATTTTCCAACAGTTTGTAATCTGGACAAATACGTGACTTTTTCCAAAGGGGGTAGTCCACGGAAAACCTCAAAATCTTGAAAAATTGAAAATCCAAAATCCTTTGCTGTAGGCAAGGTGTGATGCTATTAAGGCTAGACAACCAAAAACCACCCACCCGGGATGTCAAAAAATCCCCGAAAAGAAAGTTATATTCCTTACAATAGGAGTTACGGACACATGCTCGGTATTTTCAATGAAACAGGAGACGCGTTGTTCCGATCGGCGAGTTCGAGCACTCGTTGGAAAGCTAACTTCAAGATCTACAATTTTAATGGGGATGAGTTTCGCAAAATCGTCCTCGAAGATGCCCGAAAAATTCATTTTCCAAGAGTTTGTAATCTGGACAAATTCGTGACTTATTCCAAAGGGGGTAGTCCACGGAAAATCTCAAAATCATAAAAAAATGAAAATCCAAAATCCTTTGTTGTAGTCAAGGTGTGATGCTATTATCTCTAGGCAAACAAAAACCACCCACCCGGGATATCAAAAATGCCCCGAAAAGAAGGCTATATTCCTTACAATAGGAGTTACGGACACATGCTCGGTATTTTCAATGAAACAGGAGACGCGTTGGTCCAATCGGCGAGTTCGAGCACTTGTTGGAAAGATAACTTCAAGATCTACAACTTTAATGGGGATGAGTTTTGCAAAATCGTCCTCGACGATCCCCGAAAAAATCATTTTCCAACAGTTTGTAATCTGGACAAATACGTGACTTTTTCCAAAGGGGGTAGTCCACGGAAAACCTCAAAATCTTGAAAAATTGAAAATCCAAAATCCTTTGTTGTAGGCAAGGTGTGATGCTATTAAGGCTAGGCAACCAAAAACCACCCACCCGGGATGTCAAAAAATCCCCGAAAAGAAGGCTATATTCCTTACAATAGGAGTTACGGACACATGCCCGGTATTTTAAATGAAACAGGAGACGCGTTGTTCCGATCGGCGAGTTCGAGCACTTGTTGGAAAGCTAACTTCAAGATCGACAACTTTAATGGGGATGAGTTTCGCAAAATCATCCTCAAAGATGCCCGAAAAAATCATTTTCCAACAGTTTGTAATATGGACAAATTCGTGACTTTTTCCAAAGGGGTTAGTCCACGGAAAATCTCAAAATCTTGAAAAAATGAAAATCCTTTGCTGTTGGCAAGGTGTGATGCTATTAAGGTTAGGCAACCAAAAACCACCCACCCGGGATGTCAAAAAATCCCCGAAAAGAAAGCTATATTCCTTACAATAGGAGTTACGGACACATGCTCGGTATTTTCAATGAAACAGGAGACGAGTTGTTCCAATCGGCGAGTTCGAGCACTCGTTGGAAAGCTAACTTCAAGATCTACAATTTTAATGGGGATGAGTTTCGCAAAATCGTCCTCGAAGATGACCGAAAAAATCATTTTCCAAGAGTTTGTAATCTGGACAAATTCGTGACTTATTCCAAAGGGGGTAGTCCACGGAAAATCTCAAAATCATAAAAAAATGGAAATCCAAAATCCTTTGTTGTAGTCAAGGTGTGATGCTATTATCTCTAGGCAAACAAAAACCACCCACCCGGGATATCAAAAAAGCCCCGAAAAGAAGGCTATATTCCTTACAATAGGAGTTACGGACACATGCTCGGTATTTTCAATGAAACAGGAGACGCGTTGGTCCAATCGGCGAGTTCGAGCACTTGTTAGAAAGATAACTTCATGATCTACAACTTTAATGGGGATGAGTTTCGCAAAATCGTCCTCGAAGATGCCCGAAAAAATCATTTTCCAAGAGTTTGTTATCTGGACAAATTCGTGACTTATTCCAAAGGGGGTAGTCCACGGAAAATCTCAAAATCATAAAAAAATGAAAATCCAAAATCCTTTGTTGTAGTCAAGGTGTGATGCTATTATCTCTAGGCAAACAAAAACCACCCACCCGGGATATCAAAAAAGCCCCGAAAAGAAGGCTATATTCCTTACAATAGGAGTTACGGACACATGCTCGGTATTTTCAATGAAACAGGAGACGCGTTGGTCCAATCGGCGAGTTCGAGCACTTGTTAGAAAGATAACTTCATGATCTACAACTTTAATGGGGATGAGTTTTGCAAAATCGTCCTCGACGATCCCCGAAAAAATCATTTTCCAACAGTTTTTAATCTGGACAAATACGTGACTTTTTCCAAAGGGGGTAGTCCACGGAAAACCTCAAAATCTTGAAAAATTGAAAATCCAAAATCCTTTGTTGTAGGCAAGGTGTGATGCTATTAAGGCTAGGCAACCAAAAACCACCCACCCGGGATGTCAAAAAATCCCCGAAAAGAAGGCTATATTCCTTACAATAGGAGTTACGGACACATGCCCGGTATTTTAAATGAAACAGGAGACGCGTTGTTCCGATCGGCGAGTTCGAGCACTTGTAGGAAAGCTAACTTCAAGATCGACAACTTTAATGGGGATGAGTTTCGCAAAATCATCCTCGAAGATGCCCGAAAAAATCATTTTCCAACAGTTTGTAATATGGACAAATTCGTGACTTTTTCCAAAGAGGTTAGTCCACGGAAAATCTCAAAATCTTGAAAAAATGAAAATCCTTTGCTGTAGGCAAGGTTTGATGCTATTAAGGTTAGGCAACCAAAAACCACCCACCCGGGATGTCAAAAAATCCCCGAAAAGAAGGCTATATTCCTTACAATAGGAGTTACGGACACATGCTCGGTATTTTCAATGAAACAGGAGACGCGTTGTTCCAATCGGCGAGTTCGAGCACTCGTTGGAAAGCTAACTTCAAGATCTACAACTTTAATGGGGATGAGTTTCGCAAAATCGTCCTCGAAGATGCCCGAAAAAATTATTTTCCAAGAGTTTGTAATCTGGACAAATTCGTGACTTATTCCAAAGGGGGTAGTCCACGGAAAATCTCAAAATCATAAAAAAATGAAAATCCAAAATCCTTTGTTGTAGTCAAGGTGTGATGCTATTATCTCTAGGCAAACAAAAACCACCCACCCGGGATATCAAAAAAGCCCCGAAAAGAAGGCTATATTCCTTACAATAGGAGTTACGTACACATGCTCGGTATTTTCAATGAAACAGGAGACGCGTTGGTCCAATCGGCGAGTTCGAGCACTTGTTAGAAAGATAACTTCATGATCTACAACTTTAATGGGGATGAGTTTTGCAAAATCGTCCTCGACGATCCCCGAAAAAATCATTTTCCAACAGTTTTTAATCTGGACAAATACGTGACTTTTTCCAAAGGGGGTAGTCCACGGAAAACCTCAAAATCTTGAAAAATTGAAAATCCAAAATCCTTTGTTGTAGGCAAGGTGTGATGCTATTAAGGCTAGGCAACCAAAAACCACCCACCCGGGAAGTCAAAAAATCCCCGAAAAGAAGGCTATATTCCTTACAATAGGAGTTACGGACACATGCCCGGTATTTTAAATGAAACAGGAGACGCGTTGTTCCGATCGGCGAGTTCGAGCACTTGTAGGAAAGCTAACTTCAAGATCGACAACTTTAATGGGGATAGGTTTCGCAAAATCATCCTCGAAGATGCCCGAAAAAATCATTTTCCAACAGTTTGTAATATGGACAAATTCGTGACTTTTTCCAAAGAGGTTAGTCCACGGAAAATCTCAAAATCTTGAAAAAATGAAAATCCTTTGCTGTAGGCAAGGTGTGATGCTATTAAGGTTAGGCAACCAAAAACCACACACCCGGGATGTCAAAAAATCCCCGAAAAGAAGGCTATATTCATTACAATAGGAGTTACGGACACATGCTCGGTATTTTCAATGAAACAGGAGACGCGTTGTTCCAATCCGCGAGTTCGAGCACTCGTTGGAAAGCTAACTTCAAGATCTACAACTTTAATGGGGATGAGTTTCACAAAATCGTCCTCGAAGATGCCCGAAAAAATCATTTTCCAAGAGTTTGTTATCTGGACAAATTCGTGACTTATTCCAAAGGGGGTAGTCCACGGAAAATCTCAAAATCATAAAAAAATGAAAATCCAAAATCCTTTGTTGTAGTCAAGGTGTGATGCTATTATCTCTAGGCAAACAAAAACCACCCACCCGGGATATCAAAAAAGCCCCGAAAAGAAGGCTATATTCCTTATAATAGGAGTTACGGACACATGCTCGGTATTTTCAATGAAACAGGAGACGCGTTGGTCCGATCGGCGAGTTCGAGCACTTGTTGGAAAGATAAATTCAAGATCTACAACTTTAATAGGGATGAGTTTCACAAAATCGTCCTCGACAATGCTGGAAAAAATCATTTTCCAACAATTTGTAATCTGGACAAATACGTGACTTTTTCCAAAGGGGTAGTCAACGGAAAATCTCAAAATCTTGAAAAATTGAAATTCCAAAATCCTTTTCTGTAGGCAAGGTGTGATGCTATTAAGGCTAGGCAACCAAAAACCACCCAACCGGGATGTCAAAAAATCCCCGAAAAGAAGGCTATATTCCTTATAATAGGAGTTACGGACACATGCTCGGTATTTTCAATGAAACAGGAGACGCGTTGTTCCGATCGGCGAGTTCGTGCACTTTTTGGAAAGCTAACTTCAAGATCTATGGCTTTAATAGGGATGAGTTTTGCAAAATCATCCTCGAAGATGCCCGAAAAAATCATTTTCCAAGAGTTTGTAATCTGGACAAATTCGTAACTTTTTCCAAAGGGGGTAGTCCACGGAAAATCTCAAAATCATAAAAAATGAAAATCCAAAATCCTTTGTTGTAGTCAAGGTGTGATGCTATAATCTCTAGGCAAAAAAAAACCACCCACCCGGGATGTCAAAAAATCCCCGAAAAGAAGGCTATATTCCTTACAATAGGAGTTACGGACACATGCCCGGTATTTTAAATGAAACAGGAGACGCGTTGTTCCGATCGGCGAGTTCGAGCACTTGTTGGAAAGCTAACTTCAAGATCGACAACTTTAATGGGGATGACTTTCGCAAAATCGTCCTCGAAGATGCCCGAAAAAATCATTTTCCAAGAGTTTGTAATGAGGACAAATTCGTGACTTTTTCCAAAGGGGGTAGTCCACGGAAAATCTCAAAATCATAAAAAATGAAAATCTAAAATCCTTTGTTGCAGTCAAGGTGTGATGCTATTATCTCTAGGCAACCAAAAACCACCCACCCGGGATATCAAAAAAGCCTCGAAAAGAAGGCTATATTCCTTACAATAGGAGTTACAGACAAAAGCTCGGTATTTTCAATGAAACAGGAGACGCGTTATTCCGATCGGCGAGTTCGAGCACTTGTTGGAAAGCTAACTTTAAGATCTACAACTTTAATAGGGATGAGTTTCGCAAAATCATCCTCGAAGATGCCCGAAAAAATCATTTTCCAAGAGTTTGTAATTTGGACAAATTCGTGACTTTTTCCAAAGGGGGTAGTCCACGGAAAATCTCAAAATCATAAAAAAATGAAAATCCAAAATCCTTTCTTGTAGTCAAGGTGTGATGCTAAAATCTCTAGGCAACCAAAAACCACCCACCCGGAATGTCAAAAAATCACCGAAAAGTAGGCTATATTCCTTACAATAGGTGTTACGGACACATGCTCGGTATTTTCAATGAAACAGGAGACGCGTTGGTCAGATCGGCGAGTTTGAGCACTTGTTGGAAAGATAAATTCAAGATCTACAACTTTAATGGGGATGAGTTTCGCAAAATCATCCTCGACAATGCTGGAAAAAATCATTTTCCAATAGTTTGTAATCTGGACAAATACGTGACTTTTTCCCAAGAGGGTAGTCCACGGAAAATCTCAAAATCTTGAAAAATTGAAATTCCAAAATCCTTTGTTGTAGGCAAGGTGTGATGCTATTAAGGCAAGGCAACCAAAAACCACCCAACCGGGATGTCAAAAAATCCCCGAAAAGAAGGCTATACTCCTTACAATAGGAGTTACGGACACATGCTCGGTATTTTCAATGAAACAGGAGACGCGTTGTTCCGATCGGCGAGTTCGAGCACTTGTTGGAAAGCTAACTTCAAGATCTATGGCTTTAATAGGGATGAGTTTTGCAAAATCGTCCTCGAAGATGCCCAAAAAAATCATTTTCCAAGAGTTTGTAATCTAGACAAATTCGTGACTTTTTCCAAAGGGTAGTAGTCCACGGAAAATCTCAAAATCATAAAAAAATGAAAATCCAAAATCCTTTGTTGTAGTCAAGGTGTGATGCTATTATCTCTAGGCAACCAAAAACCACCCACCCGGGATATCAAAAAAGCCCCGAAAAGAAGGCTATATTTCTTACAATAGGAGTTACGGACAAAAGCTCGGTATTTTCAATGAAACAGGAGACGCGTTGTTCCGATCGGCGAGTTCGAGCACTTGTTGGAAAGCTAACTTCAAGATCTATGGCTTTAATAGGGATGAGTTTCCCAAAATCGTCCTCGAAGATGCCCGAAAAATCATTTTCCAAGAGTTTGTAATCTGGACAAATTCGTGACTTTTTCCAAAGGGGGTAGTACACGGAAAATCTCAAAATCATAAAAAATGAAAATCTAAAATACTTTGTTGTAGTCAAGGTGTGATGCTATTATCTCTAGGCAACCAAAAACCACCCACCCGGGATGTCAAAAAATCCCCGAAAAGAAGGCTATATTCCTAACAATATGAGTTACGGACACATGCTCGGTATTTTCAATGAAACAGGAGACGTGTTGTTCCAATCGGCGAGTTCGAGCACTCGTGGGAAAGCTAACTTCAAGATGGAGATGTATATACATGCTTTTCTATGTTTCTTCATATTGGTGCTAGAACAGTTTGTTGTAGTCAAGGTGTGATGCTATTATCTCTAGGCAAACAAAAACCACCCACCCGGGATATCAAAAAGCCCCGAAAAGAAGGCTATATTCCTTACAATAGGAGTTACGGACACATGCTCGGTATTTTCAATGAAACAGGAGACGCGTTGGTCCGATCGGCGCGTTCGAGCACTTGTTGGAAAGCTAACTTCAAGATCTACAACTTTAATGGGGATGAGTTTCGCAAAATCGTCCTCGAAGATGCCCGAAAAATCATTTTCCAAGAGTTTGTAATCTGGACAAATTCGTGACTTATTCCAAAGGGGGTAGTCCACGGAAAATCTCAAAATCATAAAAAAATGAAAATCCAAAATCCTTTGTTGTATTCAAGGTGTGATGCTATTATCTCTAGGCAAACAAAAACCACCCACCCGGGGTATCAAAAAAGCCCCGAAAAGAAGGCTATATTCCTTACAATAGGAGTTACGGACACATGCTCGGTATTTTCAATGAAACAGGAGACGCGTTGGTCCAATCGGCGAGTTCGAGCACTTGTTGGAAAGATAACTTCAAGATCTACAACTTTAATGGGGATGAGTTTCGCAAAATCGTCCTCGACGATCCCCGAAAAAATCATTTTCCAACAGTTTGTAATCTGGACAAATACGTGACTTTTTCCAAAGGGGGTAGTCCACGGAAAACCTCAAAATCTTGAAAATTTGAAAATCCAAAATCCTTTGCTATAGGCAAGGTGTGATGCTATTAAGGCTAGGCAACCAAAAACCACCCACCCGGGATGTCAAAAAATCCCCGAAAAGAAGGCTATATTCCTTACAATAGGAGTTACGGACACATGCCCGGTATTTTAAATGAAACAGGAGACGCGTTGTTCCGATCGGCGAGTTCGAGCACTTGTTGGAAAGCTAACTTCAAGATCGACAACTTTAATGGGGATGAGTTTCGCAAAATCATCCTCGAAGATGCCCGAAAAAATCATTTTCCAACAGTTTGTAATATGGACAAATTCGTGACTTTTTCCAAAGGGGTTAGTCCACGGAAAATCTCAAAATCTTGAAAAAATGAAAATCCTTTGCTGTAGGCAAGGTGTGATGCTATTAAGGTTAGGCAACCAAAAACCACCCACCCGGGATGTCAAAAAATCCCCGAAAAGAAAGCTATATTCCTTACAATAGGAGTTACGGACACATGCTCGGTATTTTCAATGAAACAGGAGACGCGTTGTTCCAATCGGCGAGTTCGAGCACTCGTTGGAAAGCTAACTTCAAGATCTACAACTTTAATGGGGATGAGTTTCGCAAAATCGTCCTCGAAGATGCCCGAAAAAATCATTTTCCAAGAGTTTGTAATCTGGACAAATTCGTGACTTATTCCAAAGAGGGTAGTCCACGGAAAATCTCAAAATCATAAAAAAATGAAAATCCAAAATCCTTTGTTGTAGTCAAGGTGTGATGCTATTATCTCTAGGCAAACAAAAACCACCCACCCGGGATATCAAAAAAGCCCCGAAAAGAAGGCTATATTCCTTACAATAGGAGTTACGGACACATGCTCGGTATTTTCAATGAAACAGGAGACGCGTTGGTCCAATCGGCGAGTTCGAGCACTTGTTAGAAAGATAACTTCATGATCTACAACTTTAATGGGGATGAGTTTTGCAAAATCGTCCTCGACGATCCCCGAAAAAATCATTTTCCAACAGTTTTTAATCTGGACAAATACGTGACTTTTTCCAAAGGGGGTAGTCCACGGAAAACCTCAAAATCTTGAAAAATTGAAAATCCAAAATCCTTTGTTGTAGGCAAGGTGTGATGCTATTAAGGCTAGGCAACCAAAAACCACCCACCCGGGATGTCAAAAAATCCCCGAAAAGAAGGCTATATTCCTTACAATAGGAGTTACGGACACATGCCCGGTATTTTAAATGAAACAGGAGACGCGTTGTTCCGATCGGCGAGTTCGAGCACTTGTTGGAAAGCTAACTTCAAGATCGACAACTTTAATGGGGATGAGTTTCGCAAAATCATCCTCAAAGATGCCCGAAAAAATCATTTTCCAACAGTTTGTAATATGGACAAATTCGTGACTTTTTCCAAAGGGGTTAGTCCACGGAAAATCTCAAAATCTTGAAAAAATGAAAATCCTTTGCTGTTGGCAAGGTGTGATGCTATTAAGGTTAGGCAACCAAAAACCACCCACCCGGGATGTCAAAAAATCCCCGAAAAGAAAGCTATATTCCTTACAATAGGAGTTACGGACACATGCTCGGTATTTTCAATGAAACAGGAGACGCGTTGTTCCAATCGGCGAGTTCGAGCACTCGTTGGAAAGCTAACTTCAAGATCTACAACTTTAATGGGGATGAGTTTCGCAAAATCGTCCTCGAAGATGCCCGAAAAAATCATTTTCCAAGAGTTTGTAATCTGGACAAATTCGTGACTTATTCCAAAGAGGGTAGTCCACGGAAAATCTCAAAATCATAAAAAAAATGAAAATCCAAAATCCTTTGTTGTAGTCAAGGTGTGATGCTATTATCTCTAGGCAAACAAAAACCACCCACCCGGGATATCAAAAAAGCCCCGAAAAGAAGGCTATATTCCTTACAATAGGAGTTACGGACACATGCTCGGTATTTTCAATGAAACAGGAGACGCGTTGGTCCAATCGGCGAGTTCGAGCACTTGTTAGAAAGATAACTTCATGATCTACAACTTTAATGGGGATGAGTTTTGCAAAATCGTCCTCGACGATCCCCGAAAAAATCATTTTCCAACAGTTTTTAATCTGGACAAATACGTGACTTTTTCCAAAGGGGGTAGTCCACGGAAAACCTCAAAATCTTGAAAAATTGAAAATCCAAAATCCTTTGCTGTAGGCAAGGTGTGATGCTATTAAGGCTAGGCAACCAAAAACCACCCACCCGGGATGTCAAAAAATCCCCGAAAAGAAGGCTATATTCCTTACAATAGGAGTTACGGACACATGCCCGGTATTTTAAATGAAACAGGAGACGCGTTGTTCCGATCGGCGAGTTCGAGCACTTGTTGGAAAGCTAACTTCAAGATCGACAACTTTAATGGGGATGAGTTTCGCAAAATCATCCTCAAAGATGCCCGAAAAAATCATTTTCCAACAGTTTGTAATATGGACAAATTCGTGACTTTTTCCAAAGGGGTTAGTCCACGGAAAATCTCAAAATCTTGAAAAAATGAAAATCCTTTGCTGTTGGCAAGGTGTGATGCTATTAAGGTTAGGCAACCAAAAACCACCCACCCGGGATGTCAAAAAATCCCCGAAAAGAAAGCTATATTCCTTACAATAGGAGTTACGGACACATGCTCGGTATTTTCAATGAAACAGGAGACGCGTTGTTCCAATCGGCGAGTTCGAGCACTCGTTGGAAAGCTAACTTCAAGATCTACAATTTTAATGGGGATGAGTTTCGCAAAATCTTCCTCGAAGATGACCGAAAAAATCATTTTCCAAGAGTTTGTAATCTGGACAAATTCGTGACTTATTCCAAAGGGGGTAGTCCACGGAAAATCTCAAAATCATAAAAAAATGGAAATCCAAAATCCTTTGTTGTAGTCAAGGTGTGATGCTATTATCTCTAGGCAAACAAAAACCACCCACCCGGGATATCAAAAAAGCCCCGAAAAGAAGGCTATATTCCTTACAATAGGAGTTACGGACACATGCTCGGTATTTTCAATGAAACAGGAGACGCGTTGGTCCAATCGGCGAGTTCGAGCACTTGTTGGAAAGATAACTTCAAGATCTACAACTTTAATGGGGATGAGTTTTGCAAAATCTTCCTCGACGATCCCCGAAAAAATCATTTTCCAACAGTTTGTAATCTGGACAAATACGTGACTTTTTCCAAAGGGGGTAGTCCACGGAAAACCTCAAAATCTTGAAAAATTGAAAATCCAAAATCCTTTGCTGTAGGCAAGGTGTGATGCTATTAAGGCTAGGCAACCAAAAACCACCCACCCGGGATGTCAAAAAATCCCCGAAAAGAAGGCTATATTCCTTACAATAGGAGTTACGGACACATGCCCGGTATTTTAAATGAAACAGGAGACGCGTTGTTCCGATCGGCGAGTTCGAGCACTTGTTGGAAAGCTAACTTCAAGATCGACAACTTTAATGGGGATGAGTTTCACAAAATCATCCTCGAAGATGCCCGAAAAAATCATTTTCAAACAGTTTGTAATATGGACAAATTCGTGACTTTTTCCAAAGGGGTTAGTCCACGGAAAATCTCAAAATCTTGAAAAAATGAAAATCCTTTGCTGTAGGCAAGGTGTGATGCTATTAAGGTTAGGCAACCAAAAACCACCCACCCGGGATGTCAAAAAATCCCCGAAAAGAAGGCTATATTCCTTACAATAGGAGTTACGGACACATGCTCGGTATTTTCAATGAAACAGGAGACGCGTTGTTCCAATCGGCGAGTTCGAGCACTCGTTGGAAAGCTAACTTCAAGATCTACAACTTTAATGGGGATGAGTTTCGCAAAATCGTCCTCGAAGATGCCCGAAAAAATCATTTTCCAAGAGTTTGTAATCTGGACAAATTCGTGACTTATTCCAAAGGGGGTAGTCCACGGAAAATCTCAAAATCATAAAAAAATGAAAATCCAAAATCCTTTGTTGTAGTCAAGGTGTGATGCTATTATCTCTAGGCAAACAAAAACCACCCACCCGGGATATCAAAAAAGCCCCGAAAAGAAGGCTATATTCCTTACAATAGGAGTTACGGACACATGCTCGGTATTTTCAATGAAACAGGAGACGCGTTGGTCCAATCGGCGAGTTCGAGCACTTGTTAGAAAGATAACTTCATGATCTACAACTTTAATGGGGATGAGTTTTGCAAAATCGTCCTCGACGATCCCCGAAAAAATCATTTTCCAACAGTTTTTAATCTGGACAAATACGTGACTTTTTCCAAAGGGGGTAGTCCACGGAAAACCTCAAAATCTTGAAAAATTGAAAATCCAAAATCCTTTGTTGTAGGCAAGGTGTGATGCTATTAAGGCTAGGCAACCAAAAACCACCCACCCGGGATGTCAAAAAATCCCCGAAAAGAAGGCTATATTCCTTACAATAGGAGTTACGGACACATGCCCGGTATTTTAAATGAAACAGGAGACGCGTTGTTCCGATCGGCGAGTTCGAGCACTTGTAGGAAAGCTAACTTCAAGATCGACAACTTTAATGGGGATGAGTTTCGCAAAATCATCCTCGAAGATGCCCGAAAAAATCATTTTCCAACAGTTTGTAATATGGACAAATTCGTGACTTTTTCCAAAGAGGTTAGTCCACGGAAAATCTCAAAATCTTGAAAAAATGAAAATCCTTTGCTGTAGGCAAGGTGTGATGCTATTAAGGTTAGGCAACCAAAAACCACACACCCGGGATGTCAAAAAATCCCCGAAAAGAAGGCTATATTCATTACAATAGGAGTTACGGACACATGCTCGGTATTTTCAATGAAACAGGAGACGCGTTGTTCCAATCCGCGAGTTCGAGCACTCGTTGGAAAGCTAACTTCAAGATCTACAACTTTAATGGGGATGAGTTTCACAAAATCGTCCTCGAAGATGCCCGAAAAAATCATTTTCCAAGAGTTTGTTATCTGGACAAATTCGTGACTTATTCCAAAGGAGGTAGTCCACGGAAAATCTCAAAATCATAAAAAAATGAAAATCCAAAATCCTTTGTTGTAGTCAAGGTGTGATGCTATTATCTCTAGGCAAACAAAAACCACCCACCCGGGATATCAAAAAAGCCCCGAAAAGAAGGCTATATTCCTTACAATAGGAGTTACGGACACATGCTCGGTATTTTCAATGAAACAGGAGACGCGTTGGTCCAATCGGCGAGTTCGAGCACTTGTTGGAAAGATAACTTCAAGATCTACAACTTTAATGGGGATGAGTTTCGCAAAATCGTCCTCGACGATCCCCGAAAAAATCATTTTCCAACAGTTTGTAATCTGGACAAATACGTGACTTTTTCCAAAGGGGGTAGTCCACGGAAAACCTCAAAATCTTGAAAAATGAAAAATCCAAAATCCTTTGCTGTAGGCAAGGTGTGATGCTATTAAGGCTAGGCAACCAAAAACCACCGACCCGGGATGTCAAAAAAGCCCCGAAAAGAAGGCTATATTCCTTACAATAGGAGTTACGGACACATGCTCGGTATTTTCAATGAAACAGGAGACGCATTGGTCCGATCGACGAGTTCGAGCACTTGTTGGAAAGCTAACTTCAAGATCGACAACTTTAATGGGGATGAGTTTCGCAAAATCGTCCTCGAAGATGCCCGAAAAAATCATTTTCCAAGAGTTTGTAATCTGGACAAATTCGTGACTTTTTCCAAAGGGGGTAGTCCACGGAAAATCTCAAAATCATAAAAAAATGAAAATCCAAAATCCTTTGCTGTAGTCAAGGTGTGATGCTATTAACTCTAGGCAACCAAAAACAACCCACCCGGGATGTCAAAAAAGCCCCGAAAAGAAGGCTATATTCCTTACAATAGGAATTACGGACACATACTCGGTATTTTCAATGAAACAGGAGACGCTTTGGTCCGATCGGTGAGTTCGAGCACTTGTTGGAAAGCTAACTTCACGATCTACAACTTTAATGGGGATGAGTTTCGCAAAATCGTCCTCGAAGATGCCCGAAAAAATTATTTTTTAACAGTTTGTAATCTGGACAAATACGTGACTTTTTCCAAAGGGGTAGTCCACGGAAAATCTCAAAATCTTGAATAATTGAAATTCCAAAATCCTTTGCTGTAGGCAAGGTGTGATGCTATTAAGGGTAGGAAACAAAAAACCAGCCACCCGGGATGTCAAAAAATCCCCGTAAAGAAGGCTATATTCCATACAATAGGAGTTACGGACACATGCTCGGTATTTTCAATGAAACAGGGGACGCGTTGGTCCGATCGGCAAGTTCGAGCACTTGTTGGAAAGCTAACTTCAAGATCGACAACTTTTATGGGGATGAGTTTCACAAAATCGTCCTCGAAGATGTCCGAAAAAATCATTTTCCAACAATTTGTAATCTGGACATATTCGTGACTTTCTCCAAAGGGGGTAGTTCACGGAAAATCTCAAAATCATAAAAAATGTAAATCCAAAATCCTCTGCTGTAGGCAAGGTGTGATGCTATTAACTCTAGGAAACCAAAAACCACCCACCCGGGATGTCAAAAAAGCCCCGAAAAGAAGGCTATTTCCTTACAATAGGAGTTACGGACAAAAGCTCGGTGTTTTCAATGAAACAGGAGACGCGTTGTTCCGATCGGCGAGTTCGAGCACTTGTTGGAAAGCTAACTTCAAGATCTATGGCTTTAATAAGGATGAGTTTCGCAAAATCGTCCTCGAAGATGCCCGAAAAAATCATTATCCAAGAGTTTGTAATCTGGACAAATTCGTGACTTTTTCCAAAGGGGGAAGTCCACGGAAAATCTCGAAATCATAAAAAAATGAAAATCCAAAATCCTTTGCTGTAGTAAAGGTGTGATGCTATTAACTCTAGGAAACCAAAAACCACCCACCGGGGATGTAAAAAAAGCCCCGAAAAGAAGGCTATAATCCTTACAATAGGAGTTACGGACAAAAGCTCGGTATTTTCAATGAAACGGGAGACGCGTTAGTCCGATCGGTGAGTTCGAGCACTTTTTTGAAAGCTAACTTCAAGATCTAGAACTTTAATGGGGAAGAGTTTTGCAAAATCGTCCTTGATGAGGCCCGAAAAATCATTTTCCAACAGTTTGTAATATGGACCAATTCGTGACTTTTTCCAAAGGGGTTAGTTCACGGAAAATCTCAAAATCTTGAAAAAAATAAAAATCCAAAATCCTTTGTTATAGGCAAGGTGTGATGCTATTAAGGCTAGGCAACCAAAAACCACCCACCCGGGATGTCAAAAAATCCCCGAAAAGAAGGCTATATTCCTTACAATAGGAGTTACGGACACATGCTCGGTATTTTCAATGAAACAGGAGACGCGTTATTCCAATCGGCGAGTTCGAGCACTTGTTGGAAATCTAACTTCAAGATCTACAACTTTAATGGGGATGAGTTTTGCAAAATCATCCACGAATATGCACGAAAAAATCATTTTCCAAGAGTTTGTAATCTGGACAAATTCGTGACTTTTTTCAAAGGGGGTAGTCCACGGAAAATCTCAAAATCATAAAAAAATGATAATCCAAAATCCTTTGTTGTAGTCAAGGTGTGATGCTATTAACTCTAGGCAACAAAAAACCACCCACCCGGGATGTCAAAAAAGCCCCGAAAAGAAGGCTATGATCCTTACAATAGGAGTTACGGACACATGCTCGGTATTTTAAATGAAACAGGAGACGCGTTGGTCCGATCGGTGAGTTCGAGCACTTGTTGGAAAGCTAACTTCACGATCTACAACTTTAATGGGTGAGTTTCGCAAAATCGTCCTAGATGATGCCCGAAAAAATCATTTTCCAACAGTTTGTAATCTGGACAAATACGTGACTTTTTCCAAAGGGGTAGTCCACGGAAAATCTCAAAATCTTGAAAAATTGAAATTACAAAATCATTTGCTGTAGGCAAGTTGTGATGCTATTAAGGGTAGGAAACAAAAAACCACCCACCCGGGATGTCAAAAAATCCCCGAAAAGAAGGCTATGTTCCTTACAATAGGAGTTACGGACACATGCTCGGTATTTTCAATGAAACAGGGGACGCGTTGGTCCGATCGACGAGTTCGAGCACTTGTTGGAAAGCTAACTTCAAGATCGACAACTTTAATGGGGATGAGTTTCACAAAAACGTCCTCGAAGATGCCCGAAAAAATCATTTTCCAACAGTTTGTAATATGGACATATTCGTGACTTTCTCCAAAGGGGGTAGTTCACGGAAAATCTCAAAATCATAAATAATGTAAATCCAAAATCCTCTGCTGTAGGCAAGGTGTGATGCTATTAACTCTAGGAAACCAAAAACCACCCACCCGGGATGTCAAAAAAGCCCCGAAAAGAAGGCTATTTCCTTACAATAGGAGTTACGGACAAAAGCTCGGTATTTTCAATGAAACAGGAGACGCGTTGTTCCGATCGGCGAGTTCGAGCACTTGTTGGAAAGCTAACTTCAAGATCTATGGCTTTAATAGGTATGAGTTTCACAAAATCGTCCTCGAAGATGCCCAAAAAAATCATTTTCCAAGAGTTTGTAATCTGGACAAATTCGTGACTTTTTCCAAAGGGGTAGTCCACGGAAAATCTCAAAATAATAAAAAAATGAAAATCCAAAATCCTTTGCTGTAATCAAGGTGTGATGCTATTATCTCTAGAAAACCAAAAACCACCCACCTGGGATATCAAAAAAGCCCCGAAAAGAAGGCTATATTCCTTACAATAGGAGTTACGGACAAAAGCTCGGTATTTTCAATGAAACAGGAGACGCGTTGTTCCGATCGGCGAGTTCGAGCACTTGCTGGAAAGTTAACTTCAAGATCTATGGCTTTAATAGGGATGAGTTTCGCATAATCGTCCTCGAAGATGCCCGAAAAAATTATTATCCAAGAGTTTGTAATTTGGACAAATTCGTGACTTTTTCCAAAGGGGGTAGTCTACGGAAACTCTCAAAATCATAAAAAAATAAAAATCCAAAATCCTTTGCTGTAGTAAAGGTGTGATGCTATTAACTCTAGGCAACCAAAAACCACCCACCGGGGATGTCAAAAAAGCCCCGAAAAGAAGGCTATATTCCTTACAATAGGAGTTACGGACAAAAGCTTGGTATTTTCAATGAAACAGGAGACGCGTTGGTCCGATCGGTGAGTTCGAGCACTTTTTTGAAAGCTAACTTCAAGATCTACAACTTTAATGGGGATGAGTTTTGCAAAATCGTCCTCGACGAGGCCCGAAAAATCATTTTCCAACAGTTTGTAATATGGACCAATTCGTGACTTTTTCCAAAGGGGTTAGTTCACGGAAAATCTCAAAATCTTAAAAAAATGAAAATCCAAAATCCTTTGTTGTAGGCAAGGTGTGATGCTATTAAGGCTAGGCAACCAAAAACCACCCACCCGGGATGTCAAAAAATCCCCGAAAAACAGGCTATATTCCTTACAATAGGAGTTACGGATACATGCTCGGAATTTTCAATGAAACAGGAGACGCGTTATTCCAATCGGCGAGTTCGAGCACTTGTTGGAAATCTAACTTCAAGATCTACAACTTTAATGGAGATGAGTTTTGCAAAATCGTCCACGAATATGCACGAAAAAATCATTTTCCAAGAGTTTGTAATCTGGACAAATTCGTGACTTTTTCCAAAGGGGGTAGTCCACGGAAAATCTCAAAATCATAAAAAAATGAAAATCCAAAATCCTTTGCTGTAGTCAAGGTGTGATGCTATTAAGTCTAGGCAACCAAAAACCACCCACCCGGGATGTCAAAAAATCCCCGAAAAGAAGGCTATATTCCTTACAATAGGAGTTACGGACAAAACCTCGGTATTTTCAGTGAAACAGGAGACGCGTTGGTCCGATCGGTGAGTTCCAGCACCTGTTGGAATGCTAACTTCACGATCTAAAACTTTAATGCGTGAGTTTCGCAAAATCGTCCTCGACGATGCCCGAAAAAATCATTTTCCAACAGTTTGTAATCTGGACAAATTCGTGACTTTTTCCAAAGGGGGTAGTCCACGGAAAATCTCAAAATCTTGAAAAAATGAAAATCCAGAATCCTTTGCTGTAGACAAGGTGTGATGCTATTAAGGCTATGAAACCAAAAACCACCCACCTGGAATGTGAAAAAATCCCCGAAAAGAAGGCTATATTCCTTACAATAGGAGTTACGGACACATGCTCGGTATTTTCAATGAAACAGGAGACGCGTTGGTCCGATCGATGAGTTCGAGCACTTGTTGGAAAGCTAACTTCAAGATCTACAACTTTAATGTGGATGAGTTTCACAAAATCGTCCTCGACATTGCCCGAAAAAATCATTTTCCAATTGTTTGTAATCTTGACATATTCGTGACTTTCTCCAAAGGGGGTAGTCCACGGAAAATCTCAAAATCATAAAAAATATAAATCTAAAATCCTCTGCTGTAGGCAAGGTGTGATGCTATTAACTCTAGGAAACCCAAAACCACCCACCCGGGATGTCAAAAAAGCCCCGAAAAGAAGGCTATTTCCTTACAATAGGAGTTACGGACAAAAGCTCGGTATTTTCAATGAAACAGGAGACGCGTTGTTCCGATCGGCGAGTTTGAGCACTTGTTGGAAAGCTAACTTCAAGATCTATGGCTTTAATAGGGATGAGTTTCACAAAATCGTCCTCGAAGATGCCCAAAAAAATCATTTTCCAAGAGTTTGTAATCTGGACAAATTCGTGACTTTTTCCAAAGGTGGTAGTCCACGGAAAATCTCAAAATCATAAAAAAATGAAAATCCAAAATCCTTTGCTGTAGTCAAGGTGTGATGCTATTATCTCTAGGCAACCAAAAACCACCCACCCGGGATATCAAAAAAGCCCCGAAAAGAAGGATATATTCCTTACAATAGGAGTTACGGACAAAAGGTCGGTATTTTCAATGAAACAGGAGACGCGTTGTTCCGATCGGCGAGTTCGAGCACTTGCTGGAAAGCTAACTTCAAGATCTATGGCTTTAATAGGGATGAGTTTCGCAAAATCGTCCTCGAAGATGCCCAAAAAAATCATTATCCAAGAGTTTGTAATCTGGACAAATTCATGACTTTTTCAAAAGGGGGTAGTCCACGGAAAATCTCAAAATCATATAAAAATGAAAATCCAAAATCCTTTGCTGTAGTCAAGGTGTGATGCTATTATCTCTAGGCAACCAAAAACCACCCACCCGGGATATCAAAAAAGTCCCGAAAAGAAGGCTATATTCCTTACAATAGGAGTTACGGACACATGCTCGGTATTTCCAATGAAACACGAGACGCGTTGGTCCGATCGGCGAGTTCGAGCACTTATTGGAAAGATAACTTCAAGATCTACAACTTTAATGGGTATGAGTTTCGCAAAATCGTCATCGACGATGCCCGAAAAAATCATTTTCCAACAGTTTGTAATCTGGACAAATACGTGACTTTTTCTAAAGGGGGTAGTCCGCGGAAAATCTCAAAATCTTTAAAAATAGAAAATCCAAAATCCTTTGCTGTAGGCAAGGTGTGATGCTATTAAGGCTAGGCAACCAAAAACCACCCACCCGGGATGTCGAAAAATCCCCGAAAAGAAGGCTATATTCCTTACAATAGGAGTTACGGACACATGCTCGGTATTTTCAATGAAACAAGAGACGCGTTGTTCCGATCGGCGAGTTCGAGCACTTGTTGGAAAGCTAACTTCAAGATCGAAAACTTTAATGGGGATGAGTTTCGCAAAATCGTCCTCAAAGATTCCCGAAAAAATCATTTTCCAACAGTTTGTAATATGGACAAATTCGTGACTTTTTCCAAAGGGAGTAGTCCACGGAAAATCTCAAAATCTTTAAAAAATGAAAATCCAAAACCCTTTGTTGTAGAGAGGGTGTGATGCTATTAAGGCTAGGCAACCAAAAACCACCCACCCGGGATGTCAAAAAAGCCCCGAAAAGAAGGCTATATTCCTTACAATAGGAGTTACAGACACATGCTCGGTATTTTCAATGAAACAGGAGACGCATTGGTCCGATCGGCGAGTTCGAACACTTTTTGGAAAGCTAACTTCAAGATCTACAACTTTAATGGGGATGAGTTTTGCAAAATCGTCATCGACGAGGACCGAAAAATCATTTTCCAACAGTTTGTAATATGGACAAATTCGTGACTTTTTCCAAAGGGGTTAGTCCACGGAAAATCTCAAAATCTTGAAAAAATGAAAATCCAAAATCATTTGCTGTAGGCAAGGTGTGATGCTATTAAGGCTAGGCAACCAAAAACCACCCACCCGGGATGTCAAAAAATCCCCGAAAAGAAGCCTATATTCCTTACAATGGGAGTTATGGCCACATGCTCGGTATTTTCAATGAAACAGGAGACGCGTTATTCCAATCGGTGAGTTCGAGCACTCGCTGGAAAGCTAACTTCAAGATCTACAACTTTAATGGGGATGAGTTTCACAAAATCGTCCTCGAATATGCCCGAAAAAATCATTTTCCAAGAGTTTGTAATCTGGACAAATTCGTGACTTTTTCCAAAGAGGGTAGTCCACGGAAAATCTCAAAATAATAAAAAAATGAAAATCCAAAATCCTTTGTTGTAGTCAAGGTGTGATGCTATTAACTCTAGGCAACCAAAAACCACCCACCCGGGATGTCAAAAAAGCCCCGAAAAGAAGGCTATATTCCTTACAATAGGAGTTACGGACAAAAGCTCGGTATTTTCAGAGAAACAGGAGACGCGTTGGTCCGATCGGTGAGTTTGAGCACTTGTTGGAAAGCTAACTTCACGATCTACAACTTTAATGGGTGAGTTTTGCAAAATCGTCCTCGACGATGCCCGAAAAAATCATTTTCCAACAGTTTGTAATCTGGACAAATTCGTGACTTTTTCGAAAGGGGGTAGTCCATGGAAAATCTCAAAATCTTGAAAAAATGAAAATCCAGAATCCTTTGTTGTAGGCAAGGTGTGATGCTATTAAGGCTAGGAAACCAAAAACCACCCACCCGGGATGTCAAAAAATCCCCGAAAAGAAGGTTATATTCCTTACAATAGGAGTTACGGACACATGCTCGGTATTTTCAATGAAACAGGAGACGCGTTGGTCCGATCGGCGAGTTCGAGCACTTGTTGGAAAGCTAACTTCAAGATCTAAAACTTTAATGGGGATGAGTTTCACAAAATCGTCCTCGACGTTGCCCGATAAAATCATTTTCCAACAGTTTGTAATCTGGACATATTCGTGACTTTCTCCAAAGGGGGTAGTCCACGGAAAATCTCAAAATCATAAAAATTGAAAATCCAAAATCCTCTGCTGTAGGCAAGGTGTGATGCTATTAACTCTAGGAAACAAAAAACCACCCACCCGGGATGTCAAAAAAGTCCCGAAAAGAAGGCTATTTCCTTACAATAGGAGTTACGGACAAAAGCTCGGTATTTTCAATGAAACGGGAGACGCGTTGTTCCGATCGGCGAGTTCGAGCACTTGTGGGAAAGTTAACTTCAAGATCTATGGCTTTAATAGGGATGAGTTTCGCAAAATCGTCCTCGAAGATGCCCGAAAAAATCATTTTCCAAGAGTTTGTAATCTGTACAAATTCGTGACCTTTTCGAAAGGGGGTAGTCCATGGAAAATCTCAAAATCTTGAAAAAATGAAAATCCAGAATCCTTTGTTGTAGGCAAGGTGTGATGCTATTAAGGCTAGGAAACCAAAAACCACCCACCCGGGATGTCAAAAAATCCCCGAAAAGAAGGTTATATTCCTTACAATAGGAGTTACGGACACATGCTCGGTATTTTCAATGAAACAGGAGACGCGTTGGTCCGATCGGTGAGTTCGAGCACTTGTTGGAAAGCTAACTTCAAGATCTAAATCTTTAATGGGGATGAGTTTCACAAAATCTTCCTCGACGTTGCCCGAAAAAATCATTTTCCAACAGTTTGTAATCTGGACATATTCGTGACTTTCTCCAAAGGGGGTAGTCCACGGAAAATCTCAAAATCATAAAAATTGAAAATCCAAAATCCTCTGCTGTAGGCAAGGTGTGAAGCTATTAACTCTAGGAAACCAAAAACCACCCACCCGGGATGTCAAAAAAGTCCCGAAAAGAAGGCTATTTCCTTACAATAGGAGTTACGGACAAAAGCTCGGTATTTTCAATGAAACAGGAGACGCGTTGTTCCGATCGGCGAGTTCGAGCACTTGTGGGAAAGTTAACTTCAAGATCTATGGCTTTAATAGGGATGAGTTTCGCAAAATCGTCCTCGAAGATGCCCGAAAAAATCATTTTCCAAGAGTTTGTAATCTTGACAAATTCGTGACCTTTTCCAAAGTGGGTAGTCCACGGAAAATCTCAAAATCATAAAAAAATGAAAATCCAAAATCCTTTGTTGTAGTCAAGGTGTGATGCTATTAACTCTAGGCAACCAAAAACCACCCACCCGGGATGTCAAAAAAGCCCCGAAAAGAAGGCTATATTCCTTACAATAGGAGTTACGGACAAAAGCTCGGTATTTTCTGAGAAACAGGAGACGCGTTGGTCCGATCGGTGAGTTCGAGCACTTGTTGGAAAGCTAACTTCACGATCTACAACTTTAATGGGTGAGTTTTGCAAAATCGTCCTCGACGATGCCCGAAAAAATCATTTTCCAACAGTTTGTAATCTGGACAAATTCGTGACTTTTTCCAAAGGGGGTAGTCCACGGAAAATCTCAAAATCTTGAAAAAATGAAAATCCATAATCCTTTGCTGTAGGCAAGGTGTGATGCTATTAAGGCTAGGAAACCAAAAACCTCCCACCCGGGATGTCAAAAAATCCCCGAAAAGAAGGCTATATTCCTTACAATAGGAGTTACGGACACATGCTCGGTATTTTCAATGAAACAGGAGACGCATTGGTCCGATCGGCGAGTTCGAGCACTGGTTGGAAAGCTAACTTCAAGATCTACAACTTTAATGGGGATGAGTTTCACAAAATCGTCCTCGACATTGCCCGAAAAAATCATTTTCCAACAGTTTGTAATCTGGACATATTCGTGACTTTCTCAAAAGGGGGTAGTCCACGGAAAATCTCAAAATCATAAAAAATGTAAATCAAAAATCCTCTGCTGTAGGCAAAGTGTGATGCTATTAACTCTAGGAAACCAAAAACTACCCACCCGGGATGTCAAAAAAGACCCGAAAAGAAGGCTATTTCCTTACAATAGGAGTTACGGACAAAAGCTCGGTATTTTCAATGAAACAGGAGACGCGTTGTTCCGATCGGCGAGTTCGAGGACTTGTTGGAAAGCTAACTTCAAGATCTATGGCTTTAATAAGGATGAGTTTCGCAAAATCGTCCTCGAAGATGCCCGAACAAATCATTTTCCAAGAGTTTGTAATCTGGACAAATTCGTGACTTTTTCCAAAGGGGGTAGTCCACGGAAAATCTCAAAATCATAAAAAAATGAAAAGACAAAATCCTTTGCTGTAGTCTAGTTGTGATGTTATTATCTCTAGGCAACCAAAAACCACCTACCCGGGATATAAAAAAAGCCCCGAAAAGAAGGATATATTCCTTACAATAGGAGTTACGGACACATTCTCGTTATTTTCAATGAAACAAGAGACGCGTTGGTCCGATCGGTGAGTTCGAGCACTTGTTGGAAAGCTAACTTCACGATCTACAACTTTAATGGTGATGGATTTCGAAAAATCGTCCTCGACGATGCCCGAAAAAATCATTTTCCAACAGTTTGTAATCTGGACAAATTCGTGACTTTTTCCAAAGGCGGTAGTCCACGGAAAATCTCAAAATCTTGAAAAAATGAAAATCCAGAATCCTTTGTTGTAGGCAACGTGTGATGCTATTAAGGCTATGAAACCAAAAACCACCCACCCGGGATGTCAAAAAATCCCCGAAAAGAAGGCTATATTCCTTACAATAGGAGTTACGGACACATTCTCGGTATTTTCAATGAAACAAGAGACGCGTTGGTCCGATCGGCGAGTTCGAGCACTTGTTGGCAAGCTAACTTCAAGATCTACAACTTTAATGTGGATGAGTTTCACAAAATCGTCCTCGACATTGTCCGAAAAAAATCATTTTCCAATAGTTTGTAATCTGGACATATTCGTGACTTTCTCCAAAGGGGGTAGTCCACGGAAAATCTCAAAATCATAAAAAATGTAAATCCAAAATCCTCTGTTGTAGGCAAGGTGTGATGCTATTAACTCTAGGAAACCAAACACCACCCACCCGGGATGTCAAAAAAGCCCCGAAAAGAAGGCTATTTCCTTACAATAGGAGTTACGGACAAAAGCTCTGTATTTTCAATGAAACAGGAGACGCGTTGTTCCGATCGGCGAGTTCGAGCACTTGTTGGAAAGTTAACTTCAAGATCTATGGCTTTAATAGGGATGAGTTTCGCAAAATCGTCCTCGAAGATGCCCGAAAAAATCATTTTCCAAGAGTTTGTAATCTGGAAAAATTCGTGACTTTTTCCAAAGGAGGTAGTCCACGGAAAATCTCAAAATCATAAAAAAATGAAAATCCAAAATCCTTTGCTGTAGTCAAGGTGTGATACTATTATCTCTAGGAAACCAAAAACCACCCACCCGGGATATCAAAAAAGCCCCGAAAAGAAGGATATTTCCTTACAATAGGAGTTACGGACAAAAGCTCTGTATTTTCAATGAAACAGGAGACGCGTTGTTCCGATCGGCGAGTTCGAGCACTTGTTGGAAAGTTAACTTCAAGATCTATGGCTTTAATAGGGATGAGTTTCGCAAAATCGTCCTCGAAGATGCCCGAAAAAATCATTTTCCAAGAGTTTGTAATCTGGACAAATTCGTGACTTTTTCCAAAGGGGGTAGTCCACGGAAAATCTCAAAATCATATAAAAATGAAAATCCAAAATCCTTTGCTGTAGTCAAGGTGTGATGCTATTATCTCTAGGCAACCAAAAACCACCCACCCGGGATATCAAAAAAGCCCCGAAAAGAAGGCTATATTCCTTACAATAGGAGTTACAGACACATGCTCGGTATTTCGAATAAAACAGGAGACGCGTTGGTCCGATTGGCGAGTTCGAGCACTTTTTGGAAAGATAACTTCAAGATCTACAACTTTAATGGGGATGAGTTTCGTAAAATCGTCCTCGACGATGCCCGAAAAAATCATTTTCCAACAGTTTGTAATCTGGACAAATACGTGACTTTTTCCAAAGGGGGTAGTCCACGGAAAATCTCAAAATCTTGAAAATTTGAAAATCCAAAATCCTCTGCTGTAGGCAAGGTGTGATGCTATTAAGGCTAGGCAACAAAAAACCACCCACCCGGGATGTCGAAAAATCCCCGAAAAGAAGGCTATATTCCTTACAATAGGAGTTATGGACACATGCTCGGTATTTTCAACGAAACAAGAGACGCGTTGTTCCGATCGGCGAGTTCGAGCACTTGTTGGAAAGCTAACTTCAAGATCGACAACTTTAATGGGGGTGAGTTTCGCAAAATCGTCCTCGAAGATGCCCGAAAAAATCATTTTCCAACAGTTTTTAAGATGGACAAATTCGTGACTTTTTCCAAAGGTGGTAGTCCACGGAAAATCTCAAAATCTTTAAAAAATGAAAATCCAAAATCCTTTGTTGTAGGCAGGGTGTGATGCTATTAAGGCTAGGCAACCAAAAACCACCCACCCGGGATGTCAAAAAAGCCCCGAAAAGAAGGCTATAGTCCTTACAATAGGAGTTACGGACACATGCTCGGTATTTTCAATGAAACAGGAGACGCATTGGTCCGATCGGTGAGTTCGAGCACTTTTTGGAAAGCTAACTTCAAGATCTACAAATTTAATGGGGATGAGTTTTGCAAAATCGTCCTCGACGAGGCCCGAAAAATCATTTTCCAACAGTTTGTAATATGGACAAATTCGTGACTTTTTCCAAAGGGGTTAGTCCACGTAAAATCTCAAAATCATAAAAAAATGAAAATCCAAAATCATTTGCTGTAGTCAAGGTGTGATGCTATTAACTCTAGGCAACCAAAAACCACCCACCCGGGATGTCAAAAAAGCCCCGAAAAGAAGGCTATATTCCTTACAATAGGAGTTACGGACAAAAGCTCGGTATTTTCAGAGAAACAGGAGACGCGTTGGTCCGATCGGTGAGTTCGAGCACTTGTTGGAAAGCTAACTTCACGATCTACAACTTTAATGGGTGAGTTTTGCAAAATCGTCTTCGACGATGCCCGAAAAAATCATTTTCCAACAGTTTGTAATCTGGACAAATTCGTGACTTTTTCCAAAGGGGGTAGTCCACGGAAAATCTCAAAATCTTGAAAAAATGAAAATCAAGAATCCTTTGATGTAGGCAAGGTGTGATGCTATTAAGACTAAGAAACCAAAAACCACCCACCGGGATGTCAAAAAATCCCCGAAAAGAAGGCTATATTCCTAACAATAGAAGTTACGGACACATGCTCGGTATTTTCAATGAAACAGGAGACGCGTTGGTCCGATCGGCGAGTTCGAGCACTTGTTGGAAAGCTAATTTCAAGATCTACAACTTTAATGTGGATGAGTTTCACAAAATCGTCCTCGACGTTGCCCGAAAAAATCATTTTCCAACAGTTTGTAATCTGGACATATTCGTGACTTTCTCCAAAGGGGGTAGTCCACGGAAAATCTCAAAATCATAAAAAAATAAAAATCCAAAATCCTTTGCTATAGTCAAGGTGTGATGCTATTAACTCTAGGCAACCAAAAACCACCCACCCGGGATGTCAAAAAATCCTCGAAAAGAAGGCTATATTCCTTACAATAGGAGTTACGGACACATTCTCGGTATTTTCAATGAAACAGGAGACGCGTTGGTCCGATCGGCGAGTTTGAGCACTTGTTGGAAAGCTAACTTCAAGATACAACTTTAACGGGGATGAGTTTCACAAAATCGTCCTCGACATTGCCCGAAAAAATCATTTTCCAATAGTTTGTAATCTGGACATATTCGTGACTTTCTCCAAAGGGGGTAGTCCACGGAAAATCTCAAAATCATAAAAAAATTAAAATCCAGAATCCTTTGCTGTAGGCAAGGTGTGATGCTATTAAGGTAAGGAAACCAAAAACCACCCACCCCGGGATGTCAAAAAATCCCCTAAAAGAAGGTTATATTACTTACAATAGGAGTTACGGACAAAAGCTCGGTATTTTCAGAGAAACAGGAGACGCGTTGGTCCGATCGGCGAGTTCGAGCACTTGTTGGAAAGCTAACTTCAAGATCTATGGCTTTAATAGGGATGAGTTTCGCAAAATCGTCCTCGAAGATGCCCAAATAAATCATTTTCCAACAGTTTGTAATCTGGACATATTCGTGACTTTCTCCAAAGGGGGTAGTCCACGGAAAATCTCAAAATCATAAAAAAATAAAAATCCAAAATCCTTTGTTATAGTCAAGGTGTGATGCTATTTACTCTAGGCAACAAAAAACCACCCACCCGGGATGTCAAAAAATCCCCGAAAAGAAGGCTATATTCCTTATAATAGGAGTTACGGACACATTCTCGGTATTTTCAATGAAACAGGAGACGCGTTGGTCCGATCGGCGAGTTCGAGCACTTGTTGGAAAGATAACTTCAAGATCTACAACTTTAATGGGGATGAGTTTCACAAAATCGTCCTTGACATTGCCCGAAAAAATCATTTTCCAATAGTTTGTAATCTGGACATATTCGTGACTTTCTCCAAAGGGGGTAGTCCACGGAAAATCTCAAAATCATAAAAAATGTAAATCCAAAATCCTCTGCTGTAGGCAAGGTGTGATGCTATTAACTCTAGGAAACCAAAAACCACCCACCCGTGATGTCAAAAAAGCCCCGAAAATAAGTCTATTTCCTTACAATAGGAGTTACGGACAAAAGCTTGGTATTTTGAATGAAACAGGAGACGTGTTGTTCCGATCGGCGAGTTCGAGCACTTGTTGGAAAGTTAACTTCAAGATCTATGGCTTTAATAGGGATGAGTTTCGCTTAATCGTCCTCGAAGATGCCCGAAAAAATCATTTTCCAAGAGTTTGTAATCTGGACAAATTCGTGACTTTTTCCAAAGGGGGTAGTCCACGGAAAATCTCAAAATCATAAAAAAAATGAAAATCCAAAATCATTTGCTGTAGTCAAGGTGTGATGCTATTATCTCTAGGCAATGAAAAACCACCCACCCGGGATATCAAAAAAGCCCCGAAAAGAAGGATATATTCCTTACAATAGGAGTTACGGACAAAAGGTTAGTATTTTCAATGAAACAGGAGTCGCGTTGTTCCGATCGGCGAGTTCGTGCACTTGCTGGAAAGCTAACTTCAAGATCTATGGCTTAATAGGGATGAGTTTCGCAAAATCGTCCTCGAAGATGCCCGAAAAAATCATTATCCAAGTGTTTGTAATCTGGACAAATTCGTGACTTTTTCCAAAGGGGGTAGTCCACGAAAAATCTCAAAATCATATAAAAATGAAAATCCAAAATCCTTTGCTGTAGTCAAGGTGTGATGCTATTATCTCTAGGCAACCAAAAACCACCCACCCGGAATATCAAAAAAGCCCCGAAAAGAAGGCTATATTCCTTACAATAGGAGTTACGGACACATTCTCGGTATTTCCAATAAAACAGGAGACGCGTTGGTCCGATCGGCGAGTTCGAGCACTTGTTGGAAAGATAACTTCAAGATCTACAACTTTAATGGGGACGAGTTTCGCAAAATTGTCCTCGACGATGCCCGAAAAAATCATTTTCCAATAGTTTGTAATCTGGACAAATACGTGACTTTTTCCAAAGGGGGTAGTCCACGGAAAATCTCAAAATCTTGAAAAATTGAAAATCCAAAATCCTTTGTTGTAGGCAAGGTGTGATGCTATTAAGGCTAGGCAACCAAAAACCACCCACCCGGGATGTCGAAAAATCCCCGAAAAGAAGGCTATATTCCTTACAATAGGAGTTACGGACACATGCTCGGTATTTTCAATGAAACAAGAGATGCGTTGTTCCGATCGGCGAGTTCGAGCATTTGTTGGAAAGCTAACTTCAAGATCGACAACTTTAATGAGGGTGAGTTTCGCAAAATCGTCCTCGAAGATGCCCGAAAAAATCATTTTCCAACAGTTTTTAATATGGACAAATTCGTGACTTTTTCCAAAGGTGGTAGTCCACGGAAAATCTCAAAATCTTTAAAAAATGAAAATCCAAAATCCTTTGTTGTAGGGAGGGTGTGATGCTATTAAGGCTAGGCAACCAAAAACCACCCACCCGGGATGTCAAAAAAGCCCCGAAAAGAAGGCTATATTCCTTACAATAGGAGTTACGGACACATGCTCGGTATTTTCAATGAAACAGGAGACGCATTGGTCTGATCGGCGAGTTCAAGCACTTTTTGGAAAGCTAACTTCAAGATCTACAAATTTAGTGGGGATGAGTTTTGCAAAATCGTCCTCGACGAGGCCCGAAAAATCATTTTCCAACAGTTTGTAATATGGACAAATTCGTGACTTTTTCCAAATGGGGTTAGTCCACATAAAATCTCAAAATCGTGAAAAAATGAAAATCCAAAATCCTTTGCTGTAGGCAAGGTGTGATGCTATTAAGGCTAGGCAACCAAAAACCACCCACCGGGATGTCAAAAAATCCCCGAAAAGAAGGCTATATTCCTTACAATAGGAGTTACGGACACATGCTCGGTATTTTCAATGAAACAGGAGACGCGTTATTCCAATCGGCGAGTTCGAGCACTCGTTGGAAAGCTTACTTCAAGATCTACAACTTTAATGGGGATGAGTTTCGCAAAATCGTCCTCGAATATGCCCGAAAAAATCATTTTCCAAGAGTTTGTAATCTGGACAAATTCGTGACTTTTTCCAAAGGGGGTAGTCCACGGAAAATCTCAAAATCATAAAAAAATAAAAATCCAAAATCCTTTGCTATAGTCAAGGTGTGATGCTATTAACTCTAGGCAACCAAAAACCACCCACCCGGGATGTCAAAAAAGCCCCGAAAAGAAGGCTATATTCTTTACAATAGGAGTTACGGACAAAAGCTCGGTATTTTCAGAGAAACAGGAGACGCGTTGGTCCGATCGGTGAGTTCGAGCACTTGTTGGAAAGCTAACTTCACGATCTACAACTTTAATGGGTGAGTTTCGCAAAATCTTCCTCGACGATGCCCGAAAAAATCATTTGCCAACAGTTTGTAATCTGGACAAATTCGTGACTTTTTCCAAAGGGGGTAGTCCACGGAAAATCTCAAAATCTTGAAAAAATAAAAATCCAGAATCCTTTGCTGTAGCCAAGGTGTGATGCTATTAAGGCTAGGAAACCAAAAACCACCCACCCGGGATGTCAAAAAATCCCCGAAAAGAAGGCTATATTCCTTACAATAGGAGTTACGGACACATGCTCGATATTTTCAATGAAACAGGAGACGCGTTGGTCCGATCGGCGAGTTCGAGCACTTGTTGGAAATCTAACTTCAAGATCTACAACTTTAATGGGGATGAGTTTCACAAAATCGTCCTCGACGTTGCCCGAAAAAATCATTTTCCAACAGTTTGTAATCTGGACATATTCGTGACTTTCTCCAAAGGAGGTAGTCCACGGAAAATCTCAAAATCATAAAAAATGTAAATCCAAAATCCTCTGCTGTAGGCAAAGTGTGATGCTATTAACTCTAGGAAACCAAAAACCACCCACCCGGGATGTCAAAAAAGCCCTGAAAAGAAGGCTATTTCCTTACAATAGGAGTTACGGACAAAAGCTCGGTATTTTCAATGAAACAGGAGACGCGTTGTTCCGATCGGCGAGTTCGAGCACTTGTTGGAAAGCTAATTTCAAGATCTATGGCTTTAATAGGGATGAGTTTCGTAAAATCGTCCTCGAAGATGCCCGAAAAAATCATTTTCCAAGAGTTTGTAATCTGGACAAATTCGTGACTTTTTCCAAAGGGGGTAGTCCACGGAAAATCTCAAAATCATAAAAAAATGAAAATCCAAAATCCTTTGTTGTAGTCGAGGTGTGATGCTATTATCTCTAGGCAACCAAAAACCACCCACCCGGGATATCAAAAAAGCCCTGAAAAGAAGGATATATTCCTTACAATAGGAGTTACGGACACATGCTCGGTATTTTCAATGAAACAAGAGACGCGTTGGTCCGATCGGTGAGTTCGAGCATCTGTTGGAAAGCTAACTTCACGATCTACAACTTTAATGGGGATGAGTTTCGCAAAATCGTCGTCGATGATGCCCGGAAAAATCATTTTCCAACATTTTGTAATCTGGACAAATTCGTGACTTTTTCCAAAGGGGGTAGTCCACGGAAAATCTCAAAATCTTGAAAAAATGAAAATCCAAAATCCTTTGCTGTAGGCAAGGTGTGATGCTATTAAGGCTAGGCAACCAAAAACCACCCACCCGGGATGTCAAAAAATCCCCGAAAAGAAGGCTATATTCCTTACAATAGGAGTTACGGACACATGCTCGGTATTTTCAATGAATCAGGAGACGCGTTGGTCCGATCGGCGAGTTCGAGCACTTGTTGGAAAGCTAACTTCAAGATCTATGACTTCAATGGGGATGAGTTTCGCAAAATTGTCCTCGACGAGGCCCGAAAAAATCATTTTCCAACAGTTCGTAATATGGACAAATTCGTGACTTTTTCCAAAGGGGTAGTCCACGGAAAATCTCAAAATCTTGAAAAAATGAAAATCCAAAATCCTTTTTTGTAGGCAAGGTGTGATGCTATTAAGGCTAGGCAACCAAAAACCACCCACCCGGGATGTCAAAAAATCCCCGAAAAGAAGGCTATATTCCTTACAATAGGAGTTACGGACACATGCTCGGTATTTTCAATGAATCAGGAGACGCGTTGGTCCGATCGGCGAGTTCGAGCACTTGTTGGAAAGCTAACTTCAAGATCTATGACTTCAATGGGGATGAGTTTCGCAAAATCGTCCTCGACGATGCCCGAAAAAATCATTTTCCAACAGTTTGTAATCTGGACAAATTCGTGACTTTTTCCAAAGGGGGTAGTCCACGGAAAATCTGAAAATCGTAAAAAAATGAAAATCCAAAATCCTTTGCTGTAGTCAAGGTGTGATGCTATTAACTCTAGGCAACCAAAATCATTTTTTATGATTTTGAGATTTTTTCGTGGACTACCCCCTTTAGAAAAAATCTAAAATTTGTCCAGATTTCATACCTGGGGAAAATGATTTTTTGTCAATTTTCGAGGAGGATTTATCAGAAAACATCCGTAGTCAAATCATAGCTCTTGAAGTTAGCTTTCTAAAGAGTGCTCAAATGCGTCGATCGGAGCACGTGTCCGTAACACCTATAGTAGGGCACACTGCCTTCATTCTGGGGCCATTTGGGCATCTCATGTGGGTCTTTCATGGACCTCTCAGCTAATGGGCATAACACCTTACCTAGGAAAAAGAATTTTGGGTTTTAAAGTTTTTGAGATTTTAAGATTTTTCGTGGAATAACCCCTTTGAAAAAAGTCGAGAATCCAAGCTGATGGAAAAATTATTTTTTTTGGATATCTTCGAGGAGGATTTCTCAGGAGACGTCTGCAGTAAAGTCGTAGGTCTTAAAGTTTGCTTTCCAACGAGCTCTCAAATGGCCCAATCGGACCAATGCAGCTCTTGTTATGACCAAAATACCAAGCACGTGTCCGTAACTCCTATAGTAATGCACACTACCTTCATTCCGGAGCCATTTGGGCAACTCAGGTGGACTTTTCATAGATCTATGGTATAACTAGCATCACATCTTGACTAGGGCAAAGAATTTTGTGTTTTAAATTTTTTGAGATTTTTCGTGGACTACCACCTTTGGAAAAAGTCCAAATTCCAAGTTGGTAGAAAAATGATTTTTTTGGACGTCTTGGAAGAGGATTTCTCAAGAGACGTCTGCAGTAAAGTTGTAGGCCTTGAATTGAGCTTGTCAGGGATCTCTCAAATGGCCCGATCGAACCAATGCGGCTCTTGTTATGAGCAAAATACCAAACATGTGTTCGTAACTATGTAGTAATGCACACTAATAAGTCAGGTAATAAATCACTTTATTACATTTTTGAATAAAAATAATTAGTTTATTTTAGTTTAAAATAAAAGAAACAATTTTTTAAGAAAAAAAGATAGATATCTTTTCAGTTGTGGATAATGACTGATGATGTAATCTTTTTAGTGTTGTTTGCCCATTCAATTTTATGTATATCTTATCTGCATAGAGCGTATAATTTAGATACTACCTTAATTTGTGCCTATCGATATATCATAGTAGCCATTAAGGATAATTTGTTAATGGACCAATTCAACAAACACAACAATTCAAAAATAATTCACGTTGGTTAAGGTCACGCTATACATATGTTTTTGTTATTTTGTAAAATTGTGATGATTAAAAGAGGACAACATATGGTGGGCCGTGGGGAAAGCTAATAAAATTAGGGACCCTTTCATTCAATAGGAAAATTAAACAGAGAAAGTTACAAGTGAACGTAATTAAGAAAATATATTGTTTGACCAGTTAGCTCTCTCTCTCACCTACCTACTCCATCGTTACTTGCTCAACGTTTCCCACTAACTACACCGTCAAATTAATATATCTAACCTTCAATGGTAAATAATGCTCGAGTAAATGTAATTATACATGAACAATTAATGACTAAACAAAGCCTTGCTTAAACAACCTTCCTGTGTTTTACAAATTATACATCATCTTCTGTATAAAAAAAAAGAACTCATAAAACAACTTTATGAAAAAATTAAGCATAAACCCTGCCCTATATATCTTTTTTTTTGGGGTCTTGTTCTATATTGATAAGTTTTAATAGACTTGTTACAAAAATTTAATGTCGATGGAATTCTTTATCCGCACGGCCACTCCACAAATAGGTTGACAATTGTTTTTTTTTTTTTGGTACCCGCCCAATTAGCCAATAAAATGGAATTGCAATATAAATAAATTTATATTTTAGTGCAAATAAGTGATAGGTGACTTGTCAACTAAAAGATGTTTTTAAATATTATAATCGCTTATTGATTATTTTAATTGTATCTTAAATATATATATATATATAATATGTTAAAATAACATCTTTTAATTAATAGTTGAGCAATATTCTATTATCAATTTTAAAGTTTGTCAATTAAAAGATTAAATATTATAATCACTTATTGGTTATTTTGATAGTATTCTTAAAAATGAATAGAAGAGCAATATTCTATCATAGATTTTAGGGTAAATTATATAAAATCACCCAATAAATATTAAAATTTTTACTTAATCACCCGCTAAATTTAAAATTACATAAAATAACCCGTTAAATGCGATTTATTAACAAATCACCACACAAATAAAAACATTTATGAAAACATCAATAAAAGATGTGTAATTTACCCCCGACCTACCTTTTAATCAAAATTTCTTTTCATAGTCATTGAAACACCCCAAACTTGTAGTTGTAATTAACTGAAAATAAAAAAAATATACATTTATCCCACCATAATAACTCATACCACAATTAGACCTTGAATTTGCTAATTTTTAGTAAACGTGCATCTAATATGTATAAATGCGAATATTCAATCCCTCAAAAAGAAATATATGAGGTAGTTTTTAAGGGTGTGAGTTGTAACCCAAAGGTATGGGCACAACTTGTTATTGAGAATTGTAAAAGTCGTATATCCTTGAAGTGCAAATGCAAGTCATTCATGGGTCATAAGTGGATAACCAAGGTGCTAAGGTAGGAATAGGACACAAGGAGTATAGAGGGGATTTGAAGTAATTGTTTTTTGGGGGATAGAGTGATATTGGTCTTTGGACACTCAACACGCCAATACTTAGGGTGTGGATGACAAAAACCTCTTTTACGTCAAGACTTGTTATCTTCTCACTTTTGTAATTACTAATTACTCCGTATTATTATTCTATAGATTTACCACTTCAAGAGTATATTGGTCATTTACAATATTTTTTCAAAAAAATATTTACATAATTTTACTATGGGTGATGATTTGCTAATAAACTGTATTAAATGGGTATTTTTGTGTAATTTTTAATTTAATGGGAGGTTAAATGAAAAAAATAGATATTTAATGGGCGGTTTTAAGTAATTTACCCTAGATTTTAAATTTATAATATTTTAATGGATAAAAGTCGGAAAACGCCATGAGTTACGTGGCTCTTGGGTTAAGGCTGTAGGCGTCCCCTTCGTCCACTACAGAAAATCCAATTATTTAGCACCCCATTTTAATCATATTTGGAGGGTTGATGAAGAGAGGAAGAAGAAGAAACAGAACAAGTGGCCCTGCTTTTCCCATTGTCCTCTTCCTCATCCCTACCCTATCCCTATCCCTTTTTCTGCAATCCCAAACTTTTACAACAACAACAACAAAGCCGACAATAAATTGAAGTTTTGGATTGGCCAATCCTCCCTCAAATTTCTCCCTCGCCTATATTCCCAAATCCCTCCATTTTCGCCTCAGATTTGGGGAAGAGCTACCAGCCATTACCAACAACGATGATCCGAAACGGCGGTCGTTTCAATTT
The DNA here is from genome assembly GCA_963922045.1 of Persicaria maculosa. Taxonomy (NCBI): domain Eukaryota; kingdom Viridiplantae; phylum Streptophyta; class Magnoliopsida; order Caryophyllales; family Polygonaceae; genus Persicaria; species Persicaria maculosa. The sequence continues at coordinate 1,025,430 of OY998271.1, read as the reverse complement.
CAAAGGGATTGATAAGGCAGCGCACGGATTCGGATTCGGCTTTGGTTCCGGATCCGGAACCTCCTCCCCGTCGGTGGCCGTCACCACGCCTGGTCCTCGCCGCCGATTGACGTGCTCTGCTGCCGGATTCAACCAATACGCCGTTTTAGGTCTGTCGCCGTTCGCTTCCAAATCCGATGTCAAGCACGCCTACAAGCGATTGGCTCTGAAGGTCAGTCAGTCCAATGGTTGATCCGTTGATTAATCTCTGCTGTTGCTGGAAAATTTCGAATCTGTCTAGCTGATTAAAATGATGTATAAAATTGTATAATTTGCAGTATCATCCAGACGTGGTAAGAGGCGAAACTGGATCCGGGAAGAACGAAACGTTTCGGGAGATCAAGTCGGCCTATGAGGTTTGTTTTGTTGCTTCCTCTTGTTTCAATGGATTCTGTTACTCGTTACCGATTTGCTGGTCCACTGCCTTAATTGGATGTTGCTTGGCTGATCATAGTATAAACTACAAACAAGCAAATTGCAGAAACAGTAAATGGAAAAAAATGCCAAAAGGGAAAAAAAGAGAGTTCAAAAAGATGCTTGGTATTATTCGTCAAGTGTTTTCATGGGGTCCAATTTGAAGTCACCACCACTGACAATAATGTGATTCATTTTATAATTTTATTTATCTTTATATTTTTTTTTCCTTATCATTAATGTCATCTCTTGCATTTTTTGTGTGGCTTTATCTGACTAGATGTGTCACTAAGAGCAAAACTCAACTGTGCTTTTCAACATTTATGTTGCAGTATTAATTTATTATGTTGACTGCCGAGCTCACTAGTAGTATTAAATTATCATCAGTTTGAGATTGGATCATCAAATTGAAAATTTCACTCTTATCTTATCTATGTATAATGTATTTAGATTGTTCTTATTTTAGCGTTTTATGGGTGTTGATTGTGAAATGGACAGAGTATAATGAGAAAGATGGAAGAAGAAGAAGAGATGAGGAGTAACAACTCCATTGATGAATGGGACGAATGGGACGAGTGGATGGGTTGTGAAGGAGGCATCCCTACGCCCACCTACCACGCTTTCTAGCCTCAATTTCTCCATCCTCTCTTTTTTCCAATCTGTATCATAAATATATCATTATATATCCCCAATAAATTCCTATGATACTGTAAATTATTTAATTAATGATCGTCCTTGCTTCATTGTTGAAGGCGAGATCTTACCTTGTAGATAAACTCTCTGGACAATGTTTTATATTCTGTCCATGTACAGTTTAATAAACAAAAATGTAGTTCTTCCGACCAAAAAAACAAAAATGTAGTTCAGAATAGAATCAAAAGGCATAATTTCACTATTGCATTTACTTGATTATTATATCATCATAAATAATAATAATAATAATAATAATAATATACAGTAAAGAACGGGGATCTATCTGCCTAAATAGCGTAACGATATCTATAAAAACAGTGTATTTTTCATCAACGTATGGTGTGATTATCTCTACTCAACGTTTTAAACCATATGTGATGTGATTATCATCCATTTAATCTCCGATGGAGGGGCACTATTCAAGTAGAGAAGGATTATTTGGTGTGGTTGAATGTTGTTTAGGGTCATATATCCTTTATCATTTTTTTTTTAATTGCTAGTCTATTCTGCTTTTTTTTTTTTTGGTAAACAGCAGAAAATTACCCCTTAAATATGTCACATTGCTCTAAACTACCATTTATATCCAAAATTACAGTAAACCACCCTTTAAATACAAATTGTTAACAAAAAACCACCCATTACCTCAACTCCGTTAATGTTCCGTTAAAATGCTTGAAGTTACAATTTCACCCCTAGACTTTCCGTTAAAAAAATATTTTTTTAATAAAATAAGTTTTATGTATTATTTAAAATTAAAAGGAGGGGAAATCGTCGGTCAAGGAGGAAGAGAAATCGCCGGGAGGTCGAGCCGTCATCTCAGATCAAGGAGCAACAGAGGTTGGGATGCCGGAGGCCGGATAAATCACTAGGAAGGAGGAGACCTTCAATCAAGGAGGAAGAGAGGCCGCTTCTTCTTCGATCTAGATCTGGATCTGGGCCACGTTTGGAAGCGACCTTGGATCTAGATTTGGAGGGACAGTTGCAGGCTGGGGAGGAAGGAGCAGGCCAAGACAGTTGGGGGAGGAAGAAGGAGGAGGGGGACTTCGCACTCAATCACTCGTTGCCCGACAACCTCACTAGTGATAGCCCGCCGCCCTGCCCTGACCCTCCTCGCCGACGCCCCATCGCCGATACTAGGGCGTCATCCACTTCCTAGCCCTCATCCCAGTTCGTCAGTCTGTGCAGCCCCACAACAACAACTCCACCTCCTCCCCGGATTCCCACACCTTCATCCCCCGCCCTGTCGCCGGATCTAGGCTCTCCGGAGCCCTGCCCGCCTCGCCCGGACCTTTGCAACAACCCCAGCCCCAGCCACCTCCTCAGATCCACACCATTCTCCCTGTGTGAACCCGTAGCTACCCAACCCCACCACCCACCCACGTTTAATTATTTAATTTCTAAAAAATATTTAGAAAAAAATTCTATTTTATTTACATTATTTTTTTTGAGTTATCTAGTAATTAAATAGCTAATGAAAATATAAATTTTCCTTCACAAAGAAAAAAAATTATGTTTTATTTACTTAACGGAATGATGAAAACGGGTGGCTTTTTGTTAATGGTTTGTGTTTAATGGGTGGTTTACTGCAATTTCATATATAAGGGGTGGTTTAAGGCAATGTGACATATTTAAAGGGTGGTTTCCTGCCGTTTACCCTTTTTTCCCATTTGTATTTTTTTTATTTGCTTTTGTTTGGTTTGATGGTAATAATTCGTCTTTTTTATTGGTTCAGAAGTAGACATCCCATTTGTATTTTTTTATTTGCTTTTGTCTGGTTTGATGGTAATAATTCGTCTTTTTTATTGGTTTAGAAGTAGACACTTAACTACGTAAGTTACAATGGAGAGAGGTGGATTCGAACTCGTAATCTATTAGTTATTACAAGTCATTCTTACCCCGCTAAACTAATAAGATTTGACCTACTAATATTGGTCATTTGAAAGTGCCCTCTAGATGAAATTGGGGGAATATATGTACAATTCGATCTTAGACCATTTTCAACTAGAGGAAAACCTCATTCATTTTTTTTTTCTTTTCAATTTATTTTCACTTTTTTTCTCTCTTTACCAAAAGATTTCATCTACAACCATGGTAAACCTATTTTTCTTTATATATATACGATAATGAAAAAAGCAGGTTACTTTTTCATAAAAAAATAAAATAAAATTACAAAAGAAAAGATGTGAACTCTCTATAACCTCTTCCATTTCATTACATCTAACTTACCACCAAGGTTTGCCTTATACTTGCCAACAAAACCCTTGGTCGTAGAATATAGTACTCCGTACCACGTAATTGTTTTACGGCGCTTTGTATATTATTGGGCCGTGAGCTGGTGGTGGATATAAGCTATGAATCTGGGCCATGGACCCAAATTAAAGGCCCAAAGAAACAATAAGGTAATGTTGTAATGTTGTTACTTGTTAGGACTCGACTCGGGTTCGCGTAATTGGGAATAAACAAGGAGTGGTGTTGTGGTTTGTAAAAAGCTTCTTCCCGATTCAACGGTCTCACAAATCGTCATTTCTTCCACCTCAATCCGATCTCTCGCCCCACCAAGCCTCAGCCACCTCCCCAGTCGCTGTCCCTCTCGATCCCAACTTCAATCAAACCTTCATCACTTGATTCTCCCTGAACGAGTCATCTAGGTTTTCGCCTGATTTTGGAGTTTGATTTCAAGAACCCGGTTATTTTGTTGCACTGGGATGAATTAGGGTTTGTTCGCTTTCGAGTGGGGCTGATAATCGAATTGGAGAAAACATGTCGGCGAATCAACAGGATCATTTGATTGGGGGCTACTTCCTCGAACAGGCCAAGCTTAGCGCCACCCGAGCCCGCGGCGGGCGCATTGAGATGCTCGGCGATGAGGAGGAGGAGGCGCCGACGGAGCTTAACACGATTAACATTTCCGGCGGATTCTTGGTTGTCTCGACCGACAAGCTTTCGGTGCAATACACAGTAGTTAACCTGCACGGCCACGATGTTGGCGTCATCCAATCGAATCGGCCTGCGCCGGTGAAGAGATTGATGTATTTCTTTGAGATGTATGTTAAGAACGCCGGTTCCAAGGGGCAGGTCGCCATTGGTTTCACAAATGAGAGCTTTAAGATGCGTCGGCAACCAGGGTTAGACATTTCTTGGATTTTGCTTCTGCTTCACTTTACTGTTTGCTTCGATTTACTCTATCTGGTCGTGATGGAGAAAATAGGACTTCCGTTCCAGAAGGACAATATTAATTGTTCTTTTTTAGTGTTATTTGTGAGGCTTGACTGTTTGAGCATACAATGTGCTCTGTTCCATAGCATTACCGTTTTGCTGTGAATTGATGTGTTTGATCCATAAATTCAATCAATTTTTACAAAAGTTGACGTGCATCTTTTGACTCTACGATATATTGTGATTTGTGGCTGTGTTCTATAACTTAAGCTTAATGTGTAGGTGGGAGGCAAATAGTTATGGCTATCATGGGGATGATGGTCTTCTTTACCGTGGTCAAGGGAAGGGGGAACCTTTTGGTCCAACTTTCACAACTGGTGATACAGTCGGCGCTGGAATTAATTATGCATCTCAAGAAATATTCTTTACGTAAGAATTCAATTGAATTCCTTATTCTTTACATTTGTAAGACAAGATTTGTCTATTGCCTGCATAGTTTTAAGCTGTAGCTTCTAATAGTTACTGATGCTCATTTCTATTGTATTTTTTTCCAGCAAAAACGGGGTTGTTGTTGGTACTGTATACAAAGATGTGAAGGGAGCCTTATTTCCTACTGTTGCGGTTCACTCTCAAAATGAAGAGTACGTATCTCAGGCCTAGATACTGATATGCATCATCTGCTATCTGCATATCATATTCAAATATCATATTCAATGATTGTGCTGTGCACATGTCCATTTTGTTTTGGCTACATTAGACATTATCTATCCTTGCAATTGATTCATTCGTTGGAGGAACTTATCCAGTTTTAATCTCAGTTATCACACCCATTTAATACATTTTCCATTTGCCCTTCACTCTTCTTTGTCTTGTGGTTTGCCTTGCACTTATGCTATGTATTAATGTGAAATCCATTACTGGAATAATACATTTTTTTAGTATTAAAGTCACTTGCTTTACCCTTGTATCTCAGGACTAGATACTGATGTACTTTATCTATTGTCTGCATATCATATTCAAATGATTGTTCACATGACCATTTTGTTTTGGCTAAAATTTTATATCCTTGCAATTGATTCGTTCTTTGGAGGAACTTATCCAGTTTTAATCTCAGTTATCACATCCATCTAAAATATTTTCCTTTAATCCCTTCATTCTTCGCTGTCTTGTGGTTTGCCTTGCTCTTATTCTATGTATTAATGTGAAATACATTAACGGAATCATACAGTTTTTTAGTATTATAGTAACTTGCTTTACCCACTGCGCTGTACCATGATAGAGTTTTTGATTTTGATCTGTGTAGGGTGTCTGTTAACTTTGGGAAGGATCAGTTTGTTTTTGATATAAAGGTAAGATTTCCTGTCTATATTTTCTTGTGCATTCTTCTCTGCCTGACATACACTATCCTTCAGTCATATGCTATCAGGTGGGTTCTCTCATATGTTTAGGTACACCGTACATGTGTTAATAGAGAGGATTCACAGTTGAATTAAGTTGTTGGATTTTAGGTCCCATGCCATGTTAGGGTATTCTTGGTTTCTCAATAATCAACAATGATTTTTCACTGGATATATATTGTGGTCAGGCATATGAAGCACAGGAGAGAGCCAAGCAACAGAATATGATTGAGAAGATCTCTCTGCCTCAAAATGTTAGTTATGGGTGAGTTCCTTTTGTCTCAAAATGTTTTCTATCTATAGATCTTTTGCATTGCTCTTGCATCATATTTTGATTTTCTATCATATTCTTGACTGTGGAGGTGGATTAGAGATCTGCTCAGATTGACCATATTGTATGTTAGAGATCTACTCGGATTGACCATATTGTATGCTGTCTTCCTTGTTGATCGATTTGCAGGATTGTTCGCTCCTACTTGCTACATTATGGATATGAAGAGACACTCAATTCATTTGAATTGGCTAATAAAAATTCTGTACCTCCTGTCATCATATCCCAAGAGAATGGGTTTGCTGAGCAAGATAGCTTGTATGCTTTGAGTCAGAGAAAGACTCTCCGTCAGGTAGTAATTTTTATCTTTCGGTATTTTTAAAAGATCTCATTTACACCAGAGTGACCAGGATTGTGCGCCCACTCCCCTGCCATATTTTTATTTGCAGGACTTTAATTTTTTTGGATCACTTGGGAGTTGGTAGTATGATCCTGAATTATAAAACGGAGACCCACATTTATTCTAGTTGGATAACCTTTGTTTTAAGTTAACATTATTTCAAATGCATCCCTTTACTCAAACCCATACTCAAACATTCGTGATTTCCTGTGATTATGCTGGATTCCCCAGTTTCATATGTAAAAATCTGTTTGCATTGCACAGAGCCTTTTATGGTTGCCATTGGCTCTTTTGTCTTCTTGCATTTTTGCCTTAACTATCTCTTTGATATGCTGCTAACTGTTGATTATATCGTCTGACTGTGAAGTTAATCAGGAGTGGAAACATTGATAGGACGTTTGACAAACTCCGTCAGTGGTATCCTCAGACTGTTCAGGTGCGCCTTTTATGACTTGTTAATGATAGTTTGGTCTCTTTCAATTTGTACAACTGTTTTGGAACACTTTTTTTTAACTTTTATCGATCTAACGCCTGTTTTTCATCCCAAAGAGAGCCTCAGAAATCCTTTCTGTATATTATCCTAATTATGCTCGCCTCCTTCCATGACTTTGAACTAATTCCTGGACATGATGTTAGTCTCCTTTGTTTTTTCTGTCTTTCTATCTGTTATGTTAGTCACCTATTAAAGCAGCTGGGAAGATGTGAATACGTGGGAAGGAAATACAAAAGTCACCCTATCACAACCCCTGTATTCTTTTTGAACCCATCCCATGATAATGTGTCCACTTTGTTATAGGTTGAGTTTTAGTACCTCCTTCTCTCAACGAGGATGAGGAAAGGCTTGTGGGGTGAATGAGATTGGTGGTATACCTTCTGTCCTGGCCAAAGGGAGGCTAATTAATGCCTAACACACTAGAAATACTTAGTTTATCTAATTAGGAGATATCCCTAGGTCACTACCTCCCAACATACCCCGAACCCAAATTTTCCCTTTCAAAAGGATGCATGCTAACAAATTCTTTTGCTGCCTAAATAAACAAATAACAACTGCACTTTTCTGCACTAAATAAAATGGTATTTTCTGCCTCTACAAATTTGATTCATCAGTTTGTCTTGCTGTTTGGTTTTGCAGGATAATAAATCCGCTACTTGTTTTCTACTTCATTGCCAGAAGTTCATTGAGTTAGTTCGGGTAACACCTGTTCTCTTCTTACTTAGCATTATACAAGCAGTAATTGATTACATCGAATAAATGGTGATAGAATTCTTGCTTGCCATTTCTCCCTCATAACTGAACTTGTATTAAGATAGCTTATCAGCATTGAAAAGGGTGACATTTGATTCAACAAAAATTGTCAAAATGCTGGTTGAGTGCATTTGTGGATTTGCCCATTTTCGAGGAAGAAAACTTGTTTCTGGACTCTGTCTCTACAGTGCCATTTCCTGTTTTTATGCAGGTTGGAGAGCTAGAACAAGCTGTGAAATATGGCAAGAATGAATTGGAAACTTTTTTTGATATGGAGAGCTTTAAGGAGCTCCTTAAGGTATGAGGCCTTCTCTTCAAACTTCCCTCCTCTCATTTTATTGCTTCTTATATGAGAAATTATTCATCAGATATAAAGTTTCTTCTCTTGGACTTGAGCTGGTCAATCAAATTATGTCACCCAATCTCTGCTCAATATTCTCTTCAAAAAATCGTTCTATTCAATTAAATTATCCATGCTTTTAAGTTTAACCAGTCCCGTGCAAAGCATACCAGATTAATTAATTGTTGATCTGGCTCTTTCCAATCATGTGCTATATTGTAGCTTTGATCTCGCCTTTGAACTTTACTTAGTCCTCTTGGATCTTGTCTAGGACTGCGTTGCTCTGCTGGCTTATGAAGAACCTCAGAAGTCATCTGTCGGGTATCTTCTTGAAGGCTCGCAGCGAGAAGTCGTTGCAGATGCTGTCAATTCCATGGTACTGGCAACCAATCCCAACTTGAATGGCTCGGAGGTCTGTTTGCATTCGTACCTCGAGAAGCTGATTAGGCAGCTGACTGCTTGCTGCTTGGAAAGGAGGGCGTTGAATGGAGGTCAAGGTGAAATATTCAATCTACAGAGAGTATTGACGGTTGGTAAAATGGGAAAAAATTAGGTGCACCATCTCAAAGAGGACCCATCTCCTTGTTCATATCCCCCTCGCCCCCAAAAAAGCCTGCATCCCCTTTGGTAGGAACCTTTTTTGGTGCATCTTTGGAGCATCTTTGGAGCTGGGTTATGATATACATATAAAGTGACTGCCCTTCTGGGCATACTTTTAAAAACTTGTAAATGTCTCATTGCATTGTTAATGGTTTCGTCACATAAAGATGTATGTTCATCTTCATCGGCACAGAGTAATTCATCTGATGAACATCGAATCTTCTTACCGATGTAGGAATTTTGATTTTATGCGTTTGAAGTTTATGTTTTAGTCTTTGACTTATGAAGTGTATATTCTGCATTGGTAATCAGCTGCAAACCTACACTTATAGTGAGATAAAATGAATTCATAGTTCACACTTCACACCCCAAATTAGGTTTCATTTAATGTAACTGAATAGCATACAAACTTTTTTCAGGGGTAAATAACATCTGGCCTATTTGGAGAATGATCGACGTTTTACATGCATACAAGAAAATGTGTTAGCGTGTCTTCTGAAATAGTCCATAACTTCAAACGGTAGATGGCGACTGAACTATGGGTCATAGTCCCTCAGAAGCATTTCCGGTGAACAACAGCAGGGCCATGCTCGTCGTAGTCTGCCTTTGTGACGTGCTGGTTTTGGGGAAAGACGACTTTGGCAAGTATGGCACCACCCACCCATGCTTGGTATGTCGCCAAGTTCTCTGGCATGTACTCTGGAGGCTGCAGAAAGTTTGGACATGATAGAAAGTCAAGAGTACTGCAAAACCTTAGTGAACGATCATAATTTAGGTAGAGTAGCAATATACACTTTAGGCTCGTCGTCATCATTCACAGTATTAGTGAAATAGCGGCCTTAAGATTCATACTGCTAAAGCTTTCATGTGCAGATTAGTCACAGTAAGTTTTAGCCACATAGCCAAAAGGCCAATATCATTAAGCCTCGTAGTTCTATTCATGTTGCGTTGCATTCCATTAGAAAACGTAATGTTGAAATTAAGGCATCTCACCTTTACCACAGACGGATGAATAGCCGACGAGCTTAGGTGTGCCTCTTTCTGGAACCTGCTCTCAAAACCTGCATTTGCACATAAACAATTCCAATGAATTATTTTGGTCTTATGAAAGGGGGGGAATTTATTAACACTTTTAAGGTTTATGACAGCAAGCTAACAGTTTCAGTTAAATTCATATATTCAAATAATTGGATGTTGCTCCATTTTCAAAATAGATTCCTCACCTGCCAGTGACGCTGTGCCGCCACATAGCACAGTGTTCTCTGAAAGCTGTCTCTGATTCTCGGATGACACGGTTGATATACAACGTACAAGCTGCTCCACTATCCCATGGGCCTCCAGACCTAATATAGAAGGTTGGAATAAAGCCTCACCCACTGTGTACCTCTCCCTTCCAATCGTTATCACCTGAACATGCAACACATTTGAGCTATTCAGGTATCAGACAAGCCTTATCCTTAGCACAAGACATTAAACTGATCAAATTGTTATCCTTGGGAATGTCCAGTGGCCATTTTAGATAAATTATTTCTCATCAGAAGCACACTGGACCAACCTGGATATGTTCAGAATGTAGCACTGACAGCAACAGAGAAGGAGGGAAATCTAAAGCATGACTTGTTGATTTTCAATCCGAAGTTTAGAATACCAGTTTTTCATAGCATGTAGATAGAATTCAGAGAAAGAGGTTCAAACCTGGCCATCAGGTAGAGTGTGTTGTTCATTTGGGCATGCCTTCTGGAATTTCTCATAGGCAAGGTCGTCCTCAGCACAAATTGCATATTGTTCTTTGAGTGTCTCAACATCCCTGAGGCTAATATTCACCATTGGATTGGATTTCCCAAGTTCCTGAGCTAGAAGTTCGGTCAAATCCGCACCCCCAAGAGAAAACCTCCTTGAGGCAATGTGATGAACTGCACCTTCAATCACCGGTGCTATATCTGGTAGATTGGTGGCAGCATTAAACCCAAAATTAACAGTTTTACATGATGCATAGCAGCTCAAGACCTAATCAAATAGAATGCACGAGAAACCATCATTTGAAGCATGTTAAAGTTCGTATCGACACGGTGCCCCATATTGGTTCTTGTATGTTATAATGATCAGTTCATTTCAGGTGAAAGTATAGTAAAACTAGGAGATACAATTCCAAAAATCGCTTCAAGGTTGCGTACAGTAAACATCATATCCATTGAAACAATTCCACAAACATGCCAACTTGAAACAACTGATAAAAGATCAGACGAGAGTCATAAGCTCTGCAGTTTTTGAATCATAGAATCCTAACTGAATCAAGTTCAAAAATACCTATTTTCCCATGACCAATATCAACAGTGCATCCGGAAATCCGTCCTGCAGCATAAAGAGACAAAACCGCTTGTTCCGTTGCATAGAAGCCCGATACATTAAACTTCTCAAACATCAACTGCACCAAACGCTCTCTCACGGCCTAGCAAAAAAAGCACTGAGAGTTAAGAACCCTACCCATGGAAACCCTAACCACAGCTAATTCCTGCAGACTAGCAATTCAATGTGCATCAAGCAAAGAGTAACCCTAACCTTCGGAGTTAGAAGTGGGTCTGTGAATAATATCTGGCCTTCATTGCCAATCTCCCACCCAATGTTGGTGTATAGAACGTGGTGCATCAAATCCTCCATGGCATCCCAATCTGTAATATAACCTCGAACTACTGGATCCACTATGACACCCTCGGATTCCATAAGGGGATTATCACCCTTGTTGTCCTCAGGTACAAGCTTCATTTGCGTAGGAATAATCTGAAAAGCATGAAAGAATAGATTTTTAAAACAGCCCACCCCCAAACAAAAACACTAGTAAAACGTTGAATGATGCTAGAAACCACCATAAAACCCTATCTACCCAATTTTCACCCCCTTCATTGCACGATTTGAGCACTAGAGCTTTCAATTTTTGAAAGGGTACTTTCTAATACTTGAGGAAAGCCCAAATTCGAAGGAAATTCGGGAGAAAAAAAGGAGGTACCAAGGAAGGGGGGTGGTCAGGGATGGCAGGCCCAGCCTTGAGAAGCTTGGAACCAGCGTCCACCACCACTGCATCCATGTTTGAACAAGTCGGAGCTCCACTCGCTCTCTGAATCTCCGAACAAGTGTGCAGATAAAGGATCTAAGAAGGCAAAATTTGAATTTGAAAACGGAAGATTTATAACAAGTCGAAGGTCTGAAATCTCGAAGAATTACTAGGCAGTAAATTATGGAGAGAGAGGTTCGTCGATTGCTTTCTGGAACTCTTTGGGGCTCTCTATTTCGAAGCACAAAGGCTTTAACCAGCTTTGTTTCTTCTATCCGGGTCGGATCCCTTCTTCCTTCATACTCGGGTTACGGGCGCACCGTTTTCCTTGTTCTTGGGCCGCTGAAGCCCAGCCGCCCAGGCCCATTTTTTTCGCAATCTCGCCTCTTTTTAGGTTAATTACGTGAACTTACCTGCTTTAATATTTTTCGGCAGAATATTACACTTTCTCATCCTTGTATAATAATTTAATTTTTTTATTTCATTCTCTAACACTGGATTTTGAAATACTAGGTCTGATTCTTTGCTTGGATCGCAAAAATATTGTATTTCAATAACAATCTATTGCTCTTATGAAGTTTACGACGGTAATAAATGATGATTTTTTTTATTTGATGTAGACCCTTTCTCAAAATGCAAATAGAAAGGGAGAGAGGGGTGAGAATGGTTGCGATAAAGTGATGATTGTGATAAAGAATGGAACTAAAATTTAAAACTTGGGTAAGCGGATAAATTAAAATTTAAATATATACAAATTTTGATTGACAAAACTTCCATTCTAATAAATAACATAATTTTTTAATAATATTTTTCCTAATTATTTACCTATTTTTTAAAAATGGAATAAGTCCACTCCTAGATCCGTATCTGATTGTAACACGACTAAATAGAGCGGATGATTCTAGTGGAATCAATACGAGACATTCACTGACACTAAGAGACAAAAGCTAGAGTGAACAAGAGAGACGAAAGCTAGGGTGTACCCTCGGCTGTTCACTCTTGGAGTCTCGGTCGTTAGCGAAGCAAGGTTTGGGACTTTGGGCAGTTTATTGTTAATGGAGATATAAATATGGGCGATTTTGTATAATTTCACTTTTTTGTGGGTGGTTTGGTTTCAACTTTCAAGGGTGATTTTGTGTAATTTTACCCTTGAAAACAAAATCCCTTGTTCATCGTTTACTGTACTGTTGATTTAGGAATCGAGGGAGGACTGGACAGAGGAGTGTAAACGATCGAAATTTTGAACTATTTGCCGCCATTCTCCATTTCTCCTTCTTCAAAGGGCACTCGGATTTTAGGGATTTCTCTCTCACTTCTTGAAAGGCCATGGCTGCACCTATACTAATCATCGACGACGACGACGATGTCAGTTTCTTACCCTATCACTCCTAGTCTTATGTCTTTCTCAATACATTTTGTTTCTCCACAAACCCTAACAATCTTATCGGAACGAGTTAACTAAAAGGGTTTCTTTTCGTCCAGGATTTTGATTGGGAAGCAGCCGTCCAAGAAATCGATGCCGCTTGCCAGAACTCATTACAATCGGTTCCCCTCTCTTCTTTGTTACGAGCGCCTCCGCCAACATCCGCTCAACCGGCGTGGGCGGAGAAGATGGGTATTAGCGAGAACAAGCACCGTGAACTGAACGGATTGCACAAGAACAGTCGCCAATCGACTCTTGACCAGTTTGTTAATAGGGTCCCCGAGTCCAATCACATAAAGAAGGGAAAGGAACTGGAAGTGGAATCTAATATTGGAACTTCTGATAGGGGTTCCTGCGTCGACATTGATCCGGATACTGCTAAAACTTGGATCTACCCAGGTTATTTGAATTTTACCTGCTGGGTTTTGGGTAATGAGTATTTTTTTGTTGATTAACGACTACGATTTTGTGGATTCATCTAATCACCATTCGTGTGCTTGATTGGTTTCTTTCATTTTGTTGCTAATTTGACTCGAGGGAGGCTGAGCAGATTCATCTCACTGTTCAATTTGTAGATGAGATGTACAGTTGGAACTTAGAATCAAACTATGGGCTTTATTGAAGTAATTAACATATTAGATAGCAAATGCTCATCAAGCAAACTTGTAACTCGCTTGAATATTTTATGCATTGCAGAAAATGTTCCCCTTCGTGAGTATCAGCTTGCTATTACCAGGAAAGCTTTGTTTTCGAATACACTGGTTGCACTGCCAACTGGACTTGGCAAGACTCTCATAGCTGCTGTTGTTATGTACAACTACTTCCGGTGGTTTCCTGAAGGTATTGGATTGCTCTACATCCTTTTACTGTTTGTGTAAATTATTTAATTTTGTTCCAGAGTATTAATGGTGTTACTTCCTAGTTCCTAGCCATCTTCATTATTTCTGCGTGTTTTATGTGTTGTGATGTATATCCATGAATTCCCGACTAATCTTACCAATTTGTTGAGTTCTCGGGTACCATACTTCTCATTGAAATGACAGGAAAGATAGTGTTTGCTGCTCCTTCACGGCCATTAGTGATGCAACAAATAGAAGCCTGCCATAATATTGTTGGCATACCACAGGCAAGGCATTATTGGTTTTATATCTGGATTCAGCTATGACTTATATTATTCTGATGAGTACATACACACATATTTTTTTTTATCAAAACTGAAAATGCCAATTGCAGGAATGGACAATTGATATGACAGGTCAGACAACTCCAGCGAAAAGGGCATGCTTATGGAAAGAGAAAAGGGTTTTCTTTGTTACTCCACAAGTGTTTGAGAAAGATATTCGATCAGGTGAATGCTTGGAACTATGCTGTTGATATGGTTGGTCTGATTGCTGTACATGGTTAATTATTAATTTTGTATGAGTGTATGACGATATTTCATCCAGGTTCCATAAAATGTTAATGACAATGGCTTTCAAGCGTAGTATAAGTCACAACATTCTATCTCAATATCTTCTTCTTTTTTTTTACTTTGTTGCCTACTAATGCTTCTTACCGTTATTCAGGAACGTGCCTGGTACAATATTTGGTCTGTTTGGTTATTGACGAGGCTCATCGTGCAACGGGAAACTATTCATACTGTGTTGCAGTTCGAGAGGTTGGATTCCTATCCGTCGTCTATATTCATTACCCTTGCTATTATGTCTTTTGATTATTGATAATTTGTATTCATGCTGTTTGTTTGCAGTTAATGGATGTTCCTGTGCAACTTAGAATACTGGCACTAACTGCCACCCCTGGATGTAAGTTTTTCCATCCACCTTTTTTTGATAGATTTTCCTGATCTCGTCTTTGACAAAAGCATGGTTTCCAGCAAAGCAGCAGGCTATCCAGAAAGTCATTGATAACTTGCAGATATCAACACTAGAATATAGAAGTGACAGTGATCCAGATGTCTCTCCATATGTCCACAACAGGAAGCTAGAGTTGATTGAGGTATAGGTATCTTCATCAAAGACAGTTTCTGAGTCACATTACAATCTATTTGACTTGGAATTTGTAGGTTCCAATGGGCCAGGATGCTCTAGAGATAAATAATTTACTCATGGATATTATACATCCAAAGGTATCTCGACTTTCTTCAATGGGAGTGCTGCCCAATAGAGACTTCCAGACGGTATGTTAATATTCTTTTGTTTCTTTTTCTACTTTGCGGTGCTTTATATTAATATGTTTTTACCTTCTGCTATTTTGTAATAAATATTTCATCTGTGAGGAACAGGCAATGAGGTATTTATTAAACTACCACTGCTAGGAATTTTCTTTTATTCTCCAATTGCAGCAGCTCTCTGCATGAAACTGACTGGCAATTATTTTTATATTTTTTTCACAGCTGAGCCCATGCGATTTACTGACTTCAAGGGATAAGTTTCGTCAAGCACCACCTCCAAATCTTACCCATGTAAAATGTGGAGAGGTTGAAGGGTGTTTTACTGTGCTTATCTCACTTTATCATATACGTAAACTGCTCTCAAGTCATGGGATCAGGCCAGCTTACGAGATGCTTGAAGAAAAGTTAAAACAAGGGTAATTGGACTTGTACCTCTCATTTGGAAAATTTCATGTTATCTTTAAGTTTTTCGTGTCACATGGATGAGTTAGTCTTATCTTAAACAATCTTACCTCAATCTAATGCTATCCTTAAAATTGAGAATGAAATCGATTAGTACTTGCGGCCTTGGTAATTTGGCATTCTTGTTATATTTGGCCTTAAAAGAGTTGAGCTATTAGAGGATACAAGACATGATCTCAGGAACTGATTGACATAATCTGCGAGACATTTCCTCTCTAACAATTCCACCTAGAAATTGTTGTTTGCTTAAGCAGCTAACCTTGCGTTCATAGATGACAGTAGTTGTTGGAAAATTCCTGAATATTCATCCTAATATCCCTCCATAGGCTGCAAGTGGAATGTCTTCTATAAGCGTAATATTGGATAAGACGTATCCTAATCTCCTGGCATGCATGAAGTTACGGAAGGCTACATCTGTGTCCCTTAGTCTTCATATTTATCCATAGAGGGGCATAAAATAAAATGAAGTTAAAACCAATGATGCAGGACCTTGATATTTGTCCATAGAGGGTATAGGGGAAAATGAATTTATTACCAATGATTTTATCTCTTGCAGATCCTTTGCCAGGCAAATGAGTAAAAATGAAAGTATTCATCAAATGAAGGTTTTAATGAGGAGAAGTATGTCAAACGGAGCTCCAAGTCCCAAGTTGTCAAAATTGATAGACGTGTTAGTCGATCATTTTAGTATGTGTTCCCTCTAGCTGGACCTCTCATTCTTATGAACTTACATTGTCTTCAGCTTATGAGTAAAGTATCATTGCTATCTTCATCTAAATAGTTTCGAGTGCCAGTTGTATCTGTTTGTGTTTGTGTATGCGCTAAAATTGTCTGAATTTTGATAAAAGAGAGATGGTAGAGTGGCTGAATTCATTTGAATTGACTATAGGTGCAAAATATTGACGTAGACTATTGACTGTTAGTGTTATGTTTCGTGCTGTCTGTTTCACTGGGAAGGATTTGCTTGAGTGTTTTTATGTTAGCGTTTGTTTCATAGTTTAGTTTCACTGGAACATTCTGGAACTATGTGGTCATGAGAGGTCTTTTTTGTAAGTTCACATACTTACATGTAGGTGAATGAGGGCGAAGATTTAGATATAAACAAGGGACCTGCACTCTGATTGAGATATGCCTTTGATATATCGATAGTTAAAATGTATTGGCTGGAGAGTTGTTGCTCTGCTGACTTAGTGGAATTTGGGCCCAGGAAATCTTTTTGAGTCCCCATGGTTTCCCATAGTTCTGTATGTTCAAATTTGGTGTGAGATCTGTATTTCCGGATTTTACTCTTGCAGTTTTTTCTGTGTTATAATTAGTATATGTGGGATGCAGAGAACAATGGTCCAGAGAGTTCCAGAGTCATCATCTTTTCAAATTTTAGAGGAAGTGTCAGGTGAACAAACCTATTTTGGCATGTTCATTGCAATAGATCCAATACCCTTGTGTATTTTGTTTGGAATTGTTCACATAAATAGATATAAAAACTTATTTGATAAACTTGTATAATTTTCTGTTTCGTGAAGGGACATCATGGATACATTATCAACTCTTGGGAATATTGTAAAGCCTACAGAGTTTATCGGCCAAAGCTCAGGTTTGTTACTAATATCATCTCCATCTCACATTGACATGGTTTCATCATGTTTTGCTTTCTGTCCTGTGGCTTAATGTAAGCTGAACTATTGGATATTCACATGATGTTTATGCCGTTTTCACTGTTCTACATTTGTTGCTCTATACTAGTGTGAAATTTAGGACATTGTTCACAAAGTATACAACGCATTTTGCCATGCAGGAAAGACCTTGAAAGGACAGACACAAAAGGTTCAACAGGCTGTCCTTGAGGTGACAAACCTTGTCTATTCATCGTATTTGGCTGTATTCTTTCTAGCATTTACCAATGTTTATTTTTTCTGACATAAAACTTGTGCAGAAATTTCGTAAGGGTGGATACAATGTCATTGTTGCTACATCAATTGGTGAAGAAGGCCTTGATATAGTGGAGGTTAATCTTGTGATATGTTTTGATGCCAATGTCTCACCATTAAGAATGATTCAGCGGATGGGAAGAACTGGAAGAAAACATGATGGACGAGTGGATATCCTTCAGTTATAATTGCGCTAACTTCCATCCATAATTTTAGCTTTTAGACAATAATGATTCCATCCATAATTTTAGCTTTTAGTATTCTCACAAGGATTTTCCCATCACACATCTTGTTAGTTTCTACTGATTATATTAATGGACTATAGACAGTATGTTATTTAATTTCCATTCACGAATGATCCTTGACAAATATTACTAATTTTAGCTTGTGAAGGTCCGGAGTTGAAAGGGTACATCCGAAAACAAGCATCCGGCAAAGCTGTAACGAAGCACATGCGGAATGGGGGCATGAATAGCTTTAATTTTCATCCTAGTCCAAGGATGGTGGGTACTCTCTTTAGCCAAATGACTATTTTAATTTCTCAGGCATTAGCTTCATTGCTTTTTGCACATCTGCTGCAGGTTCCCCATATATATAAACCAGAACAGAAGTGCCTACAGCTTTCAATCCCAGAGTTTGTTCCCCGTGGAAAGAAAGTGAAGGATGATTCTATCCCAGAACTAAGTTTTGAGGAGAAGCTTACTGATGCGGAAGCTCTTACGTTAGCTAGGTACTTCTCCCATGAGGATAATACCTGGAAACCATCTCTCATCGCTTTTCCACAATTCCAGGCATTTCCCTCTAGAGTGCATATGGTGAAGCACTCTTCCAGGACTGTAGAGTTGATTGATGCTATGCAACACCTGCAAGGACACTCATGTACATGGAGCAATCCCTCCAATGATTCGAAGGTATCATTAGACTGGTGTTGTCGAGTTTGATATTTTTGGTTTTTTTCTCTCAGTGTATGATGTTGACTTCCTTTGAAACCTCAGCACCAGAATTATCCAGATCATTGCGCAGCGGTGGAGAGTATTGAGAAAGTCAACAATATTGAAGGTGATAACTAATCATTGCTTGACTTCTGTCTTATGTGGACATCAGTATGGTAATCTAGAGTGTGAAATCCAACCACCTTCTATGCAAAACTTCAAATATAAAAATTAAAGCTCCATCATAATGTTGAGGAATGAATACTTCTGTGTCCGATTTCCTAGTACTTCTGCTTTGTTTACAACGCATTATTTGCCCTCAACTGATTGAAATGTAATATTTCCCCCCCTGTCACACTTGTTGAAATGTAATTACCCCCCCCCCCCCCCCCCGGGTTACTGATTCATAAATTGTTCTTCATGTTGCAGAAGAACTTGCAGAAGTATCAAATACCGAGGTCTTCTGCACTTCAAATGCTGAGATGTTTGGTGTTCCAAATTCTCCTGAAAAGGAATTAGGCACCACCACAAATCCTGCTTCTGGTACTTCATCCAGCAAGGAAAAATGTGCTGAGCCAGCATCTGTTGGTAAAGTACTCGGTGCTATGGTCCCTCCTCATGATGCTTCAGAAAACAAGTGCGGTCTTCCAGTGCCAAATGTGACAACTGTAGCTCCTTGTCATCACATATGCTTGTTCTCATCAGAACTTGCTTCAGTTGATTCTTTTGGGAGGGTTTTAGTGGCTTCTGTCCCTACTCTGGCTGTGAAAGAAATTATATATTCTGAGAGCCGAATCGCAATAAACTCTCTACTACCGAATTGTTCAGGGCAGGTAGCTGCTGCTGGCTCAGAAGCTGTATGTGGAGATGATGATGAGTTCTTTGTGCGAATAACTGCTTCTCCATCTCCTTGTTCACCTGTTGAAGATAGATGCGAGAATAGGGAAGCAATGCTCAGATCTCAATCACTAGCTCCTAAGATAAAACCAGTACTGAAGGCCCGAGATGAAAGCTGTTTGCATGAGAAACCAATTTCCACGAGTCATGGTTCGCCAGAAGTGTTTGAATCCTCGGATGATGATGGAGAACTTGATCTTAGTCCTCGACTAACAAATTATATCATAAGTGGATGTGTGCCCGAGTCTCCCATCAATGGTACTAGATACACTCAGTAGAATATCTTATGCAGCCCTTGTCTATTATGAATCAATATGTCTTAACATTAACAAAGGTTAGAAATTACAGGTTTTTCAAGTGGCGGTAAAGGCGATAACGAGACAACTGGTTTGGAGCCTGAAGTACTTGAAACATCATGTGCATTACTTGCACCCGCATCTGTGAAGACCGGCATGGAGGAAGGGGTCACTGTGATCAGCAGCCCGTGTACTCCAGTGCTTGAGGCAGCTGGTAATAGTATCAACGTTGAGGGAAGGTGTGAAGGTGCTAAGGAATACCGAACTCCCTTGGCAAATTTGACGAATAGTACCTGCAGCAAGGATTGGTATATGAGTTCAGGGGACAAATCCGTGGGTGCTAAAAGGACTTGCAAATTTAAAAGGCTACGCAAGATTGGAGATACCATATCTTGCAATGGTTTAAAAGAGAATTCAGGGAAATACGCCAGAAACCCTGCAGGGAAGTTGACTCGTTTAGTTCCTGTTCGAAGATTGCCTGATAAAGGTATGCCAGTTTGTTCATATGAGTTCACCAGTTCAGTTTTAGCTCGAAGTATTATTTGCAAAGCGTTTCTAATTAGCTAAGATCTGTATGGTGATTTTGTCTTCTCCATCCAGATGCTATGGAGGCAATTGTGGACGCTAGAGACCTGATTGACGTAGAAGCTGAGTAAGTCTCCTTGCTTTCAAATCTTCATAGTTGTCACTTGGTGGAAACATGATAAATCGTGAAGAGCCTTTGTTTAACTTGTCATTATCCATTGGTTCTCAGGGTTTCGTCGGAAGTTGAAGTTTCTGCTGATGAGGAAGATGACCAAAATAATGATACTTATGAGGACAGTTTCATTGATGACGGGGTAGATCCTACCATTGCAACCCAGGAACCTCCAGGCAGCAAGATTGACATGATGGCATTCTATAGGTTCTCTTTCTCTCTTCAACTCTTTTTTTCTCTGGTGCGTATTTGCGTGTCACCTGATTAAGCGTTCACTCTCCAGGCGATCATTGCTGAGTCAGTCGCCAATCAGAAGGCAGCAGAATCTTTCTAGTTCTGTCACGCCTGAGTCTTTGGTCTCTGCAACAAGCCTGGATTGTTGCAGTGAGACCGAAAATACCTTGCAAACACCTCAGGGTAGCACAAGACCCGATAATCTTTCCAGCAAGAGGAAATCAGTGTGTTCCAAGCTGGAGAAGATTGCCGAAGAAGCCATGGCAAGCACGAGTGGGACAATCCTAATAGACAACACTAGTCCTACGCAGAGCAGGAAGAGGAAGTTCAGTTGCCGCGAGCTCCAGGTGCCTGCAATCAACCTGGAGAAAGAATTCGCATCTCATTCCGCTACTTTATGCAAAGGATCATCATCCCTGCAGGGTGATGAGGCCAATGTAAATGATCCGAATTGTGGTTTTTACTCGGATGATGAGTTTTATGCGAGTCTTGATCTTGACGCGCTGGAGGCACAAGCTACCAAGCTTCTTGAGGAGAAAGCAAGGGCTTCTATGCAGAAAGCGAGTGCTTCCGAACCCATCAAGCCGAAGATTGACACCTTGGACTTCCCTTCTTTTGATCTTGGGATCTTATGATCATTTTACAGGACAGACCATTGTAACCAGTTTTCGGGAGGTACTTCGTCGAGCCTTGGCAAGCTTGTGTGCTCGGAACGAATGCCCTTGTCGCAAGAAAATGGCATTGTGTAGATGCAGAGGGTAATTTTGAGCTACATTCAGTTCAGGTGGTGAAAATCAGCATTTGTAATTTAACAGGGGAAGCGATTGAAGATATCTGAATTGGTGCATAATGTATAGAGAAGAAAAAGAGACATTACCCAGTTAAGGTTTATTGGAAGAAATTTTTTTCCAAAAATTAAAAATTATTATCTCGCATTGTCTGTGTAATAATTTATCTGGCTTAATATTAACCTGCATTTTCTAGACGTAATTGTCTTGGATCAGGGAAATATAGGATAGGCAATGTGTGATTATTCAGGGGTTGTAAATTGTAATGCTATGTTTTTGCATAAATATTTTAGTTCCGACAAAAAAAAAATGTTCTAAAGTTTTATTTGATAACAAGAGGAAATTTTATTATATTTGTTCACTAACAAGTGGATATATTATAGGCAAAAAAGGTATCACTTGTAATAGGCATACTTTTCCTCTTAATAGGGACTTGTACTCCATCATCATTAAGGATGATTCTGGTAGTATGCTACGGTTTCTGTAGCATATATCAAATGTTTGCATACTGTAAAAAAAAAGTGGATATATTGGGCTCAGTTGGTATAAATATATTTTTTTTAATCATAAAAGTTTATAAATATGTTAATATAAATATATAGAGAATAAATATACAACAACAATCCAGTCTTTCTGGTACAGAGAGCAGGATATAGACAAGGGCTTAAATATCATTTATTAGGGTCATATTGGTTAAGAGAGAAAATGATATATCGAGGATATATCGCTAACTATCATTGTTGATCATTTTAATGTATTGACCGATAAGTTTTAATCGATATACTCTTATCGTATTGGATTTCAATTATCCCTAATATAATACCGATATATCCAATATTTAGAACAGTGGGTATAGAAGGATGAGAGTCTAGGATCTACGCACCCTTTTCCTAAATAAGTCAATATGGTGTTTCTAAAATAATTATGTATAACAAGATTTGTCACTAATTTATCCGAATAAGTCAAAGAAACTGATCAATAAGAAAAAAATTAGGATAAGTAACTGCTAAATTGCACCGAATGACACATGAAAAGAGCGAAATTATTTGAAAACCACATTATAACCATAGGCAGCATTTTGCAAGCAAATAGTCATGTCAGTGTGAAAAGCTATCAAAATATTACTTTGGACAACTTGGCAAGTAACCTAATCTAATCTTAAATCATCCAAAATGTCAAAAGTTGTATGAAAAAGATAATATTATGCTTTTTGAAAGAACGGTTTTAAACCAAATACAGTGATCTCCAAATCTATCGGTATAAGTACTCACTCCTCCTCAAGTAGGTATACCAATATGGCCCCTCCAAAAAAAGAGAATCAGAAACTATTAGCCTAAACCAAATCATGGTCACGATTCAATAGGAAAAGAGATTAAATCCAATATGTTATCTCCTTCATCTTCATAAGAATAAGAAACGAAAAGCACATTGATGCTTCAGTTGCGGCTATGTCTCTACCTTGCCTGCAGAATCTATAACTTTAAAGAATGATCTAATTGCGATAAGAGAGTTGGGGTTTAGCAGAGTTGAGATATCGCATCATTAACTGGATCATGGGTATTTGAGATTGCTCGTGAAAAGTCGAGATGATCATCTCTGACACTCGTCTTCTTTACATTTCGAATATATTTAGAGAATTCAACACAATGGCCGACTGAATCGCCTCCTATGCAACAAGTTATAATTTCTCATTCTCATCTTTGAGGATGTTATGCTTTAATGATCAACCTTGTTTAGGAAATGATATGCAGTTTCATATAACATTTTAATGGATCACAGAAAGGAGGTGTTCTATTTAGGCTAATGTTTTTTGAAGATGCATAAGTCATAGTTTGGAATATATATAAATAGTAGGTGGATTGGAAACAGAATATTGTTATAAACCCACCACAGATGTAGCATTTGATTCTGATACTCTTCAAATTTTTTTGACATTTTACCTAAACCATCCAAACTTAGGTAACACCAAATGATTGTCAATTTGTGAAAATGGACTAATTCAACTTATTGCTTTACTGCTATCATGTATAGCCGATAGCCCCATGTTTGTCTATTTCATACTATTAAATTAAATGGTCAAAAACTATTATTTTAACCCGGTTAAATTCCAGTGTGTATGAACATGGATTTGGCACTATCAGTTCATATTCACCAACTAATGCAAATTACTTTTTGTTAATTACATTAAGATAATTGTTAAAATATTGTTTTTTAATTAAAAATCATCGAATTATCCGCCGATGGTATGAACCGTATGGAGTATTGGACAATCCTTAGGCCACCTCCAAACGTGAATACACTTGATTGTTTTATTTCAATCTATCATCAAGTTTGATTGGTCACCCAATTCAGTTTTCTCAATATAATTTAGTGTGTTATCCTACTATTAGAATAGAATAGAGTTGATATTCAATTCGAACGAGACGAGTACAGGCTAGTATTGATTATTCATATTCAACTCATTTATAAATGAATTGAGTTTGAACTGAGACTAAATTTAAATTCGAATTTAAAAATGTCATCATACACGACATTTTGATAAAAGAACGAGCTCAAATCGAGCTTTATTCAAGTAGATCAGTTCTATTTGCTAATGACATAATAACTTATGAGAAGTTTTGTAAAATCCATAAAATTCGAGCTATTTATTCTTGTTTCAAAAAGTTGAAATCGTTCGTCTTGGACGCCCCTTACCGAGACTCAATCTCTGACATCTTATTTCAAATATCACTCTTGTGACTAATTGAGCTAAGCCCATGTGAAATATATACTCAAACTTTAGTCGAGTCTTAATTTAAATCGAGATTTAAAATTCACTGTACCAACTCATTTACTAAATATAACAAACCGAGTTCGAACTAGCCCTACATTAAATCAATGATTTGTTTTCACAATTGACTGGTAAAAACGTTCAACACAACACCTATGAATTCAGAACATCATCATGTTAGATGATCATGGATACTAATAGTATTAAAATCTTTGCCTACTATAAAAAAAAAACACCTATGAATTAAACTTTTAATTATATTGCTCTTGAAAATATCATCCTTGATACTTATCAATTAGCCAATAAACTTGAGTAATTCTTTAGAAAATAAGAATAAGAATAAAAATAAAATTGAGTTTGAGTTTGAGGTCCCACTGTTTTCATGAGCCCTAACGGTCTAAAGATACACCTATAGAACTATTTTGGCGGTCTCACAATTACGTTTACATAATTGACCACCCTGAAACCCTAACTGCCAGCACAAGCAAACGCCTTTCACGGCCACCGTATCCCCCGCCGCCGGCGCCGGAGATTCGGGAACCAATTCAAGCTCTTGCGTAGCCGGGGAACAACCGCTAGAATTAGCTTTCTGAGATCTAAAGCCGAGCAGGCCAATTGACAGCTCCAAATCAATCCCTTCCTTTTCTCGCAAGCGGCTCTCTCGGAAGCTCAACTGCCCGCCGTCATCTGTCGTCGCCGTCGTACCACTGCTGCAGGGCCCACCTTCCATGCTGGAGGAATCGCCACTCCCGCCGCTAAATCTGGCATCTGGGCACCTCGCGTTTCCGAAATCAATGATCTGGGATTGGGAAGCTGAGCTTGTCTCCAAAACCGGTAAAATCGAAGCGGGATTCGTTAAAGGCGTCATCTTGAGCTCCGGCCTGGGCTTGTCTGGGGTCGTGGGTTCGGCCCCGAAGGCGGTGAGTGGCCGGTGTGTTTGTGGATTGACGCCGCGACTCAGAAGCTTCCTGTTGATGTGGGTGTTCCAGTAGTTCTTTATCTCATTGTCTGTCCTCCCAGGCAACCTTCCAGCAATCAAAGACCACCTGAAACACCACAAAATTAAGTCTTTCGAAAAAAAGGAATGATCTTTATTATATTTTTTCCCCACTCTGAGATGAAGGGAGTACTTGTTTCCAAGGAGGCAGTGCAGTTTGATTATAAGCTCGTCTTCTTCATCAGTGAAATTTCCGCGCTTGAGGTCCGGTCTCAGGTAATTCATCCACCTTAGCCTGCAACTCTTTCCACACCGAAGCAAACCTGTAAACGCAAGTGAGAAAAAAGAGAAATCAGAGAGGAAATTAGAGGGAGAGAAATCGAGGGGAGGAGGATGGGGATGGATAGATAGATACATACCGGCGGCTTTGGGGAGAGAGCGCCAGCAGCCCTGGCCATGGCGGAGGATGTAATCAAGGAGGAGCTGGTCTTCTTCAGGAGACCAAGCGCCCTTGTTGGTGTGGGCCTTCTCACAACAAGGGGACCTTCCCATTCAGAAATTACAAGTATCCCCTGTTTTGTTTTCTATTTTTTTTCCCTCTCTCTGTTTTTGGTATTTATTGGTAGAGAGGTAGAAGGAGAAGAAATCAGAACATATAAAGAGAAGGAAAAAAAAAAAAGGGTGCGGGAGGGTTTGGTGGAGATGGAAACAGGTGATTTATACAGAGTGCGGGGGGAAAAGCGAAATCAGATTGATTGATTTTGATTCATATAAAATATGAGACAGAAAAAGGAGAGAGGTGCAGAAAAGAAGGATAAGGGCAAGAGACTCTCGATCCTTGGGAGAAGGCAGGGGATTTGACCGTTGACCGGGTTTGGTAATTGGTTAGGCGACGGATTTGGGTAGGTAGGTCTACTTTTGCGTTAACCGAAACAGCCGCAAAGGAGAGAGAGAGAGAGAGAGATTGGTGATTTTGGTGTGGTGTGGGTCTCAGAGTTGTGTCTTCTTCCTCATCCCCCATTTTCTTTCATCTTATTCTCGGTGTTTGATTCTGTTTTCGGAATCTCCATCTTAAATGCTTCGTGTTGTTACAGGTGGCGTTTCGGTGACCCCACAAGCTATGGTGGCCGGCCCACCTGGAACCCCTTTTCAAGCTAAAGGCTAGAAACAGGGGAGGTCTCGGGAACGCGGAGTATGAGTGGCTTTAAGTAGCGGAACGCTGCGTTTTGTATCTAAAAGCTGTGTCTTCATTTATTTATAGGTTAAAAATAAAATGAATTTCTATTTGGAAAGTAAATTGTTTCTGCGTGCTTCCCTCTTTCTCTCCGGCGACAACTCGCGGCCATGGCTATGAATGGTGGATTGAGGTCCTGCGCTTCTAAGCTGTTGAGTTCTTCCGGTTCGGTCGTCTCAAAACCAGGTGAGCATCTTCCTAATCCAGATCTCCTTCTTCAATACGATTCTATCGCAATTGGTTTTGAATTACAATTTACATAGATCTGATTGATTTCTGTCGTAACTTGTTTGCTCTTCAATTAGATAGATGGTGATTGTTAAATGTTTCTGAACATCTTTGTGGGGATAATTAATTGTGGGCTGGTTGATTTGAATTGGGGATCACTAATCTAGGGTTCTTAATTTGGGGGCGTGATTTTTTCTGTTATCTGGATGGATCGTGTTTGATGAGGATTGATCTGTGGTTATTGGCCAGTTGTTTGAATTTCAAGATTCAGTTGTTAAATTTGAAATGAAAGCTGTTCATTTTTCTTGCATTTGGTAGCTTAGCTGACCAAGACGTTTGTTAGTTTTTCTGCTCTCTGGTTCATACCTGCATAACAATTTTCTGCCGTATCTGATAATGTGAGCTTGAAATCTGGAACTAGGAAAAAGTTTCTGCCTGAGGGATGTGAAGGTTATCATTTGATAATGTGAGCTTCAAATCTGCAAACCATATAGTATGAATGTGCTCTCATGTTATGTTAATATGACAGTTAGCAGGGAATTTCACTCCAGTAGGATGAAAATGATGGGCGGAGGGCACGCTCATGGCCACGATGAGCCAGAGTACATCCACGCAAAGCATATGTACAACCTGGACAAGATGAAGTATCGGCAAATCAAGATGCCGCTCTTTGTTTTCTCTTGCTTTGCGGTTGGGGCTCTTGTTCCTGTTTACGCTGTTATTTTCCAGCAAAAGAAGACGGCATCTGGCTGAGCTCGTGATGGGTTCACACACACCTTTGCTTCGCATTTTCTAGTTTTGGCCTCGTTGTCTTGCGAATCCTTCATATTTTGTTTCTGTTAAACTGTGAATGAGTTTTTTCGGTAATAAGACTGGAAATTGTTGTAGGGTTTCCTTCAACATTTTAGTATAAGCAGTTCATGCTTAACAATGGAATTTGGGCTTTGCTGCCACTTCAAATCCCGCTATTTAGTTTATTATAAATTTATAACATGAACCCTTGGTTTGTTGCGATACGAAAACATGACGATATATATGAGACTTGTAAACTGAGTCATGTACACTCATGTGGGTCAGGTGTTTTTTTGCTTCGGATGATTTTGGGGTTGGGGTGCTTGTTGAAAAATATTTCATATCATGGGGAAAAAATAACAGTCATGACAAACAAATCACCATTCAGAAGTTTTCTCAATTCAATCACAGAGATCTACCTCTTATTTAGAGAGGCCAGAAGCAAACTTGGTGGTCAAGATAACTAATGATCATGAGTCCATGACAATGGTTGAGACTTGTGATGCTCAAAAGTGGCAATGAACCAACGTTTGAAGTAAACCAACTGTTCTTGCTTCCGTTGTGTTCCTAAGGTGAGAACTCTTGCACCTTGTGTAAAGCAGCACTTAGCATGTCCAAGATGACGATCTCTTCATCAATGGCTTCATAAGCTTGTCCTCCTCTAGCGAAATCATCCCCAAGTGTGAGGGATCCTCCAAAAGCTTCTT
The DNA here is from genome assembly GCA_963922045.1 of Persicaria maculosa. NCBI lineage: Eukaryota > Viridiplantae > Streptophyta > Magnoliopsida > Caryophyllales > Polygonaceae > Persicaria > Persicaria maculosa. Next base: position 997,330 of record OY998271.1, on the reverse strand, counting down.
TGCCACAAGGTATCCTGCAATGGACCATGTTTGTACCTTCCTGGCTTGTTTACCGATGAATTTACCTAGCTTGCCATCATAGTATTCTGGCCAGTTATCCTTTAAAAGACGACTCTCGGCCAGCTCCATGGCCTTTTTAGCTATCTGTATCCTACCAGTCTTGATACAAGCAGCTGTTAACATCCACAGAAGAACTGCACCAACAAAAGGGGAGGTGGTCAGGAAGAGTGAATTTAACTAAACAACACGGGAAATGCTGGTGCATGTAGCTTAAAAGATGAATCCAGTATCAGTCCTTCAAGATAGGTGTAAACCATGAGGATATAGATCATGACAAAGATAGGTATCGTATCTTTGACGGCTGAAGTTTAAGAAAAGATTAGCTGGTACTGGTGTCAGCCTCAATTTAAAGGGCCAAGATCATAGAATAATGATACCACTTAGAAACACAAATCAGGTTTTACAAATTGCCAGTTCAAAATGAAATTCACATCTGTGGGAATAAGATCATAGAACACTGATATCACTTCATCCACAAAAGAACTGCACCAAGAAAAGGGAGATGGTCAAGAAGAGTGAATTAAAGTAAACAACACAGGAAAACATTTTTGCTGCTAGTACTGGTGTATGTAGCTTTAAAGATTAATCCAATATCAGTGCTTCAGGAGAATGTACAAAGGCCATCTGCAAGTAGAAAGTCAATCCATGTCCTAACCATAACTATATAGATCATGACAAAGATGGGCATATTATTTTTTACTACTAAAGTTTAAGAAAGATAAGCTGGTGCAGGTATCACTGTGTCAGCCTCAATTTAATGGACCAAGATCATAGAATACCACTTGGCAACACAACCAAATTACCAGGTTCAAATGAAACTGATATCTGCAAATTGAAGGACTAAGATCATAGAACACTGATATCACTACATTTACCCAGGTCAATCTTCAAGCAATAGCTGCATTTAACTAGAAAACTTTGAAATGCATAGACTGATATATAACCATGACAGTAAGTTTTGAAATATTTTTGAAAATTCCTTCCAGTACCTATTCATGATTCTTCTGTACAGCTAAGATCTTAAATTGAAAGAAAGGGCAAGGAAAGAAAACAGACCTGGCCAAGATCCACCATTGTGGTAACTCCACCTGGTGTTCTTGGGATCACATCCAGTCACAATTCGCCATTCATGGCTCTCTATTGCGGGATAACAAATCTTCATGGGCATTTCTCCAATCAATTCCTCCCAGCGTTCTTCAATAAGATCCATGATAGCCATAGATTGCTCAGGAGTGGCAAGAGAGCAGAGGATAGCAATACAATTTCCCAAAGCAAACCACCTAAAGTCCATCCTTGCAGGACTCACATTACCAATGAAGTAACCACCACGGGTAGGCATAAAATCAAAAATCCAATCTGGAATAGAATCAGGAATCACGTTGAACTTATTTACAGCAGTGTGGGAATACTCTTCCGTTTTGTAGCGGTAAACGTCATTCAGTTGCCTAAAGTCCAGCCAAAAGTAACTTCTCATGTGATAGCTAAGCGCATGTAAACGCTTCACAATTCTTTCTATGGACTCCTTTCCTTCCGTGTCATGCTTCATCAAGGAAAGAGCACATCTCAAGGCCATGAAGAAAAGTGCTTGAATTTCAATAGGATAACCATAAACACCCTGTACGAAGATAAAAGTCCATATTGAAACAGGTAAGAATACCACGGTAAATGAATAATATATGGCAAGTCACCAACACTAAAAGACATAGGAAAAGAGTCAGGTATAAGATAAAAGATTTAATGTCTAACAGCAAACAACAAACTTCATATTTTTCAATACATGAAAGCATATTCATTCATGTTACATGTAGCAGATAATTAAGGAAAAGTTGAATGTGTGACAACAAGAACTAGAATCAGTGAATACAAAGAAGTTAAACAAGACAGCTTATCTTACCATTCTCCGATCAATCATACAGCAGCCATCAACACAGAGGAGAGTTGGAAAGGTATCAAATCCCTCTGATAGGCACAAAGATAATATAAGCCTCATCCCCCTCTGGCATTCAGGTGACTCTGCCAATGTCATGTCGCCAGTCGACTTTGTATATGCACGAAGAAGAATAATCCACCAAAAACCTGAGTCGACAGGAGCAACTCTTCCAATGGCACTCTCACCAAAGTCTGCAACTATAGTATCAGTCTTCCGGATAGGATCATGGAGCACTTTGAAGCTCGCTGGCATTGCCCCTTCTCCTAGCTTAAACCTGTCAATTTTCTTCTCCCAACCCTGAAGTTGCAGTGTCTTCAAGAGGAAGTTCTTCACTATGTCAGGCTCGCCATTCATTAAGAAAGCCAAAGCACTGGGAACAAAATCTCGGACAAATACCTATAGATGACAAATTTAACACAGTTTATTAATTGAACTCCTCGATTCTGGAAGCAAAGATTACATATCTGAGTTAAATTTTTAGTTTTTACCTGATCATAGTTCAAGACTTCCTCGGAAGCATGGTCATAAGCGGCAATTGTGCCAACAGGTTGACCTCTGAAATTGACCAAAGATCTTCTGAGAGCTTCCCATGCCTCTGCAGCCATGGGATTGGTCTCAAAAGAAGTCCTGGCAGATGAAGGTGGGGTATCAAAACCAGACCTAGTCCCTGGACAGTGCGTGTTCTCGAAATTCTCCCTGTTCATTGCATTCTTCATCTCATTGAACGATCTGTCATCACAGGATTTCAGCCGATCGGCGACTTTCAACCTCCGCTTCTCGAGAAGCTTAGATACGTCGAAGTCCTTCATTTCAGCGATTAAGTAATGAGAGCTCACTTTCCTAATCCCACCTCCTTCCATATCTTCCAACACACAAAAAAGGAAATGTCAAAAAACACAATAATAAATTGTGTAAAACCTAAAGGATTGATTGAAAACCTTCACAGCTTGCTACTTAAAAATCATCATGAACACTACAAGATAAACTGTCACTTCCGCTAAACGAGGGCCAGCAATTCGAACTTGACTTCCTAGCTAACAGTTCCGCTAAATTCATTTAGGATCACAGTCAGATTCCCGCTCAATCAAAACTCGTAAATCCTTCTTGAGAAAGGAAATACTTGTTGAAGAAAATCTTGAGCAAATCAGTTACGAGCTTCAACTAAACCTTTCCCCCTAAACGAAAGGAAAAAGAAATCGATTTCATTCCATGTGTCAACCGTAATGTCGCAAATACAAGCACGATACGAAACCTCTAAGAATAGTTACACACCATAACACAGATCTGTCGCAATAGAATTTCACTCCAGTATGGAGAAAGGAAGACGATGAATCTACTTGCAGAAAGAAGAAGTCACGCTGATTCAATGCAATGCGTAAGGAAACTAAAACAAGTACCCGATCTGAAGAGGAAAAGAAAAGATCATCTCACAAAGAATCGCAGCAAGAACAGAGAGAGAGCACCTTGGAGAGAACAGATGGAGATGCGGGAGCTTGATTTTCGGGAGATCAACGGCAGGGAAGCTGAGCGCACGGGCGCGGGAGATTCGTTGTCGTCGAAGACGACGGGCCGAAGAAGGCAAGAGAAGAAAAAAAGAGCATGCGTACTCAAATTTATACTGAGTCTGAGGCAACGACGTAAAAGGAAGATTGAGGTGGGGGGGGGGGGGAATAAGGATCTGTTTGGTTGGTGGGTTAGTAATTTAGTATGGTACAATTATTGATCTAAATCAAATATTTTATTTTTTTACTAGTTTATGAGAAAAACGCATATTTTTTTTTTGGTAAACAGAAAAACGCATATTAATACTACTACGTGGTAAATAATATTTTTCGAATAAAAAAAAATATTAGTGTAAGTGTTGTGTTGTGGCCTTGTGGGTAAACGGGAAACGAAGGGGAAATTTAAAAATTCCGGGTAAGTTGGAGGGTAGAACTCGCAACTCCCAAAGGCGGAAGGCGAAAGGCGGGGTGGGGTCATTGAGTGACGATTTGTTACACAGGGATTCGAGTTAGCTGTGAGTAACTGAATATTCTTACTGGCGGGGGGGGTCACGTGACTATGAAAGGCCACTAGTCTATGGCATGGCATGGCACCACGTGAAAACTGCAAACTGCAAGCAACAAACCCTCTCATATGTTTTAAACTTGTAATTTCATCTCTGATTCATCTTTATATTCAGAATATAGGTTAGTAAATCCGATAATTAATATACGTTGCTTGCTGTTTATATCTCTCTATGGCGAGGGAATTGCTTTCTAAATAACCTAACCCAGTTGGACGCAAGTTATATATAAAAGTGAGTGAGTGAGTGTGAGTGGGTAGGTAGAACTTACAAGTGAGGAGGTCTGCATATATATGCATTTTATATAGCCTTGCAGTGTATAGTTGTCATAACTCATAAATAAATAAATATAATATACTGGGTATATGCTTTGCACACAACATGTGACAAATTACCTACATTTTTCTAACAAACAAGGGAAAGTGAGATTTCAATAAAAATACAAGGGTTAATGGATTAATTTATGATAGGGTAACTAATAGCCACAAGGCCCACATTGTCAGTATCGAATATCGGTTTATAGTATATGGGCCTGCTTACGTGGCACTAGCACTTCGGATAACAATGCATCCTGATTCTTGGTAAAATCATCAGATTTGCATAAATTTCAGCTTAATCAAACTTTCAAATCAAATTACTTTTTTTGTTTTCATTGAAAGACACTTAAAATCTACTTACAATACTAAAAAAGAGAGATCGAATTTGTAATCTATTGGTTAATGTATATCACTAACAAAACTAAACGACGGATGACTGTCATCACATATTTGGTCATTTATCCAATTAAGGCCAGTGAGTGAGTAACTTGGTTGAATCTCATTCCTGACTCCGTAACTGGCAGAAATAATTGTTAGAAAAATGCGTATTTAAGGAGATGGTGTATAAAAGTAAGGTTAACTCCAAACTCAGATTGCAAACTACAAACCCAGAACCGTGTACACAACCTACGCAGCTCAAATTTACAAAGGAAACAAGCAAGTATTTACACCATGATATTCGGGTCGGGGTCTGAACCCAAACCCGAACCCCACTTCAACAATCAGGAAGTGATTGCGCCGAGGCATATGGGGAAAAGCTCGCCGCAGACTCGCTATAGTGCAACGGATTCGGGGGCCGGCTAGTCGAAGTCGACCCCAGGTAGCTTGATGGCATGTAGCTCGGGCTTGGAACGTAAGGCGACATGTAACGGGAGTTGAGGGGTGATGGAGACACGGAGGGGTACCCCAAGGAAGATGAATGTGGCGAGGGCGAGATCAGATGGGAAGCTGATCTACGGGCAGACAAGTTCGTCAAATCAGCGGAGCTGCGGCTCACGCTCATTGAGGAAGATGGGATGTGGTGGTTGTGGCGGTGGTAGACGGGCCAGTTTAGGCGGTTCGGGCTGTTTATAGACGAGTGGTTAAGGGGGGTTGTGCAGGCCTGAGGTGATGGGGAAGCGATCCGTATGGCTGAGGAGGAAGAGCGGAGAGAGGAATGGAAGGAGGATACAGGCGAGGACGCGACGGAGGATGCGGCAGAGGAAAGCAAGGGAGTGGACTCGGATGCAGGTGGGATGCCTGTACTTGTCCTGGCATCTCTCTTGCAGACAGGGCAAAATGTCCTCCACGAAGTGAGCCAGCAGTCGACGCAGATGGCATGGAATTCTGTTGAAATTCGGAAAGCAATCAGTTAAGAAGCAATACAAGAACATCAATCATTTTCAAATGAACATCAAGACTGCACTAATCATTTAGTACATTTGATATATATAACATGATCAAAAAGAGACAAACCGAAGATCAATATGAAGTCCAACAGGTTTGCACACTTCAAAACGAGTTTAACCATATCAGGGCCGAAAAGCATATGATAATATTCATCGCGAGTCGCGACAGTTTCTTCAGAAATACTGTATATTCAAACAGGGGGACACAGTTTAAGCTGTTCGGATCATAACAGTTCCATTTAATAATTATTTTTTAGTCTTAAATATTGCCTAGATCCGTCACTTATGAGCTGGGAAAGAAGCATCCGAAAAATGGGTTCCGAGAACAAAATTCTGACAAATGCATGTGAATGCCAAAAGCAATAAAAATGATTGAAAAAACAAATTCTTATTTTCATAACAGCTGAACAAACAAAGTAGTAAGGTTCGTAGGGACATGAATAAACAATTCGAAGTATAATGAGATTCAGGGTTCAATTGCAGTTTCAATTGAAATATCATTAAATGGCTATTTCCTCTCAAACAACTGACTGTTTGACGATTTCTCTTAGGTATTATATGGCCCGGTGATTATAAATTCCAAATCATTGGACCAAAACAGTCAGAATGAATCCAAGTCAGCTGCACTTTTCAGACTAAGTTCATTCAATTACTCAAAATTAAAGGACATGCCTATATCAGAAAGCGACCAAGGCGAGAAATTTTATGACAGAGGGGACTTACTGTGTTTGCAAGGCAATACTCGAATCTTGTCTCCCAATGTGTAATCATCAAGACAAATTGCACAAGTCGAGGATGTGCAATTATCATCCAAAACAGATGTAAATACCAGGCTTGGCATTGCTTTCACCAAGCGACTGCTCATCCCATGGAATTCTCGGACCTGCTGTCTAGGCTGTTGGCGTCTTATACGATGCCTCCTGACAAAGAAACAGGTAGCCAGAACCGCTGACATGGCAAGGAGAGCAATGAAAGAAATGGCCATTATCGACCATGCTGCGTCCTCAAAGCTGGGAACCAGCCAAACCTCGATGTTGTCCTGGCCAGCATATTTACTCAGTTTGTCTCCTGATGCTTTTGTAACAAACACAGCATGGATTTTAATGCCTGCAGAATTCCCTGCCACTACAGATAACAACATATTAGGACTATGAAAACTCCATTCTGAGTTTAATTTGAATTTCCGTTTGGCAACTGTGCATCACAGACTTATCAAAGTAAAACGTGCTTCAGTATAGAATCTAATCACTTCTTTTTAAGCATATAATCTTCATACAATCTGTTAATGAAGGTAACAAACATTGTTGGCCAGTCAGATTCTAAACCAGAGATGCAATTAGCAAAGATCATTACTAACAACCAACATAACCAAGGCTAATAAGTAATAATGACGAATCAAACAACATCAGGCAATAAGGTCACATTGAAATAAAATCATATGATTGCTAATCAGACAAGCAAACAGTAAATTAAGATAGGGAAACGATCATTACTTTTAACCAAAGTCCCGGAATCCTCATTGTCATAGATAATAGCAGCTTTGAAGCCAGCCCTTTGAGCATTTCTGACCTTCTCCTCAAAGCTGCAATTATTCCTGGCAATCAATGCAAACGGCGAACTAGAGTTCGTGCTGGGGTGGATTGTATTTGTCAATGGTGAACAAGCATCAAGAGGCTCAGATAAATACAGTTTCCCGCATAATCCAGAGGACTTTACAGCCAGTGCTGAGATCATACAGTTCCAAATCAGTGTGAGAATCACCATATAGATCAATAAATAAGTAAAAGGTTCAGTTACCAATAGTCAAAAAGGATTATAAGATCAAAAATTAAAAGAATAAAAGTGTAATGAAATAGTCAAAGAGAGCTTACCGAAATTTGCTGCTATATCCTCAAAAGAGAGTGTCACGTTATGCCCAATCAAAATCACGGTGGCTGAGCCCCGAGTGAAAATGATTGAATAGAAACTGAATAGGAATAGAAAAATAGGAAGCTTTGGGGTTCTTGTACAAACCCTAGATGCCATACCGATTCAACCCCTCGGCACCAACGCCAAATCGAGACGAATCAAATTGGAATTGAACTTCAAAATTCTCAATTTGAAGTTCAAAATCCCTAAAGAAATACTAAAATACCCATAAACACCCAGGAAGCGGAAAGGCCGATTAGAAGATGGGAAATAGACGACTAGAGTCGGGATCAAGTATTTAGGGTTCTTCGAAGTAGCTCGTAGTAGTGGAAATTTAGAAAATAGGGGCGAAAGTAAACCCTAGTTCCGGAAGCTCAACCAGTTTCAGACACAAGCTAAGGCAAGGTTTTGAAGATAGAAACACCGGCCTCCCATTCGGGAGATTTGGGGGTCAGGCAGTGAAGAAGAATGGAAAAAGAGGGAGAGGCATAAGAGTTAAGAGGGTTAAAAAATAATAATAATAATAATAATAATAATAATAATAATAATAATAATAATAATAATAATAATAAAGGAAGAGGAAAATAAAACCGGATTTTCTAGATTATACTGTATATTTGTTATGATAATATAATTATATCTTTATCTATATTTAACTATTCAATTATTGGATAGCCAACAGGTATTTATCTCCAAAAACCTACCTAAAACACATAATTATCCTCACCATCTTCAATCTATCTATCTATATCTTCTATGAGTTCGTATGAGACGGAGTTAATAAACTGACTAAAATTATAAACATGATAAAATTTATAAACAATTGATTGATAAAAATAGTTAAAAGTTTAAACAACAAGATATTCTCTGTATGGGGTGAAAAATAGTTTATTGATAAAAAGTGGAGTTTATTTGGTTGTTAGTAGGGATATTGTGATACTTTCAAACCGAATAAGATAAAAGGAAAATGGTGAAACAATATTTTTACAAAATAAACACCAAAATAACCTCCGTTTTCTAGTTTATTTTTTAACTCATTTTTTTAACAATTTTTATTTGAGCTTCCATACACTCATTTTATCTAATTAAAAATAAACCTCCATTTTTACTTAATTTTTAAGTGCTTTTTTCCACGGTACATACACAATATCTTTTAGTTTTATTTTCTTGAAACACATCGCATCGCATGTGAGGGCCCAAAAAACTCAACATTGTATCTGCCATTATCATGATGGGTTGATGCGTGAATATGAGATTGGTGCACTTGAGATGTTGATTTTAAACTGTTTTTTCTAACTTATTTTCAAGTAAAATTAGATTTTTATAATCGAAGATTTCTCGATTTAGATTTTTATTTTTATGTTAGTATTCTAAGGACGTGATATAAGTTGTGATAGTCCAAATTGGATTGGATCCAAAATGTGAAAAAAAAAAACCCGCAGCCGCAATATGTGGTTTACTAATAGATATTAGGACCCGCCCGCCCCCGGTTTTAGTTGGCGTTGGCGGTGTCGCTCTGTTAACGATATGAATGATTTCATACATGGAGATAAATTAAATCATCATCATCATCATCATCATCATCATCAAAATACCACACTACGAAACAACTAAGAAAAAGAGAATATTCGTTTGGTACCAAGTACTTAAACCAAAAAAAAAAAAAGATATGCGGCGGAGCTGGATGAACATAGGCTGAAGCCCAAACTAAATGGACCAGTCTTTATAAGCCCATTCTGATTGTCTTCATATCTTACGGCCCATCAATTTTGGCATCGGCTAAGCCAGTTTGGTTTTTTTTTAATAGGTAATAATTCGAGGACCAGACTAACCTATCTTCTCGAGACCGAAAAATTAGCAAACGGTAAGACAGTTTGGTTTTCGATTGCACCACCTTCAATCTTTCTTTTTTTTGTAAAATTGGCATTTAGAAGTGGGAAAAAATTATTGCTTGTCATTTGATAATGTGCGATCTCACCAAATGAAAGTCAATTTTGACGGAACATCAACACCAAATTATGACAGTCATATAGGATATAATGATATATCATATGACACTAAAACGGAAATCAATAAAATTAGACTACAAAAATATTGGTAGGCAAAGCCCCCTAATGACATAAACTCTTGCCTTACGTGAGGGCCTTAAAACACACAAGAATTAGGGATCAGAAAAATAGAGATTGAAGTGAACTCGCAAACCATCATACGACATTTACAATTACATGGTAATTGTCCATGCGAAATAGAACTGTTAATGGGAGATATGAAAATGATTACCAAGTCTTTCCAGAAACAAAGTTCTCATTCGTGTCCTGGAAAGGAAACAGAGTTGCTGCTGATAAGGTTGCACACCTTAGTCGCTTTGTACATGGGTGCTCGATTTGAACCAACAAAGATGTTCTTCATCTCATCCGTAAGGATGCAATCGGCTAGATTAAACACCAGCCGAATTATTACCTTATAAAAAAAAATAATGTGTGATCTCACCCAACAAACAGTAAGACAATAGACAAAAATAAAATAAAGTAAAATTGTGGATAATTTAAAAAATACATGACATGAAAGGGAAGACGAGATGTACATTATTTGTATTGTAGGTGAAGATGTAATTTGTTTCCCCAACTGTGCCCTCTTAACTGATGGAGGGTCCTATACTTCACCTTTCTTTAATTTTGATTGATCTTCAATTATTTATTTCAGGCAATTTTAATTCCAAGGCCGGGCATATTAGTTTTTAAACTTATAATTGGAAAGGGATTGTTTTTTATTTTGTTAGGTTTAGAACTTTAAACCTAAAATAAGGTAACTAATTAACGATTCCGGGTACCCTCTAACACCGAAATAGAAATGGACACAAATTGATTTATTGTTAAGACTGATGTGAAGTAACAAGTGAAGCTTCGTTGTTAATGTTGTTGATGATGATGCCCGACCAAATAATGATTATAAAGAAATGGTTGATCACGATAGTAGTTTCTATCAAATTACGTATATAAGTTAATTGAATGTAACGTTTTTGGTTTTATTTTAATGTGAATGTACCGTTTTGGTTATTTTTCTTATGGAATTCAATAACATTGAATGCTTTGTTAGTCGGTGTCACTAGTTAAATGATGCAATATATGCCACATTTTCTCTTCATTATGAAGATTTGACATGCATTTAAAATGACATTTAATTTATTTATCCATGATGCTATCACCATAGATAAAACAAAATTGAGAGAGAAAGAAAAAAGGGAAAGTAATTATATATATATGTTGTAATTTGCAAGCTAGAGTAGAGCAATTTGCATATTATTTAAAATTACATGTAGTAGAAATGTCTAATATGACCAAGTTTCACTAGAGCTATTAGCTAATGACATTATTTTATACTAAGACATTGCTTTATAATTTCGAGAATGAGGGAGATCCACGTACGAAGATATAATAATTGAGTCTCGTATTTTTTTAACAAGCTCATAAACATTTAATTAAAATAATAAATTATATTAAAATAACCAATCACAAGTTTATCTATAGTTGAATTGAGATGAGACATGCACTAAATTTTTTCAAGTTTAAATCTCACAAACAACGTATATGGGAATACTAAATTGAGAGGACCGCCTCTTTAAAAGAGTCTCTATACTAATGTCCATATTAGTGGTGATATTCGAGACCGGTATTCGAGATGAACGAGTCGAGTTTAATATGTTCAAGCTTGATTCAAATAGGAAACGAGTCGAGTCGAACTCTAACCCAAAAATTATTTGAGCTATATATTTTTGGCGCTCAAGCTTGGCTCATGAGCCCAGGGGTAAACTCCAGCTCGGCTTATGAAGGCTCGAACAAGCCGAACGAACGAGCTTGGGCTCGTTCGAGCTCGTCAGTTGGACTCGTTCGAGCTCGATTCGTAGCTGAAATTGTAAATGCAAATTACAGATTCACGGTTATTGTACACCAATGTCAATATTTAATAAGTGAATTCATATTCGTATACATCGTTCAATACAATCGGTAAAGGGAGTGACAACAACCTTCACAAGCCCTGATTTCATATCCCCTAATTTCATCGAATCCCCTAATTTCACAGCCGAATTCACATGCATCCTTTCACACACAATTTGTAAACGATAGATCGAGGGAGATGAGTAATAGAAGTACAGAACGAACTTGAATTGGTCGGGGAGGAAGTTCGCCGCCGAATTGGAGCTCGCCACTAGAGGGCATGCTACTCAATCTCATCGCCGGAAGGAGGGAGAAAGGGGAAGATCGAGTAGTGTGAAGATCGATCTTCTGAACTGGAGTTCGCCGCCGAAGGGTTTGCTACTCAGTGAAGTCGAATTCACCGCTGGAGGGCTTGCTACTCAACGTCGCCACAACTCACCGCCTGAACGTACAAAGTCGAAGCCATGAGGCAGGAGTCGAAGCACAAAGACTGAAGAAAGAGGGAGGCAAGATTGAAAAGAGGGAGCCGCTGAAGTGCCGAAGGAACGAACAAAGTGGAAGACGTACTGAAAGAGGGAGGTGGACGAGACACAAGGTCACATATAACCCTAGGGTAATTTTGTAATTTAACACACTCGAGCTTCCGAACTCGGCTCAAGCTTAAAACAGTGTTCAGGCTTGACTTGTATAACGTATTCAAACGAGCCGAGCTTGAGATGTTCGAATTTCTATTGTATATTCGATGGTTTATTCGTTTATCGACTCGAGGAACAGATCTGATCTCTTGAATGTTTTCCTTATAAAAAAAATAGACAGATTGCTTTTCAAATCTCTTTCCTGTCAAAAAAAACAATAGGGGCAAAAAAAAACAATTGTTCATGATCCCCATGATGAAAGACTCCAATAACAATAAAAAAAAATGCAGCACTAGTTAGACAGACAACTTGATCATTATGTATCCAAATGAAGCCAAACGCCAGCATCAATTCATATACATACTTAAATAGAGAAACTATAAATATCACGGCCTCTTGGAAAAGGAAAACAAATAAGGAATAAATACACAAAAATAAAAGAACTAGTGGTACTTTTTTTTACAAATATATTTTTAATTATATAAAAAATAATTGTACGGACTTGGGGTGAGTGGGACATGTTAATCATCACGTACATAAAAACTAGCCTCTCTTTACCTAGCAGCATTTCAACCATGGATAATTACTGTATTATGAATTTCAATTATAGGATCGAGCTAGTATCTCTATGCACATAACATAAGGATTAATTACCAATAATTATTATTATTGATCTTAAATTTTACAACTGTAAATATGAGAACGGGCCGGGCCGGGCCGGGCCGGGCGATGTGGGCGGGGGGCTAGCCGGAGGAGGCATTATTGAAGAGATCGTAACGGTAGGGGCGGCGGCGGGCGGATCCCGGGAGGAGAACAATGGAGTCGGAGACACCGCAGACCCTCTTGCAAGACATCTCGTAGCTACTAACGAGGGTCCCCATTATCCCCATCCGCTGATGATCGCCGGTTTCACTCACCTTCTTCACCGCCTTGAGCTTCCCGCCGTCCTTGGAGCATTCTAGAAGCGCCGTCAGGAATGGGTCACGATACACGGCCGATCCGCCGCCGCCGTGGCTCCTCCGGTCGGCGTTCTTGGAGGGTCGGGCAGGGGGCAGGGGGAGAACCGAGTAGTTACTTGTAGGGTAACGGGAAGTGGATCTCTTAAGGAGGGTTTGTTTTTTGGGGATTCCGGGGAGATCTTCCCACAAGAACGGAATGCCTACCTGCTTCGAAGCGGCGGCGATGGTGGTGGCGGCGGGTGGCTGTTCGGAGAGGGCCGATTTAGAGGACTGAGAGTGGTAAGAGGGGTTGCTCCGCCGTGAGGATGGCCATCTTGGGGGAGTGCTATCGGAGAAAAGGTGGCGAGTGTGGGAAGTGTAGGGCGGTGTTGCAGTGGCGCCGGACGACGCGGAGGAGGAGGTCCTGCTGGTGGCGGTGCTGGTGGTGGTGGTGGTCATATTGCATAGGTGGTGGAGGAGGGTAGAGGCATGTGATAGAGTGTTATTGGGAATGGAAATTGGAAAGACATATGATCATATATGGGATTGTTTTTATATAAATTTGTAGGTGAGGGAAGAACCTACCTTTCAATTATTATAAACAAAAAAATATACGTGTACAAAAATTAAATAACTATGATACGAAAGAAACCTTTTTATGTTTACATATAAAACGAAAAAAAACTAATTAATTAACCTCTCCAACTATTTAAAATAATGGCTTAACAAGGCATCTAAACTAATTTTCCCTGAAAACTTTAGATGATACTTCACCGATTTTTTTTTTTAATTGGTTAATTTTTTTTAAATATTTAAATTGACAAAAATATTTGGAGAAATAATGAAAATGAGGCTAAATGACTATTCATAATTAACAACAATTATGATATTTTTTTTAAATAATTCTCAAATGTATTATTTATTTGAAAAGGGAAAAAAATAAAACATATACATGTGCAGAGTCACTAATTGTAATTTCTATCATTTTTTTAAGGGCAAATTGCAAAAAATAACACGAACTTTAGGGGTGGTTGCGTTCGGTGGCACCAACTTTCAAAAATTCTATAATAATCACCAACTTTGAAGGTGGTTGTGGTTAGTAGCACGACCACCCTTATTAACATTTTGTTTACAAAAAAATCACATTTTTCATTGTTTTTTTAAACCTACTCACAATTTTCTTCTTAAAAAAATAATTTTCATGTTTATAAAATCAAATTTAATTTTTCAAAAAACATCATTTTTTAAAAATATAATTATGATATTAATTGGTATCTTTTTAATGCACTCATTTTTCATTTTAAACACATTAATTATTATTTAATTTAAAAAAAACCGAGTTTATGGAGAAAATAAAATTAGTTCTTTTTTTAACTGGATATAAATAATGAATGTATTCTTTTAAGAAAAAAGGGGCACCCTTATTAACATTTTGTTTACAAAAAAATCACATTTTCCATTGTTTTTTTAAACTCACTCACAATTTTCTTCTTAAAAAAATAATTTTCATGTTTATAAACTCAATTTCAATTTTTCAAAAAACATCATTTTTTAAAAATATAATTGTGATATTAATTGGTATCTTTGTAAGGCACTCATTTTTCATTTTAAAGACATTACTTATTATTTAATTTTTGAAAAAAAAAACTGAGTTTATGGAGAAAATAAAATTAGTTCTTTTTTTAACCGGGTGTAAATAATAAGTGTATTCTTTTAAGAAAAAAAAGGGAAAAGTAGTGTTTTATAAAATAAATTATATTTTTTAAAATTAAAAATGAAAATGGATTATTTTTAAAAATGAAATATGGGTATTTTTTTCAAAATTGAAAATTGGATGATTATTTTTTCTACAAAGAATGTTAATAAGAGGTTATATTTCAAAAAAAAATAGATGTTCCACTTATTGCAACCAGAACCAAAGTTGGTGATTATTTTTAAAATTTTGAAAGTTCATGCCATTAAATGCAACTACCCCTAAAGTTCATGCTATTTTTCACAATTTGCCTTTTTTTAATTAAAAGGGAGACAAAGGGGATATGCACGGAGAGAGAGAAGAGAATAAAGAGGGGAAAAGGAGAGAGGTGACCACAACAATATATTTTTTTTCTTTTTTTATTTGTTTTTTTAAATAAATAAATAAAGTTGTTGTTATAAACAATGGCTTTAATATATATATATTTTTTCAATTTAGGGTAGACTTTTATTATAAATATTGACTTATTCTCTTATTTTAACTATTTTCTAAAATAGTTTATCTAATTTGCTATTTCTTAAAAACTTTTTATTTTTCTACCATTACAAAAAATTTGTACTCATAATCAAAACAAAATGACAATTCAGAAGAGTAAAAGTGGCACACCCTGTATCATGTACATGGCTATTAGGGTATTAGTATAAATACCCTTACTAGCTAGTTGTAATTGAGATATCAAGAAAATAATCAAATGTCAATTATCCATACTCTACCTCTACCTGTTATGTACATGTGTATTAGGGTATTAGTATAAATATCGTTGTAATTGAGATATCAAGAAAATAATCAAATGTCAATTATTCATACTCTACCTCTACCTGTTATGTACATGTGTCTTAGGGTATAGTATAAATATCGTTGTAATTGAGATATCAAGAAAATAATCAAATGTGAATTGCCCTTTTCTCCTTATCTCTTACTCTCTCTTCCTTTACCTTTTTGTTACTGTTTACGTTCTTATTTCTAAACTCTTTCTCTAACCCTAAACTCCTTTCTCTATAAGCTTCCCTAATCCCTTTCTCTTCCCTTATCAATTCACATAAATAATGATTGGGACATAATACCTTGTATCTTTTTTGGACGGATAAATTTAGAGGGAAAGTTTTTGATTTTATTTGAAATTTAGTAATAATAAAACATAATTAAGCTAGCAATTAGGTTGGATCTCAATTTCTCAATCAATCCAAGACAGAGAAGATCTTGGAATAAAGAAACACTTATAATATAAATTATACTCCGTATAAAGTAGGGTTTGAATTCCCTAAAGTCGGTATAAATAACTCATTTATATTATAAAAAAATGCAATTTAATTTGGTGGGATTTTAGGAAGGAAACATAACTCATCGTTAAAATACTTTTGGGTACAGACTTAGCCCTTTTTTTTTTGCTATTTTTCAAAATAATTTGCTTGTTTGGCTATTTCGCAATTTTTTTTGTTTTTTTTTACTATTTCAAAAAAAATCCAAGTAAAAGGGTAAATACACTCCATAGTCCATATGTATAAAATTTAATCAAGATGAAGTTTAGAAAACTATTAATTATTAATATATATAAATATAAATGCACTACGTACATATATATATTGTTTGATTGATACGCCATCTAATGGTATTAATTAGACTGCGACTGATCAGCAATTGAGAAAGTCAATTCAAGAAATGGAAATCTAAATCTCATTGAAATATCCACATTTAAAGCACCGAGCTAGTGTGAACTCCATGTGCACTATATGCTTCCTGTTGAGCTAAAAGCGACGTCGTTTAATCGGGGGACAACAAGGAAAAGGAAGACAATGCAGAAAGATTACAATCAATATTGCGCACGCAGTACAGGTATTGATATATATGATTATTACATTTACATCTATTTATTTATTTATTGCTGTTGGATCAACCCATCATATTAAAGTTTTTTTTAAACAAAAAAAAAATCTTTCTTTAATTCTTTCTCTTTTTTGGTAAAAGACATCTTTCTCTACACATAATGCTTGTAAACTTATAGTTTAGCAAACAGTACTTGTTTTACAAAAATTCAAATTAAAATCCTATACAAAATATGGATTTATTTTTTTAGTGGAATAATCTAGCTATTTCTTTTTTTTTTTGAACAGAAACGGGTCATGTAATTAAATTAAAAGGTCATTTGCCAATACAGTGGCTAGCTATTTCTTAATAGGTTATGCTTTCGGCTTGTCAAATTCCTCACCCATTCCATAAATAAGTTTAGATCATACGTTACCTCATAAAATTTTAATATGCAGATTGATGTTATGCTTAGCTATTATTCATATCTTTTCACAAAAAAAAAAAGCTATTATTCATATCTTTATCTTTTCGATTTTTATTTTCACGTGCTTGCTTTTCTTTTTTTTATCTTCAGTTTGGATCACCTTTATTATCGTGTGTTACATTCGATATTACACTGAATTATTTTGGGTATAAATTTATGTTAAAATTGTTTTAAAAAATATATTTATATTATATACACTTATATTAACATATTTATAAAATTTTATTATGAAAAAATATTATTAGAAAGTATAGATGACTAAAAGATTGATTATCTTAGAATTTTTTTTTTTTTATTTTTCTAAAACATATATTTTCAAAATAAAAGTTTATAAATATGTTAATCTAAGTATATAGAGTATAAATATAATTTTTTTAATGTGAATTTATATATGAAATAATTAAGTGTAACACCGAGTGTAACACACAAAGTGTTACAGGGGATCCAAACTTCTAAAATAATGGCTTAACAAGACATCTAAACTAATTTTTCCCGAAAACTTTAGTTGATACTTCAATGATTTTTTTTGAATTGGTTATTTTTTTTAAATATTCAAATTGATAAAATATTTGGAGAAATCTTTAAAACAAGGCTAATTCTCTATCTATAATTAACAACAATTATGATAGTTTTTTTAAAAATAATTCTCAAGTGTATTATTTAATTATTTAAAAAGTGTAAAAAATAAAACATATACATATATATATATATTATATTATATATATAGAGGATGAATCAAATGTTAACACCTCTTATGGTGTTAAATGTTAACAAATATTGACCCTTGATCAAAGCAAAATGGAAGGTCACGATTAATTCTTGATTTTAATTATTTCTATTTAAAAAACAAGTGGGCCCCATGGAAAACCTATCTCACTCCTATCATTCTCAATGCGTGTGTTTCAATCTCTCTCATCCCAATCCACAATAAAACCTTATTTATCAAACGTGTTGCCTCCTTCTTCCTTTAGTGGAAACCGCCCACCACCGCGTCGGACTCCATACGTGCAGACCCCCGCCGACACTGCACCGGCCACCAAGGAGGTAGAGAATAAAGAGAGGGGGAAAGGGCAAGTATTAAAAGACGATTCTAGTGCAGAATTTATATTAATTCAAAGACGATTTATATAATAAAATTTATTAACAAATCGTGTAACGGGCAAGTATTAAAACTAGGTAGAGAATAAAGAGGGGGGAAAGGGGAGAGATGAAGACAACGATATATTTTTTATTTGTTTTTTTAATTAAATAAATATCCAAAATTTTAAATAAATAAATAAATAAACATCCCTAAGTTGTTATAAACAATAGCTTTAATATTTTTTCCTTTAATTTGGGCTAGTCTTGTTATTACAAATATTGGTTTATTCTCTTATTTTGATTATTTTCTAAAATAGTTTGTTTGGTTTGCTATTTCTTAAAAACTTTTTATTTTTCTACCAATACAAAAATAAAATTGTACTCTACTTGATGAGAATCCAAAGAAAATGACAATTCAGAAGGGTAAAAATGGCACACCCGTGTGTCATGTACATGGGTACGTATTAGGGTATTAATATAAATACCCTTACTAGTTGTAATTGAGATATCAAGAAAATAATCAAATGTCAATTACACTTACTCTACCTCTACCTGTCATGTACATGGTATTAGGGGTATTAGTATAAATAAATACCCTTACTAGTTATAATTGGGATATCAAGAAAATAATCAAATGTCAATTACTCCTCTCTCTCTCTCTCTCTCTCCCCCCCCTTTACCTTTTATGTTCTTCTCCCTGAACTCTTTCTCTAAGTCAATCGGACCACCAAGGCTTTCAGAAAAGTGCATGACAAGTTCAATTTTTCAGGCGACAACTTCTGCTTATTTCTTCTTTGTTTAGGTTCTCGAACTTCAACTTGGCTCCCAGCCTCTTCACTTGTCTTCCTCTTCTTGCTCTTCATTCATCCATGAGCCTCCTCATTCCTCATCGGTACCACATGTACATAATGTTGTCCATAACATAGCCCAATAAGTTTCAATGGCGCCCTCTTCTTTCGCTCAAATATTTTATCCCTTTTGGCCCTATCACCTCCGTCATGAGCACCCCACACATGTGATGGTGAACTCACATGCATCGCCATCCTCACCTCTCTTCCTCCACCTCATCTACATTCAAGTAAACCTCCTCTTCTACCGCCATGTCACCCTCTATCACCGATGTCAAGGCCATCTCCACTTCCCTTACTAATCCTCCATGCTCATCTCTGCTGCTACTTCCATGGCCTCCATACCCCTCACCAAAATCCTCTGTGTTCATCTCCTTTTCAGCCATGTTGTCATGCATCACCAAAAAATCACCGTCCTCGCCGAAAATCCATCCATCTCCCAATGTTGTAAATGGTCGTAGGAGGTCGTGGAACACGCTATTTATAGCACTATATTAGTCAACAACTAGAAGTGGACCCCTCTTTATCGCCTAACTGGCCAAGGTTCCCACCCTTTTTTACATCCATTCGACCACTCTGCAAGAACTTTCGGATCGTAAGTCCACTACTTCTTGCAGATCGTGGATCCTCTATATATTGCGGATCGTGGATCCACTATATGTTGCTGATTATTGTGATATTGGCCCATGTTTGGATGCTCGGACAATGTGATCTACAACCTCTTGCGAAACTAGGTCTTCAACCTCTTGCGAAGCTTGGGAGAATATCCGGTAAAAATTAGCGGTGTATTTAGCAAACACGTTTTTTTATACACATAATAGAAATAGTTTTATAATATTGCGTTAACATATTCTCATGCACAGAATGGGACATGTACTAGTCTATAATAAATCTATTATAGATAAAACGTATTAGATTCAAGCACTAGTACAAAAAAGCTCTTACACAACGATTAATTAAAACGCACAACATTTTTGAAACCGTTGTATCCAGCCTAAGTGGTTTTCTAAAATATAACGGTTGGGTCTATCACAACGGTTCACTAAGAGAACGGTTATATCTATTGTGAATCTTGTAATAGATTCCAAATAATCGTTGTCTATGCAACTCCAAATTTTGCACCGAATCATACTAACCGGTCATAATCGTTGTCTAAGGTCACTATAACCGTTGTCTCAATTTAGGATATCCGGTTTTAACCATTGTCTAATCACATTTTAACCGTTGCCTAAGATACTTGCACGCAGAATTAGCGGTATATCCGGCAAAAATCACGTTGTCTTAAGACATCTCAATCGTTATAACAGAGAGGAAATATTCAAGAACAAAACACGAAGATTTAGCGGTATATCTGGCAAAAATTAATAGTGTATTTAGCAAACACGTTTTTTTATATATATAGATAATAGATATAGTTTTAGAATATTGCTTTAACATATTCTCGTGCACGGAACGGGACACATACTAATTTTAGAATAAAACGTATTAGATTCAAGACATCTCACTCATTATAACAGAGAAGAAATATTCAAGAATAAGAATACACAGATTTAGTGTGTTACACCAACGGTTTGTTGGCTAATTCACAATGAGAACTAATTTTAGTATGATGCAAATAAGATTTTCATATTATACAAGTAAAATGTGTTTCAAGAGTCTATATATAATCTTAAACCCCTAATTCAAACTATGGATCGTTAGTCCAAAATTGATAGTGATATACTTATGAATTATGATATAATAAGATACCGTTTTGGAAATAGCCGTTACGTATGTTCGAATTACATAAATTCGCCAGTCGTGCTTGAATGTTAATTAATCGAGTTATAAGTATTTGGAAATAGCCGTTACGTATGTTCGTTTCCGTCTATACGGCAAAACGCCCAACACAGAAAATGACCATGTGTAACAGTCGAGCCCCTAATGACAAACGAACACCGAAGATCTCAAAAACAATGTCAAAATAGCCTCGACGACGACGCCAAACGTCGAACACAAGTGCTGTCAGGAAAAGGGCAAAATGATGAGCACAATCCCAAACACAAGCACATAGATCACTTCAACAATGGCTGCGAAGGTGCATAAACCGCGGCCTAAACGCAAGCATAAATAAGGTAAACTGACACGTCTTGAAACAACAGCTCGATAGATTTGTAATTAAACATCAGACTCCTAGCCAACCAAATCAGTCATTCACTACGTACCACTGACATTCCCATATGCTACAAAAATAAAGATTACTAAATCCTACATAATGACTAACTACTTTCAACATATATGAACTTAAGTAGCTACCGCCATAGCCTACCAAGCAACCGTTATGGAACATACTAAATTTAGAATCTGGGTGGACTGGTTCACTGTTTGGATTGTAATTGTAGGATAGCCAAGCATGTTTTGACAGGATGAGGATCAGCGACTAACGAAATAGAGCGGGCATCCTTGAATATCAAGCATTCACCATGACAAGAGGAGATTACCTGAGGGTGTATTTATCACTTTTTGCTGCTCCCTCTTTTGCGCTTATTGCCACTCTTGGTCTCGACCTTCTGGCCCTTTGTTGAGGTATTTGAAGACTTGCTCTTCCCACTATGACTAGTTTTTGCAGATTCATGCTGTGACTGCTTTCCTACCGTTGTCTCCTTCCCCTTTGACGATGAGGAACCCGCCTTTGCCTTACCAGTTCTATTGGGATTTGTTTTGCTGCCAGCGCCTGTAGAAGTTTTACCCTTGGATCTACTATAACATTTTGTTGTTTGTTGTTTGGATTTGGTGCTTGCTTTAGGAGTCTCAACGTCATCCTCTTTTGATTTGCCAGCTCTTTTGGGAGTCTCATCCATAGATTCATCGCCACTGTTGGCATCGCTGGACTTTCCATCTTTTTCGCCTTCAGATCCGCCACTTTCTTTGGCGTCTTCATCATCAGAAGTTTTGTCCACATCCATCTCATCACTCAGCTTACTCCCAGGTTTTCGAACGGCAACTTTGGTTCTGCGGGATGATGTCCCACCAACCTTCCTGCAAGTGAACATGGTAGGAACATCTAAGACATGATAAATACTACTTACACATCAGTTGGAAAAATGAGTAAACCCAGCACGTACTTCTTATTAGCTGAAAGAGATCTCCCTTGCTTGTTGGATGGTTCAGGTTTTGTTTTTATCTTTTTCTTTTTGTGTCTGACAACCACAACAGAAGTTCAGAAGCATAAAAACAGAACTTAATGACATGCACAAAACAGAACTTGTTCAGGGACAGCAGAAATAAAAATAATACCAGTGTTAAAATTTCATTAGAAGTAACTTTCAAATATGGAAGTATCAGAACATTCCACCGACAAACGAAAGCAACAATAGAAAGAAACAATTGGCATATACTCCATTGAATGAAAATCACTACTCGTTATAAATCAGCCTCAACATACAAAAAGCCACTGATAATACAAAAGCACCTCCCAAATGTAAACAGAATGATAAGCACTCCAAAAGCTTCAGTCATGTAAGCGCATTAGGGTAAGGAAAAAACTAATCAGTGAAATTCATACACAGCCAAACTTGCTGAGCAATGATAAAAGTTACAACATTGATGCAGGCAATTAGCTTCAACATGAGAAAGTGTTGGATCATAAACAAGAAAGCATCAGGTATGCTAGGAATCATAAAAAAAATGAGAGAGACAATTGAGCCCGAACCCTTCGCTTTCTAATTATGATCCAATAGTAGCTCAAAGAGACCATGAGATCTAGGGGGTTAGGATCCCCATAAAGCTCAACTCTCTGGAGTCCTTGAATTGATACTATCGCCCTAATAAGAATTATTCAACCCTAGAACTTTTTTAAAAAGAAAATACTAAATGGATTTTAAATCTCGACAACTAAATTTGGAGTGAATAGTTTAGATTTTATCAACTAGACCATGTAACTATTTCCTGACTCCATGGAATCTCATTCTGAGATATGGAGTGAAGATCACACACAGGGAAGAGAGATTTTTGGGAGGTTTCCTATTATTTTGCCTTCCGTGATTGACGCTTTTGTTATGTTTTCCGGTATATTCTCGTTTGGCCTATGTAAATATCTAACATGAATAAAAAAGAATTAGTACAACATTCCAAAAAATAAAAGGATCTTATTTGGAAAGTATACAACTTTGCTTTACAAATATTTAGACAGAGGGGGAAACTTGTATGGAAACACTCACATATTATTGCTACCATAAAAGAAGCCTATGGAATGTAGCCAAACTATAAATTTTACAGAATATGGTCTACATTACACGTTAGCAAAATCCCAAATGGAGAAGACCCAAGCATCCCCATTCACAGCAACTTCCAGCTCCTCATGAATAAGCATGCAATCCCCACCCCCAAACAATTAAAAAAATCAAAATTACAGCTAATCATCTTTAAATGGAATGAATAAATTATTACTCTTCATTTTATACAGGCCAATCCCCCAAACAAATGCCATAGAACTTTCTCAGGCCAGTTGCAACCCACCCCACAACACAAATCAATACTGGTATGGACAGTTGTCAGCCATCACCGTTAAAATTCAACAGGCAAACCCTCCATGTCACACCTCCCACTTTTCTGATTTCTCTTTCTAGAACTAAAACCAAATAATACTGTACTCCAAATATTACTCTTCATTTTATACAGGCCAATCCCCCAAACACAACAATCATCAGTACAAACAACCTTCTGATTATTTATTACCTTCAAAATTTAACAGTGAACACATCCATACATATAATCCAATTCATTTCATTTCCACTCTCTTCTCTGTTCTGCTTTTTATTTCATTAAGGACCAAGGGGACCTAAGAAAGCTAAACAGTAAACAATGGTAAAAAGGACTCCCTCCCAAGCAGAATCAGGTCTCACGGTTAGTCATGTGCAGTAAAGCCAAAATACATTGCAACATGACTTAAATTTTACATACAAATGCATATTTTATCCATTTAAATAAATGCATGCCAACATAAATCTATGTACACAAACATAGATATATAATAAATGGATACACAAGCTATATATATATGAACAAACAGATAAACAAAATCTATCCAATCAATTACAAAGGTCTCCCAACAAGAGCCATGAGATTGCATACAGAATTAATGCAGCAAGATAAAAGCAGCAGTTAGATTTTCCTAGGGATTAAATTTATACACATTCAATTCCGATTCGAGGAAACTCGCATTCAAGAATACTTGCTTGGTAAGAAAGAAAAGAACATTTCCCAGCCAAATATATGTACCTTTCAGAAGAAGCCTCAGGATTTTCACCATCGCTTAAACTTGCCTGCATATTCAAACAGAATCAGCATATAATGGGGCATGGTGAACAAAGTATTCACTAAACTCCTTTACCACAACTCACATTGAGGGATTTTTCATCGTCTTTATTGAACTCCCATATCTCCTTCTTCATATTTAGTACCTCCACATCCCCATCAGTGTACAAAATCTATACAGAAGAAACAAGGGCAGAAACATATCAGAATGCTTAACTTGAACAAAACTTGAACAGGGTTCAGAACCATAACCACCTTGTGCCTCTTTTTATCAGGAATAAACGATTCAACAACCCCTTCATAGAACCTGCAAATGAGAAGGAAATGCTTACATTTAAGAACTGAGTACTGATAAGTAGTAATCACCCCAAAAAAATTGTCTATTTTTGTTCCTTGTACCAAATAGCCTAAATCGTACTTGTCTTTGATCCCATTTTTGTTTCAAGCATAAGTAATCTAGTATTTCAAAATTATTTGATAAGATTATAATATTTTCAAAGAGAAAGCATGGACAAAAAGATAGTCCAGCTTTCAGAAATACCAAGAACCATTGAGAGAGATAAATGGCCCTGTTGAGCACCCCTATCCTCTCGTTTCCCCTAGCACTTGGGGAATAATTCATCCCACATATTAAACACAAACAAGTTGGCAGCAATGACACACAAAAGATAGCTTGGATAAGCACGTACATTTTATCCTTTGGCCACCAAACTTTAATCCTGCAACCCACCATCTCTTCACCGAGTTCAGCAGTCTCAGAGGCCTGAAAACATAGTAATCAACAGATTGGAAAAGTGACATGAGGAGCAAATGTAAAAGAACAGGGTCAGTACCCAGCCAGTATTACAGAGTTGCAAATAACTAGCATTCAAATGTCTAGTTCCATGAAGCTTTGCCACCACAACCCACCCAAAAAAATAGTAAAATACCCATTACCCACAGCTGGTTCAAAAAACAAGTCAAATACATTACAATGAGTACATACTTCTTACTTCCCAGCAGCACGCTTTCTGTTGAGTTTTTTTTGGTCAGATCCTTTCTTGGAACTTTCTGTATATGATCCTTTTTTAGCTGATTTTGATGCAACTTTTGTTGAAGAACCAGATTCTTACGGAAAACCCAAAGATTTAATGATGAAAGTTTAGAGCAGATTGTTTTCTAGCTTCTTTTTATGTTTTTGCAATGCCTTACAGTGAAAACCAGGAGTACCTTGAACTCTTTTTTGGGTGGAGGCTTCTCTCGACCCTTCTCTAATGGTGTTTTCTCATGTGCTTTTATCTTCTTTGCATCCTGCTCATTACTCAATGATTCGACTTTTTCACCTGACAGCTTTGTTGTTTTTGTATCTGAACCAATGGTGCTTCCATCATCATTCCTGGTTGTATCAACAGGACCAAGAGTATTTTCCCCTTTATCAGTGGCAGAAGAAGTCTCCTGACCAGTTACTTTATCTGCCTTCAATTCAGAAGCATCGGCTTCTGATTCCATTTTGGAATCATCTTCAGGTAAAGTTGTGACTTCTTCTATGACAACTTCTGTATTATTTCCTCTATCAACCTTCTTTAAGGGACTTTCATCAGTTGTATGCCCAGTTGGGGAGGGAGAAGGAATATCCACAGCCTTTTTCTCAGATGCTTTGGACAAAGGATGTGAAATATCAGCCCCCTTATCACGGTTTGGGGAGGATGTATTATCAGCAATAATATCCTTAGAACGCAAACTTCCGCTATCCTTGCTTTCACTTCCTTGAAGATCAGTCACTTCTTCTGCATCATTATCCGGCTCTGCAGTAGTAGCTTCAGAAGGTTCCAGTGTAGTCTTTCGCTTTCTTCCTCGCCTTTTATCAGGAGTATCCTTAGAATGCAAAGTTGCACTACCCTTGCTTTCATTTTCTTGAAGATCAGTCACTTCTTCAGCATCAATGTGCTCCTCTGCAGGAGTAGCTTCAGAAGATTCGAGTGTAATCTTTGACAAACTTCCAATACACTTGCTTTCCCTTTCTTGAAGATCCGTCCCTCCTTCAGCATCATTGTCCTCCTCTTCAGGAGTAGCTTCAGAAGGTTCCAATGTGGTTTTCAAAAAAATTCCCTTTCTTCCTCTCTTTTTATCAGCAGGCATATCCTTAGAATGCAAACTTACACCACCCTTGCTTTCACTTTTTTGTAGATCAGTTACTTTTTCAGCATCATTGTCCTCCTCTGCTGGAGTAGCTTCAGAAGGTTCCAATGCATTCTTTGACAAATTTCCCTTTCTTCCTCTCTGTTTATCAGAAAGAGTATCCTTAGAATGCAAACTTACACTATCCTTGCTTTCACTTTCTTGAAGGTCAGTCACTTTTTCATCATCATTGTCCTCTTCTGCAGGAGTACCTTCAGAAGGTTCCAATGTAGTCTTTGACAAATTTCCCTTTCTTCCTATCTTTTCGTTACATTTTTCCTCGGGTTGTGGCTTGACGATCAATTCAACTTCAGCTCTGATCGTGCCAGAGTCTTCAGAAGCTTTGCTCTCAGTATGGTTATCGCATTTTTGCTCAGTCAAGCGTTCTTTAACAACTTCAGCTTCTTCAGCCAACTTCTGCAGATTACCATTGGTCATTGACTTAGGTGCGTCTGGAGCTGAGGATACTTCAGTCTGAGAAGTAGTGTCTTTCAAAGTTTCCTTCACTTCCTGGACAAAGAAATTAGGCATTTCAGGGATACAAAAATTTTAAAAAATAAAATAGAAAAGAAAAGATATCAGGAATGGGGAAAAAATGACAACCTGGAAAATTTCAGACCAAATAAAAAAAAACAAGTTTAAATGGAAAAAACAACTGTGATAGAAACATTCAATGCACCTTCAGATAATGGGTTATGCAAATCAACTTGGTTAGCTTAATGAGTAGCATAATAAGTATTCCACTGTAAAAAAAAATATATTCATAATACAAGCAAAGAAAAAAAAAGAACATCCACAATAAATCAAGAAACTATTATCTTACTCCTAATCATTATATTTCTTTTACCTTCTACAAGGAAAATCATTTTGCTTATTCAAAGCCCCTTCTCGAGGGGATTATGCAATCATTTAAAGCTGCTATTACATTACAGCAGCCACAATCTCAATATGAAGGATTTACATGTCATTAGGTACAAAAGAACTTGTGAAGTTGTGATTAACGTTATGCAAAAGCAAATAAGCAAGAAACCAACACAAGGTGCACTGTGATTATCAAACTAGTTCAATATACATCTCTTTGTGAATAACGGGATCATACCGAAATGTTTTCTACATTGACACCATTAACATCCACGGTACCAGACAGATCTTGGCATACACTAGCAACAACATTGCTGTAGTCGTCAAGAGAAAGTCCTAGTGTCTGCATAGCTTGCACAAGATATGGCTTGACTTTTGATGAACAATTGGAAAGCACATTCTCACCAAGCCTCCGAGCAATGGGATCAACATTCTGAACAACATCAATAAAATTAAGAATCTCTGAACTTGTTTAGAACCCACAAAGCATTAGAAAAATGTCTCACCTTATCATCCTTTTTCAAATATTCTAGTATAGAAGAAAGGAGTTCTGGAGATATGTCTTCACTTTCTTCCAGGACAAGGGTCATGATTGTCTCCATGGATGAATAGACTTTATCAGGATGGAAATCCC
Organism: Persicaria maculosa; assembly: GCA_963922045.1. NCBI lineage: Eukaryota > Viridiplantae > Streptophyta > Magnoliopsida > Caryophyllales > Polygonaceae > Persicaria > Persicaria maculosa. The sequence continues at coordinate 969,236 of OY998271.1, read as the reverse complement.
TAATTAAAACAAGAAGTCCACATTAAGCTACAAATGATCGGTTATGTGCCATTCTTGATTTATTGAAAAAAAAAATCAAAGACACCCTATTTTACTACATAACGATAAGCCTATATCATTATGCACTTATGCCACTATTAATATAATAATTACCCAAAAAAAAAAGAAAGAAAAAAAAACAGTTAATTTTATTATTAAAAATATTTGGGTGTCTGCATAATCCCAATGTTATGTATCAAAAGTAATCAGGAAAAAAAAAAGGGTAGAAGAGTGAAGAGTATAGCTCAAGTGAGGAACCAAGGGAAGAATCTCAAGGCATTAGGCTGTGAGAGAGGGCTGTTCGGTTGACTATCTGTCATCAATGGCAATCATTGAGCTTATGCTGGGTAGTAAAGCCTTGGCCGAGGAGCAGGATGCTCTTTTGATGGCGATATTTATTATTATCAATTTCTAGGAACATTACCTTGTTTACTGTGAGCTTGTGTGCATTGATGCTTGTTAGATCTATTTGTAGATTTTAGAAAGGAAGGACTAGCGTCAGAAGCCAGAAGCCTTAGATAAAGAGCATACCTTACTGATTTGAGGAAATGCTGAAACATTTGAAGGATTAAATCATCACACTCAAGATCTAACATCATCACGCAGGACCTAACTTTAGCAACAGTGTCAAGCATTGTAATCCTTTTATTGTATGAACGACTAGATGTATCAAAAAGCTTCTCAAAAGAAGATACAATCAGCTGAAAGATCTCCTGCACACAGTTACAAGGAGATAAAACAATTAGAATAGACAAATCAGTTGCCTATAAGGAAGGCATGGGGGTGAAGCAGAAAGAAATTACATTAGACAAGATCTTGACATGATGGAGGAGAAACAGAATATGAGAACCTTCATTTGGTCATCACTGTAAGGTGCATCTGGAGCTGTAATCCTTGTTATCTCGCTAATGCAAGTAGCAACATAAACGTTTACATCAGAATCTGAATGGCCTAAAAGCTCCGGTGCAACTAATGCCTTCATTGAAGGAGAAAGTGCATCCAGCATTGTCTGAGATGGCGATTGTTCCACAAGTTCAAGGCGACGCTCAACTTCCTAAGAGAAATAACAAAAATCAAGAAAATGAGGGAAGTTAAGTTGATAATCCAAGATGGAACAAAACTTTCCATAAATTTTATGATTAAAGGATGTATATTCAGCTTATTATTCACCAATAGCACGTAACAGAATACATCATTGTTACTAGCATTATAAAAATCAAAGAGAGAGAATAAGTGAATAGTTAGCCTCCTTTTGCTTATTTATATGTCAAGGAGTTTGCAAATGGACAAGAACCGAGTTCAGAAAGAGTAGAGAGTTTTATTGAGGATGATACAGGGTCATTTGGTGTGATGTACTAATTGGTGATAAAATAAGATACTTATAATTTGCAAGTTGTGTGCTGCCAAACAGACCTATTGGGGGGATGGTAATCAATCATATATTCAGCTTATTATTCACTAATAGCAGGTATAAGAATACATCCATTTTACTAGCATTTTAGGCAAAACAACTGATATGCAGTACATCATGACAGTGAAAAATTGGATACATTCATTAATGCAAGAAGCACCAAGTGAAAAGCACAGCCAGAGGCGAAGTGGATAGATAAACACTCATACCAAGAACGGGTCACTGTTTCTGCAGTCTTAGGTTTATAGAAATATGATGACCATCCCCCCTATAGACCTGTCTGGGGGAACGCAACTTACACATTATAAGTATCTTATCTTATCACCAGTTAGTGCATCCCACCAAATTAACCCTATATTACCCTCAATAAACCTCCTATGACAACAACTGACAAAAGTCATGGTAAATAAAAATTATGATGTTTAGGATTCATGCCTATTACATTATTTGCAAATTATCAAGGATTTAAAATGTAATCAAGACATATGACGTAAACCAAGCAGGATGCAAATAAATAAAACCAACATGCATTAAACCCAATGAAAATGAAAACCAGTCTTTCACAATGGGACCAAAGACCAATAATGCCATTTTTGGTATCTAGGTATGGGGTTAAGGTATCAGTATTTGTTTTGTGCAGGAAAGGAGTACGAGCTTGATACCTAATATCAACTATTCCAAGGGTATAACATGAGCACCATTGCAACCCACCTTTTGTCCTTCAATTCTTCCCCTCCTCTTCGACTTAAGTTACAAAATTCAGTGAGAATGTGTGACAGGTAGTTCAGGTGTACCAGGTTTCTGCATTTGTCTCTAATTGGACAAATCATGACAGTTGATATTAAAGAACTTGGGTTTTTTTTTTTTTTGTGAAAGCAACTAGGTATACAAAAGCAATGAAAGAGCTTACAGAAATGCATTAAACCCAGCAACAACAACCAATCGTGATTCAAAGAGCTTACAAAAGCAATGAAAGAGCTTCAGCGGGACACACTAGGATGATGTTGTTGTTGTTTTTGTTTTTTCCCCTCCTCTTTGACTGAACTGACAGAAATAAGTGAGGATAGAGCTTTGAATCAGTTGCCTTGTGCTGTTATTGTAACAGGTAGTTCAGGTGCATCAGGTTTCTGGATTTGTTTCTAATTTTGAAGAATCGGACAAATCGTGATAGTTGAAATTAAAGAACTTAAGGGTTTGTTTTGAAAAAGTAACTAGGTCTAGGAAAGGGATGAAGGAGCTTAAAGAAATGTGTTAAACCCAATGAAAACAAAAATCAGTCTTGCCAATAAGGGTTTTTTTGGTATCTAGGCATGGGGTTAAGGTATCAGCATTTGTTCAGGTGCACCAGGTTTCTGGATTCGTTTCTTAATTTGAAGAATCGGACAAATCGTGCTAGATTGATAATGGACATTAAACAACTTGGAGGCTGGTTTTGTGAAAGGAACTAGGTCTAGGAAAGCGATGGAAGAGCTTAAAGAAGAAACGGAAATCGGATTTACTTCTTCCATATCGAGCAAGCAGATTTGAAAATGGCAAAATCAGAGACATTTTTAAGCATTTATTGAACTTACCGTTATTATTGCACAATTGTTACTTTGCTTTTGTCGTTGCTCGTGGCCGGTTTTTTTTATAACTAATTTCAATTCCAGAAGTTGCCAAACAGCTACTGGAATGGCTCATTCCAACAACATACCAAATACCAACTATACCAATGGATTCCATACATACCCATGTATCCTTCCAAACTATTCCTGATCCAACCTGAAGTTATACCAAACAAACCCTAACAAAAAAGAGTGAAGAAAAAAAATCCTAAGATGCTAGTAATAAAATGTCACTTCGGTTAGGCTGGATTCAAATCCAATAACTCACTGAACTCATCAACACTTGTTAAAACCTAAAACAACAAGATAACAGCTAACTGAAATAAAACAAATCAAACGCACACCGCGAAGCTCCCAGGTCTAAAGTATGCATCTTGACTATAAGAACAAAAACAAATGTTGATAATACATGCAACATGGAAGAACAAACCAGTACTTCCGATTAAAATTGAAAAAGCACGAAAAAAAAAGCTTATTAGTTTGTAGATTGAAAACCATAAACTAATTTCATTAACGAATTAAGCCATACCAACGAAAGAAAAGCGAATTGGAAAACCCAAAAAACCTAATTTTGGAAAACAGGATCAAAACCATAACAATGAACACGCACAAAAATCTCAAAAATTGGGGCTTACATCAAGAAGCGGAAGAAGGTCGTCAACGGAAGGAGGAGGAGAAAGAAGCCGAGTCCCGGCCTCCTTGAGCTCCTCTGCGATGCGTTCATTCAACGTCGCCATTGGTCGAATTGTTAAACTAACAACGAAGATCCCTGGATTATGAAGCCGTCCGTTCACTGCGAACCACAAGTTCGAAATCCCAAAAACACGATGAACAGATCACTTGCCACAAAGGAGAAATCCCACATAGCCCAGCCGGGGGGGTGAAGACGATAAAGATCAGTACCACTTTCAAGTTTCAACCGCAAGGAAGAGGGGAAAAATCCTCAACCTCGACAGAGAGAAATAGGAGACAGAATTAATGGGAAAAAAAATACGGAGTATTTCCTTTATTTAATTTTTTAATTTTTTTGATTAAGTAAAAATTCGAAATCAAGGGAGTCTGATTCTTGATAGGCCGACGAATCAACGGGCGGGAACCGTATAAACATACAATAAAAATAGAAAATGGCGTTAAGAAACAAGCAAAATAACTCTACAACCCGAACGATTTAAGAAGACCTTCATCCAACAGTTGCGGAGGACGGTGAAGAACGAAATCAAGCACCACCGAAACAGTAGCACCGCGGACCAGCGGTACAGCAGGAATCAAACTCCTGTGGGAAGTGCAGACGAAACTCCAAGGAAGCTCCTTACCGGATACGGAGTCACCCTTAACGCACCACCTCGACCCTAGCCCGTCCCGACTCCAAACTTCACGCCCTCAACCAAGCAGAAGACCTCCTAGACACGCCAAAAATAGAGCTACACACTACTCGTGCAAAAACGCCACAAGAATTTGTCAACCGGAATTTATTCAAGCCCAAACGGGATTTAGTCAAGCCCTTTCAGGATTTAGTAAGTCATTTTGGAATTTAGTTCAACCCTATTATAAGTATATATATAAATAATAGCAATAGGAAATTATTAAATAATTATTTTTCTTTACGAGATTATATTTAATTTTTATTTTTAATTATTTTATATCAAACCCCCCTGCCTTGCAAGGAAAGGGCATCTGCATTACTCTACCATCAGGAAATTTGACACGCCACCCCAACCCACGCTTGCACGACAAGGCACGCCCCAGGTGCCGGACTATCGGCGAAGACAGGACGGGGAGCCAGAACAAGACGGATCAGGGGCGGAGGAGAAGAAAAGGAAGGGGAGCCAAGCGTTTGCGAAGGCGCTAAAAAGATTGGCGGTTGACGACGAGCAAGGGCGGCACCGTCGGAAACCACGACACACACAAGAGAGTGGAGGAAACGTAACCGACCAGCTACATAATTGATTTTCTAAAAGATACGCTTAATTTGAATGATCCTATTTAATACAATCAACTACACATTCGATTGCACTCGAACCAACCCTAAGGTGACTCACTATAAGTCTCTAACTAACATAACCTAATTGAGACGTATAGATTTATACAATTTCTTGTATAATCTGTTTATAGAAGCTATGGCCCACAAATATGTTAAGGATACCTTGAAAAACACCCAAAATCAAATATTCAACATCCATATCATACATTTGAATACAATTTCAACATCCATATCATACATTTGAATACAATACAGTATAAATCCAATACCTTAAACTTAGGTCTGACTAATCAATACTAATGTTTTTCAATTTTCTCGCAAACCTCCATAAATTGGAACCTCTAGAAATAGTATTATGTAGTTAAACATTACAAATGAAATGAAGTTGTTAGGTTTAAACTAAATTTGTAGTTTTGTACCTTGATTTAAAAAATAAATAAACAGATTCAAGGGGTTTTTATTGAGTTTTTCTATCTTATGCCTTTGGTGCATATGATAAGAAGTCAAATTGAGAAATATTTTCTCTAAATATACCCGGTGGCCGGTTTGGCCATTTTTAAATTAGATTATGAGGTTCATCTATTTCATTTTAGGTTTTCTTTCCTAATAAATATTTTTATTTATGTCTTTAGAGTTTAGACTACACAATAGAGGAATCATTTTTTTTTATTTTAGATCGAGTTTTCTCTCGACTTTAGGATCGTAACTCACTATATTCCACAGTCCACAAGTTTTATTTTCCAATAGTTTGAGAGATTATTCGAATAACTCAAATACTTGGGACCAACTGCTTAATTTGCCTTAAAAGTTCCAACCCCTAGTAGCCGCCGACCCCGTTTTCTTGACAGTTGAGAGTATTCAACATTCGACACCATTGCAATTCAATATTTCTTTAATTGCTATTGCATTTTGGATCTACCACTTCAGTTTTCTCATTGGTAATCGCCACAATCAGCTCATACATTGTTGTTCCTCTTCCTATTTCCGTGTATTTATTCTAACTCCCTTTCCATGAGATCAACACGTTTTATATGCTCATGATTCAGATTTTAAACTTTGCCTAGATTAGGGTTTAATTAAGTGGTTATATTTCACAAATTTGTGGACGATTTCTGGCTTCCCAATCATATTGGTGGTTGTGGTGCTCCATTCGGCGTGGAAGAGTGAACTCACATCGTTGCTTCTTTTTAACGCGCCAACTGTTTGATAAAATGTCTCAAAGAGAAGCGTTGAAGGCTTGTCAGCTTCTCACCTTTATTATCTGTATTCAAGACATATGTGGGTAGGAAATGAGTGAAAATCCATGTAGAACTGTATGTTTAGAAACCAATTAAGCTTATCAGTAGCTTGAAAACTAAATCCAACAACTGCTTCCTCTAGTGGTGGGTTCTGAAATTGGTTTGGTTTGATGGTTGGCAACTTCATATTGAAATTCAGTGTGCAATTTGTCATTTTTGATGGAATTTTTTTTCTAGGATCTTAGCAAACTTATTGGATTATTATGTGTGATGATTTCCGATGGAAATGAGTCAAATGACCAATCTTGCAACATTAATTTCAACTTACTGTTAGGCATTGAGTCATTGTCGGGATGTGCAGAAAAACCCGATACGACTGATACTGCACAAAAACACGACACGAAAAAACACGAAACCGAAAAGACAAGACACGAAAATGACACGAACCGTTAAAACACGACATTAAACGGTTCGGATACGGTTCGGGCAAATCCCCTTAAACAGCCGCTGCCCTCGCCTCTCTCCTCTCTCTCTCACGCAGGGCTGTCGCCTCTCTCTCACGCTCACGCACCTGCGACTCCAGCAACGAGAGGCTTCAAACTGTGGACACTCGACTCAAGCACTCAGCCTCGCCCTCTCCTCGCAGTCTCGCGGTTAGTCTCTCCCCTCCCCTCCCCTCCTCAGTCTCGACTCTTGATTCCTCTCGCGAGCCTCAGTCTCGCTCGCCCTCTCCTCTCGCTTGACGCTCGCCCTCTCGTTTTCGTTTTCGTTTCAGATCGTGCCGCCGAATCGACCTCATTCCTCATCCTCTCCCTTCAAATCTTTGAAGAGTGAAGCTCAGAAGCTTTAATTTTTATTGAGGAGGTCGGATGTAAGTTACACTTGCTTTGATTAACTTTGATGATTTTCAGTCTGAAATTTGGGGAAACATTTCGGTTAGGGATTTAGGGTTGATGATTTTCATTATCTCTCAGTGTATTACGACAGACAGCCTATTGTATGAATTTTTTTATTTTTTATTTTTAAAAAACAGATCCATTCCTTTAGAAATTGAGACCTTGTTTTCAAGTAATTCTTTCTGATCCAATTGGGATAGATTTGTCTCGGTTGATTGAAACTAAGATAATATCGGCTTGAGTCTACTAATTCTATTTGGACTTGTCTCTCACTCTCTTTGGAATAACGAGTTGGCTTAAAATCAATCAAATGCTATGAAAAATGTGTTTCGTGACTCATCTTTCATTTTATATGATCTTTTTCAGCAGTGACAGTATTGATTACATTAATTCACCACGTTGTTCATCTATGATAGAATCTAGGAGGAGAGCATTTGAAGAGCAATGGCTGGAAATGCAGCAAAAAATGTGATGAAAGCAGTTGGGGAGTATCAATATCCATGGAAAGAAAAGTTGGTTAAGTACAAAGACGAGTTGGCCAAGGGTGTCTGGGGCTATTGGGAGCTTGGAGCATGGAAACCCCTTGGCATCAGTGCCCGTCGCCGTGCTAGGATCCGGAAAGAAGTTATGCTTGCTGGAGAAGATTGGTCATTCGATCCAGAGAGGAAAGAGATGAAAGTCAAGAGGAAAGGCCACAAGTGCGACAGGGTAGCCGCTGAGAAGAGGGCGAATACTGCCCAGCTGATGCAGAAGATGCCGCAGATGCTGCTGGACTACAAGAAACGCAGGTGGGAGAAGAAGATGAAAGCAGAAGAATCAAAGAAGTAGATCTTTGGCTTCAAATATTTCTACATTATCTTTCTCAGGTATCCCAACATTTAATTGCCCCTTTTCAAGATTAACATGGTCATGTTACCCGCATATTGTCTTATCAATAGCTTATGACTTGTTTTCATGTCTCGAATTTGAATAATTTTATCTTTGTTGCAAAAAATATCTACAGTCACATGCCATTGTATTCCAATACAAACATGGAGAAACTCTTTGAATCTGTAGCATTGGTAGGATGCTTTCTTCAGCTGAGCTTTAGATACTTTCTTCGACTTTTGCAACTAATGAATAGCTTCAGATAATGGGTTATGCAAATCAACTTGGTTAGCTTAATGAATAACATAACAAGTATTCCACTGTAAAAAAAAATCTATTCATAATACAAGCAAAGAAAAAAATAAGAACATCCACAATAAATCAAGAAACCATTATCTTACTCCTAATCATTATATTTCTTTTATCTTCTACAAGGAAAATCATTTTGCTTCTTCAAAGCCCCTTCTCGAGGGGATTATGCAATCATTTAAAGTTGCTATTACAGCAGACACAATCTCCATATGAAGGATGTCCATGTCATTAGGTACAAAAGAACTTGTGAAGTTGTGATTAACGTTATGCAAAAGCAACTAAGCAAGAAACCAACACAAGGTGCACTGTGATTATCAAACTAGTTCAATATACATCTCTTTGTGTATAATGGGATCATACTGAAATGTTTTCTACATTGACACCATTAACATCCACGGAACCAGACAGATCTTGGCATACACTAGCAACAACATTGCTGTAGCCGTCAAGAGAAAGTCCTAGTGTCTGTATAGCTTGCACAAGATATGGCTTGACTTTTGATGAACAATTGGAAAGCACATTCTCACTAAGCCTCCGAGCAATGGGATCAACATTCTGAATAACATCAATAAAATTAAGAATCTCTGAACTTGTTTAGAACCCACAAAGCATTAGAAAAAAGTCTCACCTTATCATCCTTTTTCAAATATTCTAGTATAGAAGAAAGGAGTTCTGGAGATATGTCTTCACTTTCTTCCAGGACTAGGGTCATGATTGTCTCCATGGATGAATAGACTTTAACATGATGGAAATCCCTAATTAAAACAAGAAGTCCACATTAAGCTACAAATGATCGGTTATGTGTCGAATGAACACAGTCGAGTTTTCAAGTTATAGAAGATTTTTGCTGAAAGATGAACTTTGATGTGTTAAAAGCCATACAGGTAATATCCTAAACTGTTAAAATGCTTCTACAAGCCATTCTTGATTTATTGAAAAAAAAAATTCAAAGACACCCTATTTTACTACATAGCGATATGCCTATATCATTATGCACTTATGCCACTATTAATAAAATAATTACAAAAAACAAACAAACAAACAAAAAGAAAAAGAAACAGTTAATTTTATTATTAAAAATATTTTGGGGTCTGCATAATCCCGTTATGTATCAAAAGTAATCAGGAAATAAAAGGGTAGAAGAGTGAAGAGTATAGCTGAAGTGAGGAACCAAGGGAAGAATCTCAAGGCATTAGGCTGTGAGAGAGGGTTGTTCGGATGACTATCTGTCATCAATGGCAATCGTTTAGCTTATGCTGGGTAGTAAAGCCTTGGCCAAGGAGCAGGATGCTCTTTTGATGGCGATATTATCAATTCTAGGAACATTACCTTGTTTACTGTGAGCTTGTGTGCATTGATGCTTGTTAGATCTATTTGTAGATTTTAGAAAGGAAGGACTAGCGTCAGAAGCCTTAGATAAAGAGCATACCTTACTGATTTGAGGAAATGCTGAAACATTTTATTGTAACATCATCATGCAGGACCTAACTTTAGCAATAGTATCTAGCATTGTAATCCTTTTATTGTATGAACGACTAGATGTATCAAGAAGCTTCTCAAAAGAAGATACAATCAGCTGAAAGATCTCCTGCACACAGTTACAAGGAGATAAAACAATTAGAATAGACATATCAGTTGCCTATAAGGAAGGCATGGGGGTGAAACAGAAAGAAATTTACATTAGACAAGATCTTGACATGATGGAGGAGAAACAGAATATGAGAACCTTCATTTGGTCATCACTGTAAGGTGCCTCTGGAGCTGTAATCCTTGTTATCTCGCTAATGCAAGTAGCAACAGAAACTTTAAGATTAAAGGATGTATATTCAGCTTATTATTCACCAATAGCACGTAACAGAATACATCATTGTTACTAGCATTATAAAAAACAAAAAGAGAGAGAGAATAAGTGAATAGTTAGCCTCCTTTTGCTTATTTATATGTCAAGTAGTTTGCAAATGGACAAGAACCCAGTTCAGAAAGATTAGATAGTTTTATTGAGGATGATACAGGGTCATTTGGTGTTATGTACTAATTGGTGATAAAATAAGATACTTATCATTTGCAAGCTGTGTGCTGCCAAACAGACCTATTGGGGGGATGGTAATCAATCATATATTCAGCTTATTATTCACTAATAGCAAGTATAAGAACACATCAATTTTACTAGCATTATAGTTCAGAAAGAGTATTCAGCAAGATCTTCAACGGAAGGAGGAGGAGAAAGAAGCTGCATCCCGGCCTCCTTGAGCTCCTCTGCGATGTGTCGAATTCTTAAACAAACAACGAAGATCCCTGGATTATGAAGCCGTCCGTTCACTGCGAACCACGAGTTCGAAATCCCGAGAACACGATGAACAGATCACTTGCCACAAAGGAGAAATCCCACATAGCCCAGCCGGGGGGAGAAGACAAAAATCAGTACCGCTTTCAAGTGTCAACCGCAAGGGAGAGAGGAAAAATCCTCAACCTCGACAGAGAGAAATAGGAGACTGAATTAATGGGAGAAAAAAAAATTCCCTTCTATAATAATATAGCCGATTTTCCAAAATTAACCTAAAATATACAGTATTTTCCGAGTAACGAATGATTTCCGTTTTCCGCCCTCCTAAAAAGCTTAAATTTTTATTTCGCTCCATCATGATATAAGACATAAATTATGTTAGTAGTATTTGTTAGCGGGTTTAGCGACGTTTTTGTTAATAGATTATATTTTATTATATAAAAATAAATTTTTATATAAACATTAAAATAGTTTATTTGAAATTTTTAAATAAAAATTTTTAAACAATAAAAAAAATAACGACTTAAAATATGAGATTAAAAATTAATACGGAGTATAAATTTTGATAATAAAATTTTATTATTCAATAGATAATTAAGAATAAACTCTCAAATGTTTGGATCAGTTGTATTAAAAATAATTCTTTTTGTATCGTGATATTAAATTACTTGTCGATTTTTCTAACCTCTTAATGAAGACACGAATAATGTTTGGATCCAAAACATTGAACAAGCGAATGAAAGGAGAATGATGGTGCATGCATATAATACCGATTGAACTAAGCAAATTCAAATGGGCTGGGCTGGTGAGTCCTACAAATGGGCCCATTATGAGTCCATTGAAGTTAGTAGATGGGATCTTCTCCAAAACCTTGAAATCGGGGACATTGTGAATTGGGATCCACGTAGGCAGGCCAGACTTACTACAGTACTACCCACCACACGCCTCACCTAGATACGTACTCGATCTCTATACCACATTACCACCTAATATATTTGGATATATAATAATTATAAATACACAAAGGTGGTCGTATGTTTTTTTTTTATTAAGTAAAAATTCGGATGCGAACCGCTATCCGACAGCATCCTTTCGGATGAGGTCGATAAGAACTGGGTCAGTATTTATCGAGGGGATGGAGGCAACATGAGCAAGGTGTGCAACCTTATCTGTCACGCAGTTGCCGTTACGAAGGACGTGCGAAAACGAGACTTCGTAAAACCCTGTGAGTAGAGTGCTAATATCTGACATTATTAGCTCAATTTCCCATGGACATTTGGTTTTAGACTGAAGATGATTGATGATGGTCAGTGAATCACCTTCAATGATAAGGTTAGAGATTCTCATCTCGAGGGCCCTCTGAACACCCGCTCTTAATGCCAAGGCTTCGGACATTAAAGGGGATTGGTATCCAATAAGTTTACTTCCCATTGCTAATGATTGCCCTGTGTTGTCACGAATAATGTACCCTATCGAGCTTTGTCGTTGCCCCGAGGCGGAACCATCGAAATTTAGTTTCAATTTTCCAGTCGGTGGCCTTTTCCATTTCTCCTTCTTCCTTACACTCAAACTTTTCTTAGGGGTAATTAGTCGCCGCTGTATGTCATTGTTATCCTCATTGTTGTGCTTTTCTGCTGTACTCCATTCATTAAAAAACGAGTCGACAAGTTTAACAAACCCTTCTACATTTGGCATTTTTTGTTGTTGGAAAATAAGTTTATTACGAACAAACCATATGGTCCACAAGTGAAATGCCAGTTTCTTTTTTTGCTGTATATCAAGTAATCTATCTAATTTTGTCATTAATGAATCAATATCTCTTGATAATGTGATGTGGTCTGAAATTTTTGATTTGATTTTTGGTGATAAACTCGAACAACATAGTGAGTATTTGCATTCAAACAGTAGGTGAGTGGTGTCTTCTTCATGGTGATTGCACAAGGCGCAATAAGGTGGAATCGCAATTCCACATCGAGATAGCCGGGTAGCCATTGGGAGTCCATTATGACACACTTTCCACATGAAATTCTTAATTTTAGGTGGAACATTCAAGTTCCATATCCAGACATTGTTATCAGTTTTTATCTCTGTAGCTTTTGTATTAAATTTATATGCACTTGAAGTCGTAAACCATCCTTTTTTGTCCGGCCACTAGTACATTCTGTCTTGTATTTTACTTATCGGAAGGGGAATATCTGCTATCTTTTGTGCAGTACTACTCGGCATTACCGATCTAAGTTTTTCCAAATCCCATGTCCCATTTTGAATGTACTGGTCAACAGTTTCTTCCCAATTAATTTTGTCGGGTCAAGGCAAACAGTATGGATATTCTGAACTGGAGCCCACTTGTCTTGCCAGAACTTGATAGTATTCCTATCACCTACTGACCATGCTAGACCTTCCTTAAATGGCTGGATAAGTTTTCTAAGTTGCGTCCATTGCCATGAGGCATTTCCTTTTTTCTCAAACTTAAGTATTGGCGTTGATTTTAAATACTTATGGTTGATAATTTTGACCCAACTATTATCTGGTTCGGCTATAATTTTCCAAATAAGTTTCATTTGTAATGCCTCGTTCATTTCCTTCGTCTTTCGTAATCCCATTCCCCCTAGCGCTTTTGGTCTACATACTTTGTCCCATCCTATAAGGGGTTTATATTGTAGATCCTTATTCCAGAAGAACGTCCTATTGATTTTGTCAAGTGCCGAGTGAATTGACACTGGAAGCATGAAGCTTTGCATAGAGAAGAGTGGTTTAGAAGCTAAATTTGAGTTTATTAACACAGACCTACCGTGTTGGGATAATGAATCGGCCCTCCACTTTGATAATTCATTAGTTGTTTTACCAATAATTTCTTCAAAGGTGCTTTTGTTCACTCTACCATTAACAATCGGGCACCCCAGATACTTGTCCAATTTAACTTGCTTCGATATGTTTAAACATCCTTCAATGGCAGCTATTCGCGATGCGGGTATCCCTGGAGAGACTTGAAAGGCAGATTTATTGTAGTTTACTTTCTGTCCTGACAGTTGGCAGTAATCATCAATGATTTTCTTAACTTTTCCACATGCTGTCATGTTACCCTTTGCAAAAATAATGATATCATCAGCAAATGCCAGAAACGGGATTCTTGGACCAGATTGACCGAACCGGAAGCCAATGCTAGATTGGGTGAGGTTGGACTCTGAAGTTAGTTTTTTAGCGAGCACTTCTGCACCAAGAATGAAAAGGAACGGGGACATGGGGTCGCCTTGTCTTAAACCTCTAGAGGGTTTAAAAACCTCTGTGGGCCCATTATTAACTAATACAGAAAAGGAAACTGTTGTTACACATTCCATGATTAATTTGATAACATAATCACTGAAACCAAATTTTCTTAAAACCGCCTCTGTGAAGGTCCAATCTACTCTATCATAGGCTTTTTCCATATCCAGTTTAATAGCTAACCAACCATCTGTCCCTTTTCTCGACTTAAATGAATGGAAGATCTCATGTGGGATTAGTATATTATCTTGAATAGCTCTATCAGATACAAATGCTCCTTGAAACGGGTGGATTAACTTACCGATCACCTTCTTGAGTCTCTATGTTAAAATTCTTGATATAATTTTATATATTGTTGAGCACAGACTAATGGGTCTGTAGTCAGTAGTTTTAGATGGGTTATCACACTTTGGTAGTAGAGTGATAAACGTATGATTACTCTGTCGGAGAAGTCTACCTGAATGGAAAAGGGCTTTGACGGCTTTAATGACGTCGTTGCCAACAATGTCCCAGTATGCCTTATAAAATTCTGTTGTCATTCCATCCGGTCCAGGGGATTTATTTAATCCTAAGGACCAGACCGCATCTTTTATCTCACTATTAGATGGTTGTTGGATAAGAGTCCTATTTTCTTCTTCCGTAATAGCATGTGGGATTAGTTCTAGGTATTCATTAAGGAGTGTCGTGTTTATTTGTTCTTTTGAAAATCGCTTCTCGAAGTCGTTTTTAACTTCTCCCCTAATATTTTCTTCTCCTATAATCTGTGTTCCATCACTTGTCGTGATATGTCTTATTATTTTCCTATTTCGTCTCCCAGAAGCTACTCTATGAAAGTAAGATGTGTTTGAATCATTGAGTTTAAAATGTTTTGATTTTGCTCTCTGTCCCCAGTATTCTTTTTGAAATTGTAGTAGTTGTTCTTTTTTCTTAATCAGTTGTTTTTCAACTAAAATGTCGTTACCCGTTCTGTGTATAATATTTGATTGAATACTGATCAATTCTTTTTCCACTATTTGTATTTGACGAAAGACATTCCCAAAGGAATTTTTGTTCCACACCTTGGCTTGTCCTTTTAAAAGCTTTGTTTTGTACATTAATCTATACATTGCTGAACCAGTGCACCGGACTCTCCATGCTTGTTTGACAATGTTCCTAAAATCCTTCCTCTTTAGCCACATGTTTTCAAACTTAAATGGTGGAGGCGTAAATTCTCTTCCAGAAGTTAGACAGATAGAGATGGGACAATGATCAGACTCGGTGAACGCTCCGTTAAATGTTGCTAGGTCGGGAAATGTGTCAAGAAACTCATGTTGCACTAGGACTCGGTCTAATTTTTCCCAGATATTATCCTCCCCTTCCCTTTTTTTCCTCCATGTATATTGATTTCCCGAGGATGGTATCTCTAGAAAAGAGCATTGGTTTTTGAAATGATTTATTCTAAAGTATCTGGCTTGACTATTGATACTCCCCCAAGTTTTTCACTACTGCTACTAATTTCATTCATATCTCCTATCACTAAGCAAGGTAGGAGTTCACTAGTGACAACATTCGAGAACTCAGACCAGAAGGTGTCTTTATCAGATTCATGGGGGGGAGCATAGACAAAAAATAGTATTCCTGTGAAGTTTTTATCTAAGCATGAATATTTTACACGAATCACTCTCGGTAGCACCACATCGACCTCAATTGATTCATTTAGTAGAACGTTCTCATTCCATAATAGTCCTATTCCGCCCGTTCTATCATTCCCAACTGACCAAACAGCGTTACTGTATCCACTCGATTTCCAACTCTTATCTTTAGGAATTTTGTTTGTTCTAATTTCTGCAACTGCCATTAACGAAATGTGCTCATTTATGTGCATGACTCTAAGATTTGTCTAAATGTTCGGCTTTCCTAGTCCTCTAACATTCCAAAAACATGCTTTCATTATTTTATTGTGCAATCCGTCAGAAGCCGAGGGTGCAATGCTTCTAACAGAGACATATTATTCTCATTGGGGTTGTAGCAAGTATGTTCACGCCAACGAGGTTCAGTAGGTGCATGAACCAAGATGATTTTTCTCAACAAGTTCTTTGTGAGGTGGAAAAATTGAGAGTTTGTTGACACGTTACTAAAAACATTAATAACATGTTTTGCAAGAGTGAGTTTAGTCTTAGATGTTTCAACGTTAATCGTCATTTTAGTTCTACACATAATAAAATATACCTTGTGTTGTGGAGCCGAGCCTCTGAATGAAATACCATGACTATTGCATGTGATATTCCCGCATGGAAGGAAGCCAACACAAGTCCTCTTTTGTTTGGGATTATAAGTTACGTAGATGGAGATGATGATTACACTTTCAATAATCATACAGTAGTAAGTTTCAGTTGTCCCAGTTACACGAATACAAGGTTCCAACCAAGAAATTAGTGTACAACACACCCGGTTCAAATCAAGTTTGCAGTGAATAAGACAATAAGAGCTAGCCACGATGCATAATCTTCTATTCATTAGATGGTTAATTCCACCTTTACAAAGTAATATGAATGCCATAAGTCTTTGCTTCGATACTCGGAAGGAAGCGTTGTCACCTTTGAAAGTATTTACGATGAGCAAAAACCACCTTAAACTAAACCCCCCCCCCCCCCCCCCCCCCCCCCCCCCAATAACAAAATTAATAAGCTCAAAAGGGTAGCTAGTTAAAGAGATCCGCAAATTACACCCATTAATTGAGTATCAAGCTGGTGAGCACCAATGTAGATACAGCACCAAGTAATCCAGGCACAAACCAACAACGACCACAAGGCAGAAGGTCGGTTAGACATTGACACACGGAAGCACAACCAGGCCAGAGGTTTAACTACACTAGTGGTTGTGACAGAACCAACTTGAAGCCACCAAAAGGACCACCACAGTAGACAGGTAGACAAAGAGATCTTGAACACAAAGGAGGCCATGTGCCCAACATAAATCCATACACTCAAAATTGCCCTATTCATTTTATTTCGAAGAGAGATTTGGCCGATGGATAAGAGCATAATGACAGTGTACTTAGCAGACCCAAATGTAACAATTAATAACTGCGCATTTAGCCATAGGCGTCCCCAACATATTTTAGGAGGAAAATTTATAGGCATTAGATGGAATACACAATAAGATGCTCTAGGAGTGGTATGAACAATTGATAGCTTAGTAAATTTAGTGACAGGAGAATTGTCTATTAGCTCTAGAGAAGTCCTATTCAGGTACACTGATTGAAAACTAAGGGTGTCACAGGCCCACTCGGCACTATGGTACCAGCACCTAAAAAAAGTTATGAATGTTAACAAAGGTTGCTCAAACCAGTACAGGGATTCAAGAACAGCGTTGCACAGGATGACAGTAATCACAATGCAGGGGAAAAATAGATTCATATTGATGCTTCTATACAAGACAAATGTGTAGGCAGAGATAACAAGGCCATAGTTACACCACCATTTATCACCCTTAGAATTTCTACATTCTACAGAACAAGCTTGTAACCAAGGAATGTGAAAGCTAATCACACCAAGCACCATGTTTTCCTTAAGACTTTCATTTGAGCAATAAACACAGTAAGTTAAGGATTTGTGGTCCTGAAGAACAACTACAGACATAAAAAAGCCTATGCATGTCCACTGCAAATGATGAAAAACCGAAGCAGAACAAGCAACAATTCCCAACAAACACAAGCGATAACAGATGCACTCAGGCATTTCCACTGCACAAGATGAAGGACCGAAGCAATATAAACAAGGAATCTCATCAAAGACCAACAGAAAGGAAAGATTACAATTGTACCCAAGTAAAGTCGGATAGTAGACAAGGATGGTGGAAGTATTCTCATCTTGGCTGGGATAGACACGCCATTATTATCAATCCTCAAATCAAACCAGAAAATTGCAACTGTAATGAACAGACAACCACCAATCAAGGGTTTCCACACATACCTAATTTGTTTCCAAATCTCCTTGTCATCCATGAGATCATCATAGATTTCTGCACAAAAGGACGGGTTAATCACAACAGTCTTCTCCTGATCTCGGTCTAGAAGAGCTAACATGTTCTCCCTATTGATTGTGCGCCTTTTGTACTTCTTCTCAAGAATGGATTTTGGCTTGAAATCTTGTTCCTCAGTAGAGCAATACTGCTCCGTAGCGAGTTTTGTGCCCTCCGACAATTTAGGGCCCTTTCGGGGGATAGTCTTTTGGGAAGCAGGATCTTCTGCTCCCAATGGTTTTTCTCCTTTAACTCCTCCAAGAGGAGCCATGACATTCACAAGGAAAAGATGTAATTTAGAAAAATAGGTAGTATATAGTAGAAAGTGAGACAAGGAATAGAAAAAGAGCGTAAAGGCTCGGATTTTCAAATCCTAATTTTTCGGAAAAAGAGAATTAAAAATGAAATTAAATCGGTTTTAAAACTCGTTTAGCGGATTCCGACCGAAAAATAAAATTTGACAAATAATTTCCATCATTTTACCTCGAAAATTTAAAATAATTGTCGGTTGACGATATCCTTGTCGATTTTAAAATTCTAATTGATCGAGAAAGGGAGAGTCGGGGAAAACTAACATTCGAGGATTAATTTCGGGATTCGAAATTTACGTATTCGGGATTTATTTCCGGGTATTGGTTACCCAATTCAACACACAATTCCTCAACCACTTCTATCACTCACCTTACCCTTCAAATGAACCCATCACTTTCACCTACTCCCCATCACCATCGACACCCCCTCTCCTCTCTTTAAAGCTGAGCCAAACACACCCCTGCCTCCCCGCTTTCACCATCGTTGAACATCATCACCATCGTCTCCTCCTCCTTCTTCCCTCCTTCCGCCTTGAGCCACCAGCGGAAGGTCCCGCACACCCCTCGGAGTCGCCAGGGGCTGCCAACGCCGCCACCAGAACCATCGACGAGCCACCACGACCCTTTTTCCTCTGTTTTGGCAAGCTAACTTCCGGTAAGCCGTTCTCATCCGTTTTCGATCGGAATTGTTCCCGAGCTTCACCATCACGCTCACCAATATGCGGTGCAGGACCGACAAGCCATCGCGAGCCACCGAAGACGCCCAGAACTCCGATCGAGAGCTCCGAAGTCGCGAAAAACCCATCTCGGTGAGCTCCGAATTTATCCTCGTTTCGATTCGTTTTTGGGTCCTTTTCAATGCTTAGGCTAGTCGGGAGTGAGCGAGGGCTGAGTGCGGGTTGATCGGGTGAGGTCGAGAGCTCCGACGATCGTCGGAGCTCAGTCGAATCGGTGAGCGGCGAGCGAGCGTCGAGGCGAGCGCGAGCAGGCGAGGCGAGGCGAGGCGAGAGCAGGGCGAGAGCTGTGGGAGGTGCGAGCAAGGTCGAGCTGGGCGGGGCCACGACGGCCGACGAGGTGCAGGCGGCGAGGAGCTTCCGTCGTCGCCGGCGTCGAGCTGCATTGGCCATGGGCGGGAGCGTCATTTGAATTTGATGAAGAGGATGATGCGTGGGCCCCTTCATTATTTATTTATATATATATATGTTATATTGTTATATTATTATTATTATATTATATTATATCGGTTCGGTTTGGTTCGATTCGGTTTGGTTCGGTTGGGATTGGTTCGGTCGAGTTAACCGGGTTATTTATGTAATTGGTTGCGGTATTTAAAATACTATAATATTATTCGGGAATTTAAATATAAAATATTATTTTGGAAATTTTATAAAGGGGTGGTTTATTAAATAATAAAGGGTAATTAAAATATCATATTATATTATTTGGGATTTAAAATATATTATTTGGACTTGAAGATTTAAAAAGGATATTGTCGGATTTACATCGGAAAAGGAATTTGATGAGCGTTTTCAAGGATCGTAATTTATAACTAGTTGATTCGGGTTTTAAAGCGGTTTTGGGACTAACTCGGGAATTATATGATCGGTGACTAACTAGCATGATTGATGTGAATGGTTGACTAATATCATGATTGGTGTGTACTAATGGCATGATGAAGTGTTAGACTTGTGTATCGTTAAATTATTCTTTTGAGATATGATGAATATGATGAACTTAATATATGTGATATGCAGATTATTATTGCGGATATATTGTGGTGAATACATAAATGTGGCTGAATGGAATGATGAGAATGATATGGTCTTGTGGAATGTGGCAATATGATGAATGGTTGAACTTGACGGAACGATGATTGCGATATAGTTGCTATTCTCGTTGGATGATATGCTTGAGTGCTTGGATGATTAGATGTAGACTTATGTATGTGTTATGATATGTATCTAGGTGATCTTTAATCTATCGCAATGCTTGCCTTGCTGTTCTGCACCGCCAGGTAAGTTCCTAGAGCTTACTCAGATTGATTCCCATTTGCATGTAATCATAGGATATACTAGGTGCTTGCATTCATGATCAGCATGCCATGTAGTACCATGCTAGGTTGCATTGATCATTGAGCATTCTATTTCTTTATGCGTATGTAAACAGAACGACCGTTATCTGTGAAGTAACTAGAGTCTTTGCTAAGGTTATAGGATGGCCCAGTCCCATCGGGTCCCGTCCTGAGTCAATCGAGTCATGGAACTTCCTTTACTTATATTATGAGCTGCCTGCGGGCTTTATTGTGGATACGGGTTGGGCATGCGTGCCGCCCGATTATAATGGAATGCATTCACGAGCTGGCCAGTCTCTGCCCTATCGGAAGGGGGTGGAGGTAGGAGAGGGATATACCAGTTGGTATTTTGTGCTAAGGCCTTATTATTATTATGCACTTGATCATAGGGGCATGTTAGTGTGTTAATATTCCGTCTTGCATCTAGAAGCATCTTTATTAGGAATAGCGTATATGGTATGATTACAGTAGGACCTAGTCCTGTGGGTGGGCCTCAGTCTGATCCCACGCCCTGTATTATTTTTTTTAGGTATGTCATATGTGTAATGATGCTGATTTGGCTCCATAACCGCGGGTTTTGACATGACGGAAAGGGAGAGTTGAGACTTTGACTTCACTAAATTATTAATGATTTAGATTTGAATATTTGGCTTATGTTTTGACCCGGCTCTGCCGTGGCACACCCATTGTATTACACTTTGCTTCCGCTATTTACATGACCACCGTTTTCCGCGCTTCGAATTACGACAGGTACAAGGGACTTTTCTTGGGTTTCCAACGATCCTTTCGAATTTGGGTGCGAAATCCCTCTTTAAAAGCGAAGTTGTTGATTTCAAACCTTCAACCTGTACTCGGGGCGTAAGATCCTAACGAGGGGTTTAATCCCTCAAAACGTAACCCGGGAATCATAATCCCGGGCCGTTACAAAGAGAAGAAGATAAACCCACCAGTCCACCGAATTCCATAAAAAGAGAGAGGCGAAACAGATAGTGAGAGAGCGAATCCAGCAGGAGAGCAAACGAAACCTCCCGACTGAAAACTTGTTGCATAGGCGGAACCTGGCCACTTCACCCCAACAGATAGGATCAGGATCGTTTGCTGCCATGAGCTGTTTCCCTTTGCCAACTCCGATTGGAACCATAAGAAATACATATGCAGAAAAATAGAAGGGGATTAATCCGTTTTGCTTAATTGAAACTCTACTGATAATTTTATCAGTGGAAGTAATTAACTCTGAACTACTCCGAACATGAATAAACAAGCAGGCACTATAGACACTCCACCTGAAACAAGAGTATACAAACTTTTATAGGCGGATGGTAAAACACATACTTTGAAATCTCCAAACACCCTTAGTTTGAAGATTGATTTTAAAAAATTTTTACTTAAGTAATTTTTAGCCATTATATAGTTTAATCTAAGAGTAGGAACAATCAGCAGTGGCATTGGGACCTTAGTAATAGATTTGTGATCCATTAGATCTAGCCTAGATCTAATTAAGACCACCCAGTGTAGCTTAAGAAAGTCATTACCCCATAAGGTTGTTTTGTTCCCATAACTAGGAATAAACGGATTATCTATCAAGCAGTTGACAAGAACCTTAGTCACCTCACATGGTATAAAGGTAAAGGTTATGCGAGCTAATATCAAACTATAGCATTTGTAGACCAGGTTCTTCTTTCCCCAATATGACATAAAAACCCAAAGACCACTGCATAATTCACCACACATCCTACCTATAAGGTGAGTCACCACAAGATTATAGTCAAAGGTAGTCCTCCATATTTTAAGATAGCAAACTGAGCAAAACCATAACAGCAAACCAAAAGTTCCACGACACCCTGACCCAATATCATAAAGGCTAGTAATTGGATATCTAATGAAGAATAGAAAGCTTTCCAATTTACATAGTAACCACATATCGACAAGAAGCAGATTACACTTGACTAATAGCTTTCGACAACCTTGAACTAACAGGAAGCACCTTGCACTTAAGACATAATTATAAGCCAGTAAACTATATTCAACCAAATCACATCTCAAACAATACTATTGGACACATACCTTACGTTTTTCTGAACCTCTTTGGCCACTATAGGGTCACCACTAAAAGCTGTGATTAAGGAGGATTGGTAGAAAGCAAATATATTCACCTGAACTCGACTTAGCAGGGCTAACAACTTCTCCCTATTGAATGCACGCCTTCGGATTTTCTTCTCTGCTAACGGTTTCGGCTGGGATTTTTGTTCCATATTTGAGCAATGGTGTTTCCCATTGAGTTTAATGCCCTTCGACAATTTAAGGCCCTTTCGGGGGGTAGTCTTTGACGGAGCAGGATCATCTGCTACCAATGAGTTTTTCCTTTTGACAGCTCCAGGATCAGCCGTCAGATTCACAAGAACAAGAAGAGAGTTAGTCAAGTAAAGGGTATTCATAAGCAAGTAAAAGAAACCGGAGAGAGGAGGGAAAAGAAGAAACCCCCTGCAGATGAACACCCGAGACCACACAACCGATTCCTCGTTGCAGAGAGGAAAATCGGCCACTTCGAACCAAAATAGATTGGAGCCCGAAAGCATCAGCCAACAGATCTTCAAGCTCCGACCAGAACATGGCGGATTTGGCCACGGCGGAGGACGAGGAGACCAGAACCGCGCCCGAGCCACCATCAAGAGACTCAACACCTTTCCCGCGAGACTCCGATTAACCAGAAGAGCCCTAAGGCTAAATCAACAAATTATCCCCAATTTTGATAGATCATAACAGTCCTCACCCAAAACTCTATCGCAGAGCACCCCGAGGTACCCGCCGACGAGAGATTGACAAGGAATAGGGTCATCATCAATTCGGAGAGGGTAGAACAAAAACTCAGACTGAATTTTGTGCTGGGTATGGTTCAATTTTCCAATCACTCTAGGGCTTTTTCGGATGAAATTGTACTCCAAAACAAAGAGGGCGGAGTCAAGAACGGGGTTCCCAAAAAGAGAGTTTCTCTCTCTTGTTTTCTCTCTCATCGTTTTTTCTTTCACATTGCTAGTTGTTTAATCGTTGAAGCTGTGGTCGTATGTTGACGTTGCTAAGATCATTTGTTCAACGAGTCCAATTTATTTATACCTTCTAAATTAATAATTCGGATTATTGATATTTAGCATTTTTATTGCTTCTTTACCGCACTCACCTCTCTTTATTTATTTATATTATTTGAGTCTCTAAATAGCAATCTCTAAATCAAAATGAAAAAAAAATATGAATATCCAACCTTAGTTCTAAACCCTACTTCATTGTGAATTTATAACGATACGTCACTTATCTTGTACTCTATAGCATTCAGGCGATAAGATGAAGAGTTGGAGAGAACATCCAATTTTTGAAAATGTAAGCAGATATATTCCTTCCTAGTTTATACACTTGATAGCATTTTTTTAATCTTATATTATATATATATATAATATGTAATGTAAGAAGATATCATAGTTGTCCAAGTTGTCTTCTTAATTCAAACCATGAATGCCTACACTTGGCCCAACAAACTAATTAGATACATGGACCGCATATATAATCATTTGGTAAGCTTTCAAGTTGCAACCCACAAATTGACACTTTTATAATTCATGATTCATATCCCCTCTTGATTATATAATTATTATACTTTTGCCGATATTATGCCAATTTGTTCTTTGTTTTTGGCTAAAACGAAACTCAAGAAAAAAGATAATGACAAGAAACAAGTTCATTAAGCACAAAAATTAATTAAACACGAACAGATAGTGAATCATTCAATTTTTTTTAAATAAATATCCTACATAAATTGGGCCTTTTAAAAATACTTAATTGAAAAATAGTTTTTCAATTTAAATTCCCGACTTATACTGAGTTATACTTAAATGCATAGATTAGATAAATGGTTAGAAACATTAGAGATAAGAATGAAACTAAATAGAAAGTTTGGGATCACATATGAATTTTATAACTTGTCATAAAATTTATTTATTTTAGTGCGTTAACATTTAGAAAAGACAAGAATGATAACTTAAACAAAAAAAAAAAGACATCCACCCTAAATTACCGATTTCGAATACAAAATAAACTTAAAAAAAAAAATTATATAAACGCCAATTGTAAGACAAAAATTTAATTTGAAAAAGGGGAAAAACTTAAAAGACACGTATAATGTGAAGTCAATGGAAGGTTAAGTTTAAGGCGGGACCCACAGTGAACCGGGTCAAACAAGGCGCACGTATATCCACCGTCAAACAAGATGACTTTTAATGGAGGATCATCATCCTTGATGATGATCCATCAAGAGTGCTCTCCTACTAATCAACGTGATAAAACAAACCCCCCACCCCCAACATCTCAATCCACAGAATTTTTTGCAGACATACCCCTTTTTTCACAGTTGCCAGTTCTCCCCCCCTTTCCTCTCACATGCAATTGGAATTACAGGAAAAAGATTCGCCCTGCCATAAATACCCCCACTGATTGCTCTTGAAAGCTCCAAACTCCCCCTCTCTTGTTTCGAGCTTCTCCAATTTCATCTTCTATATCCCAAGATCGTTGACGATCGCATTGACCTGTGCGAGTAAACCCTAATTCCGAGGTACTTCCCTTACCAGATCCGTCGAATTCATGTCGGAGAATCCGAATCCGCCGGCGAGGAGGCCGACGCCCTCGGTGGTGAGGCCGACCAGCTCCGTCCTCCCCCACGAGACGCCTAAGCTCCGAGAGCACTACTCGATCGGGAAGAAGCTTGGTCAAGGTCAGTTCGGGACGACTTATCTTTGTACGGAGAAGGCCACGGGGTTGCTCTACGCCTGCAAGTCGATCCCGAAGAGGAAGCTGATTTGCAAGGAGGACTACGAGGATGTGTGGAGGGAGATTCAGATAATGCACCATTTGTCTGAGCATCCGAATGTGGTGAGGATCAAGGGGACTTATGAAGATACTGTGTTTGTGCACCTGGTTATGGAGTTGTGTGCCGGTGGAGAGCTCTTTGATCGGATCATAGCCAAGGGGCATTACAGTGAGAGGCAAGCCGCTCAGCTGATCAAGACGATTGTTGGTGTTGTGGAGGCTTGCCATTCCCTTGGGGTTATGCATAGGGATCTCAAGCCTGAGAATTTCCTCTTTGCCAGCTTTGATGAGGATGCTAAGCTTCAGGCCACCGATTTCGGCCTGTCAGTTTTCTACAAGCCGGGTTGGTTCTTGATCTTCATCGATCTTCTTGATTTCTGGAGTTCTTTTCTGCCTTGAAATTGATTGGTTTTTGTTGTGGAATTCTGAATTTGAGTTTGAAGAAAAGATTGGTTCTTTATGCTAGGTAGATTACCTTTGTTTCCTTTTTTTTTGGGTGTCTTTTTGCTTTAAGCCATGATCTTGAATTTTTAGTTATAGAGCAAGGTTTTGATGTATGCATTGGTTATCTGATCTGCTTTAGAAACACCAATCACATTCTTTCTTACTAGAATGCATTCAGGCTCAATTCATTATTTTAGGTCAGAATAGAATTTAGGATCTAAAAGAAAAGGTGAAAACAAGTGTATAAATTAGAGTTAGGCAGCTGCAGAAAACTTGGTGGTCCCTATATTTATTGTATTGGTGGGTAAGTATAGAAAAGTGAGTATTGAGGATGACTCTTGTTCTTCACAACAGGGTAATTGCTTTTGATGCCTCATAAAGACTTCAATTTCATTGCCAACCTTCTCATCTATTCAAGTATTTGTGGTCTCGCAAAGGCGTGCTGACTGCTGAGTAGTGGAAACTTCATTCTCTTGTATGATTACTGATTGATTTTTTTTTTGGTAGGCCAATACTTCAGTGATGTGGTTGGAAGCCCCTACTATGTTGCACCTGAGGTGTTGTGTAAGCGTTATGGACAGGAAGCGGATGTATGGAGTGCTGGTGTTATCCTTTACATCTTGTTGAGTGGGGTTCCCCCATTTTGGGCTGGTAAAAATAATTAGAAATTTGCACTTTCATTTCACTCTATGTCATTCTCTAATTACCTTGCATCATTCTCTTGATCAATCATTTCATTATATTCAGAGAGCGAGACAGGGATCTTCAAACAGATTTTGCACGGGAAGTTAGACTTTGATTCTGAACCATGGCCTAGTATCTCAGACAGTGCAAAAGATTTGATTCGTAAAATGCTTACGAGAGATCCAAGAAGCCGGCTAACTGCCCATCAAGTTCTCTGTGAGTCTGACTGCTAATATGCTTTGCAACTCTTGTTGAGCTGTCGTTATGGTGGTTCCTCTTTATCACTAAGTTTTCTGAAGTTAGATTTTCTCTATTTTACAGGTCACCCTTGGATTGTGGATGACAGCGTTGCTCCTGACAAACCTCTGGATTCAGCTGTTTTGTCACGCTTGAAACAATTCTCCGCAATGAACAAACTTAAGAAGATGGCATTGCGTGTATGTAGTTAATGCTATCACTCCTAATGCTTTACACTTTACATTAGGTTTATGAGCTCAGGAGTCATTATTTTGTTTGTTTGATGTCGACAAAGCAATATTGGACCATGCCTTGGAAATCAAGATCAACTTAGATTTGTAACTAGACGGTTTCATTTTAGTAGCATGTGACTTAGGAGGCAATTTTCTTATACTCACCAAGTGACAGACTGACAGTGTTAATCCATTTTGTGAGACTGTAAATGATGGACGCTTTGTGTTTTACCCCTTTCATTTCATTTTGTAGGTCATAGCAGAAAGACTCTCAGAGGAAGAAATTGGTGGTTTAAAGGAGTTATTTAAGATGATTGACACAGACAACAGTGGGACAATAACATTGGAAGAACTCAAAGTGGGATTGAAAAAAGTTGGATCTGATTTGGGGGAATCTGAAATCAAGGCTCTTATGGATGCGGTAACATGAAAATTCCGACTGCATTTATATAGCTCCATTGACTACCCATTATTATGAAGAGCAGTGGTTTAGATCACTACAAGTGTACTAATTCACTCTTGTTTTGTTTGACAGGCTGATATCGACAACAGTGGAAGCATTGATTATGGTGAATTTATTGCTGCCACCCTGCACATCAACAAGATTGAGAAGGAAGATAACTTGGTGGCAGCCTTCTCTTACTTTGACAAAGATGGTAGTGGCTACATAACCATCGACGAGCTTCAACAGGCGTGCGCAGACTTTGGTCTTGGAGATGTTCATCTTGATGAAGTTGTTCGAGAGATTGATCAGGACAATGTAAGTTCAATATCACTTTCTGCAACACCTTGTTTCATCCTACCTTCTGTGCATTTAGCCAAAAAAGCCTGAATGTGCTGTGGTACCATTTTCATGAACCTGCGAAATTGAGTGAATCGGAATCATTCAGAACAGGCTAAATGAAATAAGAAGTGCATGTAAATTGCTTTCAGTTATCTTGTTGGTGAAAATCTTCTTTAAAAGCACATGACATATTGTCATGCTGCATATGATTATATTTAGACAAATTATGCATACCCCAGAGACTAAAAAGGATAGCCAGATGAGGTAGATGACTAGAGTATATTTTTCGGTTTTGACAGGATGGGCGGATAGACTACGGAGAGTTTGCAGCAATGATGAGGAAGGGGGACTCTGGAATAGGAGGAAGGACCATGAGAGGCAATCTTAACTTCAACCTAGCCGATGCCTTTGGAGTAGGCAGTGCTGCTGATTCTTCGGAACCGAGTACCAACTGAGGATGCCTGTATATTATACAGGCCAGGATTATGACGTTTTGTGACCTTCAGCAGGAATTTGTATGAATGATTCAGCCTCTGTGTCTTCACTCTGTTGGTTTTGGCAACTCACAAGGCATAGATAGGGTATTTTTGAAAATGTGATGTGAACTTATGTATTGAAAAGTTTAAAAAACTGGTTCATTTGTGTCATTGCTCCGTATTATTTGTTGTTCAGTCGTTCTGTATTTTTAGTGTTAGGGTGTTTTTAGTTTTTCAAAAATTATTTGTGTTATTAATTTAAAACTATTGTAAATACTCCGGTTAATTGATGGGTGGTAAGTTGTAAACCTTGAAATGCAGCGCAGGGTGTGGTGTATGTAAAAGGTCTCGAAACTAGTTGTTGAACAGCTCTCGATATTTATTTAGAAAAAGTTTGAAATTAAGATTGACAATGACAACTATTAGGGCTCGATTAAATTTTGGAAAGGTAAAGGGAAAGAAAATATATATAGTCCTTTTATAGTTTAAGATACATTGTTAAAAAAATTAATTATTATTATCCTTTCCTTCCAACTTTTCATACAAACTTGGTTTTTGTTTCTGCTTATTTCAATCACTCATTTGATCAATGGATAACCATTTTTCTCTTATCTAGATATATTTTCCTATACAAAATTTATTTTCATTCCGTTTTTGTTGCATGCTTATACCAAACAAGCCCTAAATAACAAAACTGTGGGGGTTTATTTGCAAAAACCACACAGGTCTGTCTTTGCAAAATGGTACTAATTCTGCAAAATTGAAGGGTTGGGAGGGCAGTATAGTAAAATCAGGGCGGATAGGATAAGACTTTAATAGAGATGGAAACGCAGGAAGGAGGAGAAGGAGAAGAGCCTCCGGAGGATAGAATCAGCGAAAATGGCGGCACCAACGCTCGGTTTCGGTTCGCTCTGTTGCACCACCAGTCGAAGCTCCTCACTTTCTCTTCCTCTCTCCCCTCCTCGTCCCTATCTTGTCTCCTCCTTCTCTCAGAGGCCTTGCCTCTTCTCTCTCTCCTCCGCCTCCCGCAGACCAAACAATGCATTGTCTACCGTCGCCAAATTCGCCGAATCGGAGGCGCCGGTGCTGGAGGCTGATTCGCCGCCGGTGGAGGTGCTCGAAACCGGAGCTTCTTCGGCTGCTGAGGCTTTGGAAGTCGTTGAACCCGCGCTCCCTGCTCCCAAGCGCGAAGAGATTTTCGCTGTCGTCATGGTGAGTAATTTCTCCAAACGCTACATTCGATTAGATGTATTCAGGTAATTTAGTTGATCGAATGATTGATTGAATCTATAGCCTTTTGTTTTAAGCCTAATTTTGTGTAATTGATTGCCTTTTGAGCTTTTTTATTGTGTTCTTCTGAGAGTTTATGTGGATCTTGCTCCTTTTTTCTCCTTATTTGGCGCATTTAGGTTGGTTCTCGTCAGTACATTGTTTTCCCTGGGCGATGGATTCACACTCAAAGGCTCAAAGATGCAAATGTCAATGACAAGGTACTGGATTTCACACTGTACATTGTTTTCCATGGGGGTGGTGTCATGTTAGTTTAAACTTTCGTTTCGTCTGGTTTGTTGATGGCCTATTAGGATTATTTTACATTAAGGATGTTGATGCTGCTAGCTAGGCTTATAGTTCTATCTCGAGTTAGATATTGGATGGATCAATTGACAATTTGATGATCAATTTTGAGGCTAGTAGGTAAACTCTGTTGGTCACTCACCACCATCAAACCAGCTCTTGAGCTTAAACATCTGTCCTCTTTTATGCTTATTTCAGCAAAGTTTAGTCTTAGCTTAGTTGAAAATCACTACACACTAGTTTTACATGTTTTCCTTGAATTTATTTCTATTGTATATTGATCTCTTGCAGTTGTTTATTTATTCATTTATCTGTAGATCATTCTAAGCAAGGTTTTGCTGGTGGGTACAAAAACCAGCACCTACATTGGTAAGCCTGTTGTTACTAATGCTGCTGTGCATGCTGTAGTGGAAGAACAGGTATTTCTAGCCCTCTTTTCATCCTATTCTTTTTTTTTAAAAAAAAAATCTTCCATCCACCTTCCTCATCTTAATACAACATGGAGCTGGTAATCTAAAAATTCATGAATTTTGATGTTTGTTATTCATAATGCAGTTGCTCGATGATAAAGTTGTCGTCTTCAAGTATAAGAACAAAAAGAAATACAGAAGAAACATCGGCCACCGACAGGTATTGGCGTATTGCCTAGTTGTAGTTGCTTTGTTTTTTTGTTTTTGTTTTTTCAAACGAATGTAGCTAAAGATTAGCTTGGTGCTGTGCAGCCTCTTTGAGATTCCTAACATTTTGATTTTTATCATCTTTGCTGCTTTAAATCTCTTAATTGTTGGTGCAGCCCATCACTCGTATTAAGATAACGGGGATCACAGGCTATGAAGATTACCCTGCACGGACCTTGGAGTCTTGAAGGAAAGCAAGTTTTGAAGCATCAGACAATCCATTTCTTGTAATTCTGTATTTCTTTTAGGAGTTCTTGAGTATGTATCTTTGTCTTCAAGAAGATATTCTGAAAATATCATGGAAAGGGTTTAAAGTTGAACTAGGCACCCACACAAGTGTTCTCAATCTCGTATCGCTGTGCTTAAGATTTAGTTCCAATGACAGGCATGTCTGTTAATGAAATTGTATTGATGATTTTGCTCTTTATATTAGATATGTTCGCTTACAGCTATATATAATTTCATAACTAGCAAGAACACGGAAACGAGGAGAATTCAAAGTCATTTAAGGGTATATAATTATGCTAATTTTGCATGCTTTGTAAGTGCAATCGTACAATGAGCATTCCACAAAACCCAACATTTTTTTTGTTTTAAATGCAATTGGGTAAAGCTTTCACTCTGGTGCTTCCATGCTGTATGTGGCACAATGGGTATCTCACTTCAATTAGACACAACTATAAGAAACACGAGAACAATGACTTCTCCTCGTGCTTTACTTGTATCATTATGTCATCAGGTTTGCTTTGATTGCGCACTCGAGAGTTCATCACCAGGTTCCCGATATCAATTGAGAAAGACAGCAATTTCAACAGCGTCAACAGCTTTGATGCCTCTATTCATATGTTCGCTTCCTCTTGATTAAAGTGGGGAAAATGATGATAGATCCAATGAGGAATAGAATGGTAAGGGTCTTAAAGTCGTATAGATCTTTGACTGACTTCAGCTCTCCGAGGGTAAGACCAGCCTAATAACCAAGTAGCAAAAGCCAATGTCAAAATGATACCACTAAACATCATCTGCTAATTTTATCCCAAAATGAAGCCACTAAATGCAACGAGTAATCACCATTCTTGGTGTTGCATACAAAAAAAGGTAAGACAAACATGCAAATGCAATTTTTCCCTAGTGAATTCATGATTATTGAGAAACTCAGGATACTGGCTTACCTTGACAGTGATAAAAGAGGCTGGTACAAGTCCTACCACTGTTGCCAGAAAGAACACATGAAAAGGTATATCCACAATTGGAGATGCCAAGTTGATAAACAGATTGGGCAAGGAGGGAGTAACCCGCAGAAATAGCATATAATTCAACAGTTTCTCCCTATGTTTCGCAATCTGAAGAAGAAGCAAACACATGCCATTAAGCCAATCACAAATGAAACACAACAATCTAGCCAAATACGGAAAAACAGTTAAACTTAAACGCTTGACAGAATACCTCTGCTTGGAAAAATCTCAACTTTTCAGGCCATATCCAGCTAACCAATGGCTTGCCTATCAATTTTGACAGAAAATAGCAGGACGATGCTCCAGCAGTAGCGTTAAAAACAACCAAGATGAGACCCCTGAATACGCCAAACAGAGCTCCGGCCAACAGTGACAGGAATATTGTTCCAGGAATCATGAACGTCTGCATGAAGATATACGTTGAGCAGTAACCGAGAATGAATGCTGCCGGATGATCTTGTGCATACATCGCAAGATTTTCTCTGAAGTAAAAAACAATGAAATTTAAATTACAAACCACAGCATGCAGGAAAGGGCAGTACATTTATGATTATAAGTTTATAACTAACAGCAAAGAAAAAGACTATAATGGCACACAGTGAACAAGAAATCCATACATTCCATAGAAGCTCTCATACATAGATGGCTCGAACATTCGAGTATATTCTTTGTCAGGTGGTGAAAGGCTATACAGAACCTTTCTGAAAGACCAACACAATCTAATCTAGTCACCTGATCAATAGTCTTCACCAATCAGCACTAACAATCTCCTGAATTGGTAAATCCATAGTCAGCCCACAAATCTCATACTCACTCTAGTAATCCCCTAATCCACTGAACCTCCCTCCGTCCCTCAGTGTTTTGCCTTTACACTTGAGGGAGATTCGACTCTTACAAGTTTCGATAATATGCCTAGCACATTCTTTCGGATTACATGAAGTATTTCAAAATATCACTCCATTCCTAGCTGCCCATGAAGTAAATCAAGGCACAAAAAAACATCAACTTAATTTGGAAATAGCACGATCTTCTTGCACTCTCGCATTCCTGCGCAAACCAATTTAACCACCCTCCAATTGACCCTCTCTTCTGATCAATCCCTATCCATCTCCAAACCTCCTACTGCATATCCAGCAGCATGGGTCATCGGAACCAAAGATGAGCCTTGCCGTAGTAGCTCAATCACTTTGGTAACACTAACACCATCCATCACAAACAACTTACAAAGTTTTAAACCTATTCTATAAAACTCAACAACAGCTGAAATTGGTATTTAACCATCTGATGAATTAACAAAACTAAATAGTAAATATCCGCCTCAAAACAGGCAATTTCACTGATGAATGATCATTTAATCAGACCTCTCTACATAATATTTAAATCAAAACCACAAATCGGAAGGAAATGAAACTCAATCTGATAATCGAGGGAAAAAATTGACAATGAACACACATACTTTAGGGTTCGAAGATCGGATACGGTGCGAGGCAGCTTAATCTGCCCGTACTGAGAGGCCGGCATTGTCCAGAAGACACAAGACAAACCAACGAGGAAGATCAAGATGACTGCCATGGCGGCCGCCATCTCCCCTCTGGTCAAGGGAAATTTGGGATCGAGCTTGTGCTCCTTGCTACTCGGCGAATCCTCCAGCTTGGAAGCGCTCTCCTCGTCTCGTCTCCCATCGTTCACAGTCAAACTCCTGGAAGCCACCATTGCTGCCTCTCACAGGCTAAAAAACTGTTCCTCACTTAGATTGATTAAGCTGCCGAATAACTCGAAATCTCGATCATCCCACGCGATCAATTCCCCTCAATTGACTGGATCCGAAAAGAGAATGCGAAATCAGAAGTTGATCGGGCCTTAATCTTCAAAGAAAGCTAAATTCCTTGAAAGAGGTAAAATACGAATACGAATCAGAAGATTTCTTCAGCGGGACGATCAAAACGGATTGATATGTTTATAGTAGTCGCAATCTGGTAACAGCAGATACCTTCCAAATTAGGGTTTTTGCAATTGGGGAGAAATTCAAAATAAGAGATTTGACAATAACTTGGGTTCCAATTGGGGTTTTTTATAAAGGAAGACAAGCTGGAGAACAGAGGGAGATGGTGGGATTAGGTTAAGGTTTACCCACAAAAAAGGAGAAAACAGGGAAGGAGGAGAGGAAGATATAGACATGGACATGGACCCAATCCCACCGTCGTCGTATCATGTAATCACTAATCAGGAGAGATTATTACTCCGTATTAACTACCCCGTAGCATATATTTGACCAAAATAATACTTAGTTTTTTTTTGGTTGAAAGGAGAGTCGGGGCTCTCCGCGCATCTGGTCGCGCTTTTATTAAAAGGAAAAAAGGGCTAAGTGTTCAGCAAGCGGGGATAGCCCGACCCCTTACATCATTCTGCAAGAAACTAAGAATATCGTTCGGAGGTTCAAACAATACAATTAAACCAATGTCACAAAGGAAAGCTAGACTCGCTATGCGATCCGCGACGCGATTAGCTTCGCGGAACACATGACGAAACTGGATATCCCAGTCTCTACTCAGATAGCCACGGCATTTGTTCGCCAGGCTCGCAACTGGGTGACAATGAGGCATCTGTTTACCTAGGATTGATACTATAGTGCGTGCGTCCGTTTCCAGCACAACGCGTCTGTAGCCTCCGTCCCAGGCGAGCTTGAGCCCTTGTAGGACCCCCCACAACTCAGCTCCGGGGACCATACATTTGCCCATGTTCATTAAAAAACCCCGTTGCCACTCACCTGCACAATCACGAATAATCCCTGCTGCAGTGGCGTGACCATCGCCTCGAACCGCACCATCAGTGTTGACTTTAACCCATCCATCCTCAGGTTTTTCCCATGCGATTCTCACTTCTTTTCTATGATTGCTCTCTTTCTTTGTAGTCCATTTCTTCCAACTGTCTTTATAGCTACGAGCTTGGAGTATGACGAACGTTTTCTTGCACCCGCGCCACTCCTTCTTGTTGAAGACCCTGTCGTTACGCCACTTCCAAAGCCACCAAATAGCACCTGCAAAAACATCTTTCCACAACAAATTATCATTGTAGGGAACGATGTTCATGATGTTACCTCGAAGCCAAGCGGCAAACGGCGTAGTATAGAACTCCTTATCCTTTTGGTGCGCACGCAGCTCCTCCCAAAGACCTTTAGCTTCCTTGCAGTCCCTGAAGACGTGTATCATAGTTTCTTCCTGGTTAATGCACGCCGCGCACGTCGGGGAGGACGACATGTGTCTCCTAGCTCTCTCGGCATTAGTCAGCACCCCACCTTGGCTGCATTTCCAAATGAAAGTTCTAGCCCTCTCCTGGATGTTAAGCCTCCATATGCTCTTGTACAACCCTTGATCAACCGAGGCCACGTTGCGGTTCCCATGTAAAGCATCGTAAGCCGATTTAATGGTGTAGATACCCGTGTCCGACAGCGCCCAACTGATTTCATCCTCAAGCCCCTCCTCAGAAACATCCCAGGCCGAAAGTTGCACCTGAGTCTCCTTCGGAATCACCCCGGAAAGCTTGTCCCAATTCCAATGCCTAGTTTCGGTCCAGTAATCCGCCACCCGCAACTGCTGCTCCTCGATATTAATCTCTCTACACGCCGCTTGGATTAGGGGAGCATCAGTGGTCCAATGATCGAGCCAGAAGCGGATGCTCTGTCCGTCCCCTATCACCCACTTGAGCCCTCTCCTGATAACCTCGTCAGCACCAATTCGAATACTCTTCCAACCATGGGAGGCGTTGGCGGTCGTCACCCCATTCCCCCTGACATATTTCGAATGCAGCGCACTCACCCAAAGGGCCTTATCATCCGTTAAGAACCGCCAAGCCATTTTGCCAACCAAAGCAAGGTTCATGTCCTTCATTCGAAGGATGCCAAGCCCACTAATAGCCTTCGGTTTGCAAATCTCATCCCAAGAGATCATGTGCATTTTCCGAGAGCCCCCATCGTCCCCCCCACAGGAAATCTCTGAAGGTTCTCTCAATATCTTTCACCACCGCATTAGGCACAATCATAGTCCCTATAGAGTAGATCGGTATGGAAGTCAAGACAGATTTAGTGAGCGTGGTTCGACCGGCAAAACCGAGAGTCTTTCCTTTCCAACCGGCCAGTCTAGCTTTGATTTTATCAAGTAGAGGTTGGAAGTCTTCCTTAGACACTCTTTTATGGAGCACCGACATGCCCAGGTAATTGCCAAGATTCGTCGTCAATACTTAGTAGTAATCTCTCCGTCTCAAATCGTAAGTCGTTTTATTTTTAGCACATTTTTTAAGATTTAAAAACTACGTAAAATATTAAGATTTTTAAAATAATACAGTATTATACTTATCATAAAAAGTAAAACGACTTATAATATAAGGAAAACTTATTAAATAATTATATTTTACTGAAAACTATTATTAATACAGTATTAAAGTATAAAATGCTTTTTCAAAAGACATACATGTTTGAAAATTTCAAATTTATGTTAAAACATTATCTGCATAAGCAAATTCATGGGATCCAATACCTTTTTTTTTTAATAATACAATGGGCAAACATTAGGGTGCCTTGTCGAAACAAGATTCACTCACGATCATCCCGGAGGATGATGTTATATAATTTCCTATGCAAAGGGAAATTCGACAGATTACAGTCACTTATATCCTTTGCAATGTAGTCTGCTGCTGCATTTGCTTCTCTGAAACAATGTCTGAATTCAATATTGTCGAATTGTGTCTTCATCAACTTGATCTTCTCAATTACTATGTAGATCTTCCAATCTATGTCGGTGCTTTCGTTGATAGTTTTAACCACTCTCATACTATCATCTTCAATGATGACCTCCTGCAACCCTATATTGATCGAGGGCATGCTGAACCCCCATGAGGAAGGCTACAACTTCTGTTTGGATAACATATATCGTTTGTCCCTGTTGTTGGAAGACTTCTATAACATGCTCCGCACTATCCTTTATGAGGCCCCCAATTTGACAGTTGTCCGGGGCCCTGACTGAGCCATCTACATTAATTTTGTAGATGGCCCAAATGTGGCTTTTGCCACCTTGAGATTCTCTGTCTATTTTTTTTGGTTCCCATGATTTTCACCATTTTTTGAGTCTGACACCAGTTGTACGTTGATATTGTTAATTATTTGATGAACAATAGCAAAGCTGGATCTTGGTTTGGTGTTATAAAGATGATTTTATTCCTAATTTTCCAAATAGTATGCCAAATATAGTAGAGGTTCTCAAACTTGGAATTGTCATGTTTGATTGTTCTTAAGTCATCTATTTAGGAATCGCTCGCTAGTATGCCTAAAAATGATTTGCCAATCGTTTGCTCGTAGTTTGTTATTATTACACTCGTAAAAGGACATTTTAGAAGCAGATGATGAGCATCCTCATCCTCATTGTTACAAAGACAGCACTGTGCAGGTACCCGATTATTTTTTGGTGAATTATGAGTCATACGAGGGAAAATGAATATATTCAGTTATTAATACTTTAATATTAATAATAGTTTTCATAATGAAAAAAGGGCAAGATTTGATTTGATTTGTTGTATATGGTCTAGTTTTCATATTCAGCTGATAAATGAATTATTATTTCATATATTGAAAATGAATATATTCAATTGATTATGAGTATAATTTTTATTTATTAACAATATATAGTAATAACTATAAATAAGATAATATTTTGTAAAATTAAAATAGGGACAATGTATATAATATAATATTTATAATATATATTTTAGTTTGTTATTCACCTACATATATAAACTAAAACATTTTAATAACCAAATCATAACTAATTTTGAAATTTTATTAAAATTTAATATTGCATTATTATAAAATTATACCGCTATTTTTTTAAAAAGAATTCCTAAACTTTGTATCATAAAATTGTTTGAGACATGATAATCATGATGCACGATCTCTTTCCTAGAATAAATACATGGGAAAGCATCTAAGTTTGTGCTATGAATATACCATCTCATTAGCAGTGAAATCATAAAACCCCAAAACGTAAATATATTCGATCTATTTAACTTTTTTTTATTAGGTAAAAATTCAAGATTAGAGATACCTAAATCTCAATAGCCAATAAGTTAATAGATACATGACCGTCAAATTAACTTTTTTTTATTAGGTAAAAATTCGAGATTAGAGATACAT
Organism: Persicaria maculosa; assembly: GCA_963922045.1. Classification (NCBI taxonomy): domain Eukaryota; kingdom Viridiplantae; phylum Streptophyta; class Magnoliopsida; order Caryophyllales; family Polygonaceae; genus Persicaria; species Persicaria maculosa. The sequence goes on along the minus strand of OY998271.1, from coordinate 931,582 downwards.
AAATCTCAATAGCCAATAACTCGATAGATAGATGAACGTCAAAATATACCATCAGAAAAACATCCACCTATTTAACTTGATTACAACTTCAACGAGACCCTCTTCAGAATTCACAATTTATTTAACTGGATTTTAACTTCAATGAGACCCTCTTCACAATTCACAATTTCAAATCTTCAGTACATAACTAAAATCAATTATTGTAATTTCAAATAATTGCATTTTTCAAATCAATTACTCCGTAATTGATTTGATTTTTTTTTTCCAATTCAAAACTATCTATATAATATCTATATCTCTATTTAGGGGCGGATCTAGGGAAGGGCCTAGGGGGTCACGTGCCCCCATCTCATTTGATGAACTATCTAGGTGTATTCTCCTCGTCGATAGATTCATTTTGAAATATAATACGCCCTAATCCGACATCTGAGTAAAAAGTTATGAATGTTTAAAAATTAAAGGTATATTAATCACTTTAATTTTGTTTAAGTAGACTAAAATGCTCTTATATTTAACTTAAATTAACATTCACATACTATAATTCATCCCGAGAGCTTCGAAATGAGAGGTTATACTAATAATTTCGACAATTAGATAAGAAGTTACGCAAGTTTAAATTTTTTATATTTAGTGCAACAAATTATATATTAACTAGTTATATATTAACTTTAAAAATTAAAGGTATATTAATCACTTTAATTTTATTTAAGTAGACTAAAATGCTCTTATATTTTACTTAAATTAACATTCACATACTATAATTCATCCCGATAGCTTCGAAATGAGAGGTTATACTAATAATTTCGACAATTAGATAAGAAGTTACACAAGTTTAAATTTTTATATGTTATGAGTGCAATAAGTTATATATTAACTAGGGTTGTTATTCGAGTCAAACAAGTCTAATATTGTTTGATTGTAGTTAGCTCCTTTATAAACGAGTCAAGCTCGAGTCGAACCTATATTTGAACTTGAGCTCATACTCGGCTTGTTTAGTAAATGAACGAGCTTGAATTGAGTTTTTTTTCCTAGTATTATGCAACCTTACTTGCTCATGACATTGTAACTTAAAAGAAAATTTGTAAATTTTACAAAATTTGTGCTATTTGATTTTCAATCGAGTAGAGCCAAGCTTTGAATCGAGTCAAGCTCTAGCTACTCAACTCATATAACAACCATAATCTTAACTCAATACTTATTATATTGCGTTTTCTATACTTATTTAGTTAATTTTTCCGGATATTTCATTTATATATTTATATTTCTTTTTTTAGGCGCGAAAAAAATTATACAGTAGTGTTTTATCATAAACCGATGAAATTTTATCTTAAAACAACATCATTTATTATTGTACTCCGTATTATATATAATTCTTTATGCCAATTTAATCCAAAACTATATCGTACATGTATAATTGTGCTTCCCCGAAATTTTTCTGGCTCCGAATAGTTTAAATGAGAATGAGAACTCTTATGATGATGTGTCACTTCCTCCTTAAAAGTTTTATATTTTACCAATAAAAAAATTTAATCAAATTAATCCATAATCTTAATAGTTTCCATATGAAATAATTTTTTTTAGCATTTTTATAATAATTGTGGTTTCCATAATATCAAATGAATTAATGGATGTGATTATACTTACCTCTAGAAAGTTGTATCAAATGTTTTTACAACCATTTTTTTTTGCCATTTTTCTTTGATTTTCTTTAATTCTCATTTTTTTCTTCTTTTTCCTTTAATTCTCTTTTTTATTTAATTTTACTAACTATTAGGCTTAATTCAAAACATTGAATTCAATCTAATATAACTATTGGGCTTAATTCAAATTTATTTACTAACTATTGCGCTTAATTCAAAATATTGAATATAACTATTGATTATGACACATCACATTTAAATAATATTATAATTGGTATTATTATTACTGAATAATTTAAAATATCTATATTTATGTATTATACTTTACATAAGATTTTAAAAAATAATTTTCTGAGATAATTATAAGATACATTTATTGTAAAGTTTTTTATGATTTTATCTTAACATTTATTAATATTTTATATGATTTTTATATATAATATTTTAGTTTTAAAAAAAACGCGCCATGGCGCGGGAATCGTACTAGTTAATTCTTATTACGATAAATACTAAAAATTCAACATCCATACCAACATTTAAAATATTGCAAAAGAATGCAATTTTCTTATAATCTAAATCTACAAATGTACTTGAGCATAGTTATAAATCAATATTATTATCGAATTATATATTTGAGCGGGTTCTTGATTATCAATATTCTTCTTTCATAGGGGTTTTTAATGAATGAATAATATACACTTTATCAATAATATTTATGCAAAATGTATAAAGTATGGATATAAAAGGTTTTGTTGGAAGTCATTTTAACCTAACTCAAAATTTAAGGCGATAAATGATCTAGAAAGTCATTTAAGACAATTGAACTTTCTCGAACTTTTCCTTTTTTAAGATTCCATTTCTCTAGCAATTTTAATGCAACATTCATTTCAATTTTTGGGATTATTGAAAATAAGACATCGTTGATACTCGACCATATATACCAACAAATTATTTTTTCTTGATTATGAGATTCTAAATAAAAGTCTTTATGGGGTTATGGTTAACTCGTTATGTAGTTTACGTACCTACTTTTTGAAATGGACTTGATAACATTAAGTCGATTTGTGTCATAGCATTAGAGGAAATAACATCAAGTACCAATCGTTTCGATGACAAGGGTAAGACTTTAGCTTTAAGAGGTGAGATCTTACAAATTTCTAAACAATATTATTGCATCTTCAAAAATTTCCAATCAATCCATTGTTAACAATATTATTGCATCTTCAAAATTTTCCAAACTTTAGCTTTAAGACTTGAGATCTTACAAATTTCTAACTTATATATGTCAATTAATCAAGCACTTTTAGACAAGGACAAGGGGAAGACTACCTTGAGCCATTTATAAAACACTCACACACACACACATATATTTTACATAAAAAACAATCCGAGACCATAACTGACGGGTATTTCACCTTATTCATCCACCAATATAAAACGATATTAATGACATAAAACCCCATCTTTTGCAATGAATGAAAAATAACAAAATGCGCTCTATTAGCTAGGAGAATTAAAGAATCTTACAAGCTAAAAGCTTATCACTTGTAAAATTCCATAACCCAAAAATTACAAACGCAACATACGAATTTAATGGTGGTAAAGCCAGCATCATTCGCCAAGGTTGTGAACTGTTCTCGGGTTCTCTCCTTCCCCGAAGGGCTTTGCGTCATCATCAATGCATCAAAAAGGAGGGCGGCTTTATTAGTCGTCGTAGGTTGAGGTTCATCTTCAAGAACATGTTCAACAACTATCACCTTTCCATTTACGGGCAATGAATTGTAGCAATTCTTCAAAATCTTCGCGCAATGCTCATTGTCGAAAGCATGAAGCATCCACTGACCAAAGAAACTAGTTTAGCAAATACTGTACTACATTGGCTAGCATTTACATAAATGGTGTAATCTAACTTTTGTTGTATACCTTCATGAAAACCGCTTCTGTGGGACTAGGTTTGCTCTCAAACATGTCTCCACTAACATGTTCAATGCCTAAAAAAAGCACATCGATCAAATTCATCCGTTAAAGGTGAAATCGATTGGATTGAGTTTATAGATAATCGCGCGATACCTGGAATGGGAAGTGCGTGTTCTATAACATGAGGCAAGTCGAAGTTAATCCCCTTCAACATCGGATATTTGGATACGATGATCTTAAGGGTGTGCCCAGTACCACCACCTACATCAACTAGTTGCTTGAGGTTCTCGAAACCGTTGTAATGTTGAATCACCATTTTCATCACTATAGTTGAGTGGTTAAACATTCCTTGTGTGAAGGTATGGTTAAAGCTTGGATTCGAATTGGAGTACTCGAATATATTCATCCCATGAGCCTTGACGGTTGGAACTCCTCCTTCCAGAATTGCATCTTTTAACTTCCTCCTATATTCATATATAAGTAGTAGTGAAGCCAGAAATTTATCAAAGGAAGAACAATTTTGTGTTGTTCCATATCAACCTTCAGTAGATTTTTATTTTTATTTTAAAAGGACCAAAACAATATATGACATTTTAATTCTAATTAATGACGATGCTTGTTGTGTTTTTTCTCTATAAACAAACAAAATGATGTTATTTTAGTCTATATTTATTTTTGTTAATTTACAAATGTACTGTTTAAAACCTAATGAGTCAATATGTAACTTGTTCTCTTAGTATATAATTAAGATAATGTATAGCTAGATATAAGAACTTTAAATTTGCATAGTTTTTTTTACCTAATTCTGCAACTTTCTTTTTTAAAAATTCATAGCTTATAATTGAAACAAAATTCATAAACACTTTTATAACTTTGTAGCTCTAAAATCAGGTATCATAGATTAATTTTATCCATTCAGAAGTATCATTAACTTTATTACAATTAATTAGATTGATTTTGTAAAGATTGTATACTCAATTAAAAACTAAAATATTAAACCAGACAAAATATAGTTAGATAGATGGATATGAACGGATGATCATACCAGCTACTAAGCAAGAACTCATCCTGGAAGAACACCATAAGCTTCCCAAACGACACACCGTCCTCATCTCTAACAAAGTACCTCCCTGCCGGCGTCAGACGGTAAACAGGCCGTCCACCGGCGTTGACCGAGCTCGTCACCACCGCAAACGCGGCCAGCAACCGGAGCATCCGATCCAGCTTATCCGCAGCCTGATCCTTGTCCGACGCCGGCAACAAATCCGCGATCTCCGCAGCAGAGATGAGGCGGCCGGTTCTTTCCGCCCCGGCGATGATATCAAACAGGTCAAGCTCGATCGCCGCCTGCATCACCATCGGGAAGGGCAGCAGATTCGCCACCAGCTCCGCGTAAGCGCCAACATCGTTTTTGTTGTAAGCTGCGGTGCCTTCGGCGGCACAGAATTGATCGGTCAAAGTTGGGGTGTTTGAAGCCGCCATTGAAATGTTTCTTGTTGTATGATGATGGACTAATTGTATATGCAAGTAAGTACATTTTATGCCAACCTTGTAGACTCTAGTGGCTTGGGGTTTGCTCATGAACCTATAGGTCATAGGTTCGAGGCTTGGCATCTACCTCAACTAAACGAGGGAAAAGAGGAAGAAGAACATGAGGTTGGGTTGGGTGTTCACACCCTTTATGGTGTTAAATGTTAACAATTCTGGGCCACTGTTTGAATAAAATGAGTGACTGAAATTATTAAGCAATTTTGGTTTTTTCTTTAATTAAAAATCAATGGGATCCACCTCTTTCCTTCCCCACTTGCTGAATTACGTGCTCGTGTGTTACTTTTTTTTTTGTGGCGTAACGTCTTTTTTGATGGAGTAACATTGTTTTTTTGTGTGGTGCACTGTTTGAACTATTCGATAAGGTGATATTAAATATTCGCTAACTTATAGTTATTATTCGTGTGTAAAGAGGAGATATCGTTTAGATAATAGCAAAAGAGTTGGTCAATTTTGCAACTATTCGCTAAATAGATCGTTAATATTCATCTGTAAAGAGGAGTTATCATTTAGATAATAGCAAAAGGGTTGGTCAATTTTGCAACTATTCGCTAGGTTAATACTAGTAATTATTCGCTAAATTGATCGTTAATTATTTGCTAAGTTGATAGTAATTATTCGCTAGGTTGAAAGAGTATGATGTAATTCTTATTTTCCCACGTCTAATTAACCACATACATATGAATAATTCCGTATTATCAACGAATAGAAACTCTGAACTTGCCGAATAGTGAGTCTGAACGTGATAGATACGTTAATTATGCAGTAAGATTTGAACAATTATTCGGCAATATGTTCAAATAATAACTAAACAGTAAAGAATAATATATCACATACCATCGAATAATTTATCGCATATCAATGAATAATCCGAATACCAATGAATAATCAACTGTCGTTTGTAGATCTAAAAAAAATTAATAAGAAAATCACTCAAAATGATAACAAAATCTAAGAGTCAGAAGAAGATGAATTGATGGATCTATCAGATCCAAAAGTTTCGAGTAAACAACAATATTAGTTATCTTACAATATTAGAGAGACTAAGTAATTAATCTCAATCTTCCTCATGAACTAATCTGGTCCTCTGGACGAACTAGAACTAAATCTATTCCAATCCAACCAGTAGGAACTCTAACTCATAAAATATAGGATAATTGCAAGCAAAATTTATTAACCATTACAATTGCATATAAGAATCAGATTCCTATATAAATTTTTTTTGAAAACTATATGGAGACTTTACTGTGAATGTATGAGTCTCACCATGAGCTCCGCCCCGGCTAATTGCTATTGATTAGAGTACAAAGAAGGCAACGTGCATCCTCTTAGACATTGAAGCGGAACAGTGCTTGCGCAAGGAGATTGATCCGATGATGGTGACCGGCCTGGCGCCCGATTAATCACCATCTCGATCGCTTACGTGTGATCCGACGCTCGTTCCCCATCCACTACCGCCATCGCAGATCTCGATTGGACAGTACGTCGCGCTCAGATCCATAAGCGAAAGTCCCCGATTAATGAGGAGAAGGGTCATCAACGCCGCCGCTACATACAGGAAGATCATCTCGGCTAGTTGGATCGATGGGACAATATTTTAGAACAGAGAGAACGGGGCCGGAGGGAGCGGTTGACTTCGAGAGGAGGGAGGCGAGGCGAGGCAAGGCGGATGAGAAGCTGACATCGAGCAAGGAGCGACGCTTAGGGTTCTCACAATCTAACTGGAGAAAAAGAGAGAGATGCATCTTAATACACGCGCTACTAGGTGGGGGTGAGTTTTTTTTATTTTTCATTTAATTTACAACTAAATTAATTATTGGAATAATCTGGCCCATCTATTTTACCTCAATTAAGAGCCCAGATTTGTTAACATTTAACACCACAAGACTTGTTAACATTTGATTGGATAAAAAAAATTGTAAAAAAAGTGTGTTACTATTTTGCCCTTTGTTTTGCTACTGTTCATTTATAATTATTAAATTGCCATTATCATATTCCTCTTCCAAATACTTCTCATAAATTCTCACCGACGCCCAGTTCCGCGCCTCTTCCCTCTTCCTCTCAAATCTTTCTTCGTCATCTCTTCCGTGCACTATCACATGAGCGACTAGGGTGTGTATGGACAACAAAAAAAACTGTTAAAAATTAATTATTTATGAGTTTTTATTTTTTAAACAACTTTTTTGGTTGTTTGAATGATCAAAATAAACAAAAACGTGTTAAAAAATAAGCTATAAAATGGAGGTTATTTGGGTGTTTATTCTCCCTTTTATCTTATTTGGTTTGAAAGTACCACAATACCCCTAGTAACAACCAAATAAACTCCACTTTTTTACAAATAAACTGTTTTTCTCCCCATACAGAGATTATCTTATTGTTTAAATTTTTAACTACTTTTACCAACAATTTATAAATTTTACCCTGTTTATAATTGTAGTCAGTTTATTAACTCCGTCCCATACGAACCCTAGATCATATAAGTCTATTGACTCTATTCTTCTCTCCTACTTTCAGTTTAAGGTTCGATTTGAAAGAGGTATTTTTGAATCGACAGGAGTTTGTGGTAGTGTGTTAGTGATGAATTCGTTTATGGGAGGCGCTTCCTTTCAATTCGTTTTTACTATCCATAAGAATTCGAGTTCTATTGTAGTATCGTCTAACGATACTATCATGTGTAGTTGTATTTGACTTGGTTCTTCGTCCGCGTATTTGACTTGCTGATTTTCATTTGGCATATATGAGCTCCACTTTAATTCTACAGGTACATTGTCATGTTGCGCTTTTGTTTTTGACTTTTGTTTTGATGTGCTTTGTATCATAATGGATTAATGGTTGATTCATCTATTGATCCGTCGACTTCTCAGGTCGGTAAAATATCATCCAATGAAAATTATGAGGTAATTAATTGAAAATGTACCAAAAAGCGATGATGTAGGTAGACACGATATATTATATGGAGTATTGTAAGGGCCGGGATTTTAGACACTTTTTTTATTTTTTATTTATTTGAGGGACAAGACCCTTCCCGTATCATGAGGAACAGGGTTCCGATGGGATTCTAAAAAAATAAAATAATTAAGGTTTATTTCACAAAAATTAAGCGAAACTGGATGTGAGATGAACCCAATCTCGTAATGTCCCATCTTATCCCCACCCCCAGCCGAGAGGAAGAAGATGAATAGAACCTTGGCCGAGTTCTGAGCTCAAGTTTGATTAATTTATTCCATTTTACCTAAATTTATTACTTATATCTTTTAGGTCCACAAAATTTATAACATAAAAGGGATTTTTATACTTTCTATTTTTACATTTTGTGAGAATTTGATTTTTGCCACGCAAATCCTAACGATTGGAAAAATCCCCAAATTGGGGTTGAATAACACACAATTGGTGATCACGTCTTCGGAGGCCAAAAACCTCATCTTTAGAGGTCGAAAACCACTTCTTCGGAGGTCGATAATCAACCTTGTCGGACCAAGGTCTCAGTTCTGTCCACCCTCTCCGCCGTAATCCGGCTTCGTGAAATACTCCAAATTATTTTTGAGCTATTTCTTATTTTTATTTAATTAAATAAATCTATATTATATTAAACTATAATATCTTGTGAATTTGGTCATTTAATAAATTAACTTAAGATATATGGTATGAATTAGAATAATTAAATTATTCTAAAGAGTAATGATATACGAGTTGATTTAATTAGATAAAACCTCTAAATACTCTTATTATTTAATTTACAAAGTTAAATTAAATAATATCCATTCCACTAAAGTGAAGAAACCTAACTTCTACCTCCATCTTTATCCGCTTATTTTATTTCTTTTCCTTAAAATCTATTATCTACCCATAATCTCTATTCTTAATTGATTCTTAATCCCGAAGAATAAAAAATCTATCTTTTATCTAATCTAATTCAACAATATAGATACACGTCAAATCTTAGATTCCCACAACCCAAAAATCACCCGCCATCACCGTCCTCCTCATCCTCTCCCTTACTCAGGGGCTGCTCACGGGAGTAACTGCTTGTGGCTCAGGGTCGCCGGCGGCTCGGGCAATGGTGGACAGGGCAACCTTGCCTGGAGAACACCCACCGGAACCGCAATTGCCGCCCTTGGCCGGAGAACGCCAAGGCCGAGCCTCGCTGCATTCGCCTCCCGAGCCGCCTGACCATCGCCCATCACCAATCGTCGCTCAATCGCTGCAAAATCGCCTCCAAGTGTTGCCGCCCGTCACCGCCTCCGATTGTTGCTGCCTTGCCGCCGCCAGTCACCGCCTGAGTCTCCGCTGAGGTCGTCGTCTGCGACGTTAGCCATCGACGCCGGAGGAATAGCCGCGCCGAGCCATCGCCCTTCACCTGTTCCTCCTTCGTCTTCGGTGCGTGAAACTCCAAGCTAAATTTTTAGGGCATGTTCGGCACCCGGTTGTGAAAGGTTGTGGGGGTTAAAACAAAATACAACCGGCGACTAGAGTATTTTGGCACCCGGTTGTGGGGGAGGCCGGTGGAGGTTGTGGGAGCTTCAAAAGTGAATCTTTTCCAGCTAATCGCATGTAGGAGGAGGAATTGGAGATTCAGGCACGAAATCCGGCATAGGATTGAGGAAGTAACGATCCACCAACCGGAGCAATCTTCATACTAAACTAGCAAGCTGCAGAGTTAAAATGTTAGGATGCTCTATGTAATATAGAACGCTGGATAAACAGATATCAACAAGAAAAGAAGTAATGAACACAGCACAAGAAATTTACATTTGTACCTAAATGGTAATCAAACATGCCTGCGGATTAGAGTAAAAAGTATTATGATAGTAAGCCAACCAGAAAAGAGTGAGTCTTCATCATGAAACCCAATGGCAAAGAAGGAGGAGAAGAAAACAGATTTCTCTGTGCGGAAACTAAATTAAGTAGCTGGAGTATGGTGGAGACAACATGTGTTGCAAAACTATAGAGTCATGTATGGAATCAAAGATCTCTGCACTTTCCATTTAATCACAATGTTTGCAAGTGAATTTAAATCTTTTGAAAATCTTAAAGATCAATCGCCAAAAATCATTTCACAAAGCAATAACATGCATGGTTTAAAGAACATAAATAGACAAGGGAACTCCAATAACATGCATGGTTTAAAGATCAATTGCCTTTGGCCTCAATAGTGGAGCAACATGAGGATTGGCCTGACTCACAATGAAATGGTTTATTAATTATCAAGGGTAGTGTAGTCTTTTTATATATAAACTAAAAAAATAACCTTCTATCAACCAAACACCCAACAAGGTTATTTCTAAAAAATAACCTCAACCTTTTCCACATCCACAACCTAAAAAAATAACCTCCACCTCTACAACCTAAAAAAATAACCTCAACCCCTTTAAAAATAACCCGCAAGCAAACACGCCCTTAATCTCTTTCGGTAAAAATTGCAAAACCCACCCCCAATTCATGTTTTATTAATATCCTGACCTCAATTAATTTTTAACTAATTAAACCACTCATAGTTTTTAACCCAAGTTAATCCTTGCCAGTTTCAGCAACACCCGTCATTCCTGAAGCACCCACGCTGGATCCCGCTCACCGAGGAATTTATATTGGTATAAATTCTTAACTTTATAGAATTAATTCAATTTCTAATTGAGTTAAGTAAAGTTAATTACATAAAACACCAATATTAAATATATATGGTTTTGGTATTTTTAGCTATGTTATTGGGATTGGACTTTTCAAACTATGATATTTAATTGACTTTCACATTATTTTATTCAATTGCTTGAAGTACCGTCTTGTTTATGGGAGCATGATAGCATGTCCCTATAAGCCTCAGGTGAATGCAAAGACATTAAAGTCTGCGGATTCACTGGCGCTGTAACGCTCCCTAGGGGTGTGCAGAAAAACCCGACACAACAAACACGACACGAAAACACGACACGAAAAAACACGAAACCGAATAGACACGACACGAAAATGACACGAACCGAGAAAACACGGCTGTAAATGGTTCGTGTTCGGATCGACAAAATCATCTTGTCGGGTACCCGACACGAACCGTTTAATTTTTTTTTTTTAATTTTTAGATCTGCTCGTATAATACTTGTATAAAAAGTATCCTCTAAGTGACAGAATGCTCTACTAGCACAGTTGGTACACGGGAATGACGAGATGCGGGAAGACTCCAACAAATCCGAGTTTGAACCTTCACTGCTGCATTTTTTTTATTCCCATTTTCCACACAACCCTCTCTTAAATGTTTCTTTTTTTTTTATCCTTTCGGCTCTCCACAAGTCCACAGACAGTCGACAGATCCGCCTCTCCCTGCTGAACTCGACGTCTCGACCCTCTCAAATCCCTAACCCTAACTCAATCTCACACTCACAATCCAAATCGACAAATCGCCCCAACGGTCCCAATCGGCATTCTCATAGCAGATCTGGTCTCGGCTCGGCTATCAGCACTTCAGCAGATCTGAAAAATCGACATCTCTCACCGAAACCATGGTAAGATATTCGAATCGAATTGGTTTGTTTTGCTCTTTCTTAAGCATTTCATGAGTATTTGTGGCGATTTTATGCTATTTGGGTTGTGAAATGTGAATCTGTGTGTGATTTGAGAGAGTTAGGGTTGTTTCAAATCTTTCGATTTCATGAGTATGTGCTTAGTTGCGAACTTGCGAAGTTGGTTTGTTTTGATTTTATACTCATTGCTCAGTTGAGTCTTCAAAATTTCGATGCTCATTGCTTAGTTGGGATGTGAAATTGTAAATCGACAACTGAATTTACTCACTACAGTGGCTGCGTTTTGTATTTGTTGTTATACTGTTATGTTTATTACTTAAACTTATTACAACCTTCACTTTATTTGTTTTGTAGGATTCTAATATGAAAAATGTTGAGGAAATCTTGAGTGATGATGAGTCTCTTAGTGGTGACACCATGACTGAACCTGAGATGGATGAATCTGAAGCTTTAGAGGAATCGACCGCCAAATCGAAGAAGCCCAAAGGTAAGAAGCCTAAAATTGAGAAATCTTCTTCTGGTGCTAGTAAGAGAAAGAAAACATCGAAATGTTGGTTGCATTTTACTATAATCCCGGATACAGAGCGTGCTAGTTGCAATTATTGTGGTGCTAAGATTGGTTGTGCTTCTAGTAAAGGAACCGGTGCTCTAAATAATCACTACAAGAGATGCAAAAAGGCTCCAGAAAATGTGGATTTAAGCCAAAAAAAATTAGAACTTGATGCTCAAACTGTAGTCGGTTCTGATGGTGCGGTGTCTTCCACTTGTGTTCCATCTTTGTGGTGATTTGACCAAGCTGATTGTAGAAAGGAGCTAGCTAGAATGATCATTGTTGATGAGTTGCCTTTTGCATTTGTTGAGAAAGAGGGCTTTCGTAGGTTTTGCAAGAAAATGAATCCTGCATTTTCTGTGCCTTCACGTACTACTATAACTAGAGATTGCTATTCTTTCTATATTGAGGAGAAAAAGATGTTGAAAGTCATGTTGAGCAAGTTATCTTCTCGAGTGAGTCTCACGACCGATGCTTGGACTTCGGGTCAAAACTTGAGCTATATGTGTTTAACTGTGCATTTTATTTATGATGATTGGGTTTTGCATAAGAGGATTTTGAACTTTTGTCCTCTAGCGGGTCATTCTGGTCACCAGATTGGTAGAGCTGTTGAGAAATGTTTGATTGATTGGAATATTAAGAATGTTATGACTGTGACCGTGGATAATGCTAGTTCTAATGATTTGGCTATTGATTATTTGAAGAGGAGATTTGTTCATTGGGAATCTAGTCTTTTAGAAGGAAAATATGTGCACATGAGATGCGTTGCTCACATTCTAAATTTGGTTGTAAGAGATGGTTTGAAGGACTTGGACCCTTCAATTGCAAAGATTTGCGCTCTTGTGAGGCATGTTAGATCTTCTCCCGCGCGGTTAGAAAGGTTTAAGACTTGTGTAAAAGAGGAGAAAATAGAAAGTAAAAGTCTAGTTTGTTTGGATGTTGAGACAAGATGGAATTCCACTTATTTGATGCTAGAGTCTGCGATGAAGTTTAAGAAGGCCTTTGATAGCTTGCTAATGAAAGACCATGCTTGCTATAAAGATATGACGAAGAAGGGTGGTGTTGGAGTTGCTAATGATGAAGATTGGAAGAGAGTGTCTACTTTCTTGCCTATTTTGAAGGTGTTCTATGATGGAACAGTCACTTTGTCTGGCTCTCGGTATGTGACTTGCAATATGTGTGTGCAACATATGTTTGCTATTGGATTTTCAATTACCACTTTATGCATGGATGAAGATGAAGGAATTAGTCTAATGGCGAAACAAATGAAGATGAAGTATGATAAGTATTGGGATGATGTTAGCAACATTAATCACCTATTATTCATCTCCGTACTTCTTGATCCTAGACACAAGATGCAAGTAGTTGATTGGCTTATTACGAAGTGTTATGATGAGACGAAAGCCAAAATATTGGGAGGCTATGTCAAATTGCTTGTTGATGATTTGTTTAAGGTGTATGAGTCTTCAATGCCTCAAGCAAAGAAGAAATCAATGTCTTCATCTTCTTCCGCTCCTAGCAATACAACCACTAGTTTTGATGAAAGCCGGAAAGGGAAACTCATGGATTTTACAGAGTTGTTTGCTTCAACCTTCCAAAGTGAAATGGGGCATGTTGATTCCGGTTTGAAGAATGAGATGGAGAAGTATTTAGAAGAGGCACATGAAGGGAGGTCCAACAATTTCAATGTTTTACATTGGTGGAGGGACAATCAAAGACGGTATCCTATTGTTTCGAAGATTGCTCGTGATGTGCTTGCTATACCGGTGACCACTGTTTCTTCTGAGTCGGCTTTTAGTATCGGGGGACGCATTCTTGATGCTTTTCGTACTTCGTTAACCCCAAGAATGGTGGAAGCTTTTATTTGCACCCAAGATTGGCAACGTGGCACTAACTCTTCGGTAGTGATTGAAGAAAACTTGTTAGCATTGGAGGAACTAGAAGAAGGTATCCCTTTTCTTATACTTGACTATATGAACTTCACTTTATTACTTTAATGTGATTAATTCTCACATATGTTTTAAATTTAAAACTTATAGGAATGAAGGAGTTAAGTATTGAGCAACCTCAATTTATTATCGAGGAAGATTATGACTATAGCGTTTGATGTGTGGAATTCTAGAAAAAAGGTAATTTGATTTTTGCTACTTACTAACATTATTGTTCATCTTCATCCTACACATTATCTCTTTTTAACTTCATATTTTCAACTTATGTATGAGATTTTGCTCCCGCGTTTAGAGATGGAATTTGTACTCATGTAGGTATGTTGTGTTGTTGTAGTGCTGCGTTTTAAGGATGCCGGGCTGCTAATGTATTTGCCTTCTGGGACTTTTCGGTTGTGCTACGAACATTCCTACTTCGTTTAGACTTTGGATCTTATGTATGGATTTATGTATGGATTTATTTATGGATTTATTTTATGTATGGTATGAACTTTATGTAATTGTATTTATGTTATTTTATTGTATTGTATGCACATAATTACACAAACACAACACACACCCACTACATTACATACACAATTACAGTAGGTGCTCAAAATTTACACCAACAGGCAACAGTAACTTTAACAGTACAGCAGGTCAACAGCCCAAAAAAAAAAGGAAAAGGCCTTACCGTGTCGGATCGGATAACACGGGTATCCGACACGGATCCGGATACCTTAACCGTGTCGGATACCCGGTTCCTGGTGGTTCGTATACGGTTCAGCATATTTGTCTTAAACGGTTCCGGGTATCCGACACGGTTAACCGTGTCGTGTCGAATACCCGGTAACACACACCCCTAACGCTCCCTTGGGATTTAAAAGGGGTGTTACACTTCAGCCATCATGACCCAACCCCAGCTGCCTTCGTGCCACAGTGGTTCCGCCATACCCGTTCTCCGATGAAGTCAGTGTTCTAAGTAACCCTTAATCCTAGCTCTCTTGCTCGGTTTGTAATCAAATTCCAATATTGTTTTGCAACTTTTGTTGATTCTGGGTTACTCTCCTGGTTTTTCCAGTCGTGTTGGACAAATTTTGTATGTAATGATTACAATTCCTATCTCGAGGAGCGCTTTTTCGTGCTCTGCGTCCTCGCCCTCGTTGCCTAATACTCGCCGGTGAGGTCTGGCTGCATTCACATCAAAGGGTTGGGTGTCCTCGTCCCTCGTTTCCTCACCGATCGACGGTGTATGATGGAGCCTTGGTCGACCTCCCTCATTTCTCTGACGCTGCTCATCTTCGCAGATCTGGATGTTATTGACGAAGATCGATGGCGAGGTTCGCCGTTAGTTGGTCTGGTTCTGGTGCCCCTTTGTCCACCTGCCGTCTTCTTTCTCGTGTTGCTGGATCCATACGGGTTTCCTTGGGCCTATAGTACTGGGCCCGTATGCTGTTTTATAGGCCAAGGTTTTGCCTTGGGCCCAAAGTAGCCCGAAAAAAAACCCAATAATTTATGTTTCATATATATATATATATATTTTTTTTTTCTCATAAATTTTTTATTTATGTCTTTGAATATATATACTTACATACTTTGAGTAATCCCACCCGAAAGGGCTTGATAAAATCTGGAAAGGGCCTTCTAGTGCATGTTATAAGGGTGGTTTTAGGTTGCGTTTCCGGTGTTTCTTGGTGGTCCTAGTCTGAGTTGGGGCTCTGGTGACTGGCGTCCGGTGTCGGGTCTGCCTGGGGTCGTGGCGGTGTGCATCGAGGCAACTCCGTGTTTCAAAAATTTCCTTGGAGGATCGTCTTTATTGCCCACAGGGACTCTTGATGTACCGATGGCTAGCGGTGTCATTGCTTGTGACGCTTGGCTTCGGGTCTTAGTCTACATTGTTTCCAGCGTTTAGGCTTGTTTGTTTGCCCAGGTCTGTTTGCTTGCCTAGGTCTGTTTGCTTGCCACTTCTTATTTTGCATCGGTTTTATTTTCGTTATATGTTTGATAATTCCCCGTCTGCCAACTTTGTCGGTCTCTTGAGGAGCCAGGTTTGTTTGGCTTTGAAACTATTACCTAATAAAAAAAAGTCGGGCCGTTACATACTTACATGAACCTTATTCATTCATTTATAATATAAAATGCTATTACATGGGAGGAACATTACATCATGTAAGGAGTGAAGCTATCTCCCAAGATAACCACTTAGCCTTTTTTATTATTAATAATAAAAGTGTGATTAGATGTGCAAAAATTAATCACCAACTCGCCATCCAATTAACCAACAAAGAGGCTAGGGAAGCCGTCATAAAAGCTAATCACTTGTAGAATTCCATAACCCAAAAATTGCAAATGCAACAGGCGAATTTAACGGTGGTAAACCCAGCTTCATTCGTCAAGATTGTGAATTGATCACGGGTTCTCTCCCTCCCCGAAGGACTTTGAGTCATCATCAATGCATCGAAAAGGAGGACGGCTTTATTAGTTGTTGTAGTCTCGGGTTCGTCTTTAAGAACATGCTCAACAACAATGACCTTTCCATTTTTGGGCAATGCATTATAGCAATTCTTCAAAATCTTGGTGCATTGCTCATCGTTGAAACCATGAAGCATCCACTGACCAAAAATACCAGTTTAGTAACACTACGTTAGCTAGCAAGCTTTACAGAAATGATCGATGTTTGTAGCTAGAGTGTCGATCTTTAACCTAAGAATTAATTCTTTTAATTTTTTGCGTACCTTCATGAATATCGCTTCTGTAGGACTTGGTATGCTCTCAAACATATTTCCACTAACATGTTCAATTCCTAAAACAACACATTAAATCAATATGTATACATACGAAGATTAAATTCTTTATATATTAAGAGATTGGAGAAGGTAGATACCTGGAACGGGGAGTGCGTGTTCGATAACATGGGGCAAGTCGAAGTTAATCCCCTTCAACAAAGGATATTTGGATATGATGATCTTAAGGGTGTGGCCAATACCACCACCTACATCAACTAGTTGATTGAGCTTCTCAAAACCATTGTAATGTTGAATCACCTTTTTCATCACAATGGTTGTGTGGTTAAACATCGCCTGGGTGAATGCATGGTTGAACCTTTCATCCGAATTAGAGTATTCGAATACATTCATCCCATGAGCCTTCACAGCTGGAACACCTCCTTCCAAGATTGCATCTTTTAGCTTCCTCCTATTTTGGTGAGGAATAATGTAAATTTTAAATCAGATATACAACTCACTCACGCGCGTACAGTGAAACATTTTATAGTTTATATGGTAGATGTTAAAGAGATTAAATATTTTTTTTTCTTAGTTTATAAGTAGGCACTAGGCATTTACAATATGAGAGATAAATATTGAGAAAATTTGCTAAAATATATCTTTTTAAGATTGTAATTAGGTAATTATACCCACTTAAAATTTTTTTAGCCGCTCTATTCCCCATAAAAATTTATTAGTCACTCTAGACCCCTTCTCATCTGCTCTCTCTGTCTCTTCCACAGCTCTTCAATGGACGCTCCTCCCCACCCGCAGGCTTCAAGCAGACCTCGATTCCCATTGATTCTCCCCACTCGTAGGCACTCTGACTGTCATTTGTGGGCGAGCGAGAGAGAGATGGCAGATCAAATGGAACCCCTCAATGTCGATTTCGCTCTCATGTTTATCGCTCTTTCTCTTCCGTCTTTCTTCCTTTCTAGCTAATCGACTGCTTTTGAACCGATTGTGTCTTGTATGGTATAATTCTTGAACGGAGAATTAGGAATTAATGAACAATCCATGAACGAAAGGGCTAGACAGTTGGTAATTGTAACAATCGGTTCAAGGATTGTGAACTTGACAACGATAGTTCATTAATTAGGGCTAAATGAAAAATCCTTGAACCGAGAATTAGGAATTGCTGTCATAAGAGACATGTAAATTGGAATATAAATCATTATTTATAATCCTTACTGAATAATGAACATGGCCTCTCGTTGTCAAATTTTCACTTGACAACGACAGTATCGCTCCTCCCTTGTAGCTCCAAGGTCATCTTCTTCTCTTCCTCTTCTTGGATTAATCATTTTGAATTACTAAATTGATTCAATAGCTAGGGTTTTGCAATTCAAATTGGGGATTTTGTCCACACCCGTAGATCAAATTCTCATCACTTTTACTGCCTTTAAGATTCGATAGCTATTGTTTGCTTTTGGATACTCTGGCTCTCATTTGCCTAAACTTAGGGTCGATTTATCTTGTTTATGCTTAGTTTACATATGCATGCATTCTTGATGCTTGCTTATTGGTTATTAAAATTAAGCTGCCATCAATAAGTGTTTCCTTTTCTTGTGTTTTGGAGATATTTGTGCTCTATAAGGATCATACTCATTATGGGAAGATATGATATCACACAAATGCACACACACTCGTCCACTTAACAATCTATTATAACAGTAGGGGTAGTTTTGTAATTCCACATCTGTAGCTGCTTATATAGTCAAGTGGCGCCAATGTATTCAGTTAGAGCTTTTGTAACAAACTTACAGAACTGGTTTTGCTCTCTCTAATGGAGATCTTGGAGATACTGAATGATGATGATTGAGTTTATTCAAATGGTATCAGAGCTTCCGGAGACGATCTGGATGATTGAGTAGAGATCTGATCTGTGTGTTTGAGCTGGTGGAGGAGATCTTTGTTTTTTTTTCGTTTTTCTTGAACTGTTGATTTCGTCTGACGTCGTTGTTCTTCGTCATGGCTGGAAGAGGTTCGACTGTTTCTCCTGGTCAGAGTTTTGCTGATGCACTTACTGGTGGTGGCAGAGGCACGTATGTCACACCACCAGGACATGGTGTTGGTAACAGAGGACATCCTGGAGGTTTTAATGGCGGAATTCAGTTTGGGGATCTAGGTCAAGGTACGAATTCTGTACATTACAATCCTCTTTACTTGTCAAGTTCTGACAATCCTGGAGCGCAATTAGTTACTACGTTGTTTAATGGTGCTAATTTTGCGAGTTGGAGTCGTGGTGTTAAAATGGCCCTAGGAGCCAAAGCGAAACTAGGATTTATCACAGGAAGTTGCGTGAAACCTCCCTTAGATAGTGAGGATTTTGTGAAATGGGAGAGAGTTAATTATATGGTGATGTGTTGGTCAATCAATTCGATGACAAGCGAGGTAGCAGAATCTTTCATGTATGTTGAATCTGCCAAAGAACTGTGGGATGAAATTAAAGAAAGATTCTATGAATCAAATGATCCATTAGTGTATCAGCTGCGTCGTGATTTGTGTAATGTGAGACAGGAGAATTTATCTGTGGGAGCATACTATGGGAAACTGAAGAAGTTTTAGGATGAATTACAGTTGCTAGATGCTATTCCAGGTTGTTCTTGTGGGGGTATGAGTGGCTGCAGTTGTGGATTTTTAAAGAAAGTCATTGAGAGAGAAGAAAAATCGAAGGTCATGCAGTTCTTGATGGGACTAAATGATGTTTATGAACCATTGCGTGGGAATGTTCTGTCCAAGGATCCAATGCCTGGTCTTTTTAAGGCATTTCAGATGGCTGTTCAGTTGGAGAGATCAAAAGGTGTTACTTCTGTGGTACAGCCTGATGTGAATGCTTTGAATGTTAGTAAATGGCAGCAGTTTGAAAGTGAAGCTAATGTTGTGAATAGATATGGGAATTTTAGACAGAATGACCAATCTAAGTTCGAGCAAGCAAAAAGGGAGTATAAAAAGGCTAAGTTTGATCGTGTGTGTGCTTACTGTGGTGAAAGAGGTCATACTAGAGATTATTGCTTCAAATTAGTGGGATATCCTGAGTGGTTTAAAGGACCTAAGGAGGAAGATAAAGGCAAACAGCCAGGCAAGTTTGTAGCTCACTTTGAATCTCCTCAAGGTGACTCACCACTTGACAATAACTATCCAGAGATGATGCCTACAATGACTGCTATGAGGCCTCAGGTTGATCCTGCCATGGTAAATGCTGTTTACAATGAGGTGGTTAAGATGATGAAAGGGAAGGGAAATGCTGATCAGTTTGAGAGTTCAGTGAATCAAGCCATTATCCATTTTGCAGGTACACTTAGTGTTTCATTTTTAATTGGTGCAAATAAAGCTAATAGTTGTGACTGGATTGTTGACTCTAGAGCAACTGATCACATAGGATTTGACAAGAATATTTTCTCTGAAATTGTTCCATTGAGAAATGCTATCTCATTGGGATTACTTGATGGAACTCACATATCTGTGACATCCCATGGGACTGTTAAGTTGCTTCCTAACCTTGTGTTGCATAATGTTCTATTTGTGCCTCAATTCAGACACAATTTATTGTCAGTTTCTAAGGTTCTAAAAGATCAGAATCTGGAGTTTAGATTTGATGGATCTACTTGTTGGTTACAGGACCTTACAACTAGGTTGTTGTTGGTCAGAGGATGGGAAGCAGATGGGCTATACAAGTTGAATGCATCTGCTTATGTGGAGCACACAGTAGGTCATAAGGATAAGAATTTTTCTTGTAATAATGTGACCAACCTCTTGACTGTTCATGCTAGGCTTGGTCACATGTCTTTGTCAAAAATGAAACATTTGTCCATCTGTAAGATTGAGGATGTTTGCAATTTTAATTGTGATACATGTTCTATGGTTAAAATCCATAAACTGAAGTTTGATAGAAGTATTTCTTTGGCTAGTGCTCCTTTCAAATTAGTTCACATGGATGTGTGGGGGCCTTATAAAACACCTGCATTATGTGGAGCTAAGTATTTCCTCACAGTTTTAGATGATCATTCACGTACTACTTGGGTCTATTTGATTCAAGACAAGATGCAAGTGCTGAATTGTGTGTCTAGATTTTTAAAAATGGTTGAGAATCAGTTTGAAGCCTCTGTGAAGTGTGTTAGGACTGATAATGGAACTGAATTCACTCAGAAGGGGTGTGTTGAGTTGTTTGCTTCTCTTGGTATACTGCATCAGAGGTCTACACCTGGGGTTCATGAGTAAAATGGCAGGGTTGAGAGGAAACATAGACATTTGATTGAAACTGTCAGAGCCATCAGAGTGTATGCAGGGCTTCCAATTAGGTTTTGGGGTGATTGTGTGTTGAGTGCTACCTGCCTCATTAACAAAATGCCATCTTCTGTGTTAAAGTGGAAATCTCCTTTTGAAATTCTGTTTCATACACCTCCATCTTATGAAAAACTGCGCACTGTTGGATGTCTTTGCTATGCTTTGCAAACTAATGACCACAGAGATAAACTTGGCAACATAGCTAGAAGATGTGTGTTCCTAGGCTATCCTCCAGGGCAGAAAGCTTACAAGCTTTATGACTTAGATAAAGGGACTGTCATCATCAGCAGACATGTAAATTTTGTTGAGTCAGTGTTCCCATTCAAGATGAAGGATAAGGATCCTTCATTCTCTGTGTTTCCTCCTGATTCAGGCTTCTCTCTTGAAGATGAGTCATCATCATGGGACTTGTCCTCTATACAGCTACAGGAGGGTTCTTATTCTTCTCCTGCCATGAATATAAATCATGGGAATCTTGATGTTGATTTAGTAGAAGACACATCACATAGCAGCTCTGAGCATAGTGACAGATCTCAAGGCTCAGTAACATCTGTTCCTCCTGTAAGGGGTTCACTTCCTCTTATTCTGCCTCCAAAAAGAAATATTAGGCCTCCTGCAAGACTGCAGGATTATGTGTGTTCAAGACTTCCTTCTAGAGCTCAGTCACCATCTTCAGAGTCAGAGTCTCAATCATTTGCAGTGTTCTCTGTTCAGAATCTGGCTCATCTATCATCTGCATATGTCCAATCATTGGTGAACATGTGTGCTACATTTGAACCTAACTGTTATGCTCAGGCTAAAGGGATTGATCATTGGGAAAAGGCTATGACAGACGAATTGTCAGCTCTTGAGAAGAATAAAACATGGACTGTTACTCCTCTCCCTAGTGGTAAGAAAGCTATTGGATCCAAATGGATCTATAAAATCAAGTACAGACCTGATGGGCAGATTGAGAGGTACAAGGCTAGGTTGGTTGCTAAGGGGTATAATCAAATAAAGGACAAGGATTACAAACAAACATTTTCTTCTGTGGCAAAGTTGTCTACTGTCAGGGTTATATTAGCTCTAGCTGCTACCAATGGATGGGTTCTGCATCAGCTGGACGTCAACAATGCATTTTTGCATGGATACCTAGAAGAGGAAGTATATATGTCTCCTCCTCAAGGTTACTGTGTACAGCCTGGTCATGTTTGCAGACTCAATAGGTCATTATATGGCCTTAAAGAGGCTAGTAGGCAATGGAATCATGAACTTACTAGATTCCTGGTCAGTTTGGGTTTCACTCAATCCAAACATGCTTACTCTCTCTTTGTCAAACATAGAGGATCAGACATGACTGTTGCTCTTGTATATGTTGATGACATGCTCTTACTGGACAACTCTTCTGTGGAGATTGTGCAAACTAAGAAAGCATTGCATTCTGCATTCACAATCAAGGACTTGGGAGTTGCTAGATATTTTTTGGGCATGGAAATATCAAGGTCTTCATCTGGTATTCTGCTGAATCAAAGGAAGTACATTTTGGACATTCTCAAAGATGCGCAGATGGAAGGTTGCAAGATAGCCTCTTTTCCTATGCAGCATGGAACCAAGTTATAATCTCATGATGGTGAACCTATTTCTAATCCTGAGACTTACAGAAGGATCATTGGTAGGCTGTTGTATCTCACATTGTCAAGACCTGACATATCTTATACTGTCCAGCAATTGAGTCAGTTTCTTCAAAACCCTTTGCAACTACACTGGAATGCTGCCATGTATCTATTAAGATACCTCAAAGGAACCTTCAATTTGGCATTGTCTTATTCTGCAGCTTATTCTTTGAGCCTGAGTGCATACAGTGATGCAGATTGGGGCAATTGTCGTGACACAGGGAGATCTCTCACAGGGTACTGTGTCTTTCTTGGTTCCTCTTTGATCTCTTGGAAGACAAAGAAACAGAAGGTGGTTTCAAAGTCATCCACAGAGAGTGAATACAGGAGTATGTCCACAACTGCGAGTGAACTGGTATGGTTACAGGGGTTGCTTTCAGATTTGCATATTGCTGTCCCTCTTCCCATCACATTGTTTTGTGACAATAAATCTGCCCAAGAATTAGCAGCCAATCCCATATTTCATGAAAGAACCAAACATGTAAGGATTGATAGCCATTTTATTAGAGAAATGGTTCAAGAAGGTTTCATCTCTACTGCCCATGTTCCTTCATCCCTTCAAATTGCAGATGTGCTTACCAAAGCTTTGGGTGCTGATCAACACAGATTCCTTACTTCCAAGCTTGGTCTCGTCTTACTTGTCTCTTGCCCAGCTTGAGGGGGGTATATGGGAAGATATGATATCACACAACTGCACACACACTCGTCCACTTAACAATCTGTTATAACAGCAGGGGTAGTTTTGTAATTCCACATCTGTAGCTGCTTATATAGTCAAGTGGCGCCAATGTATTCAGTTAGAGCTTTTGTAACAAACTTACAGAACTGGTTTTGCTCTCTCTAATGGAGATCTTGGAGATACTGAATGATGATGATTGAGTTTATTCAAACTCATTGTTGTCTCTTTCTAACACTGTACCCATCAATAAGTGTTTCCCAACTCATGTTATTGATGCATTCTTAATGATAGGTAAGCTGCTTATTTATTTGGTTAACTAACAATTTTAGTTGCTTACCCTTATTGTCAGAGTATTGACGTGGACCAAATAGTTATGGAACACTACCAGCACACCTCAACCATCCATTTCTAAGAATCCACCAATCACCCCCATAGTTGTTCATAATACAACGGGGCATCATGATGCCTGCTTGCCATCAGAGTTGTCCTCAAGCTGTTGTCATGGATATAGGCTTGCTCTAATTCTTTAAGCTAGCTTATGACTTTTGGGTCTGAGATGAGAATGGATGGAAAAAGGATTCTGATTCATCTAACATATGAGTTTGACTAGAGAAAGAGGCAACTGAGTATTTGAAAAGCAAAACTTGTACATTTTCCACTTGAAGGTTCTGTGCTTTATCACATTCTTCCAAGTTCCAATCACATCTCATCCATGATTTAATCATTGCTTTTACTTCTTGTGTAGGTCACAACTTCAAAAGAAAATTCAGCTGCTAGAGCAAAGGATTCGATCTAATTTTGTTGATGAAGAGAGACGGAGTTCACATTTTACAGCATCAACGACCACTTTCGGGAACATTGGATATAATACCCCTCATAAGACAACCTTCAATGCTGATCCAATGCGGCAGGACAACTTGCCAAACATGTACAATGATCAAAGTAGCTATAGTAGATGTAGCTTCCCTGCTTCTGTCTCTCCTGAAGACAGGTTTGGTTTTTCCTCGGTTCCTTTTGTGAGGGAGCCATACACCCCTAAAATTATCAAATTCAACTATATTGCATGTTAACATGAAGTCGAGGAGTATGACAGTTAACGGGCATCAGGAAAAGGGTGTTAATATAGACCTCAATGAAGCTAATGTTGCCGCTGAACATGACCTTGTGTGTGAGGGTGAGAGCTTTAAACATAATGGAATCACATGATCTAAATATACCATTAGAGTTGCTTGTGTTACAACTATGTTGAGTAAAGAGGAGATTAATATTTCATCATTTGGTACCCTAAGATGGGTGGAGAATGAGCTGGAATTTTGGGTGGAGAATTGCAAGGAAAAATGAAGGGGGATATAAATACAACTGTTGGAGATAAGAATCTTTGATGTAAGACAGATACAGGTGCTATCAAGATAGCTTGACACAGTATGGGAGCTTCTTGATGATAGATTATTAGTTGCACCTTATATTGATTGTGAGATATGAAAAAAGATCGTTTGATATTATTTTTTATATAATTCTTGGATTGTTACGTTGATGTCACCTTGTATTGATTTCATATTATATTATTTACATTGGTACATTTTTTTTGAGTTGATGACATGTTATAACAGGTGTTTTTACGTATACAACTATTTTTTAATGTCATAGTTTCAAAGACATTGTGATTTTCTATGTGAAATAAGGTGACAATAATTCGATTCCACGTTTTAAGCTCATATGTCATCAATTATATAAAAATGTCACCATAAACAATGACGATTAATGAAGTGTAATAACAAATGTTATCAATGAATAAAAGTCGTCAATAAAAGATGCAATCAATGAAATGTAATCATGACAATTTATGTTCTATGTGATATTGTATAAAAATGTAATAAAAATGCCACAACAAAAGATGTCATCACAAATTAGTGAGATCAATGAAGTGTAATCACAATGTCATCAATGAATAAAAGTCATCAATAAAAGATGTCATCAATGAAATTTAATCACATTTTATGCCCTTGTGTCATCAATTTTATAAAAATATAATAAAAATGTCACCACAAATGATTGCATCAATGAAATGTTATCACAAATGTGTCATCAATGAATAAAAATAGAATCAATGAAAATATATCGATATACAATCGGCTAAATTAAAAAAGTGGCATCAAATGATTTGATTTTAAAAAAATAGTGGCATCAAATAATTACATTAGAACAATGACATCAAATCACAACTTTGAAAAAGTGGCATCACATTAAAGAAAAAAATATCATTAATAAAATGACATCAAAACACTATTTTGTGGTGACAGTAGTCAACGATAAAAAATGGCATCACAAAAATGTCATCATTAAAAAAAATCCGAATGAGTCGGTCAACGGTCAAACAGTAGTCAACGATAATTTTTTTAGTTTAGATGAACCCTTCCCAATATTTGTTGAGAAGGGTTCATCTAAACTAATTTTTTAGGGATCTAATTACCTAATTACATATTCCCAAATGTCTAACTACCTAATTCACCCTTAAATATTTTATCAATAGGGATTTTTTGAATTCGATTATATTAATTAGGGGTTCGAATCCTCTCCTAATAACAAAGTACCTGATACCCGGAGTATCTTCCTAATAAAAATAAGTGGCTCAGATTTATTAGAAAGGCTAAATATTTTATTGAGAAAACATTTCCCTAATCGAAAAAACGCTTAACATATTTTATTGAGAAAACATGCTTAAATTATGTCTTAAAGTATATCCGCTATTTTTTTTTGAATAGGTAATAGTTTGAGCTCAGATAAGCCTGAAACTTGAGAGACCGACGAATTAACCGTCAACATACAACATACTAAAAACACAAATTAGCACAGATGAAAGAAAGAACCAAACAACCCCAAGAAGTCGTCCGCAAGCAGAGGAGTCAAGGGACATCCAGAGCGAGTCACGAATGTCGAGAACACGGGAGAGTGCGGCGAATCACACGGCGTCTCGACGCCAAGAAGGCGGAGAATAGTAACCCACCATCGGAAAGGGCGAAACCTGGGGAAGTGCGGATCATCGACGTAGCCCCACCTAGATGAGGGATCTTCGAAGACCACGAACACAGTCACGATCCTCTCGATCATATAGGAAGCCCGATACTGCAACCCAACTCGAAACTAAACGCCACCACGCCATAGCAACGACCCGACGCCAAAATAACGAACAAATATGGGCCAATAAGGGAAGATCAAACATCCAATGAAAATTTGTGTGCAGAGCTCCCGAGAACGCGGAGCGTTTGGAGAGGTCAAATTATTACGATTACAATTTAGTTTTTCGAGGACCACGCAAGATTTATTCAATCTTTTTGGGATTTTAGTTAAAATAATGTTAATGTTAATTTTGTTTTGGCAAAATTACAGAAAACCACCCTTTAAATATGGGTGTTTTCACTTAACCACCCTTTAAATTTAAAATTACATAAAATCACCCTTTAAATGGTATTTGTTTACAACTCACCACCCATTCAACTATTTTCTTTAATTTATCATTAAATATATTATATTTTAATATTTTTAAAATCAAATGTGATTGTAAATATATTCGTATTTTGAATGTAAGGGCTCGATCATATTTTAGGGATTATTTTATTTATTTTAAAAAAATAATAATAAATATAGCCTAGAATTATTATCTTAATTTATGGTTGAAAATATTTATAAAATTTTAAAATATTATTTAAATTACTCTTATTTATTTATATTTTAAATAAGAGTAATTTACATAATGTTTTAAAAATTTATAAACATTTTCAAACATAAATTAAGATAATAATTCTAGGCTTTATTGATTATTATTTTTAAAAATAAATACAATGATCCCTAAAATATAATTGGGCCCTTAAAATCAAAATTTGAATATATTTACAATCAAATTTGAGTTTAAAAATATTAAAATATTATATATTTAATGATAAAGTAACGAAAATAGTTGAATGGGTAGTGAGTTATAAACAAATACCATTTAACGGGTGGTTTTCTGTAATTTTGAATTTAAGGGGTGGTTAAGTAAAAACACTCATATTTAAAGGGTGATTTTCTGTAATTTTCCCTTTTGTTTTATAAAATGGGTGTTATTTTTTACACCCACAAAATTTACTATTTACACCCAAAATTCAAAATTTTCTTTTTTTTTAAATAAACCTTACGCCTCCTGAGTCATAGACGTGTGACTCAAGAGGGGCAGGGTATATATATAGAAAAAAATAGATGCGCCTCTTGAGTCACACACCTATGACTCAAGAGGTATAGGGTTTATTTAAAAAAAAAAAAAACTTGAATTTTGGGTGTAAATAGTAAATTTTGCGGGTGTGAAAAACAACCCTTATAAAATAGATCTTCCAATCCTTTTCCAGATTTTTTAAAGTCCGTCCAGAATTTGTACAATATCCCTTTCAGAACTTTGAGGCCAAGTAGTTGTGACATAAAAATATATCAAAACTGCTCGGATTTTTTTTCTTCTTAATTTTCAAACGGGCTACTTTGGACTTAACCTTGACCCAAAGCACAGACAATCGGGCCAAAAAACATAATTTTTGAAACGTAAACAAAAGTAATGATAACCCATACTCCCTCCGTCCCATAATAATTGTCTTTTACTATTCATATACATTTTCTTAAAAAGCTAAAAACTATATAAAATATCAACATTTTATTAAATATTTTTAAATAATATCAAGTATAGAATTATTTTAAAAAATTAATATAAAAATAAATATTTTATATAATTTTTAGCTCCTTAAAAAACGTGCATAAATAGTACAAAGACAATTAATATCCGGGATAGAGAGAGTAATAATTAAGTACGGAGTAGGTTAGTAGGGGTGTATGATTGTAGGACGGTACTACTGACAACACTCCACAAAGGATGGCAAGTCCAATCGAAGGAAATAATAGTCTTGCACCCCAAGTATAATAGATATGGGGTACAATATTGTATTTATTATTTTTATTTATTTTATTTTATTACAATATGATGACTACTTCCGGAGACTCAAGCATCGATGGCGATATCCAGAGTCCTGAAGCAGATGGAAACGACATCAACACCGGTGACAAGAACCCACCGGTCGGAAGAGAGAAGGGTCAATTTGATTAACGAGGGTAAGAAAAGCGAGATAAGTTGGATAAATTGTAGATCAGAACATAAAAACCCAAGATTCATCAAATCAGTTTGAAAAGAAGAATTAACAAGCTTTTTCTTTCCCTTTCCATTGTTCAAGTGGAACGGGCATTCGAATTTCAGGGAGCCACCACAAGAAATGGGAACTCACCCGACAATAGTTTGGGGAGGGGCAAAACCCCCTTGTTTATCATCAGCAACCAAACCCAGTTCGGCGACGGAGTTGGGTAACGAAGAGGACCACGGGTAACGAAGACGTCGGAGACGGAGCCGCCCCTATCGAAGTCGATAGGGAGAACAACGCAAACCGAGCGAGAAGGGGACGGGGAGGCCGGAGAGAAGCTGTGGCGGCAGCGAGGGTTACTAGACTCGGGTAGAGACAATCGGAGCCGAGGTAACGGCAGCCTGAGCCAGGGTTTATCAAGCCCAAGCAGTGGGTTTGGTGGCTCCCGAAGGAGGAGAGGGTTTGGTGGCTCCCGAAGGAGATGTAATCTCCCGGAGGACCGCTACTGAAATTATATTAGATTGGTTTTATTTTTATTTTGTTTTAAAAAAATAATCTAAAATAGATATATGGAGATGATCATACCAGCTACTAAGCGTAACCTCATCCTGATGGAACACCATAAGCTTCCCAAACGATACGCCGTCCTCATCTCTAACGAAATACCTCCCCGCCGGCGTCAGACCGTAAACCAGCCGTCCATCGGCGTTGACCGAGCTCGTCACCACCGAAAACGCGGCCAGCAACCGGAGCATCCGATCCAACTTATCCGCAGCCTGGTTCTTGTCCGACGCCGGCAACAAATCCGCGATCTCCGTAGCGGAGATGCGTCGGCCGGATCTTTCCGCCCCGGCGATGATATCAAACAGATCAAGCTCGATCGCCGCCTGCATCACCATCGGGAAGGGCAGCAGATTCGCTACCAGCTCCGCGTACGCGCCAACCTCGTTTTCGTTGTAAGCTGCGGAGGCTTCTGCGGCGCAGAATTGATCGGTCGAAAATGGAGATCGAGAGTTTGGGGCCGCCATTGAAATGTTTCTTGAATTGTGGTATGAATGTATGATATGGATCGATCTATAGAATACTTGATACTATATGGAAGTTAGTTTATATATATATATATATATATAGATAAATATAACTATTCACTGCCAAAAGAAAACATGAGAAAATTTGGTAAAATATACCTTTACCAAAATTTCCTCTCTACTCTTCACCAAATTAAAATTAGCCCGTTTATACCTACCTCCTCATCTTCCTCCATCCCTCATGCTCCATCCATCCATTCTCTCCTTGAGATCCGAAGCCCTCATCCATGGCGCCCCTTCGAATCTCTCCGCTCTTCTCTGCTCTTCTCCTTTTTTCATCATCTCCTTCAACAATCTCAGACCTCTTGTGGAGATTCCGTCCTCCTCCCACGCCCCTTTCCAGCTCCTATTAGGGTTGAATCGGAGCTACGTCGGCCGGATCTGGTTTTTTTAATGTTGAATTAGACTCATGTTTCAGGATTAAGGTTTATCAAAGTCCGACTCGGACCATGACTGTGGGTCGTGTGCACGGGCGCACATGCACTAGTAGCCTAGCACACAAGCCGAGTGAGGTTCCATTCTAAAACCAATTGGCAATAGAAGGAGTAGCCCACCGACTCATATACTAGGGCTTGATATGTTCAACTTTCCGATGTGAGACACTTTTGGTCTCATTCACATCTCAACAAGGTTTTCCTTAGAATCTGAATTCATAAATTGTGTTGTGAATCAGCATTGTGTTGTGAAGTGATGTTTGATTTGCAGAATTTGAATAATGGAATGGAATTTAGGAGTATTATGTAGGATGAGTATATGCTACCTTGTGAATAAAAATGCTACTGGATTATTCATTTTATTTCCCATGCATTTACTTCCTATTGAAGAGATCCTCAAATTATAAGTTAATTCAATACCGGAAGTGTGTATAATCAGGCTTCATCTTTTCAAGGCTTTTGAATTAGATCTAATTTCTATTTGACTTTGAAGCTTTGAATAATCTAAACTTGACTCTAAATTTGTGAGGAGCAGATATTTTGGGAGGATAAAGCATGCTTTAAAATAAATGTTGCATTTGATTATGTGAGTTATATGTTATGGTTTACCTATTGTCCGAAAATGACCTATATTGCCATCTTTTTTGTTGTTGACTCACAACTTTTGAGGAAAAAAGTATATGATAGATCAGGCCAAGTACTTCAGTTTTTTTTCCCATCTCCTTACATCTACTTTTTGTGTTGCATCAAGGGATTGGATTCAATCACCTCGGTTATACGCATGATTTTGATTTTTAAAACAGCTTATACAAGTTTGTGTTTGGAATTATTTTGTAATGACTTTGCCTTTTTGCTGACCTTTGAATCTAAGAATTATGTCTTTCCTCTGAAACGCTAGCTGACACGGAGATGAAGTTTGGCGGTCTAGTTAGCACCTCTAACTTAGTTAAAGCCAAGAGAGTAAATGTGCAATCTGATTCAGATTTTCTGTGGACAATATCCATCAGAGAAATTAGACTATGCAATCTAATTTTTTTCCTTCCTACTTATAGGCAATATTTGTTGTATGTAGTATTTCTTAGTTATTATAACAATCCATTTATGTAAAAATATGTATGATTTTTATTCCAGGTTAGTCGACCCATTATAAAGGTTAGTTGTCCTAATTAAACACTCAATTTTGTTTTGCTGAATTTTTGTCCTATTTCATTTATTTTATGTCTATGTTCTGCGTTTTTGTTCAATTAATTTTACTCATCAGGGAAGGGGTAGTCTCAGCTGCTGGTGTACAGGAAATGGCTTGTGTTGATGCTAAAGTTGGTGGTTAATCAGGCATGACAGGTGGGGATGTGAGGCTGCACAAAGAGAGGATATATAAGAGGGGGAGTGTGTCATGAAGGATTTGTTTGTTTGGAAGCAAGCTCGAGCGATAATGGGAGCTCTCTACTAACGACAACGGATGACCTCAGATCAACTACAAATTCGATGGATAAAATGAAGGAAGACCTCGTTGGTGCTATTGGTGATAAGTGGACCATTTGCACTAAGTGGCAGGGCCTGTGTTTTCTCACTTGGAACCTCTGATTAATTAATCACAAAGAAAATTTGACAACAAACGAAAATGAGTTGTCCATTGGAAGAGTATTGTATGAGCAGCTATTATTTTCTATATAACTTTCGGATGGTTACATTGATGCCACCTTGTGTTGATTCATTTATTCCACATTATACTACTTACATTGATGCATTTTTTTTTAAGTTGATGACATGTTATAATAGATGCTTGTACGTATACAACCAATATTAATGTCATAGTTTGAAAGACATTGTGTTTTTACATGTGCAATAAAGTGACTCTATTTTAATTCCATGTTTTAAGCTCCTATTTCATCATATATAAAATTGTATAAAAAACGATTGATATCAATGAAGTTTATAACAAATGTCATCAATGAATAATAACCATCAATAAAAGATGTCATCAATGAAGTATAATCACATTTTATACTCATGTTTCATCAATTGTATAAAAATGTCATCAACAGAAAATGTCATCACAAATAATTTTGTGATTGAGATCAATGAAGTGTAATCACAAATTTCATCAATGAATAAAAGTCATCAATAAAAGATGTCCTCAATGAAGTGTAATTACATTTTAAGCTTATATGTCATTATATAAAAATGTCATCAACAAAAAATGTCATCACAAATTATTGAGATCAATGAAGTGGAATGTGTCATTAATGAATAAAAGTGGAATCAGTGAAAACATAGCATCAATATATTAGTATTATAATTGTACAAATATGTCATAAAATTTTTTTTAATAAAAGAGTGTCATTGATATATAATCAACTAGATTAAACTACTTAAAAAAGTGGCATCAACCCACTTAGAAAAGTGGTATCAAAGTAACCCAAAAAATGTCATCAAGGTTTTAAAAAATGGCAATAAAAAGTGTCATCAAATCATTTCATTAGAAAAGTGGCATCAAAGTGAAAATAAAATGTCATAAAAAAATGGCATCATAACACTACTTTAAAAAAATGGCATCACGGTAAAAAATGACATAAAAAAGTGACATCAGTGGTCAATGATTAAAAAATGGCATCACAAAAAATGACATCAAAAAAATGGCATCATTAAAAAAAATCCGAACAAGTTGGTCAACGTTGACCGGTCAATGGTCAACCGTTGACCAGTCACCGGTCAAACAGTTGACCATTACTATACTAGTTGGATGGGGTACATCTCCACCTAATTTTATTTTGAAGAGGCCTAATTACCTAATTGGATTTTCGAAAAGGTATATTTAGCAAAATCACCTAGAAAATATAGATAAATACATTTTTATTTTATTTTTTCAATATTGGCGAAAATTTGGACCATCCACCCACCACCCGGCCCATTGCCATCCCTAGCAACAGGTGCTTAATATTGTAGTAGAGTTAAAAGTTTGAATTGTGAGAATAATCAAATCAACTCATAATTCGACCAACAAACAAATCTCTTATCAAAAAAAATAAAATAAAAAATCAACTCTCATAAATGAAGGTGGGGCCGGATGATTATTAGGGGTGTTGTTTTAAATGTAAGGTTGTGTTTGGTAAGAGATTATGAGAGATTATGAGAGATTATGAAAAATCAAAATCTGATATCATGGTGTTTGGCAAGAGATTCAGGGGGAAGCGGGATTGAGATTATGGGAGATTATAAGAGATTATTTTCATGGATTTTGAATATCTTGGGGGTACAAGATTCTGGACAATCTCCGGAGATTATCCCCTGCAGATTTCAATATTGCCCTCAGATTGATCTCCTTGGGGGTACACGTTCGGTTTGTACTATTTGTAGAGAGAAATCCATAGGTCAGGAAAGTATTGAGTCCATGGAGGCTTGGTGATTCCTGCAATTTGGGGTCTGATCCTCATTCTAAGAGGTTGAGATTCTCTAGTCCGCTCTTACGGTCCATTATATTGTCCATATCGTTTGATTGAATGTGCCGAATTATTTTATTATTTTTTAATAAATGAGGTAATTTTTTAATTGTTTTCAACCAATAAAAGAAGACAAGCTATAAAAAGGACCATGATTGCGGACTAGAGGATCCTCACCGGCATTCTAAGGGATGTAAGAGAATGCTTAAACCCTTTCAGTTCCCAATCTAATCTTTTCTGGTCAGAAAATGAATCCATATTATTTTTTTATTAATATGAACATCGACTACATATGAAATCATCATTAATATTTCTAAAGTTTATATTATGTTTTTTGTTCAAATTTGATATATACCGTGTTATTTAAAGTCATTTTTCTAATTTTTTTAAAAAAAATATATGTGTAGCCTAAAGAATACTTCATTCGTTGATTAAAACTTCACGTTTTACTATTCATGCACGCTTTAATTAATAGAGGGAGTATTATTTTTGAAAACTATTGAAAGAAAGCTATAAAATTTCATTTAAAAAAAAATAATTTTGAGTGTACGTAATTTAACTTTATCTACACATAAACACCCACTTTGTACATGCTTGTGGAAAAAATTCATTCAACTTATACCCATAAAAAATAAGTTAAGGGCTAAAGGCGTGAGCTCACGAATGATAGTGAAAAATAAAAAGTTAAAATGGAGCTCTTAAACTGATATGACAGATAAAAAGAAAGTTAAAAGCCCAAGTTTAATTTGGGCTCACTAATAAACATGTTCTTATACATTTATTTATAATATAAAATGCTATTCCATAAAATCCCTCTTGTGCTCAGTTACATCCATATTCCTGGAGGAGGATCTTTTACTTTCAGATGTAAGGAGTCAAGATATCCCCAAACAAATAACTACTTAGACTTAGATAATTTTTGCTTTTTGACTGGCGACCCTCTGCGTAGGGTCATCCAAGCCATCTGTTGATGGCTTCAAGATCGCTTAGTCGATCTACTTCTTGCCCACTGTAAAAAAAAACTACTTGCGTAAATAGGTATCTAATCTACTATTCCCTCATCCGTTTACTTTTACAGTAATTGTCTTTTTACTATTAATGTACGTTTTTAAGGTGATAAAAACTATATACAATATTAATTTTTTTTAATAATTTTTTTAATAATATCGAACTTATTACTAAAAAGTAGTCCATTTGTTCCAAAATAAGCGTCACTTTACTTTTTGACACACATTTTAAGAAGGTGAAAACTCTATAAAATATTACTTTTTTAATATTTTTTTTTATAAATTCATACTTATTACTAACAAGTATGAAATTAGTAAAAAAAAGTTGATTACAAAAATAATATTTTATAGAGTTTTTGCCTCTTTAAAAAGCATGCACAAAAGTCCAAATGACATTTAATTTAGAACAGAGAGAGTATGAGATTATTAAAAAAATATTTTATAGAGTTTTTGCCTCTTTAAAGAATTCGTTTTTTCGGGTATTTAAAATTCAACTTTTGGGATCACCTAGTACCTTGTCTTCTTCTTCTTCCTCTCTCACCCAAAAATCTAATTTCCCCCTTCTCTGCACTCAACAATAGCAACACAAAAATCTCACCTTCCTTCACCATCCCCTCCCCTCACCCTATTTGCAGCCACTAAAACCCACCCCCACACTTACAAACCCAATCCCACACATAAACCCTTCCCTCCTTAGGGCGTGTTTGGCAACGAGATGGATTTTAGTGGATGGGGATGGATTTTAGGGATGGAAGGGATGGAGATTATTTTTGTGGATGGACGGGATGAAGATTTTTGGTAAAAGTAATCCCATTTGTGTTTGGTTGTATTTTGATTGTTTGGAGGATGGAGAAACGAAAAAAGTCCAAATTACCCCCACTAACCCATTGAGATGACGAAAATACCCCTCCTAAATACCCTAAAAACTCAACTTCTTCTTCAGTCGTCTCTCAGTTGAAGCCCAGCAACCAGCAGCCCCTCTCGACGACTTCGGCCACCTTCGAGAACGGGAGTCCTCCGGCAACTCGAGGGAATCTTCCGGCAACTCGAAGCTCCGAGGGACCAGTTCGGATATGTTGTTGTGGTTACCATCAAGGGAATCGGTGAATATGAGGTAGCTAGGGTCCGAACCGGTCGCTTGGCTAAAAGGTCGGATTTCCGGCGTCGGAAAGTCGGTGAATCTGAGGTGGCTAGGGTCTCCGAGAGTGAGAGGAGAATTTTTTGGGTTTGTATCTATGAGTCCAGGTGAGGGCAAATCGGGGTTCTTCATCCCCCCATCCTCTCCATCCTCTTTTTACAAGGTAGGAAAAAATCACCTTCCTACCCTGCTCCATCCCCATTTTCGCACCCCTCCCACCCCGCCCATCCCGTTGCCAACTATGTTACCCGGATACGGCACTAAAGTACTGAATCCCTTATCCGATACGGGCGGATACGCCGATACGGCCAAATACGGGTCGTATACGCGTATCTCCGTATCGGATACGGTCAACGTATTGTTGACCTTCCATAAGCTTTTCGGATACAGTCTCAGATACGAATACGGTATTTAATAATATTTTATTACTAAAAACCCCTAAATTAAACCCTCTTAGCCTACCTCTCGATTTCTATCTCTCCAATCGCCCTCTCCAGTCCACTTCACTCGCCTCTTGCCCACTGCCCAGTCGCCCGCCGACGAGTCTACGACCCCCAACGTTGGCGCCCACCGGAGACGGCCACCGCCCACCTGAAGGTTGGTCACTCACTCTTCTTTCGCGTTTCATTCTCCCTTCGAGTTCAAGCTACTGTCTCACTCTTAGATCTAATTTTTAGATTTGTCCTCAAGTGAGAATGATCAGAGAACGTGAAGAAGAGAAGGATTGGTGGCGGCAGAGAGAATGAGAATCAGAAAAGAGAAGTGTTGCAAGGTTAGGGTTAGAGAGAGCTTGAAGAATGATTCATAATTAGGCCCAAAAAAAGTTATATTGATATAGGCCCATATTTTGAAGTTCACTTATGAAATATACTCAGTAGCAATTTTAAGAGGGGACCCTCCAGCTCCGGTACATCATTTTAATTTTTTTTTTCAAATTGATTATATTTATTTTTGAATTTTGACGGGTTATTCTCGTTTTTTTCCTGGACTCGGTATTAAAGACTTAATAGTTTTAATATAGTTTCTTTTATATATGTTTTGATAATATATATCTCTTATTTATGCTTATACCTTTAAAACAACATATAATTTATATTGCCGTATCCTTGCCGTATCGTATCCTAAATTTTTTGGATTGCCGTATCCCCGTATCCGTATCGTATCCTCGTTCCCGTATCTGTATCCGTGTAACATAGGTTGCCAAACATGTGGGCACAGTTCTCAAAGCCCACCTCCATCTCCTCCATCTACTCCCACCCCCCAGCAAAACACGCCCTTAAATCATCCCATCACTCCCTCCTCCTGCATCTCTTTCGGCCACCTCAACACCACCACCAAAGGTCCTCAGTCCCTCCTTCATCACCACCGCACCTCCTGTTTTTGTGGCCAGCAAACACCACCATCTCCTTCCTCTTGTGTCGCCGCTGAAGCACCAGCCACCACTCCTCCACTTTCTCGAGGACCCCAAGCCCAGCAGCCCCTATTTCTCTCTCAAAACCGCCGAGCCAAGCGGACCAGCCCTAGAGCCCGAAGTCGCCAGCGCTGTTTCCCCGAAGCACACCTCCCCTGTTATGATCTACCTTCGGTAAGGCCCTTCCCTTCATTTTTACGACCAATAGCTCCGTAAAGGTTCTCTTTTATGACCTTCGCACTCAACCCAGGTTCCCCGGAGCTTCCCCTATATCGGCAAGCCCCCACCGCAGCCCTCGTGCACCCTGGAGCCCTCTTCGACACCCTCGGTGAGAATCTCTCTCTCTCCTTTCTTGTCGATTCCATGTCCTTGGGTGTCGGATTTAGTCATCGGAAATAGGGTGGTCAGAGCCACCAGTCGCCGCCGGCCAGCCCTCCCTCCCCTTTCCTCCTCTTCCAGTTTCGAACAGACAAGTGGGGGATACGGGTGAACACTGAACAGTTTCGCGGGTTCGGTTTGATTTAGGGTAATGTTTGTATATTATATATACACATAATAGATAAGTAATTATGAGTTTTAAGATAAACTATTCCAATTAGTCATTTTTTTAATATCACGATGAAGTTGTTGGAATTAGTTTATCTTGATTAAAATGTTATATTAAATTTTAATATAAATATGAAATCTCATATCTTAAATTGTTACAAAACCTATTACTGATAGAATATTTTATCTTAAGTTATTTTGTATAATCTTTTTATACTGCGATGTATTAACATATCCAAAGATTTCAACCAAACTATTATAACCTTCAAATTTCAGAAAGAAAATATAAATTAAATATTATTTAGTTTATTAAGAAACCGCACAACGGGCGGGTATATATAACTAGTATATTATAAAATTTTGACTTCCAAATTGATGAGATTAAAAAAAATACAATATTATTATTCAGATTTAAAGATATAATATTATTATGGTGATTTAAAATATAATATAATGAGATTTGGATTTTTAAAAAGAAAAGAATTTGGAGAAAAAAAGGTATTAAATGTTAGAACTTGATTTGGTAAGTGGAATTGGATTTAATAAGATTTAAAACGGGAATTTTTGGAAATATCCTAACCTTGTCGGAATTATTTTAATAAAATATAATGATAAGTTGATTTAAAGGTTTATGTTTTATAAACGGATTTTGACCAAATATGATTTGAGAAATTTGATTGAATAATGAGTGATCTAACGTTAGATTTAAAGAGTTTCGGGAACTTAAAGATTTCCTACTTGGTTTGACTTGATGAATCTTATGTGATGAGTGCAAACATGATGTTAGGATATCGATATAATTATTAAGTATAAATTATGATATATTAATATTGTTATGATGTGTTATATACTTATATGATGATCATGAGATTATGATACGTTGTTTTATGAACGCATCTTATAATATGTTATGATATGAATATGTGTTAAAGCATGACTTATGTTAAGGTCTTAAATTGATGATTGAGAAGAATGATTTATTGAGATGTATTACTAATTAAGAAAGCATGGTATGTTGATATATGTGGTTGAATATGAATGAGAGTACGATATGTTATATGATGATGTGAATATGAATATGATCTATGTATGAGATGATCGATGATGTATGTTGCTATATTCTATGAGGTGATATATGATGAGATATGATATGGTCATGAGATATTGAGATGATATGTTGAGATGGAACTTGATGAGTTATAACGAGATGATGTGATGAGTTATAATGAGATGAGTATGAGATGATGTTGATGATGATGATAATATGCCCAAGTTGTGGAATAAGATCTTTGACTTATGTGATTTATGTGAATGGCCATTGTGTGAGTAGACTTAGCCTTATGCATAATTATGTATTGATCGATAGGTAATCTGTGACCTGATTGGATTGCTTGCTATTGGTGTTATTGCTTGGATTACGCTCTTTTCCAGGTAAGTTTCTTCGGAGCTTACTCAGATTGAACAGAAAACCTTCCCTACTTATATGTAAATGATATACTAGGTTTTGCATAATCATAAGAGCATGCCATGTAGTATCATGATAGGATTTGCACAAACGAATGAGCATCTTTATTCTGTATGCGTATATAGACATAACGACCGTTATAGGTGTTACCAGTTAGAACTTTTTTCTTCATTCTTGTCATCTTAGTCGGTGCTTATTATAGAAAGTTGCTTGCACTCGATGATGCGATAGGCTTTTTGGTATAGAAAGTTGCTTGCACTTGATGATGCGGTAGGCTTTTTTGTAGTAAGTGTCATAAGACTCTTAGAGCCTTAGGCCTTATATAGTTGTCATTATTTGCCTCCCCTTCATAGTTAGTAGTCTCATTACGTGAGGTTGGCCTGCACCGTGAGGTGAGGTAGCTCCTTTTGATAGTGAGTTGCTATAGGACTCCTTAGGAGCCTAGAGGGACATGCCACTTGGCATTCTATGTGGGCCCATTTACCGCTTTCTGCATATATATAAACTGCTAGCATGCTTGCGTGATTTAAATTCATGTCATGCATTAGAAGCATATTATTAAGAATAGCGTGTATGCGTGCCTATTTGTAGGGACCAGCCAAGTGCAGGCCTCAATCTGATCCCATGCTCGTCTATATTTTTTTAGATATGTTTATAGGTTGGTGCTTGCTCTTCTATGACGGGGTACCTTTTTGGACGATTGTCGATTGAGAGACCGACTTTCTGACTTATAAACCTGGATGTTTCTCTACTCGTATTTCTCGTATTTTGGTTTTGACTCAGCTCTGCTGTGGCAAGTTGTACACAGATTTCCCTTTTATCATGTTTTGAATTCCAATTGTTAGTCGACTAGGACAGGTTCTGGGTACCCAACGGCCCTTTGCGTATTTTAGGGTTCGAAATCCCCTCTTTCAAAACTAACTTTTCGAGGTTTGAAACCTCAACCCGTATTTGAATTGCAAGATTTGAATAAAGGTATTCAACCTTCGAAACGTAACCCAAATATTTATATTTGGGCCGTTACATTGTGTGAATAATCAAATCAACTCTCATAATTCGACCAAACAAAAATCTCTTATAAAAAAAATAAAATAAAAAATTAAACTCTCATAAATGAAGGTGGGGCCGGATGATTATGAGGGGTGTTATCTTAAGTGTAAGAGATAATCCTAAGTTGATTAATGGTGATTCTCTAGTCCGCTCTTACAGTCCATTATATAGTTCATCTCGTTTAATTTGACGTGTCGAATTATTTTATTATTTTTCTTAATAAATGGGGTAGTTTTTTTAGTTGTTTTCAACCAATAAAAGAAGACGAACTATAAAAACTAGAGACCATGATTGCAGACTAGAGGACCTTCACCGCATTTGTAAGGGATGTGAGAGGAGGCTTAAACCGTTCCAGTTCCCAATCTAATCTTTTATGGTCAGAAAATGAATCCATATGATTTTTCAATTAATATGAACATCAGTTGCATATGAAATCATCATTAATATTTCTAAAGTTTATATTACATTTTTTTTGTTCAATTTGATATATACCGTATTATTCAAAGTCATTTTTTTATTTTTTTAAAAATATATGTGTAGCCTAAAGAATACTTCATCCGTTAATTAAAACTTCACGTTTTATTATTCATGCACGCATTAATTAATAAAGGGAGTATTATTTTTGAAAATTACTATTGAAAGAAAGCTATAAACTTTCATTTTAAATTTTTTTTTGAGTGTAATTTATCTTTATCTGCACATTGACACCCACTTTGTATATGTTTGTGAAAAAAATTCATTCAACTTATACCCATAAAAAATAAGTTAAGGGCTCAAGACTTGAGCTCACGAATGATAGTGAAAAATAAAAAGTTAAAATGACGCTCTTAAACTAATATGACAGATAAAAAGAAAGTTAAAGCCCAAATTTAATTTGGGCTCTTACATTTATTTATTACATTTATTTATAATATAAAATGCTATTCCATAAAATCCCTCCTGTGCTCAGTTACATCCTTGTTTCTGGAGGAAGATCTTTTACTTTCAGATGTAAGGAGGCAAGATATCCCCAAACAGATAACTACTTAGACTTATTCTTATTCTTATTATTAAGTTTTCATAAAAGTTCATCACTTGTAAAATTCCATAACCCAAAAATTGCAAATGCAACATGCGAACTTAATAGTGGTAAACCCAGCTTCATTCGCCAAGATTGTATACTGATCGCGGGTTCTCTCCCTCCCCGAAGGACTTTGAGTCATCATCAACGCATCGAAAAGGAGGACGGCTTTGTTAGTTGTTGTAGTCTCGGGTTCATCTTCAAGAACATGCTCGACAACAATGACCTTTCCATTTTTGGGCAATGCATTGTAGCAATTCTTCAAAATCTTCACGCATTGCTCGTCGTTGCAACCATGGAGCATCCACTAACCAAAAATACCAGTTTAGTACTTTAGTAACACACTATGGTAGCTAGCTAGCTTTAATTCTTTTGTAACGTTGCGTACCTTCATGAATATAGCTTCTGCAGGACTCGGTATGCTCTCAAACATATTTCCACCAACATGTTCAATTCCTAAAACAACACATAATTAAATCAAGTTAAATTCTTTGGTACGTAGAAAATTAATTAGTTTAAAAATCTTGTATAAGAGATTGGAGTTGGTAGATACCCGGAACGGGGAGTGCGTGTTCGATAACATGGGGCAAGTCGTAGTTAATCCCCTTCAACAAAGGATATTTGGATACGATGATCTTAAGGACCTGGCCAATATCACCACCTACATCAATTAGTTGACTCAGCTTCTCAAAACCGTTGTAATATTGAATGATCTTTTTCATCACAATGGTTGTGTGATTAAACATCCCCTGGTTGAATGCACGGTTAAACCTTTCATCCCAATTAGAGTACTCGATTACATTCATCCCATGAGCCTTCACGGCCGGAACGCCTCCTTCCAAGACGGCATCTTTTAGCTTCCTCCTATTTTGGTGAGGGATATATATATATATATATATATATATATATATATATATATATATATATATATATATATATATATATATAATGTACATTTTAAATCAGATATACAACTCAACTCGCGCCTACAGTGAAACATCTTATCTTTTATATGGTAGATGTTAAAGAGATTAAATATTTTCATAATATGTATTTTTTTAGTTCGATTATATTAATTAGATCTAGCTGCACCACTCTAAAATCTAAATCCGGGTCAAATATACAGTAGATGTTAAACAGATTTTATTTAAACATTTATGAAGCCCACGTATAGCTTTAGCTAAAGTTGAGGTATATTTTATAAATGAATTTTACCCATAAAAACCTCATTTAACTTTTTCACAAATAAGATTTTCACAAATACGATTTTACCCTTGGATATAGGATAAGATGTCCATTTTAGAAAAAATATATCCATAATTAAATTTCATTAGCCAAATTTTAAATTAGATTTTTAGGGTCGTTTATTTTTGGTAGGGTATTTTTCCCCATTTAGGATCTTATCCTAGGATAGAAAAACCATCACAAATATTGGTTGAACATATATTCTTCAAAATCAGAAATAAAAAAAATGTTTCCTTAAATACAGGCATATAAACTTTATTATAATATTTTTAAAAGGCTAAATCATGCATTTTATTTATTTTTTAAAATCTAAAATAGATATATACTACGTATCATAGATGGAGATGATCATACCAGCTACCAAGCGTAACCTCATCCTGATGGAACACCATAAGCTTCCCAAACGACACGCCGTCCTCATCTCTAGCGAAATACCTCCCTGCCGGCGTCAGGCCGTAAACCAGCCGTCCACCGGCGTTGACCGAGCTCGTCACCACCGAAAACGCGGCCAGCAACCGGAGCATCCGATCCAACTTATCCGCAGCCTGGTTCTTGTCCGACGCCGGCAACAAATCCGCGATCTCCGTAGCGGAGATGCGTCGGCCGGATCTTTCCGCCCCGGCGATGATATCAAACAGATCAAGCTCGATCGCCGCCTGCATCACCATCGGGAAGGGCAGCAGATTCGCTACCAGCTCCGCGTACGCGCCAACCTCGTTTTCGTTGTAAGCTGCGGAGGCTTCTGCGGCGCAGAATTGATCGGTCGAAAATGGAGATCGAGAGTTTGGGGCCGCCATTGAAATGTTTCTTGAATTGTGGTATATATGAATGTATGATATATGGATGGATCTATAAAATTGTATATGCAAGTTAGTTTATATATATAGATAAATATAATTATTCACTACCAAAAGTAAATATAGATAAATACATTTTTATTTTAATTATTTTTTCAAGATTGGAGAACCACACTCTTGCATTGAATGACAATGGCATTGCCATTTTGGTTGCACTGTTAGAACTATTAAGTTGCAGTTGAAAAAAAGAAAAAAGAATTGTTTACATTTTCTACCTTAGCATGCTATAACAACATATCAGCAAAGTCACGAGCGAGCAGCTTCCATATGTTCCTGGCTAATTGAAATGGTTATATCTGATATTAAAACTCTTTTGTTGGTGGTGGGAGAAATTGTTTTCTCCCACATTCTCTATTCTGACAACATAGTGGTTGATAAGGTTGCCACCTTTGTCACTCTGTCAGGATACCCAACTTATACAATGATTTAGATCTTAATGACCTTATCCACAATGATGCTATCGGGTAGCTACCCGAATTCTTACTTAATAATAAAAAAAAACAAGCGCGCAACTGCTTTTTTGGCTAAATTGGCTCTCAATTGAGACTCATAGCGAAGTAGCTCATTGTTCTTTATAAGTGCAACCCTAACAGTTACGGTATAAATTCTCTAAAATAGAGATCAAAATGTCAAAATCTCTAAATAAAATTCACTTTAACTCCAACAGCTTCTCTATTTTACATATTTTTACATTTATTATACACTATAATAAATAAATGCATTTATTAAGTATATTTAATTCTACATTTCTAAAAACTTCATTTAAACTTAATTCTAACATTTTGTCTCACATTTCTAACCTAAGCTAACATTTAAACTTAATTTCTAACATTTACTTAAGGGAAAACTAATTAAAATACCCTCACCTTTGGGGGTATGGTGAAAATATATCCTCAACTTTCAAAAGTAATAAAAATATCTTGACCTTTTAGGGTAGTGGTAATATATTACCACAAGTTTTCTCATGGATTAAAAATGCTAACAAGGCATCCTACGTGGTATTTTTTGACAAGGGTTTTCTTAAACAGTTTCCTTAGGAAAAAATAAATAAAGAGTTGGATCGGGTTCATACACGCCTTTCCCTCCCTCATATCTCCTTCCGTGGTCGTCTCTTGAACTGTTTTCGAAGTCTTTCAGGTAGCTCATATTTCCTCTTCGATGATAGTCTTCCTCCCTCGTGGTCTTCTATCTTGAGCTGTCTCTCTCACATCTTCTTCTTCCTCTTTGATTTGTTCACAGACTTGGCTAAGTAAGTTTTGTTTTTTCCTCTCTTTGTTGTTGTTGTTGTCGGTTTGGTGTTAGGAATAGTCGTGTTGTGTTAATTTGAGGCAATTTTGACCCGATTAGTTGCTTAGTTGAATCAATTTCATTTTT
The DNA here is from genome assembly GCA_963922045.1 of Persicaria maculosa. Taxonomy (NCBI): domain Eukaryota; kingdom Viridiplantae; phylum Streptophyta; class Magnoliopsida; order Caryophyllales; family Polygonaceae; genus Persicaria; species Persicaria maculosa. Next base: position 886,848 of record OY998271.1, on the reverse strand, counting down.
TGAGTATAATTTTATTGTCGGTTTATTTTTTGCTAAGGAAATCGTTCAAGAAAACCCAATTTTAGTGCTAATTTGTAAAAAGGCTTCTATACAGACTGTCTTGTTAAAAAAAATCCATGTAGGCTGCCTTGCCAACATTTTTGACCCGTGAAAAAACCCGTGGTAATATATTACCACTACCCTCAAAGGTCGGGATATTTTTATTACATTTGAAAGTTGAGGATATATTTTTACCATACCCCCAAAGGTGGGGGTATTTTAATTAGTTTTTCCTTTACTTAATTATAACATTTCTAACATTTAAACTTCATTAATGTGATGCCAACATTTTTTTACTTAATTCTAACATTTTTACTTAATTCTAACTTTGTGGCAGTGGGGTATTTACATAAATAGAGTATACACTAGTGTTTAAGGGTTCTAACGTTGAAAACTAAGCATAGGATATACACACCTAATTTTGGGATTTAAGTATGATTTTTTGGCTGATTGTATATGGTACATTATACCCTTGATCTATTATGATGGGTGATCTAATTTTTCAACCTTTTAGCTCAAATGAGGTAGAGCTATGTGTTTTACACATCGATATGGGTTTGAATTCCACGTAGACTAACTTACCATTAAAGCTTGAATAAGTAAGATGAATCACCAATTGAAATAGAAAAAAAAAAAACTTTCCTTGTATGGTGTCCATAATTTCCATACATTCATCAAGATGAAATAGAACATCAGTATAGATGTAGTCCAATACATATAGTAGTATATATAGTAGGCCAACAATTTAGTAGAAACCAATTCACTAAAACTAACGTTAGAAACGCTATAAAATAATATTATTTTTACCGAACCGAGAGAGTATAATGTTAGAAATACTATAAAATGAAGGAGGGGGGAATGAAAATGAAATAACAACTACTTGCGTAAATAGGTATCTAATCTACTATTCCCTCATCTGTTTACTTTTACATTAATTGTTTTTTTTACTATTAATGCACATTTTTTAAGGTGATAAAAACTATATACAATATTTATTTTTTTAATAATTTTTTTAATAATATCGTACTTATTACTAAAAAGTAGTCCATTTGTTCCATAATAAGCGCCACTTTACTTTTTGACACACATTTTAAGAAGGTAAAAACTCTATAAAATATTACTTTTTTAATAATTTTTTTTATAAATTCATACTTATTACTAACAAGTATGAAATTAGTAAAAAAAATTGATTACAAAAATAATATTTTATAGAGTTTTTGCCTCTTTAAAAAGCATGCACAAAAGTCCAAATGACATTTAATTTAGAACGGAGAGAGTATGAGATTATTAAAAAATTAATATGTTATATACTCCATCCGTTTCCAAATAATTAATTTTTTTAAGTTAAACACGTATTTCTAGGATGGTAAAATCTATATAAAATATTAGAATTTTAATTAGTTTTTTTTATAATATTATACTTATTATTAATAAGTATGAGTTTATCAAAAAAATTTATTCAAAAAATTAATATTTTATATTGTTTTTATCACATTAAAATACGTGTATGAATAGTAAAAAATCAGTTATTTAAAAACGGAGGGATTAATTTTTTATAATTATAAGAAAACATGCATAGTAAACGAACTAATTGATGGAGTAATACTCCTTATAATACGTAGTATGCAAAAAGGTGCTTAATAGTTAATACTGTAGTAGTGTTACAAGTTTGAATTGTGTGAATAATCAAATCAACTCTCATAAAAAAAATCTCTTATCAAAAAATAAAATAAAAAATCAACTCTCATAAATGAGGTGGGGCCGGATCAACTCTCCCTAAGTAGGGGTGGGCGCGGGACAAGACGGGGGTCGTCCCACGTCCCGTCCCGCGTAATTTTTGTGAGACGGGATTCACTACTTTTTTTTCAATCCCGCGCGGATCTTGTCCCTCGCGGGACGGGACGGGACCGGGACGGGACGGATCTTGTCCCTCAAATAAAAAACATTATAAAAAAATCTTAAATTCCTATATATTTTACGGTTTTCAAAGGCGTAACATTTATAGATTTATAATATTTTTTATATTTTGCGAGTTTCCTTATATACACACACTTAACACATTATACATATAATTTAGAGAAAATTTGAGAAATTATACATTTTCTACAATTCGATTAGGTAATTATGCCCAAAACAAAAAAAATGGGCCGCGTGGTACCAACCCAAAAACAAATTAGCCCCTTTATACCCTACCTCTGTTAGTGACTTCGCCCGCTTTCCCTTTCTCCTTCCTTGTCTCCATTTCAGATTCCAAGCCTCAGCGTGCCGATCTGGGGGAAGGGAGGGGCCGGATCGGACCTTGATTCGGAGGGGTTAGGGTTCGAGAATGAGGCAAAGAGGGAGGCGCAGGCGCTGAGGAGGCAGGAGGCGAGGAAGAAGAGGGAGGAGAAGCAGAAATTGAAGGCATATGCGTTTTCCGGGAACTCCTACGGAGATGATTTCTCCAACCGGCGTCGTACGGGGGATCAACGGTACTGCGCGAGTAATGGCTTTGAAGGAGCACCTCTTGTGCCAGTTCCGGTGACGGCGTCGTTTATGGTGAGACCACAGGGCTTGGTTGGGGGCGAAGGGAGCGCGCTTCAGCCGGCGGCCGTTGCTTCCATCGGTTTTAGGCCGTACCTGGTGGCGGAAAAGGATTCCGGCGATGGCAGCACTCCTGTGAATAACGCGAAACATTCTGTTTCAGGATGTTGGGAGCTCTCCAGGCGTTTTCGATCACCGAAGCTCTTCCGGCCAAGGTAATTTCTTTTTCTCCTTTTTTTTAGAATTTTTGGCATCATCAGGTGACCAAGCAAATGCTGCAGCTTCATCAAACCATAACCAATTTCATCAATATCCAATTGTTGCTTGTGAAAATCAGCCTACTGAGGAGCTGCCTCCAAGGTGCTCGATGAAATGTCTTTATGACTCTATTTTTGTTGTTCCCTTGTAACTTTTAGTTGAAATAAATCATTCCTTGTTAATGGTTTTGCAAGTTTTTGAGTAAATTTGAATTGAAATGATCTCTAATTGCATCCCCTTTCATTTTATCTGATGAATGCCAACTGTAGTTGTGGTTGTTGTTTATTTTGGGAAGATTTTGAAGAAAGGTGTATCATTTCCCCATATTTTTCAGCCTTGTGGAAGAGTGAAGCAACCATATATCGTCTATCCTTCCACTTGTTTCAGTGACAACGTAGAAGTTGGAGCTTCATGATTTCAACAACTTGAAATGAGCTTCACGTTTTAAAACTAGATATCATCTAGGCTTTAGCATGTTTTTTTTTCTTTTAATATATTCTCAATGTTACAACACCTTAAATTTCATTTAGAAGTTTTAGTTTGTTACAGTGTTACTCTCATTTGAAATTGGTAGTAATCATGTGTGTGTTTGGCATTGAAGTTTTTTGTGCTTCTTTGTGTCTACAGCTCCATTCATGTATCATCCATCTTTACTTCTATTACATTGCATTCAAGCTGAATTTTGTAATTGTACATGTCTGGTGAAACTTCCAGTAATGTGAAACTCACATTCTACTCCCATCATAGTTTCATGATGCTTAACGAATAAAAAAAAATACTTGGACATTCTGATAGCTAGACTGGAATATGTCCTCTCCCACTCTCTCACTCTCTCCTCTCCTCTCTTGTTCTTCTCCTCTCAGGCTCACGCTTGCCTTCGATTTGAGTTTCTGGTAACACAGATTTAGGGGATTTTCCCCTGATTTGGATCTTTGAGAGACTTGATCTTCTTATTACGTTTTGTTAGATGGATTCTGGTGGTGCAGTAGCGGTGATTCCTCTTGAATTGCTGATTTTTATGAGAATTTACCTTCTGTACTTAATCTGTTGCTGTTGTATTAATCCGATGTGATCTTCTCTTGTTAGATGGATTCTGGTGGTGCAGTAGCGGTGATTCTGGTGGTGCAGTAGCGGTGATTCTGGTGGTGCAGTAGCGGTTGTGCAGTAGCGATGGATTCTGCGCACTCTCTGGCTGTCTCCGACCACCTATCGTCTTGAGAGGTACTTTGGTTTTAGGTTTTGAAACTCTCTTTTCTTCTCTCGCTCTATTTTCTATTACTCTGTCCGATTCACTTGGATTAGAAAGGATTTTGATCGCGAGATCGAGTAAGGCTCCATGAGATTCTAAATCGAACTCTAATTTTGGAATTTCTTGCGATTCACTTGTAGTACAGTAATTGGTTATGTTGGTTAGAAAATAGCGAAGGCTTGTTCTTTGTTGTGTAGGTGATGCTTGTTTGGCGTTGATCTTTGGTTGTCTGAATTTGATGGTCTAATAAACCACTTAGCTGTTAAATTTTGTTTCCCCTAGCTTGATTCCAACATATCGATTTTATGCTTAATCTCCCTAAAATATATGTGCTTTTCTAATTGGTTCAGTTGATGCTTCTGCTGGTTAAATGAGTACTGATGGTTCAATGACTAAAATGTGTTTTTGAGGATGTAGTATTAAATAGTTTGCTAGACATTTGCTATTTTGTTGCTACTGGTGGTTCAATGAGTGATAATTTGTTTACTATTTGTTCAAGTTATATGCTTCAAAATGTCATTGATGTATTACATACTCTTGAATACAACAAAGGAGAGGAGAATACATAGGAGAGCTTGTGATCTTGACAATGTGACGACAGATTGACAGACGTGAGACCTCCACTGAACATGACAGAGAAAAGCTTGAAGAGGAGAAGAAAAAGGCGAGTACCACTAACTACTAAGTCCATCGCAATGTTGATTTGCTTTATTTGGCTTTGAACCTGAGGGATTTTGTTTTATTACAAATATGTCATCAATGAATAAAAGTTATCAATAAAATTGTCATCAATAAAAAGATGTCATCAACCAAGTGTAATTACGTAATAAGCTCATATGTCATCAATTGTATAAAAATATCATCAACAAAGAATGTCATCACAAATTATTGAGATCAATGAAGTTTAATCACAAATGTGTCATCACTCATCGGCGAATAAAAGTATAATCAATGAAAATATGTTGATATACAATTTACTGAATTACAAAAGTGGCATCAAACGATTTGATTAAAAAAGTGGCATCAAATAATTACATTAGAAAACCGACATTAAAACACTACTTTGAACAAGTGGCATCACATTAAAGAAAAAAATATCATTGAAAAATGGCATCAAAATACTACGTGATGCCAAAAAAAACGACATAAAAAAAGTGGAATCGGTGGTCAGAGGTAAAAAATGGCATCACAAAAAAAGTCATCATAAAATTAAAAAAAATGTGATGCCAAAAAAAGACATAAAAAAAGTGGCATCAGTGGTAAAAAAAAAAAACTGGATGAATCGGTCAACGGTCAACGTTGACTGGTCAACATTCAACATTGACCGTTGACCGTTAATGCTTCATGGGAGGGGTACATCTAAAAACTAATTTTATTTTTGAGTGGGGTAATTAGCTAATTGGATTTTCAAAAAGGAATAATTACCAAAATCACCCAATAATTTACACATAATATATATATATATATATATATATATATATATATATATATATATATATATATATATATATATATATATATATATATATATATATATATATATATATATATAGGGATTGACTCCGGTGAAAACCTCAAATTGCGATAAAAACCGTGAGGACTACTTTATAGCTTGGTTTATTTGAAACCCGTGCTAAAAACCTCAATTACATAGTGACTTTACAACTCAGCTCAACCTAAAAACCGTGCTAAAAACTCCAGTTTTAAAATAACACATGACTTTATATATCGGTTAAACCTAAAAACCGTGCTGAAAACTCATGTTTTAAAATTACATTAGTGACTTTATAGCTCGGTTTTATTCAGAACCGGGCTAAAATATGTGACCTTATAGATCGGTTCTATTTATAACCGGGCTATAAAGCTAGTGAATGGGGCTAAAAAGCCGGTCCTCACAGGTTTTTACCGTAATTTTGGTTTTCACCGGAGCGCAACCCTATATATATACATATATACAGTACGTGTATATATGTATATATACAGTGTGTGTATATATGTATATATACAGTGTGTGTATAGAAATTAGAAAGTGTATGCAAACTATGCATATAGAAAGTGTATGCATATACAACGTGTTTACACATTGTAACACTTTAATTTGTATAGAAAGTGTATATATATATACAGGGGCGGAGCCAGAGATTCCTCCAGGGGGGGCTCACGGCACCACCGAACCTTATTCGACGGAGAAACGGCGACCGAACCTGCGTGCCTGTGCCAGCCACACTACTAGAAAAATAGGCTTTGACAACACTTAAATTACCACGGTTCCGTGTCATGGCGTGGTAAATTTATAAGCCTGACAAATTTACCACGGTTTCTTGAATAACCGTAGTAATTTAATACATCAATGTACCACGGTTCCGTGTCTTGGCGTGGTAAATTTGTAAGGTTGACAAATTTACCACGGTTCCTTGAATAACCGTAGTAATTTAACACGTCAATTTACTACGGTTCCGTGTATTGACATGGTAAATTTGTAAGGTTGACAAATTTACCACGGTTCCTTGAATAACCGTAGTAATTTAGCACATATTTTTACCACAATTTTGAATTTTGACGTGGTAAATTTACAAGAATGAGAAATTAACCATGGTTCTTTAATTTAGCAAATAAAAAACGTAAAAAATAATTTTAAAAAGGGTAAATTGCAACTAATATCTCAACCTTTAGGATAGTTGCTTTTAATACCCTAACCTTATAAAATTTCACAAAATATCCTAACCTATACCATTAGTTGCAATTAACACCCTAAATGAGTTTCTTAAATTAAAAGATTACCCACATCAAACAAAAATTACAAAAAATCACCCATAATCATAAAATATTTTCAATGAATCCCTAATACATTTTTAAAAAAAAGAGAATTAAATAAATCTCTTACAATTTGACTCCACCTGACCCACCATCCAAAAATAATTATAATAGATATATATGTATATATATATATAAAATATACTCCTTTAAAATATAATATAATTACTTTAGCATCTACTCATTTAAAATTTTAATATAATCAATCAAAATCATTAATTATTTATAAAAAAAACCTACATTATAATTAAAATATAAATTTATCTAAGTCTATCTCGATACGTGCCGATTTGTGCATCTATATATTCCCTGTATATTATTTGATACGATATATACTGTCTTTTTGGTTAATATTATGTTATATATACTAAAACTAATACATAATATCTTATACTGTATCGCACATAAATTTCATGGTATCAAAAAAAATGATTCTATAAGAAATGTTTAACATAATAGTTTTACAAAAATAAAATAAAGTAGATTTAAAAAAATAAATGGTAAAAGATATGATAACCATTTGCAATAAATAATTATATAATAAAGATATATTCAAAATAATATATTAAAAAATAATAATTTTACCATATTATTTTTAATATATCTTTATTATGTAACTATTTATTACAAATGGTTATCATATCTCATACCATTTATTTATTAAAATCTACATTATTTTATTTTTGTAAAAGTATTATGTTTAAGATAAATAATTAATTATTTTGAGTAATTATATTAAAATATTAAATGAGTAAATGCTAAAATAATTATATTATATTTTTAAAGGAGTATATTTTATATACGTGTTATAATTATTTTTGGATGGTGGGTTGGGTGGGCTTAAATTATAAGAGATTTTCTTAATTTCAAATTTTAAAATATATTAGGAGTTTATTGAAACCATTTTATGAATATGGGTGATTTTTTGTAATTTTTGTATAATGTGGGTAACTTTTAAAATTTAATAATCTCATCCAGGGTGTTAAGTGCAACTAATGGTATATGTTAGGATATTTTGTGAAATTTTACAAGGTTAGGGTATTAAAAACAACTATCTCTAAAGGTTGGGATATTAGTTGCAATTTACCCTTTTAAAAAATTAAAAATAATTCATTTATGTTGGGAGATTTTTTATATATAAAATTTGTGAACTGTGTTGGTTAAGTTTGTCATTCCTTCTAACCCTAGAAGTGTCGATAACCGCCTCCTCATCTTCTTCCTCTTGCCTCGTCCGCTCCTCCATGACCAGATCTCCCGATAACCCGCTCGATCTCATATCTCCATGGTGATCTTGCTCTGTCTCGTATGGCATATCTCTCCTGGTTTAGATTGAGAGCCCGAGCCCCTTCACCCATGGCATTTCCGGCCCTCTCTTATATATATGTCTCTCGATCTACCTTTGACCTCATTTGCTGAATCATGTGAAGCCTGCGAACATCCAGCACCGCCTCCTCTTGCAACAGCCCATCACCTTCGGCTTTCTCCTTCGCAGAATCTCATTCTCCCTGAAGCTCTCCATCGTCTCTTTCGTAAAGTCTATTTGGTTAGTTGTTTGTTTTTACGATTCATGTATCTTTCCTTTCGTAAAGTTGTTGTCCTCTCCATTTGACCAAGCTTGTGAATCCTTGCCTACCGTAGTTGTAAAATATGGATATATGAACCTTTTGATAGTCGGACAGTTAGTCACTCACCATTGCAGAAATAAATGGTTACGGAAGAGACGAGAAATGGTAAGTGTGATTTGTATGGATTTCTATTAATCTTCATTCATTTTTATCCTTAGTAACTTGAAAGTTGCAAATCAAGTTTGTGTTGAATATATTTTTTTGAATTTAAGTATTATTGCTATCTTATGATCGAGCAACTAGCAACTGCTTTTTGTTTGACAATTGAAATCATCCAATTTTCAGGAGCAAGAGGAGATGTCTGGATTTCTATGGAATGATTCCGAAGAGCGTGGATATTGACTTTCGATTTAGAGTATTTACTAGGAATTATTTAGGTTGCTTGATATTAATTAAATTTGATCGATTGTATTATGCACATTTTTTTTGAACGGATGTGTTACATAATGATTGATTATTGTATATTCTAGCTCAATATTGGTGTTTTTAGCATATAACAATTTTACCACATGACAATATATTTACCACTTATCAATTTTATCTCGGATGTCAAATTTACTAGGAATCTGTCACTTTTACTATGATGTAATTTTACTTCGGTTCGTTTAAATTACCACATACCAGTTTACTACGGTTCATGGTATTTACCACGGTTTGTTATGTGTTTATACTGCAAACCTTTTTACCTCGGTTTTGTGGTTTTTACCACGGTTTGATTGAACGTGGTAAACAGATTTACCATAGCCACTTTTACCACGGTTCATAACCGTGGTAAAAAGTGCACACGGAACCGTGGTAAAAGTCGCTTTTTGTACTAGTGCCACCACGGCACCGGTCTGTTCCAGCCACTACGACACCGGTCTGTTTCGCTCGGCTGCCACTATCGTCGTCTCTGCTTCTTATGAAAGGGGAATGAAAATAATAAGGGCCGAGGGTTTTCCCGTTTAGAAGAAAGTTAAAAAAATTTAAAAAAAAAACAAAAATTGAGGGGCAGAAAGGTGAATCGAACCTGCAACCTTCATTCTCCTCCTACTCCCTTCCTACCAATTGCGCTACACGGTTCTTTTGTTTCATTAACCCCTCTTTTAATATATGTATATAAAATAATAATTTTTTTTTTATATTTTTCCGGGGGGCTCGAGCCACCGCATGCCCCCCCTCCCTCCGCCCCTGCATATATATACAGTGTGTGTATATGCACACTGTACGTATATGTATACTTTTTGTAAGTATAATTTATAAATTATATATATAATTTATAATATATATATATATATATATATATATATATATATATATATATATATATATATATATATATATATATATGCGGAACGAGACGGGATTTACGGGATAAGGAATCCTCGTCCCGCGTCCCGTCACGCATAATTTTTACGGGACGGGACCGTGACGGGATTCACTGTTTTTTTTTTCAAATCACACCGGAATCGGGACAGGACCGGGACGGGCCCGGGATTTGCGGGATTTGTGCCCACCCCTAATCCTAAGTTGATAAGTTCGGTCTGTACTATTTGTAGAGAGATATTCATAGGCCAGGAAAGTATCGAGTCCATGGAGGCTTGGTGATTCCTGCACTTCGGGGTCTGATTCTCATTCTAAGAGGTTGAGATTCCCTAGTTTGCTTTTACGGTCTATTATATAGTTCATATCGTTTGATTGAATGTGTCGAATTATTTTATTATTTTTCTTAATAAATGAGGTAGTTTTTTTTAATTGTTTTCAACCAATAAAAAAAGAGGACTATAAAAGGGACCATAATTGAGAACTAGAGTATCCTCACCGCATTCTAAAGAATGCGAGAGGGGGCTTAAACCCTTTCAGTTCCCAATCTAATCTTTTCTGGTCGGAAAATGAATCCATATTATTTTTTATTAATATGAACATCATCATCATTAATATTTCTAAAGTTTACATTATTATTATTTTTTGTTCAAATTTGATATATACCGTATTATTTAAAGTCATTTTCTATTTTTTTTTAAATATATGTGTAGCCTAAAGAATACTTCATCCGTTAATTAAAACTTCACGTTTTACTATTCATGCACGTTTCAATTAATAGAGGGAGTATTATTTTTTAAAACTATTGAAAGAAAACTATAAACTTTCATCTACAAAAAATATTTTTAGTGTAATTTAATTTTATCTACAAATAGACACCTACTTTGTATATCTTTGTGGAAAAAATTCATTCAACTTATACCTATAAGTTCAGGGCTCAAGGTTTGAGCTCACGAATGAGAGTGAAAAAAATAAAAAGGTGTAATGAAGCTTTTAAACTGATGTGACAGATAAAAAGTAAGTTAAGAGCGCAAGTTTTGGACTCACTAATAAACATGTTCTTATACATTTATTTATAATATAAAATGCTATTCCATAAAATCCTTCTTGTGCTCATTTACATCCTTGTTTCTAGAGGAGGATCTCCCCAAACAGATAACTACTTCAACTTTTTTTTTAATTATTAATAATAATAAAAGTGTGTCTAGATACACAAAACATCAATTATTCTTTCAACCATAAAGAGGCGAGGGAAGTCGTCATAAAAGTTCATCACTTGTAAAATTCCATAACCTAAAAATTGCAAATGTAACACGAGAGGGCTCGAATCCACGTGTTACAACCCGGGCATGCCACATCATTTTTCACTTTCTACCTTGTAGTCTTGTACATATGGACCAATAAATTAAAAAGCACTCATATAGTTAAATAGTTATACCATGTCACCCCACTTTCATCCCCACTTAACAACCCCGGCCACTAACTCCACTAACCACCCCACTAACACCACTATTAAGCTATTTATTTAATTAATAAAAAATGAATGATATAGTTAAGGAATATGATATACTTTTTTTCTATAATTTATTTCCATTATATAATATTATAAATAAAAAATATTTTGAAAATAAAAAAATATTTAGAATTTTATTAAAAGCCTCATATATTTAGAATTTTATTATTAACCTTTATATATATATATTTATAATCAATGGATTTTATAATTAACCCTCTTATATTTTTTAAAAATAAATACCTTTACTTTTAGTTTGAATGCATTAGTCCCTACAATTTATGAATAATACAACCCTATGATTTTTCTTCATTTTGAAGTTCTAATTGTATGTTCATAAGCACGTATATTTTTCTATAATCAGTTGTCTTTTACATTGAGTTAGTACTTCTCTTTATTATTATTTAGAAATTATTCGAGTAAGGAATTATAAATAAATTTTCCAATAAACCATTATTTTTGTTTGTATTATTCTATCATTTCCATACATTATCAAATTCTTTTGTGCATTTTTTTAACATATCACTACCAACTTCAAAAATACTTACATTAGAAATTTAGAATATAACTCAAAATTTTAAACAAATACCCGTGTCTTAAACACGGGACTCACACTAGTACTATTGAATATAACCATATATATAGTCTTATTTGCCCTCGAATATTGGCTTTTTATGAAATGAATATTCAATATTATTAAGATGAATATTAAGGTATTTGAAATGAATATAAATTATATGCTTTTGTAATCGTCAAAATTATGATAGTAGAATAAATTAAATGAAAGGCAACAATCTTTCCATAATTTATTGTAATTGATGAATTATTTAAAGAAATAAGCCATGAATTTCCTTATTAATTTATTCAAGACAATAAATGCTCATTATGATTGTCTAATTTTCCTAATCTACATGTACGGAATTACATGTACGGATAAGCCATAATAAACATTGAATGTAATGGAATTACATCTAACGTTTATTATTGTGTTACATGTTACATCCTAAAACTTGTTTCATCTAAAACTTTTACCTATATATAGAGAAGTTGGCTCATGTGTAAACAATCAACACCCCTTATTATGTAATTTGTGAGTAGATCTTAACTTTTAGATTGATGAAAATGAATGAACAAGATCTATACATACATACATACATATCTATATCTATAAAAATTGTGTCCTAGGCACCTTAATGACTCTCAACCTAATTAATGACTTCTCTTAATGATTTTCTCACCAAAGATCACTTCAATGTCTTTCTTTTTTTCTTTTATTTGATTTTATAATTTGATTATTGCTCATTTAGTTATTTACTTGAATTTTTGGCTCATAAAATTTATATGGAATTTTAAAATATCTATATAATTTTACCTTTTTATGAACTAAATATCAATATTAGCATTTGGTTTGAAAACCAAAATTTTTTTTATTGTTTTTTTTAGCAATGCCTTCAATAGTTTGAGTATAATAATTTTTTTTATTGGGAAAAAATCATTTTCATTCGATTTTAAGATTAAAATATAGATGAATAAAAAAATATAATGTTTGATTTAAAGATGAAAATGAAGACATTAAATATAATGATATTTCTTAAAAATTAAAATACAAGACATACGAAAAAAAAATATTTTATAAATAATTTAGAACCCTAAACCCTAATAGGATACACAAAAAAATTTATGTTTTTTTTTTGGCAATGCCTTCAATAGTTTGAGTATAATCATTTTTTTATTGGGAAAAAATCATTTTCATTTGATTTTAAGATTAAAATATAGATGAACAAAAAAATATAATGTTTGATTTAAAGATGAAAATGAAGACATTAAATATAATAATATTTCTTAAAAATTAAAATACAAGATATACAAAAAAATAAATATTTTATAAATAACTTAAAACTATATACATATAAAATCAAGATTTACTATTTGTGCATTGTTTTATAGTTTTTGTGTATCCCAATGACTGTATAAATATATGATATATCTATATATTCTCAAGCCAACCAAATTTATATTTTGGTTTTAAGGTGAAAACTACATCAATAGTTTAATCCAACATAAAACAATTAACTTTTACAATTTGCAGATGATAGGATAATCAATAGAAAAAATATTAACAAATAAAATTATGAAATGAATTTCATTTAAGATACAAAACTAGGACATTAACTATATCATAATATCATATAAAAAAACTATATCATAATATATGCCATTAAAAATTGAATAACAATATTTATTAAAATTAAATACTAGACATAAAAAAATAATCATTTTTATAAATAACTTAAACCAAATTATTATGAAGCATATAAAATCAAGATTTACCAGTTGTACGCATAAATATTTTATATTAGGGAACAACTATTCAATAATATGACATAAAATAATCTCTTAAATAATCTTATAAAATACCAAAACTTATACGTCCTGTGCGTAGCACGGGCATGACTTGCATAGTATATATATATAAACCTCTCCCAACTTAATTAAATATTATATATATACACTACGACAAGGGCATACAATTCGATATGTATGACCTCTTCTGTCAATTTTTTATCTACAGGAAGGAGATCGACAGATATATATATTTTCTATAGACATACCACAACTAGCAATCGAGAAGATGTAATACTAACATCTAAAAACTCGATACAATCGAAACAACGCGAGATCTCGATCAAATCCACCATGGAAGCGGGATGAGTTCTCAATTCTGGTGACAAAAATCAGTTGGAGTAGATTAGTGGCGGTGCCAGTCAAGAAAGGAGTCGCGAGATCAGATCCGATCCTCTCGAAAGAAAAGGTCGATCTTCGTGTTAGTGGGTTGCCATCGATAGGAGTTGTGAGATCCGACTTCGATAGGCTCACCATGGTGGTTGAACATAGAACTGATCGACAATGATGGATGGGTACGTGGAGGAGATGAGAGGTGTGAGATCTGACAATGAAGAAGAGAGCAACGCTTTCTCTTTAGGGTTTGCGGGGGAAAGATTATAGGTCTTTAAATATTGCCCTGTAATTTAGATAGTGCACAAATTTTTTTTTTTTTTTTGTAGCCATTTAGATAGTGAACAATATGGTGACAACCTTACTGTGATCAATGCAATCAAGGGATGTTGGTCCTGCCCGTGGGAAATTGAGATGCTCATGACGGACATCTTCCTCCTGCTCCGGTCCTTTCAGCATGTTAGTTTGTCGCATTGCTTCCGGGAAATTAATAGATGCGTCGACCACATCTCTCGCCTTTTCCAGTCTGACGCCACACCAGATACTCAGCTAGATAGGCATCTCTGTATTCTCATCCGCAAGGATGCTCTTGGATGGTGGTCTAGTAGGGACTAGCCTCATCCAAATCCTTACCTGTATTAAGAAAAAAAGATAGTGAACAATACGCGCATAGGTGTGAGAGGGTGGGAGTGAAGTCAAGGTAGGCCCCACCGCCAATTAAATTAAAATATACGGAGTATTAAATTTTCTATTAATCACAACCATACATTCTTCATTAATCAATGACTTAGATTTGCTCATAAATTTACATTGTAATCCTTGCTTACATAGGATCTAAACTCTCTCTATATATAGAGGTTAGTTCCGGTGTACACAACCTTTATCATGTATTATGTATGCAAAAATTATTCGTCTATTTGTTTATGATTATTCTTCTGTGTTTACATAATTATTCATTTGTTAAAAAAGTGTAAAAAATGAAAATTTTATTCTAACGAATAATCGCTCAATACCACCGAATAATTTCATTCCACCGAATAATCTCCCAATACCAACGAATAATCAGAAGTTACTTTTAATCTCATCCGTTGATCTTCTTAATTCAACGACCCAGATTTGTTAAAATGATACACAATAAAAACTGTGTATATTTGATCTATTGTGTGTGTGTGTATATATAGAGAGTATGGATCTTTTGTGCACAAGGCTTACGGTGTACCTTGTGCACAAATCCCGACCATTGATCTATATGGAATGGGTGCCCAGGATCATGCCACGTCAATGGTTTTTTTTTAAAAAAAAATTGTGTTTAATGAGGCTCAATTGCACTGATAACCTATGAGAAGCGCGTGTATCTTAAACTAATAAAAACACTAGCCCTGTTTAGCTTTCTGAAGCGGCAATCCTCTTCCTCATCCTCTCTAGAGCGGCAATCAGCTTCCCCGATCCGGCAATCCTCTTCCTCCTTAAGACCGACGACCACATGGAAGCCTCTCACCGCCGGCGATCCTCTTCCTCTGCACGTCTCTCACCGCCGGCGACTCTCACCAGACCGGGGACGAGGAAGATGGTTGAGGCTGGATGGTGGTGACATTGGCAGATTTGGGCGGTGGTGGCGAGCTCCTTCTTCCGCCCGCTTCCCCGACCCTCCTCCTCTCAATATCCGTATTCATCTTCCTCTTTAATTAAGACCGACGACTACCATGGATATCGCTCACCGATCGCCGCCGGCAGCCTCTTCATCTGCACGTCTCCAAAGCATCTCAGCGGCGCTGTTGCCATAATGTGTTTCGCCTCCCCTCTCGCTCAGATCCGGCGGTGCTAGGGGAAGGAGGAGACGGGGGTGCACGGTGCAGGATTGGCGGCGCTCAGATCGGTGCTAGGGGAAGGAGGCAAAGGTTTCGCCTCCCCTCTCGCTCAGATCGGTGGTGGCGGCGTCGAGAGCGACCAGATCCGGGCGGCGCTAGGGTCGACTCATCCCCTCTCGCTCAGATCCGGGCGGTTCCGGGCTATGGCCGGTGGTCGGGCTCCTTCAACAGCCTCTGTTCTCCGGTGCTCCGTATCGATTCGCCTCTATCGTCGTTACGTCCTCTTTCTATTAATCTGCTTGTTCTTTTTTTTTTCTTTTTTTTTTGGGGTGTGGTGGGTGGCGGGGGTGGTTTTGGCTGGTGGCCTGGGTGGTTAGGTGGGTGGTGAGGGTGGTGGGTGGTTGGTGGAGTGGGTGGCGGGGGTGGTCCGTTCGAATGCAGTGTAGTTCGAATGCATTTGATTCAATATTCGTTAATTATTCAGAAGAATATGTCGAATTTTGGTTGTTAGTGTTAATGAGTTGTTAATTATTCGGTGAAATTTGGATCTTTATTCGTCGGTATATGGAGTTTTCGGATTGAAAAATAACATAAAACCTCTCAAATACGACCGAATAATCATTCCTATACCACCTTGTACTCATACATTCTATTGAATAATGTTGTTTCTATTTCCCAAAAAATATAACTATTCTACCGAATAATATTTCAAAACTGAATGCATAAAAATTAACTCGGAGTCAAAACTAAAATTGATTGACAACAAAATTAAAAATTATTCGGTAGTATGTGACAAATTATTCAGTAGAATTGGTAAAATTTGATCTGAAATGGATGGAAAAATGAAATATAACATTATTCGGTAGAATATGAAACATTATTCAGTGGAATGGGCAGATTTATCAACACAACGAAATCAGATCCAGAAAAAAAAAGCGCGTCAGACCTTTTTAGGTGGGTCCCATCAGTTTTTCTATTTAAAAAAAATGAAACACTCATTTAATCATGACCTTCCATTTTTTTAAATCAAAGGCCAAGATTTGTGCACAAGGTACACTATAAAGGCTGTGCACTCTGGAACCACCCCCTATATATATATAGGTGCGCTCCGGTGAAAACCAAAATTGCGGTAAAAACCTTTGAGGACCGGCTTTTTAGCCCGGTTCACTAGTTTTATAGCCCGGTTTTGAATAGAACCGATCTATAAAGTCACATATTTTAACCCGGTTCTGAATAAAACTGAGCTATAAAGTCACTAATGTAATTTTAAAACATGAGTTTTTAGCACGGTTTTTAGGTTTAACCGAGATATAAAGTCATGTGTTATTTTAAAACTGGAGTTTTTAGCACGGTTTTTAGGTTGAACTGAGTTGTAAAGTCACTGTGTAATTGAGGTTTTTAGCACATGTTTCAAATAAACCAAGGTATAAAGTAGTCCTCACGGTTTTTACCACAATTTGAGGTTTTCACCGGAGTCAATCCCTATATATATATAGATTGACTCCGGTGAAAACATCAAATTGTGGTAAAAACCCGTGAGGACTACTTTATATCTTGGTTTTTTTGAAACCCGTGCTAAAAACCTCAATCACACGGTGACTTTACAACTCGGTTCAACCTAAAAACCGTGCTAAAAACTCCAGTTTTAAAATAACACATGACTTTATAGTTCGGTCAAACCGAAAAATCGTGCTAAAAAACTAATGTTTTAAAATTACATAGTGACTTTATAGGTCGGTTTTATTCAAAACCGGGCTAAAATTTATGACTTTATAGATCGGTTCTATTCATAACCAGGCTATAAAGCAAGTGAACCGAGCTAAAAAGCCGGCCCTCACGGGTTTCTACCGCAATTTTGGTTTTCACCGGAGTTCATCCCTATATATATATATATGGGAAACAACGTACGTACCAATTCAAACATCTACTCAAGAAGAGGAAATGAGTGGATCCATAAACTAGAAGAGCTGAAAAGTAAGCTAGACTGATTACAAGAGAAAACACATGAACCGGAGATAGGACTGCAACCTTTTGGCTCACGTATCTCCTCTATCCCTCACCTCTGGTTTCTTAAGATTATTTTTGTATGTCTTAGATAGTAGGGTCAACGCCACGTACTGGCTGGGAATTGAATTGGGATCTAACTTCTAAGAGAAGACGATGTTGCAGAGAAAAACATTCTCTTCTTTACAATTACAGGTGTTTGTACGATTGAAAACAGCCTCTTCAACACCTTGGCAAGCACCTTCTTGTCTCCGTCGGCTTTCGACGCGATATCTGAAAGATCGTCAGAAGAAGAAAGGGACGAGTTGCACACCAATGGGGTATGGTTGTTGTGCAGCTCCTCATTGAAATCCTCCCACAACAAGTCCATTCTATCGTAGTCGTCCATTTCAATCAATCTGAGATCGATGTGGAAAGATCAACTCTTGTTTGTGTTGATTGTAGTGGTGGTGGTGGCCAATTTCAGGCTTCACAACTAGTGCTTGTAAAGGAGAGGCTTGGGGAGCTGTAACAAGTGGATTTGGTTTTTTTGACAAATTTGTTTGGGTTTGTTTTGAAATTTTAGTTCAACTGCTACTAGCTAGTACGTACTGATTGCAACTAAATTTGAGAGGATAAGTTGGGGGCTCAAATTAATCAATACTCTTAAATTATCAATCATCTTAAATCCACTTTTGGACCATTAATTAATCATTGCACACATGAAAATACTTGTATCTACCAAGCTTTAATATTTATGGAGCATCCAATTTTAAAATTTTGAATGATTTTTCTGCTTGATATCATTTGACATAAATTACAAAATGTGGCCCTCTCAACATACAAGATTTGAGCTCTTCAATCATTACATACATGAATATACCTATATCTACCAAGTTTTGATATTTATGGAGCAATCGGTATTTGATTTCAAAATTTTGAAAATTTTAGCAATTTTCGTGGTCCTTAAATTATTGTATACCAGTCTTACTGCCGGCAGGTTGTGCGGTTTCTTAATAAACAAATTAAGTGTTGTTTACTTTATATTTTCTCGATCTCTAAAATTTGAAGGTTATAATAGTTTGGTTGAAATCTTTGGATCTTTTAATACACCGTAGTATAAAAATATTATATAAAATAACTTAAGATAAAACATTCTATCGATAATAGGTTTTGTAACAATTTAATATATGAGATTTCATATTTATATTAAAATTTAATATAATTAATTTATATCTATTTTCAAAACCTGTCATTTTACTATCTTGACTATTTTTAAATAAATCTAATTCATTTTGATAAAAATAAGTAATATTTGAATTATAAATATATTGCAAAACAAAATTTTTATAAAACTATTAATTATATTTAATTAATGGTTATTTCATGAGCATATGGATAAGATTTAATTGTCTTATTTCATGGGCATATGGACAAAATTTAATTTTCCTACGTTTGAAATCTGGATAAATTTTGGACTTTTTCAAATGGGGTAGTCCACGAAAAAATCTCAAAATCATAAAAAATTAAAATCCAAAATCCTATGCACTAGGCAAGGTGTGTGGCTATTCAGGCTATACGTGCACAAAACGCCCACCCGGGATGTCCAAATAGCCACGGAATTACAGTAATTTGCCTTACAAAAGGAGTTACGGACACACGCTTGGTATTTTTGGCATAACGAGAGTGGCGTTGGTCCGATTGGGGCATTTGACCACTCTTTAGAAAGCTAACTTAAGGATCTACGACTTTACTACGGATGTTATCTGAGAAATCCTCCTCGAAAATTGCAAAAAAAAATCATTTTTAGTAGGTCTGAAATCTGGACAAATTTTGGACTTTTTCCAAAGGGGGTAGTCCACGAAAAAATCTCAAAATCATAAAAAATGAAATTCCAAAATCCTTTGCACTAGGTAAGGTGTGATGCTATTCAAGCTATACATGCACAAAACGCCCACCCGGGATGTCCAAATCGCCTCGGAATTAAAATAATGTGCCTTACAAAAGGAGTTACGGACAGACGCTCAGTATTTTTGGCATAACGAGAGTTGCCTTCGTCCGATCGGGGCATTTGAGCACTCTTTAGAAAGCTAACTTCAAGAGCTACGACTTTACCGAGGATGTTTTCTGAGAAATCCTCCTCCAAAATGGCCAAAAAAATCATTTTTCCTAGGTCTGAAATCTGGACAAATTTTGAACTTTTTCTAAAGGGGGTATTCCACGAAAAAATCTCAAAATCATAAAAATTGAAAATCCAAAATCCTTTGCACTAGGCAAGGTGTGATGCTCTTCAGGCTATACGTGCACAAAACAACCACCTGAGATGTCCAAATAGCCCCCGGAATTACTGTAATTTGCCCTACAACAGGAGTTACGGACACACGCTCGGTATTTTTGGCATAACGAGAGTGACGTTGGTCCGATCGGGGCATTTGAGCACTCTTTAGAAAGCTAACTTCAAGAGCTACGACTTTACTGAGGATATTTTCAGAGAAATCTTCCTAAAAAATGGCCAAAAAAATAATTTTTCCTAGGTCTGAAATCTGGATAAATTTTGGTCCTTTTCCAAAGGGGGTAGTCCACGAAAAAATCTCAAAATCATAAAAAATGAAAATCCAAAATCCTATGCACTAGGCAAGGTGTGTTGCTATTCAGGCTATACGTGTACAAAACGCCCACCCGAGATGTCCAAATCGCCCCAGAATTACAGTAATGTGCCTTACAAAAAGAGTTACGGACACATGCTCGGTGTTTTTGGCATAACGAGAGTTGCGTTGGTCCGATCGGGGCATTTGAGCACTCTTTAGAAAGCTAACTTCAATAGTTACGACTTTCCATAGGATGTTTTCTGAGAAATCCTCCTTGAAAATGGCCAAAAAAATCATTTTTCCTAGTTCTGAAATCTGAACAAATTTTTTACTTTTTCTAAAGAGGGTAGTCCACGAAAAAATCTCAAAATCATAAAAATTGAAAATCCAAAATCCTTTCCACTAGGCATGTTGTGATGCTATTCAGGCTATACGTGCACAAAACGCCCACCGGGGATGTCCAAATAGCCCCGTAATTACAGTAATGTGCTTCACAAGGGGAGTTACGGACACACGCTCGGTATTTTTGCCATAACGAGAGTTGCGTTGGTCCGATCTGGGCATTTGAGCACTCTTTAGAAAGCTAACCTCAAGAGCTACGACTTTTAATATGATGTTTTTTGAGAAATCCTCCTAAAAAACGGCCAAAAAAATAATTTTTCCTAGGTCTGAAATCTGGACAAATTTTGGACCTTTTCCAAAAAGGTAGTCCACGAAAAAATCTCAAAATCATAAAAAATGAAAATCCAAAATCCTTTGTACTAGGCAAGGTGTGATGATATTCAGGCTATACGTGCACAAAACTCCCACCCGGGATGTCCAAATAGCCCCGGAATTACAGTAATGTGCCTTACAACAGGAGTTACAGACACACGCTCGGTATTTTTGGCATAACGAGAGTTGCGTTGGTCCGATCGGGGCATCTGAGCACTCTTTAGAAAGCTAACTTCAAGAGCTACGACTTTACAAAGGATGGTGTCTAAGAAATTCTCCTTGAAAATGGCCAAAAAAATAATTTTTCCAAGGTTTGAAATCTGAACAAATTTTGAACTTTTTCCAAAGGGTGTAGTGCACGAAAAAATCTCAAAATCATAAAAAATGAAAATCCAAAATCCTTTGCACTAGGTATGGTGTGATGCTATTCAGGCTATACGTGCACAAAATTCCCACCCGTGATTTCCAAATAGCCCCGAAATTACTGTAATTTGCCTTACAACAGGAGTTACGGACACACGCTCGGTATTTCTGGCATAACGAGAGTTGCGTTGGTCCGATCGGGGAATTTGAGCACTCTTTAGAAAGCAAAATTCAAGAGCTACGACTTTATTGAGATGTTTTATGAGAAATCCTCCTAAAAATGACCAAAAAATCATTTTTCCTAGGTCTGAAATCTGGACAAATTTTGGACTTTTTCCAAAAGGGGTAGTCCACGAACAAATCTCAAAATCATAAAAAATGAACATCCAAAATACGTTGCACTAGGCAAGGTGAGATTATATTCAGGCTATACGTGCACAAAACGCCCACCCGGGATGTCCAAATAGCCCCGTAATTACGGTAATGTGCGTTACAAGGGGAGTTACGGACACACGCTCGATATTTTTGGCATAACGAGAATTGCGTTGGTCCGATCGGAGCATTTGAGCACTCTTTAGAAAGCAAACTTTTAGAGCTACGACTTTACTGAGGATGTTTTCTAAGAAATCCTCCTCGAAAATGGCCAAATTTTTTTTTCCCTAGGTCTGTAATTTGGACAGATTTTGAACTTTTTCTAAAGGGGTAGTCCGCGAAAAAATCTCAAAATCATAAAAATTGAAAATCTAAAATCCTTTGAAGTAGGCAAGGTGTGATGCTATTCAGATTATACGTGCACAAAACGACCACCTGGGATGTCTAAATAGCCCCAGAATTACTATAATTTGTCTGACAATAAGAGTTACGGACACATGCTCAGTATTTTTGGCACAATGAGAGTTGCGTTTGTCCGATCGGGGCATTTGAATAATCTTTAGAAAGCTAATTTAAGGAGCTACGACTTTACTTAGGATGTTTTCTGAGAAATCCTCCTCGAAAATGGCCAAAAAATCATTTTTCCTAGGTCTGAAATCTTGACAAATTTTAGACTTTTTCCGAAGGGGGTAGTCCACGAAAAAATCTCAAAATCATAAAAAATGAAAATCCAAAATCCTTTGCACTAGGCAAAGTGTGATGCTATTCAGGCTATACGTGCACAAAACGCCCACTCGGGATGTCCAAATCGGCCCGGAATTACAGTAATGTGCCTTACAAAATGAGTTACGGACACACGCTCGGTATTTTTGGCATAATGAGAGTTGTATTGTTCCGATCTAGACATTTGAGCACTCTTTAAAAAGATAACTTCAAGAGCTACGACTTTACAGAGGGTGTTTTCTGAGAAATCCTGCTCGATAATAGACAAAAAAATCATTTTTCCTAGGTCTGAGATCTGGATAAATTTCGGACTTTTTCCGAAGGGGTAGTCCACGAAAAAATCTCAAAATCATAAAAAATGAAAATCCAAAATCCTTTGCACTAGGTAAGGTGTGATGATATTCAGGCTATACGTGCGCAAAAAGCCCACCCGGGATGTCCAAATAGCCCCGAAATTAAAGTAATGTGCCTTACAAAACGAGTTATGGACACACGCTCGGTATTTTTGGAATAACGAGAGTTGCGTTGGTCCGATCAGGGCATTTGAGCACTCTCTAGAAAGCTAACTTCAAGAGCTACGACTTTACTTAGGATGTTTTTTGAGAAATCTTCCTCCAAAATGGCCAAAAAAAATCATTTTTCCTAGGTCGGAAATCTGCACAAATTTTGAACTTTTTCTAAAGAGGGTATTCCACGAAAAAAATATCAAAATCATAAAAATTGAAAATCCAAAATCCTTTGCACTAGGCTAGGTGTAATGCTATTCAGGCTATACGTGCACAAACGACCAACTGGGATGTCCAAATAGCCACAGAATTGTTGACATAACGAGAGTTGCGTTGGTCCGATCGGGGCATTTGAGCAATCTTTAGAAAGATAACTTCAAGAGCTACGACTTTACTTAGGATGTTTTTTGAGAAATCCTCCTAAAAAATGGCCAAAAAAATCATTTTTCCTAGGTCTGAAATCTGGACAAATTTTGGACGTTTTCCAAAGGGGGTAGTCCACAAAAAATTCTCAAAATTATAAAAAATGAAAATCCTAAATCCTATGCACTGGGCAAGGTGTGTTGCTATTCAGGCTATAAGTGAACAAAACGCTCACCCGGGATGTCCAAATAGCCTCGGAATTACAGTAATGTGCCTAACAAAAGGAGTTACGGACACACACTCGGTATTTTTGGCATAAAGACAGTTGTGTGGGTCCGATTGGGGCATTTGAGAACTCTTTAGAAAGCTAACTTGAGGAGCTACGATTTTACCGAGGATGTTTTCTGAGAAATACTCATCGAAAATGGCCAAAAAAATCATTTTCCCTAGGTCTGAAATCTTGACAAATTTTGGACTTTTTCGAAAGGGGGTAGTCCACGAAAAAATCTCAAAATCATAAAAAATAAGAATCCAAAATCCTTTGCACTAGCCAAGGTGTGATGCTATTCAGGCTATACGTGCAAAAAAAAACCCACCCGGGATGTCCAATTCGCCCCGGAATTACAGTAACGTGCCTTACAAAAGGAGTTACGGACACACGCTCGGTATTTTTGGCATGACGAGAGTTGCGTTTGTATGATCGAGGCGTTTGAGCACTCTTTAGAAAGCTAACTTCAAGAGCTACGACTTTACTGATGATATTTTCTGAGAAATCCTCCTCAAAAATAGCCAAAAAAATCATTTTTCCTAGGTATGAAATCGGGACAAATTTTGAACTTTTTCCAAAGGGGGTAGTCCACGAAAAATTCTAAAAATCATAAAAAAGAGAAATCCAAATTCCTTTGCACTAGGCAAGGTGTGATGATATTCAGGCTATACGTGCACAAAAAGCCCACCCGGGATGTCAAAATAGCCTCGGAATTACAGTAATGTGCCTTACAAAAGGAGTTACGGACACACGCTCGGTATTTTTGACATAACGAGAGTTGCGTTGGTCCGATCGGGGCATTTGAGCACTCTTTAGAAAGCTAATTTCAAGAACTAAGACTTTACTAAGGATGTTTTCTGAGAAATCCTCCTGGAAATAGCCAAAAATTCATTTTTTCTAGGTCTGAAATCTGGACAAATTTTGCAATTTTTCCAAATGGGGTAGTCCATGAAAAAAATCTCAAAATCATAAAAAATGAAAATCTAGAATCTTTTGAACTAGGCAAGGTGTGATGCTATTCAGGCTATACGTGCAAAAAACACCCACCCGGGATGTCCAATTCGCCCCGGAATTAAAGTAATGTGCCTTACAAAAGGAGTTATGGACACACGCTCGGTATTTTCGGCATAACGAGAGTTTCGTTGTTCCAATCGGGGCATTTGAGTACTCTTTAGAAAGCTTACTTTAAGAACTACGACTTTACTGAGGATATTTTTTGAGAAATCCTCCTCGAAAATGGCCAAAAAAATCACTTTTCCTAGGTCTGAAATCTGGACAAATTTTGGACTTTTTCCAAAGGGGGTTGTCCACGAAAAAATCTCAAAATCATAAAAAATGAAAAATACAAAATCCTTTGCACTAGGCACGGTGTGATGCTTTTTAGGCTATACGTGCACAAAACGCCCACCCGGGATGTCCAAATAGCCCCCAAATCACTTTAATTTGCCTTACGATAGGAGTTACAGACACACGCTCAGTATTTTTGGCATAACGAGATATGCATTTTTCCGATTGTGGCGTTTTAGAACTCTTTATAAATCTAACTTAAGTAGCTACAACTTTACTGAGGATGTTTTCTGAGAAATCCTCCTCGAAAATGGCCAAAAAATAATTTTTCCTAGGTCATAAATCTGAACAAAATTTGGACTTTTTTCAAAGGGGGTTGTCCACGAAAAAATCTCAAAATCATAAAAAATGAAAATCCAAAATCCTTCGCACTAGGCAAGGTGTGATGATATTCATGCTATACGTGCAAAAAACGCCCACCCGGGATGTCCAAATAGCCCCGGAATTACAGTAATTAGTCTTACAACAGGAGTTACGGACACACGCTCGGTATTTTTGGTATAAGGAGAGTTGCGTTGGTCCGATCGAGGCATTTGAGCACTCTTTAGAAAGGTAACTTCAATATCTACGACTTTACCAAGGATGTTTTATTAGAAATCCTCCTCTAAATGGCCAAAAAATCATTTTTCCTAGGTCTGAAATCTGGACAAATTTTGGACATTTTCCAAATGGGGTAGTCCACGAATAAAATCTCAAAATCATAAAAATTGAAAATCGAAAATGCTTTTCACTAGGCAAGGTGTGATTCTTTTCAGGCTATACGTGCACAAAACGCCCACCGGGGATGTTCAAATCACCCCAGAATTACTTTAATTTGCCTTACGATAGGAGTTACGGACACAAGCTCGGTATTTTTGGCATAACGGGAGTTGCGTTGGTCCGATCGGGGCATTTGACCACTCTTTAGAAAGTTAACTTAAGGAGCTACGACTTTACAGAGGATGTTTTCTGAGAAATCGTCGTCGAAAATGGCCAAAAAAATCATTTTTCCTAGGTTTGAAATCTGGATAAATATTCGACTTTTTCCAAAGGGGGTAGTCCACGAAAAAATCTCAAAATGATAAAAAATGAAAATCCAAAATCCTATGCACTAGGCAAGATGTCTTGTTATTCAGGCTGTATGTGCACAAAACGCCCACCCGAGATGTCCAAATAGCCCCGGCATTACAGTAATGTGCCTTACAAAAGGAGTTACGGACACACGATCAGTATTTTTGGCATAACGAGAGTTGCGTTGGTCCGATCGGGGCATTTGAGAACTCTTTAGAAAGCGAACTTCAAGAGATACGACTTTACTCAGGATGTTTTCTGAGAAATCATCCTCGAAAATGGCAAAAAAAATCATTTTTCCGAGGTCTGAAATCTGGACAAATTTTGAACTTTTTCCAATGGGGGTAGTCCAAGAAAAAAAATCTCAAAATCATGAAAATAAAAATCCAAAATCCTATACACTAGGCAAGGTGTGATGTTATTCAGGCTATTCGTGCACAGACCGCCCACCCGGGATTTCCAAATCGCCCCGAAATTACAGTAATGTGCCTTACAACAGGAGTTACGGACACATGCTCGGTATTTTTGGCATTCCGAGAGTTGCGTTGGTCCGATCGGGGAATTGGAGCACTATTTAGAAAGCTAACTTAAGGAGCTACCACTTTACTGAGGATGTTTTCTGAGAAATCCTCCTCGAAAATGGCCAAAAAAATCAATTTTCCTAAGTTTGAAATCTGGACAAATTTTGGGCTTTTTCCAAAGGGGGTAGTCCACGAAAAAATCTCAAAATCATAAAAAATGAAAATCCAAAATCATATAAACTAGGCAAGGTGTGTTGCTATTCAGGCTGTACGTGCACAAAACGCCCACCCGGGATGTCCAAATAGCCCCGGAATTAAAGTAATGTGCCTTACAAAAGGAGTTACGGGCACACGCTCGGTATTTTTGGCATAACGAGAGTTGCGTTGGACCGATCGGGGCATTTGAGCACTCTTTCGAAAGCGAACTTAAGGAGCTACCACTTTACTGAGGATGTTTTCCGAGAAATCGTCCTTATAAATGGCCAAAAAATCATTTTTTCCTAGATCTGAAATCAGGCTAAATTTTAGACTTTTTCCAAAGGGGGTAGTCCACGAAAAAATCTCAAAATCATAAACAATGAAAATCTAAAATCATATGAAATAGGCAAGGTGTGTTGCTATTCAGGCTGTACGTGCACAAAACGCCCACCCAGGATGTCCAAATAGCCTCGTAATTACAGTAATGTGTCTTACAAAAAGAGTTACGGACACACGCTCGGTATTTTTGGCATAACGAGAGTTGCGTTGGACCGATCGGGGCATTTGAGCACTCTTTAGAAAGCCAACTTCAAGAGGTACGACTTTACTGAGGATCTTTTATGAGAAATCGTCCTCGAAAATGGCCAAAAAATCATTTTTCCTAGGTCTGAAATCTGGAGAAATTTTGAACTTTTTCCAAAGGGGGTAGTCCACGAAAAAATCTCAAAATAATAAAAAATGAAAATCCAAAATCCTTTGCACTAGGCAAGGTGTGATGCTTTTTAGGCTATACGTACACAAAATTCCCACCCGGGATGTACAAATAGCCGCGGAATTACTTTAATTTGCCTTACGATAGGAGTTACAGACACATGCTCGGTATTTTTGGCATAACGACAGTTGCGTTGGACCGATCGGGGCGTTTTAGAACTCCTTAGAAATCTAACTTAAGTAGCTACGACTTTACTGTGGATGTTTTCTGAGAAATCCTCCTCGAAAATGGCCAAAAAAATATTTCCTAGGTATGAAATCTGGACAAATTTTGGGCTTTTTTCAAAGGGGGTAGTCCGCTAAAAAATCTCAAAATCATAAAAAATGAAAATCCAATATCCTTTGCACTAGGCAAGGTGTGATGATATTCAGGCTATACATGCAAAAAACGCCCACCCGGGATGTCCAAATAGCCACGGAATTACAGTAATTTGTCTTACAACAAGAGTTACGTACACACGCTCGGTATTTTTGGCATAACGAGAGTTGCGTTGGTCCGATCGGGGCATTTGAGCACTCTTTAGAAAGCTAACTTCAAGAGCTACGACTTTACTGATGATGTTTTCTGAGAAATCTTCCTAAAAAATGGCCAAAAAAATCTTTTTCCTAGGTCTGAAATCTGGACAAATTTTGAACTTTTTCCAAAGGGGGTAGTCCACGAAAAAATCTCAAAATCATAAAAAATGAAAATCCAAAATCCTTTGCACTAGGCAAGGTGTCATGCTATTTAGGCTATTCGTGCACAAAATGCCCACCTGGGATGTCCAAATAGCCTCGTAATTACTGTAATTTGCCTTACGATAGGAATTACGGACACACGCTCGGTGTTTTTGGCATAACGAGAGTTGCGTTGGTCCGATCGGGGCATTTGACCTCTCTTTAGGAAGCTAACTTAAGGAGCTACGATTTACAAGGGTGTTTTATGAGAAATCGTCCTCAAAAATGGTAAAAAATAAACATTTTTCCTAGGTCTGAAATCTGGACAAATTTTGAATTTTTTCCAAAGGGGGTAGTCCATGAAAAAACCTCAAAATCATAAAAAATGAAAATTCAGAATCATTTGCACTAGGCAAGGTGTAATGCTATTCAGGCTATACGTGCAAAAAAAACCCACCCGGGATGTCCAATTAACCCCGGAATTACAGTAATGTGCCTTACAAAAGGAGTTACGGACACACGCTCGCTATTTTTGGCATAACGAGAGTTGCGTTGGACCGATCGGTGCATTTGAGCACTCTTTAGAAAGCGAACTTCAAGAGCTACGACTTTACTACGAATGTTTTCTGAGAAATCGTCCTCGAAAATGGCCAAAAAATTATTTTTCCTAAGTCTGAAATCTGGACAAATTTTGAACTTTTTTTAAAGGAGGTAGTCCACGAGAAAATCTCAAAATAATAAAAAATAAAAATCCAAAATCCTTTGCACTAGGCAAGGTGTGATGCTATTCAAGCTATACATGCCCAAAACGCCCACCTGGGATGTCCAAATCGCCCCAGAATTACAGTTATGTGTCTTGCAAAAGGAGTTACGGACACATGCTCGGTCTTTTTGGCATAACGAGAGTGGCGTTGGTTCGATCGGGGCATTTAAGCTCTCTTTAGAAAGCTAACTTAAGAAGCTACCACTTTACTGAAGACGATTTCTGAGAAATCCTCTTTGAAAATGGCCACAAAAATCATATTTCCTAGGTCTGAAATTTGGACAAATTTTGAACTTTTTCTAATGGGGGTAGGTCACGAAAAAATCTCAAAATCATAAAAATTGAAAATCCAAAATCATTTGCACTAGGCAAGGTGTGATGCTATTCAGGCTATACGTGCACAAAACGCACACCCGAGATGTCCAAATCGCACCGAAATTACAGTAATGTGCCTTACAAAAGGAGTTACGGACACACGCTCGGTATTTTTGGCATAACGAGAGTTGCGTTGGTCCGATCGGAGCTTTTGAGCACTCTTTAGATATATATAATTTCAGTAGCTACGATTTTACTGAGGATGTGTTCTGAGAAATCGTCCTCGAAAATGACCAAAAAAATCATTTTTCCTAGGTCTGAAATCTGGAGAAATTTTGGACTTTTTCCAAAGGGGTAGTCCACGAGAAAATCTCAAAATCATAAAAAATGAAAAATCCAAAATCCTTTGCACTAGGCAAGGTGTGATTCTATTCAGGCTATACGTGCACAAAACGCCCACCCGGGATGTCCAAATCGCCCCAAAATTACAGTTATGTGCCTTACAAAAGGAGTTACGGACACATGCTAGGTATTTTTGGCATAACGAGAGTAACGTTGGTTCGATCGGGGCATTTAAGATCTCTTTAGAAAGCTAACTTAAGAAGCTACCACTTTACTGAAGACGATTTCTGAGAAATCCTCTTCAAAAATGGCCACAAAAATCATATTTCCTAGGTCTGAAATCTGGACAAATTTTGAACTTTTTCTAAAGGGGGTAGTCCACGAAAAAATCTCAAAATCATAAAAATTGAAAATCCAAAATCATTTGCACTAGGCAAGGTGTGATGCTATTCAGGCTATACGTGCACAAAATGCACACCCGGGATGTCCACCGGAATTACAGTAATGAGCCTTACAAAAGGAGTTACGGATACACGCTCGGTATTTTTGGCATAACGAGAGTTGCGTTGGTCCGATCGGAGAATTTGAGCACTGTTTATAAAGCTGACTTAAGGAGCTACGACTTTACTGAGGATGTGTTCTGAGAAATCGTCCTCCAAAATGACCAAAAAAATCATTTTTCCTAGGTCTGAAATCTGGACAAATTTTGGACTTTTTCCAAAGGGGGTAGTCCACGAAAAAATCTCAAAATCATAAAAAATGAAAATCCAAAATCCTTTGCACTAGGCAAGGTGTGATGCTATTCAAGCTATACGTGCACAAAACGCCCACCTGGGATGTCCAAATCGCCCCAGAATTACAGTTATGTGTCTTGCAAAAGGAGTTACGGACACATGCTCGGTCTTTTTGGCATAACGAGAGTGGCGTTGGTTCGATCGGGGCATTTAAGCTCTCTTTAGAAAGCTAACTTAAGAAGCTACCACTTTACTGAAGACGATTTCTGAGAAATCCTCTTTGAAAATGGCCACAAAAATCATATTTCCTAGGTCTGAAATTTGGACAAATTTTGAACTTTTTCTAATGGGGGTAGGTCACGAAAAAATCTCAAAATCATAAAAATTGAAAATCCAAAATCATTTGCACTAGGCAAGGTGTGATGCTATTCAGGCTATACGTGCACAAAACGCACACCCGAGATGTCCAAATCGCACCGAAATTACAGTAATGTGCCTTACAAAAGGAGTTACGGACACACGCTCGGTATTTTTGGCATAACGAGAGTTGCGTTGGTCCGATCGGAGCTTTTGAGCACTCTTTAGATATATATAATTTCAGTAGCTACGATTTTACTGAGGATGTGTTCTGAGAAATCGTCCTCGAAAATGACCAAAAAAATCATTTTTCCTAGGTCTGAAATCTGGAGAAATTTTGGACTTTTTCCAAAGGGGTAGTCCACGAGAAAATCTCAAAATCATAAAAAATGAAAAATCCAAAATCCTTTGCACTAGGCAAGGTGTGATTCTATTCAGGCTATACGTGCACAAAACGCCCACCCGGGATGTCCAAATCGCCCCAAAATTACAGTTATGTGCCTTACAAAAGGAGTTACGGACACATGCTAGGTATTTTTGGCATAACGAGAGTAACGTTGGTTCGATCGGGGCATTTAAGATCTCTTTAGAAAGCTAACTTAAGAAGCTACCACTTTACTGAAGACGATTTCTGAGAAATCCTCTTCAAAAATGGCCACAAAAATCATATTTCCTAGGTCTGAAATCTGGACAAATTTTGAACTTTTTCTAAAGGGGGTAGTCCACGAAAAAATCTCAAAATCATAAAAATTGAAAATCCAAAATCATTTGCACTAGGCAAGGTGTGATGCTATTCAGGCTATACGTGCACAAAATGCACACCCGGGATGTCCACCGGAATTACAGTAATGAGCCTTACAAAAGGAGTTACGGATACACGCTCGGTATTTTTGGCATAACGAGAGTTGCGTTGGTCCGATCGGAGAATTTGAGCACTGTTTATAAAGCTGACTTAAGGAGCTACGACTTTACTGAGGATGTGTTCTGAGAAATCGTCCTCCAAAATGACCAAAAAAATCATTTTTCCTAGGTCTGAAATCTGGACAAATTTTGGACTTTTTCCAAAGGGGGTAGTCCACGAAAAAATCTCAAAATCATAAAAAATGAAAATCCAAAATCCTTTGCACTAGGCAAGGTGTGATGCTATTCAAGCTATACGTGCACAAAACGCCCGCCTGGGATGTCCAAATCGCCCCGGAATTACAGTTAAGTGCCTTACAAAAGGAGTTACGGACACATGCTCGGTATTTTTGGCATAACGAGAGTTGCGTTCGGCCGATCGGGGTATTTGAGCACTCTTTAGAAAGCTAACTTCAAAAGAGATACGACTTTACTACGAATGTTTTCTGACAAATCCTCCTCGAAAATGGCCAAAAAAATCATTTTTCCTAGGTCTGAAATCTGGACAAATTTTGAACTTTTTCTAATTGGGGTAGTCCACGAGAAAATATCAAAATCATAAAAAATAAAAATCCAAAATCCTTTGCACTAGGCAACTTGTGATGCTATTCAGAATATACGTACGCAAAACGCTCACCCGGGATGTCCAAATCGCCTGAGAATTACAATTATGTGTCTTACAAAAGGAGTTACGGACATATGCTCGGTATTTTTGGCATAACGAGAGTGGCGTTGGTTCGATCGGGGCATTTAAGCTCTCTTTAGAAAGCTAACTTAAGAAGCTACCACTTTACTGACGACGATTTCTGAGAAATCCTCTTCAAAAATGGCCATAAAACTCATATTTCCTTCGTCTGAAATCTGGACAAATTTTGAACTTTTTCTAAAGGGGTTAGTCCACGAAAAAATCTCAAAATCATAAAAATTGAAAATCCAAAATCCTTTGCAGTAGGCAAGGTGTGACACTATTCAGGCTATACGTGCACAAAACGACCACCTGGGATGTCCAAATAGCCCCGGAATTACTATAATTTGCCTTACAATAGGAGTTACGGACACACGCTCGGTATTTTTGGCATAACAAGAGTTGCGTGGGTCCGATTGGGGCATTTGAGAACTCTTTAGAAAACTAAATTAAGGAGCTACGACTTAATGAGGATGTTTTCTGAGAAATACTCCTCGAAAATGGCCGATAAAATCATTTTTCCTAGGTCTGAAATCTGGACAAATTTTGGACTTTTTCCAAAGGGGGTAGTCCACGAAAAAATCTCAAAATCATAAAAAATAAAAATCCAAAATCCTTTGAACTAGGCAAGGTGTGATGCTATTCAGGCAATACGTGCACACAATGCCCACCCGGATGTCCAAATCGCCTCTAAATTAAAGTAATGTGCCTTACAAAAGGAGTTACGGACACACGCTCGGTATTTTTGGCATAACGAAAGTTGTGTTGGTCCGATCAAGACATTTAAGCACTCTTTAGAAAGCTAACTTCAACAGCTACGACTTTACTAAGGATGTTTTCTAAGAAATCCTCCTCGAAATGGCCAAAAAATCAATTTTCCTAGGTTCAAAATTTTGACAAATTTTGGACTTTTTCCAAATGGGGTAGTCCACAAAAAAATCTCAAAATGATAAAAAAAATAAAAATCCAGAATCCTTTGCACTAGGCAAGGTGTGATGCTATTTAGGATATACGTGCACAAAACGCCCACCCGGGATGTCCAAATCGCCCAGGAATTACAGTAATGTGCCTTACAACAGGAGTTACAGACACACGCTCGGTATTTTTGGCATAACGAGAGTTGCGTTGGTCCGATCGGGGCATCTGAGCACTCTTTAGAAAGCTAACTTCAAGAGCTACGACTTTACAAAGGATGGTGTCTAAGAAATTCTCCTTGAAAATGGCCAAAAAAATAATTTTTCCAAGGTTTGAAATCTGAACAAATTTTGAACTTTTTCCAAAGGGTGTAGTGCACGAAAAAATCTCAAAATCATAAAAAATGAAAATCCAAAATCCTTTGCACTAGGTATGGTGTGATGCTATTCAGGCTATACGTGCACAAAATTCCCACCCGTGATTTCCAAATAGCCCCGAAATTACTGTAATTTGCCTTACAACAGGAGTTACGGACACACGCTCGGTATTTCTGGCATAACGAGAGTTGCGTTGGTCCGATCGGGGAATTTGAGCACTCTTTAGAAAGCAAAATTCAAGAGCTACGACTTTATTGAGATGTTTTATGAGAAATCCTCCTAAAAATGACCAAAAAATCATTTTTCCTAGGTCTGAAATCTGGACAAATTTTGGACTTTTTCCAAAAGGGGTAGTCCACGAACAAATCTCAAAATCATAAAAAATGAACATCCAAAATACGTTGCACTAGGCAAGGTGAGATTATATTCAGGCTATACGTGCACAAAACGCCCACCCGGGATGTCCAAATAGCCCCGTAATTACGGTAATGTGCGTTACAAGGGGAGTTACGGACACACGCTCGATATTTTTGGCATAACGAGAATTGCGTTGGTCCGATCGGAGCATTTGAGCACTCTTTAGAAAGCAAACTTTTAGAGCTACGACTTTACTGAGGATGTTTTCTAAGAAATCCTCCTCGAAAATGGCCAAATTTTTTTTTCCCTAGGTCTGTAATTTGGACAGATTTTGAACTTTTTCTAAAGGGGTAGTCCGCGAAAAAATCTCAAAATCATAAAAATTGAAAATCTAAAATCCTTTGAAGTAGGCAAGGTGTGATGCTATTCAGATTATACGTGCACAAAACGACCACCTGGGATGTCTAAATAGCCCCAGAATTACTATAATTTGTCTGACAATAAGAGTTACGGACACATGCTCAGTATTTTTGGCACAATGAGAGTTGCGTTTGTCCGATCGGGGCATTTGAATAATCTTTAGAAAGCTAATTTAAGGAGCTACGACTTTACTTAGGATGTTTTCTGAGAAATCCTCCTCGAAAATGGCCAAAAAATCATTTTTCCTAGGTCTGAAATCTTGACAAATTTTAGACTTTTTCCGAAGGGGGTAGTCCACGAAAAAATCTCAAAATCATAAAAAATGAAAATCCAAAATCCTTTGCACTAGGCAAAGTGTGATGCTATTCAGGCTATACGTGCACAAAACGCCCACTCGGGATGTCCAAATCGGCCCGGAATTACAGTAATGTGCCTTACAAAATGAGTTACGGACACACGCTCGGTATTTTTGGCATAATGAGAGTTGTATTGTTCCGATCTAGACATTTGAGCACTCTTTAAAAAGATAACTTCAAGAGCTACGACTTTACAGAGGGTGTTTTCTGAGAAATCCTGCTCGATAATAGACAAAAAAATCATTTTTCCTAGGTCTGAGATCTGGATAAATTTCGGACTTTTTCCGAAGGGGTAGTCCACGAAAAAATCTCAAAATCATAAAAAATGAAAATCCAAAATCCTTTGCACTAGGTAAGGTGTGATGATATTCAGGCTATACGTGCGCAAAAAGCCCACCCGGGATGTCCAAATAGCCCCGAAATTACAGTAATGTGCCTTACAAAACGAGTTATGGACACACGCTCGGTATTTTTGGAATAACGAGAGTTGCGTTGGTCCGATCAGGGCATTTGAGCACTCTCTAGAAAGCTAACTTCAAGAGCTACGACTTTACTTAGGATGTTTTTTGAGAAATCTTCCTCCAAAATGGCCAAAAAAAATCATTTTTCCTAGGTCGGAAATCTGCACAAATTTTGAACTTTTTCTAAAGAGGGTATTCCACGAAAAAAATATCAAAATCATAAAAATTGAAAATCCAAAATCCTTTGCACTAGGCTAGGTGTAATGCTATTCAGGCTATACGTGCACAAACGACCAACTGGGATGTCCAAATAGCCACAGAATTGTTGACATAACGAGAGTTGCGTTGGTCCGATCGGGGCATTTGAGCAATCTTTAGAAAGATAACTTCAAGAGCTACGACTTTACTTAGGATGTTTTTTGAGAAATCCTCCTAAAAAATGGCCAAAAAAATCATTTTTCCTAGGTCTGAAATCTGGACAAATTTTGGACGTTTTCCAAAGGGGGTAGTCCACAAAAAATTCTCAAAATTATAAAAAATGAAAATCCTAAATCCTATGCACTGGGCAAGGTGTGTTGCTATTCAGGCTATAAGTGAACAAAACGCTCACCCGGGATGTCCAAATAGCCTCGGAATTACAGTAATGTGCCTAACAAAAGGAGTTACGGACACACACTCGGTATTTTTGGCATAAAGACAGTTGTGTGGGTCCGATTGGGGCATTTGAGAACTCTTTAGAAAGCTAACTTGAGGAGCTACGATTTTACCGAGGATGTTTTCTGAGAAATACTCATCGAAAATGGCCAAAAAAATCATTTTCCCTAGGTCTGAAATCTTGACAAATTTTGGACTTTTTCGAAAGGGGGTAGTCCACGAAAAAATCTCAAAATCATAAAAAATAAGAATCCAAAATCCTTTGCACTAGCCAAGGTGTGATGCTATTCAGGCTATACGTGCAAAAAAAAACCCACCCGGGATGTCCAATTCGCCCCGGAATTACAGTAACGTGCCTTACAAAAGGAGTTACGGACACACGCTCGGTATTTTTGGCATGACGAGAGTTGCGTTTGTATGATCGAGGCGTTTGAGCACTCTTTAGAAAGCTAACTTCAAGAGCTACGACTTTACTGATGATATTTTCTGAGAAATCCTCCTCAAAAATAGCCAAAAAAATCATTTTTCCTAGGTATGAAATCGGGACAAATTTTGAACTTTTTCCAAAGGGGGTAGTCCACGAAAAATTCTAAAAATCATAAAAAAGAGAAATCCAAATTCCTTTGCACTAGGCAAGGTGTGATGATATTCAGGCTATACGTGCACAAAAAGCCCACCCGGGATGTCAAAATAGCCTCGGAATTACAGTAATGTGCCTTACAAAAGGAGTTACGGACACACGCTCGGTATTTTTGACATAACGAGAGTTGCGTTGGTCCGATCGGGGCATTTGAGCACTCTTTAGAAAGCTAATTTCAAGAACTAAGACTTTACTAAGGATGTTTTCTGAGAAATCCTCCTGGAAATAGCCAAAAATTCATTTTTTCTAGGTCTGAAATCTGGACAAATTTTGCAATTTTTCCAAATGGGGTAGTCCATGAAAAAAATCTCAAAATCATAAAAAATGAAAATCTAGAATCTTTTGAACTAGGCAAGGTGTGATGCTATTCAGGCTATACGTGCAAAAAACACCCACCCGGGATGTCCAATTCGCCCCGGAATTAAAGTAATGTGCCTTACAAAAGGAGTTATGGACACACGCTCGGTATTTTCGGCATAACGAGAGTTTCGTTGTTCCAATCGGGGCATTTGAGTACTCTTTAGAAAGCTTACTTTAAGAACTACGACTTTACTGAGGATATTTTTTGAGAAATCCTCCTCGAAAATGGCCAAAAAAATCACTTTTCCTAGGTCTGAAATCTGGACAAATTTTGGACTTTTTCCAAAGGGGGTTGTCCACGAAAAAATCTCAAAATCATAAAAAATGAAAAATACAA
The DNA here is from genome assembly GCA_963922045.1 of Persicaria maculosa. Classification (NCBI taxonomy): domain Eukaryota; kingdom Viridiplantae; phylum Streptophyta; class Magnoliopsida; order Caryophyllales; family Polygonaceae; genus Persicaria; species Persicaria maculosa. Next base: position 849,584 of record OY998271.1, on the reverse strand, counting down.
AATCCTTTGCACTAGGCACGGTGTGATGCTTTTTAGGCTATACGTGCACAAAACGCCCACCCGGGATGTCCAAATAGCCCCCAAATCACTTTAATTTGCCTTACGATAGGAGTTACAGACACACGCTCAGTATTTTTGGCATAACGAGATATGCATTTTTCCGATTGTGGCGTTTTAGAACTCTTTATAAATCTAACTTAAGTAGCTACAACTTTACTGAGGATGTTTTCTGAGAAATCCTCCTCGAAAATGGCCAAAAAATAATTTTTCCTAGGTCATAAATCTGAACAAAATTTGGACTTTTTTCAAAGGGGGTTGTCCACGAAAAAATCTCAAAATCATAAAAAATGAAAATCCAAAATCCTTCGCACTAGGCAAGGTGTGATGATATTCATGCTATACGTGCAAAAAACGCCCACCCGGGATGTCCAAATAGCCCCGGAATTACAGTAATTAGTCTTACAACAGGAGTTACGGACACACGCTCGGTATTTTTGGTATAAGGAGAGTTGCGTTGGTCCGATCGAGGCATTTGAGCACTCTTTAGAAAGGTAACTTCAATATCTACGACTTTACCAAGGATGTTTTATGAGAAATCCTCCTCTAAATGGCCAAAAAATCATTTTTCCTAGGTCTGAAATCTGGACAAATTTTGGACATTTTCCAAATGGGGTAGTCCACGAATAAAATCTCAAAATCATAAAAATTGAAAATCGAAAATGCTTTTCACTAGGCAAGGTGTGATTCTTTTCAGGCTATACGTGCACAAAACGCCCACCGGGGATGTTCAAATCACCCCAGAATTACTTTAATTTGCCTTACGATAGGAGTTACGGACACAAGCTCGGTATTTTTGGCATAACGGGAGTTGCGTTGGTCCGATCGGGGCATTTGACCACTCTTTAGAAAGTTAACTTAAGGAGCTACGACTTTACAGAGGATGTTTTCTGAGAAATCGTCGTCGAAAATGGCCAAAAAAATCATTTTTCCTAGGTTTGAAATCTGGATAAATATTCGACTTTTTCCAAAGGGGGTAGTCCACGAAAAAATCTCAAAATGATAAAAAATGAAAATCCAAAATCCTATGCACTAGGCAAGATGTCTTGTTATTCAGGCTGTATGTGCACAAAACGCCCACCCGAGATGTCCAAATAGCCCCGGCATTACAGTAATGTGCCTTACAAAAGGAGTTACGGACACACGATCAGTATTTTTGGCATAACGAGAGTTGCGTTGGTCCGATCGGGGCATTTGAGAACTCTTTAGAAAGCGAACTTCAAGAGATACGACTTTACTCAGGATGTTTTCTGAGAAATCATCCTCGAAAATGGCAAAAAAAATCATTTTTCCGAGGTCTGAAATCTGGACAAATTTTGAACTTTTTCCAATGGGGGTAGTCCAAGAAAAAAAATCTCAAAATCATGAAAATAAAAATCCAAAATCCTATACACTAGGCAAGGTGTGATGTTATTCAGGCTATTCGTGCACAGACCGCCCACCCGGGATTTCCAAATCGCCCCGAAATTACAGTAATGTGCCTTACAACAGGAGTTACGGACACATGCTCGGTATTTTTGGCATTCCGAGAGTTGCGTTGGTCCGATCGGGGAATTGGAGCACTATTTAGAAAGCTAACTTAAGGAGCTACCACTTTACTGAGGATGTTTTCTGAGAAATCCTCCTCGAAAATGGCCAAAAAAATCAATTTTCCTAAGTTTGAAATCTGGACAAATTTTGGGCTTTTTCCAAAGGGGGTAGTCCACGAAAAAATCTCAAAATCATAAAAAATGAAAATCCAAAATCATATAAACTAGGCAAGGTGTGTTGCTATTCAGGCTGTACGTGCACAAAACGCCCACCCGGGATGTCCAAATAGCCCCGGAATTAAAGTAATGTGCCTTACAAAAGGAGTTACGGGCACACGCTCGGTATTTTTGGCATAACGAGAGTTGCGTTGGACCGATCGGGGCATTTGAGCACTCTTTCGAAAGCGAACTTAAGGAGCTACCACTTTACTGAGGATGTTTTCCGAGAAATCGTCCTTATAAATGGCCAAAAAATCATTTTTTCCTAGATCTGAAATCAGGCTAAATTTTAGACTTTTTCCAAAGGGGGTAGTCCACGAAAAAATCTCAAAATCATAAACAATGAAAATCTAAAATCATATGAAATAGGCAAGGTGTGTTGCTATTCAGGCTGTACGTGCACAAAACGCCCACCCAGGATGTCCAAATAGCCTCGTAATTACAGTAATGTGTCTTACAAAAAGAGTTACGGACACACGCTCGGTATTTTTGGCATAACGAGAGTTGCGTTGGACCGATCGGGGCATTTGAGCACTCTTTAGAAAGCCAACTTCAAGAGGTACGACTTTACTGAGGATCTTTTATGAGAAATCGTCCTCGAAAATGGCCAAAAAATCATTTTTCCTAGGTCTGAAATCTGGAGAAATTTTGAACTTTTTCCAAAGGGGGTAGTCCACGAAAAAATCTCAAAATAATAAAAAATGAAAATCCAAAATCCTTTGCACTAGGCAAGGTGTGATGCTTTTTAGGCTATACGTACACAAAATTCCCACCCGGGATGTACAAATAGCCGCGGAATTACTTTAATTTGCCTTACGATAGGAGTTACAGACACATGCTCGGTATTTTTGGCATAACGACAGTTGCGTTGGACCGATCGGGGCGTTTTAGAACTCCTTAGAAATCTAACTTAAGTAGCTACGACTTTACTGTGGATGTTTTCTGAGAAATCCTCCTCGAAAATGGCCAAAAAAATATTTCCTAGGTATGAAATCTGGACAAATTTTGGGCTTTTTTCAAAGGGGGTAGTCCGCTAAAAAATCTCAAAATCATAAAAAATGAAAATCCAATATCCTTTGCACTAGGCAAGGTGTGATGATATTCAGGCTATACATGCAAAAAACGCCCACCCGGGATGTCCAAATAGCCACGGAATTACAGTAATTTGTCTTACAACAAGAGTTACGTACACACGCTCGGTATTTTTGGCATAACGAGAGTTGCGTTGGTCCGATCGGGGCATTTGAGCACTCTTTAGAAAGCTAACTTCAAGAGCTACGACTTTACTGATGATGTTTTCTGAGAAATCTTCCTAAAAAATGGCCAAAAAAATCTTTTTCCTAGGTCTGAAATCTGGACAAATTTTGAACTTTTTCCAAAGGGGGTAGTCCACGAAAAAATCTCAAAATCATAAAAAATGAAAATCCAAAATCCTTTGCACTAGGCAAGGTGTCATGCTATTTAGGCTATTCGTGCACAAAATGCCCACCTGGGATGTCCAAATAGCCTCGTAATTACTGTAATTTGCCTTACGATAGGAATTACGGACACACGCTCGGTGTTTTTGGCATAACGAGAGTTGCGTTGGTCCGATCGGGGCATTTGACCTCTCTTTAGGAAGCTAACTTAAGGAGCTACGATTTACAAGGGTGTTTTATGAGAAATCGTCCTCAAAAATGGTAAAAAATAAACATTTTTCCTAGGTCTGAAATCTGGACAAATTTTGAATTTTTTCCAAAGGGGGTAGTCCATGAAAAAACCTCAAAATCATAAAAAATGAAAATTCAGAATCATTTGCACTAGGCAAGGTGTAATGCTATTCAGGCTATACGTGCAAAAAAAACCCACCCGGGATGTCCAATTAACCCCGGAATTACAGTAATGTGCCTTACAAAAGGAGTTACGGACACACGCTCGCTATTTTTGGCATAACGAGAGTTGCGTTGGACCGATCGGTGCATTTGAGCACTCTTTAGAAAGCGAACTTCAAGAGCTACGACTTTACTACGAATGTTTTCTGAGAAATCGTCCTCGAAAATGGCCAAAAAATTATTTTTCCTAAGTCTGAAATCTGGACAAATTTTGAACTTTTTTTAAAGGAGGTAGTCCACGAGAAAATCTCAAAATAATAAAAAATAAAAATCCAAAATCCTTTGCACTAGGCAAGGTGTGATGCTATTCAAGCTATACATGCCCAAAACGCCCACCTGGGATGTCCAAATCGCCCCAGAATTACAGTTATGTGTCTTGCAAAAGGAGTTACGGACACATGCTCGGTCTTTTTGGCATAACGAGAGTGGCGTTGGTTCGATCGGGGCATTTAAGCTCTCTTTAGAAAGCTAACTTAAGAAGCTACCACTTTACTGAAGACGATTTCTGAGAAATCCTCTTTGAAAATGGCCACAAAAATCATATTTCCTAGGTCTGAAATTTGGACAAATTTTGAACTTTTTCTAATGGGGGTAGGTCACGAAAAAATCTCAAAATCATAAAAATTGAAAATCCAAAATCATTTGCACTAGGCAAGGTGTGATGCTATTCAGGCTATACGTGCACAAAACGCACACCCGAGATGTCCAAATCGCACCGAAATTACAGTAATGTGCCTTACAAAAGGAGTTACGGACACACGCTCGGTATTTTTGGCATAACGAGAGTTGCGTTGGTCCGATCGGAGCTTTTGAGCACTCTTTAGATATATATAATTTCAGTAGCTACGATTTTACTGAGGATGTGTTCTGAGAAATCGTCCTCGAAAATGACCAAAAAAATCATTTTTCCTAGGTCTGAAATCTGGAGAAATTTTGGACTTTTTCCAAAGGGGTAGTCCACGAGAAAATCTCAAAATCATAAAAAATGAAAAATCCAAAATCCTTTGCACTAGGCAAGGTGTGATTCTATTCAGGCTATACGTGCACAAAACGCCCACCCGGGATGTCCAAATCGCCCCAAAATTACAGTTATGTGCCTTACAAAAGGAGTTACGGACACATGCTAGGTATTTTTGGCATAACGAGAGTAACGTTGGTTCGATCGGGGCATTTAAGATCTCTTTAGAAAGCTAACTTAAGAAGCTACCACTTTACTGAAGACGATTTCTGAGAAATCCTCTTCAAAAATGGCCACAAAAATCATATTTCCTAGGTCTGAAATCTGGACAAATTTTGAACTTTTTCTAAAGGGGGTAGTCCACGAAAAAATCTCAAAATCATAAAAATTGAAAATCCAAAATCATTTGCACTAGGCAAGGTGTGATGCTATTCAGGCTATACGTGCACAAAATGCACACCCGGGATGTCCACCGGAATTACAGTAATGAGCCTTACAAAAGGAGTTACGGATACACGCTCGGTATTTTTGGCATAACGAGAGTTGCGTTGGTCCGATCGGAGAATTTGAGCACTGTTTATAAAGCTGACTTAAGGAGCTACGACTTTACTGAGGATGTGTTCTGAGAAATCGTCCTCCAAAATGACCAAAAAAATCATTTTTCCTAGGTCTGAAATCTGGACAAATTTTGGACTTTTTCCAAAGGGGGTAGTCCACGAAAAAATCTCAAAATCATAAAAAATGAAAATCCAAAATCCTTTGCACTAGGCAAGGTGTGATGCTATTCAAGCTATACGTGCACAAAACGCCCACCTGGGATGTCCAAATCGCCCCAGAATTACAGTTATGTGTCTTGCAAAAGGAGTTACGGACACATGCTCGGTCTTTTTGGCATAACGAGAGTGGCGTTGGTTCGATCGGGGCATTTAAGCTCTCTTTAGAAAGCTAACTTAAGAAGCTACCACTTTACTGAAGACGATTTCTGAGAAATCCTCTTTGAAAATGGCCACAAAAATCATATTTCCTAGGTCTGAAATTTGGACAAATTTTGAACTTTTTCTAATGGGGGTAGGTCACGAAAAAATCTCAAAATCATAAAAATTGAAAATCCAAAATCATTTGCACTAGGCAAGGTGTGATGCTATTCAGGCTATACGTGCACAAAACGCACACCCGAGATGTCCAAATCGCACCGAAATTACAGTAATGTGCCTTACAAAAGGAGTTACGGACACACGCTCGGTATTTTTGGCATAACGAGAGTTGCGTTGGTCCGATCGGAGCTTTTGAGCACTCTTTAGATATATATAATTTCAGTAGCTACGATTTTACTGAGGATGTGTTCTGAGAAATCGTCCTCGAAAATGACCAAAAAAATCATTTTTCCTAGGTCTGAAATCTGGAGAAATTTTGGACTTTTTCCAAAGGGGTAGTCCACGAGAAAATCTCAAAATCATAAAAAATGAAAAATCCAAAATCCTTTGCACTAGGCAAGGTGTGATTCTATTCAGGCTATACGTGCACAAAACGCCCACCCGGGATGTCCAAATCGCCCCAAAATTACAGTTATATGCCTTACAAAAGGAGTTACGGACACATGCTAGGTATTTTTGGCATAACGAGAGTAACGTTGGTTCGATCGGGGCATTTAAGATCTCTTTAGAAAGCTAACTTAAGAAGCTACCACTTTACTGAAGACGATTTCTGAGAAATCCTCTTCAAAAATGGCCACAAAAATCATATTTCCTAGGTCTGAAATCTGGACAAATTTTGAACTTTTTCTAAAGGGGGTAGTCCACGAAAAAATCTCAAAATCATAAAAATTGAAAATCCAAAATCATTTGCACTAGGCAAGGTGTGATGCTATTCAGGCTATACGTGCACAAAATGCACACCCGGGATGTCCACCGGAATTACAGTAATGAGCCTTACAAAAGGAGTTACGGATACACGCTCGGTATTTTTGGCATAACGAGAGTTGCGTTGGTCCGATCGGAGAATTTGAGCACTGTTTATAAAGCTGACTTAAGGAGCTACGACTTTACTGAGGATGTGTTCTGAGAAATCGTCCTCCAAAATGACCAAAAAAATCATTTTTCCTAGGTCTGAAATCTGGACAAATTTTGGACTTTTTCCAAAGGGGGTAGTCCACGAAAAAATCTCAAAATCATAAAAAATGAAAATCCAAAATCCTTTGCACTAGGCAAGGTGTGATGCTATTCAAGCTATACGTGCACAAAACGCCCGCCTGGGATGTCCAAATCGCCCCGGAATTACAGTTAAGTGCCTTACAAAAGGAGTTACGGACACATGCTCGGTATTTTTGGCATAACGAGAGTTGCGTTCGGCCGATCGGGGTATTTGAGCACTCTTTAGAAAGCTAACTTCAAAAGAGATACGACTTTACTACGAATGTTTTCTGACAAATCCTCCTCGAAAATGGCCAAAAAAATCATTTTTCCTAGGTCTGAAATCTGGACAAATTTTGAACTTTTTCTAATTGGGGTAGTCCACGAGAAAATATCAAAATCATAAAAAATAAAAATCCAAAATCCTTTGCACTAGGCAACTTGTGATGCTATTCAGAATATACGTACGCAAAACGCTCACCCGGGATGTCCAAATCGCCTGAGAATTACAATTATGTGTCTTACAAAAGGAGTTACGGACATATGCTCGGTATTTTTGGCATAACGAGAGTGGCGTTGGTTCGATCGGGGCATTTAAGCTCTCTTTAGAAAGCTAACTTAAGAAGCTACCACTTTACTGACGACGATTTCTGAGAAATCCTCTTCAAAAATGGCCATAAAACTCATATTTCCTTCGTCTGAAATCTGGACAAATTTTGAACTTTTTCTAAAGGGGTTAGTCCACGAAAAAATCTCAAAATCATAAAAATTGAAAATCCAAAATCCTTTGCAGTAGGCAAGGTGTGACACTATTCAGGCTATACGTGCACAAAACGACCACCTGGGATGTCCAAATAGCCCCGGAATTACTATAATTTGCCTTACAATAGGAGTTACGGACACACGCTCGGTATTTTTGGCATAACAAGAGTTGCGTGGGTCCGATTGGGGCATTTGAGAACTCTTTAGAAAACTAAATTAAGGAGCTACGACTTAATGAGGATGTTTTCTGAGAAATACTCCTCGAAAATGGCCGATAAAATCATTTTTCCTAGGTCTGAAATCTGGACAAATTTTGGACTTTTTCCAAAGGGGGTAGTCCACGAAAAAATCTCAAAATCATAAAAAATAAAAATCCAAAATCCTTTGAACTAGGCAAGGTGTGATGCTATTCAGGCAATACGTGCACACAATGCCCACCCGGATGTCCAAATCGCCTCTAAATTAAAGTAATGTGCCTTACAAAAGGAGTTACGGACACACGCTCGGTATTTTTGGCATAACGAAAGTTGTGTTGGTCCGATCAAGACATTTAAGCACTCTTTAGAAAGCTAACTTCAACAGCTACGACTTTACTAAGGATGTTTTCTAAGAAATCCTCCTCGAAATGGCCAAAAAATCAATTTTCCTAGGTTCAAAATTTTGACAAATTTTGGACTTTTTCCAAATGGGGTAGTCCACAAAAAAATCTCAAAATGATAAAAAAAATAAAAATCCAGAATCCTTTGCACTAGGCAAGGTGTGATGCTATTTAGGATATACGTGCACAAAACGCCCACCCGGGATGTCCAAATCGCCCAGGAATTACAGTAATGTGCCTTACAAAAGGAGGTACGGACACACGCTCAGTATTTTTGGTATAACGAGAGCTGCGTTGTTCCGATCGGGGCATTTGAGCACTCTTTAGAAAGCTAACTTAAGGAGATACGACTTTACTAAGGATGTTTTATGAGAAATCATCATAAAAAATGGCCAAAAAATCATTTTTCCTAAGTTTGAAATTTGGACAAATTTTGGACTTTTTCCAAAGGGGGTAGTTCATGAAAAAGTCTCAATATCATAAAAATTGAAAATTCATAATCATTTGCACTAGGCAATGTGTGATTCTATTCAGGCTATACGTGCAAAAAACACCCACCCGGGATGTCCAAATCGCCCCGGAATTACAGTAATCTGTCTTACAAAAGGAGTTACGGACACACGCTCGGTATTTTTTGCATAACGAGAGTTACGTTAGTCCGATCGGGGCATTTAACCACTCTTTAGAAAGCTAACTTCAATAGCTATGACTTTACTGAGGATGTTATTCGAGAAATCCTCCTCGAAAATGGCCAAAAAAATAATTTTTCCTAGGTCTTAAATCTGGACAAATTTTGAACTTTTTCTAAAGGGGGTAGTCCACGAAAAAATCTCCAAATCATAAAAAATGAAAGTCCAAAATCCTTTACACTAGGCAAGGTGTAATGCTATTCAGGCTATTCGTGCACAAAACGCCCACCCGGGATGTCCAAATAGCCCCGTAATTACAGTAACGTTCCTTACGATAGGAGTAACGGACACACGCTCGGTCTTTTTGGCATAACGAGAGTTGCGTTGGTCCGATCTGGGCATTTGAGCACGCTTTATAAAGTTAGCTTCAAGAGCTACGAGTTTACTGAGGATGTTTTCTGAGAAATCCTCCTCAAAATGGCCCAAAACTCATTTTTCCTAGGTCTGAAATGTGGATAAATTTTGGACTTTTTCCAAAGGTGGTAGTCCACGAAAAAATCTGAAAATAAAAAAAAATGAAAATCCATAATCCTTTGCACTAAACAAGGTGAGATGCTATTCGGGCTATCGTGCTCAAAACGCCCACCCGGGATGTGCCTTACAAAAGGAGTTACGGACACACGCTCGGTATTTTTGGCATAACGAGAGTTGTGTTGTTCCAATCCGGGCATTTGAGCACTATTTAGAAAGTTGACTTCAATAGCTACGACTTTACTGAGGATGTTTTCTGAGAAGTTCTCCTTGAAAATGGCATAAAAAATCATTTTTCCTAGTTCTGAAATCAGGACAAATTTTGAACTTTTTCTAAAGGGGGTAGTCCACGAAAAAATCTCAAAATCATAAAAATTAAAAATCCAAAATCCTTTGCACTAGGCAAAGTGTGATGCTATGCAGGCTATACATGCACAAAACGACCACCTGGGATGTCCAAATAGCCCCGGAATTACTGTAATTTGCCTTACAACAGGAGTTACGGACACACGCTCGGTATTTTCTGCATAACGAGAGTTACGTATGTCCGATCGGGGCATTTGAGCACTCTATAGAAAGCTAACTTAAGCAGCTACGATTACTGTGGATGTTTTCTGAGAAATCCTCCTTAAAAATGGCCAAAAAATCAGTTTTCCTAGGTCTGAAATCTGGACAAATTTTGGACTTTTCCAAAGGCGGTAGTCCACGAAAAAATGTCAAAATCATAAAAAATTAAAATCCAAAATCCTTTGCACTAGGCAATGTGTGATCCTATTCAGGCGATACGTGCACAAAACGCCCACCCGGGATGTCCAAATCGCCCCGGAATTACAATAATGTGACTTACAAAAGGAGTTACGGACACATGCTAAGTATTTTTGGCATAACGAGAGTTGCGTTTGTCCGATCGGGGTATTTGAGAACTCTTTAGAAAGCTAACTTCAAGAGCTACGACTTTACTGAGGATGTTTTCTGAGAAATCCTCCTCAAAAATGGCAAAAAAAAATCATTTTTCCTTGCTCTGAAATCTGGAGAAATTTTGAACTTTTTCTAAAGAGGGTAGTCCACGAAAAATCTCAAAATCATAAAAATGGAAAATCCAAAATCCTTTGCACTACGCAAGGTGTGATGATATTCAGGCTATAAGTGCACAAAACGACCACCTTGGATGTCCAAATAGCCTCGGAATTACTGTAATTTGCCTTACAACAGGAGTTACGGACACATGCTCGGTATTTTTGGCATAACGAGAGTTGCGCTGGTCCGATCGGGGCATTTGAGTACTCTTTAGAAAGCTAACTTAAGGAGCTACGACTTTATTGAGGATGTTTTCTGAGAAATCCTCCTCAAAAATGGCCAAAAAAATCATTTTTCCTAAGTTTGAAATCTGGACAAATTTTGGGCTTTTTCCAAAGGGGGTAGTCCACGAAAAAATCTCAAAATCATAAAAAATATAAATCCAAAACCCTTTGCACTAGGCAAGGTGTGATGCTATTCAGGCTATACGTGCACAAAATGCCCACCCGGGATGTCCAAATAGCCCCGAATTACAGTAATTAATCTTACAACAGGAGTTGCGTTGGTCCGAGCGAGGTATTTGAGCACTCTTTAGAAATCCAACTTCAAGAGCTACGACTTTACTAAGGATGTTTTCTGAGAAATCCTCCTCAAAATTTTCCATAAAATCATTTTTCCTAGGTCTTAAATCTGGACAAATTTTGGACTTTTTCCAAAGGGGGTAGTCCACGAAAACATCTAAAAATCATAAAAAAAAAATGAATATCTAAAATCCTTTGCACTAGGCAAGGTGTGATGATATGCAGGCTATACCTGTACAAAACGCCCACTCGGGATGTCCAAATAGCCCCGGACTTACAGTAATATGCTTACATGGGGAGTTACGTCACAAGCTCGGTATTTTTGGTATAACGAGAGTTGCGTTGGTCCGTTTGGGGCATTTTAGCACTCTTTAGAAATATAATTTCAAGAGCTACGACTTTACTGTGGATGTTTTTAGAGAAATCCTCATCGAAAATGGGCAAAAAAATCATTTTTCCTAGGTTTGAAATCTTGACAAATTTTGGACTTTTTCCAAAGGGGGTGTAGTCCACGAAAAAATATCAAAATCATTAAAAATGAAAATCCAAAATCCTTTGCACTAGGCAAGGTGTGATGTTATTCAGGCTATACGTGCACAAAACGCCCACCCGGGATGTCTAAATCGCCCCGAAATTACAGTAATGTGCCTTACAACAGGAGTTACGGACACACGCTCGGTATTTTTGGCATAACGAGAGTTGTGTTGGTCCGATCGGAGCATTTGAGCACTCTTTAGAAAGCTAGCTTCAAGAGCTATGACTTTACTCAGGATGTTTTTTGAGAAATCCTCGTCTAAAATGGGCAAAAAAATCATCTTTCCTAGGTCTGAAATCTGGACAAATTTTGGACTCTTTCCAAAGGGGGAAGTCCACAAAAAAATCTCAAAATCATAAAAATTGAAAATCCAAAATCATTTGCACTAGGCAAGATGTGATGCTATTCAGGCTATAGGTCCATGAAATGCCCACCTGAGATGCCCAAATTGCCCCGGAATGAAGGTGGTGTGCCTTACAATAGGTGTTACGGACACATGCTTGGTATTTTGGTCATAAAAAGAGATGCTTTGGTCCGATTGTGCCATTTGAGGGCTCGCTGAAAAGCTAACTTCAAGGCCTACGACTTTACTACAGACGTCTTATGAGAAATCCTCCTCGAAGATGTCCAAAAAAATTATTTTTCCACCGGCTTGGAATCTGGACTTTTTCCAAATGCGGTAGTCCACGAAAAATCTCAATATCTCAAAAATTTAAGAACCCGAAATTTTTTTCCCTAGGCAAGGTGGGATGTTAGTTAGGCGATAGGTCCATGAAAGGCCCACGTGAGTTGCCCAAATGGCCCCGAAATGGAGGTAGTGTGCCCTACTATAGGTGTTACGGACACATGCTTGGTATTTTGGGTTGAATAAGAGTTGTGTTGGTCCGGTCGGGCCATTTGAGGTCTCGCTGGAAACTAACTTCAAGGCCTACGACTTTACTAGGGACGTCTCCTGAGAAATCCTCCTTGAAGATGTCCAAAAAAATCATTTTTCCACCATCCTGGAATCTGGACTTTTTCCAAAGGGGGTAGTCCACGAAAAATCTCAAAATCTCAAAAAATTTAGAACCCAAAATTCTTTTCCCTCGTCAAGGTGTGATGCTAGTTATGCCATAGGTCCATGAAAGGCCCACGTGAGTTGCCCAAATGGCCCCGGAATGAAGGAAGTGTGCCTTACTATAGGAGTTACGGACATATGCTTGGTATTTTGGGCTGAATAAGAGTTGCGTTGGTACGATCGGGCCATTGGAGGTCTCGCTGGAAAGCTAACTTCAAGGCCTACGACTTTATTGGGGACATCTTTTGAGAAATCCTCCTCGAAGATGTCCAAAAAAAATCATTTTTCCACTAGCTTGGAATCTAGACTTTTTCCAAGGGGGTAGTCCACGAAAAATCTCAAAATATGAAAAAATTTAAAACCCAAAATTATTTGCCCTAGGCAAGGTGTGATACTAGTTAGGCGATAGGTCCATGAAAGGCCCACCTGCGATGCCCAAATGACTTCGGAATGAAGGTAGTATGCCTTACTATAGGTGTTACGGACACATGCTTGGTAATTTGGTCATAAAAAGAGCTGCTTTGGTCCGATCGGGCCATTAAAGGTCTCCCTGGAAAGCTAACTTCAAGGCCTATGACTTTACTAAAGACGTCTCCTGAGAAATCCTCCTCGAATATGTCCAAAAAAATCACGTTTCCACCATCTTGGAATCTGGACTTTTTCCAAATGGGGTTGTCCACGAAAAATATCAAAATCTGAAAAAATTTAAAACCCAAAATTCTTTGCCCTAGGCAAGGTGTGATGCTAGTTAGACGATAGGTCCATAAAAGGCCCACCTGAGATGCCCAAATGGCCCCAGAATGAAGGTAGTGTGCCTTACTATAGGTGTTACGGACACATGCTACGTATTTTGGTCATAAAAAGAGCTGCTTTGGTCCGATCGGGCCATTAGAGGTCTCGCTGGAAAGCTAACTTCAAGGCCTACGACTTTACTACGGACGTCTCCTGAGAAATCCTCCTCAAAGATGTCCAAAAAAATCATTTTTCCACCGGCTTGGAATTTTGGACTTTTTTCCAAGGGGGTAGTACACAAAAAATCTCAATATCTCAAAAAATTTAGAACCCGAAATTCTTTTCCCTAGGCAAGGTGGGATGCTAGTTAGGCGATAGGTCCATGAAAGGCCCACGTGAGTTGCCTAAATGGCCCCGGAATGAAGGTAGTGTGCCTTACTATAGGTGTTATGGACATATGCTTGGTATTTTGGGTTGAATAAGAGCCGCTTTGGTCCGATCGGGCCATTTGAGGTCTCACTGGAAAGCTAACTTTAAGGCCTACAATATATTAATGACGTCTCCTGAGAAATCCTCCTCGAAGATGTCTAAAAAAATCATTTTTCCACCATCTTGGAGGTAGTCCATGAAAAATCTCAAAATCTCAAAAATTTTAAACCCAAAATTCTTTGCCCTAGGCAAGGTGTGATGCTAGTTAGGCGATAGGTCCATGAAAGGCCCACTTGAGATGCCCAAATGGACCCGGAATGAAGGTAGTGTGCTTTACTATAGGTGTTATGGACACATGCTTGGTATTTTGATCATAACAAGAGTTGCGTTGGTCCGATCGTGTCATTTGAGGGCTCTCTGGAAAGCTAACTTCAAGGCCTACGACTTTACTAAAGATGTCTCCCCAGAAATCCTCCTCGAAAATGTCTAAAAAAATCATTTTTCCACCAGCTTGGAATTAGAACTTTTTCCAAAGGGGGTAGTCCACGAAAAATCTCAAAATCTGAAAAAATTTAAAACCCAAAATTCTTTGCCCTAGGCAAGGTGTGATTCTAGTTAGGCGATATGTCCATGAAAGGCCCACCTGAGATGCACAAATGGCCCCGGAATGAAGGTAGTGTGCCTTACTATAGGAGCTATGGACACATGCTTGGACATAAGTTGGCTCAGGGCTTTGTCTTTATATTTTGGAAACAAGCTTCGTGGGTTAACATGATTGGCTTCAACCTTTAGCTTGTCTATGATATTTTCGATGCATTTGAATGAATGTATGTAAGGTGGAGAGGTTTAGGGCAGAAAATTAATGAAAATCATATGGTTATAGTTAGATCACAAGCTTGAATTTTCAATGAACTTGGATTGAATAACATACCTATCCATATTTTATACTCCTAAAAAACAAATCTACAAACCACAATTCCATATCAAAAACCACAAATTCACAAATTTATTTTTCCCAACCACAATTCCAAATCACAAATTCATTTCTCACAACCACAATTTCAAATCACAAACCACAAATTTACAATTCCTCAAAATTTATTATCAAATTCACAAACCGTAATAAAAAATTTCCCCAAATTGTTGTCAAATTCACAAATTCTAATCTAAATTGGTTCTCAACTTAACTAATTGAACTTGAAAAAAATCACATTAGAAGGTAGAGGAATAAAACTACTAACCTTAAATGTCTAGATCGAGGAAGATCGTGGCTCTGTTGTGCCTGTGCAGCCTGTGCAACGAGAGTGGAGTACTGAGTGCAGTGCGAGGTTCGCCGCCTACTGCGGAGGGCTGGGTGGAGGTCGGTTGGCGGTGGCTCGGCCGGAGGTGGAGCTTGCGGCGGCGGCCTGGGGACTCGGCTCCCTCTATCGCGTTTCGCCTTTAGGCTTCTTGCCTGCCTGTGGTACTGGGTAAAAGAGAGCTTTAGTTTTGAAGTTTTTTAAAAACAAAAAAAACAAGTAAAAGAGTGGAAACCGAGATTCGAACCTGTGTTGACACGCTCCCAATTACTTTCCACCCGTCCCTTACCATTGAGCCAAAGCAGCATTATTGTTTTACATCCCACCTTAATTATATTTATTACAAAAAATGTCATATATATAAAATATATATACCTTTTTTTAGGATAGGGGGGCTTCAGCCACCCCGAGCCCCCCACATATCTGCCACTGTCTGCTGGTCTCGGCTGATTCAAATAGGAGGACAGTAGGTGTTGTTTGTTTTCCAAAGTTAGAGGAATCAAAGAAAGGAGGGAGGGAAGTAGAGGATAGGATTTTATCCAACTAGAAGGAGGTGATTTGGAATTGGATGAGAATGGGTAAAAGAGGACGGAATTGTGGTCCCGAGTAAGAAATTTGAATTTTTGACGATTGGGTTCCTGAATCCCGCTCTCTCGATCAATTAGATTTTAAACCGAATAGGATATTGCCATTCGACGGAATTTTTGAATCCCGATGTGAAAAGATGGAATCGACCTTCAAAAGTCCAAAATTTGGCTGGAATCCGCTTTAAGAGTTTCGAGTTCGATTTATTAAATTGAGGACGAGTTTTTTCTTGAAATATCCGATTTAAATCCGTTTTAAATCCCTTTATCCGAAATCATGATTTGAAAACCCGAGCCTATACATCGGTGTCTAAAAATATTGAAAATAGCATATTTGTTGCTCCAAATATATTAAAACTTTCTATATACATTATGGATGGTGTTTTGAGGAAATTGCTGTTTTCAATGTTTTTCAAATGTTAGAGACCATAAAAATCACTCAAAAAGTCAAAGTTTGGTAAATGGATATCCATTGCAATCCTATGATATGTTGGAAATCCTTTATGATATACACAAGTATTATGATTTCTATAGTGAAAATTTCTTAAAATACCAAAAATTTGAAGTCGAATACGAGTTGCACCAGAAATATTAAGAATTGGTGTACCCACTACACAAGTATTTTCATGTGTAAAATCAAAAACCGGTTACTCAAAATATCAAAGACTGGTATACACAAGTATTTTCAAAGGCTATAATACACGAAAATGGTCCAAACTATTAAAATTTTAAAATCAAATACTAGTTGCTACAAAACTATACAGACTTGGTATACACAAGTAGTTTCATGTACGTGTGAAATGATTTAATAGCTCAAAATTCGACTTATATTTCCCACGAAAATCATTTGAAATTTCAAACATTGGAATTAGATATTCACTTCTCCAAAAATACCACAAATTGATAGACACTGCAATAATTTAAAGGGATAAATTTGGATTTTTGAGACAATCACTTTTGAATTTTTCTCAAAGGCGAACATGAAAATCGGTTAAAGTATATAAAAAATTTCAAAATCGGATATCCGTTTCTCTACAAATAATACAAATTGAGTAGACATAATTTTTCTCTAGGACACAATCATCATCTCCCTGGATTCTGATTTCATAAACTTAAAATTAACCATATATGTGCCAAGCAAATGGGTAACTAATACAGTAATAGATGGCAATGAAAACGCCCAGCCAAAAAACATTGGGGTGGAAATTTTTGAATACTTTAATCATATGTACAACTATCATTCAACAACTCGTAAAGAAACCTTTCAATATGTAGTGAAATTAGGAAGGATAAATCGCACGTGTTTCAGACTTACCAAGTAGTCAACTACCTATTTTCTTTTTCTTTTCTTTTTTCACTTTTTAGGAATGAACTTCACCTTTGATGTCAAATAGGTCGAGTAACTGCTTGATTTGCAAAGCATATATATGGAGATGCAACTCAAAGGCAGAACTTCATGGGTAAAAGTGACTCCAGTTGAAGTATATGCATATTGATGGGCACATATCATGAACAAAAGGCTTGGTGGATTGGTGGCAAGGTAGGAATCAATCCATACTCCGAAGAGGGGTGCCCTCAAGGTCAAAAATGGTAGCATCTTCATTGAAGTGCCTGGAACTTCTTGGTGACATACCGACTGAGAAGCCTTCTCAAAAAAGAGGGTTTTGTTATATTTATTCTAGATAAGGACTGGAGGCGCCGAGATAGTATGAAATGCGGAAAGATAAGAGAATATATCACTTACTATCTGACATGTCCTTTGTTCGGTGGAGGAGAAAAGTCCCGGAAAGAATGGTCACAAATCCACACAGCTCAGTGACAATTTGAGCAGCGTTTTGTCCATCCCAGTCCTGCACAAGACCAATTTCAATGTAAGGGTATCGTATTTAGATAGGAGGTTCCAGTTTAGGATGCAAGAGCCAACAACTAGCTTGTTAGATAGCACAGGAGTGAACCTTGTTGTACAATTATTCAAGTTTCCAAAAAGGTTAAAAAAAGGTATCATAACTATTCACCTGCAGTAACCAATCCCTTTCAAGGCATTATACAAGCAAACACAGATGCTCCATTGAGCATATAAGTTCAGCATAAAATATTACCTTAAACATAATAACGCTGGCTAAGATGGTTAGTGAGGTGAACATAACATAATAAATGGGAGAGACCACTGCTGTATTGAATGTATCAAGAGCCTGTAATAAAGCAAATGTCATACTCTTCTCAATTGTCAATATTTTAAAGACAACAGTAGTCTAGAAACAATTAACAACATAAAATCAATGAGCATATAAGTTAAATCAATCATAACATCACAATACATGTCTCATTTATATATATATGTGTGTGTAGATATGTTATATCATTTTCTTCATATACTATGTTGATACTAGTCATATTCTTGAAGTCAATAAAGCACCTCAATCCTCTCCCTAAGCAGCCACCTAGAAGTCACAACAATAGAGTTTGTAATGTCTTCTTGTATGACCGCAAATCAATACAAATGATGCTAGCAATATTAGAAGAAAATGCTTACCAAGATTAAACTCCGAAAGCATTGGAATGGACCAGAGTGATCAAATTTACCTTGTTTAAATAATTCATCTGTGTAATGATACAAAATATCACAAGAATGGCAAAGACCCATGTTTGGGGATATATCAATTGATTCGTTCCAGAGAATGTTAGCTTCAGAGCAATTCCAAGTGCTTTAACCCCCATGACCTGGAGAGCAAACAATTGAAAGATTACTCAAGCAATCAGTGTAGAAAAAACATGTGCATGGCAAAAATTTCTGACGTCGTACCGACAAAGAGCCAACAAGTGAACAGATCCCAATGTAAACCATGGCGTTGGTATGTCCATATTGCGGAGTGTAGCATATAACAAGAATAGTAACTGCAACCATAACCAGACATCCATATAATATAAAACCTGCAGTAAATATATGAATTTACCACCATAAGTTATATAAGAAGTAACAAAATTCATGCAAGGGAAAAAGTAATGCCCTTAATTTGTAAGCAACTACATAAATGACTCATGGGTAATTGTATGGTCTTTGGAAAACATCTAAACCTGGTTCAGTAGCAAGATCCCATAACTGCGTGACGGACTCAATTGGACGCTCTTCTGGTGCATGTAGAACAATTGTTGTTGAACCCACAACACAAAGTATACAACCAAGAATCCCAAATATATGCAATCTCTCTCCTAAAACTATATGAGCAAGGGCAGCACTGAAGAAGGCAGAGTAAACATCAAATGTATGAAAAAGTGGGAGCAATTTACTTGCAATACTTAGTTTACATTCATCATAAAGGATCAAGATAATAATATAAAACCTTTATACTTGCCTTATAATGATACTAAGGGCGCCAAGAGGAGTGACCAAAATAGCTGGCGCAAATGCATATGCAGCAAAGTTAGCAATTTCGCCTACAACCACTGCAAGGAAAGTTCATGTTATTCTTTGCAAAAGGCAAGAAAAAGTTTGGCCAATAAGTAAACATCTAAATGATTTCTTTAGCTTCCCCTTCATAACGAGCATAATTCTCTACAGACGATCAACCCCAGGAAGCAAGAAGTAAGGTAGAGGAAAGGGAAGAAAAATTTTGCACACATATATAGAATGACATAAATATTTGAAATTATGAAGTAAGGACATACTAGTAAGCATGCCAGTCCACCAAAGTGGCTCGAGCAAGTAGGAATAACCACCCACACCTGGAAATACAATTTCCAACTTAGCTCAGTGTTGGTCATAGTTTATAACAATATGACAAAGAATGAGAACAATGAAAGGCATGAGCCATAGTTAATAACAATATCACAAAGAACAATGAAAGGCTTGAGCATATTTTTTATGTAAAGTATGTAAACTTAATGTTTGTCCTCCCTCGCTTAAGAGTCAAGACTTATCACCGATACGAAATTGTCTATAACTTTTTTTTTAACTTCAACATTACTAAAACTACTACCTTTATATAATCTGAAGTGAATCTAACAAGGAAAACAATTGTTCAACTAAATCAATTGTTGCATCTGACACAATGATAATAATAATAATAATAATAATAATAATAATAATAATAATAATAATAATAATAATAATAATAATAATAATAATAATAATATAACCCAAATATATTCAGCCAATTCAAATGCAGCAGCATCTACTAAGCAGATCATCAAATAACCAAGAATTTTAAAAAGTATCCCAAAAGTCACAAACTTTATCACTCTTCATCATATGATTTTGTTGCCTTTCAGATAAGCAAATGAACACAACTCTTCGTATTAACACCTAAGTTAAGCGCCCATAGACACGTGTAAACAAATGCTAATAATGCAAATTAATAACCTCCATGTGGCCATAAAAAAGTACCTTTGCTGTAATAAATATATAGACTTAATGAAGCAATAAATATAATTCAAATATCAATGAAGACCAAGAAAGTGACACAAAAAAAACCAAACTAATGAATTGATCAGGAACACAAAGCAACAAAAAGAACTATTTATGAATTCTTAATGCACAACTATCATCCGCACCTGCTCTGACACCAGTAGCTCCGGCTTTCCTCAAACCCTTCTTCTTGATGATAAAACTGGCCCCGATGAAAAGACTGGAAGATAAAGCCAAAATCAATCCTTTAATATTATCAGGGGACATGCCCTCATAGAAGCTGGCGAATCTCCGGCTAACCGTTGAAACGTCCATACCTCCAATTCCCGAAACAATCCCTAATTCGCACCCTAGAAATATAGAATCACGAAATGCAAATGGCTCCTGCAAAAAAGGTTAATCATACAAGTCTTCTTAAATCTCTTTTTGGCGCCCACATTGTGATCGCAAGCTGCAAATTCTACATCAATTTGTGCAAAACGAGGGAGAGAAAATTGGAAGAAGAATTTAGGGTTCTTTTAGGGGAGGGAGGAAAATGGGTCGTGAATTGCGAAGAGAAAAAAAGAAAGGTTTTTTAAGAGCGGGTGGGAAAAGCGCCGACAAGAAGCGCTTGCGTAATGTTTCGGAGGTGAAACCAGGGAGTGGAGAGAACCGTTGATAGGCTGGGGATCGTCTGGAGGTTGAGGTTGAGACACCCACTCATCGGAATTTCCTACCTACGGATTGGGGAAAAAGGGTATGAAGGGAGAGAGAAAAAAGATAGATTCAAATTAATTAGGTGTTTTTTTATACAAGGCAATGATTTACAAATTAATTAGGTGTGTTTGTTAATTATGAGGGGGTGTTCAGTTTATATGTTTATTATTTATGTATATTTTTTTTCTTTTTTTTTTATCCGACAAGATTTGGGTAATTAATGGGCAAAATATTACATCATCAAATCAGGGGAAAAAAGTTAAATATGGAAAAATGGCAAGTTTGTAAAAAAAAAAAGAGTATTTAATGCTTTCTTTGTTACTCCATTTTACTTACTACTCCAACGTGGAGTAACAAAGAAAGAATTAAATACTTGAAAGAGAAAAATATATTAGAGTATAAAAAAACACATCATGACAATGGGTCAAATTAACAAAAATTAAAGAACAATTCTGCAAATGCCTTATGTGGCATGTTGGAATGGAAGAACCTTTCGATTTTGGAAGGATAGGTGGATGGATGAATAGAAAAATCTAAGTCAACTTTATCCATTGAACATAGTCAACAAAGAAGATAAAGTACAAAGTTATATATATTCGAATAAATCTTGGAATGTGAAAAAAACTAAAGGAGAACTTACCAATTGAAATGGTTGAAAAAATAATGACATACAACTACCAATAAATGACATATTATATTGAAAATCCAGTAAAAATGGTTGATTTTCCACTGCAAGTGCAATGGAACATGTAACAAACACAAACGCACAAAGTACGATCAGCTTTGAATGGATTGGAAAATTGATTGCTCGTCAAAAGTGAATAATTTTATATGAAAAGTTATAATGAATGGTATTCTAACAAAAACAAGGCTAAGAGAAAAGGGAGTAGATGTCCCACTCGAGTGCGCACTATGTAATAACACGGAAGAGGACTTGATCCATTTATTTACTCAATGTGAAGCTACACTACGAATAAATAGAAAAATAGAAGGAAAAGTAGAGACAATAATACGATCCATAGATAAAGCAAACAAAAGTATGAAAAATATTACAACATAAA
This sequence comes from Persicaria maculosa, assembly GCA_963922045.1. Lineage (NCBI taxonomy): Eukaryota > Viridiplantae > Streptophyta > Magnoliopsida > Caryophyllales > Polygonaceae > Persicaria > Persicaria maculosa. Next base: position 827,906 of record OY998271.1, on the reverse strand, counting down.
TATTTGACAAACTAACAGATGAACATAAATCAATCTTGGTTTTTACTTGGTGGACGATATGGAATATAAGAAATAAGATCCTATTTGATAACCAAATGCTAGGGAGCCGAGAGAAATGGGAAGCATTGATCAAGAATCATCGAAAAAACTGGAAACAGAAAAAAAAAATTGACCCAGAAGATGAGGAAGCTAGACCGACAACCAATATAAAGAATCAAAGGAGGAAAACCATCTGATGGAGGAAGCCAAAGGAAGGATTTGTAAAACTCAATTTTGATGACGCCAAATCTGTGTATGGAGCTGCATGTAGGTTTCGTGCTCCGTGATGAGAATGGGAGTGTTATCGCCTACGATGCATGTAAGTGTGGAATATTATCAGTACTTCAAGTGGAGGCTTCTAGACTACAACATGGCTTGATGGAGGCAAGACGATTGGGAATTAGAAGGCTTGAAGTGGAGGGAGACTATTTGATGGTGATTAATGCTATCAACGAAGTTCAGAAAAGTCTATGGGAGATTGAATTACTGATTTCTGACTCCCTCCTTCTTCAATGCTTCAAGGAGGTCTCGTGCTCTCATATCTACAGGGAAGACAACATGGTCGCAAATTGAGTTATGCATCTTCAGTTGGATTTTGACTCTCTTGTGATTAGGGTTGTTCATAATTCGGTTTGAACCGATTTTTTGGGTCGAACCGAACCGAAAAAACCGGAACCAAACCGAACCAAGGTATTTCGGTTTAGGTTTTCGGTTCAGGAAATTTTCAATTTCGGTTTGTGCTCGGTTCGGTTAAACCGAGGGAAAACCGAAATTTATTTTGTATTTTTTATATTTTAATTTAACACAATTAGGTTGAGCAATTGTACTATTGTGTGTGAGTAATTGCACAATTACGTTGCTATGCTCGCTTTGAGCAATTGCACTGGCGGCACTGTTGTGAAGTGTTGTGCGCATGTGCATTGTTAACAGGCTCTGTATTTTTTTTATTGTGTAACGAAATTCCCTCCCACAAGCTCAAAATTCAATTCCTCAATTTCGGTTCACTTAGGTTCATGACCGAACCGAACCGAAGCCGAACCGGTGAAAAATCGAACCAAATCTATTAGTTTCGGTTCGGTTTTCGGTTTATTTTTGGGATTTCGGTTTTCGGTTCAGTTTGGTCTGATCGGCTTGGTTTTAGGTCGATTAACAACCCTTCTTGTGATGACTTCTCATGCAAAGATTGACGCTCTCGTTCGTAGAGACGCTCATGAGTGGTGGTCTAGTAGAGGCTGACATCACCCAAATGTTTACCCTTTAGCAACAAAAAAACAAAAAAAAAAACTTACTACTCCAATGTTTAATATTTCTAAATACTACTATAATTTTGATTTTATTAATAATATCTTTTTCAAGGAATTTTTCTGATCTTTTTTTTTTTGAACAAGATAAAAATGAGATATCTATTCGTGAAGGGAGGGAACTCGATTCCGACTTGAGCATATTAAACTACACACAGACACTTGACAGTGACCTAGCAGTTCTAGCTCATAACGCAAATTCAGGTGGCTATGGTTTCTTCGAAGCTTCCTCATTTATAAAATTATGGTTTTTAATTGCTCGGCAATCGCGCAAGCAGCTTCCTAGCAATTGGCGACTCCCACCTCCTCCCCCGGTTCTTCCCTCCCCATTCCATTTCCCTAATTCTAAACAATCGGTGCCCAAATTGCCCTACAAAGTCAAAAACAAAAAGGAAGATGAAATTAGGACTCTCTATGAAAACAAGTCAATCCCACAATCACAGCTCCGACTTCGAACCCGACTCCATTGAGAAAAAGTTAATCGCTTTTGATGATTTCTTAATCTCTTTTACTGTTACTTCCGCTGAATAATTGATGAATACAGAGTTTTAAGTGGTGGCTGAAAGCGAAGGGTGGAGAAACCACCAAATTTTCCTTGGTATGGTAGTGCTTGGTTGCCCACTACTTCTAGGGCTTCTGATTCCTCTATTTAAACGTTTTTTTTTTCTTAGTAATACTTTTCTTCTCCTTGACTCTATTTTTTGTTTTTTTGGGGGTGTTAATTACGAAGTATTTTATTAGTTTATCCATTGAGCTTGGCGATTGGTTGATTCATCAGGTTAGCTGCAAATCTGAACACCCCCTGGTTTATGGAGGAGACAACTCAGAGCAGGCGAAGGGCATCTGGGATCTCTTGAATCTGGTAAGTTTCTCTCTTCCCGATCTCTTCCGATCCATATCTGTTAGTTACGGTTCCTTTTGAGAAGTTGGATCTTTTGCATGTTGTTTCTTATGCCCCGTTGACCTAGGTTTGGGTTTTGGGTTAGTGAGAAATTGGGTAGGATCTATTTAATTGGAAAAGAAGCAGCGTTGTTTCAAGGTTTGTCATCAAACTCGGAAAGTTTTTGACTAGTTTTGGAGATCTGGATGAAATTCAATCAAATCTTTGTGCAGAAGAGCTATTGTTGATAGCTGTTCTGAGCTTGTTGAAGGCAATAGTTGTCTGTCAAATAAATTAGTGACAAACTTTGATCAGGTTTTAAATTGGCTGTGGTTTTTGTCAGCTGAGTGTGGCAAGTTAGGAGTATTTGTTTGAATTTGTGATGTTTTGGAGGTAAAAAATGGATGATTGCTGATTGATGTTGAGATTGTTAACAGTTGTATATTTGACCTATGTTGCTTAATTACAATTTGGTTTTCTCATTGAGTTTTTCTTATCAGGTTACTGCCTCAGTAGCTGTCCTATTCCATTTCCATGATTGGTGAGGATAAATTGGCTGTGAAATCTGTTGCATCACAGAGGATATAGACATGGAACAAAAGGAAGGGCTAAGTGAGGAAAGCTGGTCCAAGTCCATGCCTTTCACAGAGTTCACTCAGAGTTCGTCGTTCAGCAACCAACCTTTTAATGTAGCCAATATGCAGCAACGTGAACGGAACTGGGAAGACTCTTTGATGTTAGATTATGGGGCCAAGGTGGAGTCTTTGTTCTCTAAATTCAATCAAGCTTCTGGGAACCTGTCTAATTTGTCTGACTGCTCCAATGATCAAAACAAGTTTCCGAGTGCCGAAGATGGTCTGAAGGGACCGATGCTTCAAGACAGCAAGGTGCAGGATTGGGATCCAAGAGCTATGCTGAATAACCTCTCCTTCTTGGAGCAGAAAATCCATCAACTACAGGAGCTTGTTCATGTTATTGTTGGGCGTAGGGGTCAAGTTTCACTATGTGCAGATGAACTTATCACCCAGCAGCAGCAGCTTATCACAGCAGACCTTACATCAATTATTATACAACTGATATCAACAGCAGGTAGTCTTTTGCCATCTGTAAAGAATGGCCTCTTAGCTGCTAATCCTTCAACAGGACAGATTGAGCAATTCAATGGAGTTCTCTTCCCTTCAACAGTGAGCGCCGCTGCTAGTTTGCTTCCACAAAGCAACGGTGGGCCAAGTTTGCTTCCACAAAGCAACAGTGGTCCAGTACAGCAAAATATGTCTGATGTGAAACCTCTCGTTCAGAATAACCAGTTGGATCCAACAGGAAATTGTGGTGCGATGGAGCAGAATCACAACTGTATGGATGCACACGAGTTGAAAGACGACGATGACCCCATTGACGAAGAGCACCTTCCTCCTGGTTCTTATGAGATACTACAGCTGGAAAAGGAGGAGATTCTTGCTCCTCATACTCACTTTTGCACAATATGTGGGAAGGGATTCAAGAGAGATGCTAATCTTAGGATGCACATGAGGGGACATGGAGATGAGTACAAGACTCCGGCTGCACTGGCAAAGCCCCACAGGGATTCTGATGAATCCGAGCCAGTTCTGCTTAAGAGGTATTCCTGCCCATATGCGGGTTGCAAACGAAACAAGGACCACAAAAAGTTTCAGGCCCTAAAGACAATTCTTTGTGTGAAGAATCATTACAAGAGAACACATTGTGACAAGACCTACACTTGTAGCAGATGCAACACCAAGAAATTCTCGGTCCTCGCAGACCTCAAGACCCATGAGAAGCATTGTGGTAGGGATAAGTGGCTTTGCTCCTGTGGCACCACTTTTTCGAGGAAAGACAAGCTATTTGGGCACATTGCGCTCTTCCAAGGCCATACTCCCGCTATTCCTCTTGAAGAGAATAAGGGATTAGCCAGCACATCCTCACTTCCTGTTGAAAATGGTGAAACATCTAATAATAAGGTTGGACCCATGCCTTTTAGCTTTGGCTCTGATAATTCAAACGGTGATGGTATGCAAGGAGGTGTCATGGGCATGAAAGGAAACATGGATGACTCTTACTTTTCGCTCATGGGATTTGACAGTTGTAGCATGAGCGGTCTCCAAGAGTTCACGCAATCAGCTTTTGATGATTCGGGATCTTCATTCCCATTCCTGATTTCCGGGACTAAGAATGGGCTGCAATCAGGTATTGGTGATGATGATTCATAGGTCTTTTTGGGTTTCCTTGTATTGAAGTTCCATGTGACTTATATTTCATGTTTGGTAACACTTGTATCACTTATTTGTTAGCTTACATGAGAAAATGCTTCCCCTTTCTTCAATTGTTTCTGTACGAGTCTAATGTCTATATAACCTTGATGCCGAGGGTCAGACCTTGCTCCTATTTCCTTGAGCTTCGGATACAACTTCCTGGCAGACCTTGGCTATACTCCAAGCAGGACAATGTGCATGACTCTGGATTTCTCGCTTCTAAATGGTTTATTTCTTCTAATGCAGACATTCTACAGATCTTATAGCTCCTAACGTGGTTCTGTGTGTTGTGTTGATGTGTTCTGACCTTGAGTTGGTTTAGGTCTAATTAATTTTAAAGCAAGGTAGTTTTGAGTTGGGCATGATTTGTATAACCGCTCAAAATCACAAAGATTCACAATCTCTCATTCGTTTTTCCGTCAATTTGCAAAGTAAGATGAACGAGTTTGTCAAAAACAACTTTGATTTCACAAGTTGCAAAGTAGGCATTTACATTCCTGGCAAGGCGTATCTGGTTCACTGATGCATGGTATCGAACAGCAGTATCTTCAAGCCCTTTGCATTCTCCACAGCCTTCGTTGCATCTGGATAGAATCTGTTCCTTAGAATCACGTCGTCCAAGAAAGACCATGTTCGTCCTCTAGGTAAACTATCAACCCACATGAACCTCTTGGAGAAAGGGTTCACCAGACTTTCTCGGAACTCTTCTGCAGTCTCGCAGATCAAACCCTGGAAAACCAGATCACATAGAGACTAGAGAGTGAGATGATGCCAATATACAAGTGCAAGAGTTAACCCAAGCATGAATATAGGTCATAAATAGAAAGGGGAGATTTGAGGGCATACTTCTGCCATTGCTTTGATCTTCATGGAGGGATCATCGCTGAGAAGGACGAGCTGTCCATCATTCCGAGTTCTCCTGAAGTAGATAGCATAATCAAGCACTTGATCTCCTGTGGACGGGGAAACATCTTCTGGGAGAGTTACATAGGCACAGTAGGAGGGGGTTGTGCTTGCTAGTGCAGTAGATCTTCCATCATCCACCATAGAAGTCTGAATTTTAACCCAACCCTTACTTCTGACTATACACTCTTCAATCCATTGGGATGCCAAGAATGCGTCGGTGTTCTTCCTAAAGAAGCTGGCTTGCTGCTTCATAACATCCAACTCCTCCACCACTGTTAATGAACAAGTAAATCATAATTGAATGAGACAAACATCCCAACCTGACGATAAATTCTATGGAATAAGGTAAAGTAGGTTTATATTACCAGCATTAGGAATGATTAGTTGGGTCTTCTTGATGCTTTCAAGGAGCTGTAGTGCTTTTCTCGAGGTCTTGTTAAGCAGGGAGGAAACATCTGCTATTATGGTCCACATCTTTACTTGCTGTTTCAAATGCTTGTTCTGCGAAAAAAAAAAAACAAATCAGTTATGCATGTCAACAAGTAATCGCAGTAATGAGGAAAGGCAAAAACAACAAATAACCCCCCAAACCACCTTGTCCATGGAATTCTCATAAGTGGTGGAATCCCTGCTTCTTGCAGTAACACCAGAAATAGTGTTAGAGATGTTCTTCGGAGGAGAATCTCCAAATAAAGTCTGAAATGGGATCATTTTTGCTTGCTTTCTCAACGTAAGGAGTTTTGTGTGCCCTGCTGATTTCTGCTCTTGAAGTAACTTAGGTTCGTAATTCTCCTTGATGGAGCAGCAGACAGACGGACTAGCACCATCGGAAAGAGTATTAGAGGTGACCTCCTGAGGAGAATCCACAATTAAAGTTTGTAAAGGTGTCCTCCGTTGTTGTTCTCCTTTTGACGGGATGGACAATTTCATGCACTTAGCTGATGAATTCCATGCTGATTTCTGCTTCTGAAGGGTTTTTGGTGTCTGATTCTCCTTGTTGGAATAGGGAGACAGGCTAGCACCAGAAATGCAAGCTTCAGAGACGCTCATCTGAGAAGAATCCACAAATAAAGTTTGCAAAGGCATCCTCTGTTCTTCTCCTTTTGATGGCATGAACAATTTCATGCACTTTGCTGATGAACGCCGTGATGATTTCTTCTCCTGAAGGGCTTTTGGTGTCTGATTCTCCTTGTTGTAGTAAGGAGATGGACTAACACAAGAAATATGAGTTTCAGAGGTACTCATCTGAGGAGAATCCACAAATAAAGTTTGCAAAGGCGTCCTTTGTTCTTCTTTTGACAGCATGAACAATTTCATGCACTTCACTGGTAAAAGCCGCTTTGATGTCTTATCCTGAAGGGTGGTTGGTGTCTGATTCTCCTTGTTGGAGTAGGCAGACAAGCTTTCCTCTGAATCAATGCAAGATTCAGTAGTTGCAATTGAAAGCTGTAACTTTTCCAAAGCTGGCAAGTGCTCATCTTTCAATATATCTGACTTTCCTTGTGTCTGGGTGAAAATCTCTTGTTCTGGAGTGAAATATTCTTCCTTGAGATGATCCCTGACCGTGTCAGTACCAATTCCGTCATTCAGCATTTGAACTTCATGGTAGACACTGTTATTATCCACCTCTTCCTGCATTGTCCTATTTGTTCGAGTTTCAAGAGAACTTGCCAATTGACCTCTTTCTGACCAAACAACTGGGGCTGCTCTATCCGGAGACCTCTCTTTGGATGGTTCACTACAGGGGCTGCAATTTGTTGATTGGGTTTCTATCTGGAACAATTCTGCATCAGACAAAGATGACGAACGCACAGATTCTGCCCCAGGAATGCCAGACCAGAAGCTCCATATCGAGCTCTGAATTTCACCAGAACTTGGATCCTCCACCAAAGAGTTCCTTACTTGCGTTGAATTTTCATCTTCCAGATCCTGAGTGCCTAGAGACCAGAAACTCCATGCAGCACCCATCTCTTCATCGTCACATGGTGGTATCAGAGGTTCATTTATATGCAGCGTTTCTTCTGCAAATGTTTCACTGATTGCATCATCCAAGTTATCCATTAAATTAGACGTTAAAGCTGGTACATTGAAGGAATCCCACTGAATTTCGCTGGGGAATGATTCTTGTGAGAAGACTTCATCTTTTGGATCCTCTACCAAAGATTTCCTAACCTCCGTTGCATTTTCATCCTCCAGACGCTGATTACTAAGAGTCCTGAAATTCCATGCCGCAACCATCTCTTCGTCATCACATGGCAGCATTGGATTTTCATTTATATGCACTATTCCATCTGCAAATGATTCTGCATCCTCCCAGTTCTCCATTTCCTGCTCAATTTCCCATGATGGGTGTACTGCCAGTTCCCTTGGGCTCTCCATTTTCTGCTCAACCTGCTGATTTTCATTCTCCTTTTCATTCTCCATTTCCTGCTCAATTTCCCATGAGGGGTGTACTGCCAGTTCCCTTGGGCTCTCCATTTTCTGCTCAACCTGCTGATTTTCATTCTCCTTTTCATATTCATTTTCCTCCTTTTCATTCTCCATTTTCTGCTCAACCTGCTGATTTTCATTCTCCTTTTCATTCTCCATTTCCTGCTCAATTTCCCATGATGGGTGTACTGCCAGTTCCCTTGGGCTCTCCATTTTCTGCTCAACCTGCTGATTTTCATTCTCCATTTCCTGCTCAATTTCCCATGATGGGTGGACTGCCAGTTCCCTTGGGCTCTCCATTTTCTGCTCAACCTGCTGATTTTCATTCTCCTTTTCATATTCATTTTCCTCCTCTCCATCCTCTTCCATGTCTCCTGAGATGCTCATGTTATCATCGAACTTCAGCATTAATTGGCTTCCTTCATTTTTGGCCACCATATTGTGAGCATAATCGACTTCTTGCATTGCAAGTGAAGGTTTGCTTTCTTCTAGTGTAACCAATAGAGGACTTCTATCAAGAAGCAAAGTTTCTGATCCCTCCCAAGCAAACTTCACAAACTGCATATCCCTACTTTCCAATGGCATATCCAAACCATTCATTACTTCTGGCTGTGGAGCCACTGATAAAACCTTTTCCTGAGAGGGATTGAAAGCTAAATCCTTTGAAGCCTCCTCTGAAGGATAATCCACTGTTTTTTCATCTTCCGTTTTGCATTCTAGAGCATTCTCATTCTAATTCCACAACCAAGACAAACCAGATGGAAAACCCACAAATAATGTTAAATAGAATTCAGGGGAAAAAAACAGATAATTGCACTCATATGAAATAATGTAATCTATAAGCTACCTCCATTTCTTTAGAGGCTTCAGAATAGTTGGAAACCAAAGCTTTCATAGCCTCTAAGGTAGAGTCCAGTGAGAATTCACATCCTACTTCCATATACTTTTCATCTTCATTTTCACATGACAGAGGGTTCACATCCTAATATCACAATGAATAAATCAAATAAAAACCATGAATGATGAATGATGTAAAAGAGAGGCTAAATAAAATCAAACTCCTAATCACACCAACAAAATTCCAATAAGTACCTTCATTTCCTCTGAGGTTTCAAACTGGATGGACAACAAATCCTCTGGAGAAGCAGAATTCACAGATTGCACGCCATTCTCAAATACTAAAGTGTTCTCATCCTAAGACCAAAATGAAGCAAACCAAAAAAAAACATAGAATGAGTAATCCTAGTGATAATCATATCAATTCAATTTTAATTACTAGGGTGAAAATTTTCCATACTCCTTTAATTTCTTCTTCCATTTCTTCATCTGGCGGTGGTACATCAAGTGGTGGAACAAACGGGTTATTCGAATCATAGGCCTTGCAAAAGGGAACCCAATGCAGCCTATAAACCCTACTGGATCCCCCAATTTTCAGTGCATCACCTGCCTTGACATCGACCCGAATGTTCGGTTTCATCCTCTTTCCTGATATCCATGTGCCGTGTACTGAACATGACACAACAGCAAATGGAGAACAAGAAAAAACCCATGAGTATTTAGCTAATTACTCCTAATTCCTAAAAATAGTAGGGGGAGAAAGAGTCCTACAAAATGAAAGCAAAAACACGATTGATTTCCATAAATTCAAACAAATTCAAAACCGGGGAAGGAGAGAGATCGGTTAGCAATTTCAAGGAATTTCTTTCAGAATTTCACGTACACTGTTGAAACCCTAAAAATGTTCAGATCAAGAGAATTACCAGAAAACATAAACTAGACGACCTGAAATCTGAAAATAGTTTACATAACCATGAAAACAAAAGCGCCAGAAAATTTTCAATAATCAGAAACCCTAAGGTGTAGCGAGAGAGAAAAGAGGGATAGCTTTACCGGATGACAAATCAGAGACAGAAAGACGTTTGGAAGAGGGTTTAGAGTGAATTCGAAGGTGGAATCGACTGATGCTGGGATGCTCCAATCGGATGTCACAGTCTGGGTGACGCCCTACCAGCAAAGTGTGCTCGAAATCTTGGCAGGTCTTGCTTGAATCTTGAGGACCGCTTAGTTCTTGAGGACGCGTCTCTGAAATTGGTGATCCGGAGTTGATTAAAAAGATGTTCTTGAGGATGGCGTTGTTCTTCATCACTGTGAACACTGGGATTTCCCGTTCTTGATCGACATTTGCTTCCATAGCTCCCTGGGCAGCCATTGGAGGTGGCTCAGAGAGAGAGAGTGGAGGAAGAAAAACGTCAATTTTGGTTAGGGTTTGTTTGAAATGAGGATTTTGAATTGATAGGAGCGAACGTTTGATACGGCTGGCTTGGCTTGGCTTGGCTTCTAACGCCTTCCTTGATCGTTCAATTTTTGTGACCGTTGAAAATATACGCTGTTTTGAAAATTGAAAATGGTACCGTGGGCTTCCCTTTTGAACCGTTTGATCATTGATGGGCCTTTGCCTTTTTTTTTTTTTTTTTTTTTTTTATCTTGAAGATCATCGATGGGCTTATGGTATGGGCCCAAGTGAGGGACATTTTACTTCTTTCCCTGTGTTAGCTTTTTTTTTTTTAAGCAAAACTTTCTAAAGGCATATTTTTTTGAAATAGATATGAATTTGAAATATCAAATATACCATTATTTGCTAAATTGATAGGACGAAAAATCATTAGATGGGTTGACCATCGTAATACAACAGGGAAAAAAAATCAAACAAACAAACAAACAAACAAAAAACCAAAAAAAAAAAAAAAAAACTCAAAACCTTTGAAACAAAGCAGCAATCAGGCATCCTCTTAATTTATGGATAAAGTTATTTAGTATTTCGAATCATTTTCTAATAAAAAAAATAATTAATTCTATATTCTTACTTAATCTTTTTTTTTTCATGCAATGCTATATTCTCTATAATAATATAAATAAATACATCTATGACTATTCCCATAATAATATATAAATAAAATGCCGGATTTCGAAACTCTCATAAAAAATGCTTGGCGTCTTGATGTGCCTGGATCGCACTTATATAAACTAACTAAGAAATTGCAAGAAGTCAAAAAGAAAAGTAAGGCCTGGAGCAAAATCACATTTGGCAACATTTTTCGCCAAATAACCTTTGTCGAAAATGAGCTACAGGTATTACAATCACAATTATGTAACGTCTATGACCACAACCTAGAAAACAAAATCAAAAGGTTGTCTACCAAGCATTCTTCTCTCCTAAACTACCAAAACAAATATTGGGGACAACGAGCTAAGAGAAAACATATAAAATCGATAGATCCCAACACAAAGTATTTCCATAGAATAGCAACATGGCGCCGAAACAAGAACATAATAAAATCAATTCAGACTGTTGCAGAGATAACAGTAAACAACGAAAAGGATATACGGGAAATCATTAAAAATGATTTTGAAAAAAGATACTCAAAACAACATAGACAAAGAATTCCAAGTAACTTACTCGACAATATCGGCAGGGAAATAACAGAAGAAGACAATGATTGGCTAACCAGACAAATTACCAACTCTGAAATAAAAAATGTTGTATTTGGCTTGGACAATGAAAAATCTCCTGGGCCCGATGGCTTCCCAGTGGGTTTCTTTAAAAACTATTGGCATATCATTGGACCTTCTGTCATTAAGGCAGTCAAATGTTTCTTTCTTAGTGGCAGGATTCTAAAGCAAATAAATCATACCTTTATTGCTTTGATACCTAAATGCGAAAATCCCAAAACCACATCCCATTATAGACCAACAACATACAAAATCATCTCTAAAGTATTAGCTTCTAGACTAAAAAAAATAATACCTAAAATCATCAACCCTCTACAGAGTGCATTTAAAGCAGGGAGATCCATACAAGACAATATTCCAATCGCCAACGAGATATTTCACTCCTTCTCCAAGAAAAAAGGGCAATCCGGTTGGATGGATGTTAAGCTTGACATGGAAAAAATGTTCGACCTTGTTGATTGGGATTTCCTCATATCTGTTTTGGATAGCTTTGGCTTCTCCCAACGGTTTACGGGATGGACAAAAGAATGTATTACTACAGTTACCTACTCGGTTTTAGTAAACAATGAACCCACTGAACTAATTGCACCAGAACGTGGCCTTAGGCAAGGAGACCCTCTATCGCCTTATCTTTTCCTAATTCTCTCAGAAGTCCTTGCCCGAGGACTCCAAAAGGAATCTGAAAAACCACATTCACTTGGGAATCTCAATCATACGAAGCGGAACTAGAATTCCTTTTCTAGCCTTTGCTGATGATATTGTTATTTTTGCATCTGCCACAAAGACCGCCTGTGATCAGATAAACAAAGTTCTTAAGGAATTTTCTTCTCTATCAGGACAAAAAGTAAACAGACATAAGTCGCATTTCCAAGTAACCCCTAACATAACAACAAATCAGAAAATTGACATCCATAATGAACTAGAAATTCCTCTCACTAATGACTTGGGTAACTATCTGGGTTGCCCTATCATTAGTGAACGAACAACGAAGGAATCCTTTCAAGATCTTCTTACCAATACCAGATCACAGCTCCACAAATGCAAAGCTAATTGTTTGTCCCAAGTAGGGAGATGCACCCTAATTAAAACAACACTATCAGCAAAACCCCTGCATTTAATGCAATGCTTTCTATTGTCGAAATCTATTCACTTGGAACTAGATAGGATCAATCGGAATTTTTTATGGAACAAAGGCCCAAAACATAAACCTCTCATCAGCTGGTTTGAGGTTTGCAAATCTAAATCTCATGGGGGCCTGGGTCTACGCAGCTCAGAAGACATGAACAAAGCTTTACAGCTAAAACTAATATGGAAAATATTGGCTGAACCAAGTAGTCTTTGGGTTTCTTTAGTTACAGAAAAGTATCTCAAACATCAAAACATATTAAATTATCAAAAAAAAGGTGATTCCTCTTGGCAATGGACACAACTGATAAAATTACTCCCTCTTTTCAAAGAAGGTCTCAGGTGGTCTATCGGTAATGGCAAAAGCATTAATTTCTGGCAGGACCACTGGTTCGGCGACTCGCCCCTCATCACAATGATTGCAAATGATAATGATCAGCAACTTGACCCCAAGGCTACAGTTTCACAATTTTTACAAGATGACAAAACATGGGATATCACAAAACTAATCAACACCAACCAGCGAGCCCTACCAAAGGAGGTAATAGAATCCATACTAATGACCCCCATTCCAAGAAACATCCACACCGACAGCCTATATTGGAAATGGAGCAAGAATGGTTGGTATTCTACAAGTTCTGCAATAGCTATGATCAATAATATGAAACACCATCAAAAATCTGACATGAGATGGATTTGAAATCTTGATGTACCACCTAAGGTCAAATCTTTTCTCTGGAAGATAACAAAAAACGGAGTACCCACCTTAGTCAGATTTGCTGCCCGGGGTATGGGAATACCAACCACCTGTCCTCACTATGACTCAAATTACGAAGACCTCACCCATCTTCTTTGGGATTGCCCCATATCACGAGCCACAATAACAACATTGGATCCATTGTTAATAACGACACTCAATAGTTGCTTCACCCAAGCAACTGATTTAAACAGTATTATTACGGATATCAAAGAAAAAATTAGAACTCCTCGATTTACTAAGCTTGCATTCGCTTGGTGGAGTATTTGGTACTTCCGCAACAAATCTCTATTTGAGAGCATTAGATCGGATGCTAAAGGCATAACAAATTTCATAAAAGACCAATCCTTACTGTGGAACTATTCTAAACAACAAGATGACAATCTGGACGAACACCAAAGTCACATAAAGAATCAATCCCTACCTAAAGGCAAAAGAAAGAAAACAAAATGGCAACCCCCAAGAGTAGGAACATATAAACTCAATTTCGATGGAGCTTTTTCTTCATCCTCCAAGGGCTCCTTTGGATTCATTATCAGAAACTATGCAGGAACATCAATCTACTTAGGTGTTGGGTCTTCTCCTATCCCCTCTATTGCTGGCTTTGAGGGTTTCGCTTTGTGGAAGGGGGTTATAGCGGCACGTGAACTAGACATAACAAATTTAATAATGGAGGGAGACAACCTCACCAGTATCAATAGCCTTAAGGGCCTTGGGATGCCTACGGGAGATTCTGAGATGATTGTCTCTGACAGTCTAGTCTCCCTAGGTTTCTTTAGATCAATTGAGATTCGTCATGTCTATAGGGAAGCAAACCGTGTTGCGGACCGTTTATCGCATCTGGACCTTGCTTTCTCTGGTCCTGTGACTCCTGACGATTCTATTCTTTGCAATTTCATCCGCTTGGATGCTCTTGGCAGATAGGGTTACCCTATTGCCAAATTTTTTTCGGGTCAAAATATATATATATATATATATATATATATATATATATATATATATATATATATATATATAAAATGCCAATGCATAAAATACAAATAAGTACAATTTTTTTTATAATGCAATGCTATATAAGTATATATTCTCTATAATAATAGAAGTGAGGGATCGAAACAAAATATCAAATATAATTAACGTCTTGTAAGGGCCTACCACTATGTCCCATATACATTTATGCTTGATTTAGAATATATGTTATCATGCATGCTGTGTGGGTGCAATGCATTATCCTCCATAATCATATAGTTTCCTTTTCTTTCTGTTCTTATATATATATATATATATATATATATATATATATATATATATATATATATATATATATATATATATATATATCTTTTGGATGAAGGAAAATTAGCCTCAATAAGCCAATCAAAAAAAAAAAAAAAAAACAGGAGAAAGAGCCTTCAGTTTCCAATAGGAGTATATTAATTGAAGCTCAACATAACAACACAACAAATTCAGCAATCTGAATGGTGTTAGCTATAGTATGTGAAAAAAACTACATGCTACTAGAGATGATTTTAAGAAATATAAATATATAAAGGGGTTAATGTTTGTTTCATACACATTGCCATGCAGAAGCTGTCATCAAAACCCTATCTTGCCACCCAATTGAAATAGCCTTCCCATTCTCCTCCTCATAAACCCTAAACCCACCTCCACAGTACAATTCCCCTTCAACCTGTGGCTGAACATTGCTCCTCATTCTCAGTAGAAGCTTCGCCTGCATCATCGTTCTCGAGCTTAGCTCGATCCCGCAGTACCCATTGCTCTCCATCATCTTCTTCCACCCATGATCCAACCCTTGATGCATCCTGGAAT
Organism: Persicaria maculosa; assembly: GCA_963922045.1. Lineage (NCBI taxonomy): Eukaryota > Viridiplantae > Streptophyta > Magnoliopsida > Caryophyllales > Polygonaceae > Persicaria > Persicaria maculosa. The sequence continues at coordinate 812,858 of OY998271.1, read as the reverse complement.
TCATCGTCAGTTGATTATGATGATCGTCCTGAAAGCAGTGGACGATGGCGTTCTTGATCTCTTTTCCGAGATAATTCCTCTCTATGCACAGCCTCTCTAGGCTTTCCCTTGGGAGGCAATCGTCCAAGGAATCGAACATGGCCGCGTAGTAATGCAAAGTATCCATGAAGCCTCCCAGGAAGCTTGGAATTCTCCGGTCATGGCGGCTTCCTCGTTGCACCAGGACTGTTATGGAAGGGTTCAGCGAATGTACAGACTCGAGTGTATCTGAAATCTTCAGTGCATCATTCCTTGATGTATGTAAGCAAGAGACTAAGTTGACTGCTAGGGTTTCATCTTCTCTTCTTTCCACAAGGTTGTGAATGAGCTTGGAGCCTCTCAAGAGCCCCTGGAACTCAAAAACAATGTTCGGGGACCCCTTTGAGAAGCTGACAAGCCGAGCCTCGGTCTCAACCAACTCCTCCAAGCTCCTTGCAAATCCGGTGATGCGAAGGGATATTGTGTTTGTGCTGGTTGCCTTTTCTGATAAAGACTGTATAAGAGAAGGCCATTGGAATCCGTAGGCCAACTCGAAATCTACAACGTGCAGTCTCCAGCTGCTTCTTCCTTCTAGGTCCCTCTCGAAAGCTTCGAGTATGGCCTGGTTGGCTGTGAAGTGGGAGAACTGGTAGCAAGGAGAGACCTTGTAGAGATGGGTGAATCCCAAGAACTCTTCAGATGGAGTGGGATCCTTCATGATCATATCATACAAGGGTGATTTGTCTTTCAGAAACCTGGCTGTCAAGCCATCTGCAAAATATGCAGACACCCTTTGGGCTGAATCTCCTGCAAAGGAGGCGGTTTGGTAGATCTTGGCAAGATCAGCCATGGCTGAGCTGAAGTTGTATTCTTCGACAGAGGCCGCGGACTTGAGCAGAAGGTGGATCAAGTAAGGACCCTTGCTTCTGTCTCCTTGATCATCAACCTGCAACAAAGATGATCTAGTCTTCTCTAGCCTGGTCAGCATCTCCTCTCTGAGTTGGAAGAGTCGGCAAAGCTCACCTTGATGATCATAATGATCTCCTCCATCTGAAGAGCCGCGAGAAGTGGAAGATTCATAACCATTGTTCCTCTTTGTCCTTGTATTTTGATCATCATAAGCATGGGAAACAAGGGAGAGGCTCAGATTCAAAAGCTGCTGCTCCTCTTCCGATACGATCTTGACGCCTTCCATCAACGAAAAAGAGACAAGGACAAACTCGGCAAAGAAAGGGTATGGGGAGCCAAAGGGGGAAACTGGTGTTAAAAGCTTATAAGGGGAGTGGGAATGGAATAATCCCCCAGGAATTCCTTCTCATTACATAAGAAAAGCACCAAACATGCACCAGATAAAGGCGTATACAAGTTATATTTGTGCAGTACATTATCAAATGGAAAGACATTTAGACAAATATATACTAGTATTTCTTTTAATTTGGGTTTCTGGTTTTGAGGTCTCCAATTCCAATGAGAATGAGAGAGAAGAGTATCTTTCAATTCTTGTTTGGAATGTAGCTCATTGAACAGCTTTTTAGCTCTCTTTGTCTCTCAGCCTCAAATATTTAATAATTTTTTATCATAGATTTTGAGGGAGATGTATTAAGAGTCCTTTGGTTGTTCGGAAAGAGCAGATTAAAAAAAGATGCCATATGAGCTACAGACAAAAATAATAGCAAGCAAAATCAGTTTGGAATCTAACCTACTATCCCTCTTTTTAGATCTTTTGTCTGCACACATCTGTCATATCTGTCTAGAAACCAAATGCAAATATGCCCATATCACCTGAATTTGACTTCACCAAATTTAATTTGGAGGTATACACGTACAGATAAATGAAACATGCAAAATTCAATGGTGTACTTGTTGACTGATTCTTTTTGCTACCTATGCATCTATCTATCTACTTGCCACAATCCAGGGTGAATGCATTCCTGCCCATTTTTTGGGTTAAATCTAATTGCCCATCAGTCAAGCTACCTCTTGCTTTATTTTGAAACCAGAAATAAAATACACATGAATCAATACATATATATCATATATTATATATGATCTTGGGAGTGAAATCAATACAAAAGATTGATATCTATAATCTTGACAAGGACAGTTCTGAATTGAGGCAGAATTAAAGGGGCATTTAACCTCACAATCAGCAGAAAACATGGAGACAAAGTGTGAGATCTCACACGGATGGAATACTGATCTCTGGACGTGTCTGTCAAATGGAAGACATGTTAGTTATTTTATTCAGCACCTTATTGCAAAAACTTAAAATACCAGCTAGCTAAGACAATTGCAGATTCCAAGAGCTCACCCACAAGATATCTTGCACATTCTGTGCACATTTCTCGGCTCATTCTTCATAATATTGTACGCGGTTCATTAAGCACAGCCCCGTCAAAAATGCACTGCTGGCTTTTGACTATGTTTGATTTTGCGCTTTCCGATGGCTTAATAGCCTCTCACAAAATCAAACTGTGTTGAATATCCTCCTTTTCGGAATCTTCAGCTCTAAGGCTCACTTCAATCAAAGCTTTTTAGAAGTCATACAAGTTCTTTCACACAACCAGGATTTCTGATCCCTGCAACCTCAGAAGTCAGGAGGAAGACTCAGTAATCTAGAGAAAATTAAACACTAGTCTTACTCTTCAATGGTTCTTTTTTTCATTTTGAATGAAGATTCCTATCATTTTAAGCTACTATATTCTATTAGAATAATTTAAATAGGCTGATAATTGATGCCTTGACATTCACAGGAGCCTACTTTGTCTAGTTCAGCTCTGAAAAGTAAAGAGTTTTTTCAGGTGTAACTTCTATTGGTTTCTGTAGAACATAGCAGCTTCTCAAGATAGCCAAAAGTATAAATGCCCATAAACCCATGATTGGTTTAATCATAGATTCTGAGAAAAGTAGCTAATTATATGCCCTCCTTGTAGGTCTAGCATATCTCTATAACAAAGACATCAGATTGGGTACCAGATTCTCCCTCCTTTTCTTCTTAACCTTCCCACTTTTCTTTAGGAAGTGGACTCCAGATACCACACATGATTTCAGGATATCTTAAATAAGGATATCTGCCCTTAAAAAAAGGGGCATCTAAGATTCCTTTGGAGCTATTCAAAGGGTCATTGGGGAATAATTCAAATATGAAAAAGCTGAGAGGAGGATCTAAAACCAATTTGGGATTACTTCGGTATCTGATAAGAGGTGACAAGCTTAAAAGTCAACTCCAACTAGGAGGCTTTCATGTTTTTGATGAGTTTATACTTTATATAGTTTTAGTGTTTCAGATCGATCAGCTTCATTCATTCTGTGATTTTGATGCCTTGGTAATCTTATTTAAATTGAGAAAAAGCAGCTCAGAACTGAATTTTGTTGGCATGATAAATCAGCAAAATGCATGAATTATAGAGACCAATCATCCTCAACTTCACCTAGTCCAGTTGACTTACTCAAATGCTACCAGTCAATGTGATATTTCACAACCTGAAACAGGGGGAGACTTAACACTTGTTAATAGGATAAACGAATTCGAGTCACAATCAATACATAATTGTCTTCCAATAGTGAGATATCACCATTCTGAGCACAAAATGCTTGGCTCAATCTAATGTATAAGAACAAGGGTTGAAGAAAAGGGCAGAAAATCCTTACATTAACTTGAGAGGTTATAGTGCCCTTTTTAACCTTTCCATCTCCTCTTCTTTCACCAAATAGATACCCAAAAAAAAAAAAAAAAAACCAAATTCATGATAAGATTTAGAATGTTCAATTTCCACCCACCTGGATGGATTTGGTAAGGGCAAGACCATTGGTTGTTAATTTGCCCCAAGATTTTGATTCCTAATCTTGAAATTGTCCTTTTCCCACCTAAAACCTTTGTCCTTGTCAGAATGCAAAGGGAGATCCACAACAATTTGTTCTGATATGTGATAATATAGTATGAAAATCAGTCATTCTTCCTCGTGGTCTGGCCTGGCCAATTTCTTAGTGGTTTCTTCCTTTTTGGATAAGCATCACTTTCCTTGTTTTGAGATGCCCATTACTTCAATCTTTTGTGAGGTGGGTCATGCCCAATTGCCCACCCACCACCATTACATTACATTTCTTCTTCTACCTTCTCCTCCCTTTCCACGCCTTTATAGTGTGAAAGAGTTCTAATGGGTAGACTTTCACGCCATATCCAATTCGTTAATCCACCCATCATTACATATTTTTCCTACTTCCTTCCTTTGTCCAATTCAACTATCCATAAAATGCACTTGAAGTTACCATACCTAAATGGAAACATTGGATATCTTTTACCTATTCTTAGCCATATATAGGATTCAATGAGCATCCATTTTAAACCGTGGCATCAAATTTAATTAATTGATTATTCTCTTAATAATATTACAAATCTGTAGTCACCCATGCCTAATATCTTTCTAACAAGTAAACATAATCATCTGGGAATCAAGCAAAAACAAAGACAGGTCCTCATAATTCTGCAGCTATATTTTTTCATTCTATTCCATGTCAGATCATAGCCAGAGTCATCAAATCTTTTAAGCTAGACTTGCTAAATTATGAGGTATCAAGGAATACACTTGTATTTATATTTTTTGAAAAGACGTCTGCAAAGACGGTTACATAGAGCATGTGGGTGTAAATGACAACAAATTCATGAAATATCTAGGTGTACAGGATAAGCAAAGAGTAGGGAGAACAGAAGAATGATCGTAAGTTACCGGCACTCCACCAGTCCGTCATCTTCTTTGGATTGTGGAAGGAGCAACACCTTTGGTCTTCCTCTTGAAGAAGAAATATAATGCAGATCCCAATACAGGCCAACTTGATGCAATGGAGATGTATATCAGCAACCACAGTGGTCTTCGAGACAGTCGAGAAAGCTGATCCATTCGTCTACTAAGAAAGTTGGACTCGGAAACAGTTGGTTCTTGTTCAGTGGTCTGTGGGGAGGCATCAGAAAACCTTGCTTCTGCCGTATGCTCATCTAGCTCCTTCGACTCAGAGGAGTGTTCATCAGTATTTGTTATTTCCTCACTTACTACAGCAGCTACCATTCCATCTTGAGTGACATTTACGAAAGGGCCATGGTCTATAGAAGGTTCCACTGGAGCAGTTTTCATCTGCAACCATAGTGACAAACAAAATCAACTCAAACATCATCTACTGCCAATAGGGAAGGCGTGTGATCCTTGGTGTTTGTATGTAAGGGGTAGCGTGAAGGGGTTTCAGATTATATTAGATGAAAAAAAATTACCTTTGTTCGGATACATGGGCTTGAACTCAAAATGCTGAGGAACTCATTGACAGCTCTCACCCACCTAGAAAATAAGAAAAAAAAAAATCACTTCAATGCGGGTTAAACTTGGATAAAGCGAGTCAATACTCAACTAGATGGATGCAAGAAATGCTACCAACTTCATCATCATCATCTTACCATAGGCTAGATGCAGTAATTCCTTCAAAGAATGCAAGGTGTCCACCATGCTGCGTGGTAGCTAGGACAACATTTTTATTTAACCTGAAAATGTATATAAAAGCAGAAATTGATATAAAATTGTCAGTTTCTCTTTATTAGCTTGGATAGAAGTAAATATGAACCTTTGAAACAGTATACACCAGCAAAATCAAGGGGGAAGAGCGGGTTGAGAAAACAGAACCATACTTGCATTCATCCCAAGGGATCGCTTCCCTTGTGCAGAGGGGATCATCCAAAGAACTTATACAAAGGAGTGGAATGGACACATTGCTCACAAAATCAGCACTACTACACCGCCTGTAGAATGTATCAACAGTCTGACAAAGCCAGTGAGTGAGTTGGTACCATGACAATGAGTCCATTTCAGATGAGACTAAAAATGAGGGATGATAACAATAGTGACTATACCTCATATTTTCCCACAATAATGGTGGCATGGTGGTCAAAATCTCGGATACGGAATGACTGATAAGGATAAGAAAAAAGATAATGGAACATTAATCATAGCAAAGCAAAGATTTTCAAATTGAAGAAAATAAATGAAAGTTGGATAATTTTAATTCATGTTACACTGTTTTTTGCTATTTTATCTTTTTCTTGTTACATACTTGTGCTTTTGCAGGACAAAATGGCATTGGTGGAAATGGGATAAGTAAGATATGTGCGACAAAATTTGGTAAGTGCCAAGTAATGAACATCATTGTTAAAGCTCACCTTTGTTATCCCTTCCCAATTTGCAAGACGAGATATTTGAGATCGATGCCTGAAACCATTGATCATTAAAATCTCAAAAACCTAGATCTATACCAGGAATATCAAAATTTACGAATAGGCTTAATAGGACATACAACTTTGCATAGCCTTGAAGACCAATAGCAAGAGCTCTGTCATAAAACTTCTGTACTAGTCTACGACCTATGAACCTGTCACCGATCTGTTTAGAAAGATAAGAATATTGGTGTAAAAATTATTTCCAAAATGTCTAGCCCGAGAACTTTAACACAGGAAAACAGAATTTCCATTGTGATCAATGCATGCAGTTATTTTCATGAAACAACCATACATTTTGACCAAGGAAGGCAAGAACGAGGTTTTGGATGCAGGATCTATACAATTTGTCCCTTCAATAGTAAAAAGCACAAAAATGCCTACTACCAGAACATTGAGATCAATTGGTTCAGATAAAGATTTCAATAGTTTAAAGTGCATGAAGGCTATTGAGAAGTGCTCCAATAAACTTGCATTCCATGAGGAGACAAACCAGGTCCAGAGAAGCCAACTGACAGAACCAACATAGGACTAAGCAAGCCTACCCTTAAAAAGATAGACTAAATTGTACCCACTCATATGGTGCTTTGAATAGAAGCCCATCATGGTTTAACGTTAAGAGCTCTTAACATTTACTAAATGCTGAAAGTAATATTAGAATTGGAATTGGACTAACCAAAAGATCCCATGGTGAGCAAATAGCAACTGCTCCAGCAATTGGAATGTCATCTCCATCTTCTCCAAGATATTTTACCTAAACATACGAGTGCATTCATGAGTTCACTTCCCAGCTAATATTAAATTGGAGCAATGAAAAGAACCAACCCAAGCAAAAGCACATCATAACAAGAGGATGAACTTGTATATTTTCTTTTGGTTTGAGCCTTCCCACTCTGCACTTCTTAGTACTTGTTACCTCCACTTCGCTACCTCAAACTTACCTCTGGTTTCTTCTAATATGCATGTTTGTGCGAGGACGATAGCATAGTAGAGTCAAACGCTAATCATAGACTGAGACCCTCATCATAATCACAGCAGTTGAAGTACTAGCAATAACTCCTGCCTGACCACACCCCCTATGTACATTTATCGGGTATGGGGTGAAATCGGTGAATATCACCCATGACAAATAGAAGCAGAGGGTAGTAAAAAAAAATATTTATTCATCTAGTTGATTGAAATTGTTAATAAAGAGATAAAATTAGAGAAAATTTCATCAACATCAAATTCATGAGCTGATGAGCAACATCTTCCAGAGCATTTGAGTTCTTGCATATGGTTATCATCACAAGAATATACTACATCTAAAAATTGACTTACCAAAACATTGGCTCCAACACTTGTTCCAATAACATATAAGGGAGCAGCTGCATATTCCCTATGCAGATAACAAACAACAGCACGGATATCCTGGGTCCATCCAGCATTGTAAAAACAATCAGACTGCAACATTGTGATTAAAACATTTTAATTCCTTGACAGGAGAGAGGTAAATACAGTGGAAAGGAAAAAGTAAAAAAAAATAGTCAATGCATAATGGCAAGTTATCTATAGAATATGCAGTTCACAGCAAAAAAAAGAGAGAGAGAGAGAGCAGTTAAACATGATCAGTTTTATTGTTTGAAGCTGAATAGAACCTCAACTTCCATGAAAAAAAGCTATAAAAGTGTACATGACACTATGACAAAAGGGGGAAAGGATTGAAAATTCGTATACTAATAACTGGATAATTACTCACTGTAACAGAAACACCACCAAGGCCTCTGTGATTGGTAATAACGACATTCCATCCAGATTTTGCAGTGTTGTATGCAAGATGCTTCAAGTACTGCACATGTAAACCATAAATATATGGCATCATTAAATCAAGAAGCTGAAGGAACCTTGAAAAATGATGATGGAGAAATTGCTAGCACAGAACCATCCTTAACTTCTCAGCATTTAGACACATACCACAAAATACTTCAAAACACTCAAAGATAAACAAGGATTCACTGGTGCCTCAGCAGATAGACAAGGATCTAAAAGCTGTTTACAGATCCATTCTCACTACTTAAATTGACAATGACGCGCACAGTAACAAGACCATTTGCATCATCACAAGCAAAAAAGAAGATTTACACCAAGAAACTGAGTGAATAACATAATGCAATGAGAAGGAAAATGAAGGGTTTCTTCAGCACAGATGCCTTGTGTTGGTAACAGAACATTAATACCACATTATTTACTTACTTTATGCTATAGGTCATAAAAGTTACACTATATAAGTCATAAGCATCCAAGCCAAAACAGACCCAAAATCCAGTAAACCTAAATTTAGGTACAAAATCATCATTTAGCTCGGGTTATTTAGACACTGTTCTGCTTTATGAATTATGTGGCCATGCAACATCCTCTGGGATGAAAAATTCAGCAATTTGGCAAAGAAGTATGTAACAGAACTTACAGAAGAATTCGAATCACTGCTTAAACCAGGGACTACAATGATGATTGGAGTCTCATCATCCTTACCGATATCATCGACCATGCTAACATCACCTTTTACAACTGAAGAATCATCATATGCAAATCAGAACTCGAAATGTGTAGGTTTTTCATGCCCATTTATGACATCGCAAGGCAAAAAAAGTTTGGAAAAGACAGATGCATAACAAGCCTACCAAAGTGAAAATCTTTGAAACTCTCTAGTAGCTTGGCGAAATAAAATAAAATAAACATTGAATATTATATTTATAATAGGCTTGAATTTACCATCAGAATTAAGTAGCCAGTCCAGAGCAATAGTTCCACCATCAGCAGTTTGAAAGATTTTTCTGAACAACCAGGAGTGCATACACCATTAGAACTAATTGACAGCTAAGGAGAAAGGTGAGATGAATCACAAACTGTTTCATTGATCATTCACCTTCTGTAGGTAAAACCCGGAGGCCTACCGAAGAAATTCAAGAAAGTAGTTTGCAAATGGGGACTTGCAAGCCACGGCGTCGCCAAATACCTGCAAATTTCCCTCAATAAAATCAACAAAAAATTCCACTTTTTTCGAAATCAGAGTAACAAACAACGGTCCAACAAAAACGAGAGAGGGAGATGATAACCTGCCATGCAAAATTTTACACTTGGAAACAACGGCATCATAGATTTCGGAATCCGGATTGAACGTTAGGGTTACGGGCTGACCTCTGAATAAACTGAAAACATCCTGGATGAAATGATACTCCAAGAAATTGTAGAGGAAAACAGCGAAGAACGCCACCAATGCGATGAGATAGTGAGCTATGGGAATGAGTAACAGCGACTGGAAAAGCAAATCGTAGGGCGAAATTGGATCCGGCGACGAAGAGATCGAGGAGTTCATCGCGAGAAATTAACAATGAATTCTTCGAAACTTGTGGAAAATACGATACAAACTATATTCAATTGATGATCGAAGTCAGAAAAATATTGAGTGAAGCTACGAGCAAATCGAAATGGGTAGTTGTTACATCACACGAACGCGGTCATCGTCGTCCCCCTCACGACTGGTCCAATTTCCCCCTTTTTCAGAAGAACAGAAAAACAGCTTTTTGGTAGCACTTTTTGGCAAGATGTATAGCTTCTCTTCTCAGATCGATTGCCTAAATTCTTGGATCGGGTAATGTAAGGTTGTTTATACAAGTAATATCATTGATGATTGTTGAGAAAAATAACGTTACGGAGTACAAAATATCATTGCATCAATCAACTTAATAAGAGTTTACCAAAAAAAATCAACTTAATAAGAGATGTTCGAAAAGTGAGGCAAATTATCAACATTTGGTCAACATTGAAACCTTTTATCTCAAATAAATAAATACTCTTAACAGTGGTCTATAAAAAAAAGTAAAATAAATGTTTGGTGATTCGTTTTCATTGCCCATAAGAGATTCCTGATGTACTGTTGGCCTACGGTGTTGCTTATTGGTAGTGTTTGGCTTCGTTCGTCGTCTATGTCCTCTTCTCGTGTAGTTTAGCTCTGTTTAGTTTCGCTTTTGAGTGTGTTTTTGCCTATATTTTATACCACTTCTGTATTTTTGTGTCGACCCTCGAGGTTCAGGTATGACTGGCCTCGAATTTTTACCTAATCAAAAAAAAAATTGAACCGTTCTAATGTAGAAGATCCATCTTTTCTCGAGTGTACGTATCGATATAAAAATTCGAATCAAAATCTCTCTCTTTTCTATTCCGACCTCTTATGGATTCAAATCATGCACATTGTAGTCTCCTTAAAAAACCAGCGTGGCGGCGCCCCGCTACGAAAGGCGTCGATACCGGCAGGGGTCATGTTTGGGGCGGTGATACTCTTTGTAGTAGTCTAATGTGTGCAACGTACACACTTGGGAGTTCCCTGTGCTTAGGCCTCTTTCATATGCCTACGTGATCCCATATCATATCAGGGATGTTGGGCTTAGGCCAGCCCCTTGTGAGCTACACGTGACCGGTGCGAACAATGTGTCGCCTTATTTGTCGTCGGCTTTTAGATCCTTGACATTGCCAACAATGTGATTAAGGTACTTAAATTTAACAAATTCTTGGACAACTTAGCCTTAATTATTGTATTAATGATGGTTCAAGTTGTGTCTATGCAAATGTAGGATCCAACAAGGGTTTCTTTAGTTGATCTCTCAAAGGACAACCATAGGCGTATGAGGATCACCAACGCCTTGTGCTCATTTTTCATGACCATATATAGCCAGTATACTCGGATATGCTGCCATAGTGCCATGTCAAACAACAATGTATACAAACTCATCCGGCCCCCTTCACTCACACTCAAGTATATATGTGATGTCTTTTGATCTAAGCATCCATCTTTTCATCCAACTCTGGAGCTTGTAATGGTGTAAATGAGATGCTCTAATCATCAATAACTTTTGTATGTTTGATGTATTAAATTTGATCGATCATTGACTTGCTAGTAACAGCTTGGTAACAATAGAGTAGGGCTTTCGCTAGAAATGGTGAACTTATCGATATCAGTGACTGGCGGGTTTTGGGATTCTATGTTTGGAGGTGGGAAACCTCTTAAACTTTGTGTTAGGCATTTTCTCAACTATAGTCAGTGGAATATTGGTACACATCGTGCTTCCTTCGCCCAGCTCCAACACTTGATCAGACTAGTTCTGATCGAGTAAGGTTTTGGAATCCAAGTGTGTACATGCACTTTGATATAGGAGGATATGCTTAAAAGTATGTCGTATGCAATCAAATAATCAAATTCAATATACATATTCTCCTTAGTAACAAAACATTCACTTAAGTAGGTGAAGAAATTAAAACCTTACAGCCAGTGCTAATTCCTTCTCTATGTCTACCAAGCCAGAGGAAGTTGGGGAGTGGAAGCAAGTTGGTGCCCTTCATTTGTTGAGTAATACAAATTCATTTTTAATTTTTTGTACAAGTGGTTAGAACACATTAGCACATGTAAAGCATAATTGTCACTCACATCTAAAAAGTATATTGGTTTGTGCTATAAATCCTATAATGTTTATATGTGGCTTATGTGTCTAGGTTTAATTGAGTATTTAGTCCGTGTATATTATGTTGTTGGATTTTATATAAGAGTCGAAATTGTGATGGATCAATCTCGGTTAAAGAATTAAATCCGGAGTAATTATGTACTCTCTCATCCCTTGCCCATAATATATTGAAGTATGTCCATCTCATGAAATTAATATAATGAGATTTATTAAAAGAGAAAAAGAAAACGGTTATTTTTCTTCTTCTTTTTTTGGTCCGACCATCTTTTTCTTCTCCCTAAGCAAAATAGTAACGTCCTTGAAGAGAAAAGAGAAAGACAGTAGAGAAGTCTCATCTATCGGAGACAAAGAAAGGAGAAGGTTAAGGGGCGAGAAGTTGATCCAAGATCCAATGATTCCGCTACGAAGACGATAATGAACCAACGTTAGTCTTCGGTATAGAATTAGGGCTTGAATGGTATGAAATCTAAATTCTGATTTGATTGATTTTATTATGAAATCGAATAGAAATCTCATTGTTTGAGGAGTCAATCAACCAAGGGTACTTGCAGGGATCCTCACTTTCGTAACTTGACGCGTCTGAGTCGTACGTATCGTCGTTGTTAATTGGTGGAGTTGTTAGATCTCTTGCAGGTTTGCTACCATCATGCTGAGAGGAGGAAATTAGCAACCATACACTAACAATCTGACATTGCACACCTTCAGTGATGAAATTAGTGCACACAAATATGTATACAAATGAATGATGACGTACAACATGCTCGAAGGCAATCATGAACATAACAATGATAAATATAAAAATACAATTAATCTACAATCAACTTAACTCATAATAATGGAAAGCGATCAGGAAGTCGTGCATGCTACAAACTAGTCGCACTATGAAATTGAACCATATTAATTGTGAACGTATGAATATAAGCAAAGCCAAAGAAGGACTCAAAGGAGGGGACACAAACACAACCAAGAGGTTAATGAGTAGCAATCCTACCACCAGCGTGAGAATGACAAATTTATGAAAATGCAATCTTATATATTACTATAAATTATTGATCATGCAAACTCACGATGACCTGCACACTACTACTAGTAGGTCGATCGAGTAGTAATGAAGATGTGGGCTGGGGAGAACTTTATTTTTTGAATTATAGGAACTTGTTTGTATTCTCTGTCTCAAATATGAAATGAAGATGTATAGTATTATATTGGTTTAAAGAAACACAAACACACATTGTATATATGAGGAAGGGAAGAGAAATGATCGTTCTTCATTTAGGTTTATAACTTATGAATGGAAGTATAGGAAAATTTATGTGATATGAGTATTTTGATATCAAAATGAAAAAACTATGTAAAAAATTTTAAACGCACAAGGGTAACTTTTGAAATCGGAATTTTTTACCCTTGAAAACCATTGACAAAAATACTCGACTCGGAGGAAAAAAAAAACTAGTTGCCAAACACCACCTGATTTCGTCCGATAAACTTGATTGTCTAACGGGTATGATTTTTACACCACAAAATTTTACTATATACACCAAATATCCCATTTTTCATTTTATTTTTAAGTACACCCTGCCTCTCTTGAGTCAGACGCATGTTTGATACATATAGTAAATTTGTTTAAACTACAAGCTAAAAACCCACAAAAAAAAAAAAAAAACCTTTGCCAAGTGACAAAATTTTTAGATTTTTTCCGGGTTGTTTTGTGTAATTTCATAAAATTGAAAAGTCAAAAGTGTTGCGGTCTTCCTTCCAAACGCCAAACATTGTTGGGGGCAGAAGTAGAACTGTAGAAGGGATAGGCAATTTAGGCATTACCCGCGCGGGTCTGCATCCCGCTTCGAAAACCCTAGCAATGGCGAACCCCTCGATCGGAATCCTAACTGCGTTCTTGGCTCTCCTTCTTCCTCTCTCACACGCCTTCAATCCAGAGACACCCACCGATCGACGGATCCTCGTCGTCCTTGACGATGTCTCTCTCCGGTCTTCCCATTCCATCTTCTTCAAATCTCTCAATTCTCGCCGTTACGAGCTTGATTTCAAGCTCGCCGACGATCCTACCATTTCTCTCCAGCGCTACGGCCAGTACCTCTACGACGGATTGATCCTGTTCTCCCCCAACGCTGAAAGTAGGCTCTCAATCCCGATGATTCTCTCTTCATTTTGGAGGTTTCAGTTTTATGACTGATTTTTTTTTTGGGATCTTTCTATCGCGTGAAGGTGTTGCTAAGTCTTTGAGTGTGAATGCTGTTATGGATTTTCTGGACTCCGGTCACGATTTGGTGGTTGCTGGTGATCTGAAAGCGTCTGATTTCATCAGAAATGTTGCATCCGAATGCGGTATTGATTTTGACGAGGTAATCCCTTTTCATCTGCTTTTCCACTCACTATCCCTGCTTTTCATATCGACTGTTCCTTACTGATGGAAAACGGCGAGTTAAATGGGGCCATTTTCCTGGAACAATTTGTTGCATCCGGGTTTGATTCGTACTTCGTTTTAGTTGCCATGGAGATTATTTTGGTAATGATGTTAGGATTAGTGGAAGAAAACACCAATTTGGACTTTAGAGCAATCAGAACAACTGGTGCAAAGGGTGAATCTTTTGCTACAAAAATATAATACCTATTTGCTCTTCATCTTCTCTTATATGTCATTGCTGGTCTTCATAAATAGGATTCATCATCTGCGGTGTTAGATCATACCAGCTATGCTGTATCAGTCATTGAAGGAGATCACACATTAATTGCCAGTGACAGCTTCATAAAATCTGATGCCATACTAGGGAACAAAAAAATTGAGGTGAGTATGATCATTAGAATTCCTTGTATTTGGAACAATTATCTTTTTTTTTTTTTGTCTATTATTTTTGGTTTTCACACTTGAATACCATGATAACGTCTCAAAATTATTGCCATCTTGTCTCTAAATCTCATTTGTGTACCTTAGGCTCCTGTTCTCTTCAGGGGAATTGCACACTCTCTCAACAATGCAAATAGCCTGGTATGTGTACCTTATCCAACTAGTGCTTATTTAGGTTTTTTGGTGTTCATGGTCTGTTCATATGTTCTAATAATTTTTGAGTGATTGATCTTTGACAGGTCTTCAGTGTTCTTTCTGCTTCCCCGTCTGCCATTTCTGCTAATCCAGTTTCCAAGTTGTCCAATCCACCAGCCCTTACAGGATCCTCCATATCATTGGTTTCAGTCTTGCAGGTTCTATCCTATGTCTCATTCTAGACCTCCTAGCATAAATAAATAGTTGCAATTTGTCAATAAATCATGCAGCCTGCACGTAATTTCTAACAGAGATGTTTCTTTTGTGTGTATGCAGGCCCGAAACAATGCCCGGGTAATAATTTCTGGCTCTTTAAGCATGTTCAGTGACAAGTAAGTGCCTTTTTAATGTACATTTAAAAAAAAATCTAATTGTTTCATGATATTATTTCCTCTGAAATAAGTGGGATTTTTTTTATTTCTTGTCAATAGGTTCATAAGATCAAGTGTCCAGAAAGCTGGGAGTTCTATCAAGTAAGCACTTGTTATATATATAAGCAAATTATTTGGTACTGAAATTCTTTTGGCATTGCCTTGTTGCATTGCATATAGTCTGCAACAGTTTTTTGGTGGCTACTTCTCTTCTTTATGCATTTTTTCCTTCGCCATTTTGTTGTGGAAGAAATCATCAATTCATTCCTTATATAGGTACGAAAAGTCTGGTAACGAGCAGTTTGTGACTGAAATAAGCAAATGGGTTTTCCATGAGAGAGGTCACCTAAAGGTATACCATTCTTGCTATATACTTGCATTGATTTGGTCAGCATATCTACGGTAGGTATAGGATGTTGGTACGTAGGGGATTTTGTTAATGCTTTGAGGCGTGAAAAGATCACTTTCTTTTAAGTGATACTTGTCCCCACTAGTTGTTGTTGGGTTATAGACAAATTCACTCCTAAGGATACAACAAAGCCCTAGAACTATCAAACAACAAATCTGAAGAGTTCTTTTCAAGTTCTCGGTAAAAGAGTTAAGTATTTATAAAAGAGGAAAATAACCACTGAACTGCAGTTTATAGGCAGTTAATTTGGTTAAGATAGTTGGCGGGAAATAAGTTAACTAGCAAATCTGAACCACAGATCTTTAACTGCCCTGTGCCACATGTCTAGCCACAAATAATCCCAAAAATATGAGAATATCTAGTTGTCTCTCAACCCTTGTGGGAAACCAATTATTAGTCTAATATAAAGACTTTCCAACATAGGAAAACCCAGACTGTTGCCAAAAACTGATTATATGAGTATGACCTAGAAGAGTTTACATGGAACCGGTAATCCAGAAAAGATACCTAGAAAAATCAGAATGCATTAAGCAACTAGCACAGAAGACCATTCTATGCATATGATGAAGATCAGACAAGGAGGTGTTTTTGCTAATGATTAAGCTCCATAAAAGAGTGAATTAGTACCTTATTTCTATCCCGCTGCCTGCAAGTGTTCTGTAGTTCTGGATCACCATATCCATTCATGATGATTTGGTTTCATTGAACTTGCATGATATGCTGCACTGGTGCTATATTATCTTTGATATGCTACTTTCCTCCTGATCAGGCTGTCAACCTTAATCACCACAAGGTTGGTGAAACAAATGAAGCTTCCATGTACCGCATAAATGATGACCTGGTAATATTTCCTTAGCTCAATAATCCTGATATTTGCGAGGAATATGACTCTTAACAATTTTGATTTTGTGTAGGAATACTCAATTGAGATCTATGAGTGGTCAGGAACAAGCTGGGAGCCATATGTAGCTGATAATGTTCAGTTGCAATTCTACATGATGAGTCCGTATGTTTTGAAAACACTCTCAACTGATAAGAAGGTGATCTTAGATTTGCACTCAGTTTTGCATCTCAGTTCTGAATTAACTCAACTCCCGAAGCTATTTGTGCTAGATTATCTGACTTGATATGTTTGCTTCACAGGGCCTGTATCATACCTCATTTAAGGTGCCAGATGTATATGGAGTTTTCCAGTTCAAGCTTGAGTATCAGAGACTCGGGTACACTAGCTTGTCAGTCTCGAAACAGGTGATGTTCTATGTTGACATACCATTCGATATCCAAACAACGAAATTATTAAGGTTATGGTGGTAGCAGAAATTTCATCAGGACAAACTTTGCCCTTCTCAGCTCAAGTAGCAAAATCACGTAATAATGTTGACGGAAATGTCGGTGCATACATAAAGGAGAATGGGAGTAACTACTCTCGAGTGTCTTTGTCTGGCAGACCACACTTACCATTGATGCCGGGAATGGATCTGTAGTACAGTATATAAACATCAATTATGGAAAAAGGATAGAAAAAAGATGTGTGATTGACAGACCAATAAACTGGATTAGGTCTATCTAGGACCAATTCACACTTAACTCATAGGATTTGGTGCAGAAACTCATGATTGATGTGATTCCTAACTAGAAACTCATTATTGATGTGATTCCTAACTTTTCTTACTGCAGATTCCAGTACGACCATTCAAACACAATGAATATGAAAGATTCATAACCGTGGCGTTTCCCTATTACGGGGCTTCATTTTCAATGGTATACTTACTCTTCCAGTCTGGTACTTATTTTCATTCCACACAGGAATGACTTCAATATCCTCTCTTAAATGCATGCCTTTTGAAATTGCAGATGGCTGGATTCTTCATCTTCAGCATTGCATACATATACAACAAATAATCTCCACATGGCATTCACCGAAGAATTCACTTATGTGACTCTTTAGAAGGCTTTTGAACTTGTTGAGGCTAATTATCTGTCAATAGAAAGTTAGTTCCAATACAATTCCCAGGATTCAAATC
Organism: Persicaria maculosa; assembly: GCA_963922045.1. Classification (NCBI taxonomy): domain Eukaryota; kingdom Viridiplantae; phylum Streptophyta; class Magnoliopsida; order Caryophyllales; family Polygonaceae; genus Persicaria; species Persicaria maculosa. The sequence goes on along the minus strand of OY998271.1, from coordinate 795,230 downwards.
ACATCTGCATGACTGCATCTGTGGAAACTTGTATTGGGTGATTTTGTACTATCTGAGCCTGTTTGCTGGATTGATGCTATCAGAACCACTAGACAAATATTCCCACCTCTTTTTTTTTTAATTAACTTCTAGCCCTGATCTTGAAAACAGACCTGGATTGAAAACCTGCTCGTGCGCCCTATCTCTAACCCTTTTATCGACATAGTTTTTCTAGTTCTAACCTGATCTATATGTGAAAGCCAGATTTTCATCGACCTTTGGCCATATTGTCATTCTTCTTGTTTGTACTTCTTCATAGTGTCATTCTTGATTGATGTGCTCTCAATGCTGAAAGTTCTTTATGTAAGCATAACCAAAATTTATACATCTTTCTTGATAGCTCTTCTGTTGGGTACCTTTGATATCTGATCTTCTGAAGGATGAAGCATGATTATATGCTGTTGGCAGGGAAAAAACACTGTTTGATGATGAGAGGCATGTACAGACTTTTCGTTTGTTATCTTTTTTAACTGAATGGTATGCCTTTGAACTCGTCTCAATGCAAAAGAATCAGCCTACCAATATATTAACATCAACATAGTTGCTATGTACAGAAAATGAACCTAATAGCCATTAGCAAGTTCAGCTGATGAACGAACCTGATCTTGCTTTTCACCTGCTTATCATGTAAGTGGTCGTGTAGGACTGACAAGCAAGTACTGATGTTTGATTTTTCAAAATAATAGATGGAAGAAATTGGGCTATTGAAGGGAAAAGAGATGTGTGAATGAACAACAGAAGAACTATGGCCTTTCTTTAGAGTTGAGGCCTACCAGCATTTTTTACTGTACTGTTATAGGTGAAAATTTGCATTAATTAGAAATCCTCAGCTTTGTGGGAGCCTGGGACGTATTCTACTACCTACCTTTTTAATTAATGTAAAAGTAAAAAGTAAAACACTTTTAATTACTTAGTTTTCACTCTTTTTAGCTAATGACCCATGAAGTATTGTATATTTTGCAATGGATCCTTATGTCTTTGTCTGTTCTGTCATTTTATTTTTTGTTTAAAAGAAAATAAAAAATTCAGTCATCCACATTTGACTCACCCACGGCTACGGGAGAGGAACCGATTGTGCTCACAGATACAGAGGACGAAGGAGGTTGAGTTCCCGACAAGTCTACAAGGGAATCAATTAGAGTTGCAGAAAGCGGTGAGAAAAAGCTATTTATTCATAGCAGGTTATGGGGAAAAAACATCTTCTCCTCTACCTGTATTAGCTTATTACATTCGTTTTTCTATTCAAAATATATACCTTCAATAGAGTTGTAGTTCTCTTTGCTGTCGATTCAGCCGAGGGAATAGTTAGATTCCACTTTTTTTTTTGCGTATAAAGTCCCCGTACTAGTTTTTTCCTTGCATTTTTTAAAAAGTTTGTGTGCATTGACATATATGTTGTTTCTTGCTAAGAATTTCATGTTTAGTTTGTCACCTTTAATTCAATATGAGAGAGAACGTACATACAAATTAAACACATATAGATGATCGATCAATCGATCTCATCGATCGGAGGAACTTGGATATATTAATTATTTATATGTTACATCAATTGTACGTACGTACGTGCAGATAGAGCTTTGCCCTTTTCTTGAAGAAGCTAGCTAGCTAGAGACACTGCTAATTGCTCGATCAAATATGTAACGTACATGTGCTGATGCATCTTTATGTATCTATATGGTTTAAATAGCACATGTACATCATATCATATCTTATCATATCTAGGCAAACTCATCTTAATTAGAAAGGGATAAAAAAAAAGAAAGGAAGAAGGTGAAAAGCAATCCCTAAACACAGCCGGCCAAAATTAAAGTGGCCGGAACATGATCAACACGCCATAACAGATGGATGGAGTAAACAAAACATCCTTTTGTTTGTTTGTTTGTATACGAGATGAGCTTAATTGTATTAATGGCCGCCAACGGGGACGCCGGAGATCTTCACATCCGGGGGCGGTGAGGGGAGCAAGGTGAACGCAAGCAAGGCGCTGGCTGCGGCTGCTACGGCCCCGACCACGAACGCCGGCAGATTTCCTCCTCCGAATAGATTGTCCCATGGTCCACTTGTCACTGATACGAACATCTATAATTCCCACACATACATCATGTAAACCATTATCAGTCAAAAGTTATTTGGGCCACATGGGCTGGGCCCAAGCCCATGATGCTTTCTTAGTTTGGAGTATAAAATTTTCTTTTTTCATTTTTCTGTTTGTTTTTTTTTTAAAAAAAAATTCTTTTTATTAAAAGGTTTGATACTTTGATGCTTGAATAATTAAATTAATTGATCAAGAAAGTGGAGATATATGGTATGGAAGCTCACCTGTGGTACAACTATAGCAAGGTTCAGTACTCCCAGAGATAATCCTGCAATTAATATTTCCCCCAAAATTATATATGTTGTTATTACTTGTTAACAATTTATTTTCCTCAAAAAATATATTTGAGGGGAAAAAAATTAAATGAAACATATATATATATGGTGCTTTCAGTGGATGAATAGATCGATGATTATACCTTGGCCTGCACCAGAAGAAGTGGAGAATATGGAAGCAAGAGCAAATGGTATGCTGAAGGTTATCTGTATATACACAATAGATCAACCCATTTAATTACCATTCAATTTAATTAATCAAAAATAAATTGCTCATGTTTCATCTCACTAATTAATTTATATATATGTATAAAGAATTTTATGGTACAAGGTACATTAAATTTGAGGTACACCAAAATGGTATATCTCAAAAATATGAAGAACAAATACGTTCAGACCCACAAAATAGCAAATAATATGTCAGGGCATGCGTAATTTAATGCTATGTATTCACTGTATCCATATTGAAGAGACAAAAAATAGATGATAAAAATTTATACAAACTTCCAAAATTTGAGCTGTCCGACTATAATACGAGTACTAAAGTTTTGTTTTATTATATTTTGTATTTTTTTTAACTGATCTAATGGAGTTAATTACTCCGCAGTTGATCTGTATTATCAAACAAATGTTGATCTACTGGGAGTGGGGTTCCATTTTTAATTTCTTTCACCAAACAAAAGATTACTACTAACAACCAAACAGTTGATGAGTAGATGCTACCAATCTAAAAGTTTAATACGGACTTGATCCGTGAAAGTCGGGGTTACATTTTTCACCACTAAATAAATAAATAAAAAAATTCCCATAACTTAGATCAGTGAAAGTTACACTTAACTTGCTTATAGGAATACTTTTATTCTTCTAAATCCATTACTAAAAGATAGCAAGTGCTTTTTATTTGGAGATTTCCCTTTTGAAAAACTGAAAAGGGGGAATTTATTCCTAGTGGGGCCCCTAACACTCATAATAGTATCACGGAAAACGTGGTCGGCCACCGCCCACCCCCGCGCGTGGCAACCCCTCAATAATTTAGAAATTACTTTAGTACATCTCTTCCCAATCCATGCAACGTTACCCTCATCTACCCACCTCGTGAGTACCAATTTACTTTCACCTTCAATTTAAATTAATTTCACATTTATAACTGTTAAGAAAGTCAAATTGAGTCAGTTTAGTTTGTTATCAATAAAAGGCTATTACAGTGCCACGTCTATAAGGAGTGAATATATAAATTAATTTCACTTTTATAACCGTAATCGGTAAGATTATAAAAATGACATCATATTTTTATAATTTTATGTTATCAAAGTTTACGATACGATGATAAAAGAAAAACATGCTACTAGTATATGAGATGGACAGACGGTAAGTAGTAAATTACTGTAAAATTTACGGTAATTAGTAAAACAGTAAATAAGTAAGTAAGTAACTAACCGCGAGGGGAATTCCGAGGAGGGAGAAGACGGCGAGCGCGAAAGCCTTAACATTCCCGGGGGGGCCGGATTCGACGGTGCCGGCGAGGAAGGCTTCATGACGGGCGTGCTCGGCCATCTTAGTAACGATGACCATGAGGCCCAGGCAGATCGCCAGCACCAGATTGACGATCCCCCACAAGCGCTTGACGCCCCCCACAAGGCGGGACAGGGGTTCCACGGCCAGCGACATCACCCCGAGCACGACGGCGTTCAGCATGAGGCCGATCGATCCAGCGCTCACCCCCATGCTGTACTTCTTGTCGCCGACGGTGCCGCCGTAGACCTCCTTCCCCATCCAGTCGGTGTCGAAGAGGAAGAAGGGGAACCAGGCCACCCAGTTGAGCGCGGTGACCAACATCAGGATCCACATCGGCCTCTTGAGGTCCTTGAGGGCGCCGATGATCTCGCCGAAGAAGGGCATGCGGGCGCAGATGGCGGTGCCGGAGTCGGAGTCAGAGTCGGCGCCTTCTTTGGGGTTGGGGGTAAAGGTCTTCTCGGAGACAAAGACGGAGGCGAGGATGGTGACGGTGAGGAGGAGGGTGATAGAGATGAAGAAGCATGACTTGAGGTTGGCACAGTAGACGTCGCAGGCGGGGGTGTGGGTGAAGGGGAGGAACTTGTAGAGGTGGCGGTAGCTGCCGGCGGCGTAGCCGAGGACGTTGCCGACGGCCATGAAGAAGGAGAAGAAGGCGAAGGAGGTGCGGGTCTTGGACTGATCCTGGGCGGACAGGTCGGCGAGGAGGGCCCTGCAGGGGCCCTGAAGCATGTTGTTGGCGACGTCGAGGATCCAGAATCCGACGACGAAGACGGCGATGGCGCGGGGCTTGGTGAGGGCCTTGGGGTCGTCGCCGGCAGAGTGACCGATGTCGGCGGCGAAGCCGATGAGGAAGGCGGCGAAGGCAACGAGGAGGGCGCCGGAGAAGATAAAGGGACGTCGGCGGCCGAAGCGGGAGGAGCAACGGTCGGAGTAGTAGCCGACGGTGGGCTGGACGAGCATCCCGGAGATGGGCCCGCAGAGCCAGATGAAGGAGGACCAGAAGTGTGGGACCCCAAGCAACTGAACGTAAGGAGTGAGGAGGGAGAGCTGGAGGGCCCAGCCGAACTGGATCCCGGCGGCGATGGAGGCAACCAGGATCATCTTACGGAGGGGGCTCGGGCGGGCCGGGCTCATCGGAGGCGCCTGGCTCAGGTCAAGCGCTTTCTTGGGCTCCGCCGATTCCATATTTATATTTATATTATAATTAATTAATTATAATGTGTATAATATGTGTATATGGGAATAGAAATAGGAGTGGGAGTGAGATAGTGTGTTTGGGTTTGGGTTTGTGGAGGGAAATGAATTCATATATATAGAAGAAATAAGAAAGGGGGGGGGGGGTGACCGGTGAGGAGTGGTGGGTAACCAATTCGATCAAGTGGGCAGCCGGTCAGTTAGAATTGAGATCCGGTCCACTCCGGTCTTTATCCGATTGACCCTAATGTCCTTCACATTTTCGCCCGGCCGACTAATTAAAATCAACGCGCGCTCACCATATATCTATCCTATCATTTCCTACTTTTGTCATTTTTTTAATTATTAATTATTTTTATTTATTTATTTATATACATTAATTTGTCATTCACAAATCACAAACACTATATACATATATACTTGTATTGATCGATGATCGAAATTTTTTCAAGTTGCACAGCCGGAATTGAAACGTAGGAGATATCTTAGTGACAAATTAAGAATATTATTACTAGTATTCATTATGGTATGTATGAATATTTTGATCGGAATATATTTAAGCGGTGGAGTACGTGGTGCGGTGGTGGGTAACCAATTCAAGTGGGCTGCCGGGCAGTGAGATTTGATGTCCGGTCCGGTCCTTATCGGATTTAATTTCTATATATATATACGTATACGTCCCATTTCTCCCCTTCCTGATCTATCATTTCCTTTGATTAATTATCTATATTTATACATGTAAATGATCTGTCGATCGAACAATAACTTTTGAATGATCGAGAACATTAATAATATACTTGTATTGTATTGTATTGATGAGATTTCTTAATCTTGCACCATCAAAATTTAAACGGCGGAGATATGTCTTCTTAGTTTGGTCACAAATATATTAAAGAATATTAATATTCAATTCAAGATATCTTAATTCGCTAGGTAGGAATATTTTGACAAAATTAAAGCTGATGATTTATAAGATAAGATGTTTATCATGTATTATTATTATTATTATTATTATTATTATTATTATTATTATTATTATTATTATTATTATTATTATTATTATTATTATTATTGTCTAAGCTAAGAATTGAAAGCATCATACAATACGTAGTAGCTAGTGTATATAGAAATTTAATGAAATTCAGTGTGTATATATTATTTGGGAAAACTAGCTTTTTCGTTTGTGTTATGAAGAATAACTTGATTAATGAGTCATTAATCATCATCTAGTTGAAATTTAATCAACGCACAGTCCAACCACGAAACGTATATTTGGATTTAAAACAGTGCTCCACTTTTTAAAGGTCGACCTTTCCATTTTCATTAGCGTTTATGATTATTATTTTTTAATTCTTTAATTTTCATCATTAATTAATTAGGCTTTTTCAGTTTTCACACTAACTAATTTTTTTTTAAAACCAATTTCACACTAACTAATGAAGTAAAGCTATAAAAGCGTGCTGATATAAAAAAAGACTTTTGAATTTTGATCGATTATTATCCAAGTTACGGAGTATTGATTGATTTGGATAAATTAAAGGATCTACACAATTGTTTTCTTCTTTGGACGTGTAAAGCATAAATAAATATGTTTTTTTTTACCAATGAGTCAATGCCCCATATACTATATTAATACCTAGCTACCTTCCTTTTAAAGGCATTTAATTGATGATCATATATTTGATCCTCTTATCACTTTGCAATGATGATCACTAATCTTCTCTTTACTCTTCGTTTCATTCTAGCTAGCTAAGCTAATTATATATTTCATGCTTAAATTTCAAGGGGGGAAATAGATTAGATATCCAATTCAATTAAATAATAGCTAGGAAAGGGAAAGATATGAATTTCCAAGGCAATTGACCGCCTACATGAAGGGTCTCATATCATCGGATCTAGTATAGTGTACCTAGAAGCCGGTGGCTCAATGATAAGTAGTGAGAGATTAATAGGAGGTTCTGGTTCAATTTTTGTCTTCATCCTTTTTCTTGGATGAAAAATTAAGTTTCACCTTACTTTTTATGATTTACTTATTATTTAGCTATTGTCAACTGGGTCAGGTGCTCGGGGTTTACCACTAAAAATAGGTTATCATCGTTATAAAAAAGTATATTATACCCTTCATATAATCTTTCTTTTTTAAAAAATAAATATCAATTGCTCAACTCTACTCTAGATAAAATATTTTTCATTTATCGCCAAATTCACTTAAATATGATTTGATTTAACTTGTATAACTTTAATATTAATCTTTATGTGATAGATCTTAATTTATGGTATTGCTTCAAAAGGTGAAATCGTACACCTCGGGCGTCTTTCACCTCGACGATCCGATGGGTATTGTGAGAGGAGGTAAATCATGGTGATTCAACAAACAACAGAGAATGGAATCAGTGCTCACTGCACACAAGGAGCCCCTCATTTAAGATGTTGCTCCTACACTGTTGTTGGTGAGACTCGATCCTTAGTCTCTTACTCTAAATGACACCCAATTGAGCTAAGCCTATGTAGACTTTTTTTTATTTTTATCAAAATGTAATTTTTTTAAAAAAAAATCCAAACATTATAGTAATTAACTAATACATGCCATGCTCTAACCAATAATGTACAACATCACCTCAATATATATTCAATTGGAGTACGTGGATTCTGATTTCTGGAGGTATAAAAATTAAAAGGATGCATTTGTATTCCGAACAAGATGAGAGATTGTTTTTAAGTTATCATATATTAATTGACCTACAAATGTATATGGAATATAATTATATAAGAGAAAAAACATATACAAAACATAAAACAAATTAATTGTAGGAGTGAGTGTGAGTGTGAGCAAAAAGGGTAATTTGGTAATTACCTAAAGGGAAGGCTTATAAATATCTTCCTTCCTTCCTTCTATACGAGTGAATAAGTTGTAACAACCAAAACCAGAAATGAAGATTGGTTCTGGTTCGTTCATGGTGTTCTAGGTTTTATTTTCCATCTTGATCTTCTGATTAGTTTTAGTTCAAACAAATAACAACAAAACACATACAAATAATCCAGTACTAATTAAGCTAAGGTGAGTGTGAGTTAAAAAATTCTGAACGGTCACTATACATACACGTAAGTAGCTAGACTAAATGGTCAACAAACTTTATGGGCGAATTGAAGTTAGGTATAGATGTTTGACAAAGGATACATTCAATTGAAACCTTTTGTGGTTAAACAAGGAAGCCCAACTTGTATTATATTTTTAGTAATTAAGAGAGTACCCTTTTGTTTTAATTTTAATTTTAATTTTAATTGGAAGTTTCCATGATTAAATTAACAAGTAAATATGTGTAAAGTAGGAGAAAGGTGAAGTATGGTTTTCTCTTTTTGGGTCATTGGTGGGTTTTCCCATGTGGACAATATATGAATTATAATGCCTAATCATTTCCAATATATATATATATATATATATATATATATATATATATATATATATATATATATATATATATATATATATATATATATATATATATATATATATATATATATATATATATATATATATATATATATATATATATATACACACACACACACACACTAGAGTAGTTTTTATGATCATAAAGTTAACAAGTTATTGGGAGTGTATAGAACAACAGCGCGCCAACAGTAGGTACGTGTTTCACCAACTCCGGGTGCGGTGGCCTGTTTAATTATATATATATATATATATATGTTCGAGTTGTAAAATCACAAAATGCTGTACTCGATCAAATAAACTGGTGGATTATTTTTATTTTTATTTTTATTGTTAATTAGGTAGCTAGGTTTAAATTGGAATCTCATTTGACTTAATATGAAATTAATGACAAGTGTTTATATCGAAAGTATGATCGATCTTAGTAGGCTTTAATTGTATACGCGACTTTCATATCATTGATATTTCTACAAACAACTTTAGGCTTTAGGAAGGGGAAGGGGTGGGCACATATATATAATTGGAAAGTGCGCGCGGTGTACGTACATAACTAAGGTCCACCGTCGACCACGGGAATTCAATGGGATGGGCCTTCCTATTGCATATATTAAGATCATATGTCATATATCGATCCATGTATTGCTGTGTTGTATTGTATTGTATTGTGGATCGGAGTATATATCAAAATCAAAATCAAATCAAATCAATGTGGCCGGACGCTTGAATTTGAATTAAATCGATATGGAGCCGCCCGATGAATGAGTGTGCGGTAGTCGTGTACGTTGTATCGCCCTCAGCTCCTAGTCAGTAGTCACCTTCCCAACACTCTCTCCATCGATTTAGCAGTCAACCCTTAGCCTCCTCTTTCCACTTACTTTGATTTGGGCGGGCTGTATATATAGCTTCACCCAGCATGCATATATACCAACTACCTTATCCTCTAATTATACTATACACGGCTAGTGCTGCACACAATTTTTTCACATCTTCATCCACTCTTTTAGTTTTTCCCTTTTTAGGCATTGAAAATTTCGTCTTATATATATATATATATATATATATATATATATATATATATATATATATATAGGGATGCGCTCCGGTGAAAACCAAAATTGCGGTAGAAACCCGTGAGAACCGGCTTTTTAGTCCGGTTCACTTGCTTTATAGCTCGGTTATGAATAGAACCGATCTATAAAGTCATAAATTTTAGCCCGCTTTTGAATAAAACCGAGCTATAAAGTCACTATGTAATTTTAAAACATTAGTTTTTTAGCACGATTTTTCGGTTTGACCGAACTATAAAGTCATGTGTTATTTTAAAAATGGAGTTTTTAGCATGGTTTTTAGGTTGAACCGAGTTGTAAAGTCACTGTGTGATTAAGGTTTTTAGCACGGGTTTCAAAAAAACTAAGATATAAAGTAGTCCTCACGGGTTTTTACCACAATTTGAGGTTTTCACCGGAGTCAATCCCTATATATATATATATATATATATATATATATATCCCTTTATTTTTCAGTTGACCTGTATATATTTGCTAACTTCAAAATTTAGGTTGTTGTATATAAACGTATACTGTTTTTGTTGGAGAGTAGCCAGAACATTTTCTGAGTCCTTCTTAATTCATTTAATCTGATAAACAAACTTACCATTTATAAAAATTCTAATTAACTCTAAAATTGATACGGCAGCTGGTACATGACATGTCCACTAATTAATTCACTAATAATTTTAATTAACCTAACCCTAATCAGCACACACGTTCATAATTTCACTAATTGATCTAACTAATTTTGAATCATTCTAACAATTTTTAATTTTGAATAATACTAAGTATTGGAGTATAATTAGTTTTGTCCTATAAGAAAACACATTACTAATTAAGATATTAAAGTTTCCCTAATTTATTTTATATATCCAAGTGCGACTCCAAGGTGTATTTCGTAGTAAAAGTAGTATTATAAGTGGGTTGAGGAATCTGATTTTTTTTTTTAAAGATTGAGGTTCAAATTCAGACATGTATCATGAAACACATAATATAGACGGTGCAAGGTTGAATCACTTGGGCAGATTTTTTATAATAATAATAATATTTTTTTTAAGAAAAAAACAATAAAATTGGGTAAAAGTGGAGACCGGGGGATCCAAATTATTGAAGTATAATGCGTCACTTCTGGAAGAGAATTATAGGAAGAGTTGAGGGCTCAACTGCTCAAGGGAATTTCACTTTAATTAATTTGGGAAAAGAATAAATTAAATTAAAAATGAAAATTTCGATAGATAGAAAAAACGGCATCTTAAAATAAAGAGCATATAATATAATGATACAAGTATCAAATATCAATATATAATCAATCTTTCACTGTTATATCTTTAGCTTTACTAATTTTCCCGCCTTGAATTGAGAGAACGCTATCTAGCTTCCTTCATTTGTTCTTTACTATGGAATATATGATCAGTTAAATTATTAATGGTCCAGGAAAGCTCAGTTACGTTGGAATTTGCCATCCGATTACTTACGTCCACCTAGCTACACTTCTAGATCGATATATTTCAATGAGATGTATCCAATCTCTATCTATTTATATATGGTTAATGTATATAAATTGGTTTTTCTAATTAACCTATGTCATCACAATTGTTAATATGTCTTAAATCTATTATTGATCAGTAGCACAGCAAGGATTCCGGCCAGGGCTACTAAAAAAAATTTCGAGAAATATATTTTTGGTGTATATATATAGTAGTGTATACCTATTAATTAAGAAGTTAAGATTTTTCAAAAGAATATTAAAAAAACACTAAAATTGTTATTTACATAAGATATTTTTTTTATTGAAATATATAGTTGAGAGAAACAAAAAAATATAGGGATCTTGAAATCAAAAAGAATTATTTTTAATACAATATTGAAAGAAAATGTTATATATATATAATTTAAATATAAATACGATATTTTTTTATTGAAATAGTTGAAAGAAATCAAGAATGATTATTCATAAAACAATATTGAAAGAAAACATTAAATATATAATTTAAATATAATATTTTTAATTAAAATAATTGTGATGATAATGATATAACTAAAGAAATAAAAAGTGAAGAAGATGAGATTTGAACCCAAAACCTTTTGATTCTTTAATCTTCCTTTACCACTTGATCTAGATAACACTTTTGTTTCAAATATCATTTAAAGATGTTATATTACCTCAAAATACTAAATATATGCAAAAAAAATATTTTTATTGTTTTTTTCCCGACCAAGGGGTGCTCTAGAACTCTTGGGCACCCTTCAACTCCGCCACTGAACACCAGGGGTTCCAGGGGGCGGAGCCTCGCTACCAAGAGGTTTGGGGGCAGTGCCCCACGACAGTAGTCACGCTGACCGGTCAACGAGTCGGGGGTCCATGGGACAACGTGTCCCTGGGGGTCCTAAGTGAGCAGCGCCACCTCGCTAAAATGGTATACTATGTTTTCTATTAACGGGCTTATCGTGATCAATTTTGGATTTATGTCCCATAATCTATTTAGGGTTTCCGGTTTCATGAGTCGTTTTATATATAATATGCTCATGAAACACCATATTATAGTAACCACTTTTGTTCTAAGGCTCCCTAATAAAGAATTCAATTATTCCTCTTTCCGTAGATATAGGTAACACATCATTACTGGATCACGTAAATCTTTGTCTCTTTCTTTTCTGTTTATCGTTCTCGTTGCAACAAAAATATTTTCAAGTGTATTTTAGGTAAATCCTACTTGATTTGGATCATGCTGAGAGATCTGAAAAGATAAAAATGAATTTTATATCGTATGAATTAAAAAAAGTCTAGTATATAAGTCAATGGGGGCTATTCTTTTTTATTGTTAATTGCTTTTAAGATGAAATCTCGTCTAATTTATGTGCCTAACTTACTAGCACATATGCGCCTATACATACTACCCATGATCACGAATCCCGATGAAATGTACGTAGTAGAATGCTAAATTGTTTTAACCCCGGTGAGCCATATAACGTGGGAGGTCCACACGTCAAATCGACAAATCGCATCATGCGCACCCAAATCGAGCACACAAGACCAGCGGGGTTCCATTCTAAAACCAACTGGGAGTAAGAGGAGTGACCCACTGACTTATATACAAGATTCGGGTTCTCGTGTTTTTCGATGTGAGACAAAGGTTCCATGACATCACAACATAAATCAAGAGCATTGAATTGGTTAAAAAAATTGGTATATAAATTAGATCTCTTGTTAGCTAAGGTTTTCAAGTTTGAATTGTATAAGACTTTTCCCCCATCTTTCGTTTTATTTGGATTTAATTTGTAGATACTATTAGCATTGGATAAGGAATATATCTCGCCACATTTAAAAGTTTCATATATTTAGCATCTTCTTTCAGAAAAGTAAAGAGCACTATCTTATATATTTACTCCCTAAGAATTAGTCGATGTGTCCATTCAATTTTATTTTTTAATGAATAACGACGTCGATAAAATTTGATATTCTCTTAAAGTACGTAGAGGGCTCGGGGGTAGTCCCATAGTTCGAAAGAAAAATAAAGAAATTCTTTTTTTTTTTTACACTTTTTACTAATTTTAAGGATACAAGAGTTTAAAATGAGTAAAGAATTATTAAAACAACTTAGTTTATTTGGTAAAAAGATTAGTAAAAAGGGGTTTGAACCCCTTTAAATAAATATATACTGCCAAGGGGTGCATGAGGTCATGGATTCAATTCAAACCCCTTTAATCTCATCTTTTTATAATTTTTTTCCCTATTAGTTTTCTTCTACTAGAAATGCTTAATTAAATTACAAATTTAAGATTTTCTTTAATATATTTAAACAAAAATATTCTTTTTAATATATACATATAAAAAAAATTTATTTTTTTGATAATTTTGTTTTTCTTAATTTTTTAAACTATAAATAACTATTTAAATCACAAATTTAAGGTTTTACATAACATATTTAAACAAAAATAATAATTTTCATATATAAATGCAAAAAAAAAAAATTCTTCGAAAAAATATCGTAAATATATCAAAGGTAAACCTGTATTATATGTATGGAGTGATGGATGAGCATCACATGTGGATGTGGGTGTATCAATATGACAATATCGTAAATACTCCGTATTATATATCAAAGGGATGGAGTGATGGAGGAATCTAATATTAATATAGGAAGCTAAGCTAAGCTTGGAGTTGAATTTCTAAAATGGCAGCATATATGGACAAGGACAACAGAGGTCCATCCCTTTCAATATACTAACAAAAACTAAATTAATAGGGAATTTGTGGAGGTATTATTACATTCCAAACATATGATCCAAATTAGAGGCAATCAATACTTAATTAGCGTGGAAAAACAATTCATACCAGCAAATTAATTTAGATTTATTGTTCAGGAACAACAACTACACGACAACTTACTAACTCTTTTTTAATCTTGAATTGGCATGTTATGTACCTACGTTCTTCTTACGTTTACTTCTTTTCCGGTCGTATAAAGTCCGCTTCTATTTCTATCATTTCCTCTGACCAAAAATTAATTAAAGTTTCTATTATTAATTTCCAACTTACCTCACATTTATTATTGCATAATTTATATTATATATATATATATATTAATTTCTATTTATATATATATGTATATATGATTGGGGGGTTATGCACTTTATGCACATGCTGTGCGTATATATATATTCGATCAAGCGTATATAATAGACTAGCGTCTATAAATATCAAGATAATTTATTAGATTCCAGGAATCTCCGATTAAACTTATATGAAGTTATGTCAAGATATTTGTGCTATAAATTATAAGTTCGGGATTTAATTACAACTTTGCCAAACATAAATTAACTAAGAGTAATTAATTAGATATGGGAATATAGGTGAGTAATTTATTTAAAGAAACATATAAAGCTAGTGCAACTATTTTACTTTTTTACTTTTTGAGTACGTGCCTATATTATACGGAGTACATAACCTTCCTAGATATTTGAAATCAATCTTATTGGGTATGAGACAATAAAGTCATTTAGAAATCTACGTTTTATTTTGGTTAGTGAAAAATAAATTGGAGAAAATTGAGAATAAACTTAATGAAAAATAATGTTGACGAATGAAAAAACGAGAGAAGTTTTAGAGTAGACCATCACTGGGGAATGGAAATGCTCTATTAATTAATATAAAATATATATATATATATATATATATATATATATTAATTAGAGGGAGCAAAGGGTAAGAAATAATTAACTGTGGAGTACGTGAAGATAGATGGAGTTTGTATGGTAGGGAAGAAGCCAAAGGGAAATCATGTGGGGAAGTGTAAGTTGTAAATTGGCAGCTTATATATCATCGATATATATATATGAATGTTAAGAGACGTGTGAACAAGGCAAGTGGGGAGGGTGGGGTTGCGTTTACATCTTAGCTAAGCTTGAATTGCTAGCTACCTTCAAATCCACCATCATCGATCTATCTATTATCTTTTCCGAATCTTGGTATCTATATTTTAATTAATGTCCGCTTTATCATAATTAATTAATATCTCTTCAAAAGGTTTTATTTTTCCATACGTTTTTTTAAGGTAAGGAGTTAATAAAAACAATATTTGAAATATTTTTTTTATATAATTTCATGTAATAAGTACACAATTATTTTAAAAAAAATTATATATTTTACATCGTTTTCAATTTCTAAAAAAAATGTATCTAAAAATTAAAGGCTTTGTACGTACTTTTGAACGTAGGAAATATATTCAGTTGTTTTCGATCAAAAAAGGATAATCAAAATATCATACACTGGAGTACACCTACACTAGGTGTATACTCGAGAATCTCCAATCAATTAATACTGAAGAACATGGGGTGGTCAAGTAGTAACTAACCCTCCATAATTAGCTCCCAGATTTATGAACTGCGCGCGCTATATTACCTATATACATTATACATTAGCGGAGCTAAGGGGCATGTCGGATCGGACCACATGCTCCCCTCTTGTCTAATGAACTACACCAAAATATATATTTTTTTGTTATCGTTGATATATAGTTTCATTTTGATATCAACCAACTATATTGTTTTTATAGCATACTTACATTAATATAAATATTTATATACCGTTATTCATCTTGAGAACTTTAAAAATAGAAGATTATACTCCGTATTATTTATTTCGATAACTAATTAATAAGAAATTACACGTATTTAATTTTTTTTATATCTGTTTATACATACCTTACATGTTAACAAGTTACAAATTAACTTAATTTTTATTTCATATATAATGTTCTACCTCTGCCACACATACTGTGCATATACATACGCCCGTATACATTAATAAGTTAATTTCTGTTTCGGAAAATTTCCTAAATCCGACACTTAATATATATTAAATGAAATTGTTTGTGGGTACGTACTTGTCAGTTGTCACCAGCTAGGTAGCTACGTACTTTTTTTTTTTTTTTTTGATAATGAAAAAATTCAGGTTGTGGTTAGCCAATCCGAGAGCATCCCGAAGGATGAGACCACGAGGATCTGAAAGAGATATAATCACAAAATATATCAAAAGAATCATCCAAAGCAAACCCGGAAAAATCCAACCCCTAACCAAACAAGCGGACACATCAACGAGAGGAAGGAAGCCCGACGTGACGAAGTGGATAGCGAGCGCAAGGGAAGGTAGCTACGTACTTAATTGAATGAGAAAAATGGGGATGAATGAAATTCAGGTTAATTTAATAACAATATGGTGTGGTCGCGTTACACTGTCACGTATACGTACGTCTAGCGTGTCAACAAATTGACATATACTACATAACCTAACTTATATTTTGAGTTGGCGAGCTAGCTAGCTAATTAAAGCAGCACTATTGATTTCGACCTGGTAGAGCCAGAAAAAATTCGGAGGGGGACACAATTACATGTATGATATAGTTTTGGATTAAATTGACATAAAAAATTATATATAATATGATAATAAATGATGTTATTTTAAGATAAAATGTCATCGGTTTATAATAAAACACTATGATTTTTTTCGCGCCTAAAAACAACAAATATAAATATATAAATGAAATATCCGGAAAAAAATTTAACTAAATAAGTATAGAAAACGCAATCTAATAATTAAACATTAAGTTAAGGTTATAGTTGTTATATGAGCTAAGTAGCTAGAGCTTAGCTCGAGTTTTGCTCAATATAAGCTCGCCACAAGCATCATTAATTTACAAAATGAGTTGATTATGTCATGAGTAAATAAAGTTGCATAATATTTGGGGAAAAAAACTCAACTCAAACTCGTTCACTTACTAAATAAGTCGAGTATGAGCTCAAGTTCCAATATAGGTCCGAATCGAGCTTAACTTGTTTCCAAATGAGCTAAATATAATCAAATAATACTAGACTTGTTTGACTCAAATAACAACCTAGCTAGTTAATATATAACTTGTTGAACTCATAACATATATACCCTTTTACGGTTTACTGAGGTTAATTTGTTTATATATGTAACCAAAAAATTACACTCCCTAGCTAGTATCGAGATTTTATCGGTGGGTGTGAGTTATATTTTTGGGGGCTTTAGTATATTATACAAATTAATTAAGGCAAATCAGGAGCAATTAAGATATATTACTGTTAGATCACGAGACTGATCATATAATCCTCCTTGAGGGTTTTCATTCATTGATAATCATATATATAGGTTACAAAGGTATTGGGCTTTTGGGCCCATTATAATATATGCCTATGTAATCTATCAAACCCCCACAGTCGAAACTGGAGGGGGCCGTACAGTGAGACTGAAGCGAAAATCAATGAATAACTGTCTGGGTAAACCCTTGGTGAATATATCAGCGTACTGATAGGAGGACGGGACATGTAAAACACGGACATGTCCAATGGCAACCTTGTCCTTGACGAAGTGGAGATCAAGCTCAATGTGCTTCGTGCGTTGATGCTGGACTGGGTTGCTAGCTAGATAGACGGCGGAGACGTTGTCAGTGTAGACCAGAGTGGCCTTCTGAAGAGGGCAACGAAGCTCAAGCAGGAGATTGCGGAGCCAAGAGCACTCGGAGACAACGTTGGCAACACCTCTGTATTCTGCCTCAGCGCTGGAGCGAGACACGACAGACTGACACTTTGCTGACCATGACACAAGTGTGTCGTTGAGGAAGACACAGTAACCAGACGTGGAGCGACGTGTGTCAGGACAACCACCCCAATCCGCATCAGTGAAAGCAACAAGGTCAAGCTTAGCGGAAGGAGTGATCGTGGTGCCTAGCTCGAGGGTGTCGCTGATGTACCGAATGATCCGCTTCAAGGCCTGAAGGTGTGGTTCCCTAGGTGCATGCATAAACAAACAGATCTGCTGAACGGCGTAACTGATATCAGGCCTGGTGAAGGTGAGATACTGAAGTGCACCAGCCAGGCTCTTGTATAATGTCGGATCATCAACCAAAGGACCAGAATGAGCACTGATCTTGGTGGATGTATCGAAAGGGGTGGCTACAGGATTACAGTTAACCATCTTAGCCCGAGCGACAATCTCAGCAGCATACTTACTCTGCGAAAGAAACAGACCAGATGCATGACGCTGAACAACAACTCCCAAGAAGTAGGATAACTGACCCAGATCAGACATGGCGAATTCGGCACTCAACTGTGAAATAATCGACGTCCGAAGAACATCAGAAGAGGCGGTGATAATGATGTCATCGACATAAAGTAAGAGAAAAGCCGTGTCTGAGCCTCTGCGATAAATGAACAGAGACGAATCTGAGCGGCTGCCAATGAAGCCTAGGCGTAGCAGATGAGAAGCAAAGCGCTGGAACCAAGCTCTCGGAGCCTGTTTCAGCCCATACAAAGATCGCTTCAGGAGACAGACGTGCTTGGGACGGTTAGTATCAGCAAACCCCGGTGGCTGAAACATGTAGACTGTCTCATTCAGATGACCATGAAGAAAGGCATTCTTGACATCCAGCTGATGAATGGCCCAGTTGCGTGACAAAGCTAAACTCAACACCACTCGGATAGTGGCAGGCTTGACGACGGGGCTGAATGTCTCATCACAGTCAATACCTACCTGCTGAGAACGACCGTTGACCACAAGACGGGCTTTGTAGCGCTCCAATGTCCCGTCGGAGCGGAACTTGTGACGAAAGAGCCACATGCATCGGACGACATTCGCATCAGGAGGGCGAGGAACCAGAACCCAAGTACCATTCTTTGTAAGGGCCCTGTATTCGTCGAGCATAGCCGCCTGCCAATTCGGATCTAGGAGGGCTGTTTTGTGGGAGGTGGGGATAGGGGAGATGGAGGGAGGAGCGGCGGCGGGCGCAGCACTAGGCTGCGGCCGCGGCATCTGGCAGCGGGGGGGCTGTGGGTGTGGATGCGAGGCCGGGCTATGTGTGGTGGTCATGGAGACGATCTGACAGGGTCGGAAGACACCGGAGACGCTGCGGGTGTGTGGTCTGGTGGTAGGGGGTGGTGGTGTGGGAGGAGGGGGAGAGACGGGAGCACCGGGAGAGCTCTGGGGAATAAGAAAAT
This sequence comes from Persicaria maculosa, assembly GCA_963922045.1. Lineage (NCBI taxonomy): Eukaryota > Viridiplantae > Streptophyta > Magnoliopsida > Caryophyllales > Polygonaceae > Persicaria > Persicaria maculosa. Next base: position 776,096 of record OY998271.1, on the reverse strand, counting down.
GTGGGAATGAGGACTCTGAATCAGAATGAGACACAGAAGGGGTAGGAGAAGCAAAGGGGAAGCGAGACTCATCGAAGGTGACATGTCGAGACACAATGAGCTTATGGGTCTTGATATCGAGGCAGAGGTAACCGCGATGATCAGACGGATAGCCAAGAAAGACACAAGGAGTGGAGCGCGGGTGAAGCTTGTGCGGGGCGGTGGATGACTGATTGGGGAAGCACAGGCACCCAAAGGTACGAAGGTGATCATACCTAGGCAATGTGCAATAGAGGGCCTGTCCTGGCGAGCGATGGTGGAGGGTGGTAGATGGGAGAATCTTTAGGAGGTAGCAAGTGGTGGCTAATGCGTGAGGCCAATAGGGAAGGGGAATAGATGCGTGGAAGAGGAGAGAGCGCATCATGTTGGTGATGGTTCGGATGATTCGTTCGGCCTTGCCATTCTGCTGGGAGGTATAGGGGCAAGACAAGCGATAGGAGATCCCATTGGTGGCAAAGAAAGAGTGAAAATCTTTGTTGTCAAATTCACGGCCATTGTCACATTGGAAACACTTGATGGATGTGTGCAACTGTGTTTTGTTGTAGGCATGGAATTTGGCAAAGATGGGAAACACTTGGGACTTGAAATGCAACGGGAAGACCCATAAGAAATGTGTGTAATCATCCAGAAACAAGAGGTATGATGTGAGCCTAATTTGCCATGTTTTCTACTATCTTTTATATCGATTTCTGCAAACATTTCATACATTTGGGTTAGAATAGCACAAAATTTGTGTAGTTTATGCTTATTTGCAATATATGGAGGTCTACACAAGTTTTTGTTATATTTCACAGAAATCGGACGCACTTTGGAGCTTAAAGGAAAGTAATGAAGAAGCTAAGGATGGTGAAGCTGGAGGAAAGCCCGCTTTTTGCCATTCATCATTCCAAATCAAGCTTTGAAGTCTTCATGAGAGTTGTATCTCTCGGAAAGAGCTTTCCAACGCATGCTTATATGCGTCAATCCGACGAACGAGGACTCGGGAAAGTGCATTTCAAGAACAGAGCAGCATGTTGGAAACTGCAGAAGAGGTCGATATCGACCACTTTTGGTCGATATCGAGTGGATCAAATCGGCCAGAAAGCCCAGAAATCGACCAGAGAATGCTGAGAACTGAAGAGGTGGTTGATATCGACTAGACTTGGTCGATATCGACCTGACTTTGGTCGATTTTCACTACAGAGGCCAATATCGAGTGTCAGAGCTGAAGCTGAGAAGACGAGGTCAATATCGACCTATGTTGGTCGATATCGACTGGTGCCCAGTAGCCGATTTCGAGCATATCCGAGCTCTACTCAAAGTTCTATCCACAGTCCAATGGAGATATTTTCGAGAGAAGATTCCTTCCACATTTATCAAGTTCTATTAAGATGGAGAAGATTTATCTATTTTAGATATAGTTCCTTTAATTATTTATTTCCATGTTTTATCTTTATATAGATAGATAGAATTAGATAGAAGATATAGTTGTTCCTTTCCTAGAATAGCTAGATTGGAGCCTATAAATAAAGCCCTAGGGGGCTGATTTTTATTCATTCAAGTCAAGTCGTCTTCGGACGCAAGTAGTTAGGAGGAGAGCCTAGAGTGAAGATTGAAGGTTTTGTAAGTTTTAGTTTTAATTTAAATTTAGTTGTTTATTTTCATGTTTTGTTTCTAATTCCCCTCTTCTAGGGTTGGGGTGAGCCCAACGATAGGCATGTGTTCTTAATCGATGAATTCATAATTGTGTATGTTTCTATCATCATCTACCTCTATGCTTAACCCTTAGATGAAAGTTCAAGGAATTCATGTTGCAAACTTGGATAGTAATTAGGGTTTTTATTCGCGAGTTTATTAATCCTAATTAAGAAAAGGTAGAAACAATTAGGTTTATTTTCGAGAGTTGATTTACCTAAATTGTTGGAATTAGCGAAAGTTGATTCTTTGATGTAAAGCATGCTCTTTTATGTTGTTCGTGATTTATACATATGTTTATTGTTGTGGTGATCCCTTACCTTGGAAGTTTGCACTTTTACTATTTTATTTTATTATTTAAATCCCGCAGAGATTCTACTCGACACCAACCACCATCCCCTCTCCATCCCTCGACATCGACCAGTCTCAGTCGATATCGACAAAAACCGACCGCCACCTTTTCCCACTACTCCCAAACCCCGAAACAAACTAAACCTAGAACCGCTGACTTCTCTCCTGAGGACGAACCTGACTCCCCTATACTATAGCGGGGGTCTTGACTATAAATCCCTTTGATAAACCCGTTCTTTTCCTTTTCTTTCTCTTTTAGTTTTTTGTTTATTTTATATTTTTTTAGATCATTCGTGGCTATTCTATCTAAAGTCAACAAGAAAATCCAGCCCAGAAGAGAGGTCGATATCGACCTATATGGTCGATATCGATAAGCCGACAGAAGGGAGCAACAGGAAGTGTTACACGGATGCTGAAGGGGGGTCGATATCGACCTCTAAGTTCGATATCGACTACAGATGGAGGTAGGTGCCAGGTCAGAATTTAATTTATTTCAGTTTTATTTTTTGGGGTTTCGTCCCCTTTATACACCCCCCGACTTCGACACCCCCCTCCCCTTTTCGACACCCTAGCCGCCTCTCTTCCTCTTCATCCCTCAACCCTCCGTTCACCCTCCCCACGGCCACCCATCACTGTAACCACCATACCCACCCACTGTCACCAGATCCCCGTCCTCCCTTCCTCGCCCTGTGCAGCAAATCCCCACGCCACAAGATCCTGCCATCTCTTCCTCTTCTCGACCTAGCCCTCTCTCTCCCTCGTTTTCAAGACTCCTCGCCCAGATCTACACATTGTCGGCCAAGAATCACCAGATCTGGCCGCCCCACGCCACCGGAGATCCCACCGCGCCACCAGCAGCCTCGACAGCACACAAGACCCGGTCGATTTCGACCCCTGGGCATCGATATCGACGTCTCCTGTCGACAGTCGGTTTTCTCTCTTGATTTTTGCGCTTGCTTGCCTCTTTCTCCCCTAATTCCAACACTCTTCTGGTATGATTTCTCACCCTTCCTCTATTTTTTCTGGATTTTCATATTTAATTAGTTGATTGGGAAGAAATTTCATATTTGGTGTTTAGGTTTTGAACGTAGATTGCGCGGGAAAGAGTATTTGTATGGCATGAAATTTTTTTATATATATATGTGGGGCTATGAATCTGAGTTTTGTATATATATGGGCATGAAAACTGATTTATATATATAATAGGGAGAGATCTAACTTTTATAATTCATGTGGGGCAATAATCGGAATTTTTCATAAGTTTGGGCTATGAATCTGAATTTTATATATATATGGGCTGATTTTGTAAATCTGATTTTTTTTTAGGGGGTTTATATTCTGATTTTTTTATATAGACTTGAAATCTGATTTTTTTTTTAAACCAAACTTATTTAGGTCATAAGGTTCCTTAGTATTAAAACTTTAAGAAATTATGTTTAGATAAAATACCATCCTTAGGTACTTTCTTTCACTTAGACATTTACCTTTACAAAATTTCTAGCATAATATGGAACCTAAGTATGGGGTTCTCCCCATTTTAATACAAAGGAGTATTATCTTCGGTATTGGTTTCTTTTGCAGACGATGGTTAGAGCCAAGAACATCCCTCAGGACGCGCTCCGCATTGAGGATGATCAGCAGCGCTCCCTTGCTGAGGATTTGATTCCCCGAGCCACCAGGGCACGATGGTACCATCTCCCTGACATGATCCAGCTAGGATTTCACCCAGGCGTTCAGGAGGCGTTTGAGAACGTCTCTCTACACAGGCTGATTGAGCCACTGGAGGCGCACTACCCCGTTCTGACTGGGGAGTTTATGGCCACATTAGAGGTTCCCGAGCGCACTTCGACCAGTCGCCGAGTCATCTTCCGGCTCGGCAACAGGCGACACAGACTATCGCTCGAGGAGATGAGCGAGATTTTTGGGTTCATCCACACTCCGGCCGCCTTCAGGGTCCACGACCCCAATGTCATCTGGAGTTACATATCAGGTATACCCTACCCTGCTCCTACTGACTCCTTCACCTCTAGGGTTGTGAGTCCACTTTTTAGGGTTATCTTGAGGGTCCTGGCGAGTACCCTTTGGGCCAGGCCTGAGCTCCGTCGCCCGACACACCGTGAGACGAAGACTCTACGGAGGATGCTCTTCGAGGATGACCCTCTACCATACCTCCACTCCTGGCTCGAGCATATAGTAGACCGCAGACGAACGTTCTCTACAGACATCTTGGATGGCGGCATGGTGGCCATCCTCGCCGAGGCTCTAGGCGTCCACACTGAAAGGTACACGGCCTACCAGCTCACGTACCTAGACGCTGCGGTGTTGCGCCAGGGCGGAGTCATCGCGACAGGAGCACAGGGATGGAGACACCCCCAAACGGGGATGCACCTGCGACACGATTTCATGGATCTGCTTTATATCCCTGATTGGTACCAGTCTTGGACTGGCCAGCCATATCATATGGATATAGATCCGACCGCTGACCCCACCCTACGGAGGAGACCCCCACTCTACAACCATGAGCCAGAGGTGGATGCTATGTCCTGGGACGCTGACCCCCATTCCGACGGAGCTGAGCAGCCCCCAGCCTACCAGGGAGGCATGGATGGCAACGACGATGATGACGCCAGGGATGATGCGGTTGGGGGAGGAGAGGGCCCGCAGGGGTCCCACCACAGCCACCACAGTCACCATAGCCACCATAGCTATGTACCTCCACCTCCTCCTCCCTTCCAGCCTGCCTACACCACTGATTGGCAGGACGACATGTCTGCCCGCTTTACTAGGCTGGAGCTCTCCGTCACTGAGATGCGCGAGGAGCAGCGACGCTATGGGAGGTTCCTCGAGGGTTTGGGCTCTTATATGGGCTTTTCCTTCGATCAGCAGGCTGAACCTTCCACTTTCCCGCAGGCCGCCCCGACAGACTACTCAGGGACAGCCCCTACACAGGGCTGGCCCTTGCTGTTGCCACCTCCCCCGCCCCCTGAGCAGTGATATACATATAGCGTAAGTGAGTGTGAGTGATCCTTCCCTCTACTTTATTATTCTAACAGTGAGGACACTGTAATCTTTAAGTATGGGGTGGGGATTGAACTTGGACATTATAAACTGCTTTATCTGGTTGTGGTAGGTTTTAAAACTTGGCAAACTTGGCATGTATTTTATTTACGTTCTACTTGTATGCATTGCATCATATTTAACATTTATGCATTTTAAAGTTTAAGTTCTCAACCTTTTAGTTTGATTTTGTTGAGTCTATAAAATGTTAAAAAGAAAAAAAAATACAAAAATGTCAAAATACAAAAAAAAATGCATGTTTATTTTTAAGTTTATTTTTCTTTACCCTACTTAGATGTCCTATGATGAAAACTCAATAGCTGACTTGATCATGTAAACCCTATGGCATATTTGGATGGTTTAGCCTAAGTCCTTAAAATTTTTATGTAGATTGTGAACTTGTGATGAAATTGAGCACATATGATCCTAGGCTAGAAAGCAAATCCAACAAAAATTGTCCTTGTGAGAATTTTGACCTATAGGGAGAACATCAAAAATCCCTCCGCTTTCTTGAGTGAATTTACTCTTCCTATGCATCTCTAAATGTTGTGATAGTTATTCAAAACCAATGCATATATATGTTTATGTTTACGAGAATTAAATGATGGAGGCATCTTTTAAGCCATTTTTATCCTCTCTTTACCTACCCTGCATTATCCCTGCTTGAAGCCAGAACATTAGCCTGAGCCTGAAATTGCAAACTCCACAAAATTATCCCTAGCCAAATTGAGCCTGACCCCCATTTGGGAATTGAGACTTAGATTGGTTGGACTAATGCCTTGTGGAAAGAAAAGAGCATAATGTCCAGTTTTGAGCAAGGAAATTATAGGATGGTACATATTTACACTTTGTCATATTTTGTAAAAGGATTTTTTGGCTCACCATATAAATGCACATAGCTTTAGTAGTATTTCCGAGAAAAAAAAATCCGAAAAAAAAAAAAAATATATATATATATATATAGTGCATGAGCCAAAATCCTTAAGTCCTTTATTCATACAAGTGTTATATTTTTGAGAGCATATTATGGAAAGATGAGTTGGGAAAGAGCATTATAGAGATTGAGCTTACATTGAAGAGTTATGGTTTGGGTATTGCAAGTGTTGAGATTTAGGAGTCTTGATTCCCGAATTATAAAAGCACCATATAGCCAAATAATTCCGTACCCTTTATTTCATACCAAGCCCCATTACAACCCCGCCGAATAGAGTCTTCTATGAAGTCTTCCATTGAGCGAAAGTCCTCCTGATGATTCTTATTGCATCTTCATAATTGGTTGCGAAGTGGATTATTATAAATTGCAATGTTTATGAGATTGTATATGGAATTGAGTTGAGAGTTGATCCCCATAGCCTAAACACATGAGAGTTGAGTGCAAACACATTATCCCTGTGAGGTTGGATCAAAATTGCATATGCCTATGGATCGCCAAAATATGTGCTATGACGTTAAATTCACTTGCTTCGCTTTGCTACCGCTTATGATGTTGCTTTTGACAAAGGCGAAGACTTGAAAGGTGTGTTGTAGGTGTTGGTTATTGCTTGGTTATTGCTTGAGGACAAGCAAGTCTAAGTATGGGGTGTTTTGATGTACATAATTGTACCTTTGTTTATTGCATCTTTTGACTTCATATTTCATTTGATTTCCGAATAAAAGTTTCAAAAGCATATGATCTCGTGTAAGAATGAGCTAAAGTGTAAGAAATAGAGTCTACACGAGTTTTGAGCTAACTATGCAGGAATTCGATGAAATCGGAGTCAAAACGGACAAGCCGAGTGAAGCTGAGAAGAGGTCGATATCGACTGGAGACATCGATATCGACCCTGGATTTTGACACGACTTCTGAGTGTCGAGATAACCACACAAACCAGACTAGAAGCCTCGATATCGACACACATGCATCGATATCGACCATCGTCATAGACATCGACTGAAGTTGGACAAGTCGAGCAGACACACAAGCATCGTTATCGACCTCTAGTGTCGATATTGACCCTACCTCGACAGAAGATAAATCCGATTTTGAGGCTCGGATTGTGAAGTCTATCATCGAAGCCATGAGTTATCTCGTTCTTTTAAATATTAGCAGTTGTTTGTTATCTTTTCCTTTAAGTTTTATCAAAATAAAAGACCTATCCTAAATTGCTCGGATAGAGTTAATAGTTTAGATAGGAGTTACAATCCTCGGATAGCGAGGATTAGTAGCCTATAAATAAAGCCTTAGGGGCTGATTTGTTAGGGTATCCAATCATAGAATCATCGAAGACAAGGACAATAGACAATAGATAGTTAGAGTTTTTTGAGCTTTAAAGTTTCAAGCGCTTACGATAGTTGGCGTTGAGATTGTAAAGATTCGAAATTTTCCATTTATGCAAGTTATTTCAATTCAAGACATGTCTACAATCAACATGAGTGAGTAGTTCCCCTTTCTTCTAGGGTCGGGGTGAGCCCGACGATAGCCATGATGGTAAGGTAAGTACGTCGTTAAAGAATGTATCTTTTATCTCCTTCTACCTTGTTCTTCATCTTTAAATGCGAATTTAAGGAACTCATGTTGTAAAACTTGGGTAGTAATTAGGGTTTCTATTCGAAAGATTATAAACTCAATTATGACTAAGGTAGACACCAATTAGGTTAAGTAATTGAAAAAATCTCTTTTCCTATTGGTCGGTTTAGGTGAAAGCCTTTTCCTTTATGATAAAAGCATGCATCTTTAGTTGATCCTTACTTCTTCTATCATGGTTGTCGTCGCGGTAATCCTTGACTTTGGAAGACTTTTTCCTTTATTAAGTTTACATTAAAATTTGCCCGACGTTCGTTGAGTCATCAAAAAACCCAACACCTTTTCTTATTTCTGATCATTGCTTCCTTCCCATCCTTGATTCTTCGGCCTTTTCTTTGCCGACAAAACCACTAACTCACTGCAGGAAAGACATCGATATCGACAGCAGAGGTCGATATCGACCAAAACTGATAGATCGACGGTTTTCTGAGTCGATCTCGAGACTCCTGGGAAACTTCTGCAAGCATCGATATCGACCCCCTTGTGTCGAAATCGACCCCCTGTATCGACTGCCAGACTTCTGAGCCAGCCGATTTCGTGAACTAACCTCGATATCGACCCCCACCAGTCGATATCGACTACAGTTTTTGTTTCTGCAGGTTTTCTGTTGCAGAGGACATCGACAGCCAAGGTCGACATCGAGGTCTGACATCGAGATCGAGGCTTCTGGTCGAACATAAAGGACGTGTCTTCAACGCTACTGGGATCCCGCTGACTCGCTTCCTCGTGGATCGAACCTGATTCCCTACTACTATAGCGGGGAGTCTTGAATTTATTTGAAGAGGCTAAGAGTTGTATTGGTTTATATTTTTATTATATATTTCGATTCAATTCTCCCCACGTCAAATTTTGACGTGGGTCTTAAGTATGTTGTACTTGTGACCCTCATTGCTAGGCATAGGAGAGGTCCAAATGTCACTATGAATGATATCAAAGGGAGCAAGGGTATAGGTCAAAGACCGTTGGAACGGCAGTCTGGCATGTTTGCCTAGTTGGCAGGAAGAGCATAAACCAGAGCGTAGGTCTTTAGTACAGGTGACAAGACTCTGAGAACGGAGGACATCTAGAACGGCAGGACTGGGATGACCCAAGCGTGCATGCCAGAGGCTGGACGACGATGCCGAGAGGGCGACCGGGCACGACTGACTGGACACAGGAGGTGGTGTGACAGGGTAGAGCTCCCCGGTGCTGTTACATCTCATGCGAGTAACCCCCGTAGTAAGATCGTTCACAGAGAAACCAAAGGGATCAAACGTAAGGTAAACGTTATTGTTAGTAGTGAACCGACGGACAGAGATAAGGTTTTTGACAATCTTTGGGGCAATGAGGACATTGTTAAGGTGTAGTGGATGGGTTGGGGTCTGTAATTTGGCGTGGCCAATTCCTGAAGTAGCAAGACGACCACCATTGCCGACGATAATAGAGTGTGCAGGACCCTTAAAGGAAATAGATGAGAGGTGACCTGAGGAGTTCGTCATGTGGGATGTGGCACCAGTGTCCATATACCAAGACGTGTCGGGAGATGTCGGCTGCATAGAGGAGAAGGCGTGATGCGTAGCAGGAGCAGGCGGAACATAGGCGGCGTCACAACTGCAGGATGGGATGACGGAATCAGGGAGGAGCGGCGACGGGCGCAGCACTAGGCTGCGGCCGCGGCAAGGGGGCGGCGGCCGCGGCAGCGAGGTGGGGCGAGGGTGGGGGGTGGGCTGCGGGAGGCAGTATAATCTCCAATATCAAAAGTGAGGGAGAGAGGAGGGGGGGTGCCGCTAGGGTTGCCGAGAAGGGGGAGAGGGGGGGCGCCGCTAGGGGGTGGCGGCGGTGGGGATGGGTAGGGATTAGGGCTTTGCGGCTAGGGTTTGTGTTTGTTTTTTTTTTTTGTGGAAAAAGATTAGGGTTGAGGGATCTTAAGCTGTGATACCATGTTAGATCACGAGACTGATCATAGAATCCTCCTTGAGGGTTTCCATTCATTGATAATCATATATATAGGTTATAAAGGTATTGGGTTTTTGGATCCATTATAATATATGCCTATATAGTCTATCAATTACGAATTTACGAACCTGCACAAACTTGAAAATCTCGTAGAATTGGCGATGGAGTTACCTTTATTGATTGCATCAAATTAATTAAGTAGGCGATCGATGGAGTCGATCATCGACTCCATATGTGAAAAAAGGCAACAGGCATGCATATAGTATATAGCAGCTGATCGATTCTATAAATATACGAGTACATATTAAACTTAAAGGCCGGGTGGGTTTGAAATTAAGAGTTGCAGCTTCGCATCACATGCTTATATTATTCCCATATATGCCATATGATTTTTTTTTGGTAAACCTATATGCCATATGATTATATCATTATATGATGTACCTAGTGTGTGTGTATATATATATATATATATATATATATATATATATATATATATATATATATAATATGCTTAATCATCATATATATATATACACATATATAATTAACTAATTGTGTCTTCTTATAGGTACCTAGCTAGCTAGGTGTGAGTAGTCAAACAAGTACAGCCACTCGAATATATATATACACACACAGAGGCTAGAGATGAGTGACAATGTTCACGGGATATATGGACCAACCCACCTACTGTTGATCAATTTGCAAATTATTCAACATCTATCTATACATACGTACTTTTTTTTGTGATTGTTGGATCAGTGGGTTTTGGCCTACTTGAATTGAATTGATGTGCCTTAAATGCATGTGTTTGAATATTGAAGATATATCGATCATATATATATATGTACCATTGCATGATATGGTAGCTAGCAAGATATAGATATATGGTGTTGCGAATTCAAGTACCATACTGTGATCTGATCTGATCCATCATACTTCTCTCCCTCTCCTTGTCCATTTGCTTCCTCTCCGCCCATCCCCATCCTACTTAGCTACCTACCTATCTAGCTAGCTCCTCCTATATATCTCCATACCCATACCCACCCTTTTTTTTTTGTGGTGGTGGTGGTGGTGAGGAGTTGGTCTTCAAATGTAAATATATGTAACTACATCAACAGATGAATCAAACTAGGAAAAACATCATACAACAACAGATCCATTATATCTCACCTAAAGGAAGTTTAGTTTCAGGGTGTAAAACTAGCTACCTATACACGTTTTTTTTTCTCCAACCACGTACGTTTTTTAATGACCTTCATAATATGTGACAATTCATTTACTTTTTTTTTTTTTTTTGATTAGGAAAAAATTCGGGTGAGAAAGAAACTCTACCCGAAGGCATCCTTTCGGATGAGGTCTAGAAGACCAGGATTGTTATGAATATTAGTACCCCATGCAGAGTGGCAAAGGTGTGCAACCTTATCAGCCACTCTGTTGCCTAAACGGGGTACATGACAGAAAGAGACCCTTTCCAGTGTTGTGAGCATAGTTAAAATGTCTGACAGAATAAGTTCGATTTCCCATGGACATGTCGTTGTTTTGTTTAGGTAGTTGATAATTATTATGGAGTCCCCTTCGATTTCGAGTTTTGTATGGTGCAAATGTAAGGCACTTTGTACTCCTAGTTTTAACGCGAGAGCTTCAGCCTTTAATGGACTTTGTTTACCAAGGTTTTTATATTCAATACAGATTGGCCTACCTTCCCAATCACGGATAATAATTCCGGCCGTACTGGAACCGTCAGATAGGGAAGAACCGTCAAAATTTAATTTTAGGGTTCCTCGGGGTGGCTTGCGCCACCTAATGTTTGCGGATTTCGGTTTTTGTCTTTTATCCTGTTTAGGACTAGGCTGTAAGTCTGGATCGTCTACGAGACCGCCCCCAATGCTAGACGTTCTGCCCCAATTTAACTCTAGTGTTTTAATGGTATGTAGTGTGGTATCAGTAGTAGGGATTGGAATTGACCTAAAGATATACTGATTCCGAGAATACCAGATAGTCCACCAACAGAAGGCTAGTTTGGCTTTGGATTTGTTGTTAATATTGTTTCCAATGTAGGCCAGAATTGGTTTAATGTCTCTCGATTGCTGGAGCATCGTTGTTATAATTGTTTTGGTAGCAGTTGGGAACTGGAAGGTGGAGGTCGTATATTGACATTCCAATAGGAGGTGGGCATCATCTTCAGGCGCGCAGTTGCAAAGACAGCAGGTGGTAGGCACCGACATGCTCCGCTGTGCTAATCTGACGGCTGTCGGGAGACCGTCAAGACTTTGTGACAATTCATTTACAAAGTCAAGATAAACGATGAAACAATAAATAATTAAGAAATAGGGTAACTGAAAATAATTTTTGTTTTTTTTTAAAGGAATATATATATATATATATATATATATATATATATATATATGTATGTATAAATAAATAATATAGTCCGACATAAAGCATTTAGGGAGAGTAGTGCAGAATGAGTTAATATATATCAAACATGCATCAATATTAGGCCATGTGCAATTGTGCATCCATCACTACACACTACACACTACACACTGCTAGTGGGAATTCTATTCTCAATAAGTTCGATCAAATGCTTACACTTTTTCTTTTACATCCATCATTAATTATACCCATTATTTACCTTTTTTTAAAAAAATTTATTTTTTTTGTGCAGTATATAGAAATGACTATATATATATATATATATATATATATATATATATATATATATGAGTCAATAGGCAAATGAATAAATTTTTGAAATGAATCTACACAAAATTGAACTCACGGGCGAACAATGCCAGGAGAAGATCGACCTTCATCAAAACCTAAAAAAAAGGCCAGGAAATAAAGGCTGTCTTTTTTTTAAAAAAAATTTGTTTTAGTCAACGAGAATTAAATTGTAAAGCCCCGTATAGTGTGGGCATACACCAACGGACCAACCTATATCAGAAGCTACGGATAATAACTTCGCGATATATAGTTGCACCCTAAAATAATTTTTTATAAAAAAAAAAGAGAGAAAAGGCATGCATTTTCTATATATACACGACGTATAGGATAAATTTAGTTCCACCCTTTGATATTGGTCCAACCTAAGTTTTTGGTATGGGTGCACCATCTTATATGGATAATATGGTACCTATCTAGATTGGATTAAGTAAGTGTTTTCATATATTTCTGAATTTCCATTTACTTGTCGAATTCCTTTTTCACAATTTCCGGGGTTTATTTTGATTTAATTTAATTGATAATTGATTAATTGTATTTATTCGTTAATTAGAAAATATTTTGCATTCCTCAAGATGATGAAATAAAATGTAAAAAATCATCTTTCGTGTTTTTTTTTTTAACTAGTAGCCTAATAAACTATGAGTATAAGATAGAAGATGAATATATTTTTTTTATGAGAGACCATTTTAACCTTCCCTCCCTTTTAGATATATTCCTCCGTCGCTGCCGGAGCCAACAATCACGACTCTCACCCACGATCTGGCAGTGCCAAATAAAATCCACATCCACCGATAATGGAACCTGATTTATGATACAGAGTAGGATCTTGGGCACCGATTTGGATTTCACCGGATTTGGGGAAGATGAAGTTGAATATTATGTTTTTGGAATTAGGGGTGATTTTGTTTTGAAATAGAAGATGAACATTTATCAAATTTGAATACAATGGTGGACATTTAGTTTAATTAGACGGGTTTAATGGACTGTCACACACATATATCAGGTTAAGATCACCTAATTCACCATTATGGTCCATTATATAGTCCGTATCGCTTGATTAAATGGGCCAAATTATTTTATTAGTTTTCTTAATAAATGGACTATAAAAAGGATGATGATAGCAGATTAGAGAATTCTCACCGATATATATCATTCAAACTTTGCAGGAGTGTAGTAAATTAAGATTATCTCATATATATAATGTATGGATGGATGATTGAATCGGAGCATTTGTCAATTTTGATAAAGATCGATGAAGCTCAAGCCACAAGCCACAAGCCACATGCATTAGAGATTAGAGATTAGAGATTAGAGATTAGAGAGAGAGTCGGGCGCAGCGCAATATATATTTAGAAAGCGTGGACTGGAATCGGACCATATAAATGTCAATTTTGAGGTTAATTGGGAATTTAGGTGCGTTGATTTCAATCCTATATATAATAATTAGGTTGATCCCCAGTGGATCTGTCTAATGATGATTGGTTGAATTCAACCATATATTCTACACTACTTTCTAAATTAAAGCTAGGTTGATGCGTTCGTAACTACAATGTCACCTTTGTTGTAATTGTCACCCCATTTTCCACATGAACCCAACCCACAAGTTAACAATTGCTATTACTATAAATCGGTATATTATATTTATATATATACATACATACTACGTACGTATTGCTATTACTTATACATTTAACTTACATTACATTACAATTACATGGACTATAATTTAACACGTATACTTTGAAATTTCTCCAATCTCGATCCCACCTGATCAGCTAGTTTTGAATTGGAATAGGGTATTACTGTTGAAGCCATCCATGATTAATAATAGTATATATGTGTATCTATATACCCACTTTTACTTTCTCTCATGGACAAAATTCAAAACACCAATCATCATTCTTCACACGCACACACCATTTTCTCACCACAAACTCGTGAGAATTGCATCACCAATTCAAATGGGAAGATGACTCCAACTCCAAGTTGCATCACCCCAAATGCAAACAACCTAAATCTGTCATTACCCATTACCCATTCAGTTTACCTATCAGCCAATCAACGTTGACCAATACCCCTTCATATGGGTTCAAGGGACAGTTCATGAATCATCATCGGCTACTGACAGATTCAATCTTTCAATTTGTGAATCAGAAGAGGTAGAACACAACCATTGGAACAAGATCAACTCGATCAAATCAATCAAGCTTGAGCATACATACATCAGTTCACCTCCAAAAATTACACCATTAATTTACATTTAATTTGATGTGAAAACAAAACTTTACAGATCGATCTATCTCTGTATGAATGGCTTTTCTTAGCCCTTGTTCTTCTAAAATCACAATCACAATTCACAATACTAGGTCACCAATCTGCATGTGTATTGATGCAGCTTAGCTTATAGGATCTCTGATTTCGACTCTCTTATTATCAGGACAGATGTGGGCTTCTCCACATTCATGCCAGAAATTGAATGAGCTCTTGGAGTCTGGAAGGACGATGAAGAAGACGGGGCAGGAGCTGAAGCCACCAGTGTCGAGAGGCTGCTCCCTCCGCTCACTGACGATCCCTCGTGGATGGCGTTGGGAGCGGGTGGCCTCTCTATTTCCATTACCCCCTCCAGCATCTGCACTACTTTCCCCATCATTGGTCTCTGAGATGGCTGCTCCTGGATACACCAAAAGCTTACCTGGATTGCCCTCAATATCTGTTCCATATCGACTTCAGGATCACCCAGAAGCTTCTTATCGACAATGCCCTTTGCGTTTCCCCTCTCGAACTCCTCATATGCCCACAACGTAAACTTCTTGCTGTTTGTTTCAGCTGAGACCTCGAAGTTCCTTCTGCCACTCACAATCTCCAACAGGACCATGCCGTAGCTGTAGATGTCGGATTTCAAGGTGATCGGGAGGTTGGCAAGCCACTCTGGTGCTAGATACCCTCTAGTGCCTCTCACACTCGTGAGGGTACGGTACCTGTGGTCCTTGGGGTTGATCAGCTTCGCAAGCCCGAAATCAGAGACCTTGGCGTTGTAGTTTTCATCCAACAGAATGTTTTCAGGCTTTATATCGCAATGTACTATGCAATCTCGACACTCCTCGTGAAGGTAGGTAATCCCTCTTGCTGTTCCTACTGCAATGTTGAACCGGCGCTCCCAGTTCAACTGCTTCCCAGACTCCCCTTCACTTGCGAACAGGAAGCTGTCGAGAGAACTGTTCTTCATGAACTCATACACAAGGAGCCTGTGACGACCCTCGGAGCAAAATCCGATCAACCTTACCAGGTTTAAGTGGTGGGTGCTACTTATCGTTGCAACCTCCATCCTAAATTGCTTCTCACCCTGCTCAATCCCTTCTAATTGCTTAACTGCCACGACCGTTCTGTTCGTAAGCAAACCTCTGTAGACGGCACCAAATCCTCCGGCTCCAAGCTTCTCCTTAAACCCCTTTGTGGCGCGCTGAAGCTCCCTGAAAGTGAACTGAACCGGGGCTCCAGAGGCGTACTCAAGGAGGGCATACTGAGCCGAAAGACCCCCAAATCTCTGCATCTTTCTACAGCACCACCACCAGAGGGCGCTCTCTACAACAGCTAAGGTAACAAGGGTGGCGAGAACAACCACTACAACAATCCAGGCACGCAGTTTGTTGCTGTTTCGTGCATCCTGGGAGAAAGGGGGAGGATTTGGCACCGCAGTCCCGCAAATCTTGACAAATGAGGTGCTGGGGAGGGCTGCCGACTTATATGCACTAACAAAGCCCTCGACTTTCTGGTAACAGAACCCCGTCCCATCAGCCAAAGCACTGGAGGCCACACAAGTGGAGCTGAGGAGACAGTTGGAACGGCAAGGCTCAATACCCTCCGAGAAGAGGTCATTGTTGATCTCAGGAGGGTAAGTTAGGAACCTGGTGTTGTTCATAATCAGCATTGAGGGACTACTAGAGCAGTTCTGGATAGCTAACTTCCTCCTGCAACCCTGCCTACTATCATTTGGATCAACAGGGTCAAAATTCTGAGATGGGCATCCACAAATTGGATCTGTATCATTGTAACTACACACACCCATGTTCCCACAATACCCAAAAACCACACACTGATCAAGCACTGCAGTCCATCGGACACTAACAGTAGCAGACCCTTTTGAGGAGTAAATCCTCAAATTCCCATCATCATCAAGCTTTAACATCCTCAGTGTAACATCAGATTCTACATAATCACTACTATAGGCCATCACTGCAGAAGTAGGGAGATTGATGTCATAGAGGTTCAGAATCCCAATTGATGCAATCCCTAAACTAGGGTTTTTGAGGCTCACATTGACTGAGGAGTTCAACCCCTGTGTCCAATACGTGATGGTTTGATTCCAGATCAAGGTCAAATTCCCACCGGATTTGAGCTGGAAAGAGTAGAGGCCAGATGTTAGAGCCATCTGGGTGGTGAAATTCTGAGAGGGAACAATCGTGTCGGTGGGGTGTTCGAAGGAAGTCCACAAAGAAACAGACCCGTTTTTAAGGATGAGATTACCGGAGTCGTCGAGGGTGGCGTGGGAGACGCCTTGGTTGGAGGTGTTGGAGCGCCACACGACGGTGCCGGAGCCGTTGAGAAGCTGGAGGTCGCCGTTGGGGAGGAGGTGAAACGAGGCGCCGGCATCCACGGCGGCGTCCACGGTTGGGGAGGAAGCGGCGCGCGCGGCCCAGATGGGGAGAGAGGTGGCGTAGGTGATGGCGAGCGAGTAGGTGGAAGCCGAGACCGGGAGGAAGTGGAGAGAGTAGGAAAAGGAGGAAGAAGCCCATGTCTGGTTAGGGTTTGAGGCGTGGAGGATGGAGTCAAGGGGGATGTCATCCGCAATTGAAGTGGGTATGGAACACAGAAAGAGAAGAATCACACAAATGTTGGATTTTGTAGTGATTGGTATCAAATAGCTTCTGGGTAGCTTGAAAATCCCCTCCATTTCCCCTCAATCTGGTAAAGTATGCCAGTGATTTGGGTTCCCGAAATCCAAATCTCTGGCTGGTATATATATTCTCAATCGAAATAGGGGAGACGAAACATATGAATTGAGGCTGGTCTTACACGTTTGGGTTTGGGGGTACTGTTGGCAGTGGAAAACAGATTTGAGGAGAAGATTATTAGCTTAGCTATCTAGTTTGAACTTTGAAGGATTCAAAGGTGAAAGGAGCAGAGGGGAAAGACCTCATTTGCAAATTGCAATTGCAGGTCAAGAGTTGAGCTTTTTGACTTAATCAACACCACACCACACCACGGTCCACACGTGCTGTGCTGCGCTGACATCCTCTATTTTCTCATTTGATTTTTCAATTTCTGCTCACTCCTGAATCCTGATCTGATCGTTTGTGTTTAAATTCCGTAATAAAGTATCGGTTTTTCTGGGCATAGGATAAGACTCTAAATTGAGAAAAATTTCCTACCAAAAAGGCAAGCGAGAATCTAATTTAAAAATAAGCTAAATTAATTAAAATTTAAAAAAACATTCCCCAATTTAGGGTCTTATCCTATGTCTTTGGGGCATATGATAGAAAAATTGTTAAGTCTTCTTAATCTAAATCATATTTAATCTAGGAGTTTAGGATGGTAGATGGACTAATATCGGTTTTAAGGAGTAGGCAAATATAAACTAACAAGTATATATTATACACACATATTATATACATATACTATATGTTAGAAGTGTAGTATGATATACTATGCTCACATATATTATAAGTATATAATATAACTAGTATGATATGTACATATGTTGCTAAGCCTTTTATTCATTGGGCCAATTTTAAAGCCCACCCGGATAAGGCCCATTGACCTACCTTCATGGAAGCCCGGATGCTTGTGACTCTTGCAGCTTCTAGGTCATTCCTTCGAACGCAGCGTTTTGGTTAATGTGGCTCCACCTATAAAGCTGAAGCGCCGCTAGGGTTTCACACACCCGAAGCTCAGTTCACCAAAGCAGAGAGAGAAAGAAGAGAGAGAGGCTCTGGAGATCTAGGGTTTCCTGGACGCTCCTCGGCGGCGATCGTGAAGGAAGACGGTGGTCTAGGGCGTATCTCCAAGCGAGACTCTAGATCCCGTTCACAGCAAGGAAGAACAAGGCGTCAGTCCCTCCATCGGCGAAGATCTTCTTCTCCGACGAACTCCTTCGCACAGATCTAACCTGTACTTCAGATCTGGGGAGTGTTCTACCTATTCTTGCTTTTTACCTTCATTTTCTCTCATATCTTGTCTAGTATTTGCTTGCCTTGACTGATTTGGTCCAATCGGCAACCTTACTCTGTAATACTGTTCGTACTTAGTGGATTTGACTCGGTGCCTCCCTGCTGAGGCCCCGTGGAGTAGATCTTCGGATCGAACCACGTAAATCTGCTGTGTCGTTTCTCTTACAGTTTCATTTGGTTGTTTCGCTCAAGAACCCTAATCTTTTACCTCCGATCTGAGAGGTAGAAGGTTGAGATCGAATCTACAGTGGTATCAGAGCACAGATAGCACTCAAATCTGATCCTAGGGTTTACTGTTTTTCAAGATTCTTCTTGAAACGCTTAAATCTTGCTTCCGCTTGCGTAGATCTGGTACTTACTGTTCTTTTTTGTTCTCAGGTACCTCAAAAATGGACAGTGCATTTCGCATAAAACCCTTCGATGGCATCATTGATTTCGCCATGTGGCAAATCAAGATGAAGGTTGTACTAATCAAGGAGGGGTGCTGGAAGGCCGTAAAGGCAACCGCACCTGCGGCAACTCCGGCTCCGGGAGTCAAGATCGATGATCCCACAGAAAGCTCATCCTCTGATGTCCCAAAAGACGGGGATTCCAAACTCAAGGGGATTGATGGCGCTTCGACAGGAACACCAGTGATTGACCCGGAGCTCGATGAGAAGGCCCACGCCGAGATTATGTTACGGCTAACTGACGGCATAGCCCGTCAGGTGGTAAAATACTCTTCCGCTTCCTCTCTATGGCATGCTTTGGAGGAGCTTTTTCTATCTAAGTCCTTGCCCTCCAGAATCTCCTTGCTCTGTCGTTTGTTTACATTTAAAATGAACACTGCACTTACTTTGGATGATAATCTTGATAAATTTCTGAAAATGACTCAAGAACTTGAAAGATGTAAGGACAAGATCAAAGACTCTCATCAGGCAATCTTGCTTCTTAATTCTTTGCCTTCCCAATTTAACAACTTTAAAGATGTTATACAGTTCAGTCGAGATGACCTTACAAAAGATAAACTAATTGAATCTATCATTGAAAAAAATGAGATCATGAAAGTTTTTAAAGTGAAAGGTCTGAAATCTGATAAAGTTGACAAACCTGAGGTTCTGTTTTCTAAAGCTAATGAGAATAACCAAAAGGGACCAAAGGCAAAGAATAAGAAGAATAAGAATAATAAGTCCAAGCATGAGAAGTCCGAGAAATCTGATCCTAATGCTAAGTGCAATTACTGTGGCAATCTAGGACACTGGGTTAAGGAATGTAGAAAGAAAAAAAGAGATGAGGAACTTGCTAAAAAGAATAACACTGATCTGTCTGCTGCTGTGCTTGAAAGCATGAATGATTGTCCATCTGAGTTGTTCATGTGTGCTGATGTGTCTTTACAATTTGACCCTGATGTGTGGATACTTGATTCTGGTGCCACTATGCATGCTACCCCCAACCAATATTTGTTTAAGCATTTAAATAGATTTGATGGTGGTGATGTTATGCTTGGTGATCATACTACTCTACATGTTGCTGGTACTGGTGATGTTTCTATGTGCATGCATGATAATGTGGTTAGAACTTTCACCAATGTCAAATTTGTTCCCAGTCTTAGGAGAAATCTGATTTCAGAATCTTCCTTAGAAGAACTTGGATGTACCATAGCTTCATCCAATGGGATCAGGACAGTAACCTTTAACAACAAGGTTATCCTGAGAGCCCACAGGATAAAGAAACTTTACTAAATCCAATCTTCTAAAGTAGAACTAAATTCAGTTTCCTCCAAGGACATTATGTCCCTTGATGAGACTCTTGATTTGCATAACAAACTTGGTCACGTAGGAAACAAAGGCCTAATAAAATTGCATGAAACTGGGCTAATACCTAAGAAACCTATGAGTATTGATTTCTGTGAAAACTGTGTGCTAGGAAAAGCTTCTAAGCTTAGTTTTCCTACTTCATCTTATGCTGCTAAACTTCCTCTTGAATATGTACTAACAGTTTTTAATAGGTTGAATATGATCCAGATTAGGAGGGCAAATTGTTAAGTCTTCTTAATCTAAATCATATTTAATCTAGGAGTTTAGGATGGTAGATGGACTAATATCGGTTTTAAGGAGTAGGCAAATATAAACTAACAAGTATATATTATACACACATATTATATACATATACTATATGTTAGAAGTGTAGTATGATATACTATGCTCACATATATTATAAGTATATAATATAACTAGTATGATATGTACATATGTTGCTAAGCCTTTTATTCGTTGGGCCAATTTTAAAGCCCACCCGGATAAGGCCCATTGACCTACCTTCATGGAAGCCCGGATGCTTGTGACTCTTACAGCTTCTAGGTCATTCCTTCGAATGCAGCGTTTTGGTTAATGTGGCTCCACATATAAAGCTGAAGCGCCGCTAGGGTTTCACACACCCGAAGCTCAGTTCACCAAAGTAGAGAGAGAAAGAAGAGAGAGAGGCTCTGGAGATCTAGGGTTTCCTGGACGCTCCTCGGCGGCGATCGTAAAGGAAGACGGTGGTCTAGGGCGTATCTCCAAGCGAGACTCTAGATCCCGTTCACAGCAAGGAAGAACAAGGCGTCAGTCCCTCCATCGGCGAAGATCTTCTTCTCCGACGAACTCCTTCGCACAGATCTGACCTGTACTTCAGATATGGGGAGTGTTCTACCTATTCTTGCTTTTTACCTTCATTTTCTCTCATATCTTGTCTAGTATTTGCTTGCCTTGACTGATTTGGTCCAATCGGCAACCTTACTCTGTAATACTGTTCGTACTTAGTGGATTTGACTCGGTGCCTCCCTGCTGAGGCCCCGTGGAGTAGATCTTCGGATCGAACCACGTAAATCTGCTGTGTCGTTTCTCTTACAGTTTCATTTGGTTGTTTCACTCAAGAACCCTAATCTTTTACCTCCGATCTGAGAGGTAGAAGGTTGAGATCGAATCTACAAAAATCGATAAAGTATTTACTACAACATCATTCAACAGGAATTTGTGTAGTGATTAATGTCGGAATTTGAATATGTTATATCATTAACTCTTTTTTATAACTAACATATGTTAGTTGTTACTCGTATTAGTTATGAAAGTATGGTACGGATTTTTTTTTTAAAAAAAGTTATAAAAGCATGGTAAGATTTAAAAAACAAAGTTATGAAAGTATGATTTCAAGTTAGTTATTTAAGAATTTTTAGATAAGTTAAGAATTTAAAATATCGAACAAATCTACCGATTGAGAAGCTAAAAAAAATGACATATAAACAAACCTTCGTTTTCACGAAGAAACAAAAACAAGCAAAACACTAAAAATGGAAAAAACAAAGAAAAGCATAAGCATTTGATCAAACAAGCAGGCACTCTAATCTAATGAAGTTTGCTAGGTGGGAATTTCTGTAAACAGCAATTATAGCACTTGTGCACTTTTGCATACAGAAAACTGATGTTAGCAAATCCCAATTCATACAGCGTGAGCGTGATTGATGATGGAATTAGTAAGTACTTGTGGACTCTACAAAGCCAACGTTGAAAATTCAAGTCGATGGAAGGTAAGAAAAGAAAAGGTACTACATAAAGGAATACATGTATGTATGCTAGAGTTCTAGAAAAGGCCTTTTTTTTGCATTAAATATACTCAGCTGGAGAAATAAATCATCTCAAAAGTTTCCAGCTTCTAAGAATTTAATGGACTGCACATAACACACAGATGAATAAATATTGGCCACAGGAAAAAAAAAAGTACAAAAGAGGAAAGATCATTGAGGGTGGTGTTTGGTTCAAAGTATTGATTTGGAAGTTGGAACTCAAAAATCACAAACTCAACCAAGCATTCAAAATTAGGAACAGGAATTCTCATACCATCCAACCAAATCACAACAGTACAATTCCAGAAGCTATGTTCATGGATAAAACAAAAACTTATGTTGTTGATCACAAAGTCTGAAATCTCTACTAGCTGATCTTGACTGTTTTCAAAGAAGATGTAATTTAGTTTGTTTACCAAGATCCAAAACAAATGGCATATGCATTATATCTGCCATTTTACACATATAAATACACTTGAAAAAACACAAGTGAATAATACAGTGCAAGAAGAAAGAGCAGGCCAGAAAGCATACTAGTTTCCTTGCTGGAGAAGTGCAGAAGCTGGCCCCTCTAAGCTCATCCCTGATACAGATGATGGAATTGCAGTTAAGAGCGATGACCGGGACGAGGCTTCCGGCCCTGAGGCTGCAATTGTGGACATGTGAGCACTTATGCTGATGCCTACCCCTGCAGCTGCAGCTGCACCTGCTGGATCTTCTGCTGTCTTTGGTGGCGGTGGCTTTTCGATCCCGACAATCCCTTCTAGCATCTGAACCACTTTGCTCATCATGGGTCTGTGAGGAGGAGACTCCTGTATGCACCAAAAGCTAATCTGAATGGCCCTCCACACTTGATCACCGTCGAAATCATCATCCTTGATGAGCTTCTTATCCAAAATCCCCATCAGATTCCCCTTGTCAAACTCTTCATAGGCCCAAACGGAGAACTTCATCCCATTAGTCTCCTGTGAGACTTCAAAGTTCCTTCTTCCACTGATGATCTCTAGCAGCACCATCCCATAGCTGTAAACGTCGGATTTGGAGGTGATGGGTAGGTTGGAGAGCCACTCTGGGGCCAAGTACCCTCTTGTCCCTCTCACATTGTTCAGAGACCTGTGTCTATGGTCCCTCGGGTTCAGGAGCTTCGCAAGGCCAAAGTCTGATACCTTGGCATTGTAGTTTTCGTCTAAAAGAATGTTCTCGGGCTTTATGTCGCAGTGGACAATACAATCCCTGCACTCCTCATGGAGATATGTTATACCCCTTGCAGCCCCAAGGGCGATCCTGAACCGGCTCTCCCAGTTCAACACCTTGTCAGGTAATTCATCATGGGGCGCGAAAAGGCAGCGATCAAGCGAGCTATTTTTCATGAATTCATACACCAGAAGCCTGTGCCTGCCTTGGGAGCAAAACCCAACGAGTCTCACCAGGTTCAAATGGTGGGTGCTGCTTATGGTTGCGACCTCCATCCGGAACTGCTTTTCACCCTGCTCGATCCCCTCTAGGCTCTTCACAGCCACAACCATTTTGGTGACCAAAACCCCCTTGTAGACAGCTCCAAATCCACCTGCTCCGAGCTTGTCCCTGAACCTCTTAGTGGCCCTTTCGAGCTCCTTGTATGGAAACTGAACCGGTGCACCCGATGCATACTCAAGGAGAGAATACTGAGCCGAACGCCCTGCAAAGACAGGGCCGTCTCTGCAGTAACACACCCACAGAATGGCCAATACAAGGACTAGTAATAGGGCTATAGAAAGCAATGCAGAAAGAGAAACAGCCCATGAATGCAACTTCCAGAGACCAAAACTGCCTGATTTGAGCGATGCAGGAGGCGGGTTTGGCATTGCTGGGCCGCACACCTTCACAAAGGAAGTGCTGGGTATGGAAGGGGACTGATACCCACTAACAAAACTCGAAGTTTTGATGTAGCAGTGCCCTATATCACTAGCTGAGATGGTAGAAGCTGCACAAAGGCTACTTTCAAGACAGTTGAATCTACATGCTGAGATATCCAGAATGTACATATCAGTGGTAGTCTCCGGTGGGTATGTCAAGAACATTGCGTGATCCATCTCCAACAAGGTGGCATTTCCAGGACAAGCTTGAAGCTCTACTTTCCTCTTACATCCTAATCTCGAATCATTCGGATCAATCGGAACGAAATTCCGTGACGGGCACCCACAAATCGGACCCTTATCGGTGTAGCTGCAGATCCCCATGTTGCCACAGAAGCCATAAACCTGACACTGATCACTCACCCCGGTCCAGCGAACAACAGGAACATCATCAATGCCTGCGCTGAAGCTGTACATTCTCAGATTCCCATCGGCGTCCAATCTCAAAAACCTAAAGCTATCAAGCTCACCAAAATCACTACTGTAAGCCATGTTTAGAGGGCTGGAAAGGGCGGGATCGTTTAGGGCTAGGATCCCAGTTGTCTGAAATTGCAAAGTGGGAGTGCTCAAGTTGACAGAAACAGACGAATTCAGCCCTAAATTCCAGTAAACGATGTTGTTATTCCACATCAAATTCAAATTCCCATCGGGATTG
The DNA here is from genome assembly GCA_963922045.1 of Persicaria maculosa. Taxonomy (NCBI): domain Eukaryota; kingdom Viridiplantae; phylum Streptophyta; class Magnoliopsida; order Caryophyllales; family Polygonaceae; genus Persicaria; species Persicaria maculosa. The sequence continues at coordinate 751,393 of OY998271.1, read as the reverse complement.
AGCTTGAAAGAGTAGGAGCGAGATGAAAGAGACATGCCGACTGTCAAGTTCTGAGACGGAACCAGAGTGTCCACAGGGTGTTGGAATGAAGTCCACACAGACACCGAGCCCTTCTTCAGGATGAGGTTGCCTGATTCGTCGAGGGTTGCGCGGGAGGCGCCCCGGCCGGAGGTGTTGGAGCGCCATAGCACGGCGCCGGAGCCGTTGGCGAGGCGGAGGTCGCCGTCAGGGGAGAAGCTGAAAGAAGCTCCGGCGTCGGCGAGGGCAGTGTGGCCGCCGGCGATCCAGATGGGGATGTGTGCGGGGGAGGCGCTGTAGACGATGGCAAGGGAGTAAGCGGCGGAGGCGGGGATGAAACGGAGGGAGAAGGTGGCGTTCGGAGAGGACCATGTTAGGTTAGGGTTTGAAGCGTAGAGGGCGGAACCAGGCAAGATATCGGCGAAGGAAGGGCGGGAACAGAGGAGAGAGAGGAAGACGACCAGGGGAACGGCGAGATGATTAATTCTCAGCGGCGAGTTTATTGATGTACGTGGATGTTGATTCTTCTTCTTATTGTCGCCATTGCTGGGCTGCTGCTTTTGGTGCAGCTTCATCTCCTCCTCCTCCTTCTCCATTGTAGTTGCAGAGGTCGCTGAAACTAAGCTATTAAGAATTTAATGTGGCCAACGAAGCAGCGGTAGGCGAGAGAGGGTGGACACGTGGAGGGCTAGTATTGGGTATTGTTTTGACTGCCTCCCACACAAACTGCTAAATTTTGGACTTAATGCGATCACTAGTAAAAAGGCGGGAACCGTGATTGGTTAATTTACCCGCCATTACTGAATTCTGATTGATAGATAGAAGCTTCCAAAATTGTAAATTGTAACGAGAGCTCGTCTTCCAAAAATAATGAGGCCCTTGATTGTGGCTTTCTCATCTGCTTCGCGACAATAATTGACCACTTTTTTTTTACCTAATCTTGTTGACAAATTCCTCTATTGTGTTGTGTAGATAACCTCAAAACATAAACATATGTTAACGAACATTACATTCAATTCGTTTTCCATCCAACTATGAGAAAGGGTCAGGACTGGGTCCATTTACAACGACATTACATACCAACGGACAAAAAGTTGTTTTCCGAAATCGTTTCAACTCGCAACAATCACGTCCCATCAACCAAACAAGGTATCGAGGAATCGAACACTACTCCGTATAGAGAAATGTTTCAGAAGCTGAACCAAACAGGTGGAATCGATAAGACCTAGTTAAAAAAGGGGAAACAAGCTTTATTATAGCCTTATAAGGGTGCATACAAAAATACAGTCTCACCCGAAAAAATCCATGTATTGTATTTGTATAAAGAACAATCTCTCAACTCTTGACTGATTTCATATGGCATAAATAGAAATCACCCGAGACTACGGACAAATGCTCGGTACAATTTACAAAATTTATGTATAGGGCACGCTCAAACAACATGGGCGATGTTCAACCCTAACCTAACATAAAACTCTCCCTGGAAACTTCCTGAAAACAACGGAATTCAAGGGGAGTAATATAACACACATGAACTTTCTATTTACAGTATTATGTATGTATATATCTCATTCCCGGTATTAAAAATGAATAAATGGGACGTGAGAAAATGATGATAAAGGCCGAATAAGAGCTTATCTCAGGAAGCATGAGGAGCATTGTTTAACGACTCTTGCTTCTCGGGTTTGGGCTGCGAAGAAGGGTGATCACCTCCAATGCCACAGAGCTTGCAAGGATTCGAAGATCTTCGAGAACACCAGAGATCCGGGACCGTTAGGAAGTGGGTGTCCATGAACTTCCTGAACCGTTTCTTATACTCCTTGGGTGATATGATGGTGGGCAGAACGTTCCTTGGAACGACAAGAGATGATTTCACCCACGTTTCGAGTTGCTTGTCCCAGGTGTATTGACGAAGATAGTCTATTATCCCGCATACAAGTTCCTTACCCTCTGGATCAACCCCAACAAGCAAAGAGTAATCCATCACATTGATCCGCTACAAAGAGAGGAAGCACGTACGAGAATTCATCAAAACAATGTTTACACAGAGCCATTAAAGTGAAAATTCAAATTCAGATTTGGCATGTCAAAATTCCCTCCCCCACCAGAAATCAAATACCTTATCCGCTAAAACTACCTTACCTTACCAACAAATGAAACCCTTGGTACAAAACTGAGGGCTTGGATTTTCATCAAAAAGAATAGTAGGAAGAAAAACTTACGTTGAGAAAAGTAGTGTCGTTCCAAACAGCCCGTTGTAGAAGCCGTTTGGCCTTCTGCCCGACATATAGAGGGGATTGATTCATGTCATTAACAAAATTCTGATCCAACAGAACATCTCCTGAACTATCTGCATTTGCAGTGTACCTCGCATGCAACGCACCCTTTAGATCATATTGTCGAGAAATGTTTCTTCCAAAAGAGAGGTTCTCCATGACCATCAGATCATGTCTCATCTCCTTCCCAGTTTTCGGCTGTCTAATGGTGACCTGAAGGAGAAAAGTACAAGTTCAACTTTCAGTCTGGGGCAAACGCAGAAGAACAAACAAAAACAAAGTTAATCTTTCAGATGATGAGAACAGTAAAAAGACCTGATAAATTCCAAGAATCTTTGCAAGGCAAGTCTGGTTCCCGGAATCAAATGATTGGTTCATGTATTTAAAATAATCAGGAGCAAACTTCATGAAGGACTCCAACTCAGTTCTCTTGATCTCCTTGATAATAAGCCGGTCATCAAGGGTTTTGGCGAAGAAGGACTTGCTCTTCCCACCTTTGGCATCCCAGATCCTACAACGGCTTAGGGAAGCAATATAATCCAGCTCGGATGGGCAGCTTAGATTTCGAAGGGCACGGAACTCAGTTGCGTACAAACAAAACACTGAATACTTGGGTTTGCCCAGATACAGTTCCATGCCTAGAGGAACCTCCTGGTGTAAGTTGCCCAAAGATGACAAAGACGCCAACAGATTCAGACCATCAAAACTGGAAAAACGAGACTCGATCAAGGACATGGTCGGCCCAGGATGAATCGTGTCAGATTCTGAAGAGATGCTTGATGATGACCGAAGTGTGTTAGGCTCGGATGTGGCACGTAAAATGCTGACTGACTCATCAGTGCTTCTAGATGTTCCCTCATCTAATTGAGTTTCAGTGTCATGTTTGCTGAGACTTGCCGCCTGCTGAGGCGAATCATTCATAAATGCCAGAGCACAACCGATTATGCTTGAGATCTCGCCCTCGTAGTCAGAAATGATATAATCATCACTTATAGGGATTTGCATCCTTGAACCCTCTTCAAGAATGATCTCAGAGAGGGTACGTAAAGATTCAGGCGAATGAAGGGAATGCAATCTTAATGAATCGAGAAAGGTCGGCAACTGAGTCTTGTTACAAAGATCCTTCAGGCATTCCTCCTTGATTTCAGAAAATGGATTCCAGACCCGCTGTTTTATCAAGCTCACTAAGTTAATGGAAATCGATTGAATTCCAGGCTTGTCCAAGGAGCTCCTACCAGAATGTGAACTTTCTCCAAGTTCTTCAAGGACCACTGTCTTAGTCTGCGCTGACACATGGTCAACGATTGGAGCGTTTTCAGTATGACTACTTGCATTGCTGGAAAGAAGCTCCATGGGGGGCTCTGTGGGGTCTTTTGATTCTTGTGAAGATGAAGGGGCCAGAGTCTTAATGTTTGAACTTATATCATCATCACTCGTGATAGATCCAAACACTTCATTTTCCTCTGCTGAGGGTTCTCCTGTACCAGGTACATGGTCAATTTCACCTTCGACACCTGTACAATTCTCAGGAGCCTTATGGCCACTGTTTTCTAAAACGAGTTGAGACGCTCCAACATCTGGAGCAGGTGATGTCGCTTCAGATTCTTTAGTAGAGAATGGATCCACATTTGGCTTCTCTTCCACAGTTTTACTGATGGTAGCAGACAACGCGGGCGAAAGCAACAAGTGCAACCGTCGGTTCCAGATGCATGCTTCAAGAAACAGTTCCCACCTTAAGCGGTTCACACATAGAAGTTTGCGAACAGAATGCCCATTCTTGATGCAAGCGTTGTTGAGGTTCTCCTAGTATTATTTTTTAACAAGATATGGAAAGGTTATGGCAATTCAACTACAAGAATTAATCAGAAAAATGGAATGATTCATTGAACATGTGAATACTAGGGTCATTAGACAGAAACGATATGGAAATGTTATAATGTTATAGCAATTCAACTACAAGAATTAATCAGAAAAACGGAACAATTCACTGAACATGTGATTACTAGGGTCATTAGACAAAAAAGATGTGGAAATGCTATAGCAATTCAACTACAAGAATTAATCAGAAAAATGGAACGATTCACTGAACATGTGAGTACTTGGATCTCACCTCTTGCAACTCTTAATGGAGGATGATACACATACACTAGGTGTATGTTTCAATTTATACGCTACCAATCAAAATTTGCCATGTGTGGTTAAAAAGAAAGTTAAGAAAAAAAGAAGCAAAAAGTTCTAGTTACTATAACTGTAAAAGAATTAGAAACCGTCACTTTTTTTTGTCAAAATTTGAATTCTTATAATAAAAAATCCATTTGAATTATTATTTTGATAAGCATATTAGTGAATGAAATTTATTTTATTTTAATATGAGATTCAACAAGTAGTTACTTTCATTTACTATTAATTTTAAATCATTAATATTTTATAAATGTAAATAAGTGTGAATAATTTATAATTAAGAATTCAAGTAATATAATAATACATAGGGTATGTATGAATACAGTGTTGAAAAAATAGATATAAATGAATACAGCTAAGCTTGAAAATTTTGGTTCAAATTAATTCCAAGTTTTGTATTTATTTATGCACTCGTATCTATATTTTTCACACAAAGTATTCATAACATAACATGTTTATTATATATTCTAACGACTCTTAATTATAAAATATTGATAATTTTATTTACATGTGTAAAATATTAGTGATATAAATTTTAAATGTAATTAAATGTTATTCCTAATACTATATTGGAAACAAATGAAAAATATTTTACTAATATAGTTACCAAAATTAAATAATTTTAAATGGGTTTATTTTACTAATATATTTACCAAAATTTGAAATTTTGTTAACGTTACAAATTTTCCTTAATTTGACTAAAAAGTAGTTATGACTTCTTAATTATTACTACCTCCGATCCAAAATAAGTGTCGTTTTAACTCTTGACACAATTTTTAAGTAAACTATTAATTATCATTAGTTTTATACATTTTTTCTAAATCTTATCATTTATTAAATGCTTACCAACTTTTTCAACCAATAAGTGGAGAGTTTGAAAGAAAAAGTAGTCAACAAATACAATTTTCAATAACAATTTTCATTAATCAATCTATTAAATTGCCTAGAAAACATAAAACGACACTTATTTTGGATCAAATTCAAAAGTCTAAAACGACACTTATTTTGGATCGGAGGGAGTATTTTTTAGAAAAATTATCTAACTTACACATGGCGAATATTGATTGGAGGTGTAGAAATCTACACATACAGTAGGTGTATGTGTAGATTTTTCCACTCTTAACATATATCAAAGGGAAGATTTAAAAAAGACTAACCTCGAATTCAATCTTCTCTGCTGCCAATATCTTCTCAATGTCAATGAACTCTTTGATTGAGTCATTAATGTTCAATGTCAAACCAGAAAATCGAGTTTCAATTTTCTTCAAATATCCGGAAACTTCCTTGAAAAACAGCATTGCTCTAGTGTAGACCTTCAGAAACAGGTAAGAAAAGAACACAGTTCATATTGAAAGACAACATTGTTTATAAAGTAACAAAAAGAATATGATAAGAAAGGCATACATCTTTAGTTTCCTCTTGCAGCCACACTCCTTTAATTGGACTGTTGAATTCTAGCTTTTGAGGTGGCAAAGAAACTGTATACTTGGCAACAGGGGAGTACCTGAACATCGCAACCATGCTGCCTAACCTGCATTTCATGTGCATATTAAGCAGCATTAGTACAATCACTACAAGAGAAAATTATATTGTAAATAGGAAAAATTGATCTTCCTTTAGAAAAATGAAAGAATGAAAGACGAAATTCAAAAAATTGGTAACAAGTGGAAGAGGGAAAACCTCCATACCCAAAAAAGTACAGGAAATCTCTGTGGAGTGAATGCCCACAGTTCGACAATCTGTTAAATGAAGAATGGTTTGAAAAGCTGAGCTCCAAGAACTTCCCAAATGACAATCCACGAGCAGCACTAGATATTAAAACTCGTTTTGTGGTGTTCTTATTTCCCTCCTTCTCAGGCTTACATTTACCGCAGCGACTCCACATCCAAAGCTTCCCTTCAGAATCTTTAGGTAAAGTTGAACAAGGAATGCGCTTAACCTTTATTGTGAGCTGCTTGTTGTGATGTGCATAGTAGTAAAAATGAGATTCAGGTAAGCCATCACATGCCTTGCAATGAACATTCTGCATGAAAAATATTCAGGTGATCACTAATGCCCTTTTCTTCATATTTATGTTTACTCACCCAAGAAAATACAAAGCCAATGAAAACATATATGAGATGAAAGTTACAAGAAAATAAACCTCATTAAGCACATTATCGCGCAAGAACTTGCCGAGAGGAACATCAAAATTCCTGTAGAACTTAATATGAGAAAAATGGCTTTGCTCACAAACAGTCCCATTCGTTGCATTTCGACTAGACATCAAGACTAAAATGCTCTCTGAATCCAACACGGAACTAATGGCATCCTTTCTTCCATTGCAGTCATCACTATCACTACCATTTTTGGGGGAATCTGAGATGGATTCAGTGCTAGAGGACAAGGATTGGGAGTTATTATTAGTAGTATCAATTAATTTATCATCATGTAAATGACCATTTGAATCTGCACCAGAATGCCCAGTTGCCTCAGTAGCAGGAAGAGCTGAAACTGAATTTTCTGTCAAAGCATCTGAATCTGTCTCTGATAGGGGAAGGAATGGTTGCATGTACCGATCAGCAGGAGAAACAAGGGTGCCCATTACATTCTGAACAGCCGCTTTGTACTCAGATTGTGAATTCAACTTGTTAGGCTCTTCGTTATCCATTGTATTTGACAAAGTAGATTCATGAGAATAATCCTTCTTGTGATCAGAGTTTGAACAATTATTCCCAGGAGACGAGCTCTGATCTATGGGCGAGCCAGTGGATTTAACACCAGGTTCTTCATGATAGCCGTTGGACAGAGGAAGACTAGTCCTGTGTGCCGAAGCAGCCGCAATCTCCTCATTATGACAACCATCTGAAGTACTATCAGAGTGTTCATTTGCTCTTTTGATAGCCCCTCCATCGGAGACAATGGTAGAGAACATCATCTCCTGATCCATTAGGAAGGATGTTTCCAGGATAAAATGGTATGCCATTACAACAGCACACTGTAAAACACACTTGATCTTCTTCAACTCCTGGCTGTGAGATCCCTTCAGCAAAATCTGCAAATCGAAATAAGAGCATCTAATTACAAACTGAATCCACTTACTAGAAGTTAACATTAAATTAAAGAGAGAACCGGAGAGGGAAAAATATTACAACGAAGAAAGCACAGATACATAACCAAAATGGTATACAAAAAATTATTACTATAGTAAATCGGGCCTTGAAATGAAGAAAAATGATAGAAAAGAATATGTGGTGCCGTCAAACACAGAATGTTAGCTTTTATTTTTAATCCCTATCCTCCCCACGCCCTAGTTATCCTGCTTCAGGAAACAGTCAAAGAAGACTGACTAAGATTGTGATCTTAGTTGAAAACATGATAACTACCTTATGTGCACAAATAACTACTTTTCCAGCACAAGTATGTAATAAATAATCAGCCCATCGCACCAAACAAACCCTCTTGTACAACAAAAAGGCACAGAAAGTGAGAAGGCAACATACCAGATGGGATGATTGTGTATCAATCCATGACCATTCACCAAAAGACATAACTAATCGTAGAAACTATATAGCAGTCTCAGTCTTTTAAGCACAATCCGTGCAGACAGAGAGGGATATTAACTAGTCAAACATTGGAGATGGCAAGATTTAGTTGCAATTTGCTTATTGACATTGTCAAAATGAAGAACACTTTCCTCTCCTGAGATCATTTTAAAAAAAAAATTACAAAAGGTGTACTGACCGTGCAGCCCAAACGCGTAGGGCTTCCCTCCAAAAACATTAGGGTCTTATGAGGCTTCTTCCCACCTTCTCCGGGATGAGCATGCTCCTCGACGAACTTTTCAAAATGCAGTGATTCACACTGTTTAAGATTTTGACTCGGCATGATATCAGATGACCAAATAGGTGAACCCGTACAGCGAGCAATTCTTTCCAAGCGATGAAGCTTCATATCAACAACTAGTGTCACTCCCATTTTAAGACTAGCCTCCAACACATCACGGGGAGCTGATTTCTCCATGAGAACAACATTCGGGCGGCATGCTTCCAGTTGATCCAGAAGGGATCGTATGTCTTCAGGGATATTATCCTTGTTTTGCATATTATCCTTTATCATATTCGTCATAAGATTACTAGAATCAGGAAACTTCCATTACTATAATAGTCAAAATGAGCAATTGCAATTAACTTACTTGCACTATCATAGAGTTGAATGATGACAAGCCACTAGAATGACCTAGCATTCCCTGAATAAGCATTAGCTTGGGCTTGGTATGCTTTGTTGGCATGTGTTTGTGAGCAGCATGCTTCTTGAAGACCAATCCTTTAACTAGTTGACTGCAAAATCAAATATTAATCAAGTCAAGTTTATTCACTCTCACTAGAGTTGTCTGATATTAGCTGTTTTCAATTTTATCATGTCGAGTAAAAAATAACCTAACATATTGGACCTATTGGTGTTTGGGAATAAGCTTCTTTATCCAACAACTTTAGATTTTTTAACAAGTAATCCAGAAACAGAAGAGATTATGGGTAAAGACACCTTTCACCGCGAGATCCAGTTGCAATGCATTTGATCTTCACATAGCCAGCTGGATCCATTGGTTTTCCCTCGGTAGCATCAGGCTTAACAAATAAAGCAGCTTCCCACGCCAAAGAGGAAACAATATCCACCCAATTCTCAGATTCTTTTCCCAAATCAACAATACCAACTGTCTTGAGCAACTGGCTCACGAGGGTTCTGAACTTCCCAGTCATCACCTCTTCCATTGCCTTGTCTTTTTCCTCTTTGATCCGGCTGATATCCTCCTCAAAGCTACTCAGCGAACTTGGTTTACCCCATTTTACACCATCCGCAAATCCTTCATCTTCGTCATCATCATCAAAATTTGCCAAGCTGTCTTCAATTTCAGCAGATGGAGGAATCCAAATGTCATTGTCTATTGGATCATCAAGCGTGCATTGCTCTCCTGTCTCTTCTTCGGAAAATCCATCACTACTATACTCAGGGTTTCCATTTACCTCAGAGCTTGATTTCTTGAGGTGCCCGTTCTGTGGATGTCTAAGATCATCTTGACCGCTATTTGACTGATAATCAAATTTTTTATCCCTAAAAAAAAAGACAATAACACAGAAAATGAATAACACGAGCAAAGATCTCTAGGTTTAGGTAGCTTTTCGCTTATTGAATAAGGTTATCTGAACAAACCTTCCATCCAAGTTAACATCCACAGGAAAATCACCTGAAAAAGCAGGAAACAACAAATATGTCACCAAAAGAATGAACTTATCATGAGTATAGAGCAAAATATTGAGAAAATTAAATTGAAATAGGTCATAAAAGAAGATCAAATAGATGGATGCTTACTGCAAGAAGAACCAAAACTCTCACTGACTGTCAATGGCGGAGTTGGAATGCTACCCACAGGGGACACCAACATACTTGAAACATCTTGGCTTCCTTCTTCTGTTTTGACTTCTAGAGGTTTCTGCGACTCGTTGAGCTGTACTCCACTAGCTTCAGCAGGATTACACTCTCCGTGATTCATCTGATCATTTGCGTTGGTGCAACGATGGCACATTTATGCATCGGGAATCCTGATAAATCCAATGACAACCGACAGGCCGACTCCATTAAGCCACAACAACTTCGTTGAACAATCAATACAAACATAAGACATATCTAGCAAGCAACCTAATCAATTCCGCAAACAAATTAACCTGGAGATGGAAACTAAATCCTAGAAATCTCAAAAGATAAAAATAATCTAGAAATAGCTCTGCTCAATTGGTAATTCAATCATACTTTTGATCTAACCATACTTAAAAACATTTGGGAAAACTGGTCAAACCAAACCATACACAGTTACATATCATTCTAGAAGCAAACAAATTGGTCTTCAAATCATGATCCATTCAAAATTACAACACGACGTGCTGATGAAGAAGGCAGGCGTAGACAAGGAACAGCGACATAAAAATGATAAAATAAAATAAAATAATCTAAAAACAGAAGAAAACCAGAAAAATTCAAATAGATACACAAATACCGATTCAAAAAATGAACCAGAAGGAATCAAAAGGGGTTGATCTGCGCACAATCGTTAGCCGCTCAACAACCTGAATCGAGATTCGTTTAGGAAATTTCAAATCAGACAAACCAAGAACTACCACAAGTTTCAGAAGGTAAAAGTAAAGAAATCAAAAGGCTAGTAGATTCGGTCAAGAGCCTTAAATCGGTCGATCGGTTATCTCAAAGCAGATTCATAAGTACAATTTGCGTGATTATAAGACAAACCTAAACCTAGGGTAGAGCAGAGAAAGAACAAGCTAGATCAGATCAACATTCAAACGCACAAGAAACACGATTCAACTTACCGTAGGTGTTTAGGCAAACCGAACAGGAATTGATTGAGATAGAGATTTCACCGAGTGTGCAAAACTAGGTGGCAACAAAAACCCTAAATAAAAAGGGTATTGTGAAGTGGTAAAAGCCTCGATTCGCAGTTAGAAGAAGAGAAGTGAGATGAGGGACTGGAAAACCGCAGGAGAAAGCAAAACGGAGGAGAAATTTGAAGGGTGTGGAAACGGGGAGAAGAAGAAAGAGAAACAAGAAAAAGTGGTTCGTCGTGGGAGAGGAGAGGGGAGGGAGAGAGAGAGAGACGGTAGAACGAAGAATGCGTCTTTTGGGTTGGGTGGGAAATGGGAATGGGATGTGAGTGGGTGGGTCCCATTGGGCTTGGCTGAGGAAGGAAGTTGGGCCCCGCCGCCGTGTCTTCTGGTCGTCGCGCGTACGTGAGTTGGAAGTCACCGATTATATATTTTCAAACTTTTTGAAAAATTCTTTACGTAAGGTTAAAAGACGGTTTCACCCTTGGGTATGTTGCTCCCTTTCCGTTGTTCATGTTGTTTCCACGTTGAAAGTTGAAACAGTAATTCTGGGGAGAGACAAGGGCATTTTAGGGCGTACATGGTTACAAAATACTTCGTATTTTGGTGGATTTGTTGATGAAGGAATAGGATGTTCACTTTGGAGTAGATACTAAGGAGACATAGACATTCCAAATGGTGTTGTAGATGATAAATTTACGGGAAAGCTAAATACACCATTAATTTTTACTAAATACATCGCTTATCTCTACAACTCCTTGTGGATGCAGGTCCGCTATCGATTGCGGACTACTTTGAAGGTCGTGTCAAACACCCCTTTAGGAATTTCAAAAATCTGAAGGAAAAAAAAAATTTAAATATAGTTACGGAGTCCCGTATCTATAAGTAAAATTACTAGAAAAGCGCTTGATAGCTACGAAGATTTAGACACGAACTGATTCGAGGGTAAATTTGAGGCTAATGCCCTCGCATACGCCCTCGAATTATTAGAGCATCTTTCCCCGTAAGCCATAATGGCTAGGGAAAATAGCCTACCAAAAGAGAATATTCTATAGAATATTCTCTTTTGGCATATTATACGATTTTTACTGTTCCCACCATATGCCAATTTTGGCAGGCTGAATTTTTTATAAATACTAATATAATTTAGAACTTTCACATCTCATTTCCGTCATTTGATTCTATCTTTATCCTTTCGATCCGAGTCAACAATGAATTCTTCTCAAATATCATCATCATCTCCCTCTTCAAATGAAACTATTGAAAATTATGACTATGGTAACTTTCGAACGAGCAATGAAAACTATATACATGAAGATGATCAAAGTGGTGGCTTCGGAACAAGAAATGGTTATGAAGAGAGTAATACGGATCTACCAGAACATTAGATGTGATCATGATGCAATAGTTGGTAGTTTCATTTTGTACTTGTTTTTTTCTTTAGTACTTTAAGCAACTTCATATTTATTTTTTTATTATAATTTTGATGAATCTATACTAAAAAAATATTAATGTTATTTCTAAAAATATTATTTATGCAATGATAATTCAAATATGTCAAATATTATAGTCATATTGAAGAACTCTTGAATATCTTTACAATAGACAAACTTTTATTTTTAATTATAAACTATAACTATAAAATATATAGGTTTATAATTATATTATTTATAGATTTACATAATTATTAAACACTTAAAAATAAATTAATAAACAAATAAATAGCATTTGGTCTTCCAAAAGAGGAAGCCAAATTTGGCATTTCTTGGGTTTTGGCCTAGGGTGGAAGCAAAATTAGGCCAAACCCCATTTTTAGGCTTACCATGGGAGATGACCTTATTTTGAGTCTAAATGCCCTTGAACAAAATTTGAGGCTATTGTTTAAGGCTAAAATACCCTGAAAATATAAATTGAGCGTAAAATCGAGGGTATAATACCCTGTAAATTACATTTCGAAGCCAAAAATCAAGGTTAAATTAGGGTCGATATTATACATTTTCATATTCAAAGTCATATTCGAGGCTAAACTGCCTTCAAAAATAATTCGAGGGCAATTTCAATGCTAATATACCCTAGAAATGCACTTTCGAGTGTAAAAAATATTTGAGGGCAATTTCAATGATAGAATGTTAATTATTGTGTTATAGACTATTGAATTTATTGTGATATTATTAAGTATTATATGTTGATCATTTCAATCTTAACTTCGTGGGTAAAATTGTATAAATATTTTGAGTATTAGGTCACATAAATGAAATATTAGGCATGATGAATTTCGAGGTTATTAAATTTACCCTTGAATTTAGCTACAAAGTCATCAATAAACTACTCAGAGGCTAATTTGATTAGGCTCGAAATAATTTGATGGTACTTTTGATGCTGTCTTACTCTTGAATTTACCTATGAACTATTTTGAAAGTCAAATATTGATCCTATCTAGCCTCGAAAAATCTACCTTGAGCATCACCTCAAAAAATATTCGAGGGCACGTTTGAGGCTAAAGCTTCGAATTTAGCCTCAAATTTGTCGAGGCAAATATCCTCGATGTCGCCCTCATAATATTTTTCGTTGCCACATTTCGAGGGTATTTTCGATGCCACATTTCGAGGCCAAGTTCGAGGGTATTTTCGAAGCTAAATTGGAGACAAATTTTCTTGCTAACTCTGCACAAGGTTGTGGACCTTTTTTTTTTTTTTTTTTAAATCTCCCATACAGTCCGTCATCTGATGTGGACTACTTTTCCAAAGAAGGTTGTTTGGCACATCGCCAAACCAAGTCCGCAACTTGATGCGGGCCACCTTTCCCCAATTACACTGTTTGGCACAGCAGCCAAAGCGCTCCGCAACCTCTTGCGGACTCAGGTCCGCAACAAGTAGCGCCGATTAGCAGTGTATCTAGTAAAAATTACCGGTGTATTTATCAACCCCTAAATTTAAGGGATATTTTGCTTGTTAATTATGAGTTTTGGCTTTTTTTCAAATGTTGTCCAAAATTTTAAAAAAATTTGCATGGTAATCACAAAATTTCAACCAATTTTATATTGTAGTAAAGAGATTTGGACAAATTTTTTTATGTTAACCAAATTGATAAAAAAAATATTTTTTAAAATTTAATTAAAATCACAAGATAATCATAAAAATATATTTTTTTCACATAACCACCTAATTTTGCTTTATTTTTTTATTTTTTACAAGTAAATTGTTAACCACAACCATTTAAATGGTTTATAGTGTTACACGTTAGTTGCATGATAAATGAGTAAATTATACAAAACAACAAAAAATAATGGTAGTGTTAAAAAAACTTTAAAATTTGGAAAAAGTATACATAATTACCAATTTAGGTCGTTGTTTTCAAAAAGTCATTAATAATATTTCTAATATTTTAAAAAGATTTAGTAATCAATCAATATATATACTGAAACAGAGACCTGAAAATCCTATGTGGCGGGCTCTGGTCGAATTCGCTTACGTGTCGTACTTTGGTGTAATCTGACCAAGTTTTTTTGACACGTCGATTAATATGAATATGTAATAAATTTAAATCATGTCATACAATGACCTAATCTATTTATCTATGTGTCATCCTATGTTTTCATCTTAATTGATGACTAATTAATTTTTATCACTTGAGTTGTTAGACTTATCTTTTGACTACAAATACTAAAGTCAATTTTAATAAATTAATTAATTTTTAATACGAATATTTAACTTCATATCTTAATTAGTTGCAAAACTTATCATTTAATAAAGAGTATTTTACATCGAGTTACTTTGCAAATCTTAGCATAATAATAATAATATAATAACATTAACCTGTGGATTGAATTTTACATGAAGAATATATAATAACAATCTTATCAATATAATAAAAATATTAACCAATATCTACGTTGATATTTTGGGATCTAATAAAAAAAGTGCATTTTTTTAATAAGAGATCAAATATAATATATTAAAAAACCCTCATGTTTATATTAAAAAATAACACAATTGAAGATATAGAAATTTATTCACCAAAGGAAACATGGGTGAAGAAATTATATTTTCCTTATTAATTTGTTTAGATCAATAAAAATTATTTTATATAAATAAAAGTTATAAAAAAAATACCGCGTACACTAGTAGATATATAATACAAAGTTTATTTTAACCATAATATTTTAGGATGTTTTAGAGCAAATATGAATGAATGGTAATTTAAAATATGTACTTAATTTATGGATTTGAAAATAAGGTGATTTTTTCTACTTTCATAATTTATATTGTAAAAAAATACTTTTCTAATATGGATTATTTTACATAATTTGTAGACTTGTTTATGTAGTTCATTTAACAATTTTAACCATTGAAAGGGTCATGTTGATCCTATAAAATCTAAAATCCAAATTTGGATGGTTTCACATAAATTTTTTTAAAATTAGGTGATTCTTTTTATAATTTACTTAATTCACATCATTTTCAAAATTGTCAATCAAATCGGATGGTTTCACATCATTTTCAAAAAGTTTGGACATCATGTGAAAAAAGTCAAATCTCATGGCTACCGGGCGAAATTTACTTACATTTAATAATTATTCATTACAATCAAACTAACGTTCAGGGAATGGGATCCCATTAAAATGGCAGGATTGCACATAACGGATCAGATCGAATGACCTGCATAACATGTAATTAGCTTGGGCTTATTATGCGTCTGTTGGCATGTGTTTTTCATCACTGAGGAGCCTACGTAGTACGTACCATAAACTCAAGTCCCACCTTGCGGGTTTGCAACCATGGATTTTCGGGGAGAGGTGATCAACATCCTCTTAAAAAACCCACATCGAATATAATAAGGATTTTTGGGGTGATTTATAAGTGATTCAAGCCCTACCTATGTCACAAGATCTTACATTGGAATCCATGTCACAACCTCTTAAAAACACATAGTCAATTGTTCGGAGTGATTTATAATAAGGATGTTCGGATTTATAATAAGGATGTTCGGAGTGATTTATATGTTGTTCAATTGTTTTTTTTTTTGAAAAAGAAAATTTTTTTGTAGCTTTATATAAATAATTCTAGATTTTGTAAGCATATATAATGTTTTACGGAGTACTAGAATTAGTTGTTTGTGGATTTATTAAAAATAATTAGGTAATATTAAAGTCATAAGATGTGAATATTGTGAGACTTTATAATAATATGTATTGATATGATTAATTAGAATTTGTAACATGAATAAAAAGAATTTAAAAATGCGTAATTGTTATAGAAACAGATGAAAATAGGTGTTTATTGACTTTGTTAAATTATACATGTTATATATAATGTGGTGAAACAAAAATTTTACTTTGGTTTGGGAAATGTGTTGAATACCTACGGACTGTATATGTGATGTGTTAAACAGCAGGGATATATATATATATATATTATATTATTATGATAGATTACATTATTATGTAATATATATTACGGAGTATTATGTAATATTTTAACCAACAAATATTATTATATTATATAATAATATAGGGACTTCCCAAATCCATTGATTTGAGAAAGTTTGGAAAAGTATATCAGTTAAACAACAAGGAAATCACCATATTTGCTTTACTTTCCCTGTCACCGGCATGGTAGAGGCAGTTGGTTATGATATAGTACACAAGATGATCAACTTTTTCAGTAAGCAACTTGTGGATTGCAACTGCGATTTGGGAAAGGGAAAATTTACTCGCTTTTTAAACTCAGTCCTAAAACACGACTTAGATACGGAAGAAAGTTATCCTTACACTGGGTAAAGGGACAATGTCAAAGTGCAATGGTTGGAAAGATTGCGGGTTTCTATCGCATTCCAATTGAGGATGAGGCATCCATAATGGAGTATATAGCTAACACAAAATTTGCAGTGGCGGTCAGATTCTGCGCACATGCACGGGTCTTGTAGCGTTACGACAAGGTAAAATATTATTATTGTTCCGATCCATCTTCTCTCATCATGCATATATATTAATATGGTAGCTTGATTGATTCAATTTTTAGGGTATATACCATGACATGTGCCTATCTGACAACCTTATAAACCACATCATGCTCATTGTGGGTTATGGAGAGGATGAGAATCACACGCCTTATTGAACTGTAAGGAATAGCCGGGGAGTTGATGATTGAGGGATCAAATGATGCATTCATATTCTCCGGAGTAAAAATGTTGGTAAGATTGCACATAGAGTCTATGTTGCATACTAAGATAGATGACAAGCCACTAGGTTGCCTTGTAATGAGCATTCTGCATACTGCCTATTTCTCTTATTCCAAATGGTGTTGTAGATGATAAATTTACGGAAAGCTAAATATACCGTTAATTTTTACTAGATACACTGCTTATCTCTGCAACTCCTTGAAGAAATAGGTCCACTATCGGGTGCGGACTACTTTGAAGGTCGTGTCAAACACGCCATTTGGGAATTTCAAAAGTCTGAAGGAAAAAAAAAATTTAAATGTAGTTACGGAGTCCCATATCTATATGTAAAATTACTAGAAAAGCGCTCGATAGCTACGAAGATTTAGACACGAACTGATTCGAGGGTAAATTTGAGGCTAATGCCCTCGCATACGTCCTCGAATTATTAGAGCATCTTCCCCCGTAACATCTTCCCTCGTAATCCATAATGGCTAGGGGAAATAGCTTACCAAAAGAGAATATTCTATAAATACTAATATAATTTAGAACTTTCACATCTCATTTCCGTCATTTGATTCTATCTTTATCATTTCGATCTAAATCAACAATGAATTCTTCTCAAATATCATCATCATCACACTCTTCAAATGAAACTATTGAAAAATTATGACTATGATAACTTTCGAACGAGCAATGAAAACTATATACATGAAGATGATCAAATAAACAAATATTAGTGTCATTTTCTAAAAATTATTATTTATGCAATGATAATTCAAATATGTCAAATATTATAATCATATTGAAGAACTCTTGAATATCTTTTTAATAGAACAACTTTTATTTTTAATTAAAAACCATAATTATAAAATATATATAGGTTTATAATTGTATTATTTATAGATTTACATAAATATTAGAGCATCTTCCCCCGTAATTCATAATGGCTAGGGGAAATAGCCTACCAACAAAGAATATTCTATATAATATTCTCTTTTGGCCTATTATACGGTTTTATTGTTCCCACCGTAGGCTAATTTTGACAGGCTAAATTTCCTATAAATACTAGTATAATTTATAACTTTCACATCTCATTTCCGTCATCTGATTCTATCTTTATCCTTTCGATTTGAATCAACAATGAATTTTTCTCAAATATCATCATCATCTCACTCTTCAAATGAAACTATTGAAAATTATGACTATGATAACTTTCGAACGAGCAAAGGAAACTATATACATAAAGATGATCAAAGTGGTGGCTTCGGAACAAGAAATGGTTATGAAGAGAGTAATGCGGATCTACCAGAATATTAGATGTGATCATGATTCAATAGTTGGTATGTAACGGCCTAAATATAAATATGCGGGTTACGTTTCAAAGGATTGGATACCTTCGTTCGGATCTTGCAATTCGAGTACGGGTTGAGTTTCAAAACAAAGTGTGAGTGCTAAAAGAAGGGATTTTATACCCTAACTTCGCGAGAGGTCCATTGGGGACCATAACCTGTCATACTTGACTAAGTCGCTCAAAACCATTTATAGTTCAAAACATAAAGAGAGGAAATCGATGATACAACTTGCCTCGGCGGATCCGGGTCAAAACCAATATAAACGAGTATAAAACCTCCAAAGTGTCGAGTCTGGTGGTAAGTCAGTCTCTCGGTTAGCTGAATG
The DNA here is from genome assembly GCA_963922045.1 of Persicaria maculosa. Taxonomy (NCBI): domain Eukaryota; kingdom Viridiplantae; phylum Streptophyta; class Magnoliopsida; order Caryophyllales; family Polygonaceae; genus Persicaria; species Persicaria maculosa. Next base: position 732,708 of record OY998271.1, on the reverse strand, counting down.
TCCCAAATGAAACCCTCGTCATGGAAGCACAGAACAAGCAAGGATCAATTACCTCAAACTATACCACGAGTCAAGGTCGAGCCACTTATGCGGGCCCTGAAGACCTTGCTGAGGACATATAATATGCTCTAATGCAGTGCGGAGATATTAAACACACAAGCATGCTAACAGTTTATATATATGCTGAAAGCGATTAAATGGGATCCCGCACAGAATGCCAAGTGGCATGTCCCTATCCTACTCCCGCACCCATGCTCGTTAGTGAAGGAACCGGTCGCGTTCAATGTTATATAACAACATCTCATCATGTCATATATCATGTCTCATGTCTCATTTCATATATCATTATTTTCTTTCTTTCTTTCTCATGGTATGATATCAGACTCGATTAGGAACAAACCCGATGAGACTGGGTCGTCCTATGACCCTAGAAAATGACTCTAGGACTCACAATTTAACGGTCGTTCTACCATACACAAAGAGAATACGGATGCTCGATCAGTTGTGCAACCCAAGCATGCTACTACATGAATATGCAGGATGCAACACCTACACACTATATGACACATCAGGCATGAGGTTCTAACTTGAGTAAGCCCCGGAGGACTTACCTGGAGCCGCGCAGAATCCAAACAATCACAGCGATAGCAAGAAATCCAATCAGGTCATGATTTACCTAACAAGTAATACATAACATGTATAAGTCTATTGCACAGAACGGGACCCATTGACCACTACACATAATCTAACCATAAAATTCTCGATCATAACATCATCATCATTATTTACCAATCATTTCACTTATCTCAATCATTTTATATAATCTCATTCCAGTCTCATTCTTATCGAATTTCATAACTCATCCTCATATCGTCTCATAATGCCAACATCTCGAATCATGCTCTCAATTCATATTTATACATATCTTAACTCATATAAATTCTCAAGCAAAGTTCATCAATAATTTCACAAATCAAACTCCAAGTAAGTCGGTTCAAAAGTTTCCAAAAGCCTTTTGTTTGCAACCCGAAGCCAAGTCGTTAATTAAGTAATTTACCCTAAAATCATACTTATCCAAATTCCGATATTGAACAATTAAACCTTTAAACCACTTCTCAAAATCATATTTTTGAATTAATCCGGCACAAGTTAGCTCTATTTTAAAACCTTACTAATCCTATAATATAACATAAGTAAACAATCCCGACCTTTTTATTTCAGAACCGCTTATTCTAATAAATTCCGACACTTCCAACTTATATATTTTAATTTCTCTAACCATTTAATATATCAACAAAAAAACAAATCAAATAAATAAATAATAAATAAATACTTAATTAATTAAAACAACTCTTCAAAACCAGACCCAAACCAATTGAACCGAACTGACCCCTTTTTATTCCCAAAACCGAACCGGACCCAATTTCTTTTCTGAAACCCAACCCAAAAAATAAACCCAACCCATTTGTTTTCTTCTGAATTTAAATAGGCCCAAGACTCATTGTCCAGCCCAATAGCCCAACTCTTACCCACCCTCTCAGGCCCAAACTAAACAAAAACAAAATAATAATAATAAAAAAAAGAAAATATAGCCAAGCGGACTCCACCACCTGACCCTCTTCTCCCAGATCCGATTTTTTTTAAAAAAAATAAAAAGTAAAAGAGCGGGACCCACATCTTCATCCCTTTCCTCTGGTTTCCCCTCAGCTGCACTGCAGCCCACGTCCGACCTTGCTTGCTCGCGGCTCCGCTCCCAGATCCGCTCCGACCTTGCCTCGCCCTCCACCTCGTCTCTCCTGCTTCCTCTCGCTCTCGCTGCTTGCTTCCTCGCGCTCCCCTCGCTGCTCGCATCCACTGACTCGCCCCCTCTCGACCCTCACCCAAACTCCGACCCTCACGCTCTCACTCTCCGGCGCCCCACTCACTCCATCCGACCGGATTAAACAAAAAAGGGACGAAAGAAATACCGAATCGAAAAAGAGAGTTGAAGAGGGGCTAGAGATGCTCACCGAGGTTTGAAGCTCTCGCCGGAAAAAGGACCGATGGGCTTCGTCGACGAGGTAATCAAGCAGCTCAGCCTAGGAAGGGATTAAGGGGGGTTAAAGGTCGACCTTTACTGAAGCTTATGGTTGGGAAACGAAGGACAAGTTAAATCGAACAATAAGTTCAACGCCGAAATTGGTTCGAAACAATTAGGAATTTATTTTCGAAATAGCCAAAAACGAAGAAGAAATCATGAAACTAGCCAAAATGTGAAAGAATTTAGAGAAATAGCCAAAAGAGGGTGTAACAGCGACTTTAGTACAGGTTTAAAAAAAATATATTAAAAAATGTAAGTCGCTGTTATAAACAGCGACTTACATGTATTTCAGTTTTTTTAAAAAAATTTTGGGTTTAAAATAATAAATGTTAACGGAAATGAAAAAAAAAAATAAACTGCTAGGGAGAGTCGCTGTTTGTAACAGCGACTCTCCCTTTTTTATTTTTTTTAAACAATTGGAAGAGTCGCTGTTACAAACAGCGACTCTTCCTTTTTCATTTTTTTATATGTGTCTGTCATTTAAATAATAAAATAAAAACCATAGAGTCGCTGTTACTAACATCGACTCCATGGTCAACCTATTTACGCAAACAAACCTTGCCTGACGCATCCTTCCTAAACACCGTAAACTCCCAAAACTTAGTGTTCGATTGCAAATTATATATATATGTCTAAAAGATGTCTAAGTAACTGACAATCCAAACCAGAACTTAGTAAAACTAATAATATCCAAACCATAATACTAAAATAGTCCTATCGTATACGACTACTACGTTGTAGATGATCCTCCTCCTAACTATCATCGTCACCCCCCTATTCGTCATCTCCACTTGCTGAATGATCCTCCTCCTCCTCATATGTATGGTCCTCCTCACCCTCCTGGTTACCCTCTTGTTGGATGTTCTCCTCCCACACCACATCCTCGGCTAATGTAGGCGGGTAGGCGGGTTGTCAGGGTCGTATACGGTAGGCGGGAGATTCTTGCACATTCTGATTGCCCGTTGTAGTAGAGGGCGGAAGTGGACCCATAGACTGTAACGGCATCGAGAGCATCGCTGTAAATGAGGAGCTCGGATCATATGAACGACCGACATCTGCAGGCATATGCGATGGTGCACCCCAATAGGAGGCAGAAAATGTCTGTTCTGCCCACTGGGAGAGTGAAGAAGGAATGTACTCAGAAGCTGTTGCCCAGTTCGTAGTATGTTTGCCACGACGATCAACGGCGTGTAGCTGCGCATCATACACTGCAGGCCCTGGGGGGAACTGAGCGTGGCCGAACTGGCGCAATACACGACCAGGTTGGTGCACCTCAACCACGTCAAAGCAGATCAGCGGGACCTGCGCCATCTAGATATGGGCACCTTCTCGACAGATGTCCCCGAGCTGGCTCAGGATCGCCTCTGTGTATGGCTCCCATACGAACTGCATTCATTGTAAGTGCCCGTTAGCAGAAGCAAGAATAATATTTTTTCAAAAATCAGAAGGAACTCGTTATTTAAATGAACCTGAGTCTCTTGCTGTCTGTCGAGGGCGTCACGAAATTGTGGCAACTGCATCCTTTCATGCCCCCAGTCGTACGTGCAGTGCATCCACCTTCATATTCACCCATAAGTTTGTTTGCGACGTCACGACATACGGAGAATAACTTAGGTTGTAAACATTACCTCACCGCTAGGGAGTCTTGCCCCACTTGAAAGTGATGCCCAAGAACGGGTGGTTGGCTCCCCTGTACCGATGGATTCCTTTGCTGCATTCTCCTTGCTCTCCTGGCCTGCTGTTGTGTCATGTGCGACACGGGGGTGCAAACTGGTCGGCCGATTGGGATGTGTTCCCATGCCCATATCTGAATCACATGATATTCATCGTTGTTATCATGTCATTTGAACAGAGTTACCCATTGAAAACATTTGCCGAGTAAGTTTAAAGATTACCTGAAGCAAGATAACTAGCCCAGAGATCTCCATCTTCTCCTTGTGTGCGGCTCTGCATAACTGCCGGTACAGGTACGCCAGAGTCGCTGATCCCCATCTAAATTGCCCTGCCTGCTCCAGATTTGCCAACAGTGGCAGGTGCAGTAGCTGAACCTCTCCCCCGCTAGCGTCAGAGAACATAGCACCTGCCATCAATTGCAATATGTATGCCCTGGCATGACATTGAACCAATGCATCGTCAGCGTCATCGGGCAGGTGTCCGAACGCATTCCTTAACCAATGCACTTTGACGGATGATCCTCGGATGTCCGTGGGTGGTGGCTCAACCCCAAGTAGATCTCGATAAACCCTGCGCCAGTTGTGGCTGGCGGTGCCCGTAACGGCCGCTCCATCCACCCGTAGGCCCATTATAACCGCCACATCTTGCAGTGTGATGGTGGCCTCCCCAAATGTAAGGTGAAATGTGTGTGTCTCTGGCCTCCATCTCTCTACGAGGGAAGTGATGAGATGCATATCCATCTCGAACGTCGACCCCAACCGATGTACGCAGTAGAAACCGGCCACGCGCACGTAATGAAGGATCCCGTCGTCGACGTGTGCCCGCCCAAACGTCCGGAGATGCAATCTGTTCGTCAACGGCCTCAATGTCTGCAGTGGGTTTGAGAAAGAAATATGTCAGGAGGAGTTTACAAAGGAAGAACTTATATATATATGCGTTATTATCTTACATATGGGGCATCGTCCCACATATCTGCGGAACGATGATGGAGCTATCGAGTAAGAACATCCGGCACCTGTGGTCCTGGATCCATGATCACTGATGTACATGGAGATACAAGAAATATCTCGTCAAACAGATAGAACACATAACAAACAAGTCATGTAGAGAGAACACATAACAAACAACTCAGACAGAAACCATCAAAGCTAAACATATAATACCATCAATTCAGAATACATAAACCATCGATGCAGAATATTCAGAAATACATAACCACCTAAGTTAGACAAGTACAGAATACATAATGTCTTCTGAAACTACAAACAACAAACAACATCAGACCTAGTAGCACAAAGACCTACGACCCCGATGGACCGGCGCGGGTACGACAAGTGCACATGTTGTGCCCCTCCTGCTTGCATAACCGACAACGAACTCTTGATGGGACAGGCTCATCCATCTCGTTATGAATACGTCCTGACCGTGGTCTCCCTGTTTCTCTCTTTCTCCTGTCATCTGGAATGAGCACAGGATAAGTCAATGGAGGCCAGTATTGCTCATCACCAAGTGGTCTAAAATGCGCTCTGTATGTCTCCACCTGAGCCTCGGAACTAAACGAGGGGGACACATATTGCAAGAACGACAATCCCCTATCACGACACACTGCGAGGACATGGGCGCACGGAATATGGTATAAATGTCACCTCTGACAAGTGCAAGTCCTCTCCTCGAGGTTTACAGTAAACCTTCTTTGAACAGTTCTAACGTGTCCCATTGGGGAGAAGACATCAACCTCAAACAAGTTCCCTTGGACGCTAAAAGGGGTCACCTACATCATCGGGACGAGCTTGAAATTCTTACCGAGTGCCTTCTCCAGTGCCTCCGTGTAATCATGGCCTTATGCGATGCGTGACTGTCTCTGACCAAACCGGGACACAAAGTAGCTGTTTGATTTGTAGAAGCTGGCCTCCACCAGGGCTTTGATGGGCAAGAATCTTGAACCCTTCATGACCCCATTGAATGACTTCGACATGTTCGTGGTCATAATACCATATCTGAACCCTCCATCCCATGCGAGAGCCCACTTCTCTGGTGGAATTTCATGAAGGTAGTTGTAGGCCTGCTCATCACATCTCTGGATGGCCAACATCGCCTGATCGAATTCTTCTCGTTCCTTTACATACGCAGCATTTTTCAGCAAAGCCTTTAGGGGGCGATTTTTGAACGTGTTGTTCACATTCGATGCAAGATGTCGGATGCAGAATCTATGGTGGGCATGAGGTGACATCCAATGAGGATGTTACATCGCTCTGAGGATGCCCTGATGGCGATCAGAAATAACACAAAGCCCAGTCCGCTGCGTCACACGTTCGCGGATGAGCTGCATGAACCACGACCAACTTGAAGTGTTCTCACTCTCGACAACTGCATAGGCCAGAGGGAATATGCGGTTGTCAGCATCAATTGACATCGCCATCAGCAACACTCCTTTGTACTTCCCATAAAGGTGGGTACCGTCAATGGAGAGCACCGGTCTGCAGTGATTGAACCCGGTAATTGCCGACCCGAATGCCCAGAAGACACGATGGAATACGCGCAATGACCCAGTTGGCTCCGATATCGATGACAAATCATATACCGACCCTGGGTTGCTAATGACTATTGCTTCCAACAAACTTGGCAACTCGGCATATGATTGGTCCCAATCCCCATAAATTTTTGCGATTGCACGCTGCTTTCCATCCCATGCCCTGAAGTACGATACCAACACATCGTACTTCAAATTGATGATCTCTATGATGACATTTGGTCGCAGTGTTCTGTCAGCACGAATGAGTGGGATAATCTCACGGCATATAAACTCCGCAGTGATAATGCGATTATCCATAGCCATCACATCCTCCGTGCATGTATCATCGTGAGGACCTGCGTAGGATACTATCATCCATAACCCAAGGCCTTCAGCAACATGCCTCGCCGTCAGTTTCCATGTACATCCACTTGAAGCAACTCGACTACAAACTGCTGCATACCTCTCAGTATTGTGCTTCACAACTCGAAACGATTTTTTGTTGGAGATGGAGTACACTTTCATCTGGTATACCAACTCTTCTATGCTATTGAAGAACAACCCCTTCTGGAATTCCATTCCGCACTTGAAAGTGGTGGACGGGTCCCATGTTGTCCATGTGTCCAGCTCTTGGGGCATGGGGTCGTGCACATCGTTCCATGATGGAGTTATACCCCCAGCTGCTTTCATAATGATCTCACTGGCCTTCTCCCTTGTCACTTCGACATCACCCTCCGATTCGTCAGTGCCCTCCTCTTCTTGATCCAGATCGTCCTCATGGTCGATCCCAAATGCATCAGCTCGAACATCTTCACCGATCTCAGAATCCATTATAGTCGAATGAGATGTGCTAGTTTGACTCCCATGTTCAACGCCGGCCAAGAGACCGGTGAATCCCCCCGTACCGACGTACGGTATATATTCTCCGTTGTTGTCCATATCTATATGTACATGTATTATGTCTTGTTAATAAATCATGTACTATATTAATCATTTTTCACTTCTACTATTTCATATACTCCCTAATTTCCCAAAATTTTCACTTATACTATTTCATGTACATTTATTGTGTAGAATGTACTATATAATTCATTTGTCACTTCTACTCATTCATATATCAAATCTAAGATTACAACTTCACAACATGATCGACTCATATAAATTTGAAATTAGATTTCTAGTTTTCTAGTTTTCTTTTACACTTCTACTCCCTAATTTCGTCCTTATTTTTGTCTTCTCAAATTTGAAAGCATAACTTCAAAGCATAACATTTTTAAAATTCCAAAGCATAATTTTTAAAATTTGAAAGCATAACTTCAAAGCATAATTTCATCCTTATTTTCTTTTACACTTCTACTCCCTAATTTAATCTAAAATTCCACCATTTTATATAAATTTATTTTTCAAATTATTCGGCTCATATAAATACATAACTATATAATACTTCCAAATTTCATATAAATTTATTTTCCAAATTTATTTTCCAAATTATTCGGCTCATATAAATTCCACCATTTCATATAAATTTATTTTCCAAATTTATTTTCCAAATTATTCGGCTCATATAAATTCCACCATTTTATATAAATTTATTTTCCAAATTATTTTCCAAATTTATCCTACAACATTATTTCATTTAATCTTTATTTATCATACAACATTATTTCAACAACTACATAATTTCATCATTTTCATACAAATTAATGACTACAATTTTTCTCACCACATGAAATTATATATTAGTTACAACTATATAATACTTCCAAATTCAAGATTTTCCCGTAAATATCGATTATACAACTAATTATAAAAATAAATCAATTATAAACCTATGTTTTACCATTATAATATTTTTCCGACAACATACAAAATGAAGATTTCGTTACTTACCTTTTTGTCGGGATTGTCGGGGTCTTGTGGGGTCAAGGTCGCTCTCTCGGGCCCTCTTCAATGGCGGCGGTTTCCAACTCCAAACGGCGGTCTCCACCTCCTGGCGGCGTCGGTTTCCGGCCGGATTTGGGTCTCCACCTTCTCTGGGCACTTGGAGGGTTGTGGGTTGTGGAATGGTTAGAGGGAGGTTGAAGGTTGGAGGGTTGTGGGTCTCCGTCGATGGAGTTTTTTGCTGAAGAGGGTTAGGGTTAAATAGGGGGGACGGGGGGACGGTTTTGGTTTTTTGGGAAGAAGAGGGGTGAGTCGCTGTTTATAACAGCGATTCACCTGTTTCCACTGCACCCGTACATCACGGGTGCAGATTCCCCTTTGACCACCAGAGTCGCTGTTACAAACAGCGACTCTGGTATTTATGGCAGTCAGATAATATAAAAAAAATATAAAAACAAATAAAAAAAGGGAGAGTCGCTGTTTGTAACAGCGACTCTCCCGATATATATATTTTTTTTCGAATTCAGATAACTGAACCCCAATTGTTTAAAAAAAATAATAAAATAAAGGAGAGTCGCTGTTACAAACAGCGACTCTTCCTAACAGTTTATTTTTTTTCATTTCCGTTAACATTTATTATTTTAAACCCAAAAATCTAAAAAAAACCGAAATACATATAAGTCGCTGTTTATAATAGCGACTTATATTTTTTAATATATTTTTTTTAAACCTGGGGTAAAGTCGCTGTTTGTAACAACGACTTTACCCTCTTTTGGCTAATTCCCTAAATTCTTTCACATTTTGGCTAGTTTCATAATTTCTTCTTCGTTTTTGGCTATTTTGAAAAAAAATTCAAACAATTAAAACAAAATCGCTCGCTTGAGGACGGAAACCTTCAAAAATTTTCGGAGGCTTAGAAATTATATAAATTTTATATTGAAATAAAAATCTATAATTATAAAAATAATATTTAAAAATTTCAGTCTTTACATGATAGTTTTATTTTGTACTTGTTTTTCTTCTTTAGTGCTTTAAGCAACTTAATATTTATTTTTATTATAATTAATTTTGATGAATCTATAATAAAAAATATTAATGTCATTTTCTAAAATTTTTATTTTTAATTAAAAACCATAACTGTAAAATATATAGGTCTATAATTGTATATTTATAGATTTACATAAATATTAAACACTTAAAAATATATTAATAAATAAATAAATAGCATTTGGCCTTCCAAAAGAAGAAGCCAAATTTGGACTTTTTTTTAGAAATAGGTCAAAAACAAAAAGGCTAAAATGGATTTTGGCCTGGGGTGGGAGCAAAATTAGGCCAAAACCCATTTTTTGGCTTACCATGGGAGATAGCCTTAAACACTTAAAAATAAATTAATAAATAAATAAATAGCATTTGGTCTTCCAAAAGAGGAAGCCAAATTTGGCATTTCTTTTAGAAATAGGCCAAAACTCAAACAAAAAGGCGAAAATGAGTTTTGGCCTAAGGTGGAAGCAAATTTAGGTTAAAACCCATTTTTTGGCTTACCATGGAAGATTGCCTTAGAGAAGGTAATTTTGGGGAGAGACAAGGGCATTATAGGAGTATATGGTTTAGAAAATGGTACTCCGTATTTTGGTGGATTTGTTGATGAAGGAATATGTTCACTTTGGAGTAGATACTAGGAGGAATGGACATTCCAAATGGTGTAGATAATAAATTAAATAACTAGTAATGTAATACTCGCGCCTTAAATGCACGTGATTTCTTAAAAGCATTATTTAACTATATTCTAAACTAGGTTAGTACCCTCACTTTTGTGCGGTTTTTGTGCGATTTAAATAAAATAAATTTTGTATTAACACCCGTTTAACTAATTAATTTTTACCAATATGTTTAATTAACTACCCATAAAAGAGATATAATATAATTATCCATATATAACAAACATGGATAAAATCTTGTAAAAATATATCAATATCTAACGAAATTTGGTAAAATATTGTCTTAATCATACATTGTTATATTAATCTTCTAAAAATATATTGATATTTAAATAAATTGATTAAAATCTTATCTTAAACATATATTTCTATATTGATTGGGCTTAATTTAGTAATTGTCCAAAAAAATGAACATAGTTAAGTAAATGTCCAATTTTTAAATAAATTAAGTAATTGTCCATAGTTGACAATTTTACCCTTCCTTTCATTTATCCCCTTTTCTTCTTCCTCTTTGACCATTTATAATTTTGACATTGACCGGTCAACATTGACCATTCTGGTCAACGTTCGGTTTTGATGATAGTTGGTGGCGACAGTTTTTTTCTGGTGACAGTTGATGGTGACATTTTTTCTAGTGATAATTGTTGGTGACAATTTTTTTTGATAATTTATTTTTTATTTTGGTGACTGTTGTTTTTGACATTATTTTTCCTCAAAATGCATTGTTACCAACTGTTGTCCCCAATAATACAATACTATCACCAAATATTATCATGAACTACTTAAAACTATCATCAACTTATAGTCAATATTTGTCACAAATTATTAAAAACTGTCACCACCAAAATTTCTCTAATTACATAAAATTGTCACCAACCTATTGTCACCACATACGGAACACTGTCACCATATTATTTTCTCCGATGTAGTGTCACCAATTAATTATACAAAACAATGTCACCATCCTATTGTCATCAACCTCTTGTTAGTAATCTATTGTCACCAACGACGACACAACATTGTCACTAACTACAATACATTGTCACCACCCTATTGTCACCAACTATAGAACACTGTTAGCATATTCTTTCTCAAACGTATTGTTATCAACGACAAAACATTGTCACCACCCTATTGTCACCAACCACTTGTCATCAACCTCTACTTTAACCAAATCTATTTTCCGTGCGGAACATATGATTTTCCATATATATATATATAAACTTCTCATTAAAAAGGAGCAAACTTATTAGACGTGTATGTGTTGAAGATAATAGAGGTTCATCTTGGTGCAAAAACTTATTTAGAGTATATGCGGGGAAGATAATAGAGGTGTATGTGTGTAAAAGCTCGTTATCATCCTTGCAAAAGTTTCTTGTTTCTCCAACTTGGGTAGTTATATCTCATAATGTTGACCGTGAGGTGAAGAAAGGATTGTTTTGATCAACCCATAATCAAGGTGTGGATTGCAAGCTATTCCCTCTAGTTCATCCAAATAGCTCGAGTCATGTTTCAAGGTAAGATGACGAGTTTTTCTAAACTATTTTGATTGCAGTATGGCAATTGGCAAATGAGTCCTCCATTGAAATGAGTCCTTCCTTTTTGTGTTTTAGAAGATTATGCAATTAATAGCTTAGAAATCTTGATATATGTGTTGCTAAGTTTTCGACTTCTTCATATATGAATTTATTTCTACCTTTTCTTATTGATTTAGTAATCTTTAACTCTTCAGTACCACCATTGTTCTGTCTTGTTGCTACCTTAGCAGCTTGATTTTCTAAGTTGGCAAAATTTGTAGGACTGTTTATGTAGTTTCCTCATGTGTAGATGGAACCGATTCTAAATTTGTAGGATTCTTTATATAGTTCCCATGACATAAAGCTCAGCATCGTATTTGCCTAGCACTCTTGCTGGGCAACCAATGTGAAACAACCCCAAAGTATTTTCGGGTATTTCTTGTATAATTCAAATAAATATATTTTATTTATATTATATCCCTAAATTATTTTTGACACATTTCATTTTGCTTTTAGTTATTTATGTACACATATAGTAAATAAATTATTTTAAAAGGTAAAATTATATATTTTTTTCAAAATAATGAAAGATCCATTTATTTTAACGTACGTAAGATATTTAATATAACGTTGTAGAAAAATATTGTTATGCAAAATAAAATTTCTTTAATTAGATAAAACTAGTCCATTACCCGTGCGTGACACATATGATTTATAAAATATTACTTCGTAGATAATAATATTATTCATATTTTTCGGATGAAATCATATCTATCTATATATTAATTAAAACCAAAACACCTACACCACATGTCGTCCCCTCACGCAAAGTTATTTTTGTAAGGTATTATTTACACAATATCATTTAATTATCTATATATTAATTAAAACCAAAGCACCTAATTTTTGGATTTTCACCTAATCTACATAAATTTTCAAATAATAAATTTTTTTAAAAAAATTAACTAATGGGATTTATCTATTATAACTATTAAATGAGAAATGTTTTTGCTTATATGTTATAATCACTTTAGATTTACTATTTCTTCCCAATCAACTAAATCTAGAAAAAAAATCTAACTAATGTAATTTGTACACGTTTCTCTAATAAATCTGGCTATATCTAACTATATATTAAATCATAAGCATTTTTTATCAGGTGTTATAACCACATTTATTTTAGGATTTTCATTCAATCAACCTATTCTATTTAAATCTTAAACTCATATAATTTTTATCCATTTTTTATAATTATTTTTATTATTTTTTACTTACTTTATCAAATCTATTTTTTTGTTTTATGTTAACGTTTGATAATAGATTATTTAATTTTACACTTACAGAATTTTATTTTTATTTTTTTTAAATACGCACCATGGCACGGGGATTGTACTAGTTATTCTTATCGTTGTCAGGTTGAAATTGATAATTTTCACAAGAAAATGATATCCCTGTAAATTTTAAATATTTTTAAGTTGTGAATTTTTGGGTAAACTTTTATTTTATTTTTTGAATATTTTGAAAAAAAAATCCAATCTACTGTTTCGATATTGTACAAGATAAAATGATAAATGTCGTGGGCTGGATAGCCTTTATAATAATTGGGCTGAAAGGGTTGGAAGCCTACGAAACCTTAAATCCCTTTCCGATTCCCCTTGTAATCTTCCTTCCGCACCTCCCTGTTCCACGAACATGTCGAATCCAGAAGAAACCCTTTTGTCAAAGCGTCCTATCTCTGTTCGAGAGGACGTCGATCAGGAGGATTTCGATTCCAAAACCCCTCCGGTCGATTCCGATATCATGTCGGAATCGGATGATGAATATGGTAAATTAGTTTCCTCTAAACCCTTCCATCTGTTTTTTGAGTTGGATTATTGGTTTCTTTTCTCGATCTCATCGTCCGTTTTGGGCAATTTGGTTGGTTACCGAAACTGAAACTGATTTCATGAAATAATAACGTACGTTCTGAGTTTTGAGTTTACAACAGCCATAGATATCCAGGACTCGGATCTGGTGTCGGATGATTCCCTTAAAGACCTCTATAAGCGATGGATGGAATGTTTCAAAATAGATCGGGATGAGGCTGAACAGGAAGAGAGATTTCCTATCTTCAAGGAGAGCGTCATGGAAGTCCATGAGTTAAACAATTCCAACCTTAGCTGGACAAGTGGCCTCAACATCTGGTCAGACACAGCAGTCGACGTGGTTACAAAAACACTTTTTGTTCAACTTTCTCCTAGCGACGACGAGGAGGAGGAGCATGGAGACATTACTACATTGCCCGGATATGACCTTAACTCAACTCGTCACAAGTAATAGCAGTACTGGAATCAATCATATATACATATATGATATCTGCCATTATCCTATTATATTTATATGTACTGACTTGAGTATATCCTTAATCTAGCACTAGATATGTCATTATCCTTTTGTATTTCCTTAATCTTCCTAGACGTTTTTATTTATGTGCCTTTGCACTCTTTATATATAATATCTCCCAGAAATAGTAATTTACATATCTTAATTATCATACATATATACCTTGGATTTCATGCTTGATCATCTTGCTGTACGTGTGAATTATTATATTATATATCAAAACCAGTGGGTATGTATGTGTAATATCTTAAATAGATTTTGGAAGTAAATTAATCTAGCATGAGCATGAGCACATGTCCAGCATGAATCGTGATAAATTGTCAGCAACGGATTATGCTTGGGTGATGATTTACAAGCTAATGAAGTTGGCGTGTTTGGGGTGATGTAGTTACATTGGGAACCAATTCCTAAGCAAGCATGAGTGCTAAAGCTCTTTGCACCTTCTTTGTTTAGGCAGAGAAAGTTGTTTGTAAAATGTTGTCTTGTTTGTCCTTGATTTCTCTGATTGAGAGCACTGTGAGTGTGCACAATGGGAAGATTCTTTCGACAAGTATTAAGTATATGATGCAAATAGAGAACCAAGGCCCTGCTCAATATTAGCATGAGGTTCAGATACCCCAACTGAATTGACATAGCCTTGCAGTTGTGATCAAGGAAAGGGTGTTGGGGCCAAGTGTCTGTACCACGCAAGGTCTTGTAATCTGGCTACTTGGTCAATGAACTAAGAATGCACTGGATATCAGATGACATTCCCATTCTCGTCCCTTTTGTTGCACATGAACGCACCTTCAGATCTTAGGGTGACGAGAGAACAAAAGCTGAATTAAGTCAGCTTTTCCCCTTGGTTTTTTGGGTCGAAATCCAGGTTGGTGTTAGGGTTAAATGTCCTAGATGGGTCGTTCAATCCATCTGCATAACTTTTAATTTTTCCCAAAACATGACGAATATGAGTCCGAGATAAGCATGTCAAGGGCAATTCCATATACCCAATAATGCATTAATAATGCCTTTTCAGCTTTTTCTCCAATTACAGAATTCATATTAAATTATTTGTGATGGAGTCAAAATATTAGTTTGGTTTGGTTTGTGAAGTTTTTGGTATACACTAAACGAAAAAAAAAACTTGCCACGTGCTATCAGAGGTCATGCACCACCATTTCCAGTATATGGGTTTTGTATTCTTTCATTGATATTAATTGTAAGGATTACATGATCTTTATAAAAGCTGTAGGAAGAATACAGATAAAAGAAGACAGACTGTGCATCACGAAGCTTCTTCCTCTTGTTGTAGGTGGGTCGACTGCCTTGTGGAAGTTGGGCTGAACTCATGGGCTGTGTTTATGGACTTGACAACAGTGTATGGGCTACTACTCCCCGGCGATCCAATATGTTTGAGACACAGATTGGAGCGGTTCTTCATGAAGAGTGCAGTCGATTGTGCCTTTGTTAAGGTATCTGCAACCTGGTCCTTCGAAGATACAAAGGCGACTCGAAGAGCTTGACTTGCAACTCGTTCTCGTACAAAGTGGTAATCAAGAGACAAATGTTTGATTCGATGATGCAGAACTGGATTCACGGCTAGATATGTAGCCCCAAGGTTGTCACACCAAAGCGTGGGAGATGTGGGAAGAGAGATACCGATGGAACCAAGAAGAGACTGGAGCCATATTAGTTCGCAAGTGGCGATGGCGAGGGCCCGATACTCAGCTTCGGTTGAAGAGCGTCTATTTGATCACCAGGAGACCAAATTGCTCCCATGATAAATACAATAAGCACCAACAGAGCGTCTATTTGATCGGTCGCTGCCCCAATCAGCATCAGAGAATGCAGAGAGGGTGTTACCAGGGGAGGAGGAAATGTGAAACTGAAGGTCCTTGGTGTGATTTAAGTAACGCAAGATGCGCTTGACCGCTTGCCAGTGAGATTGACAAGGTTGATGCATATATTGGGAGACTTTATTGACGGCAAACGCCACATCTGGACGGGTGAAGTTGAGATACTGGAGGCTCCCAACAACACTCCTATACAGGTGAACATCTTCAAAAGGAGGCGAGGGTTCTGAAGCATCGAAAGTCAGAGAAACAGGAGAGGAGATGGGTCTTGAATTGCTCATTCTTGTTTTCTGCAAAATCTCAGTAATATGTTTAGATTGGCACAAATAAAATCCTGAAGTGTCCCTAGTTATATCGATTCCCAGGAAGAAGTTGGCTGGCCCAAGGTCCCGAACGGGAAATCTACTTGACAGAGACATCACAAACTGAGTGGATAAGGAGGGATTTGATGCAATAACCATGAGATCGTCAACGTAAACCAATATGAAGGCCAAGTCATTTCCCTGTTGGTAGAAGAACAAGGAGGAATCTGCAGGAGATGGTGCGAACCCAATGGAGACCAAGAAATCACTCAAGTGGGCAAACCAAGCACGAGGTGCTTGTTTAAGCCCGTAAAGAGAGCGATTGAGTTTGCAAACATAGGAGGGATATGTAGAGTTGATAAAACCGAGAGGTTGTTTGACGTAGACGTCTTCGGTGAGGGCCCCGTGGAGAAAGGCATTTTGTATATCGAGTTGTCGTGTTGACCATCTGTACATGGCTGCGAAGGACAAGAGAATGCGTATAGTAGAGGGCTTGGCAACAGGGCTAAAGGTCTCGTTGAAATCGAGACCCGGTACTTGATGGAATCCTTTGGCAACTAAGCGTGCCTTCCACCGCTCAATCGATCCATCCGACCGTCTTTTGGTTTTAAAAACCCATTTAACTCCGAGGACGTTAATGGAGGGAGAAGGTGGGACAAGGGACCAGGTATTTGTGTCCAACAAGGCCTGAAATTCGTGAGCCATGGCTTTGCGCCATTCGAGGAATTTCGAGGCTTCGGTAAAACATGACGGTTCTTCAGGGATGGTGGTGGTAGTGAGAGAGAGAGGCTAGGCCAGGGAATGGTGCCATCTGTCCGGTGAAGAGGTTTAAAAACGTTGGCTCTGGCCCTGGTGACCATAGAGTGGGTCGGTGGGGGTGGTGGAGAGGAAGGAGCAGGAGATGTGGGAGACGTCAATGATGGAGGGGAGCTTAATGTGGGAGACGGGGATGTGGAAAATGTATTTGAGTTTATTTGGATGGGTTGGGCCACAGGAGAGGGAGGGAGAGTGTGGGTTGGGAAATAAAGGCAAATGGGCTTCAAGTGGCAAGGCTGAGATAGGTGTTTGTGGGGTGTTTGAAAATGGAAAAATCCCTTCATGAAATAGCACATCTCGTGAGATATAGATCTTGTTGTTTAACCAATCGAAGCAAATGTAACCTTTATGGTTAGGACAATATCCCAAGAAAATTGTGGGAGTGGAACGAAAAGACAATTTGTAACGGTTGTAGGGTCTAAGGTTAGGAAAGCAAAGACAACCGAAGACCTTAAGGAATTTATAATCCGGAGTATGTTGGAAAAGTATAGAGAAAGGGGACTCATTTTCGATTGTGGGCGAGGGGAGACGATTAGTAAGATATGTGGCGGTTTGAAAAGCATAATCCCAAAACTTGAGGGGTAAGGAGGCATGGTTTAGGAGGGTGAGACCCATGTCCACGAGTCGACAATGACGAGACTCAATGGATCCATTTTGTGGGTGCGAATAGGGGCAAGTGAGTCGATGGGAGATGCCAAATTGTTGAAAAAGGGGTGTGAGTGGTTTAAATTCGGAACCGTTGTCGATTTGAATAGAGATAATATTGTGTTTTAAGGAATTAGTGACTCATGGGATAAAAATTGTAACGATTTGAGAAACTTGACTTTTGGATTGAAATGGAAAAAGCCATGTAAACTTGGTAAAATCATCAATAATAGCTACATAATATTTATTTCCATTGGTGGAAGGAGTGTGAGCCGGACCCCATACATCCATAAATAAAAGCTCTAAGGGTTTAACTGATTTAGATGGGCTAGGTTTATGTGGAAGAGAGTGGGCTTTAGCCCAAGAACAAGAAACACAAGGAAAATCACATGTGGAAGCTGGTGGACCGGGTAGGTGGAAACGGGTTGCAACCATC
This sequence comes from Persicaria maculosa, assembly GCA_963922045.1. NCBI lineage: Eukaryota > Viridiplantae > Streptophyta > Magnoliopsida > Caryophyllales > Polygonaceae > Persicaria > Persicaria maculosa. The sequence goes on along the minus strand of OY998271.1, from coordinate 714,913 downwards.
CGGGTTATTTGCTTCGATGGATGACCTAAGCGATAATGCCAAATCAAGGACGAAGGTGGTGTACTGGTGGCGGAAAGGTGCAGAGAAGGTGGAGTAGGAGGTGGCTGTGCAGACGAGCAACCAACAAGCAAGACATACAACTCTCGATCATCCACGGGACCCCGAAGAAGAGGCGCCTCCGTCGCGGAATCCTTCACACAAAAGTGGTCACCATGAAATTGAAAGAAAACATCATTATCTAAGCAAAATTGGCGGATAGAGATCAAATTCTTGGCAAGAAGAGGAGAGTGAAGCAATTTTGATAAAATAAAAGAATGAGAGGAAGTAGAGAGGATGGAGGAACCATGGTTGTGTATGGGGATCGAAGAGCCGTCACCCAGAGAAATCGACTCGGTGCCCTCATATGGAAGACGATCAAATCTCAGGTTAGCCACATCCGGTGTGTAATGATGGGTAGCAGCGGTGTTCGGATACCAATTCGTGGTGGTGGTGTTGAGTTGAAAAGATCTCGGTGGTGGTGGCGGCTGAAAGTTGTGGTCAAAACGAGACCAGCATCGGGCGGCGACATGGCCGTGCTTCTCGCATAATTGGCAGACAGGACGGTTGTCCGGCGCCCCAGAGAACGATTGATAGCCACCACGACCTCCCCGACCAGAGGAACGACCTCCTCTGTTATCACCACGACCACCGCGATTAGAGAACGAGTTGTCTCCTCTGCCTCGTCCTCGGCCTCTAGTCGCAGTAAAGTTAAGTTCTGGTGCTGAGTCAGAAGCGGTGGTGGTGGTGTTGTTGAGCGAGACATGAGTATTGGTCAGAAGTTGGGACTGATTCCGGGCAATTCGGGATTCTTGAAGAAGAAGGTAGTTCAAGACGTCTTGTGGCTCAGGCAGGGAAGGCTGAGAGGTGAGGGTCGTGACCATCGCATCATAGTCACTTCCTAACCCGGCAAGAAGGTAAGTTATAAATTCATCATTTGAAATACCTTGGCCGGCTGCTTGTAGTTGATGAACGAGACCCTTCTCCTTGTTGAAATAACCAGTTGCATTGTCTTCTCCTTTCTTCAGGCTTGCCAGTTGGAGTCGGGTTTGAACAACCTGGGCATTTGAGCGAGCAGAGTAAAGGTTGTGAAGGCGATCCCACATCTCTCTAGAAGAGTCACAATCGAGCACTTGGATCAGCACCGGTTCTGTAAGGGAGGCAGAGAGGATCGCGACTACGAGTTGATCTCGAGCCGACCAGTCCTCAATCTCCGATGAGTTATCTCCAGTTGGGATTGGACATGGCTTGGAGCCGGCTACGTATCCCATAAGACGCTGGGAACGCAGGTAGGCTGTGATGGGTCGAACCCAGATAGGAAAGTTAGAGGGTGAGAGTTTGACTGTATTCAAGGTTGAAAAATTTGGTAGGGGTGAAGGGGAAATTGAGACTTGTGACATGGATGCTTGGATTTGAGAAATTGCAGAAGCTATAGGGTCGGCCATGGAGTCTGGTTTTGGATTTGATTTGCAATTTTTGGTTTGTGAGATAGGAGTTTCCTGTGGGTTTCAAATTTTGAATGAAGTCTGGTTTTCCGACGTTAGCCGTTGTGCAGCTCTGATACCATGCTATCAGAGGTCATGCACCACCATTTCCAGTGTATGGGTTTTGTATTCTTTCATTGATATTAATTGTAAGGATTACATGATCTTTATAAAAGCTGTAGGAAGAATACAGACAAAAGAAGACAGACTGTGCATCACGAAGCTTCTTCCTCTTGTTGTAGGTGGGTCGACTGCCTTGTGGAAGTTGGGCTGAACTCATGGGCTGTGTTTATGGACTTGACAGCAGTGTATGGGCTACTACCACGATAGGTAGCAACCATTTTGCCTAGAAGGCTAGAAAAGAAATGAAAGGCTTATGTTATGGATTTTAGCAACAGCAAGGCAATGCCGTTGCAAAAAAAAATGAAGGGGTGTGGACTTGTGGTGTATTTGCTACAGCGGGTCCCGTGGTTAAGGTTTTTATTAATTTTTTGTATTAAAAAAAATAGTATGGGAGAAAATTAACTAGCCAAACTCTATATCCATGTATGCTCCTGAGGGTTTTGAAGCTTGGTGATACTTCTTTTGTCACGTTTGAAAACTCTTTAGGAGCATGCCAAGGAGCTTTCAAACTTTCAAGTGAGGTATTTTTATCCATGCATGCTCTTCTTTAGTGATATTCTGATTCCATTCATTTTTATTATTATTTTATATGTCACTTATTCCATGAGATTCTTAATAAATACACATTAACTTCTAATTAAAAATCTTATATAAAAAACTTCTCATTAAAAAGGTGTAAATTTATTAGACGTGTATATATGTGCTGAAGATAATAGAGGTTCATCCTGGTGCAAAATTTTTTCCAAAGGAGTAGTCCACGAAAAAATCTCAAAATCATAAAAAATGAAAATCCAAAATCCTTTGCACTAGGCAAGGTGTGATGCTATTCAGGCTATACGTGCGAAAAACGCCTACCCGGGATGTCCAAATAGCCCCAGAATTACAGTAATGTGCCTTACCAAAGGAGTTACGGACACACGCTCGGTATTTTTAGCATAAAGAGAGTTGCGTTGGTCCGATCGGGGCAATTGAGCACTCTTTAGAAAGCTAACTTCAAGTGCTACGACTTTACTAAGATGTTTTATGAGAAATCCTCATCGAAAATGGCAAAAAAAATCATTTTTCCAAGATCTGAAATCTGGACAAATTTTAGACTTTTTCAAAAGGGGGTAGTCCACGAAAAAAAATCTCAAAATCATAAAAAATGAAAATCCAAAATCCTTTTGCACTAGGCAAGGCGTGATGCTATTCACGCTATATGTGCACAAAACGCCCACCCAACATGTCCAAATAGCCCCGAAATTACAATAATGTGCATTACAAAAGGAGTTACGGACACACGCTCGGTATTTTTGGCATAATGAGAGTTGCTTAGTCCGATCGGGGCATTTGAGCACTCTTTAGAAAGATAACTTCAAGAGCTATGACTTTACTGCGAATTTTTTCGAAGAATCCTCCTCGAAAATGGCAAAAAAAAAATCATTTTTCCAAGGTCTGAAATCTGGATAAATTTTGGACTTTTTCCAAAGGGAGTAGACCACGAAAAAATCTCAAAATCATAAAAATGAAAATCCAAAATCCTTTTGCACTAGGCAAGGTGTGATGCTATTCAGGCTATACGTGCACAAAATGCCCACCCGACAAGTCCAAATAGCCCCGGAATTACAATAATGTGCGTTACAAAAAGAGTTACGGACACACGCTCGATATTTTTGGCATAACGAGAGTTGGTTGGTCCGATCGGGGCATTTGAGCAATCTTTAGAAAGCTCACTTCAAGGGTTACGATTTTACTGCGGATGTTTTCTGAGAAATCCTCCTTGAAAATGGCAGAAAAAATCATTTTTCCAACGACTGAAATCTGGACAAATTTTGGAGTTTTTCCAAAGGGGTATTCCACGAAAAAATCTCAAAATCATAAAAAATAAAAATCCAAAATCCTTTGCATTAGGAGAGGTGTTATGCTATTCAGGCTATACGTGCAAAAAACGCCCACCCGGGATCTCCAAATAGCCCCGGAATTACAGTAATATTCCTTACAAAAGGAGTTACGGACAAACGCTCGGTATTTTTTGCATAACGAGATTTGCGTTGGTCCGATCGGGGCATTTGAGAACTCTTTAGAAAGCTAACTTGAAGGGATACAACTTTACTATGGATGTTTTCTGAGAAATACTATTCGAAAATGGTAAAAAAAATAACTTTTCCAAGGTCTGAAATCTGGCCAAATTTTGGAGATCTTCGAAGAGGATTTCTCAGAAGAAGTCCCCAGTAAAGTGGTAGGCCTTGAATTTAGCTTTCCAACGAGCTCTCAAATGGCCCGATCAGACCAATGGAGCTCTGGTTATGACCAAAATACCAAGCTCGTGTCCGTAACACCTATGGAAAGGCACACTACCTTCATTCCGGGGCCATTTGGGCATCTCAGGTTGGCCTTTCATGGACCTATCGCCTAACTAGCATCACACCATGCCTAGGGCAAAGAATTTGGGGTTTTAAATTTTTTGAGATTTTGAGATTTTTTGTGGACTACCCCCTTTGGAAAAAGTCGAGAATCTAAGTTGGTGGAAAAATGATTTTTTTGGACATCTACGAGGAATATTTCTCAGGAGACGTCCTCTTGAAAGTCAAAGTCCTTGAAGTTAGCTTCCCAAATAGCTATCAAATGGCCCGATCAGACGAACGCATCTCTTGTTATGACCAAAATATCAAGCTCGTGTCCGTAACACCTATAGAAAGGTACACTACCTTCATTCCAGGGCCATTTGGGCATCTCAGGTGGGCCTTTCATAGACCTATTGCCTAACTAGCATCACACCATGCCTAGGGCAAAGAATTTTGGGTTTTAAATTTTCTGAGATTTTTAGATTTTTTGTGGACTATCCCCTTTTGAAAAAGTCGAGAATCCAAGTTGGTGGAAAAATGATTTTTTTTGGACATCTTCGAAGAGGATTTCTCAGAAGACGTCCTCATTAAAGTCGTAGGCCTTGAAGTTAGCTTTCCAACAAGCTCTCAAATGGCCCAATCAGACCAACACATCTCTTGTTATGACCAAAATACCAAGCTAGTGTCCGTAACACCTATAGAAAGGCACACAACCTTCAGTCTGGGGTTATTTGGACATCTCAGGTGGGCCTTTCATGGACCTATTGCCTAACTAGCATCACACCATACCTAGGGAAAAGAATTTGGGGTTTTAAATTTTCTGAGATTTTGAGATTTTTTGCTGATTACCCCATTTGGAAAAAGTCGAGAATCCAAGTTGGTGGGAAAATGATTTTTTTTGGACATCTTCGAGGAGAATTTCTCAAGAGACGTCCCTGATAAAGTCGTAGGACTTGAAGTTAGCTTTACAACGAGCTCTCAAATGGCCCGATCAGACCAACGCAGCTCTTCTTATGACCAAAATACCAAGCTAGTGTCCGTAACACCTATAGAAAGGCACACTACCTTCATTCCGGGGCCATTTGGGCATCTCAGGTGGGCCTTTCATGCACCTATTGCCTAACTAGCATCACAAAATGCCTAGGGAAAAGAATTTGGGGTTTTAAATTTTATGAGATTTTGATATTTTTTGTGGACTACCCCTTTGGAAAAAGTCGAGAATCCAAATTGGTGGAAAAATGATTTTTTTTGGACATCTTCAAGGAGAATTCATCAAGAGACATCCTCAGTAAAGTGGTAGGCCTTGAAGTTAGCTTTCCAGCGAGCACTCAAATGGCCTGATCAGACCAACGCATCTCTTCTTATGACCAAAATACCAAGCTGGTGTTCGTAACACCTATAGAAAGGCACACTACCTTCATTCCGGGGCCATTTGGGCATCTCAGGTGGGCCTTTCATGAACCTATCGCCTAACTAGCATCACAACATGCCTAGGGAAAAGAATTTGGGGTTTTAAATTTTCTGAGATTTTGAGATTTTTTGTGGACTATCTCCTTTGGAAAAAGTCGAGAATCCAAGTGGTGGAAAAATGATTTTTTTTGGACATTTTCGAGGAGGATTTCTCAAGAGACATCCTCAGTAAAGTGGTAAGCCTTGAAGTTACCTTTCCACCGATCTCTTAAATGGACCGATCAGACCAATGGAGCTCTGGTTATGACCAAAATCCCAAGCTCGTGTTCGTAACACCTATAGAAAGGCACACTACCTTCATTCCGGGGCCATTTGGGCAACTCAGGTGGGCCTTTCATGGACCTATCGCCTAACTAGCATCACACCATGCCTAGGTCAAAGAATTTGGGGTTTAAAATTTTTTGAGATTTTGAGATTTTTTGTGGACTACCCCCTTTGGAAAAAGTCGAGAATCAAAGTTAGTGGAAAAATGATTTTTTTGGACATATTCGAGGAGGATTTCTCAGGAGACGTCCTCAGTAAAGTGGTAGGTCTTGAAGTTAGCTTTCCAACCAGCTCTCAAATATCCCGATCAAACCAATGGAGCTCCGGTTATGACCAAAATACCAAGCTCGTGTCCGTAACACCTATAGAAAGGCACACTACCTTCATTCCAGGGCCATTTGGGCATCTTAGGTGGGCCTTTCATGGACCTATCGCCTAAATAGAATCACACCATGCCTAGGGAAAAGAATTTGGGGTTTTAAATTTTCTGAGATTTTGAGATTTTTTGTGGATTACCCCATTTGGAAAAAGTCGAGAATCCAAGTTGGTGGGAAAATGATTTCTTTGGACATCATCGAGGAGGATTTCTCAGGAGACATCCTCAGTAAAGTCATAGGCCTTGAATTTAGCTTTACAACTAGCTCTCAAATGGCCCGATCAGACCAACACAGCTGTCCTTATGACCAAAATACCAAGCTCATGTCCGTAACATCTATAGAAAGGCACACTACCTTCATTCCGGGGCCATTTGGGCATCTCAGGTGGGCCTTTCATGTACTTATCGCCTAACTTGCATCACACCATTCCTAGGGAAAAGAATTTGGGGTTTTAAATTTTCTGAGATTTTGATATTTTTTGTGGACTACCCCTTTGGAAAAAGTCGAGAATCCATATTGGTGGAAAAATGATTTTTTTGGACATCTTCGAGGAGAATTCATCAAGAGACATCCTCAGTAAAGTGGTAGGCCTTGAAGTTAGCTTTCCAGCGAGCACTCAAATGGCCCGATCAGACCAATGCAGCTCTTCTTATGACCAAAATACAAAGCTCGTGTCCATAACACCTATAGAAAGGCACACTACCTTCATTCCGGGGCCATTTGGGCATCTCAAGTGGGCCTTTCATGGACCTATCGCCTAACTAGCATCACACCATGCCTAGGGAAAAGAATTTGTGGTTTTAAAAATTTTCTGAGATTTTGAGATTTTTTGTGGACTACCCCCTTTGGAAAAAGTCGAGAATCCAAGTTAGTGGAAAAATGATTTTTTTGGCAATCTACAAGAAGGTTTTCTCAGGAGACGTCCTCACTAAAGTCGTAGGCCTTGAATGTAGCTTTACAATAAGCTCTCAAATGGCCTGATCAGACCAACGCAGCTCTTCTTATGACCAAAATACCAAGCTCGTGTCCGTAACACCTATAGAAAGGCACACTACCTTCATTCCGGGGCCATTTGGGCACCTCAGGTGGGCCTTTCATGAACCTATCGCCTAACTTCATCACACCATGCCTAGGGAAAAGAATTTGGGGTTTTAAATTTTCTGAGATTTTGAGATTTTTTGTGGACTAACTCCTTTGGAAAAAGTCGAGAATCCAAGTGGTGGAAAAATGATTTTTTTTGGATATCTTCGAGGAGGATTTCTCAAGAGACATCCTCAGTAAAGTGGTAAGCCTTGAAGTTAGCTATCCAACGATCTCTCAAATGGACCGATCAGACCAATGGAGCTCTGGTTATGACCAAAATACCAAACTCGTGTCCGTAACACCTATAGAAAGGCACACTACCTTCTTTCTGGGGCCATTTGGGCATCTCATGAGGGCCTTTTATGGACCTATCGCCTAAACAACATCGCACCATGCCTAGGGCAAAGAATTTTGGGTTTTAAATTTTCTGAGATTTTGAGATTTTTTGTCGACTACCCCCTTTGGAAAAAGTCGAGAATCCAAGTTGTTGGAAAATTGATTTTTTTGGACATCTTCGAGGAGGTTTTCTCAGAAGAAGTCCTTAGTAGAGTCGTAGGCCTTGAATTTAAGTTTACAAAGAGCTCTCAAATGGCTCGATCAGACCAACGTAACTCTTGTAATGACCAAAATACCAAGCTCATGTCCGTAACACCTATAGAATGGCACACTACCTTCGTTCCGGGGCCATTTGGGCATCTCAGGTTGGCCTTTCATGGACCTATCGCCTAACTAGAATCACATCATGCCTAGGGAAAAGAATTTCGGGTTTTCAATTTTTGAGATTTTGAGATTTTTAATGGACTACCCCCTTTGGAAAAAGTCGATAATCCAAGTTGGTGGAAAAATGATTTTTTTGGACATCTTCAAGGAGGTTTTCTCACGAGACATCATCAGTAAAGTCGTAGGCCTTGAATTTAGCTTTATAACGAGCTCTCAAATGGCCTGATCAGACCAACGCAACTCTTCTTATGACCAAAATACCAAGCTCGTGTCCGTAACACCTATAGAAAGGCACACTACCTTCATTCCGGGGCCATTTGGGCATCTCAGGTGGGCCTTCATGGACCTATCTCCTAACTAGCATCACACCATGCCTAGGGCAAAGAATTTGGGGTTTTAAATTTTTTGACATTTTGATATTTTTTGTGGACTACCCCCTTTGGAAAAAGTCGAGAATCTAAGTTGGTGGAAGAATGATTTTTTTGGACATCTTCGAGGAATATTTCTCAGGAGACGTCCCCTTGAAAGTCGAAGTCCTTGAAGTTAGCTTCCCAAATAGCTATCAAATGGCCCGATCAGACGAACGCAGCTCTTGTTATGACCAAAATATCAAGCTCGTGTCCGTAACACCTATAGAAAGGCACACTACCTTCATTCCAGGGCCATTTGGGCATCTCAGGTGGGCCTTTCATAGACCTATCGCCTAACTAGCATCACACCATGCCTAGGGCAAAGAATTTTGGGTTTTAAATTTTCTGAGATTTTTAGATTTTTTGTGGACTACCCCCTTTTGAAAAAGTCGAGAATCCAAGTTGGTGGAAAAATGATTTTTTTGGACATTTTCGAGTAGGATTTCTCAGAAGATGTCCTCAATAAAGTGCTAAGCCTTGAAGTTAGCTATCCAATGATCTCTCAAATGGCCTGATCAGACCAATGGAGCTTTGGTTATGACCAAAATACCAAGCTCGTGTCTGTAACACCTATAGAAAGGCACACTACCTTCATTCCGGGGCCATTTGGGCATCTCAGGTGGGCCTTCATGGACCTATCGCCTAACTAGCATCACACCATGCCTAGGGCAAAGAATTTGAGGTTTTAAATTTTCTTAGTTTTTGATATTTTTTGTGGACTACCCCCTTTGGAAAAAGTCGAGAATCCAATTTGAAGGAAAAATGATTTTTTTGGAAATCTTCGGCGAGGATTTCTCAGGAGACGTCCTCAGTAAAGTGGTAGGCCTTGAAGTTATCTATCCAATGATCTTTCAAATGGCCCGATCAGACCAATGGAGCTCTGGTTTTGACCAAAATACCAAGCTCGTGTCCGTAACACCTATAGAAAGGCATCCTACCTTCATTCCGGGGCCATTGGGGCATCTCAGATGGGCCTTTCAAGGACCTATCGCCTAACTAGCATCACACCATGCCTAGGGCAAAGAATTTGGGGTTTTCAAATTTTTGAGATTTTGAGATTTTTTGTGGACTACCTTCTTTGGAAAAAGTCGAGAATCCAAGTTAGTGGAAAAATGATTTTTTTGGACATCTTTGAGGAGGATTTCTCAGAAGACGTCATCAGTAAAGTTGTAGGCCTTGAATTTAGCTATCCAATGATCTCTGAAATGGCCCGATCAGACCAATGGAGCTCTGGTTTTGACCAGAATACCAAGCTCGTGTCCGTAACACCTATAGAAAGGCACACTACCTTCATTCCGAGGCCATTTGGGCATCTCAGGTGGGCCTTTGAAGGACCTATCGCCTAACTAGCATCACACCATGCCTAGGGCAAAGAATTTGGGGTTTGAAATTTTTTGACATTTTGAGATTTTTTGTGAACTACCCCCTTTAGAAAAAGTCGAGAATCCAAGTTGGTGGAAAAATGATTTTTTTGGACATCTTTGAGGAGGATTTCTCAAAAGACGTCCCCAGTAAAGTGGTAGGCCTTAAAGTTAGCTTTCCAACGATCTGTCAAATGGCCCGATCAGACCAATGGAGCTCTGGTTATGACCAAAATACCAAGCTCGTGTCTGTAACACCTATAGAAAGGCACACTACCTTCATTCCGGGGCCATTTGGGCATCTCAGGTAGGCCTTTCATGGACCTATCGCCTAATTAGCATCACACCATGCACAGAGAAAAGAATTTAGGTTTAAAATTTTTTGAGATTTTGAGATTTTTTGTGGACTACCCCCTTGGAAAAAGTCGAGAATCCAAGTCGGTGGAAAAATGATTTTTTTGGACATCTTCGAGGAGGATTTCTAAGGAGACGTCCTTAGTAAAGTGGTAGGCCTTGAAGTTAGCTATCTAATGATCTCTCAAATGGCCCGATCAAACCAATGGAGCTTTGGTTATGACCAAAATACCAAGCTCGTGTCCGTAACACCTATAGAAAGGCACACTACCTTCATTCCGGGGCCATTTGGGCATCTCAGGTGGGCCTTCATGGACCTATCGCCTAACTAGCATCACACCATGACTAGGGCAAAGAATTTGGGGTTTAAAATTTTTTGAGATATTGAGATTTTTTGTGGACTACCCCGTTTGGAAAAAGTCGAGAATCCAAGTTGGTGGAAAAATGATTTTTTTGGACATCTTCGAGGAGAATTTCTCAGGATACGTTAAAGTGGTAGGCCTTTAATTTAGCTTTACAACGAGCTCTCAAATGGCCCGATCAGACCAACGCAGCTCTAGTTATCACCAAAATACCAAGCTCGTGTCCGTAACACCTATAGAAAGGCAGACTACCTTCATTCCGGGGCCATTTGGGCATCTCAGGTAGGCCTTTCGTGGACCTATCACCTAACTAGCATCACACCATGCCTAGGGTAAAGAATTTGGGGTTTTCAATTTTCTGAGATTTTTAGATTTTTTGTGGACTAACTCTTTTGGGAAAAGTCGAGAATCCAAGTTGGTGGAAATATGATTTTTTTGGACATCTTCGAGGAGGTTTTCTCATGAGACATTCTCAGTAAAGCGGTAGGCCTTGAAGTTACCTTTCCAACAATCACTCAAATGGCCCAATCAGACCAACGCAGGTTTTGTTATGACCAAAATAACAAGCTCGTGTCCGTAACACCTATAGAAAGGCACACTACCTTCGTTCCTGGGCCATTTGGGCATCTCAGGTGGGCCTTTCATGGACCTATCGCCTAACTATCATCACACCATGCCTAGGGAAAATAATTTGGGGTTTTAAATTTTTTGAGATTTTGAGATTTTTTGTGGACTACCCCCTTTGGAAAAAGTCGAGAATCCAAGTTGGTGGAAAAATGATTTTTTTTGGACATCTTCGAAGAGAATTTCTCAAGAGACTTCCTCAGTAAAGTGGTAGGCCTTGAAGTTAGCTTTCCAACAAGCACACAAATGGCCCGATCAGACCAACGCAGCTATTCTTATGACAAAAATACCAAGCTCGTGTCCGCAACACCTATAGAAAGGTATACTACCTTCATTCCAGGGCCATTTGGGCATATCAGGTGGGCCTTCATGGACCTATCGCCTAACTAACATCATACCATGCCTAGGGAAAATAATTTGTGGTTTTGAATTTTTTGAGATTTTGAGATTTTTTGTGGACAACCCCATTTGGAAAAAGTCGAGAATCCAAGTTGGTGGAAAAATGATTTTTTGGACATCTTCGAGGAGGATTTCTCAGAAGACGTCCTAAGTAAAGTGGTAGGCCTTGAAGTTAGCTTTCCAACGATCTCTCAAATGGCCAAATCAGACCAATGGAGCTCTGGTGATGACTAAAATACCAAGCTCGTTTCCGTAACACCTATAGAAAGGCACATTACCCTCATTCCGGGGCCATTTGGGCATCACAGGTGGGCCTTTCATGGACCTATCACCTAAATAGCATTACACCATGCTTAGGGGAAAGGATTTGGGGTTTTAAATTTTCTGAGATTTTGAGATTTTTTTTGGACTACCCCCTTTGGAAAAAGTCGAGAATCCAAGTTGGTGGAAAAATGATTTTTTTGGACATCTTCGAGGAGGTTTTCTCAGGAGACGTCCTCACTAGAGTCGTAGGCTTGCATTTAGGTTTACAACGATATCTCAATTGGCCCGATCAGACAAACACAGCTATTGTTATGACCAAAATACCAAGCTCATATCTGTAACACCTATAGAAAGGCACACTACCTTCGTTCCGTGGCCATTTGGGCATCTCAGGTAGGCCTTTCATGGACCTATCGCCTAACTAGAATCACACCATGCCTAGTGAAAAGAATTTGGGGTTTTAAATTTTTTGAGATTTTGAGATTTTTTGTGGACTTCCCCCCTTGGAAAAAGTCGAGAATTCAAGTTGGTGGAAAAATGATTTTTTTGGACATCTTCGATGAGAAATTATCAAGAGACATCCTCAGTAAAGTCATAGGCCTTAAAGTTAGCTTTCCAACAAGCACTCAAATGGCCCGATCAGACCAACGTAACTCTTCTTATGACAAAAATACCAAGCTCGTATCCGTAACACCTATAGAAAGGCACACTACCTTCATTCCGGGGCCATTTGGACATGTCAGGTGGGCCTTCATGGACCTATCGCTTAACTAGGATTACACCATGCCTAGGGCAAAGAATTTGGGGTTTACAATTTTTTGATATTTTGAGATTTTTTGTGTACTACCCCTTTGGAAAAAGTCAAGAATCTAAGTTGGTGGAAAAATGATTTTTTGGACATATTCGAGGAGGATTTCTCAAGAGACGTCCTAAGTAAAGTGGTTGGTCTTGAAGTTAGCTTTCCAACCAGTTCTCAAATGGCCTGATCAGACCAATGGAACTCCGGTTATGACCAAATTACCAAGCTCATATCCGTAACATCTATAGAAAGGCACACTACCTTCATTCCAGGGCCATTTTGGCATGTCAGGTGGGCCTTTCATAGACCTATCGCCTAACTAGCATCAAACCATGCCTAGGGAAAAGAATTTGGTGTTTTAAAGTTTTTGAGATTTTGAGATTTTTTGTGGACTAACTCCTTTGGAAAAAGTCGACAATCCAAGTTGGTGGAAAAATGATTTTTTTGGACATCTTCGAGGAGAATTTCTCAAGAGACATCCTCAGTAAAGTGGTAGGTCTTAAAGTTCGCTTTCCAACGACCACGCAAATATCCCGATCAGAAAGACGTATCTCTGGTTATGACAAAAATGCCAAGATCGTGTCCATAACACCTATAGAATGGCACACTACCTTCATTCCGGGCCATTTGGGAGTCTTCGGTGGGCCTTTCATGGACCTATCGCCTAACTAGCATCACACCATGCCTAGGGTAAAGAATTTGGGGTTTTAAATTTCTGATATTTTGTGATTTTTTGTGCACTACCCATTTGGAAAAAGTCGAGAATCCAAGTTGGTGGAAAAATGATTTTCTTGGACATCTTTGAGGAGGATTTCTCAGAAGAGGTCCTAAGTAAAGTGGTAGGCCTTGAAGTTAGCTTTCCAACGATGTCTCAAATGGCCCGATCAGACCAATAGAGCTCTGGTTATGACCAAAATACCAAGCTCGTGTCCGTAACACCTATAGAAAGGCACACTACCTTCGTTCCGGGGCCATTTGGGCATCTCAGGTGGGCCTTTCATGGACCTATCGCCTAACTATCATCACATAATGCCTAGGGAAAAGAATTTGGGGTTTTAAATTTTTTGAAATTTCGAGATTTTTTGTGGACTACCCTCTTTGAAAAAGTCGAGAATCCAAGTTGGTGGAAAAATGATTTTTTTGGACATTTTCGAGGAGAATTTCTCAAGTGACATTCTCAGTAAAGTGGTAGGACTTGAAGTTAGCTTTACAATAAGAACTCAAATGGCCCGATCAGACCAACGCAGCTCTTCTTATGACAAAAATACCAAGCTCGTGTCCGTAACACCTATAGAAAGGCACACTACCTTCATTCCAGGGCCATTTGGGCATGTTAGGTGGGCCTTTCATGGACCTATCGCCTAACTAGCATCAAACCATGCCTAGGGAAAAGAATTTCGGGTTTTAAAGTTTTTGAGATTTTGAGATTTTTTGTGGACTACCTCCTTTGGAAAAATTCGACAATCCAAGTTGGTGGAAAAATGATTTTTTTGGACATCTTCGAGGAGAATTTCTCAAGAGACATCCTCAGTAAAGTGGTAGGTCTTGAAGTTAGCTTTCCAACGAGCACTCAAATAGCCTGATCAGACAAACGTAGCTATGGTTATGACAAAAATACCAAGATCGTGTCCGTAACACCTATAGAAAGGCACACTACCTTCATTCCGGGGCCATTTGGGAATCATCGGTGGGCCTTTCATGGACCTATCGCCTAACTAGCATCACACCATGCCTAGGGCAAAGAATTTGGGGTTTTAAATTTCTGATATTTTGTGATTTTTTGTGCACTACCCATTTGGAAAAAGTCGAGAATCCAAGTTGGTGGAAAAATGATTTTCTTTGACATCTTTGAGGAGGATTTCTCCGAAGAGGTCCTAAGTAGAGTAGTAGGCCTTGAAGTTAGCTTTCCAACGATCTCTCAAATGGCCCGATCAGACCAATAGAGCTCTGGTGATGACCAAAATACCAAGCTCGTGTCCGTAACACCTATAGAAAGGCAAAATACCTTCATTCCGGGGCCATTTGGGCATCTCAGGTGGGCCTTTCATTGACCTATCGCCTAACTATCATCACATCATGCCTAGGGAAAAGAATTTGGGGTTTTAAATTTTTTGAAATTTCGAGATTATTTGTGGACTACCCCCTTTGGAAAAAGTCGAGAATCCAAGTTGGTGGAAAAATGATTTTTTTGGACATCTTCGAGGAGAATTTCTCAAGTGACATTCTCAGTAAAGTGGTAGGACTTGAAGTTAGATTTACAACAAGCACTCAAATGGCCCGATCACTACCTTCATTCCGGGGCCATTTGGGCATGTTAGGTGGGCCTTTCATGGACCTATCGCCTAACTAGAATCAAACCATGCCTAGGGAAAAGAATTTCGGGTTTTAAAGTTTTTGATATTTTGAGATTTTTTGTGGACTACCTCCTTTGGAAAAAGTCGAGAATCCAATTTGGTGGAAAAATGATTTTTTGGACATCTTCGAAGAGGATTTCTCAAGAGACATCCTCAAAAAGGTGGTAGGCCTTGAAGTTAGCTTTCCAACAAGCACTCAAATGGCCCGATCAGACTAGCAACTCTTGTTATGACCAAAATACCAAGCACGTGTCCGTAACACCTATAGAAAGGCACACTACCTTCATTCCGGGGCCATTTGGGCATCTCATATGGGCCTTTCATGGACCTATCGCCTAAATAGCATCACACCATGCCTAGGGCAAAGAATTTGGGGTTTCAAATTTTCTGAGATTTTGAGATTTTTTGTGGACTACCCCCTTTGGAAAAAGTCAAGAATCCAAGTTGGTGGAAAAATGATTTTTTTGGACATCTTCGAGGAGAATTTCTCAAGAGACATCCTCAGTAAAGTGGTAGGCCTTGAAGTTTTCTTTCCAACAAGCACTCAAATGTCCCGATCAGACCAACGCACCTCTTCTTATGACCAAAATACCAAGCTCGTGTCCGTAATACCTATAGAAAGGCACACTACCTTCATTCTGGGGCCATTTGGACATCTTATGTGGGCCTTTCATGGACCAATCGCCTAACTAGCATCACACCATGCCTAGGTAAAAGAATTTTGGGTTTTAAATTTATTGAGATTTTGAGATTTTTTGCGGACTACCCCCTTTAGAAAAAGTCGAGAATCTAAGTTGGTGTAAAAATGATTTTTTTGGACATCTTCGAGGAGGTTTTCTCAGGAGACATATTCAGTAAAGTGGCAGACCTTCAATACCAAGCTCGTGTCCGTAATACCTATAGAAAGGGACACTACCTTCATTCCGGGGCCATTTAGACATCTTATGTGGGCCTTT
Source organism: Persicaria maculosa (assembly GCA_963922045.1). NCBI lineage: Eukaryota > Viridiplantae > Streptophyta > Magnoliopsida > Caryophyllales > Polygonaceae > Persicaria > Persicaria maculosa. Next base: position 699,149 of record OY998271.1, on the reverse strand, counting down.
CATGGACCAATCGCCTAACTAGCATCACACCATGCCTAGGGAAATGAATTTGGGGTTTTAAATTTATTGAGATTTTGAGATTTTTTGCGGACTACCCCCTTTAGAAAAAGTCGAGAATCCAAGTTGGTGGAAAAATGATTTTTTTGGACATCTTCGAGGAGGTTTTCTCAGGAGACATATTCAATAAAGTGGCAGACCTTGTAGTTAGCTTTCCAGCAAGCAGTAAAATGGCCCGATCAGACCAACGCAACTCTTGTTATGACAAAAATACCTAGCTCGTGTCCGTAACACCTATAGAAAGGCACACTACCTTCATTCCGGGGCCATTTGGGCATCTCATATAGGCCTTTCATGGACCTATCGCCTAACTAGCATCACACCATGCCTAGGGCAAAGAATTTGGGGTTTAAATTTTTTTGTGATTTTGAGATTTTTTGTGGACTACCCCTTTGGAAAAAGTCGAGAATCCAAGTTGGTTGAAAAATTATTTTTTCGGATATCTTCGAGGAGAATTTCTCAAAAGACGTCCTAGTTAAAGTCGTAGGCCTTGAAGTTAGCTTCACAATGAGATCTCAAATATCCTGATCAGACCAATGGAGCTCTGGTTATGACCAAAATACCAAGCTCTTGTCCGTAACACCTATAGAAAGGCACACTACCTTCATTACGGGGCAATTTGGGCATCTTTGGTGGGCATTTCATGGAACTATCGCCTAAATAGCATCACACCATGACTATGGAAAATAATTTAGGGTTTTAAATTTTCTGAGATTTTGAGATTTTTTGTGGACTACCCCTTTTGGAAAAAGTCGAGAATCCAAGTTGGTGGGAAAATGATTTTTTTGGAAATCTTGGAGGAGAATTTCTCATGAGACATCCTTAGTAAAGTGATAGGCCTTGAAGTTAGCTTTACAACGAGCTCTCAAATGGCCCAATCAGACCAAAGAAGCTCTTGTTATGACCAAAATACCAAGCTCGTGTCCGTAACACCTATAGAAAGGCAAACTACCTTCGTTACGGGGCCATTTGGGCATCTCAGGTGGGCCTTTCATGGACCTATCGCCTAACTAGCATCATGCCATGCCTAGGGAAAAGAATTTGGGGTTTTAAATTTTTTGAGATTTTGAGATTTTTTGTGGACTACCCCCTTTGGAAAAAGTCGAGTATCCAAGTTGGTGGAAAAATGATTTTTTTTGGAAATCTTCGAGGAGAATTTCTCAAGAGACATCCCTAGTAAAGTGGTAGGCCTTGAAGTTAGCTTTCCAACGATCTCCTAAATGGTCCGATCAGACAAATGGACCTCTCGTTATGACCAAAATACCAAGCTCGTGTCCGTAACACCTATAGAAAGGCACATTACCTTCATTCCAGGGCTATTTGGGCATCTCAGGTGGGCCTTTCATGGAGCTATCACCTTATTAGCATCACACCATGCCTAGGGCAAAGAATTTGGGGTTTTAAATTTTTTGAGATTTTGAGATTTTTTGTGGACTACCCCCTTTGGATAAAGTCGAGAATCCAAATTGGTGGAAAAATGATTTTTTTGGATATCTTTGAGGAGAATTTCTCAAGAGACATCCTAGTTAAAGTCGTAGGCCTTGAAGTTAGCTTTACAACGACCTGTCAAATGGCCCGATCAGACCAACGCAGCTCTTGTTATGGACAAAATACCAAGCTCGTGTCTATAACACCTATAGAAAGGCACACTACCTTCGTTCCGGGGCCATTTGGGCATCTCAGGTGGGCCTTTTATGGACCTATCGCCTAACTAGCATCACACCATGCCTAGGTAAAAGAATTTGGGGTTTTAAATTTTCTGAGATTTTGAGATTTTTTGTTAACTACCCTTTTTGGAAAAAGTCGAGAATCCTAGTTGGTGGAAAAATGATTTTTTTTTTGACATCTTCGAGCAGAATTTCTCAAGAGACATCCTCAGTAAAGTGGTAGGCCTTGAAGTTATCTTTAAAAAGGGCTCTCAAATGGCCCGATCAGACTAACACGACTCTTTTTATGAACAAAATACCAAGCTCGTGTCCGTAACACCTATAGAAAGGCACACTACCTTCATTCCGGGGCCATTTGGGCATCTCTGGTGGGCCTTTCAAGGACCTATCGCCTAACTAGCATCACACCATTCCTAGGGCAAAGAATTTAGGGTTTTAAATTTTCTGAGATTTTTATATATTTTTTTTACTACCCTTTTTGGAAAAAGTCGAGAATCCAAGTTGGTGGAAAAATGATTTTTTTGGATATCTTCAAGGAGGATTTCTTAGAAGATATCCTAGTCAAAGTCTTAGGCATTGTAGTTAGCTTTACCACAAGCTCTCAAATGGCTCGATCAGATCAAGAAGCTCTTGTTATGACCAAAATACCAAGCTCGTGTCCGTAACACCTATAGAAAGGCACGCTACCTTCGTTCCGGAGCCATTTGAGCATCTCAGGTGGGCCTTTCATGGACCTATCGCCTAACTAGCATCACACCATGCCTAGGGCACAGAATTTGGGAATTAAATTTTTTTTGAGATTTTGAGATTTTTTATGGACTACCCCCTTTGGAAAATGTCGAGAATCCAAGTTGGTTGAAAAATGATTTTTTTGGATATCTTAGAGGAGAATTTCTCAAGAAATGTCTTAGTTAAAGTCGTAGGCCTTGAAGTTAGCTTTACAACGAGCTCTCAAATGGCCCGATCAGACCAATGGAGCTCTAGTTATGACCAAAATACCAAGCTCGTGTCCGTAACACCTATAGAAAGGCACACTACCTTCATTCCGGGGCCGTTTGGGCATCTCAGGTGGGCCTTTCATGGACCTATCGCCTAACTAGCATCACACCATGCATAGGGAAAAGAATTTGGGGTTTTAAATTTTCTGAGATTTTGAGATTTTTTGTGGACTACCCCCTTTGGAAAAAGCCGAGAATCCAAGTTGGTGGAAAAATGAATTTTTTGGACATCTTCGAGGAGAATTTCTCAAGAGACATCCTTAGTAAATGGTACGCCTTGAAGTTAGCTTTACAACGAGCTCTTAAATGGCCCGATCAGACCAAAAAAGCTTTTGTTATGACCAAAATACCAAGCTCGTGTCCGTAACACCTATAGAAAGGCACACTACGTTCATTCCGGGGCCATTTGGGCGTCTCAGGTGGGCTTTTCATGGACCTATCGTGTAACTAGCATCACACCATGCCTAGGGCAAAGAATTTGGGGTTTAAATTTTGTTGAGATTTTGAGATTTTTTGTGGACTACCCCCTTTGAAAAATGACGAGAATCCAAATTGGTGGAAAAATGATTTTTTTTGACATCATTGAGGAGGATTTCTCATGAGACGTCCTAGTTAAAGTCGTAGGCCTTGAAGTTACCTTTACAACGAGCTCTCAAATGGCCCAATTAGACCAATAGAGCTCCGGTTATGACCAAAATACCAAGCTCATGTCCATAACACCTATAGAAAGGCACACTACCTTCATTCCGGATTTTGAGATTTTGAGATTTTTGGACATCTTCGAGGAAGATTTCTCAGGAGACGTCCTTTCAAAAGTCGTAGGCCTTGAATTTAGCTTTTCAACAAGCTCTCAAATGGCTCGATCAGACTAACACTGCTCTTGTTATGATCAAAATACCAAGCTCGTGTGAGTAACACCTATAGGAAGGCACACTACCTTCATTCCGGGGCCATTTGGGCATCTCAGGTGAGCTTTTCATGGACCTATCGCCTAACTAGCATCACACCATGATTAGGGAAAAGAATCCAGGGTTTTAAATTTTCTGAGTTTTTGAGATTTTTGTGGACTATCCCCTTTGGAAAAAGTCGAGAATCAAAGTTGTTGGAAAAATTATTTTTGTGGATATATTCAAGGAGGATTTCTTATGAGACGTCCTTAGTAAAGTGGTAGGCCATGATGTTACCTTTCCAACGAGCTCTCAAATGGCCCGATCAGACCAATGGAGCTCTGGTCATGACCAAAATACCAAGCTCGTGTCCGTAACACCTATAGAAAGGCACACTACCTTCATTCCGGTGCTATTTGGGCATCTCAAGAGCTTTTCATGGACCTATTGCCTAACAAGCATCACACCATGCTTAGGGTAAAGAATTTGGGGTTTTAAATTTTTTTAGATTTTGAGATTTTTTGTGGACCACCCCCTTTGGAAAAAGTCGAGAATCCAAGTAAGTTGAAAAATGATTTTTTTGGACATCTTCGAGGAAAATTTCTCTAGAGACGCCCCCTCGAAAGTCGTAGGCCTTGAAGTTATCTTTCCAACAAGCTCTCAAATGGGCCGATCAGACCAATGCAGATCTTGTTATGATCAAAATACAAAGCTCGTGTCCGTAACACCTATAGAAAGGCACACTACCTTCATTTCGGGGCCATTTGGGCATCTCAGGTGGGCCTTTCATGGACCTATTGCCTAACTAGCATCAAACCATGTCTAGGGCAAAGAATTTGGGGTTTTAAATTTTTTGAGATTTCGAGATTATTTGTAGACTACCCCCTTTGGAAAAAGTCGAGAATCCAAGTTAGTGGAAAAATGATTTTGTTGGACATCTTCGAAGAAAATTTGTCAAAAGACGCCCCCTCGAAAGTCGTAGGCCTTGAAGTTAGCTTTCCAACCAAGATCTCAAATGGCCCAATCAGACCAATGCAGATCATGTTATGATCAAAATACCAAGCTCGTGTCCGTAACACCTATAGAAAGGCACACTACCTTCATTTCGGGGACATTTGGGCATCTCAGTTTGGCCTTTCATGGACCTATTGTCTAACTAGCATCAAACCATGCCTAGGGAAAAGCATTTGGGGTTTTAAATTTTCTGAGATTTTGAGATTTTTTGTGGACTACACCCTTTGGAAAAAGTCGAGAATCCAAGTTGGTGGAAAAATGATTTTTTTGGACATCTTCGAGGAGGATTTCTAAGGAGACGTCCTTGTTAAAGTCGTAGGCATTGAAGTTAGCTTTCCAACGAGCTCTCAAATGGCCCAATCATACCAACGCAGCTATTGTTATGACCAAAATACCAATCTCGTGTTCGTAACACCTATAGAAAGGCACACTACCTTCATTCCGGGGCCATTTGGGCATCTCAGGTGGGTCTTTCATGGACCTATCACCTAAAAAGCATCACACCATGCCTAGGGCAAAGAATTTGGGGTATTAAATTTTGTGCGATTTCGAGATTTTTTGTGGACTACCCCATTGGAAAAAGTCGAGAATCCAAGTTAGTGGAAAAATGATTTTTGTAGACATCTTCGAAGAAAATTTCTCAGAAGACGCCCCTTCGAAATTTATAAGCCTTGAAGTTAGCTTTCCAACAAGCTCTCAAATGGCCTGATCAGACCAATGCAGCTAATGTTATGATCAAAATACCAAGCTCGTGTCCGTAACACCTATAGAAAGGCACACTACCTTCATTCTGGGGCCATTTGGGCAACTCAGGTGGGCCTTTCATGGACATATCACCTAACTAGTATTAGACCATGCCTAGGGCAAAGAATTTGGGGTTTTGAAATTTTTTGAGATTTTGAGATTTTTTGTGGACTACCCCCTTTGGAAAAAGCCCAGAATCCAAGTTGGTGAAAAAATGATTTTTTTTGGACATCTTCGAGGAAGATTTCTCAGGAGACGTCCCTTCAAAAGTCGTATGCCTTGAATTTAGCTTTCCAAAAAGCTCTCAAATGGCCCAATCAGACCTACACTGCTCTTGTTACGATCAAAATACCAAGCTGGAGTCTGTAACACCTATAGAAAGGCACACTACCTTCATTCCGGGGCCATTTGGGCATCTGCAGTGGGCCTTTTATGGACCTATCGCCTAACTAGCATCACACCATGCCTAGGGAAAAGAATCCGGGGTTTTAAATTTTCTGAGTTTTTGGGATTTTTTGTGGACTATCCCCTTTGGAAAAAGTCAAGAATCAAAGTTGTTGGAAAAATGATTTTTGTGGACTTCTTCGAGGAGGATTTCTTATGAGACGTCCTCAGTAGAGTGGTGGGCCTTCATGTTAGCTTTCCAACGAGCTCTCGAATGGCCCGATCAGACCAATGGAGCCCTGGTCATGACCAAAATACCAAGCTCGTGTCCGTAACTATTATAGAAAGGCACATTACCTTCATTCCGGGGCCATTTGGGCATCTCAGGTGGGATTTTCATGGACCTATCGCCTAACAAGCATCACACCATGCCTAGGGCATAGAATTTTGTGTTTATAATTTTCTGAGATTTTGAGATTTTTTTTGGACTACCCCCTTTGGAAAAAGTCGAGAATCTAAGTTAGTGGAAAAATGATTTTTTGGACATCTTCGAGGAATATTTCTCTGGAGACGCCCCCTCGAAAGTCGTTGGCCCTGAAGTTAACTTTCCAACAAGCTCTCAAATGGGCCAATCAGACCAACGCAGATCTTGTTATGATCAAAATACCAAGCTCGTGTCCGTAACACCTATAGAAAGGCACACTACCTTCATTTCGGGGCCATTTGGGCATCTCAGGTGGGCCTTTCATGGACCTATTGCCTAACTAGCATTAAACCATGCCTAGAGCAAAGCATTTGGGGTTTTAAATTTTCTGAGATTTCTAGATTTTTTGTGGACTACCCCCTTTGGAAAAAGTCGAGAATCCAAGTTAGTGGAAAAATGATTTTTTTGGACATCTTCGAAGAAAATTTCTCAGTAGACGCCCTCTCGAAATTCATAGGCCTTGAAGTTAGCTTTCCAACAAGCTCTCAAATGGCCCGATCAGACCAACACAGCTCTTGTTATGATCAAAATACCAAGCTCGTGTCCGTAACACCTATAGAAAGGCACACTACCTTCATTCTATGGCCATTTGGGCAACTCAGGTGGGCCTTTCATGGACATATCACCAAACTAGAATCAGACCATGCCAAGGGAAAAGAATTTGGGGTTTTAAATTTTCTGAGATTTTGAGATTTTTTGTGGACGACCCCCTTTGGAAAAATTCGAGAATCCAAGTTCGTGGAAAAATGACTTTTTTGGACATCTTCGAGGAGGATTTCTAAGGTGACGTCCTCATTAAAGTCGTAGGCCTTGAAGTTATCTTTCAAACGAGCTCTCAAATGGCCCAATCATACCAACGCAGCTCTTGTTATGACCAAAATACCAAGCTCGTGTTTGAAACACCTATAGAAAGGCACACTACCTTCATTCCGGGGCCATTTGGGCATCTCAGGTGGGCCTTTCATGGACCTATCGCCTAACTAGCATCACACAATGCCTAGGGCAAAGAATTTACGATTTTAAATATTCTGAGATTTCGAGATTTTTTGTGGACTACCCCCTTTGGAAAAAGTCGAGAATCCAAGTTAGTGGAAAAATGATTTTTTTGGACATCTTCGAAGACAATTTCTCAGTAGACGCCCCCTCGAAATTCATAGGCGTTGAAGTTAGCTTTCCAACAAGCTCTCAAATGGCCCGATCAGACCAACGCAACTCTTGTTATGACCAAAATACCAAGCTCGTGTCCGTAACACCTATAGAAAGGCACACTACCTTCATTCTAGGGCCATTTGGGCAACTCAGGTGGGCCTTTCATGGACATATCACCTAACTAGCATCAGACCATGCCTAGGGCAAAGAATTTGGGGTTTTAAATTTTCTGAGATTTTGAGATTTTTTATGGACTACCCCCTTTGGAAAAAGTCGAGAATTCAAGTTAGTGGAAAAATGATTTTTTTGGACATCTTCGAGGAAAATTTCTCTAGAGACGCCCCCTTGAAAGTCGTAGGCCTTGAAGTTACCTTTCCAACAAGCTCTCAAATGGGCCGATCAGACCAACGCGGCTCCTTTTATGATCAAAATACCAAACTCGTGTTCGTAACACCTATAGAAAGGCACACTACCTTCATTCTGGGGCCATTTGGGCAACTCAGGTGGGCCTTTCATGAACATATCACCTAACGAGCATCAAACCATGCCTACGGCAAAAAATTTGGGGTTTTAAATTTTCTGAGATTTTGAGATGTTTTGTGGACTACCCCCGTTGGAAAAAGTCTAGAATCAAAGTTAGTGAAAAAATGATTTTTTTGGACATCTTCGAGGAAGATTTCTCAGTAGACGTCCTTTCAAAAGTCGTAGGCCATGAATTTAGCTTTTCAACAAGCTCTCAAATGGCTCGATCAAACTAACACTGCTCTTGTTATGATCAAAATACCAAGCTCGTGTGAGTAACACCTATAGGAAGGCACACTACCTTCATTCCGGGGCCATTTGGGCATCTCAGGTGAGCTTTTCATGGACCTATCGCCTAACTAGCATCACACCATGATTAGGGAAAAGAATCCAGGGTTTTAAATTTTTTGAGTTTTTGAGATTTTTGTGGACTATCCCCTTTTGAAAAAGTCGAGAATCAAAGTTGTTGGAAAAATTATTTTTGTGGATATATTCAAGGAGGATTTCTTATGAGACGTCCTTAGTAAAATGGTAGGCCATGATGTTACCTTTCCAACGAGCTCTCAAATGGCCCGATCAGACCAATGGAGCTCTGGTCATGACCAAAATACCAAGCTCGTGTCTGTAACACCTATAGAAAGGCACACTACCTTCATTCCGGTGCCATTTGGGCATCTCAAGAGCTTTTAATGGACCTATTCCCTAACAAGCATCACACCATGCTTAGGGTAAAGAATTTGGGGTTTTAAATTTTTTGAGATTTTGAGATTTTTTGTGGACTACCCCCTTTGGAAAAAGTCGAGAATCCAAGTTAGTTGAAAAATGATTTTTTTGGACATCTTCGAGGAAAATTTCTCTAGAGACGCCCCCTCGAAAGTCGTAGGCCTTGAAGTTATCTTTCCAACAAGCTCTCAAATGGGCCGATCAGACCAATGCAGATCTTTTTATGATCAAAATACAAAGCTCGTGTCCGTAACACCTATATAAAGGCATACTACCTTCATTTCGGGGCCATTTGGGCATCTCAGGTGGGCCGTTCATGGACCTATTGCCTAACTAGCATCAAACCATGTCTAGGGCAAAGAATTTGGGGTTTTAAATTTTTTGAGATTTCGAGATTATTTGTAGACTACCCCTTTTGGAAAAAGTCGAGAATCCAAGTTAGTGGAAAAATGATTTTTTTGGACATCTTCGAAGAAAATTTGTCAAAAGACGCCCCATCGAAAGTCGTAGGCCTTGAAGTTAGCTTTCCAACCAAGATTTCAAATGGCCCGATCAGACCAATGCAGATCTTGTTATGATCAAAATACCAAGCTCGTGTCCGTAACACCTATAGAAAGGCACACTACCTTCATTTCGGGGACATTTGGGCATCTCAGTTTGGCCTTTCATGGACCTATTGTCTAACTAGCATCAAACCATGCCTAGGGAAAATCATTTGGGGTTTTCAATTTTCTGAGATTTTGAGATTTTTTGTGGACTACACCCTTTGGAAAAAGTCGAGAATCCAAGTTGGTGGAAAAATGATTTTTTTGGACATCTTCGAGGAGGATTTCTAAGGAGACGTCCTTGTTAAAGTTGTAGGCCTTGAAGTTAGCTTTCCAACGAGCTCTCAAATGGCCCAATCATACCAACGCAGCTATTGTTATGACCAAAATACCAATCTCGTGTTCGTAACACCTATAGAAAGGCACACTACCTTCATTCCGGGGCCATTTGGGCATCTCAGGTGGGTCTTTCATGGACCTATCACCTAAAAAGCATCACACCATGCCCAGGGCAAAGAATTTGGGGTATTAAATTTTGTGCGATTTCGAGATTTTTAGTGGACTACCCCATTGGAAAAAGTCGAGAATCCAAGTTAGTGGAAAAATATTTTTTGTAGACATCTTCGAAGAAAATTTCTCAGAAGACGCCCCTTCGAAATTTATAAGCCTTGAAGTTAGCTTTCCAACAAGCTCTCAAATGGCCTGATCAGACCAATGCAGCTAATGTTATGATCAAAATACCAAGCTCGTGTCCGTAACACCTATAGAAAGGCACACTACCTTCATTCTGGGGCCATTTGGGCAACTCAGGTGGGCCTTTCATGGACATATCACCTAACTAGTATTAGACCATGCCTAGGGCAAAGAATTTGGGGTTTTGAAATTTTTTGAGATTTTGAGATTTTTTGTGGACTACCCCCTTTGGAAAAAGCCCAGAATCCAAGTTGGTGAAAAAATGATTTTTTTTGGACATCTTTGAGGAAGATTTCTCAGGAGACGTCCCTTCAAAAGTCGTATGCCTTGAATTTAGTTTTCCAAAAAGCTCTCAAATGGCCCAATCAGACCTACACTGCTCTTGTTACGATCAAAATACCAAGCTGGAGTCTGTAACACCTATTGAAAGGCAAACTACCTTCATTCCGGGGCCATTTGGGCATCTGCAGTGGGCCTTTTATGGACCTATCGCCTAACTAGCATCACACCATGCCTAGGAAAAAGAATCCGGGGTTTTAAATTTTCTGAGTTTTTGGGATTTTTTGTGGACTATCCCCTTTGGAAAAAGTCAAGAATCAAAGTTGTTGGAAAAATGATTTTTGTGGACTTCTTCGTGGAGGATTTCTTATGAGACGTCCTCAGTAGAGTGGTGGGCCTTCATGTTAGCTTTCCAACGAGCTCTCGAATGGCCCGATCAGACCAATGGAGCTCTGGTCATGACCAAAATACCAAGCTCGTGTCCGTAACTATTATAGAAAGGCACATTACCTTCATTCCGGGGCCATTTGGGCATCTCAGGTGGGATTTTCATGGACCTATCGCCTAACAAGCATCACACCATGCCTAGGGCATAGAATTTTGTGTTTTAAATTTTCTGAGATTTTGAGATTTTTTGTGGACTACCCCCTTTGGAAAAAGTCGAGAATCTAAGTTAGTGGAAAAATGATTTTTTTGGACATCTTCGAGGAATATTTCTCTGGAGACGCCCCCTCGAAAGTCGTTGGCCCTGAAGTTAACTTTCCAACAAGCTCTCAAATGGGCCAATCAGACCAACGCAGATCTTGTTATGATCAAAATACCAAGCTCGTGTCCGTAACACCTATAGAAAGGCACACTACCTTCATTTCGGGGCCATTTGGGCATCTCATGTGGGCCTTTCATGGACCTATTGCCTAACTAGTATTAAACCATGCCTAGAGCAAAGCATTTGGGGTTTTAAATTTTCTGAGATTTTGAGATTTTTTGTGGACTACCCCCTTTGGAAAAAGTCGAGAATCCAAGTTAGTGGAAAAAAGATTTTTTTGGACATCTTCGAAGAAAATTTCTCAGTAGACGCCCACTCGAAATTCATAGGCCTTGAAGTTAGCTTTCCAACAAGCTCTCAAATGGCCCGATCAGACCAACACAGCTCTTGTTATGATCAAAATACCAAGCTCGTGTCCGTAACACCTAAAGAAAGGCACACTACCTTCATTCTATGGCCATTTGGGCAACTCAGGTGGGCCTTTCATGGACATATCACCTAACTAGCATCAGACCATGCCAAGGGCAAAGAATTTGGGGTTTTAAATTTTCTGAGATTTTGAGATTTTTTGTGGACTACCCCTTTGGAAAAATTCGAGAATCCAAGTTCGTGGAAAAATGACTTTTTTGGACATCTTCGAGGAGGATTTCTAAGGTGACGTCCTCATTAAAGTCGTAGGCCTTGAAGTTATCTTTCAAACGAGCTCTCAAATGGCCCAATCATACCAACGCAGCTCTTGTTATGACAAAAATACCAAGCTCGTGTTTGAAACACCTATAGAAAGGCACACTACCTTCATTCCGGGGCCATTTGGGCATCACAGGTGGGCCTTTCATGGACCTATCGCCTTACTAGCATCACACAATGCCTAGGGCAAAGAATTTGCGATTTTAAATATTCTGAGATTTCGAGATTTTTTGTGGACTACCCCCTTTGGAAAAAGTCGAGAATCCAAGTTAGTGGAAAAATGATTTTTTTGGACATCTTCGAAGACAATTTCTCAGTAGACGCCCCCTCGAAATTCATAGGCGTTGAAGTTAGCTTTCCAACAAGCTCACAAATGGCCCGATCAGACCAACGCAGCTCTTGTTATGATCAAAATACCAAGCTCGTGTCCGTAACACCTATAGAAAGGCACACTACCTTCATTCTAGGGCCATTTGGGCAACTCAGGTGGGCCTTTCATGGACATATCACCTAACTAGCATCAGACCATGCCTAGGGCAAAGAATTTGGGGTTTTAAATTTTCTGAGATTTTGAGATTTTTTGTGGACTACCCCCTTTGGAAAAAGTCCATAATCCAAGTTGGTGAAAAAATGATTTTTTTGGACATCTTCGAGGAAGATTTCTTAGGAGACGTCCCTTCAAAAGTGGTAGACCTTGAATTTAGCTTTCGAAATAGCTCTCAAATGGCCCGATCAAACCAACACTGCTCTTGTTATTATCAAAATACAAAGCTCGAGTCCATAACACCTATAGAAAGGCACACTACCTTCATTCCGGGGCCATTTGGGCATCTCACGTGGGCTTTTCATGGACCTATGGCCTAACTAGCATCACACCATGCCTAGGGAAAAGAATCCGGGATTTTAAATTTTCTGAGTTTTTGAGATTTTTTGTGGACTATCCCCTTTGGAAAAAGTCGAGAATCAAAGTTGTCGGAAAAATGATTTTTGTGGACATCTTCGAGGAGGATTTCTTATGAGACGTCCTCAGTAGAGTGGTAGGCCTTGATGTTAGCGTTCCAACGAGCTCTCAAATGGCCCGATCAGACCAATGGAGCTCTGGTTATGATCCAAATACCAAGCTCGTGTCCGTAACTCCTATAGAAAGGCACACTACCTTCATTCCGGAGCCATTTGGGCATCTCAGGTGGGCTTTTCGTGGACCTATCGCCTAACTAGCATCACACCATGCCTAGGGCAAAGAATTTTGGGTTTTAAATTTTCTTAGATTTTGAGTTTTTTGTGGACTACCCTCTTTGGAAAAAGTCGAGAATCCAAGTTAGTGGAAAAATGATTTTTTTGGACATCTTCGATTAAAATTTCTCTGGAGACGCCCCCTCGAAAGTCATAAGCCTTGAATTTAGCTTTCCAACAAGCTCTCAAATGGGCCGATCAGACCAACGCAGATATTGTTATGATCAAAATACCAAGCTCGTGTCCGTAACACCTATAGAAAGGCACACTACCTTCATTTCGGGGCCATTTGGGCATCTCAGGTGGGCCTTTCATGGACCTATTGCCTAACTAACATCAAACCATGCCTAGGGTAAATCGTTTGGGGTTTTAAATTTTCTGAGATTTTGAGATTTTTTGTGGACTGCCCCCTTAGGAAAAAGTCGAGAGTCCAAGTTGTTGGAAAAATTATTTTTGTGGACATCTTTGAGGAGGATTTCTTATGAGACGTCCTCAGTAAAGTCGTAGGCCTTGATGTTAGCTTTTCAACGAGCTCTCAAATGGCCCGATCAGACCAATGGAACTCTGGTTATGACCAAAATACCAAGCTTGTGTCTGTAACACTTATAGAAAGGCACACCACCTTCATTCCGGGGCCATTTGGGCATCTCAGGTGGGCTTTTCATGGACCTATCCCCTAACTAGCATCAAACCATGCCTAGGGCAAAGAATTTGGGGTTTTAAATTTTCTGAAATTTTGAGTTTTTTCTGGACTACCCCTTTGGAAAATGTCGAGAATCCAAGTTAGTGGAAAAATGATTTTTTTGGACATATTCGAGGAGGATTTCTCAGGAGACGTCCTAGATGAGTCGTAGGCCTTGAATTTAGCTTTACAACAAACCCTCAAATGGCCCAATCAGAACAACACAGTTTTTGTTATGACCAAAATACCAAGCTCTTGTCCGTAACACCTAAAGAAAGGCACACTACCTTCATTTCGGGGCCGTTTGGGCATCTCAGGTAGGCCTTTCATGGACCTATTGCCTAACTAGCATCACACCATGCCTAGGGAAAAGAATTTTGGGATTTAAATTTTTTGAGATTTTGAGATTTTTTGTGGACTACCCCCTTTGGAAAAAGTCGAGAATTCAAGTTGGTGGAAAAATGATTTTTTTGGACATCTTTGAGGAGGATTTCTAAGGTGACGTCCTCATTAAAGTCATAGGCCTTGAAGTTAGCTTTCCAACGAGATTTTAAATGGCCCGATCAAACCAATGCAGCTCTTGTTATGACCAAAATACCAAGCTCGTTTCCGTAACACCTATAGAAAGGCACACTACCTTTATTCCGGGGCCATTTGGGTATCTCAGGTGGGCCTTTCATGGACCTATCGCCTAACTAGCATCACACCATGCCTAGGGTAAAGAATTTGGGGTTTTAAATTTTCTGAGATTTTGATATTTTTTTGGACTACCCCCTTTGGAAAAAGTCGAGAATCCAAGTTAGTGGAAAAAAGATTTTTGGTCATAACAAGAGTTGCGTTGGTCCGATTGGGGCATTTGAGCACTCTTTAGAAAACTAACTTCAAGAGCTAAGACTTTACTGAGAATGTTTTTGAGAAATCCTCCTTGAAAATGGCTAAAAAAATCATTTTTCCAAGGTCTGAAATCTGGACAAATTTTGGACTTTTTCCAAATGAGGTAGTCCACGAAAAATTCTCAAAATCATAAAAAATAGAAATCCAAAATCCTTTTGCACTAGAAAAGGTGTGATGCTATTCAGGCTATACGTGCATAAAACGTCCACCCGGAATGTCCAAATAGCCCCGGAATTACAGTAATGTACGTTACAAAATGAGTTACGGACACACGCTAAGTATTTTTGGAATAACGAGAGTTGCGTTTGTCCGATCGGGGCATTTGAGCACTCTTTAGAAAGCTAACTTCAAGGGCTACGACTTTACTGATGATGTTTTCTGAGAAATCCTCCTCGAAAATGGCCAAAAAAAGTCATTTTTCCTAGGTCTGAAATCTAGACAAATTTTGGACTTTTTCCAAAGAGGGTAGTCCACGAAAAAATCATTTGGAGCGTATGTGGGGAAGATAATAGAGGTTTATGTGTGTAAAAGGTCTTTATCATCCTTGCAAAAGTTTCTTGTTTCTCCAACTTGGGTAGTTATATCGCGTAATGTTGACCGTGAGGTGAAGAAAAAATTGTTTGGATTGCAACCTATTCCCTCTAGTTCATTCAAATAGCTAGAGTCTGATGTGGTTTGTTTCAAGGTAAGATGACGAGTTTTTCTAAATTATTTTGATTGCAGAATGGCAAATGAGTCCTCCATTGAAATGAGTCTTTCCTTTTTGTGTTTCAGAAGATTATATAATTAATAACTTAGGAATCTTGATATACGTGCTTCTAAGTTTTTTACTTCTTCATATATGAATTTTTTTCTACCTTTTCTTATTGATTTAGTAATCTTTCACTCTTCAGTACCACCATCGTTCCGTCTTGTTGCTGCATTAGCAGCTTGATTTTCTAAGTTGACAAAATTTGTAGGATTGTTTATGTAGTTCCCTCATGTGTAGATGGAACTAATTCTAAATTTGTAGGATTCTTTATATAGTTCCCATGACACCAAGCTCGGCATCGTATTTGCCCAGCACTCTTGTTGGGCAACCAATGTGAAATAACCCCAAAGTATTTTTGGGTATTTCTTGTATAATTCAAATAAATATATTTTATTTATATTATATCCCCAAATTATTTTTGGGCCATTTCAATTTGCTTTTAGTTATTTATGTACACATGTAGTAAATAAACTATTTTATAAGGTAAAATTATATATTTTTTTCAAAATAAAGAAAGATCCATTTATTTCAAAGTACGTAAGATATTTAATATAACGTTGTAGAAAAATATTGTTATACAAAATAAAATTTCTTTAATTAAACAAAACTAGTCCATTACCCGTGCGTGATGTACGTGATTTATAAAATATTACTCCATATATAAAAATATTATTCATATTTTCGGATAAAATCGTATTATTCGTATTTTGTTAAGTTTACTGATTGCGTCAATGGAAATGAGAATGGAAGAGAGAGATTGGAGTGAGAGGGAAAGAAGATAAAGTTTAGAAAAGAGAAAGGAATGGAGGGATAAAGGGAAAAGGTTTGTACTAATTCATTCATGATCCTCTGTCAAATACAACAATAGGATATTTCTATACTAAAATACCCAATTTTTAATAATTATACTTAAAACCCTTAAGGAGAGACAGAGGAAGAGATAAATGAAACGCAGTATGAGATCGCGTTTCATTCACAAGAATTAAGATCCGTAAGGAAAACAAACAAACAAAAGGTTTCAAATTGCGCTTTATAATTAATTATGGGTAAAACGCGGTTTGAAACCGCGGTTATATCAATTTATATTTTAAAATTATTTTTTTAAAAAAAAAAGGAAGAATGAAATGTGGGTTTAAGCCGCGTTTCATTTGTAACCCTGCCCCAACTCTCAGATCCGAGCTCCCAGCCTCCCATGACCTTCTTGAATCTCGCCCTCTCGCCTCCCATATCCGAGATTTGAACCTTCAATCTTCCATGGCTGCTCCTCCCTCCGTCCTCGCTTTTTTCCCGAACTTTGACGCCTCTCAGATCTCAAATCTGAGATTTGAACCTTCACCTCGATCTCTGACGTCGTGCTCCCTGTTCGTCTTCCTAGCCCCCCCTCCTTCACCTTTGTTCTTCGACGCCTCCGCCTCGATCTTTGACATCGTGCTCCTTTTTCTTCCCAGCCTCCCCCTCATTTGCCTTTATTCTCCGGTGCCCTCACCTCAGTCTCTGACGCTGTGCTCCCTGTTCTTCCCAGCCTCCCTCTTCACCTCTATTCTCCAGCGCCTCCGCCTTGATCTCTGGACCCGTGATCCCTCCACCTCCACGCCCCTAGCCAACACCTTCACGCCTCTGCCTCTTCCTCCACCCCGGCTCCCTGGCCCCATCTGCATTTCCATGTAAAACGCAGCTAGCTGTGTTTTTATTTTATTTTATTTTATTTTTTGTTTTTATTATATAAACGTGAATTAAAACTGCGTTTTACCTGGAATTAGGATTAAAACGCGGTTTTAAACCGCGTTTTTATAGCAAAATATTATTTTCCTTCGGCGCTAGGTTGACATTGATAATTTTTACAAGAAACGCGTTTCTCTAATATCCCAATAAATTTTGTATTTTTTTTATAAATATTTTGAAGTTGTGAATTTTTTTGATAAATTTTTATTTTTGTTTGAATAATTTGAAAAAAAATTCCAATCTAATGTACTGTTTTGATACTGTACAAGATAAAATGATAAATGTTGTGGGCTGGATAGCCTTTATAATAATTGGGCTGAAAGGGTTGGAAGCCTACGAAACCTTAAATCCCTTTCCCTCTGCACCTCCCTTTCCGATTCCCCTTTTAATCTTCCCTCTGCACCTCCCTGTTCCACGAACATGTCGAATCCAGAAGAAACCCTTTTGTCAAAGCGTCCTATCTCTGTTCAAGAGGACCTCGATCAGGAGGATTTCGATTCCAAAACCCCTCCGGTCGATTCCGATATCATGTCGGAATCGGATGATGAATATGGTAAATTAGTTTCCTCTAAATCCTTCCATCTGTTTTTTTGAGTTGGATTATTGGTTTCTTTTCTCGATCTCATCGACCGTTTTGGGCAATTTGGTTGGTTACCGAAACTGAAACTGATTTCATGAAATAATAACGTACGTTCTGAGTTTTGAGTTTACAACAGCCATAGATATCCAGGACTCGGATCTGGTGTCGGATGATTCCCTTAAAGACCTCTATAAGCGATGGATGGAATGTTTCAAAATACATAGGGATTTGGCTGAGCAGGAAGAGAGATTTCCTATCTTCAAGGAGAAAGCCAAGCAAGTACATGAGTTAAACAATTCCAATCTTGGCTGGACAAGTAGCCTCAACATCTGGTCAGACACACCCGCCGATGTGATTAGAAAAACATTTTATGTTCCACTTTCTCCTAGCGATGAGGAGGATGATTACGGAGACGTTACTACATTGCCCGCATTCGCATGACCTTACCTCAACTCGTCACAAGTAATAGCAGCACTAGAATCAATCATATTACCATATGATATCTGCCATTATCCTTTTATATGTATGTACTGACTGTGTATATCCTTAATCTGGCACTAGTTATGTCATTATCCTTTTGTTTTTCCTTAATCTTCCTAGACGTTTTTATATATGTCCACTTACCTTTGCACTCTATATATATTCTGCGCCCAATTTTTGTTGCCGAATTGATGTTGTTGGATACACTTTAAGTTGAATCCAAGTAAACATGTACAATAATGTAAGTCTCAAAGGCGTCAAAAAAATACATAGTAAAAAATACAGGCAACTCCACTAGGGAAACCTGGTTAGTCAGAAAACTTGTCGTTGAGCCAAATCTAGAACTCACCCGATCCATTCACGTTAAAGATCGACAATCCTATTAAAATATTATTGCATAAATCGGGAGGACGAGGAGAAACTCAGCGGGTAGCACCAATCAAAAGTTGTTAGATCAGCTTGAACCTACTTAGAATTTCATCCGTTTCAAGCCCACAAATTTTAAGCTGCACAAGTTTATGCATAAATAAATACTTATAGCTCACAATATGGTAAATGATTATTAAAAGTCTGAAAGTTTGATTATAACCATTTAATTGCTCCATACCTCCACACAATAGGTTTATGGTGAATTTTAAGAAACGGGCAAAGAAATCGAAAGCTACAAGAAATGCAAACAACTAGGGGTGATGTACGAGTCGAGCTTAACATGTTTAAGCTTAGCTCGATGGTGAAACGAACCGAGCCGAGCTCGAGCCTAAATTTTATACGAGCTTTTTTTGACGCTCAAGCTCGGCTCGCAAGCCTAATCACATGCTCAAGCTCGACTTGATAAGCTCGGTCGAACTGAACAAACAAGCTTAGGCTCGTTCGAGCTCGTTGTCCAAGCTCATTCGTTCGGCTCATGAGAGAGATATGTGTGCATTGTTTGTGGAAAAGCCAGGTGAGGGTCGAGGACAAGCCAGCAACCCTTGGCCTCTTCTCAGATCTACAAGGAGGAAGATAGAACTGGAGAAAGAAGGAGAAGCGAAGCTAGACGCGGTGAGAGAGAGGAAGACGAACCTGGAGAAAGAGGGAGAAAGAGCCAGGTGAGAGAGAAGAAGACAAACCTATAGAAAGAGGGAGAAGCGATTGAACAAAGCAGCCAAGCAGGAGAAAGAGATAGAAGCGAAACGAGACGCAGAGTCGGTGGAGACAAAGACCTAATCCCCAATCATCATACCTTATATTACCTTAGGGGTAATTTCATAAATGGCATCAGGTGTGGGTTCTTCAGCTTCAACTTAGAGAGATCGAGGTTCAAAGCACTCGGTGATCTAGTCCGGCAACGATGATGCTCTCAGATGGATGGTGAAATGATTGATTAAATTGCAATAATTAATGAGGAGCGGTGTTAAAGGAGCGGTGCTGACCAACGCGGAGAGGGTTAGGCGACATATGGCTACTAGCCCGTGGCGTGGTAGATGTCCTACTGAAGAGGAAACTCTATGTCACTTGTTTAGAGACTGTGGTGAGGCTAAAGGAATTTGGGATCAACTCCAGGCGACCCGGTGGAAGGATGATTTCTTGGACACTCCTTATGCCACGTGGATTCGAGGTAATCTTCTAACTCGAACTCAGAGCAAGGATGGTATAGCTTGAAATAATGTTTTTGCAGGTACACTTTGGTTGGTTTGGAAATGGCGGAACAATCGAGTCTTTCGAGGTGAAGACTGGATGGGATGCAAGGCGAGCTTTGTTCTTGATTGGGCAAAAGAACACCAAGGGTGCATGACGCGGCTGAAGAAGGGGACAGAGAGTCGACCAAGAGCTGAAGTCAGAGTAGCTTGGGAGAAACCGGGTGAGGATTGGCTGAAAATAAACATGGATGGAGCGGTCAAGAATGACGGGAAGGCGGCTGTAGCGGGGCTCATTAGAGATAGCGCATGAGATTGGCAGCGCGGTTTTGTTATGAATGTTGGGACGTGTACACTCCCAGCAACTGAACCGTGGGGGATTGTACAGGGACTAACCATAGCTTGGGAGGGGGGTACAGAAAAGTGATACTGGAAACAGATTCACTTCTCGCTATCTCCCTTCTTGAGAAAACACTACTGCGATGCCATCCGCTCGCGAGCCTTGTCACCAAGTGCCAAGGCTTAATAGAAAAGAGTTGGGAAATCCAGCTCCACCATGTTTACCGCGAGGCTAATACCGTTGCGGATTTTCTTTCTAAGTTAGCTTATAATTATGACGTTGGATTACATGTATTGTTTGACCCGTCGGACTGTCGGAGGGTGCTTTATGTTTTCTACAGAACGATGTAAGGGGTCAAGCTATCCCCGTATGCTGACTACTTAGCCCTATTTTTCTATTAATAAAAGCGCGGAGAGCTCCGTCTCTCCTTTTGACCAAAAACACGATCAAACAGGCATTTCGGCCAACTGAACACGCATTTTATTTTCGTCAAAACGCTGCGTATAATAGGCCAAGCCCCGAAATCATAAAGCTTTATGGGGCCAAAACTACATAGGGTAGCCCAGCACAGCACCAAATTCATAGGCAAAGCCCAACAAATGAAGAAATATCAGCGCTTTGCTTTGTACAGTGTAATTCATTTCTCAACGCACATCGCAACTACACAACACATCAACAATGCCTTGTTCTTCTTCTCTATCTTCTTGTTCAACTTCGATCCCTGTGAATAGGAATACGATTTGGAACAGTAATAGGATTTCTCCTCCATCTTATTGCAAATTCCACAATTCCCAAATCCTCAACCTCCAAACCCTAGCTTTCCCAATCGCTTACAGCTCCCCTAAAACCCTTGCATCCAATTCCAGTCCCATTACTTGTTCTTCCCTCTTCTCTTTCTCTTCTTCGATCCGTTCCCATTCTGAGCTCCGTTCCTCTCTTCCTGACTCTGCTGAACCTGTAATTACCCTTTTTGCTTGTTTTTTCCCCTGAATTTTCTTTTCATCTTTACTTGTATGTTTTCCAATTCATATTTCAGATTAGCAGGATGGGGAAAATGCGTCAACAACTTTTGTTGCGTTCTAAAACATAGATTTCTCAAACAGTCAGATTCGTATAGTTATAATCCTTGTAGTCTGTAATTTGTGTGTGTTGTGTTTTGGAGAAATTATTGCTCAAGAGACAGAAAGCCTTAAACTGAATAGCCCACTAGAATCAGACCTGACAGCAAATGCGCTTCAGTAATTAGCCCATCAATCAATGCACAAAATCACTGATTTAGGTTTTCAGCTATGTAACCCATGTTAATTTGTATCTGTGATTTTAAGCTTTGAAATGTAGCAGGGGAATTCGAAACCCTTAGAATTGATCTAAGTCAAAAAGATCGCTTCTTTGTTCTCTTCTTTACGATTACTATTTCATTATTTATTGCCTTTTTTAACTATGCAGTTGGGAGAGGAAGAGGAAAACAAGGATAAGCAGGACGACATCAAAGCTGAAGAAAGTGAGGCGGACATGAAGTCCCTACCACCGAATGTGGATGAACTCATTAAAGCTTATAAAGAGGCTGTTTTATGTGGAGATGACAAGGCGATTTCTGACATTGAAGCAAAGCTGTGTATAATCGAAAATCAGAAGAACGAGTTGGTCCTGAGACTTGTATCTTTACAAGCTGAGATGACCTCTGGAAAGGAGAGATATATCCGGCTGCAGGCAGACTTTGAGAATTTCAGAAAGAGATCAGACAAGGAGAAGCTAACAATAACAAGGGATGCCAAAGGAGAAGTTATGGAGAGCCTTTTGGCCATGGTGGACAGTTTTGATAAAGCCAGGCAGCAAATTAAGACTCAGACGGACAAGGAAGAGAAGATTGATAAGAGTTACCAGGGTATATACAAGCAGTTTGTGGAAGTAATGAGGAGCTTGAAGGTTTCACCCATACCAACAGTTGGAAAGCCCTTCGACCCATCGGTGAGTATTCAATGTCATAACTTTAGTGACAGTTGGTTTTATGCTATTCTTGTTTGATTGTAGTTCCTATACGGAAATGGTTGATTCAAATCGCAAATCGGAAATACTTCATATTATAGATTATAGATTATAGATGATGGAGATGTTAGTTTTTTCTGATGGGTTCAGTTATATTTTATTTTTGGTTTAGATACATGAAGCTGTAGCAAGAGAGGCATCCGAGAAATTCAAGGCAGGAATTGTGATTCAAGAACTTCGCCGTGGTTTCCTCCTTGGTGATCAAGTGTTAAGACCGGCAACTGTCAAAGTTTCAACAGGTCCTGCTCCTGCTAAGGAAGTCCCAAGTGCGCCCGAGAAATCTGAGCAAGCTGTTGCTGTTGCTGCTGCTTTGGATGAATCCAATTCAATTCAATAGGGTTCTTGTTGAAGTACTGCCCTCTCTGTCATGGAATCAGTAGTAGTAGTAGTGGATAGCTAAAAAGGCATTTTTATTGTAGGGGTTTCTCTTTGGCCGATGAATTTCCTCTTGAGACAGAGAGATCATGTTCACTGCCCATTAGACATAGATCGCGCTGCACCTACCTTAACTTTACTACAAATCATGTCTTTGTTAACCCAAAGGGTAGTGCGAACATTCATGTTCATATTTTTTACTGTATTCTTTCATGGAAATCATGTTTATCTTGTGGGTTTCTTTTCTTAATAATTCCAGGCCATGGTTTTACATGACTCATGCACTCGTGTCTTGAGAAAGAAAGGAATTCAAGCAAAACATTACTCCTATAAAGGGACAAACGTGCACTGCCAATAATATATATGAAAGAAATCAAGCCAGTTGGTCGGGGATTGTTTTGGTTTCAAGTTCCAAGTTCAGAATCATTTGGAATAATACCACATTTATTCAAGGTTAAAGCCGGGTTGGATTGGATTCGGTGCATTCAAATTTGGATAGATTTCACATTTGGTCAAATTGTTAAAACGAGTATAGGTTAATTAAATGACACATCTGACAATAGATTTAATCAAATTCATCCGGCATAATGGAACATCCAACAGAGATTCCAGATTTCTGTTGCTGCGAGTCCCTAAACCAGCTTATGACCAATTCAAAGATCAAAGTTTACCAAATGTTCACAACAATGAAGGCACAATAATGGAAATCAGTGTCCTTCCAATGATTAACAGCAGAAAACGATAAACTCCACAGATTTCAACCCTACCAAATCCTCAAGAATAAAAGATTGCATAAAAAACAAACCACTAGACCTACAACTTCATCTTGATTTAGACGCACTCCGATGCGGGCACATTAAACAACTCAGACTGGCCTTTAGAACTAAGGCCTTTGGAATGTTTGGAAATCTATGGATGAGAACTCACTCACCACTAATGTCAACCCACCTGAACAAATCAAACATGAAACAATGTCATAAATCTCATTCCAACATCAATTGGTGGTATGGCGTTAAAATCAAAATGATCATATCACAGAAACAATAAGCAAAAAGATAAACATGGATCACGATCAGATTCAGGTTAGGATGAATGTCTTGAAAACCCAATAAATTTTAGTGGCCTAAATATAATATACAAAGATAAAGGGATAAAATGACATACCTGTACAGCCTATCTGCAAGATACAAGATCAGTCACCTCGCCATTGATAAAGAATACCCTTCAATTGCTTGAGAAGCTGGGCATTGAACATCAATCCTATCAAGCTGTTTCACGTAAGGATCAGATAAACACAGATCCAGTGGATTTTTCAACCCTTCATTTTCCATGGTTGTTTTGTTAACACCATTTTCTCTTGAACCAACATGGTTAGGACTTCCCACAGGACTGTCCAAACAAATAGTCTGACCAAACAGTTTAATTGAAGTCCTGGCTGCTTTTGGTGCAGAACTTCCACCCTTGGGTGCAGCAGCTTCTGAACTAAAGGATATAACACTGCTCGAGCTGTTTGGTGAGACAACTTCAGACTGTGAGCTACCAATGTTCAGATCAGTTGAGACTACTTCTGCCTTTTGAACTAGATTGTTGTCAGCATAACCAACAGGATACAACGGACGACTGCCATTGCTGAAGATGTTAGCTAAACTAGAAATACGGAAAGCATCTTGCCTGGCTCCCTGCATGCCAGCAGGAAATGTGCTGTAATTCAAATATGATGAGCTAAGATGCCCGATCATTGAATTACTGAATCCCATGGGAGGTAATGGGAGATCTGCCTCCCCGTCAGTCAAGAAACCACAGTTCTGAGAGAGCCTGAATTTTCTGGTTGGGGGAAACGCAGCATCAATAGGTGGCGTCGGTGAAACATACTCCACCTGCCAAGGACTAACTGTCTTTATGTTCTTCAGATTCTCAGGTTCATCCCATGCAACCTGTTAAGTTTATTGGTTGCAAAGTGCTTAGAGAATTACACAGATCGAACAACCCATTCCCTAGTTCTTATAATACACTAAAAAAAAAGAGTAATTAAGTGCAGAAAAGAGATACAAATATATTAGAAAGAAGCTCCATTATCTAATCCATCTAGAACCTAAAACCTCCAAGTTTGAAGAAATTTAGAGGAAACTTGGGTTTTTCTTTCTTTCCTCCAACAAAGACTCAAGACCAGATATTTGTAATTGTAAGGGCTCCCATCCTTCTCCCCCTTCTTTTCTACTCTTTTTCTCATCATTCCTCTCCAATCCCATAAGGTTCCCAAGTTAACACTAGATAAGATACGCACGTTACATTCAAATCAACAACCGTCACACATTACCTTCTTTACTAGTTACCTCTATTGAAACTGATTTTTCTTTTCAGTTCCTCCACTCTTCTTCTTTCTCACCCATCATAAAACACTACAGAGTATGTAACAAACTACAAAGAAACTAGATTGAATCTATGTACATGGTTCAAACATTCATATTTGAAGATTTCGACTATAAAAATCAATGAACAAAACTCAAACCATCCATCAGATGTTAAAAAAGCAAATACTGCAGTAATATTTTGCAGTAGGATTAATTCAAATTAAAGAAGGAAATACTCCTTGTTAACAACACTCTATATTAGCTTCCTCTTAAAAGCTTGCCTGATTTTCCATTTATAAGTAAGAAGAAACAGAAAATCCAAAGTTGACGGAAGTACAATATAAGGAAATAATAATTTCATCAAAAAAAGAAGGAAATACGGAGTAATAATTTTTCTGTGAGCATATACTCCGTAGATTTCAAGGAGTTTCTGAATATGTTAAATTTGGAGTAATAAACAATTTTATATTTTATACAGTACTTTAGTTAAATTCAACTACCTTTGGGCAGAAACAATTTGAAAATTTAAATCCCATCAAATCAAGTCAGTTCTTAACGAATAACGAGTTTAATTAATGCAAAGACCCAAAATAAATACCTTCTTCTTTTATTACTGTACAATTCTATGAAAGGCTTACATATATATATATATACTCCTAAGCTATAGCATCAGCACCCAATCAAAAAATAGATGAGAATTCAGATCTTGGAAACATATAAGGAAAAATATCAAACTTCACAAAAATACCAAATTCAAAGTGCAAATAACAGTACTACATAATAAGCATATACCTGAAGCATCAGTGCAAATAACAATAATACATAAGAAGCATATACCTGAAGCATCCTCCAAGGAGACCTTTGCCATGGGCCGTAATCTGGGGCGGCCACAGATGACACAGTGCCTTGAAACCAAGTCAATCTTGATGAATCCTCAGTCTCCATTGGCATCCTAACCCTCATCCCAGCCGTCCAGCAGATCCCAAGAGCCTGCTCCACCTTCTCCGCGGCCACCACAAAATCCTGTGACCCTGCCTTTGGGTAGTACACCACTTCAAACGGAATGTTATTGGCCGCCAGCCCCAACGCCTCCACCACCGATTCCGGTGGCACCTTGCCGTTGTTGTCATTTCTTGAGAAGTTGCCCTTGGCTCCTCCAGAGCCACCTTCCTCCGCGCTCATCCAGATTGCGCGGTACTGCTGGGCCCACTGGGACACATCCACAGCAGGGCTCGACTTCAGAGCCCTCCTAATCCCAACAAACATTTTCCCAGTGATCTTATTCTTCATGAAGACAACAGAATCCCCACTAATAAGCCTCTTCTTGTTGACGAACTTGCTCCATCCTGAGGTCAAGAGGTGCCTCCTCGGAGTCCCGCGGTAGATGTGCCTGAATTTCCAGGTCTCCCCTAGCATGTCAGTGATGAACACCTCCTGAACTGGAGGTTCCGCCTCGTAATCGAGCGGCGGCAAGATTGAATCCGCACAGAACCTCGGGACAGAGAAGTCGCCGCCGTTGTTGGCATCTGAAGGCGTCAGAACCTTGGCGAAGGAGACAATTACACTCCCCTCATCCTTCCTTGCACATCCAGCAGCGACGGACGACGGAGAAGAAGGAGAGCGCTGGGGAAGGAAGTAGTCGCCGTTGGGTCGGGGATCAAGCCGGATCCTGGAATAGACCTCATCGGTGTCAGGATCGACGAGGTAGAGCACCTGGAGGAGTCGACAGAGAACGAAGGGCCTCGGAGGAAGATGAGAGAAGGCCGAGATGGCAGGCTGGGGCGAAGAATGCTCCATGTGACCCTGCGGGAAGTAGTAAACCCTAGAGTGTGCCTCAGGGATCTGGACGGAGGTTCCGGCGCATGCCTTCCAGATCGACGGCTCCACCTGGCGTAGATACTGAAGTTGGTGATTGGTGTGGGGGAGGGGATGGCAATCGGCCGCCATTGTAGTGTGTCAGAGAGGTACGGAGAGAGAAATAGGTAATATGGATTGAATGAAGGGTGCAGAGATGTATTAATGGGAGGGAGATTGGATCTTTTTAGAGTTTAGGATGTTAGAATCGAAATCTCAGGATGAGGACTGAACAAAAGGGTGGGAGACTAAATCCTACGGAGTAAATCCTAATCTAACTTTGTGTACCACAGTTGGTTATTTATGCTATAAATTTATATTTTAAAAAATTTCAACTTTTTTTTTTTAGAGAAAATTTGATAATTTGTACTTTTGCATCAATCAATTTTATTTTAGCCGTGCTAGACTCGTTCAAAAGTTAATTAGGTATCTGTACCCTATTTCACTTTTCCTTTGCTTCTCTGAGAGCCCTCATCCATGGTATTCTCCATGACTCCATCTCCCTCTCTCTCAACCTCGGATGGCATCGTTCGGACCGTTCCCATGGCGCCTTGCTCGCCCTCGCCGTCTTCGTTCCAGCCTGAGACACAAATTCCTCAAAACTCAAAATCGATTTGGCTAAAATCCTCCATTTGACCTGGTGAACCGCTTCAGCAAGCGCCGCGACACTTTGTTTGTGCTCCATCCAACTCCAATTTACCGAACGACTACTCCACCACCGACCAACGCAGGATTCTCACCCGCTCGGCGCACCCTGCGAGCCCAAGCTAGAGCCGAGTTTAGCTTGTGCGACCCACAACAGGCCGAAAACCCCACCATCGAGACCCCTTGGGTTGTGTGTGTCGTTCTCGACCCCTAGCCCTCGTTCTTTTCGATTTTTCTTCAGATCCGGTATGAAATCTCACCCTTAATCTATTTCCTTTGGTCGTTCTTTTTTAATTTGGGATTTTGAGTTGGATTGGAACTACCTAGGGTTATTGGGTGTGAATATTTGTGGAAAAATTGGGGCTTTTCGCCTAGAGTCGATAATGGTGGAGTTTTTGGTTGCGTTGGATTGTTTGAATGCTGAGAAATTATATTGATGTTCCAACTCATGCCAACAACTTGAAAGAATGTGAGATTGTGTGGATTTCTTGCTTTGTGTTATCGAATTGCCATGGTTCTTGTTATTGAATTGATATTATTTGATTGGCTCACACTTGATGGGCATGATGTTTTGAGTGGGAAATTTGTCTTTCATGCTCTTTTGAGCTCTGATTTAGATTGCATGATTTTTTGTCACATATTGGCATAGCCTAGCATCATTTACATTGTCACTTGATGCTATTTGCTTTTAATTCAACATGAAACAAGGCCAAGATGATCTGTGTGAGGATTTCTTTGCTTATAATCGAGCTAAAGAGACTCTTTATGATGGTGAAACACAGCTATCCTTAGACGCAATGGTATTTTTATGCTTGTAGTCATTACAACAGCTTCTTTATGATTGTACTGATTAGTTGAATTATGACAATTTCATTTTATTTTGCTTTTTGTATCTGATTATTTTCATTGATGAAATATCTCATTCCTTTCATACTAATTGCTTCAAAACAGTAGCAATTGGTACTTCAAAAAAAAATGGCAATTGGTGCATCCTTGGTTTATTTATGGAGTTTAAGGCTTAATCATTCAAAAGTGCATCCCAGTATTTGTGGCAAAGTTATACTTGTTTCCCTTTACACACTTGCTCGTTTATAGATTTAAGATTCATTGTTCAAATCCTGGATATTATCCGTAGGAACACAAGATCGTCATTGGGAGCTAGCCCATCTATGTGGACATCATTATTTAGCAGGTCAACAAGCTGAAATGAGGCTGCTAACTTTCCAGGAGAGCCTTCGTCCTTTGTTTCAGCTCAACACCACCATCTTGGAATCGGTTGAATTGAAAGAATCGGTCTATATCCTCATCATCAAGGAGGACACAAATACCGTCTTCAATAGCTACCCTTGTTGCAATCAACGGCTCCTGCTCAAGTGATTTCTCAACAACCTTATGTTCACTACCAAAACCAGATGAACTTGCAGGCTCCACTTCATGGAAATTTAAGGGTGTAAAGGGTGTTGTAAAGAGAGATTTTACTCTTAAAAGAACTCGTGTAAGCACACCTAGCTAACACTGTTTCACACAACTATTTTACCTTTGACAATATGCACCAATATATTCGTACAATGTACATGCATGACCAGATGACAGTTTTGAATTAATGTCATCTCTTTAGCATGCAAATCATTTTTTAAAAGTATCTTACACACACCCTTTAAATAAAGAATTTGTAGAAAAAAGCAGCTCGAACTCCACGGTTCTATGGTTTGGTTGTAGCGGGATGGTTTAACGATATAAGCTTTCGTCATCATGTATTGATTTGTTTGTTTCAATTTAGGCCAAATGATTAGATGAAGTGATTTATGAGTTTATGAGACAAGTTTTGTTCTTTGTCAATAGTGAAATTTAGGGATAAACGGTGAAGAGGGCAAGTCTAAATGTCAATTCTCATAGCTATGAAGTGTTCTTGTTAATTTGTTATGAATGCAATCACATTTTATGCTCCTATGTCATTAATTGTATAAAAATGTCATCAACAAAAGATGTCATTACAAATGAGTGAGATAAATGGAGTGTAATAACAAATGATATCAATGAATAAAAGTCATCAATAAATGATGTCATCAATCAAGTTAAATCACATTTTATGCTCTTTTGTCATCAATTGTGTAAAAATGTAATAAACATGTCACCACAAGTGATTGCATCAATGAAGTGTAATCACAAACGTGTCATCAGTCAATAAAAGTAGAATCGATGAAAATATATCGATATGCAATTGATTAAATTAAAAAAAGCGGCATCGAACGATTTGATTAAAAAAAGTGGCATCAAAACACTACTTTGAAAAAGTTGCATAACATTAAAGAAAAAAATGTCATCAAAACACTACTTTGAAAAAAATACGACATCACGGTAAAAAAATATCATCAAAAAATTGACATAAAAAAGTGTCATCAGTAGCCATTAGTAAAAAAATGGCAACAATGGTCAACATGGCATCACAGTAAACAAAAAAATGTCACCAAGGTTTGAAAAAAATGGCATTAAAAAAGTGTCATCAAACCATTTCATTAGAAAAGTGGCATCAAAGTGGAAATAAAATGTAATAAAAAATGGCATCAAAACGGTTAAAAAAATGACATCACAAAAAAAAAAAAAAAAAAAAAAAAAAAAAAAAAAAAAAAAAAAAAAAAAAATCCAAATAAGTTGGTCAACGGTCAACGTTGACCGGTCAGTGGTCAAACAGTTGACCATTGACCATTACTTGAATGGTGGCTATCCCACCTAATTTTATTTTTAAGATGGCTAATTACCTAATTACATATTCAAAATTGACTAGTTGCCTAAATCACCCTTTTTTTTATCGGATAAAAAAAAAATATTCAACTCCATTACTCCAAAGGATCATTTTCTTATGTAATCCACCTCTGATTCCCATTCTAGGCCAATGTCTTGGCAGTTCTCCGAGGGTTATATGGGCAACTCAAATTAATTTTACTCACTTAGATACACAAAAAGATTCATCAACGGTAGTTAACTCGATAAAAGGAGTATATATTTATTTAAAAAATGATGAAAAATCTCATCAATTTTTTTTATAAATAAATATATATTATAGTTGTTTAGAAGATAAATATAAATTTTAAAAATTTTTTAATATAATTTTACAGTATAAATAATTAATTGTTACACACAAGGTTACATCAAAGATGTGTAGGAGAAGTTTAACTTACTCGCATAACGCAACCCAGGATAATATACATATATAGGTTATTAAATTACGATTCTTCCCCGATTTCTCCGCAAATATCGGATATTTTATTGTACTTTTTCTTTTCTTTTTGAGTTTTAATGTCGTATATGTAATAGCCAATTACAATTACACTTTTGTGTGAAATAAAACTATAAAAGTGAAGTTATTAGCTTTTGCGCCTAATTTTACATAAATAAATGATAAACAATGGTCTTAATTCTTTTATAAAAAAATATCTTATTGAATAAAAAAAAAAAGAATGTTCTCATCTTATTTCACAATCAATATGAAATTTTATCATCGAGTTTCACTAAACATATACTACATACTATATGTATTATCATTAATGTTATTCTTCATTATTTGAAGTATTATCATTACCTTTAGACTTTAGTAAAACTTATTAAAAGATTTTGTTTTTTTACTTTTAAATGGGTAACTTCCCTTAAAAATTGTTGTGCCATTTTTTTTACTTTAGCAATATATAGGTAATAAGAAGCAGAAAATACAGTATAATTTATAACAGAAAAAAGAAGATAAAATTTAGAGGAATGGAAAATGGGATAGGGTAAAAATTAAAAAACAAGAAAATAGGAATTAGTTAAGATGTGTAAGGAGAAATTGAAAGTAAGGAGAGGGTAAAAGTCTAGAAATAATAGGACGAAGAACCGTTGAAGGCGACCAAATGGTAGGAGGAGTACGTTTGTTTACTTCTTACTTTCCATGTTTTGGTACAACTGTGTCCGTACACATCTCCGTACCCATCGCATCCGACGTGGCCACAAGTCAAGTATGGTTCCATCCTACAACCAATTGGTGTTAGGTGGGATAGCCCACCGGCTTATATGCAAAGCTTGGATTCATCATTTTTATCAATGTGGGATATTATCCCCTTCATATATTCAACAGGGTTTTGTTTTTGTTTAGACTTGGAGCCTTGGATTCATCATTTTATCAATGTGGGATACTATCATTTCATATATTCAACATGGTTTTGGTTTTGTTTTTGTTTTTGTTACCCTTGGACACTTATGGTGTTGTGTTGTGTTGCGTAATGCAATAATCATTCTATTTAATAACATATTGTATAAACACGTTTTCTAAAGATTGGATTATTTGCAAGGTTAACACGGTCTATATTTAAAAAAAAAAAACGTTGCATGTGTTGACTTATTGTTATTATTGTTATAATTTACTTGAAGATTAATATAACTTATAGAAAGATTAGTTTTAGCCCTGAACAAAAATTGGTTAAAATAAACATATAACAATTGGAGATTTTAGTTCGAATAAAGATTGTTTTTATGTGAAACTTAGAATTAAGATTATCATATTTTAATGATATTTTTTCTATAAGGAAAAAAAATCGAGTTGCCTCATAAACAAGATTGAGGCTTCCCGATTGTATTCTGACATATGAGGTGCCTAAAGATCGAGTGATTCATAAGTTGGACTCATTATGTTCGACAAAATAGGTCGTTTATTATTCACACATGCTTTTAAAAATGATAAAAACTATATAAAATTTTTATTTTTTTATTTTTAACAATTTCTAGTTAATATAATAAGTATGAAATTGATAATATATATATATATTGTATAGTTTTTATAATTCTAAAAAAGTGCGAAATGGTAGGGGTTTGTTTAGTTGACAACTTTCACTGCTTACTTTCCATGTTTTGCACAATCGTACATTGCACAACTAAGGTAGGGTTTTGTTTTTGTGTTTTTGTTACACTTGGACAATTATGGTGTTGTGTAATGTAATAATCATGGTATTTAAGAACCTATTGTATAAACATGTTTTGAAAAGATAGATTATTTGTAAAGTTAATATGGTCTAAATTATCAAGAAAAATCATTTTCTTTGCATGTGCTATATAAATAAAATACTAAAATAGAGCTCTAATGCGATTCGCATACATGTCATATTCTGAATTAATATGGTGTTATTTTGTTTAGCCACGTCAATTAATAAACCAATATAATTTTGTCATCTCAATTAATAGTCTTACATATTTTTATAAATACTAACCTTATATCCTAATTAGTTAGAAAACTAATATTTTTATATCAAATAATCTATCGAATAGTTTGATTTTTTTAAAAGAAAATTGGTTGGAATAGGACCAATTTTACGTATATTTATATGCATGTAGTTTAGGAGATAATGATTTAGGCATAATAATTTTATATTTATATCTTTTTTTATTTAAGATCATAAATAGTGACATTGGATCCACTTTTTAGTCATTTAGTTTTGGACTTTATGTCTGATTTGTAATATTGCGTAATTAATGATTGAAAGTATTTAACAAAACCCCCAAAATAATAATAAAAAGTTATTAAAAAATAAGCCCATATCAATAATAATAATAATAATAATAATAATAATAATAATAATAATAATAATACGTATTTTATAATTTATATCATTAGGACATCTATATCTATATCTATATAAAATACTAAAACAGAGGCCAGAAACGGCCTCTAGTGCGATTTCGCGTCCACGGAATTTTCTGGATTAAAACAAGATTATTTTTGCTTACGTGTCATTTTCTGGATTAAAATGGTATTATATTTTTGGGCCACATCAATTAATAAACCAATAAACCAATATAAAATAACTTATTTTTTTTATAAATATTCAACCTTATATCACAAATTCACAGTTAGTTAGAAAACTTATCTTTTTAGATCAAATAATCTATCTAATAATTAGTCAAATTGAATATAATATATCTACATGTAAATTCTCTCTCCACATTGTCACCGTGAGAGGAGCCACCAATTTTTTTTATATTCAATTATATTTTGGTCAATTTCATAGAAAACGATAATATGTATCTTGATTATAATTCAAAATCAGATTGGCAAAAATCGTAAAGTTATGATTGAATATTCAGAATTGGTCAGTTTTATTAACCGTAAAATCATTAAATTTGAATATAATATGTATCTTGAATATGTATGTATATATATATTCAATTATAATTCAAATTATTATATAATTTAATTTGTTTAATAAATCTTATTTAAAAATGGTTAAAATATATTTTCTCTAGATTTTATATTTTTTAACAAAAAATATTAAATGATAAAAAAGCTTATGTATTAAATCCAAAAGAAAGGAACATAGCATAAATTCCATATGTAAATTCAATCCATTTTTATTTTTATTCATAAAAAATTAAATATAAATATTGATAATATTTAAAACAAAATATTATCCAAATATAACTAAGTAAGATATGATAATAACTTATTAATTAATGTAATATTGAATAGATTATTTGATCTAAGAAGATAAGTTTTCTAACTAATTAAGATACATATATATATATATTCTATATCTATATAAAATACTAAAACAGAGGCCTGAAACAGGCTCTGGTGCGATCTCGCGTCCACAGAATTTTCTGGATTAAAGCGGGATTAATTTTTCTTACGTGACATTTTCTGGATTAAAGTGGTATTATATTTCTGGCCCACATCAATTAATAAACGAATATAGTTAGCTAAAAACTTATCTTTTTAGATCAATAATCTATCCAATA
The DNA here is from genome assembly GCA_963922045.1 of Persicaria maculosa. Taxonomy (NCBI): domain Eukaryota; kingdom Viridiplantae; phylum Streptophyta; class Magnoliopsida; order Caryophyllales; family Polygonaceae; genus Persicaria; species Persicaria maculosa. The sequence goes on along the minus strand of OY998271.1, from coordinate 665,222 downwards.
TAACTTGAATTAGTTGTTATACATATTTATTATTTTCATGCTTTTGTTAATAAACTATATTATTTATTATTTTAAAAGATGAAGAAGGAATATTTGGTGCGTTATTCTACCTTTTAGATCAAATTGAATATAATATATTTATATATAGTTTTATTATTGTGAGTCACATCAATTTGATTTTATTTTTTTAAGTCACGTCAATTAATTATCTAATATAATATTTTAATATAATTAATATAATAAAATATAATTTATTAACAAAACGCGCAACCGCGCGGGTAACGAATACTAGTAAAATACTAAAGCAGAGGCCTGAAACGGCCTCTGGTGCGATCTCGCGTCCATGGAATTTTCTGGATTAAAGCGGGATTATTTTTGCTTACGTGTCATTTTCTGGATTAAAGTGGTATTATATTTCGGGACCACATCAATTAATAAACGAATATAATTAGGTAAAAAACTTATCTTTTTAAATCAAATCATCTATCCAATATTATTTTTGTAAAACATTATTCAATACATATTTACAATTTCACGTTTAGAATTAAAAAAAAAAGATAAGATTTGATCAATTGCTTTGTTCTTTTTCGTTTTTTTCCAAACCGGCACACATTGCAATCATCTTGCATAATTGCATAGAAATTTCTTTTAATTTTCATCTCGGTAATTCTCGATCAATTAATATAGATTTGAAATTTTGGATAGTATTTTGGGATAGATTTAGTCATTCAAATTGATTATGTTAACTCATTATGTATAATGACAAATTTTCATTATTCAATACATATCTATATTTATATCTATATAAAATACTAAAACAGAGACCTGAAACGGTCTCTGGTGCGATTCGCTTACGTGGAATTTTCTAAATTAAAACGGGGTTATTTTTGCATATGTGTCATATTCTGGATTAAAATGGTATATTATATTTTTGGGCCCACGTCATTTATTAAGCCAATATAGTTAGATAAAAAAAACTTATCTTTTTAGATCAAATAATCTATCCAATATATAACCTTATATCTTAATTATGATTTTTATAAATATTCAACCTTATATCTTTATCGTTTTAGATAAATCTATCTAATATTACTCAAGCCAACAAATTTATTCTATTGAAATTTTCGGTATTAGGGTAATGGATGAATTAAATAATTTATTAAAAACCGATTAATAGTAGCATAGTAGCATGGTCTTACATAAAACTCAACTTTACACCTTAAATCAATCCTTTAATTATATTATTGGGAAATTTATCAATAGCTTATATGATTTGCATTGATTCAATATTAAATAATATCAATTTTTTTTAAAAGGCAATGAAGTCAAATTTCAACAATTACATATTTTTCAAAAATCTGTAATATAAGATGAAAGAAAAGAAACTAAAATTTTGTATTATAAGATCTAAAAAAATAAATAAAATAAAATATTGTAATCTCTGATGCGATTCGTATACGTGTCATATTTTGAATTCAAATATGTTTAATATAATAAAATTTATTAAAAAATCGCACAACGGGTGAGTAATAAAACTAGTATGTTAATATTTCTCTCTCTCTCTCTCTCTCTATATATACACATTAAAACAGAGGCCTAAAACAATTTATATTTATATATATATAACATAAAAGATATCATTTGATTCAGTTTTATATATTTTCTATTAATTTAGACAAATTTAGTCAAATAAGTTGGATAAAAGATGTTACATTATTAATTGATGTGGTTAAAAAGGATTAGACTATATGAGAAAACAATACCTAAGTAAAATTGACCTCTTAGTGTGTATATTGAATTTTAGCGAACATGTTTTTACTTTTATTTATTTTATGACTAACTTAAAGTCGTATTAAAATATTTTAAGTATAAAATTTAGTAAAAATATTTCAAACAAATTAATATAATAAAATATAATGTATGAATACTAGTTATAATTAATTTACATGAAGATAAATATAACTAATAAAAAGATTAAACAAAGGAATAGTTTTAGCTATGAAAAAAATCAGTTAAAATAAACCTATAACAATTGGAGATTTTAGTTGGAATAAAGATTGTTTGCCGTTTGAAACTTAGGATTAAAATTGTCATATTTCAATGTCCTTAAATCTAAGGTGTTAACAAAATTTTTAAGGTGTTTAAATTAAGGGTGTGTTTAGATTTCACTGTGTATAAACTATAATGCAATTATTTTATCTCAATTTATGTGATTATTTGATTAAATTACTCCGTACTATTTTTTACGAGATTTTTATTTGTACAACCACACACTCACATAAAACGAGGTAAAATAATTGCATTATAATAAAAAATGCAATGGAATCCAAACATACCCATAGTAGTTATAAAAATAAATAACATTAGAAACTAGAAATCAAAGAGTACCGTGCGTGCACTCGACACAAGATAAATGCAATCAATCTTTTTTCGGTGAAGAGAGAAATGCATTCAATCTGCCCTCTTCTTGTCAATACACAGGCACAGGCACAGGCACATGATGTAATTAAGACTATTGTAGTACGGAGTATGTTACAACTTACAACACACTGATTAAACAACTAGCTTTGTACTGTAGTATAAAATTTGTGTACGAATATCAAATTTTGAAAACGAAAGGAAAAAGGAGGGAATAATTACTAATGGGTATGTTTGCATGACAGATTAGGCAGGCATGTCCAAAACCCAATATCGGGACATTGCCAATTCCCTCTACTCATCTTCCAAAACTGATCCTACTAAACGCTCATATACCAGCAATGTTTCGTTTCAACTGATGGTAGATTGGTAGGTGTGGGTGTGGGTTCAGGTGCTTGCTTCAGATACTCACCTCTTGTAGCCTGCTCGCTCCCCCAACACAACACAACACAACACAACACCCCTATTTCCAATCACCCCCCTTTTCTTCTCTTACTTGGTGGACGTCTTCAATTCAAACACACAAATCATGATAGATAGATAGATAATTAGTAACATGACGGCACGGCCAAAATGCCATGTCCATAAGCTGCCATCTTCTCAAACAGCAGACCTCCAATTTCTTGTGACAATGGAAACTGCCATGCCCAAAAGCCAAGATGTAAGCTGCAAATCACTCACTTTTACACACGATGAATCATCTAACGAATGAGAATCCAACTCCTGTATTGATTTCATGTATAACCAGCAATCGCATCAGCAATTGACAATGACACTATAACAATATTTACACTAACTTTACAGAGGATGAACAGCATGGTAAATCCCAGCTAAAAACTTGTACACTGGTACAGGTAGTACAACCAAATGGCAAAAATAAAATCCCCCCCTCCAAAAAAAAATCTATATTGCCACCCTAACCAACAGCTAACAAAGCGGTGAATACTGCCCAAGGACCAAACCACCCCCACGCAGCACCCCCTGTACAGTTGCTCTCATAATGGGAATACAACAAATGTGGTCAAAATTTGTGTGCAAACCTGAATTACCATCTACTGAGAAAATGCAAGTCCGTAGCCTTCAGCTACCCTGGAAGCCTCCAGACCTTCAAAAAGCATCAGATTAATGAATATATACACTAACACAGCGTCTAAGAAAGTATGGGCAAAACCTACAAGTAGACATGAGACAAAGCTTACATCATTTTTCACGTCCAAGAGAATCCTCGCCAGTCTGCTCCTCAGTGGATAGCCGGTCAATAGGAACATATATGTATCCCTTTGGTAATCGTTGATTCTTCACGGATGCTTGATCAGAAGTCATAATTAACTCCTTCTCAAAAGTTTCTGTATTCTGCACAGAGGACAGAAGAGTCAAATGTGTTTCTCTACTCCATCTCACCCAATTTCCCTACCGGAACAGTTTCATTGCTGATATACATAAGAGTGAATGTTGTGTAAAGAAAATGGACGAATGTTAAAAAAAAATGTAACCTTTCTGGACTTCAACTTCTTGCCCCCAGTTTCCTGAATATTACGGCGGGTTAATGATGCCCTAAGGGGTAAATGCTTCCCAGAAAATGACATCCTATCTGTAGGCTTAGGCGTAGGGAGCTGCTGAGACGTTGAACTGTCATCCGTTCTCTGGTCAGTGTCAGTAGAGACCAGAATCTTGATACGACGTTTCCCAGACACAGTGCTATCCACAGTAGCATCGTCTGACTTTTGAATTGTACTGCATGATCTAGAGCAATCTGTTTGGCCCTTGAGGGAGGTAGTAGCTGATTCAGAACTGGCTTCAGGAGGGAAGTAGGGGTTCTGAAAAAGCGGTGAGAAGGCCAATGTATCCTTCTTTGAAGCAAGAAGATCATGGGAGCAAAGAACTGTTTCCCGCTGCATTTAGAAGAAGCATCAGTATTGAGAAGTATAAAGGTCTTTGAATCAAAGGAACCTGTAAATAAATTGAGCTTGCTTGCTTGACAATATCACTATAAGTTCCTTGGAATCAACATAACATATCATACTTGTTAGATAATGGGGGAGCTAACGGCTCCACAAAAGACGTTAGATTTGCTAGTAAAAATACCTATTTTTAAATATCGATACTTGGAATCAACATAACATATCATACGATGCTTAGAATGTTTGCTTGTGAAACAAAATCTAAGTACACGATAAACCACAAGCATCATGCCAGAAGTATTACCAACTCGAGATAGAATTGGCCTCACCAAATCCTACTCCAAGAATGGAACAATGCGCCAACTGTATCATGTATAACCCATCAGGGGTCCGGCTATTAACGAATTGCAAAATTTTAAAGGGAGCTCTAACAAGGGACGGATGGAAACAAAGCATGGGAACAGCCCACACCAGTGAGCTGCTAAAGGAAAACTACTAAGAGATATCCACACTGGAAGAAGGATCAGAAGACAATACATTAGCCTTAGACTACCACTTGTTCCTGTAGATTCCTAACAAGAATTCCTTTAACACCATTTCAGCTTGACAGAATCAATCACGATCAATAAGTTTCCCAGTCAAGCACATCTTTCCTAAACCATTCATTCATCTAAGCTCAAAATGGTTTTACTGAAGGTAGTAGAGCTTTTATTGTTATTATTATTGAAAATACTCAATGTCTTGTCCAAATTCATCACCAAAAAAACACTACAAATAATTAAGTATGAGCCAGAGACAATCGAAATCTAATTAAATAGTTGTCCCAATAATTGAAATAGCATATGCAATAAAAGAGTCCTACAACCTCCAAAGCCAAAGGTGAATATCCACAGATATCTCAGCCCTATTCACTTAAGAATCTATAAACAAGGAAAAACACTCTGTGGAGAAGACTTATGTTTCTTTTCAGTTACTAACCTTCAACTTTTCACGTTTGACGATCCTCTCGCATATAAGACGCAACTTCTCCAATTCAACCTGAAGCGGGTTTAGATAAAAACATTCAAATCAAAAATAATAATTTTCAACAAATACAGAAAACAAATGAAAGTTGGGCTTCAAGGAAGAACTCTGAGGCATTAAAAACATCAGCACAAACAAGAAAAGGGAGGTAATGAATCAACAATAAAACAGAATCAACCAGAGCATTATCAAGGTGTTGAATGTGGATACATATCCATAGCCTAATCCTGGTAATTTCCTGAGAATTCTCAATAGTTTGTGACTGGGGGGGCTGATTACAAGTGTCCACGTCTAAAACCTACACACAGTATTCTAACCGGTAATGAAATTGTGTGGGTTTGAGGCGTAAACACTTCTAAAACTACATCAAATGTCTAGAACTACATCAAATGGCCAAATGGCCACATAGTATTCTCAAACCCACACATACCACATCTCAAACCTACACATAGTATACTAACCAGGCTTGTAAAACTACTTCAAATGGCCAACTCCATGAATGTTGATCGATTTAATAACTTTCTTGAAAATGTTTAGAATTCTCCACGAAATTAAACCATACGTTTCAAAGATTCATATACACAATATTTTTCAAATTTATTTAATTTTAAAGTAAGATTTTTTAATATTAAAGCATTTGATATTGAAAAAACGCTTTTTTTTTTTGTAAAACAGCAACTACAACTATGCACCTTGTGCGTTTGAATTTAAATAAATTTGGTATTAACACTCATTCAACTAATTAATTCCTTCTAATATATATCAATTATTTTATCAACTTAGAGAAAACTATCAAAGGAGAAGAAGTCCATGTATATATTTATTCTTTAAAAAAAACTTATATAAATTTGGTATCAACACCAGTTCTATAAATTAATTCTTTCCGATGTTTGTTAATTGTTATATCAACTTAACGATGATAATAAAAGGAAAAGAAATTCATTTATATATATATATATAGATATATTCTTTCATTTTTTTAATTTAAATTTTTGGTATTGGCACCCATTCTACTGATTCATTTCTTTCAATATTAGTTTAAGTGTTATATCAACCTAAAGATAACATTACTATAATATATGGATGGACAGAAATTAGATTTACTCTAAATTCATCCAAATTAAATAAAATATAAAACAATCCTAATTAGGATTGATTTTAGGTGGGACCATAGAGAAGATTTTCGATTGGTTAATAAATCTACGATTAAGGAGATTCCATCATGGGGTGTGATGGACTTCTTCTTTAGTGTGTTTGGGTGTGTGTAGATGTACCTACAACGGCTACAAGTACACTACGCACACACACAAACACACATATACATATACCTAAGAACACTATATGTACAAATATACCACAGGACTACAAACGTATTTAAAATAACAAAGTGTTATATACCCAGGGGGAAGAAGTACAAACAAATACTCACACAAACCTAAAACTAAACAGTCATAATTATAGCTTGCTAAAACCTTCACATATAAAAAAAATTGATTGAGAACTACACATCAAATCAAAGGATCAAAACTGTAAACCATCTTAGGTCAAAGCAGATACTTCATTTTCAATGTAACTCGACTGTCTTCAAATGACAACCAACAATAAAATTGTAAATGGAAAGAAAGAAGCATATCACTTGCAAGAAGTTTGAGTAAACACAGAACCAACTCTTAACTTACACAACAAAGCTAAATAAGGGAACACTTATTGTAACTTGTAAGATCCAACTCACCCTAACTTGCTTAAGGCTTTTTAGCTCTTCGATTGCATGCTTTTGACCCTCAGCCTGTAAATAAGAAATAATTTTGACAAAGAGAGATGTTTCAAACCATCACAGGCAACTTTTACTGGTTTTAATTGATTCTTATTTACCTTTGCGCGTTGCTCAATACTGTGCTTATCACAGTAAGCTTTGCGCTGCTGCTGCTTACTGCCAACACTTCGAACACTCATGTAGCAACCAGCAGATCTAGCACAAGAAGGATGAAATGTGCTTTGGCACGGACCGAAATTGCACTGTAGACATTAAAAAACAACAGAATCAAATGCAAATCAGCTTCTAAAGAACAGGTAACATAAAAACAAAGTTTAGAACTACTAACCTTAACGCAGACACCAAATCTTCGATGGCAGACAGAGCAGATATCGTTTCCCCTAACAACGCTTTCCTGTAGTCCATTAATTCATCAGCTTATATTTGGAGGAAACATCAAAAAACAGTGCCAGATTATTGTTACACCAACTATAAAACAATTAAATGCATTTCCACACACCATTCCTCCGATCAGATTAGCTTGCCCTCTTCTAAATGTCGAATCAAATACCCACTACAAAAATCCAAAACACTGGTCAAGTTTAACAGCAGTTGTAATGTATAGTAGAGATGACTAGCAAAAAGAAAAGCAGGAAATCCTACCTCGGCACATAAAGCATGTACCCACTGACCATTACTCGTTTTCCTGAATGCACCATTTGCAGTGCCACACAGATTACACTCTGTAATAGGGAGAGGCTTATCTGGAAAATTTGCTCGTTGAACTATAGAGGCTTTTGCTGACAGATCTTCACAAAGTTCACAGTACCATGGACCAGTGGATTCCTTAACATTGCGGTAGCAAGCTAAATGAACTGCCACCTGATAGAACACGAGTAAAGTGAGAATAAAAAGAACAAATTTAATGTCTTCGGAAGAAAAATAGAAAAGTTTGACAGCAACATACCCTGCAATTGGAACAAACCAAGACTGGGTTCAAAATTGTCTCTGACCGTCCACAAATGTCACAAAACCTTGGATGCTCTTTGGAAACAGGTGCATTTAACTGTAAGATATCCAAATGTTTATCAGATATATTTCTAGACAATGCCAAGGATGAAGTTGTCTCTTTGAGACGAGGAGTAGCTAATGAAGGTGGACCAACACGTCCCCTGGGAATCTGCACATTCAATTTATCCTGAGCAAGGGGAAAAAAGGGAGCAAGTTAAGTCCACTCTCACTCACAACTACTAAGAAAGGCAAGAAAAAATGTATCAGCACAAAGAATATCAAGAACCTCTTGTTGAGAAGCTTCGTCAACACCATCCTTTCTCAAAGAAGTTCTAGAAGAGGCAGCAGCAGCAGCAGTGGCAGCGGCAAGCATTTCTTGGGCTTCCTTGTATTTTCTCTCCTTCCTTCCTTGCTTCTTTGCCTCTCTGAGTTCATGAAGATACTGATGAACAAGCACAGAATCCCATCTTTGCTTTCGTACCATTTGCAGCTCCTGCGGCAGATTTTTTACAATCTTGCAAATTAAATTATCTGCAAAGAAGATCATGTAAGCACTAATATACATCAAAAGCAATCAGCAAGTAAATATTTAATGATATATGCCCACTAATATTTAATAACTAACAATCTCGTAACAAGGAACCCAATCTATCCATGCTAAGATGATAACAATAACAAGCAAAAAGGGCAGAGAGTCAGCATCAAAAGCATACCACTCAGACGCTTCCTTTTTGCAGCAGGACGAAATAGCCAGTTCTGGAAATAAATAAGCTCCCCTTCAACATCATCTTCCGGATGTAAATCCAAAATCCCCTTCTCCTTGGCCTTAATCAGATCATCTGATGCCACACCCTTTCCCGCATCAAGGGCATCAACATAGGAAACCTCCTGATTATCCCATTTGGAACAGACTCCATTCGTCAAAGATTGCTTCAAGGGTGACGAGTTCCGTTCCACTGGCCCTGCAAAGTCAAAAGCTTAAAAAAAATATTATAGATTCAAAACTCTTTCCAATGTTGATTTGTGATTGATGTAAAATGGAAGAGAATTACCATCATACTCTTTACAGGATTTCTTCCCAACACCACTTTGTATTTCCATAATCTTCTTCCTAACAAAAGGGTGGATATAAGAACTAGATTCAGATCCTATATTTCTGCAAAAATAAACAGAACGGTAAGCATTGAATAGAAGTACACTAAGAGCAAGACACCTAATTCATCCATACATCCAGAAAATGATAATAAGGCTGTCGCCCAGTATACAGAACATTAGAGGAGAAAAGCATAAATGTATTGGGCACATAAAATTTAAAACAAAAAATAGTGCATGATGGCTTACGTGCCATAGGAGCAATCTGCATTGGTTGCAGAATGAACAAGAATTGCCTCAGCCACGTCTACTGAAGCACCATACTTCAGATATCCAGCAGGATTACCTGACAATAAATATATCAGCAATAACATAGCACAAAGGGTGAGTAAGTCTACACAGAATACACAATAATGCAACATATACACCAAACCAACAAAGCACAAATACCATACTTTTAGATATCAAAGAAGTGGGCACCGATGAAACCTGAAGTTCAATATGCTCAAACACAACCTGCAAAATAAGATTTAACCAGATCTGTTAGATAAGCATAACAATTACGAAGACTAACATATAATCACAAGTCATTTGAAACTAATGCAAGCCCAATAAGATAAGTAAGATAAGTAATATCTTTTTACGAATATCTCCAAATTAGAAACATATAATGACCACCTTTTCCAGTCCATTGGAAACAATTTCTTCCCTTGAATCATTAGCGTCCTCCATAGCTGGCAGTTGTGCCGTAACCTCATCAGTTATTCCCCTGCTATCAAGGTTGGGGTCCTTGCAGCTAGATAAAATATTGCCATCCTTTACAACACTGACACCGCTTATTGTCCTCCTCGTCGGAGCAGATTTCACAGGAACATCAAATGTATCAGATTCTTTATGTGTAACAGGACAAACTGCATCGTCACCTCCCCTGTCAACCATGGAAGGAACTGAAACTCTAACAGTCAGTTTCTTCAGGGAAGTTTCAGTGATTGCATGATCACTAAGCCACTTGACTAGCTTGCAGTGCAACTCGGGTGGAAAATGATTATCCTGCCCAAAAAATTTGAACAATTGTCATCAAAAATTGTTCAGAACTTACTCAACCAAATGCTTCATAAACTCACAGAATTATGAACTATTTTGAGCATTACAGAAATATTTGCAGCCAATGAATCAGCAGGGACACCAATCTCTGATGCTAAATCTTTCAAAGAAACTTTCTCACAATCAATCAACTGCAAAAGCAACAGATGTTATAGAATATATATATACACACGCATATATACATATATATATGAAAGGAAATTGTTTACTACACTTATCACAATGACAAGCACCTTCTTCAAACCCAAAGAAAGATCTAAGAAATCTGGAGGATTGACAACTTCACAGATGCTCCTCTCTTGACTCTCTTTCTCAGTGAACTCGGGTAAATTAGTGTGTAGCTCTCCACATTTAGCACTTAGATTACCAACCTCGATCTCCTTTTGCAGTTCGGTATCAGTGGATTTGTTAGAGTTTTCTAGTTCTTCCAAGCAATCAGCAATATGATCTCTCTTTTTACCACCACCATCGTCCAGGGGGAGTTTATCAAGCAATGGCAGCTGACAGAGCTCAGAAGGAGGTGAACTAGAAACGATGCCTGAAATTGATTCCCCTTGGGAATCATCGCATCCATGTGAATGCTTTGAGCAAAAGGCCCTCAGCTCAACCTATAAAAAGTAGATGCATTATAACTCAGTCAGCAAAGATCACATCATAGAGATGAGAAACTAAGCATAATAATGAACTAAAACACTATTGCAACAATTTGACGCTTAAATTTTGAATAGCAAAGGCTCACATCATCACATCCAAGCTTCCCCCAAACCTCTAGCCGGTGTCCGGCCTCCCTTGCACAAATTGGATGAAAAGATGTTCTACAAGCCCCTGAATTAACAATAGGAAGAAAAAAAATCAGCTCCAAGCCAACTGAAAAATGGAAACTACTACACTAATGAGCTTCAATTAGAATCCGTGTGTGTGTTGGGCGGGGGGATGAGACAAGCATTGGCCACAATATATAGCTGTATAGCTTGTGTCACAATGCATGGTTGTGTCGTAACTCCAAGGAGCTGTGTAAATGAATCTATATGCCCATATGGATGGAGACATAAATGTGAGTGAGCAAAAAACTATACACAATCCAATAAAATTTCTTCCATCAAAGATGCATCCAATTCCATTGAGAACCTTTTCACAACATGTTAATAAGCAGCTTCAATGTCCAGTAATGCACATAACAGGATAAGAGTTTGACTACCGCATCATTAATTTCAAATTCAAAAAAGAGCAATTCTATCAATATCAGTATAAAGCATAGCACAAGTTGTATGCCAACTATCAAAAAGCTTCTATATAAACCACCAAATCAGTCAGCCTTTCATATCCACATTTTTTCTTAGGATAAGAGTTTGACTACCGCATCATTAATTTCAAATTCAAAAAAGATCAATTCTATCTATATCTATATCAGTATAAAGCATAGCACAAGTTGTATGCCAACTATCAAAAAAGCTTCTATATAAACCACCAAGTCAGTCAGCCTTTCATATCCACATTTTTTCTCCATGGAGACTTACATGGTGTCCGTACCCCAGAAAGCATATATGCAAATAATCATACATCCTATTTTAAGGAATGCATTTCTCCGTACAAACACAAAACAGAATCAATCCAAAAAAAATATAATATAAAGACAAATTACAGGTAGTTTAATGGAAACAACAACTTCTCGCCACAAATAAGCTAGGAACATACCATCAGTGCACCGAACACACATACCCTGCCTGACCTTGCACAAGTAACATATGAGCTTCTTTCTTGTTTCTTTTATTCTGTCAACATTTAGAATTGGCTCCATCATTCTCATATCATCTACATAAACCTCAGGCATCCACAAACTGCAGAATAGGTGAGCAAACTCTGTAGACAAGCCATTTCCAGCCCCAGCACGTTGAACAGGTTTCAAGGCACCACATAACTTGGGACACAGCACACAGGGTCCTTTTTCACTAAAAGCTTCTCCTTCGGCATCACTTTTCCACTTACACCAAGAACAGACCCAAGATTCCTCTACATTCCCCTGTATTCCATAACATTTCTGGTGAACACACATATCACAGGAACTGCACACAACTAATTGGTTCAATTGATCCCCTTTGTCACCCACACTACAAAAATGGCACATTCTTGATTGCCCATTGCAACTTTTAATTACTGCAAGCCTCTGTAATCCAGCATTCTCCCCTAGCAGTTTCCGTTTCTTGGTTGGTCGCTCGGTAGTGAGCAGAATCTTATCTCTGGAACCTAAAACCCACTCTAAACTACTGAGACTGCCCAATTGTTGGGGCGAAGAAGACTCAAGTGCAACTGGGGGCAAGAGAACACCATCTTTATCATCTATCTCCATTGTTTGTTCCTCTTCTTTAACAACGACAGCCTCCTCATGCAAAGCTGTCTCATTCACACAAGTTTCCTCCAACAGTACACTGCCTGGAGCATCACTAACACTGCCACTATCTAACTGGTTTCTAACGACATTTCCTAGAGCTGGAATAAGAAGACACGAATCACTAACTAACAACTCAAACGAAGTAGACCATTTATGTAACATGTCAATATCTGACATTGTTAGCTCTCTAAAATACTCCTCATACTCAACCCATATGCTTGAGGTCTTTGGCCGCTCAGTCGAGCCCTGTTTAGAAGACTTGGACTCCGCATGTGCCTTTTTATGCCTTTTCCTGCCTTCGGATTGCCTTGCCAAGAGACCACTGCCCAGCGCACTAGGAAGTGTCGGCACAGTGGTGGCCAAAGCCTCCGCAGTATCAAACGGAGAGCGCTCGGACAGAGCCTTCGAAGCCTGAGAATAAAAATCCACACTCAAACAGAGAGAATCCCTCGGCGGAGACAAAACCGGAACCGGAGCCTTGGACGTCGGAACCCTAGAAAGCGGGCCCAGCTTCTCCTCCGTGCCGCAACCACCGTCGGCTCCCCTGCCCATCATCTTCCGCCGCCGCTGACATCGGCCGTTCCCGGACATCAAAACCTCCACCGGCCTTCTGCCGAAACCCCACCACCACTCCCGCATCCCATAACTACTCTTCTTTGCCGAAACCCTAACCCTAATTTACCTCCTCGACAAGCGGATTGGGGCAAAGGCAAACTAAATGAAGAAGATAGAGAGAGGGGAGGGAGACGATACGGGTAAGAGAAAGGAATTAGGGCTAGGGTTTTTTTTTGTCTGATTATGGTTGTTTTCCGATCCGTTTTCTCTCGTGCAATTTCGTTTTCGATTACCAGAGAGAGAGAGAGAGAGAGAGAGATTCGCGTTTTTCGGAGGCAGACAAAGCGGGGGGGAGAGAGAGAGAGAGAAAATCATTTTTAATACGGAATTGGACTATAGTGCGGTGAGCATACAGGGGTATGGTGGCTTGCGGGTTACGTGTCCTCTGATTATAGGTTAATTTCGGTGTCATTTTGGGTGCACCGCCAGCTGTATTTAACAAATACGAAAATTAAAGAATTAGGAATCTTTCGTAAGTGCAAATTTGCAAATACGCAAACTGAGATATAATTGGTCGCTCGTTATTTGCACCCAAAAATTTTATTATTTACACTCAAAATAAAAAAATTTTATTTTTTTAAATAAATTCTATGTCTCTTGAGTCGTAGATGTGTGACTCAAAAGGGACAGGATATATATATATAAAAAAATTAGTTGCGCTTCTTGAGTCACACACCTATGAGTCTATGACTCAAGAGGCGTAGAGTTTATTTAAAAAAATAAAAACTTTAATTTTGGGGTAAAGATAGTAAAATTTTGGGTGTAAATCAAATATTATTATTTAATTTATTTGTAATTTAATAAATTTACTTAATTAAATGGATGTACCCTCCTACTTTTATCCGAGTTTATTTATTCACTTATTACTATTAGTGTTTCGTCTCGCACACGAAAATATGTTAAAATTTACATCTATTATCTAAAAAAAACTATTAACATGGTATTTAAAAAGTACATCTATTATCTACAAAAAAATATATTGAAAATATTACAAAAATAATAAATACGACAAAAGCATTAATCTGAATTAAAATTTGATAATTAAACTAATAACGATCAAAGTGTACAAAAAATATAAACTAAAAATTAATCTAGATGTAAATAATATATTTTACCAAAAAATAATAGATTTATATTTTTATCGATGAACTAAAATATATATAGATAGATTGTGGTTTATGATAATTTCATATAAACCATGACAATATATTATTTAAACAAATAGCATAATTTTTTTTCTTATTATCAATCACAACATGTCACATAGGATGTTGTGTATCGTTTTTAGTATATAACATGTCACATAGGATGTTGTGTATCGTTTTTAATATATGTATGTATTTTGGTGGATAGATGGTTATAATGTGTAAAACTGGCCTATTTTCATTATAACTTTTGCACAGGTAGGTTAATGTGTTGTAATAGGATATTCGATGACACTAATCAGTAATTATTTAAATTAATTGTGATTATTTAAATAAGTGGATCCATGTTAAACGAGGTGTGTGATTGTAAAATGATTTTGTATTTTCTACCAATTCATAAATTACATAAAGATTTAATCAAATTTTCGGGTCCAACTCAATTCGATAATAAAGATATTGACATACCAATTTAGAGGGATGTATCAATTGATATAAAAAATATTATCTCATATCAATATTAATAACTGATATCTAGAAATCAAAATATCAATACCAAACGGAGTCTTTAATAATTCACATAGAAGAAGATGTAGATTTTTTAAAAAAAACTTGGGGGTTCCGAGTTTGCCGAACTTGATATTCAAAATAAAATCATTGGATAAAAAATATAATTATAATTATGTTGAAATTTAAACTCTATATTAAAAAAAATTAATTATGTTTTATATCCAATAATTGTAAATTGCTAATTTTTACAATTATTTGAAACTTGTTTAAGTTTAGTACATAATTAAATTATAATCTAATTTTCATTTAATAATCTATATCTATATCCATATCTATATCTATATAAACTCTTAAATCATAAAAGTTTTCGCTCGTGTGTCACATTCAACTTAATTAATCTATATTTATATTTTATATATAAATCTTAAATCATAAAATTTTCCGCATATATGTCACACCCACCTTAATTCTCTTATTTTCAACCAATCACCTTTCCCCCCTTATTTGCAATTCATTTTCATTTTTCACATAATCAATGGATTTAATTCAAAATATTAAATTAATATATAACTTATAACTATTTGCAAATCTTTATATACTATCATAATCGAGTCCATCCCGAATAATCTTATTACACATTTCTCTTAAAAGTTTGTTATTGTAGGTTTAATTCAAAATATTAAACTAATATTTTATTATATTATATAATAGTAATTATTTTATTATTAAGATTTTATTTGGTAAAAAAGTGTGTCATGGTGCGGGAATCGTACTAATATTAGATTGAATACATCACCGATAATCAAAAATATTTTTTATTTTCTAATCATCTATATCTATATAATACTTTAAATGAGAACTTTTGATGACGTGTGATCACAATATTGGGTTTTCAACCAATCAAACTATAAGAGAAATTTTTTTCCTTAAAATATTTTTTATTTTTTAATCATTGGGTTTAATTCAAAACATTGACTTAAAATTAAAATTTATATATTAGTATATGTTTATTTTAAAATTTTAAACAAAGTTACAATGATATTAATTTATTTCTTTATTCGACTAATCAATAGGGTGATATAAAATATCTATATGACTATATCTATATATACTACTATTTTAATTAAGAATAAAAATTTTAATATAATTTTCAAAAAGATTTCTACTATACTTTTATGGTATTTTTTACTTTATTAAACACACCTTTATTATTTTATGATAAGTTTTATTAATATTTTGTTTAATTGTATAATACTAATTCATTTCATTATTAGTATTTTATTTTTTAAAAATCACACCATGGCACGAGAACTATATTGATAGTTTTGATTTACATTCTTATCAATTAACTTAAATATATATAGATAGATTGTGACTTGTGATAACTTTCTATAAATTATGACAATATTGTTTTAATAATTTTTTTCCCTACAATTAAACACAATGCGCCATGTACGACACTATTTATATCAATTAACTAATATATATGATGTAGGTTTCGGTGTATAAAACCCTTACGGTGTACACATGCCTTATCATATACAAAAAAATTATCCGTCTATGTGCTCATGGTTATTCTTGTTTTCACCTTATTATTTGTCTATAATTATTCGTTTGTACAAATAGTGTAAAAAATATAAAGTTTATTCTAACGAATAATAGCACAATACTACTGAATAATTTCAT
Organism: Persicaria maculosa; assembly: GCA_963922045.1. Taxonomy (NCBI): domain Eukaryota; kingdom Viridiplantae; phylum Streptophyta; class Magnoliopsida; order Caryophyllales; family Polygonaceae; genus Persicaria; species Persicaria maculosa. Next base: position 648,578 of record OY998271.1, on the reverse strand, counting down.
TCTAATGAATAATCTTTTAATAGCACAAAATAATCAGAAGTTACTTTTAATCTCATTCGTTGATCTTCTTAATTCAATGGTATAGATTTGTTAACATGGTACATAAGGATTGTGTACATATGATATATTTATAGAGGTTTCTGATAATTTTTTATAAATTATTACAATATTTTTTTTACAATTTTTTCTTAGAATAATTAACAACCCGTCACTTTTTTTTTCTTGAGAGAAACAACAACGCCACTTAAGACGAGGTTATTAATCAGTTTTGTAATATATATACATAGATAGAAGATGGATAGATTTTAGAGAGAATTGAGGTAACTAACCCAAAAAGTTGGAAAGTTTGCAAAACTAACCTTAACCCTTGAAATTTTGCAAAATTAACCCGGATTGACCAAAAATTGCAAAAATAACCGGTTGCCTCCACCGGTTTTAGGAGGTAAATGGGGTTTAAAAAAAAGCAAGGTATTTGTTAAAAAAAAACAAGTATAAAAGGGAAGCTTATGAGAGAATCCCGTCAAAAACCCTATAAACCAAATCTACCTCCTCTCTCTCTTCCAAGCTCCCTTCATCTCTCTCCAAATCTGCCTCCTCTCTCCTCCAAGAAGATCGTCCACGTCGATCAACTTGCTTCCAGTGAGCCGAGCAAGAAGATCGTCATGTATTCCTCGGAGTTCTACGTTGCCTGTACCGCTCAGCTAGCACCTGACGTACTTGGTTTTCAATTGTTTCGATGGAAATACAGACACGTTAAATCTTTGAAGTGACATTGTTATACAACAGGTGACATGGTTCATTTCGAAAACAAATTGAATGTGAAACTCTAAACTATGACATTATAATTCCTTCAGGTGACACGACCATACAAATAGGTGACAAGAGTGGTTTTTTTAGCAAATTGGCAAACACTCGGTAATGTGAAACTTCAAAATCAAACAAGTGATACGGTAAATCCTTCAAGGGACAAGACCATACAAACAGGTGACATGCATAATTCATATTGCTGACATATACGATTTACAAAATAAGTGATTATATTGTTATATTATTAATTAATGTGAAACTTTGAACTGTGACACGGTAATTCCTTGAGGTGACATGGTCATACAAACAGGTTACATGGGTGATTTTCTTAACAAATTGGCAGACATTCAGAAATGTAAAACTTCAAAATCAAACAAGGGACACGGTAAATCCTTCAAGTGACACGGCCATACAAACAGGTGACAAAGGTGATTTCCTTAACAAATTGGCAGACACTCGGAAATGTGAAACTTCAAAATCAAACAAGTGACATGGTAAATCTTTCAAGAGACACGACCATACAAATAGGTGACATGCATAATTCATATTGCTGACATATACGATTTACAAAATAAGTGATTATATTATTATATTATTGACTATTTAAAGTCTATTAGCTCAAGGTAGAGCAATGTGTTAAATACACATAGATGTAGGTTCGAATCCTACATAGACTATTAACATCTTAACATATGTAACAAGAAAAAAACTAGTATTTGAACAAGTGTCAAGAGAATCCAAACGTGTGACAAGAAAAAAGTAGCAGGTGACACGCAAAATCCTTCAAGTGACACGGGACGTTTAAGAATTTAAAACACTATACAAGTCTTGAGGACTATTATTTATTCTTGATTTTTTTTTGCGGGAAAATTTTTGGCATGTTACCAGCGACCGGTACTGTAGGTCACCAAATTTATTTGCAAAACTAGCCTACCAAGTCACTTTTGCAAATTTTACCAAACCATGACATTTTTGCAAACTTTCAAAAATGGTCTAGTTATGCAAAATTGCCTAGATTTTAAAGTTTCATGGATAAATACCAATTAATCAAAAGTTTTTATTAGTAAATCTCTGATTTTGCATCTTTATTATTAGGGCTCGTTTGGTTAGCTTCCTACTTCCCGGGAAGTCCAAAATCCTAGGAAGTAAGCCTCAATATGTGTTTGGTATGATTTTTGAAAATGGAAAAACATAGGAATTTCAATTGCTATGAAATGGGGGAAGTTAGCTTACCATGAGGGGTAGGTAAGTTCTACTTCCTCCATTCACTTATCCCAAATCTCCTATAAATTTTATTTTTTATTAAAAAAATCTCCAATTACTATGAAAATTTCATGTTTAACCAAACAAAACATAGGAATTGAATTCATGAGAAATTATTTTCAACCAAACACTTTTTTACATTTTCCATGAAATAGAATTCATGGGAATTACATATACAAGGAAGTTATTTCTCGGGGAGTCTATTTTCCACGTTTAACCAAACGAGCCCTTATTATTATTATTATTATTATTATTATTATTATTATTATTATTATTATTATTATTATCGGTCCATTAAAAAAAAAATCTACTAGTACCTATTTTTCCGTGAATAGTTGAACTTGAAAGATTACGAAACTGAATTTACTCGTCCGGTTGTGTTTGTTCCGCAGGAAGAGAGGTATTTACGAGTCTCGGGAGGGAGGAAAAGCAGCGCCGTGATAAACACAGAGATAAAGAGGAAGAAGATCAGGAAACTGAATTTAGCTTTAAACTATGGATGTGGTGGAACTGTGGGCGATCTTCGGTCCCGGCTTTGCCGGTGCCGTTTTCGGCGCCGGCTGGTGGTTCTGGGTCGACGCCGTCGTTTGTAGTTCTGTTACGGTTTCCTTCCTTCACTATCTCCCAGGTGCTTCCCTCGCTCTCTCTCTCCATCCAGTTATTTGAACTTCTCATCTTTTTCTGCATCTTCTTCTATGTAAGATGATTTTGATTTGGGAGGCTTTCCTAGGCATATTTGCTTCTCTTGCGGCTTTGATGTTCAATTGCGTGAGGAAAGAGGATATCGATTACTCTCCCTACGACGACGGAGAGTGGAGGTCAGTTGAATTGTTCGCTGATTCACTCCTCCGATTTTTGTTTGTTTCGTCTTGCTGCTGTTATTGCCAAAGGGGAAAAAAGGCTGTTTGATCTGTGATCTGTCAATCTGTGTTTTTTTTTTTACGGTGGTCGATAGAAACTGACACTTATCTGCTCCACAGGAAGCTCTTATGCGCAATTTAAGCATCAATTTAACTTGAGATGTATTAGGGTTTTGATAGTTCCAGATTTTCCGGGTTCAGAACCTCGGATATTGAAGGAATTGTCCCTGGGCGGATCAAGCATGTATAAACTGACTTGATTTTTTTAGAAAACAAAATTGATTGGGGCCTGTTTCAGAGATAGTGCTTCACTTCTTTGGCTCAATTTTTCATATAATGTTCTGTGTTCATCATATCTGGTCTCAATGTTTGATTTTCGTTCTAGCCTATTCTCTTTGTTGTCTGAATTGCTACAATTTTTGTAAAGTGTTCGTCAGATCTTTGTTGCAGAAATTTTACCCCAAAACAATAACCTGGCTATTTGGTCTTCTTGAGCAACTCTGATGGGCATAAAACTGCTAACCATCATAGCTAATCTGGAAAGAAACCTATGCTAACAATGACATTTATCCTATTACACACATAGGAATGTGGTAGATAAAAATGCTTGTGATGTTGGAGCTTGGAAAAGTTACTAGGAACCTTGGATCGAAATAAAATCCTCATTTACCTAACTAACATATTATTGTGAACACAAATGCCTCAAACTCAATATGGAACAGTCAAACTGTTGCCAAGCTCATGTTTATTGTTCCAGCGCTACTGAATGCTACGGCACTGCTCATAATGCTGATTGTAACTGTCGCAGGTTGAAACTTTGGCTTTTTCTTGCTTATGTTGTATCTTTCGTGTCCCTTGCGGCTTCAGTAGGGCTATTGATTAAAGATGCACTTGAGACATCTGGTCCTTCAGCTTGGACAGGCACTGCAGGTGTCTTGCAATGTGTGTTTGTGTTAATCAGGTTTGTTGTCTTTAACTACAATTCTTTACTGTATTTTTGTTTAGCCTTACTGAAGATTCAGGTTATGTCTTGTACTAGGATGGACACAGACACGTTGTACTGAAAATCTTTTATCTTGATGCAAATTTCCCCTTTGGATTCATTAAGACCTTTTGTGCTACAGAAGTAGTTTAATGTCTTTTAATGTAACCACAGGTATTCTCCATTTGTCTCCCCTTTCCATTCTAACTTTTTAGAAGGATAAAGACCCTGAATAACCTCCTGAGCCCGGCTGTCTCACTTCACCCATAGTTCTTTTATCACTAACACAGATTTTATGAGTAGATATCTAGCCATAAAAGAGTATTAAAATAAATAATTTCTGTAGATTTGGGAAAGGGTTAGCAAAAAAGTTAGGAGTTGAAGTCTCATTTTTTAATCATGATTCCGCCACTCTGGTCTTTCATTTATTTTTCTTGCCTGTCATCCATATTGTCCGATACTCGACCAGGTACCTCTTGGCACTTGCAAGTTTTATTTAGGTATCTGTTTCAACCATGCATTTCTTGTGGCCATTTATTTAGTTGTCCTTCCTGTGAAATGGTTAATCCTTTCAGCCAAAACAAGAATTGGTGATTCATGTTCATTTGTTCAGTTATGTTAGGGGCTCTAGTTGGCATGCTTGCATATCTGTGATTTAGCCAGTCTTGGTCATTGGACCTTCAATGTATTTTTTACTTTGCTCCATTTGTTTGTTTATCTAAGGCTGAAGTTGAACAAATGAACTCGCTATTTCCTATCCTGTTTTATTGTTTATTGGTTTCACCATTAAGCCGCATCAAAGGATTTATTTTTGCCAACTTTTTGTTTTTCTTTTAATACAGTGGCCTTATCTACTGGACATCGCATTCGGATCAAGGCGGCAATGCATGGTACTGAAGGATGAACTCACCTTTTGATACTTGCCATTTCTTGTGTAATTATCATGGGTAAATGCTTGTAACATGTGCATTTTCGTTGACTGATCGAAGTGAACTTCGTACCCCAATTCTGATGATTGAATTTTAAAGCATTGTTGTTTGAATAATTGGCTGGACTAGTATGGATGAGTGATGAATCATAGTATGAGAAACAAGGGGTTTTTTCTCATGCTTCTGAAATTTGTGGCCTCGATGTCATCAAGCGAGGCACCTTCTATGTCTTTTGACCTTGAAACGTGCGTTCTCTTGGCAAAAATTTGATGGCACAAAAATATATACTCTGTATTTCAAATCAATCTACCTGTAAAATTAAATTACTTCCACCAGCAGAGAATTGCACAAAACTCGCACGCAGCAAAAGAGAATACTCCATACTCCATAGGACGTGCGTATATAACACGGACAAATTATCATAATTCATAGGATTCTGATGTCGACAATTGCGTGCGTATAGCAGGCCGGTACTCCATAATAAGCAATGGCTAACAAGTATTGAGCGTAGCTGCATAGGCCTATCCTACACACAAAAAAAAAAGAGGGAAGGAAAGGAAAAGAAAAACGAAAAAAGCCTTTCATAAACAAAAACCTTTGCATATTTTTTTTTTACTTTTCGCTGTAAAATGACCAGAAAATCACCATCTCTCTGTTTTCTAACCATTCTCCATGGGAAGGAGGAAATGGCGAAAGCCACAAGGTGAAAAAAAAATCCCTACAAGAAGATGCAAATTTTACCCAGCCAGGATCTCCTACAGCTAAAACAAGGTAAACCCTGTCCCACCCTTGAGGAAAAGACAGCAGGTATCAACTTCAGATAGGAACAATGAGGGCACCGCCAGAAACTTATTGCAATATTTAGCAAACCCGTATATGCAGAGATCCGACTTAATCCATTCTGATCCCTTTCTTCATGTCCTTCCCACCAAAAAGACAGACAGAAACAGAATTCCATCCTTCTGAATCTTTTACTTCTGCAAACCAGTGTAAAATGACCAAAATTCATGAGTTAGGCTGAAGAATCAGATTTGCTGAACTCCAAGGAAGGTCCACCAGAACAAGTTGACGGAGGCTCAGCTTCTGCCATCATCTTCAACTGCAAGCCTTGGCAAAGTTTGGAGGCTGGTCTTAATTTTATATACTGCAAATAACAAATGATTGCATTAAATAAATATATGAAAAATTTATAAAATCTAGAAGGCATGTCTGAACATCACAGAAGGCTACTCCAGACCCTACACTAACACGATAGATCCTGTCCCATGGTTTCCTCAAAGTCCAGAAATCATGATTGCATTGTCAATTGTTAGCATTTTTAGAGCAAGATACTAAAACCGGCAACTCTCGGTGTAAATTACCTCTTGGTAGAAAGCACTTATCTCCTCCTCTGTAAGGCCCTCATCATCTCCAGAATTTTCTTCCCAACCAAGAGAGCGGAGAAATGCAGCTTCTTCTTCATCTGGAAAAGTTGCAGACCCATTGCTACAGTTAAAGTCTGAAGTCTCAGAAAACCCCTCAGACAGTGTACAAGCATCACCGTTGCATTTCAAATCGTCATCTTCCTTGGCAGGACTAAAAGAAGCGCCGGCACCATTGTCGAACTCATCTGATTTCTCCCTAATGGATGAAACAATATCGATAGACTCTGCATGTGCAGATGAGTTGGTCACAGATTTCTTCCTCATCAGATTAAAAAAATCACTACGGCTCTGAGCTTTAGCCGAGGTAAGTTTATTGTCAACAATGGAGCCAGTTTTCAGAACAGAGGCAGAAGCCTTGGTTGAGGCAGAGAGCTTAGGATTGCCAGAGAGCTTAGATGCAACAGGAGCACCGGAACGTTGGCCATTTACGACATTGCTGATGATACTACCTGATGAGCTTGAAGTATCCCTCAAAGGAAGTGAGACGCCATTCTCACGTCCTGGTTTAAGCACAAGCAGCTTTCCAGTATGAGATGTTTTTGGACCATCAGCCTTAATACTTGCACCACGACTTAATTGAGTACCCACTTGCATAGATGGCTGTCCATTCTTTGATGCAGCCAAATGATCCCCAGATCTTGCAGATGTCTTTGGTTTCAGCTTATCAGATGGATTATGGACCTGAGGAAGATAAAAACTAACAAGATTACTCATTGTTCTAGGCTACAAGTGGTTTGTGGTCACATGAAAATTAAACAGCGAGATCTATATGGCATTGTTAATAGCTAGATGGACTGAAACAAACCCAACTAACTAATTTTATTAGCTTTATTTCATTTTCCTGCATTTTCTAGTCAGTTCCCTCTATTTCCATAACCCCATTTGACTAATTTCAGTAATTATCTTCATTTTCCTAAAAATTCTAGTTACTTTCCTAAATTTCCATATCCCTTTTCCTCTTTAAGGCACTTTTCTATTCTACAGTCAACTTTCTCCATTTTTAATCACTTAGAATACTACTAAGTACGTATTTAATATTTCACTAGTACTAGGAAAGTAATTTTGTTTCTCTTGTATTAAAAGAGAAGCTTCAGCTTGTACTCGTTCATACGTGAATGGGAATGAAATTGAAAGTCCACATCGGGTTTCTTCAGTTGATTAAGCGAGAAACATTTTTAAGTTTAACTGAGTGGTTGCTAACATGGGCAACTGACAAAATTTTCTCAACTGTTACCCACCTGGTATTGACTTGAATCTGATGCGATTAATATTGGCTCAAAATACCCAAAGCATCATCAATTTTGTAAAATGTAAAAGATATCACGATAATATAAGCACTTGCCTAATCAAAATTCTCCAGGTTCAAAATGGCTAGTAAACGATCTGCTTCTAAAAAAAGAAAGTTCCTATGCAAATTTACAATAGCTCTAGAAAAGGAAATTACAATTCAAAATTTAGATGCATAAAAAGACTAATCAACTTTCCAATCAGCGAATCACACATGGAAAGCAACATGGAGTAATAAAATAGGTGGTCCTTTAGCAATTGTAGTTGTAAAGATAGGGTAGAGAAAAAGTTTATTAAACTAAAGACAAAACTTATCAAGGGAAAGTTAATGCCATGAAAGCAATGAAGACAGGAAGAATCTGTTGAGGGATGAAAATGAAAAGATCATCATATTACTTCCTTACCACAGTTTTGGGCATTGAGGGTGTCACAGGTATGAGTCTCATAGATTGTATAATAGCCAATTCCTCACGCTTCTGGTCTTCCACAGAGGGCTGCAAAAACAATAACAGTGTTCAGCATACATACAGCTTCCATGAAAAAAAGAACTTCAGATTTCTAAAATAACCTGCTGTGAAACATGAGATCTTGACGGAGCCTGCACCAATGTCTCAGCCATATTAAGGCCAAGTGAGGCACTAGAAGTAGCTGATGCGGAAGAAGCAGCAGTTGGAAGATGAGACACGGATGCACTTGTGGTGCCCCCAACTCCTACCGGCACTTCAGCAAGAGCAGAGGTCCAACCCTCACCACCAATTAAGGATGAATTACCAATGGATAGGCCTTGCATGTTTCTGGTCAGCCCAGGAGATGGGATTCTACCTATATCCGGCGTTATAGGTCTCTCTTCAGAACCAAGTGATGGAAAATCCCTTTCAAATGACACCTTCTCAGTAACAGCACCAGCCCCAGCTAGCAGACTACTTCCATTGTCATAGTTGCTTTGTCCAGTTCGCCTCAAATCTGTGTATGGCCTTCCATTCAACACCTCATTCTGCTTCCTTGAAATCATTGAGTGAGAACGTCTTAATGTATCTTTATCAATTCTACCAGTAGTAATGCTACGCAAAGGATCGGAGTAATCAGAATCCCAATGATCATCAATGGTTAACCTGCCTCTTTCCCTATCCCGATGACCCCTGGTAAAACTGCTATAAGACCGACAATACAGATTCTTCTCATGCTTAGCTGAACCATTACTGCTTGATGTTCTCCTGTTGGACGACGAACTCTGGTCCACAAAAGGTCGTACACTATCACTTTTACCAAAGCTCTTGGAAGAATTACTTCTTTTGGGTAGTGCTAACAGAAGGCCATCTATTACAGGAAATACATGCAAGGAATGAATAGAGGACTTGTGAGGGGAAAAAAATCTAAAAGATGAAAAACAGATCAGAAGATAACATTGTACCTGACTGTGATGGTGTAAAATAGTGGCTTGCACCACCATTCCCAGTGCCACTTCCAGAATTCCTCAACCATTCTGGAACTAAACTGGGTTCACTTCTCTCCATAAAGAGTGCTTAACATGATAATCAAATACACTATCAAATGTTCTGTTCAACCTCCAGGAAGACCAAATTCTTTTGCCTAGTCTGGTTCTGTCACTTGAAAATTCACTCCATTTCTCTAGTAAATCCTATTTCTAGCAATGCTTGTGAATTTCTGATATCGCAAACTAGCTTTTACTCCTACAACCAGAATAGAATCAAAATGATCACGAAGAGAGGACCAGAATTCATACAACAACAAAAAACAAGATTGGGATTTAAAAAGAGTTTGGATTGGTTTACTATGCGATTAACAGACAATTGGAAGAAAGGAAAAACTAGGGTTTGTCGAATTTCTCACCCGTAACGATGAGCAGAAAAATCACGAGAGCAAACCAGCACCAAACTGAACAGCCTAGTTAGGGATAGGAAATACAGCCATACAGGTCACCCAGTCCTAGACCGGGAAACAGTGAAATCAATTAGGTGAATGGCAGGAAATGATCCAATCGAACAAGGAGGAATGAATGAATCCTTCTAAAACTCCCTCATCAAATTACAAGAAGGATCCAGAGAGCAGAAAAACATCTCAATCAATGAGCCTCGTCTCTGCCAGCCCCCACGAACAATCGGCCCGAAGACGCGAAACCAAGAGAATAGTTAAAACTACGTTCTCGCCCAGAAACAGTCGATTCAAAACCTTAGGAATCAACAGAATTGAAAGAAGATACCGAATCGTAACCGAGCGAGAAGGGGAAATGAAAACCTAATCTACGTCCACGGGACTAAACACCTTAGGTCTCCGACGAAAAAAACGAACAGATATTACGTGCCCCGGGAGAACAGAAAACCCTAGAAATCACACCTCCAAACAATTCGATGAGAATAATATCAAAAGCAGGTTCGACTACGAAGGACAGTCAATCGGAACCCGAACCGCTAACAGCTTCCGGAGAAAAGCGGTGTTTTAGCTCCCTGTCAATGGCGTAGCGATGATCTCTCGTGTATTCAACAAACTGCAAAATTGCGATTGAAAGGCCTTTTTATTTTTGTATAGTGCGAATGGGGAGGACAAATTAGGGTTTTTATCAGGGAGAAGATGAGAATGCGGTTTTTGGAAACGGAAACCAGGCGTGTGAACTATGAACAACAGTTCGCTGGGAAGAAGAGGATTTTGTTTCCTTGTTTTTTATTTTTTCATTTATTTATTTATTGATCTTCTTCGCTATATATACACTAGTTCATTTTTTTCCAAAGTATTTTTCAGTCGAATTTGAAGCGTAAAAATTATCTGACACGTCAATTTTCTACTATTATACCATTTTACCCTTACTCCTCGTCATGTCATTCTTCGAAATCTTCGGTTGTTATGATTAAGTATTTTCTCGAGATAATCAATAATTCAAATTTGATAAAGAATAATAGATCGACCGCTTCCACCCGAACATGAATTTCAATAATAAACACATAAATAAAATGTAATCATACATAAATGCACGCTAATTTCATAAAATATAACTACCAAGCGAGAGGAACAACAATACTCATCAACAAAAACACATATGTAAATACAACAATAAAACCATGAATTTCACAACTTCACCAGCGACTTTAGTAAATAAGCAGTGATTACAAACATAGGAGATGTGATTCAATTGATTTTGTCAACCAAGATGATCAATGTCTTTTTTAATCCGACAATGAATAGGTACAATAAGCCAAAAAAGGCCAAAAAGTACAAATCCACACATACTTGAATAATGATGCTACTTTCCGAAATTGGAGACTTTTTGCAGAGGTCGATTAAGGTTGGAGATGTGGCCGATAAGTGTAGATGTCACCAGCGATTGTAAATATAGGAGAGGTCGTTCAATGAACATTCTAACCTTTTGAGCTTGGAAACCTTGTCAAAGTTCTTTCTTGAGCTTAAATATACGACAAGTTTAGCATCAAATACTTTTTTTTTTCAATTCTCATTATATTTAATGTTGAAAATTGATTTTCATAACCATAAAAGAGTTCACACCATGATTGTGATATGGGTTGTAAAAAATGAATGGTTTATGTTTTAACTTGTTTTAAGGTCATGTGCATTTTAATCGGAGCTCAATTATTTCACTTTAACCTCTAATAGACTAAAATGAACGATTTTTTATCGTCTTAATATAGTTCTCACCTTGCATGTGAACCAAGCTGAATAAAATGAACGATTTATGTTTTTACTCGTTGGAAGGTTGTGTGTATTTTCACATGAATTCAATTATTCCAAATTGACCTATAATAGTCGATTTATTTTCAAATGTACCAAAGTTGTTTGTTTGTTTGTTTGTTTATTCTTATGGAGTAGTATTTAATATCGAATCTTTATTTTACTCACCATAATATATTTCACAACTTTGCTGTGAATTAGGCTTAAGAAAATAAATTATGTAGGCTTTTAATTGTTTGTATTTTTTTTATCAGAAATCGATTATTCTAAAAGTTGACCTCGGTACTTACACGATTTATTTTCATACGTCTATAATTTGTGGTTTTTTATTCATATTGTATTGAATATTGAAACTTTATTCATATTGTATTATCATGGGAGTCCAAATATTCCAAACTAACCTATCATAGACAATTTCTTTTTCACTTGGTAAAGACTTTGTTTAAATTGTTTAATATCATAACACCCACATGAAATGCATTGTAAATCTTAATCAAGTGTTGTCATTATTATACTGCGCATTATTTATCTTCATTGTATAACAATAAAAAAATGTGTAAAAATAGAACTTTACACTCATCTATAAGGATATAAATTCAAACATCAAAGTGCAAACCTTGATATAAATCAAAACAACTTAACGTCTAAATGATCATGAAAAACGATCATAAGTTAAGGTTGTCATTTTTCTGCCCTTTGAATGATCTTAATATCATTTTCTAATATGCTTGTCTGCCCATATGCAAAGACAATTCATGTAGATATCACAAAGGATAAAAGAAAATGGAAGTTAACCAAAGGGTTTAAGTCAATCACATGGTCAAATGATTTATGATTTAAAAACATTAGTGTAACTATTTGTTAGATCTTATGAGAATACAAAACAGTGCCAGTAATTCTGCAATGAAACATGCACTAGCAACGATTTAAATGTGATTGCCACTAAAAAAAAAGAGTCAAGTTCAGATAAAATCTCCTTTCCTCAAATGATGTTAGTGTCTCCCGCACTCTTTCACGAGCAAAGAAGGATGATTTTGATTTGATAACCCCATTGACACAACAAATCAAAACAAAGACCTAGGCGACGCCAATTTTCAACTGTACTTCTATTTGTTAGATTATAGATAAAAAAAATCACAAACCTAAAAAATACTTCCCTAAGGCCATGTTTATCGAGGGGTACTAGAGATATTGGAAATACTAATATTTTATTCTTCTCTTTCCGCCACATCTGTAAGACCCGAGGTCTTAAGAGGCGCCAGCCCATGCCACCTAGCCCTCTCAGGTCCGTTGTCCTCACTTGGAGCCTGAAAAGGAAGAGCTCTTGTAACATGGGTAGGGCTTGAATCAATTATAAATCACTCCCAACATCCTTATGATATCCGATGTGGGACGGGGGTATTACAATCTTCCCCACTTAAAGCACTGACGACCCCGTCAGGCCCAAGGGACTGCCCTCCGAGAGGAGCATACCCGAGCATACTGTCGGAGTACCTCCGGGCCCAGAGTCGGCTCTGATACCATCTGTAAGACCCGGGACTTGAGAGGGCTAGGTGGCATGGGCTGGCGCCTCTTAAGACCCCGGGTCTTACAGATGGTATCAGAGCCGACTCTGGGCCCGGAGGTACTCCGACAGTATGCTCGGGTATGCTCCTCCCGGAGGGCAGTCCCTTGGGCTTGACGGAGTCGTCAGTGCTTTAAGTGGGGGAGATCGTAATACCCCCGTCCCACATCGGATATCATAAGGATGTTGGGAGTGATTTATAAGTGATTCAAGCCCTACCCATGTTACAAGAGCTCTTCCTTTTCAGGCTCCAAGTGAGGACAACGGACCTGAGAGGGCTAGGTGGCATGGGCTGGCGCCTCTTAAGACCCCGGGTCTTACAACATCATCTTAGCATCCAATTATTACAGTATTTTTTTCACTTCAACAATAGCATCCCTAGTATCTCAAAACCTATCTTTTCATACCAGTTCAATTTACACATATACTCCTCTTCAACAATTATTTTCATTATTAATTATATTATTATATTCATTTATTACTATTAAAATATTATTATTAAATATTGAAGAATATTTTATTTAAATATTTATGCCATCTTCTTTTAACATTTTATATTTTTAACATTGAAAAATAATTATAATTAAACTTTTTGATATTATTTTGCATAATTGTATTCAAATAAAAATATTTTTTTTTAAAAATGGTCAAACATATTTAAAATTGATGTTTATATGTAGAGAAAAATGATTCTAGTATCGTGGTAATTTTTTTTAAAAAAATAATTTGAACACCAAAAATTACATATATAATATGTAATGTCATTCCATACATATTGCATAACTATAGTCCATGTGTCGACATCTAAAGCACTCCTCACACCCTCCACTACCACCTTGACACGTGTCTTTCTCTCCTCATCTTTTCAAGTGCCTCCTCCCATCTTCCACTACCACCTTGACACGTATCCCCCACTCCTCAGTTTTTTCTCCCACCTCCATCAATATGCTACAATGTGTTTTGGGTATTTTCAGCTTAAAACGACGTCGTTTTGACAGTGGCTATGTGAAAAAAATAAAAGCAAACTGACGCATCTCCACTTTCTCCCCCTAGTATCGATACTAGCCAAGTATCCCTACCCATCGATATTACCCCAATTCCAATTAAAATATTATTTCTCTCTCCCCTAATATTTGTAGTTTTCAACTGATAAACATGGCCTAAATGATTAAAATTCAAGATCCAAGCAAGCAATGCCAAAACAACATAGGTACACACCGAAGATAAACACAAAATTAAACTTCAAACGCAGAGAATTGGAAAAGGAACACATAAAAGGAATACCACTAAAATACAGGTTATTAAATAATGAGGTATTGAAAGAGTTTAAAAGAAAATCTCTCTAGGATTTATTATTGAACAATGGGGTACTGAATTTCTTAATATGATTAGGATGACATCACATCACATTTATTATTGAAGTAAGATATTGGAAATTCAAACTACTTCTATTTGAAATCATAAAGTTCAACTGCCTCACTATTTTGAAAAATATTTGGATGGAGTAATGGAAGATATAATTTTAAAAAAATAGATCTAGATGGAGTAATGGAAGATAGCATAGTATCCTAATTGAAAGAAATATGGCATCTGAATGACAACAAAACTCCACAAACCTTTCTTAGTTGAATAAACTTAGAACGTTATTAATTAAACTTAAATTGAGGACCACATTGAGTAAACTCAGAACTTTATTAGTTGTGAGTCTCTTCTTTAGATAAGTGTTTAGCATCTTCTTCACAAGGACCTTTGCTTGAAGTGAAATTGAAGGCAATGAACCACTTGTGAAATCAATATGGCCTTGTAAGATTGCATTGATTTTTCGTGCTTAGTTTCTATCATTGAACCAATAAATGCTTAGTTTCTATCGTTGAGCCAAAAACTACCTCTTTACATTTTCGTCCATGAATAGAAAAAGGTGAATTTAGTTACATGTGGATGATGTTGGTTAGTATCAGCAAAATAGAGTACATCCTCAAGAGTAAGAATGGCCACTCAAGAAGAATCATAATAGTTTCCAAGAGACTAGCGAATAGAAATATGCTTTTATTCCTCACCTAATTTGGATTTCGGTGCCTTCTTCAGTTGGTTAGAAGATGATGCATCTTCAACAATACTGTATAAATTTGTGCAAGCTACTGGGTTGAAAATGACGGCCTTTAAAATACAGGTTATGGAAAACATTATTTGTTTAAACCACAAATTGAATGAATTGAGTTGCTTTCCAATCTAGAACAAAAAAAAAATACTATTACAGATATTATGGACATGGCCAAAGAAATTTAAGAGGAAATTATTAAATTGGTGGGAGAATTGAGACATAAGAAGATTGAAGAATAAAAATTCCTTAAAGTTCAGGTCGTGAATAAATTTAAAAAATATACAAAATCCCCAACTCCCATCCCTAAACCCTAAATTTTTTAAATAAAATGAAAAAAGTGAAACCACACATGAAGAAACTACCATTAAATTTGAACCCTGAAATTCTAATATTGTTAGTATCAACACTAGTACCCTATCTGCAAATAGAAGTGATAAAAACAGAATTTTTTTTATTTCTATTTTGATAGTTACTCGGAATGAAATTCGCTAGAGTTGTGATTACCAAGAGACCTTTAGTCTCGACGCTTCAAGCTCGTGTTCCCGATAATTTGTAGTAGATGATTTGCCAACGACGACCAACATTCGGGCTAAGGCATCTCCCATGTGTTGTGATCCTAGAACAAAAAATACAACTTAATTTTACAGGATTACAACAATACTTGAAAAAAAAAAGCAAGCGGTTGGCCAATTACATACCTTTGAATTGTTCCATGATGAGATGGATAGAGTTGTTCCATGAATGATCGTTGAAGCATCACAAAGTCACAACTTTACATGACGCTCTCGAACTGAGCACCGGTGTCATGTTATAACAGAACAAACTCATCAAATCCATCAATGCATCCCATAAAGAGGGTTGAGGCACCATTCCAAGCATATAATCTCTTCTAGCCACAAAACCTTGCTTCATCAACCATGTCATCACAACAAATCCCATTTACTACAAGTCCGTAGGTCTCCACTATCTCATCAGGTTCTTCGCACCACACACACCACTCGCCCTCCTCCCGCCGCCGCTTGATTGCGCCACACCTCCGTCAATGATTGCCGCCATCAGCCACCGATCCGATTGCACTACGCCTCTAGCCATCATTGACGGAGCCGCCTCCATCCCGCCACTCGCCTTCCTCCGATCGCTGCCCGATTGTGCCACGCCTCCAGTAACGATTATTGTCAACAGTCATCGATGGAAATCAAAATTGTAAGGAAGAAGAAAATACAAGGTGAGAGACAAGAAAACCAATTGCAAGAGACGAAATTTGTATTGGAACAAGCAGTTGAAGGAAAGAACGTGGGACTGCAAATTGGGGCTCTTAGGGTTGCTCATTGAATGTCACTTGGTGCAATATTTTACACAGAGTTTGCTTCTAATTTAATACTCCCTCCGTCCGGAAATAAATGATGTTTAACTTTTTTGCACGTAGTTTTAGGAGCTAAAAACTATATAAAATCTTATTTATTTTAATTATTTTTTTCATAATTTAATAGTTATTAGTAATAATTATGTTGTCGTTGTTGCAACTCTCTCTCTCTCCCCTCTTGAATCACCACCTCTCTCTCCTCTTGAATTCACCATCTCTCTCTTCGAACATCAAAATCAGCCAGCGAAGAAGGATTGAAGGCGAGGACGTGTGGGCCGAGGGATGGGTAATTGAGGATGACGGAGGAGGAGGATGGTCGGGGATGATGAACAGGACGACTGGCTGAAGGAGGAGGGAGGAGAAGTGAGGGGTGAAGTAGGTGAGAAGATGATGAGGAAGGGGCAAAATCGACGCTTCGGGGTGCAAAAATCCCTTGCACCCCGCCCACCCAATGATTGAAGGTGGAAGAATCCGAGGTTATCCCACCTCGTCCACCCATTATCCCCATCCTGCCCAACCCGATCATCCCCTTCCAAATACTACACAACCCAAAACCCAAAATCGAAACCCCATCCCACCTATCCCGAACACATCATAAGTTTTTTTTTTTTTTTTTTTTTTTTTTTTTGAACCGGAAATAATTTGGCAATAAGAGGACCTTATATGCCAAGAGCATCCAGATGGATGAAATTGCGAAGCAGAGGATCGTCCGGTGCCTCAGGGCCTGAGAAAGCATAGGTGAGATGCGATAATCGGTCCGCAACTTGGTTTGCCTCCCTGAAGACATGACGAATCTCAATCGAACGAAAGAGACCTAGGGAGACTAGACTGTCAGAGACAATCATTTCCGAGTCGCCCGTAGGTTTTCCACAGCCCTTAAGGCTGTTGATAATGGTGAGGTTGTCACCCTCAATTACCAAATTTGTTATTTTAAGTTCTCGCGCAGCGTTTAGACCATTCCAAAGGCCCATACCCTCAGCACCGGAGACTGATGATATGGAGGACGGTCCGGCTCCAAAGAAAATAGGTGTTCCTGTATGGTCTCTAATAACATATCCAAAGGAGCCAGTGGAGTAAGTGGATAAGGCTCCGTCGAAGTTTAGTTTGTAGGATCCCAAAGGCGGGGCCCACCATCTTGCGTTTCTTCTTGCCATTGTAGACAGGGTTCGTATGTCTTCATTCTGTTGTTGGTTTGTGTTTGTCTGATCTTCTGGATTGTCATCATTTAGTTTAGATATATTCCACATAATCATTTGATCTTTTGCAAAAGAGACTATACTTCTAGCGTCTGGCGTTATGTTATTAAAGAGTGTTTTGTTCCGGAAGTACCAAATACTCCACCAAGTAAAAGCTAGTTTAGAAATCTTTGGATTCCTATTTTTTCTTTTATGGCACAGATGATACTATTTAGCTCTATTCCTTGGGAGAAGCAGGAATGTAGAGTGTTCACCAGAGTGGGGTCTACATGTACTATAGTTGCTCGAGTGATAGGGCAGTCCCATAAAAGATGCGTTAAATCTTCATAGCTCGAGTCACAATGGGGACAAGAGGTAGGGATTCCCACCCCCCGTGAAGCAAGTTTGGCTGATGTAGGTATACCGTTTTTCGTTATTTTCCATAGTAGTGTTTTGACTTTTGATGGTAGGTCAAGATTCCAGATCCATCTCAAATCGGATTTTCGATGACGCTTGGAGTAGTTGATCATTTGTATTGCGGAGCTTGTACTGAACCATCCATTCTTGCTCCATTTCCAGTATAGTCTATCAATGTGTATATGTTTTGGTATCGGATACATCGCAATTTTTTCTATTATGTCATTTGGTAATGTATGTTGGAGGGTCTCCTTTAGTTTTTCCAAATTCCAATTTTTATCATTTGTTATGAAATGTTGTATTGTGTGATGGGTGGCAATTTGCCTTTCTTCTGAGACCATAGCTATTAGGGGTGAATTGCCAATCCAATGATCATTCCAGAAGTTAATACTTTCTCCATTTCCAACAGACCAGCGTATACCTTCTTTTAAAAGAGGGATGAGTTTTATAAGTTGAGTCCATTGCCAAGAAGTATCACCCTTTTTTTGGTACTGTAATATATGTTTTTGCTTTAGGTATTTTTCTGTGATTATGGTCACCCATGGGTTGCTCGGTTCAGCTAAAATTTTCCACAGTAGTTTTAATTGTAATGCCTTGTTCATATCTTCGGAGTTTCGAATGCCAAGACCCCCATGAGATTTTTCCTTACAAATCTCAAACCAACTTATGAGCGGTTTGTGTTTAGGACCTTTATTCCATAGGAAATTCAGATTGATCCTGTCAAGTTCTGTATGTACAGCTTTTGGCAGAAGGAAGCATTGCATAATGTGTAGGGGTTTTGCCAACAAAGTAGTTTTTATTAGAGTGCACCGTCCTGCTTGAGATAAGCAGTTAGCTTTCCATTTGTGCAGCTGAGATTTAGTCGTGTTTAAAAGTTCTTTAAATGTGTCCTTTGTGGCACGCCCTAAAATGATAGGGCAACCTAGATAAGGGCCTAGGTTATTTGTACATGGGATCTCCAATTCATTATGTATGGCATTTTTCTGGGTTGCTGTCATGTTTGGAGTAGTTTGGAAGTGTGATTTGTGTCTATTTACCTTTTGTCCTGATAGAGAAGTGAATTCCCGTAGCACTTTATTGATTTGATCACATGCAGTTTTAGTTGCAGACGCAAAAATGACAATGTCGTCTGCAAATGCCAGGAATGGGATTCTGGTCCCATTGCGTGCGATGGTGATGCCTAGATGGCTCCTAGGGAGAGCAGATTCTTGCTTTAATCCACGAGCTAGGGTTTCTGATAGTATGAGGAATAGGTACGGAGATAGAGGGTCTCCTTGCCTAAGCCCACGTTCAGGAGCAAATAGGTCAGTGGGCTCATTGTTTACTAAGACCGAGTAGGTAACTGTAGTTATGCATTCTCTTATCCACCCAGTAAATCGCGGGCAGAAACCAAACCTGTCCATTACTGAGAATAAGAAGTTCCAGTCGACAAGGTCAAATGCCTTTTCCATGTCAAGTTTGACTGCCATCCAGCCAGATTTTCCTTTTTTCTTAGAGAATGAGTGAAAAATTTCGTTAGCTATTAGAATATTGTCTTGTATAGACCTTCCTGCAGTGAAAGCACTCTGTAGTGGATTAATGATCTTAGGAATAATCTTCTTTAATCTCGTTGCCATAATTTTGGAGATTATCTTGTACGTTGTTGAGCATAAGCTGATTGGTCTGTAATGGGATGCAGTTGTTGGGGTATCGCATTTTGGGATGAGCGCTATAAAAGTGTGGTTTATTTGTTTTAGTATTCTACCACTAAGGAAGAAACTTTTAACTGCCTTAGTCACAGAAGGGCCCACTATGTGCCAGTATTTTTTGAAAAAACCGGCTGGAAACCCATCAGGGCCGGGTGATTTGTCGTTGGCTAAGCTAAAGACGGAATTTTTAATTTCTGTGTTTGATATTTGTCTGGTTAGCCAGTCGTTGTCCTCATCTGTGATTTCTTTGTTTATGTTGGTAAGAAGTGAACTTGTAACTATTTGTCTTCGAGTATGTTGATATCGTTTTATGAAGTCTTGTTTAATGGTTTCCCTGATTTCTGTGTCGGTAGTTACCGTTATCCCCGCTGTTGTTTGTATTGATTTTATTATATTTCTATTCCTTCTCCCTGTTGCAATTCTATGGAAGTATTTTGTGTTTGCGTCAATTGATTTTACATGATTTCGTTTTGCTCGTTGTCCCCAATATTTGTTTTGGTATCTTAGTAACGACGCATGTTTGATGGTTAACCTTTTGATCTGCTCATCAATCCTATAGTCATAAGAGTTGCAAAGTTGTACCTGTAGTTCCTGCAACCTTTTTTCAACCAATGTTAATTGGCGAAAGATATTTCCAAATGTAATTTTACTCCATATCTTACTCTTTTTTTTTACTTCCAGTAGTTTTTTTGTTAGTTTATATAAATGTGATCCAGGCATGTCAACTCGCCATGCATTCTTTACTAGAGTGTCAAAGTCAGGCCTTGTGGTCCAAGCCAGTTCAAACTTAAATGGTTGTAGCTTTGGCTTTTGTTTATCCATTAGGTCTAGTGTGATTTGAGTGTGGTCGGATTTGATGAAAGCATGATTTTTTGTACTTAAGTCGGGGAAAAGTTGTAACAGTGTATGACTTATCAAGGCTCTATCAAGTTTCTCTAGGATATTATTCTCCCCGTGAGATCGTTTTCTCCATGTAAATTTATTCCCAGTTGTCGGTGTATCAACTAGGTTTTGAGTGGTAATGAATTCAGTGAGTCGGTGGAATCTATGCGCACTGGGGGCGGAACCCCCTAGCTTGTCTGAAGGCTCAAGAATTTCGTTAAAGTCTCCCATAATAATTAATGGATCCTTGATATCCTTAACTGTTCCTGATAGGGTTGCCCAGAAATTTCCTTTGTCACGTTCCTGAGGGGGGGCGTAAACAAACATGATCATGATAGTAATCGGAAGGGTGTGGTTGGTGTATTTTGCTTGTATGGTTCTACTATCTGAGTTAATGATTTCAAAAGATTCATTATTGAACTGTGATGCCTTCCAAAGAAGGCAAAGACCACCAGAAAACCCAACCGAAGGACAAAAATGCATGTTATCAAATCCGGGTTTTTTCCAGTAGTTGTCCAGTGGAGGGTTTTGCAATTTAGTTTCAGCAAGAGCTAGGATTTTGATATGATCTGTTCTGCAAGTTGATTCAATGTGTGTCCACACGTGTTTTTTGTTAAGACCACGAATATTCCAGAAGCTGAATTTCATGAGACTAATCTTATAAAGCAGGGTATAATCTTGTATTTTTCAACAAGGGCAGTTGCTTTTGTCCCTTTTGATTGTGACCATGTTGATAAGATATTGTGATTTATAGCGTAATGTTTGGTTGGGGTATTGGTACATGATGATATAAAGGGGCGACCTTGTATTGCGAGGAGGTACCCATTTTTAGTGCTTGCAGCTATTAGTTGCTCAAACATATAGGATGAAATATGATTGAGTAGAGGAAGAAGATATTTATGGTTGACTGTACCTGTTTGTTTTGTGGGAGTATTTGAAATGTTTATATAGTAGTACAAATATTTCGATTTATATAGTGTCCTCTTATTTTTACAGACCCAAATGTTTGGACTACAGCCATATAACACTAGTACAGATTAGACGTGTTTCAGGAGTTTTTTTACAAAGCGGACAGGAGTTTTGCAACTCCTTTTATTTCCCTGGCTGATAGATATCACTCAGGAGTTTTTTAAAAACTCCTGAGAAACTATTTTCGGTCAGGGGTTTTTCTAAAAACTCCCGAGAGAGGGCGTTTTCCAAAATTGCCGGTATACTTTCAAAACTCCTGGTAACTATCTCGGGAGTTTTTTAAAAAACCCCCCGAGAAAAGGAGTGATTTTCTAAAAAAATATGGGGCTTTCTACCCCGAAAAATACCAGGGTAGAAAGCCCAATTTTTAAAAATCCTTCTTATACTAATCAATAACCCATATAATAATACTTGTTCAAAATACAAATGATAACCCGCCAACAAGCATAAATGGCATTACAATATATACCAATTAACAACATTAGGGGAAAATTATGACAGTACGTAGTTAAACTAAAAGTCTGATACTCAACCAAAAAAAACTACTAGTCTAATGCAAACCATTCACCAATCACCAGAGCATGAAATGTGTGAGCTCCCCATCCAACCCGGATAAGGCCACCAAAGGCATACCTGCCAAAATTATGCTGAAATGAGCTCCTAAATCCTGAAAAACAAAAACAAAAAGACATTTATGATCTCATCAGTCATCTCTTTTTTCAAAATAAGTGGAGAATGTCATCCATCAAACACATCGGTAAATCATTTCATAAATTAGCAATCAAAAGTTTAGAACAAAAAACACTGAGGAGCTACCTATGCTCATACTTTAACTAGAAGATTAAACAAGTTAGATTTTAGAATGGTCCCTTGTTTCAAAATGCAGAACTAGATAATAGTATATTCATACTAAAAGAAACTAACAAGCTATAACCTTTAGAAATTAAGATCATTTATGGATTATTTCATTATCTACTCGACAACATACTATGAGAATGAAGAGAGTTCAAGGACATTGAAGACGTACTACTCAGCCAACTTGAAAAGGTTTTCTTGTTCCTCTTCAAAACATCCAAAATCAAAGACATCATCGATTGTAATAAGAACAACATTCTTCACCAAATCTATGCATGCATCAGAAAATCCAGTGTCAGTAAAGGCTCCACTTCTTAATGACTGAAAAATGTATTCATCTTATCATTTACATTCAGCATATGGATATTTAAAAATACTCACCAACTCTATAGCTTTCTTCCAAACCAACTGTCACCACTTTCTGCTTGAGCATGACTGCCTGTCTTTGACTAGCAAGTATGCTATTTTCATGATTTTTTCAAACTAGCAGCTAGAGTGTTTAAACATAAGCATTGTTACCTGAAGAAGAAAGATAATGGTACCTTTAGAATCTGTTTCATTAAGTCTTCAGTATAACACTCTAGTTGCTCATCCTTCCCGCATGATGATCCTACTTGAAGCAGATACTTGCCTAAAAAAAACCTCTATCATGTATTCAAGAATTCACCAATGGGCAATAAAATCAGGAGCAAACACAACCCGTTATTTTACATAGTGGATAAGGAGATAAAATCCACTGCACCGATGGTGATCCATAAGACACTTGCTAATTTTCTTGTTACATTCCAGAAAGCCGACTCTTCCTATATAGGATCTGGAATCTGGGAGTGGGCCTGCTCCAAGTTTGCATTCACTGTACCGATGCAAAACTATTCACCTGGCGGGTGACTTTGGTTCAATATACATGTGGTGTAATTCAAAGATTTTCGGATAGCATTATTTTTCCTTGTGAAAAATGTTGTGAAGGTGTTCATGTTTATTTTTATTCCAGGAATTCCAAGAAATTGATGACTTAATGTTTCATTTTATTAATCATATTTTTAGGTGAGGCATGCGTAAGGAATCCATAATGAACACAATGTGAAATACTTCTCTAGATCAAGTGAATAAATGGAATGATCAATCATAGTTATAAGCAATCAATTATGACTCACAATGGTCCAAGTAAAATAAACATAAGCTGCCAAATCATATGATCTCCCTTTGGATTCCTCAAAGCAAGTAAAACTCGAAGTCGTTCAAAGCAGAAACAAGTCTCTCAAAAATAAGTTCTCAAATCATATGATCTCCCTTTGGATTCCCATTCCATGCTACTAGATGCATTCTGTTCTAAACTCGTAAATAATGAAAGTATTCAATGAAATAAGGAAAAAAAGACATAAACAAGGAAAATATTCAATGAAACCAAAAAAAAAAAAAAACATAGCAAACAGAAGCAATCTACATAATGCAATAGTCATAGAAACTCTCTCAAATTTCTATCTAGAAACTATAAATAGTGTCATCCTAACTTCAAACTTTGTTCTCTTAGTTCACATCAACTAAAGTTTATTTCAACAACTTCCATAAATTTTGTTGAGCAAACTCATATTATACTTAGAATAGAACTCACTTGTAAATTATGCTTCAAATTGACATTGACATAATAGAAATTTCAATTCAGAAAATTAATTTGAAAAATTAACCAAGAGATACTAACCTCGATCAAGCGCAAGAACAACAAATCACCAACCAATGGAGGGTAAATACAAGAGCAATGTTTGAAGACCAATGAACATGTGATACACGTACTAGTGTCTAACCAAGAATGAATAAAAACACATCAACACTACTATTTGAGGGCCAAAGACCCTGCTCTACCTGCAGTCCGGCTGTCGGATGAACCCGAAACCCCAACAGCTTGTGCAATTGATGAGGAACAACAACTACTGTTGTGCAATTGACAAAGCCAAACAACAGCTACTCTCCTCGGCAACAGGATCGAACAGCGAACAAGAGGCAAACAGGAGCACAATCAAACAGCAACAACAGATCGACAACCAAACGACTGTCGAACAGCACCACAACACGTGAACAACAATCAGAATGAATTGAAAAAAAAGTCGAAGTGAAAGAGCAACATGGCAGTTCCTCCTTTACAAATTCGAAAAACAGATTTAGACACTTAGGAAAGACAAAACACTTGCTCATTCGAACAGCAGCACAATCGAAGTCAAAGAGCAACAGTAGGCCAAAACTAAAAACAAATTGAGATACTCAGTCGAAGTCAAAGAGCAACAGCAGGCCAAGATGAATTGAAAAGACAGGAGGTGAATTGAAAAAAAAAACTAACAGTATCATAATCGAAAGAGCAACAACAAGAACACATACTGCAATCCAAAACGAAGACAGGGGTGCAGAACACTTACCGCAATTGATGTGGGTGAAGAGCTCGAACGGCGACAGCTTTCGCGAACAGCCAAACCGTCGAGCCTGGTGATGCGCAGCCCTTGTGAAGAGCTCGAACGACGACAGCAAAGCGCAACCCTGGTGAAGAGCTCGAACAGCGACAGCAAAGTGCAGCCCTGGTGATGCGCATCCCTGGTGAAGAACTCGAAAGGCGACACCTTTGGCGGCCAGAGAACTTGAAGACGAAGGTGTACACAACCCTAGTACGAACAGCAACAGCGTCGACCAGCCTCCTTCGCAATTGAAGGTCCAATGTCGAGATTGTCACCACCGATCATCCTCTTCAAGCATCGATTGACATGGATCAACCTCCAAGAGCTATATCTCGATCGATTGAGTACTCATCAGTTTTTAGGGTTTTCTTTTGGGTTTTTTCTTTCAATTTATACTCCGGATAAAAAGTAGATAGAAGACCATTCTATTTGGAGTTATTTTATAATATTTATCGGGACATTATTAAAAACCTCCTGATATAAATTGACGTTTTTAGTGGGTTAATTATTAACTCCTGAGAGAGTATATCCGATTTTTAATTAAAAAAAACAACACACTTCTCTCAGGAGTTTTTATAAAAAACCCCTGTCCGAAAATCCTTTTTCAGGAGGTTTATAAAACTCCCGATAAGTTGGTCCTGATAAACGTTAAATCTGTACTAGTGTAAATACATGTTATTATGATAAATAATATTGACAATGATGGTATGTGTTGCTGTAGTTGAGGAGGGCAACCCAGAATTCGTATAGTGAGTTTGAGTAGAGTTTTGAGGAAGTAAATCTTGGATTACTGCTTGCTTTGTGTGTCTGGTGACATCATAAGTTGTCTTTGTAATTTATAACCTATGTTACACTATCTTATTCTTCAAATTATTAAAAAATATAAAAAAAACCCATAAAAAATTATTTTTCATATATTTTTCTTTCGAGTTAGAGGGACTCAACCACTCCAAGCTCTCTAGATCCGCCAATGAGTACTTTGTTTCTACATCTTTGAAAGTTTGGATTATTATTCTTCCATTGGAAAGAGGGAGATGTTTATACACATCTCTTTAAAAATGAGGTTATTTTAATTATTTAGTTTAACTTGTTAAAAATAAATCGACGGATTCAAATCTTCACCAAGAAAAATTGAAGGGTAAATTACAGAAAGTCACACACTAAATATTAATTTTTTGAATTAATCACCAACGAAATTTAAAATTATACAAAACCACCCGTTAAATACAAATTGTTAACACATCCCACCCAAGCAAAAACATCTATCAAAACATTAAAAAATGACTAATTTACCCCCTTTTAATCAACATTTCTTTCTATATCCATTGAAACCCCTCATACTTGTAATTAATCGAAAATCAAAAGTATTTTTTTGTCCCACCTTCATAATTCATACACTAATAAGACATTGAATTTGAAAAATTTCAGTAAATATGCATGTCATATGTACAAATGGGAATGTTGAATCTCTAAAAAATGGTATATTGGTTATTTACAATATTTTTTCAAAAAAACCTTAACAATTTTTTTTTTTATCATGGGTGGTGACTTGTTAACAAATTTTATTTAATGGGTGATTTTGTATAATTTCTAATTTGATGGGTGATTAAGTGAAAAACTTGATATTTAATGGGTAGTTTATGTATTTTTTTGTCCCCCTCCTTTTCCTCGACCCCACCAACCCTATTTTTTTCTTTTATTTTTTGTGAGAGAAAAGGAAAATTCTATTGGTAGAGTTTTCCGTTAAGCTCCATCGGAGTCAAACCGAAATGTAACATACTACAATATTGTCATAGTGGACATGCTATCTCAAAAAACTGTCTGTCTCCCTATCACCTCTCACAATCCAAATGGGATAAGCTATCTCAAAGCAGAACAGATATGTTGTCCCTTTTCTCCCATATCTCCCCGTCTCTTCTCACAAAACCCACCCTTTACTATTTATTTTTTTCTTCCAAATTTTAATCATTTTTTTTATTTCGGGGGAGGGGAGAGCACAACAAGGGACTGTCCTTTTGGGACAGCTGATCCCATTCGGTCCCTGAGGGGACAACCCTTTGTATCGGGCTCCCCTTACCCCCAAGATACAAAAGAAAAGAAAAATGATTAACATTTGAAGAAAAAAGGAAAAATAGTAAAGGGTGGGATTTTGTGAGAAGGTTAGAACATGCTAAAATTTCTTTTATAGAACATGACAAAAATACCCTTTTAATTAAATTAAATTACACCCCTATCCAACCCTACCCCACCCCACACAATCTCACACCATTCTCTCTTTCCCTCTTGTTGAAGCGCAACGGCAGAGAAACAACCCAATCTGCTAGAGGAGCCTCACCTCTCTTGAACCCTCCAATTTGCTAGACAAGCCTCACCTCTCTTATGCAAAAGCCAAATTCATATACAATCCCTAATCTGTTGTAATCAATCTGTACTCTGTGATTGATGAGTACAGGCATTTTGCCGGTGCAAAAGCCAGGCCAACTGGCATGAAGCTTTTGGAGGCGTATGACATTGTGAATATCAGACAGTGCCTCTACAACCTTATGTACCAATATCACGGTTGTTCCAACGAGAGGCGTTTGATCTGCAGAGAAGATAGTTTTCCCAAACCCAAGATTAGATCAAGTTAGTCGCGTTTCTAGTCTTCCACACTGGTTACCTTGCCTAAATTCCTCAACTGTGCAAATTTAGGCAAGTTTTCTTCTCTTGTGGTTACTGGTTCCCCTCAGGCCTCAACCCATATTGATTACCCTCAGCCAAATTGATTACCCTCAGGCCTCAACCCAAATTGATTACCCTCAACCCAAATTCATTCCCCCTTCAAATCCGATTTCCTGTTTCGCTTACGATGTGGGGATTTGGTGGGAGGTACTTTTAGGGAAGGAGAGCAAGAGGAAGACGAGAGATCGTAGTGATGTTCGCTTGGATTTCGAGTGAAGAGAAGCACCTCGCCTATTGTGTCGATCTCTACGCCTCTCTCGGTTGGGGGGGGGGGCAAGGAAACAATGGAGGGAGAGAAGAAGGAAGAAGAAGACAGGGCTGCGTTTTTTTTAATACTTTGAAGAAATTTTAAGCCCGGTTCTTCCTACAATTGAGCTAAAAAGTACTTTTTAACTCGGTTATAAACAGAACTTGGATAAAAAGACCTATTTTCCCCACAAAAAACTGGTCGTTGCGACCCTTTTACAATTGATCGTTGCGACCATATTGCAACTAGTCGTTGCAACCATGTGTATTTTGTACAAAAAAAAATTGGTCGCAACGACTAATTGACATTTGGTCATTGCGATCATTTGATCGTACACTAAATAGAAATTTAACCCTGTGCTAAACAGAAATCGTGTAAAGTAAAACATATGAGAAAGTTAGTGGAATGAGGTGTGGGAAGTGAGGACGCGCGTGTACAAAATACGGAGAGCCACAAGTCCTCGTTGAAATTCAATACATATACACCCTCAATCTCCACCTTCAATCTGATTGTTCAATTGACCTTGTAAAATCCAACGGCACAAGTGCGTCACTTTTCGTAGGGTTCATGATGATTTACAGTATAAAAACCCTCCCGCCAATCCTAGTCATCACCGCGTTTTCTCCCTCTCTCCGTAGACGGAGTTTACTTGTCTTTCCCTACACTTGATCGGATCGGACCGCCCTTTCTCTTCTTTTCATCTTCTCCTCACAACATTCACTCTCTCCTGGTTGGAGAATGGAGTTTCAGTGGGTCAAAGTCCATTTTTGCAGAGGTCTGAAGCTTAAATGAGTAGCAGATTTACGAGAAGGAAAGGAGATAGAGGTAGGTACAAACACCGATTTCGATTTTTTGTCTCAAAAGGTGGTGGCCGGACTAGATCCAAGAGGCTGGGTGGTGGCGCTGCTTTCTTTCTGTCTATATAGACGGTCTCTACTCATCTCAGGTTTGTGTTAGTACCCAAAACCCTAAAAAGCAAATAAGTAAATAAGAATTATTTGAGATTTTTTTTTTATTGGATAGAAAAGGTGCAGCGATTTGGCGGAGCAAAGGTGGAAGAATCGTTTGATTTTTCTAGTGTTTGGGTTGTAATTCGTCGAATACTTTGATCTGCTTGCCTCTTTATTCCGTCTGCTGATACTGCTTTGCTGACAAGAGTTTGTGAAGATTGAGGGTAAGGAGTTGGATTTCCTCAGATAAAATTCTTGACGGAAAGTTATACAGGGAGTTGAGTCCATTCAATCACTCAGGGGCTTCGTTTATTTCCTGGGCGTAGCGTCCGATGCATCATCTACCCCGAATATTCACGCACAGGAGGCAAAGCAAATGCACGGATGGGGTTATTCAGACTTCATCACCTTCACCTAAGAGGCAAAGTGAAACCATGGATGGGGTCTATCAGAATCCATTGCCTTCACCTAAGCCTAAACTAGTCCGTAAAAATGTAGTCAAGCATTTTGAGTACTCCATTTCATCATCTTTGCCATCATCAACCTCAAGGACACAGTTGGCTCAAAGGACGAGTTCACTGGACCTTAACCTTTCCTTTGAGAGGAGCATTCGCATAAGAGGGAATGATGAACAGCTAGATCAGGCTTGGGGAATTTTGGGACTATCCGGACCTGAAGATTTTGAAATACCAAGAGCAGCATGGGAGGAGGCCTCCGAGTTATCATCTGGTTTCACTCAACAGCCTAAGCGTGGTTTATTTGACGATGATGAATCGGAACAGTACCAAAAGGAGGAAGTTCAGGCATCTACTGTTAAGGTTTCTGATGGGTGTCCAAGTAGTGTGCAGGGGCCGCAGGGACACGTAGTAATGGAGAGTGATGAGATGGATGGTGAGGTAGCCAAAGTTATTCTTCCTGTCAACTCTTTCAACAGCAGTGTTGGCCGAGAGATTAACGGTGACAGGCCTCTTCTAATTCCTACACCAGTAACATGTCAAGGTAGGATTGCCAACATAGTGATTGACGGTGATGAGATGGATGGGGAGGTAGACCAAGCCCTTCCTTCTGCTGGGCCTTTCAACAGTACTGTTGGCAGAGGGACTGACCAGCCTCCTCGTCTAACTCCTCCCCCAGCAATGTCTTTACGAGAGATTGACAGCAGATGCTCTACTTGGGATCTGGTAAAAGGATTAGCACCTCAAGCTGATGAATGTACTGACTTGTATCCTGTAAATGTCAGAGGCTTCTCTTCCTATGATGAAGCTGATGAGGATTTAGACAATCATGATGATCAATTTGGGATTAGTTTGGCAAATAGTATCAGAAGATCAGATTCATGTTCATTTGCTTCATCACATGAAGACGATTCATCAAGCACAACTACAGATAACTCACCAGGTGGGAGAATGCTCCAAGTTAGTATCACTAATTGGCAGAAGGGCTGTCGTCTGGGACAAGGTTCATTTGGAACAGTGTATGAAGCGATCTCTAGGTATGTCAGACGTGCTTCTTTCACAATGATTACTAAGGCTCCGTTTGGCAAAATAAAAACCCACTAACTAGCTTATTGGACCTTTTGATTTTGATATTATATAGTTGTAAATTAAATAAATATAAGATTTTAGTTTAATTAGTTTTTGGAATGAGAGCATTTCACATCTACTCACCGAAGCTTTTCAAAGCTTATGATTTTCTATTCAAAGTTTCCATTAGCTACTCTAACCACTAGTTTATCAAACATCATACTAGCTTATTAACATATATTTAACACAAATAATCCATCAGCTTAGCTACCCCTAGCTAGTATTTTGCCAAACGGAGCCTAAGTTAATAATATTAGCCTTTTTGCTTCATTTGGCATGCCTCTAAATAATGATGCAGTTGATTTTATAAGCTCGCTGCTCCTTTTGATGATCTTCATCTTTCATGCCATCAACAATCGCATCTGTATATCCTTGTCTGGGGTCTTCTTTGGGTGAACTACACAATCACCTTATTTAGTCATTTTGCACAAAATCACCTCTTATCAAAAAATCGCATTGGTCACCCTGATCGACAGCTTGTTTACAATTCAACACCTGCACTCATGTTATCTTTATCAAAACATCAAAGTAAACTGTAAAATGTCCAAATACTTCCTATCAATACGTACCTAATATTTACATTATTTAGTTATTTTTAACGAGGGGTATATTCGACATTTCACTTACTTTTCTTAACATTTTTAATAAGATTAAAATGGATGCGGTTGTCAAATCAATGTGAGCAAAATATGGATCAAGGGTGGTTAAATACATTTTTTTTATTAAAGGGTAGCTTTGTGCAAAATGACCTTAATATGGAATGGTTTTTTGCAGTCCTATGTTACTTTGGTTTTATATTGATTAATCAACCCAGGTTTATAGGTAACACATTTAAGTGTTCAATGAGTTTGCGGTGGCGAAATGTATTTGCCACAAAATAATGTCCTTTCTTTACCAATGAAACGAAGGAAATGCCTTTGTGGAAATGGATGAAATCATTTTTGGTCCTGTTTGTATTCTTCAGCATTTTCACCGGTTGATATCTCTTCATCCGTCTTATCTTGTCTGATGCATTCTTTTTGTGACCTTCATGTGTTATTCACCTTAGGTTTATGGAAAAAGGTAAATAACAATAGTGATGTCTTTGCAGTGACGGAATATTTTTCGCCATCAAGGAAGTCTCTTTACTTGAACAGGGGAGCCAAGCCAGAGAAAGCATTTTATCACTTCAGCTGGTAGGAGAAGTTAGCAATTTTATAACTTTCTATTGCAACCTTTAAAATATTAAGGGCCTTCGTAGAAGGCACTAGAATTGAAGGGAGGGGGACGGGGTGGGTGGGAAGAGAAGAGAATTGTTTCTTTGTTTGGATTAGTAAAAAATAATGAGATGTTTCCTCCCAAGTGGCTGTGATCTTGAAGTGATTAAATTTGGGAGGGATTTGAGCATCTTGTAAATACCTATGTCTTTCTACCTTCTTTTGCTAAACACTCAGTCTTCTCTTCTCATGCCCCCCCTCCCCATCCTACTTTATTGTATTTTTTTCTTGAGCAATTTTCTTTTGTCTTTAATGGTCTGTGCTATCTGAATTCTACTTTGCTGTGCCCTAGGAAATTGAAATTCTGCGTCAGCTAAAACACGAGAACATAGTGCATTATCTTGGTTCTACTGCGGTATGTCTCCTCATTGCAGCCCACTACTCCTTTATCTTTGGCACATTGGAAACCTTGCTAACTGTTTCTGTAATTTTTATAGTATTTGCCTATGCTGTAGTGCTGATACTAAATTTGATTTACCTCAAGTAGTTACTAGTTAGGATATAGGAATGAGATGAGGGGGTTCTTTTGACACATCCCTTCCAAGAAAATATTATTGGGTTGGTGAATGGTGATGTTGAAATACTACTTGTACCTTTCCCCAATTTCTGCATTTAATGTTTAATTCCTTACGTGGTTTTGTGCAAAACACAGTCTGAATATCTAACTTTCCAAACTAGGCGATTGCTTCTTATTTCTTGTTGTTGGTAGAACAACTCCTGACATGTCTTATTGTGTTTTTTCCTTAGCTGCATGTTGGTTCAAGTTTTTTTGCTTTCGCCTTTCATTTGAGAGTTGTGTTGTGTGCACTATTTCAGATTGCAAGCATGGAGTAATATGCGTATGAAGTATGAATTAATGTACCTCATTTTTAAGTCTTTAATTGGATTTTTTTCGATAATAGGTTCAATTGCCATAGTTATATGTTTGTTGAACATGAAAAATTTGCCTCAAATGTATAAACAGAATAAGCTCCCATTATGTAAGTGTTACCTTTCCTCAGTAGTTTGACACTTCAGTGTCCTGGCTAAATGACTTAGTGACTTGTTTTTCTTTTCAGTCTTTTGGGTATTAGGATGTATTCAGCTGTTAATGATATACTGATTTCTCTCTCTTGATCTTTGGGTTTGCCAAAAACTATTTTAACATATGGTATCTTGGTAGATCTTAAGTTAATTCATTGTCATTCCTCTGGCCTTCTTTTTCAGATATACTATGCTTGTTTTTATGATGAAATCATTTTGTGATGTTCCTTTTTTTCAGGATGACAAAAACCTCTATATCTTTTTAGAATTTGCAACAAAGGGTTCTTTGACAGGTTTATACCAGACATATTGTTTAACAGATGCCACAGTTGCTTCATATACAAGGCAGATTTTGTCCGGCTTGAAGTACCTTCATTCTAGAAATATTGTTCACAGGTAATGCAGCAATGGAAAAACCTTCATCAATATGTTTGCGGTTTGCTGGAATGCTTTTAACATTATTTATTTGAATCTTAGGAAATAAATACTTTTTCCAGTTACGATTTTTATCTCAACCTAGCCTGTTTCATGAGTTATAAACCTGGAGTTGCGTAATCTAATAAACCCATATATACTGACATTTTATTTGTACTTGGAGGTACCATGGACATAAACAGTTGAATAAGCAATACTCCCTCCTTTAATTAAGAGATGTCACTGTAGTATGTAAAGCTTGTTATATAAAAGATGTCATTATGGATATTTTGGTGTTTACTTTACATATTTTCCCTTGAAATGATTGATAGATTGCTAGCTGTAGTTTTCAAGAAGGTAAAAAAAAATAGAATAATAAATGAGGGTATATGTTAGCCTTCTTAAAAAACGCGCAATTTGGTAAAATGACTTGTGTTAAATAAACGGAGGGAGTATATGGTTTGAAATTTACAATGAATTGTACTAAGCCTACCCCTCTTTATGAAACTGTCTCAGTTTCTTATCCAAAACTATCTCATAGTGATAGTTCTAATGTGGGAGGTGTATAGAAGTTGCTCATATTGATATTTATATACCAGATTGACTGTAATAGTGGTGCATTGAGTTTATGTTCACGCATCTCATGTCCTTTCATTATTGTCTCTAAACTAACAGTAGTTCTCATCTTAGCTAGTTAGCTTGTCCTCTTCATTGTAGATCTAATGTTCTTGTGCTTTTTAGGGATATCAAATGTTCAAATATACTCGTTGACTCCTCCGGAACTGTGAAACTTGCAGATTTTGGTTTGGCTAAAGAAGTATATCTCGTATTATCAGAAGATAGTCCTTTCAGTTGATTGCTTCTGCTATTATTCACACACTTTTGGATTGTTTATAGGTTGCGAAGTTTAATGATTTGAAGTCTTGCAAGGGTACTGCTCATTGGATGGCACCTGAGGTTTGCATCTCATTTTACAATATGATAGAGAGAAAAGCATATTTTTGGATTAAATTGCTTTTTTGTCTTTCGTTTGGAGTCATAAATAGTCAAATTGCCTAGGTCATCTCTTTAGGGATTTCATACTCTACTTAGTGTTGGAGTAATTAACTAATTGTTCTCCATCTTTCAGTAACTAGCTTTCTAAGTAGTTTGTTATGTATGATATTGTTCTTGTTTTTGGGAATCATGGTGTACTTTTATTTTGATGTCTAATTAATGCAATCCAGGTAGTAAATCAGACAAATCAGGGATATGGAACTGCATCCGATATTTGGAGCCTCGGATGTACTGTGCTTGAGATGTCAACAAGACAACTTCCATACCATCCTATGGATAATGTATGTGAAATCTTTTATTGTTTCCTTCGTTACATTTTTTTGCATTGTCCAATTATGTACAATTTGTGGCCACAAGAGGTCAGTGGAAGACTCGTTCTCATGCTGTGGAACCTTTGTTTATGTCTTTGTTAAATATTCTCTAAATGTCAATATATGAAACAGATCAAACGAGTAACCGATTATGTAAAAGCCTGTACAATAAGATTTATGAATTCCTTGATCTGTGTTGCTTAAAAGGGATGATCCATCAACTAGTAATCATGAATATCACTACAGTAAAACATGGCATGATTTGCCTTGATAGCGAACAGTCTTGATCTCCTATTGATGTCATTGAACTCAGTATTTTGTTAGCAAATTATCTATTAGCTCAGATTAGCTCAATCCTGAAGGCCATATGCAGGCCCTGGGTTTTTATGTTCTAAAAATTGAAGTAGTGGATCTTGTGTTTTTTGAACATCTAGCATAGTCAATTAATTACAAGTTTGTGTTATATGTGAGGATATCTGCATGACAGAAGCACCGTTCTTT
Organism: Persicaria maculosa; assembly: GCA_963922045.1. Taxonomy (NCBI): domain Eukaryota; kingdom Viridiplantae; phylum Streptophyta; class Magnoliopsida; order Caryophyllales; family Polygonaceae; genus Persicaria; species Persicaria maculosa. The sequence continues at coordinate 613,810 of OY998271.1, read as the reverse complement.
AATTTATCTGTACTTGTTTTGATATGCCTATTTTATTGTCATCTACCCTGTAGTTCCAAGCTTTGTATAGAATCGGGAAGGGTGAGCTACCTACTATTCCCAACTCTCTATCCAAAGATTTGAGGAGTTTTATAAGCACATGCTTACAAGTGAATCCCAAGGACCGTCCTTCCGCTGGAGAGCTCTTAGATCACAAGTTTTTGAAGAGGCCTTATAACACATTCCACAGATTAGAATCCCCTGCCATTCGGCATGAGGTGTAGCAGATAGGCAAAAGTAGAGTAAGAATTAGAGGTAAAGATCCATTGGAGCTTTCTGTGTCTTGTAAAATGGGTAAAGACTATCCTCACTCATCGAGAACACTGTACTTTTTTGTTTGTTTGTTTTGGCAGGGTGCACTTTGATTGTATCTTTCATATGATGAGCAAAACCTGGTTTATTGGCATGCATATTAAGTGCCATCAGAAGTAGGAAGATAGCTCTGTTTGGAGGGTTCACTTGAATAGGTATAGGCATTGGCATAGGCATTGACATTGGGTAAAGACAGATGAAGGATGTAAGACGCATACTGGGATTCTGCTTTGATGATTTGAAAGGGTTTCTTAGGATTTGTATGTATTTCAGACATTAATTATTGTGTTTGTGTACATATCAAGTTTTGTTAATAGTGTGTTGATTGTTGTTGTTGTTGGTAATCATCAATCATTGAGATCAGGCTTCCATTGGTATGTGAATGTGTATGAATGTGCATCTTGAATTTTAACTGCTCTATTGTTCAATAAATAGGGGTTTGCTGTTTTTGAGTAAGTTGCTTGCTCTGTAGTCTGTAGAGTCCAATTCATTTAAACAAAGAGATGATCAAACGAGAGCCAAACTTGTTCATGTGCAGTCTGTCTAAATAATAGCATGTGCAGACCTCACATGATTAGGTTCTTTGCACTCGCACTCAACCTTTTTTACCTTCAACTCATTCATCACAGATTAGAGATTCTCATAAATAAACAAACTAATTGATAATAAATAAATAAATAATTAAAAAGTAAATCGAGGTTTAATTTGATTTAACATAGTATATATATATATAGAGAGAGAGAGAGCAATGGAGCCTCCAAAGCATCAGAACAGAAGGTAACGTGTTGGAGATATAAAGAATCTGGAAGCATTATTTTCAGATCCAGTCCAGCCATAGCCATTGCCATAGCCATATATTTAATTTGCTCTTTTAGTTTATTTTATATATATATATAGAGAGAGAGAGAAGTATTTATTTAACAAGGCAAATTGGCAATGACTAGCGTTAGCGTAATTCGTAATTGAGAGAGTTGAGGGGATCAACCAAACTCTAAAATTCTAAACGTGAGCGACGATCGGACTCACCACTCCCCATCTTCGCTCGCTCTTTCTTCTTCTCTCCCCAATTCTCCCAAGTCAAAACTTCCGATCGGCCGCTCCCCTTACGAATCAGGTGCTTTCTCCCTTTTCCATTTCCGATTTCTCTCTCTTTTTTCCGTCTCTGCCAATCTCTTCTTCTTGATTTCGTCTCTCTTTCTGTAATTCTTAGCGAGGCCCTTCTAGTTCGTGAAGGATTACCGATTTCGTGTTTACTTTTCCCATTTCGATTTCTACCTTTTGTGGTTTTTTCGACCTCATCTCCCAGTTCTCCATCGATGCCCCTAATGTTTGCTAATCTGGATCTCTCCAATTCCCAGTTTGAATTACTCGTGAGGATTTTGTGATGTCGTGCCGGCCCTTGGTGGTTGGTTGCGCAAACTTGTGTGCTGTTTTGTTAGGGTTAGGTTTTTGCGTTCAAAGTTTGGAATCTATACAATTGACAAATTCATTTCAGAATTGGACAACGGTTTTCACCGGTTATTACGCTGGTTAATCCAAATGCAGAATATTATTGGTGTGAAACAATCTAAGATTGTTTATTTGTTTACCCGATTAGTACCTTTTCTAGTTCTTATATTGATAGCTCGGAAAACTTTGGATTTATGGAAATAGCTGATTGAAAAAACCCAACTTCTTTGATGCTGTAGCAGAATTTTCTAGTGCTGCCTTTCTGTGTAAAATATCTTTTTTTTTCCTTCTTCCATGATCCGGTTTGAATACTTCCTTCTTTTGGATCCCACCAAAGCAAAGGGAGGTGATTGGTTGTGTAAGGTCCTATATTGTTTATTTTCCATAAATTGGGGTCTGCTGCATTTTCTTGTGTTTTTGGGTTTCTGATGATCATTTGCTCTGAAATTTTCTATATATTCTTAGTTATGCATTCTGGTTGACCATCAGATTATTGGATACTACGCCATCTGTTTTCATCATATCTTTCCATCTATTTCAGGCTTTATGGCGAAAGTTGGAAAGGTTAGACAACTGAAGTTTGGATGCAGAAAGAATTCGTATAGATCATCACCCAACTCTCACAAAGTTGGGAAAGATATCTATAGGAACAAACATTGCAAGGCTTCGGTTGAGAAAGGTTGGGAAGATGTAACATGCTCTGTTTGCATGGAGTCTCCTCACAATGCCGTCCTCCTACTTTGTTCCTCTTATGGAAATGGCTGTCGCCCTTACATGTGTGCTACAAGCTACCGCTTCTCGAATTGTCTCGATCAGTATAAAACAGCATACACAAAACTTACTTCTCTCCAGAGTGCGCAACCTTCTAGTGAAGTCCTCGGTTCAGAATGGCCACAAGAACAGGAGGAAGTGCCTCAGCTCTCTTGCCCTATTTGCCGTGGACAAGTCAAGGGGTGGACAGTAGTAGAACAAGCAAGGAAAGACCTCAACAAGAAGATGAGAAGTTGCATGCAAGAAAATTGTTCGTTTGTAGGTGACTATAAACAACTCAGGAAGCATGTGAAAGCCAGTCACCCCTTGTCTCGACCAAGGGACGTGGATCCGGCCCTTGAAGAGAAATGGAGAACCCTTGAAAGGGAGAGAGAGCGCAGCGATGTGATTAGCGCCATCACATCATCAGACCCAGGTGCAGTAGTTTTCGGGGACTTTGTGATCGAAGGGAATCAGAACCCCTTCTATATAAACTATGAGAATGTTGGTGGCTTTTTGGATGAGAACTATTTTCGCATCGACCCATTTATCAACAGTAGATCATTTGGCGGTAGAGTGGGCTTCATATCAGACAGGCGAACCGGAAGGCTCCGTAGCTTGTACAATGATGCTGATATCACAGTCCCCAATAGTGCCCCTGCTGGTGACCTCGACAGTGATGCTCTTCCTGCCCGTGACATGCAATTGCTAATTGGAAGGTTGAACCCGAGGACCAGGAATACAGAAAGCTAACTGGAACTGTCTATAGCTGCTCATGGGATGTTCTATTATATTCTTCTGTTTGTGTTATCCTTTTTAGAGAGACCTCCATAACCCAGACTCCCGAGCAGAAGTTAACAGTGTATAATTCATCTACTCATTTCATTTCGTTGATGCAGGCTGGCATCACAGTTGATTCTAGCAGAACCTTTTGCAGGAAGCAAAAGGCAATAACAGCCTTGACCCTTTGGTAGGACTCAGGACACACACTTGGTAATGTTCTCTTGTGCTCCTTAACCATAGAACAAGGTTTATTTAGCACTTGGCTGCACTGCTGTAGATTGTAGATTTCATTTCAAACATTTTCATTATGATTGCACAGTTTGTTATCACCTTTCCTGTAAACTTGGTTTCGGCAGGGCATTTGTCTATAGACCCATTCATTTGGAAAAGTGCCGTTGTCCCCCCTGTACTGTTTAGTACAAAGCTTTGTTATCCCGGTGTGTATTGTTTCATGATTGAATCCTGATCTGGATGAGATCAACCTAAAAAAAACTATTCTGACAGAGTAATGATAGAGATTTTATTTCTTCTGTAGAAAATTCACGTGGACAGCAGGGCATTAGAGACCTGTCTTACACACATTGATTTCAACCCTATTGTTTCTTCATTAATGTAATACAAACGTTTATTGTGAAAAACAACTAGCAGAGAATACACGTGTCTCTCATCCTGGTATTTTCACTGGTACAAAGGAGAGGAAAAGTGAGGAAGAGAACACATTTGATTTGAGTTTGCAGATATCATCACCACTTTAAAGTTTCACTGCTTGAGTTTCACTTTGTTGCACTTCCATCTGGAGCATCCCCTCCACAACTTCTTGAACAACTGACTTATCCTTGTCTGTTGCATAAGAAAAGAAGCATGCAAAATGCCCCGTTGTTGGTTAATGCACATTTGCTTCACCATTTCCATTTGGATTAGGGGTCAACTTTTTTTTTTATTTTATTTTATTTTTATAGGTTCTCTAACCTTGGCCTTGTTGCAAGTCATGCTTTTGGGATGACACCATCGGTGTCTCGTCTTGGGCGTGCGATCGGTCTCTATTCTCTCGTATCTCCTCGCTCCATCTTTTCTAAGAACCCTGCTAAATGCATTCTGGAGCTTCCGCAGAGGGAGATACCATTTGCACTTGTACGAAAAATTCCCGTATAATATTATATATATATTATAGATACATATTAAAGTAGAAGCTACTTTTGGTAACATATAATCATAAGTTACTGTAGTAGGGTGGAGTTTTACCTTGGCCCTGGGTTTGGATCTGAAAGCAGAGTTAACAATGGGGTCTCGGGAGGTGGAAGCCCGCAGGTGTCGGGAATAGGCGAGGAGCTCGGCTCGGCGGTCATAGAATCTTGTTGTTCTTTTGAGAGCGGGTTTGGCAGAGGAACTGCTCCTAATTTTGTTAGCATTCTGGGGAGGAGGTGAGGACGATTCTAGGTAGACAGTGACTGTAATCCCGCGAGGAGCAGTGGAGAAGCGGTTGTGTTGATCTCTTTTTTGCATCATCATCATCTCTAGTTGTAGTTGTAGTTGTAGTTGTAGTTGTAGCTGTTTTACAGATGATGTCCAAACTAAAACTTAATTTTGTGGGCGCCGCTGAGGTGTTAGTTAACATATGATATGATGCATCATAACCTAACCTACAAAAATGGCGTTAAAAGAGGATCTGGGTTTGACACATGAAATCAAATCAAACCAAATCTAGTGTTTCCAATTAGAGAATGGATTACATACATACATTGAGGACGTCAGGTGAAGACGTGATAGTGATACAATTGCATATTTACATGTACAAATGGAGTCCAATGTTCAAAGTACGTTAAGATAGATTGTGCTTAATCCATATTGATATTCTGACTTTGTGGACTTTATCTGTCTCAACTCTCAATTCTAAAAACGAGAAGGAGACGGCCCAACCCAACGCATCTGATTTTTTTTTTTTTTTTTTGGTGGGAGGAGGGGGGTAAGGGGTAAATATTTGGGATAATTCCACCACCAAATCGCATCCTTATAGATGAGAGCAAGCTCTGAGCTAGAGGCTAAATTTAGATGATCTGAGTCAAGCCTAAGATTAACGGCTTGATCAGCCACCATATTGCCCTCTCTAAAGACAAGAGGGCAGGAAACTTCAAAAAAGACCGAAGAAGGAGAAAGGACTCTAAAATTGCCATCTCAATCTCCCATAAACTTTATCAAACTCCTTTGAACACGTTAATAACTATCAGACAATTTCCATCCACTTCGAGTCTCTTAAATCCCAATCTTTTTGCTTCCCTCGTTTCGAGTTGGAGTCCAGTTGCTTCTGCACCTAACACTAAAAGGCTACCACACTTTTTAGCCTCGCAAGCAATCATCCTCCCAAACTTGTCACGCAGCATAAAACTTATAGCTGCAACACCAGAAAAAAAGACTTTGCACCATCTAAGTTTTATAAATCCTAGTTTTGGTCTTTCGCATCTAATGGTTCTTCTAGTTTTTTGCTCGTTTTTATTTTTTTTCTTAACATGTTCTCATCTTCTTATACGTTCAATGACTTTGTCAATTCCTAATTCTTTATGTGTTGTCTAACTAAGGTCACCCACTTCTCTATTGTTCTCATCCCTTAATTTTCAAATAGAATCTTATTCCTTATTGTCCATAAGCTCCACCAAGTGAAGGCTAAAATCGACTTTTGTTCCTTTGTGCATTTAGAAAATATTTTTGTAGTGATATTTTCTATAGTTTTATTTTCTTTATCTGTTTTCTGAATTATTTTCTCAATATTCGCTTCAATTTTCCCAATTAGTCTCATTGTCACGGAACATGATGCATATAAGTGGGGTGTACTACTCTCTTCCGTATGGTTACAAAGTGCGCATGGGAGTGGTACATCCACTCTCTTATCCCTTGGTCCTGCTTTTGTAGGAATTCCATCCATCAGTATTTTCCACACGAAGTTCATTAATTTTGGTGTGCAATCTATTTTCCACATATATATACTCAATCATAATTATTCGTATTTTTGTGTCTTGTCTTAGTTAAATATACTATTGCACTCGATGTCGTAAACCATTCATTCCTACATTCCTTACAATAGATTATATCCTTGATGTCATTCAAGGGATTTGAACATTCAATTTTTTTTCCATTGTATCAGGTGGTAGATTTTTCTTCAGCTCCTCTACATTCCAGGTTTTATTCGAATATACATTTTTCCACTCTATCATCCTTATTTATCTCATTTTTCAACCGACTCCCTATTAGTCTCAAGTCATCATTAAGCCATTTATCTATCCAAAATTTTATACTTTTACCGTTCCCTACCTGCTAGATCATCCCATTGCAGAATTCATCTTTTATCTCAACTAATTTGGTCCATTGCCATGAAACATTGCTTTTTTTTTCATAGTCCCACAAAATTTTGTTTTTCAAATACTTTTCCTTTCACCCACTCATTCCATGACTCCTCTAGTATTTTCCACAACAGTTTCATCTGTAATGTTTTGTTCATATTCTTTGTCTTATGGAGCCCTAGGCCTCCGTTTTTTTATCTACATAATCTATCCCACCCTATAAGTGGTTTGAAGCTTTGATCTTTGTTCCAAAAGAAGCATCTATTCAATTGGTTGAACTCCTTATGAATAGTTGTTGGAAGAATAAAATTTTACATGATGTAGTTCGATTTTGTTGCCAAGTTTGCTTTAATGAGCACAACTCTTGAGATAGCGCGTTCGCCTTCCATTTTGTTAGCTGGTTTTTTGTTCTTTCCACAGTTACCTCGTCTTGTTCGGTTTAGTTGTATTTTACACCATCTTTGTATTTTGCACCATCTTCAATTTATTAATTTGTTTTTGGCATTGGCATTGGGATTGAGATTTAATTTTTATTTTATATCTTTAATTTAATTTGCAGAAATAATAAGGCCAGGGTCTACCAAAGTTGGTGGATAATTTTGGTAAGGGTATACCGTGCCTCAAGAGAATGAATAATAATAATTTTTATTTATTTATTATCATGATGATTCATGAATGTGTTACGTGTATTATGGGTGCGATTGGGGAGACACCAAAATGAATCCAAATGCACATTATTATTTTACAACCTAGAATGAATCATTTACTTACTTAAATGCCTGACAGAATTATTAGACTATATATATATAAAATTAATTTACGTATGAACCCAAAAAAAAAAAAACTTGTTTTTGCTTTATACTTGTCTTATTTCATAGTCATCCATAGTACGTATATTATATATGAATGTATAATTAATTATATCATATAATTAAAAAAGATTATCATTACAAAATTATGGAAACTGGAAAACCGCAAATACTATAGTTGTAATTAAACCTCAAATGTACGTGAACAGATAGATGAACGTGGTAGTTAAATTAGTTAGAGAGTTAAGATTCATATATACGGACTACGGAGTATAAAACAGATACCGGAGACTGGAGTCCAGCAGATCCGAGTATAACCTACTGTTTGAAATTTCAAAGGGTTGCTACGTTTATATATATATACGTGGATCTAGAATTCGTTTAATATATATACTTACATGTGTTTAACAATCATTATAAATTTTTTTAAAAATAAAACAAACGAATTATAAATTCGTTCAATTTTAATAAATAACACAAATTGATTATGGATCTGTTCTTGTTAAAATTTTAATACAAAAAAGTTAAAACTTAAAAATACAACAACGGACGGATCAAATGTATATATATTTTTCATAAATTTCTAAAGTTGTTTTTTTCTTTAAAAAATCATAGATTCACTAGTTACTTTTTTTCCATAAACGTAATGATTATGAGACATGTGTCATTCAAAAGATGAAACGAATCTACAGTTGAGTACTTGAGTGCATACAAACTTGTACTCGGTGCATATAGCCTTTCCGATTGAAAACAAAGCGAGTGGCAAAAAAGGTAATTAAATAGTTGATTTGATATTCTAATTGATTTGAGACTCTGATAGATAAGTTAACGCCAAAGTTGTAGCTCCTTTCACAAATTTTAAGAGAAAAAAATACTAATATTTAACCTTATTTATTACTCCGTACTATATTATTATTATTTTTCAAATTACAATTAACAATCTACTAATTATTACAAGTGTATTTTTCATAAAGTTAAGATCGAAATTGATACAATGACATATTTTATTGAATAAAATTAATACTCTAAAGCGACATATTTTAACGAATGGAGAAAGTATATATGATGTAGCATACTCCATGCGTTCAAAAAAACATATTATTTACTATTTATACAATTTTTTTTATAATAATAAAAGTTATATAAAATATCAATTTTTAATAAACTTTTAAAACAATTTCATACTATTAACCACAACAACCACTAAATTGTTAAAAATATAAAAAATATATATTTTTTTATTATCATAAAGAAATATATATGAATAGTACATGAGGTGTGGAATATTTATATTTATATTATAATATTGATATTGATATTGATGGCGACCCTGTCTGGTTAAATGTGGACACACACACTACACATTCAGATCCAACACAAGACTCATTTAATTCCTGCAATAACGCCCGGACCCCCTACCACGCACTTGCACCTTCAATCTTACGCTCTAAATTACACTAGATAACCATCTTTTACGTGATTTTTTCTCTCAATAATAGATGGGTTAATTTGTAGTTTTCCTCTTTCTTAAAATTTAAATTGTTTATTACTCAGTATTTTTTTTAAGAATAATAAAAATTATACTTTGTATTATCAGTTTTTCATTATTTTTTTTAAATAATTGTATACAATACTACTTATTAGTAATAAGGAGTATGAAATTATAAAACTAAATAAAATAAAAATTTAAATAATTTTTTAGACTTTTTAATTTCTTAAAAAACATATTAAAAAGGTAAACGACTGAAATTGTGATACAGATGGATGGAGTATTTGATTTGTTTCTTATTGACCTTTTAAAACATTTTGACTAGTTAAAACGTGTAGTGGATATTAGAGTAATAAATACTCTAACAAACTTTAATTTATTACTACTTCCTTTATTTTTAAAGTAACTTTTATTATTTTTGTATGTTTTTAAAGGATGGTAAAAAATATTTATCAAATATCAATCTTTTTTTTTATTAATTTTCAAAAATAATTATATATATATATATATCATTATTAAAAAAGCACACATAAATAGGAAAAATGACGTAAAAGAAAAGGAAGGAGAATGTATTAAGTAGAAATGTAGAATGATGACGTTTTTAGAGAAGTAGAATATATATATATTTTTTTAAAAAAAATGGTGTCAAGTGCTAAAAAGTGAAAACAATGTATTTTAAAATATATGGGACTAGTTTTATTACTCGCCCGTTGCGCGATTTGTTAATAAATTTTATTATATAAACCATCTTTGAATTAATATAAATTATTACTTATAAAGTAAATATATAATCTTCAATTGTGTTATTCTAAACGCGCGATTTGTTAATAAATTTTATTATATAAACCATCTTTGAATTAATATAAATTATTACTTATAAAGTAAATATATAATCTTCAATTGTGTTATTTTTTAGAATGTAATCTTTTGTAAAATTTAACGGTGGTATACATTGATTTCTTTTGTAAAAAATTTTCATCAAATTTGACAGACCTTTGTAAATTTGTAAAGAAAAAAGTCTTTATTTTGTAAAGATGAAATTTGACGTTAACAGTGGTATATAGATGAAATTGAATTAGTTAGAGATAAGATGCATAGGAAATTTTGTAAAGAAAAAACTCTTTATTTAAAGATTGACATAAACATATATTTTTTTTAAAAATCAAATATATATTCTAAACGAACATATTATAATATCATATTAATCCAGAATATGACACGTATGCGATATTAACTCCAGTTTAATCTAGAAAATGGCACGTAGGCGAATCGCGGCCTCTGTTTTATTATTTTATATGTATATAGATATTGATATAGATATAGATTAAGATTAAGATTATGAAGTGTGTTATATTTGACCCATGTAAAATAAATACTATTAATATAATATCAAGTTAGCATGAAAATTCTTATATTGTTTTGATTTGGTCGCTTGGATACTCCGATCCCAATCCCCAACAATTCATCTTTATATTTGTAGGATAGATTTATTATTTTGGTCTTTACCCCTCTTCCAGTTTAAATTTGATAACAAACATTTATCTTGTTTTAAAATAATCATAAAGCATGAACATAATATTTGAGATGATTTCTTAGTAAAAGTAAGAAATCATATGTAGGAATAATAGGATTCTCTGTCAAATATCCTCAATGGCAAAAAAAAAGTTTATTTAATTAAGATATAAGGTTATATTGGATAGATTATTTGATCTAAAAAGATAAATTTTTTACATAATTAAATTGACTTATTAATTGATGTGGATTAAAAAGATAATACAATTTTAATGTAGAATATGACATGTATGCAAAAATAACATAATTTTAATCCAGAAAACGGCACGTAGGCGAATTCGCACCAAAAGCCGTTTCAGGCCTCTACTTTAGTATTTTATATATATTATATATATATCATAATAAAAGGACGGTCGAATCTATATTCATTTATCCATATTTTTTTTAACAATGTGTAGTAATTAAAGGAGGATTGGATAAAAATGATAGTTATTTCAACAAAAGAATGGTTAATCAAAAGAATGGGTGGTATCTCACCGAAGGCATCGTTGATATTAGTATATATATTTTATATAGATTTCTTTTGTAATATAATTATAAATAATTTAAGTGATCTAGAAAGATAAGTATTTTTACCTTATATTGACTTATTAATTGATGTGGCTCAAAAATATAATACCAATTTAATTCAGAAAATGACACGTAAGCAAAAATAATCCCGTTTAATCCAGAAAATTCCGTGGACATGAGATCGCACCAAAAGCCATTTCAGGCCTCTGCTTTAATATTTTACTTGTATTCGTTACCCGCGCGGTTGCGCGTTTTGTTAATAAATTATATTTTATTATATTAATTATATTAAAATATTATATTAGATAATTAATTGACGTGACTTAAAAAAATAAAATCAAATTGATGTGGCTCACGAAAATAAAATTATATATAAATATATTATATTCAATTTGATCTAAAAGGTAAAATAACGCACCAAATATTTCTTCTTCATCTTTTAAAATATTAAATAATATAGTTTATTAACAAAAGCATGAAAATAATAAATATGTATAACAACTAATTCAAGTTATATTGGATAGATTATTGATCTAAAAAGATAAGTTTTTAGCTAACTATATTCGTTTATTAATTGATGTGGGCCAAAAATATAATACCACTTTAATCCAGAAAATGCCACGTAAGCAAAAATAATCACGCTTTAATCCAGAAAATTCCATGGACGCGAGATCGCACCAGAGCCCGTTTCAGGCCTCTGTTTTAGTATTTTACTAGTATTCATTACCCGCGTGGTTGCGCGTTTTGTTAATAAATTATATTTTATTATATTAATTATATTAAAATATTATATTAGATAATTAATTGACGTGGCTTAAAAAAATAAAATCAAATTGACGTGGCTCACAAAAATAAAACCATATATAAATATATTATATTCCATTTGATCTAAAAGGTAGAATAACGCACCAAATATTCCTTCTTCATCTTTTAAAATAATAAATAATATAGTTTATTAACAAAAGCATGAAAATAATAAATATGTATAACAACTAATTCAAGTTATATTGGATAGATTATTGATCTAAAAACATAAGTTTTTAGCTAACTATATTTGTTTATTAATTGACGTGGGCCAGAAATATAATACCACTTTAATCCAGAAAATGTCACGTAAGCAAAAATAATCCCGCTTTAATCCAGAAAATTCCGTGGATGCGAGATCGCACCAGAGCCCGTTTCAGGCCTCTGTTTTAGTATTTTATACTAGTATTCGTTACCCGCGCGGTTGCACGTTTTGTTAATAAATTATATTTTATTATATTAATTATATTAAAATATTATATTAGATAATTAATTGACGTGGCTTAAAAAAATAAAATCAAATTGACGTGGCTCACAAAAATAAAACCATATATAAATATATTATATTCAATTTGATCTAAAAGGTAGAATAACGCACCAAATATTCCTTCTTCATCTTTTAAAATAATAAATAATATAGTTTATTAACAAAAGCATGAAAATAATAAATATGTATAACAACTAATTCAAGTTATATTGGATAGATTATTGATCTAAATAGATAAGTTTTTAGCTAACTATATTCGTTTATTAATTGATGTGGACCAGAAATATAATACCACTTTAATCCAGAAAATGCCACGTAAGTAAAAATAATCCCGCTTTAATCCAGAAAATTCCGTGGACGCGAGATCGCACCAGAGCCTGTTTTAGGCCTCTGTTTTAGTATCTATATACATATACTAAAACCGATGCATAGCGTCCTACGTGGCGCGATGTAGTTGATCCTAGGGAAAAAATCCTATGTGGCGTGTTGTGGTTGATTCTAGGAAAAAATTAATAAAATAACATGTTATCATTGTTTATAGAAAGTTATATAAGTCATAAATCTATCTATATATATTTTTATCTTACCAAAAAAATCTATATATATTTTTAGTTAATTGACAAAAACATAAATAGAAAATATTTCATAGTCATATTTACCAAAAATATTAATAGATAAAAATATATAGTATTTGATAAGTGCTATTTTATTTATATATAGATTATTAATAGATAAATGTGAATCCTATATATATTTTGAGAGAATCTAAATAAAAAAATATTTAGATTTTTTATATAATATGTTGAACTAATTATATTTATATATATTAATATATTAATTAATGTATTTCCCGTACACGGGACGGGACCTACACTAGTTTTATATAGATATAGATAGATGGTGTTTTGAATAGGTAGTGCTAGTGGAGGATAAATATGTAAGGAATTTTTTAAAGTGAGGTGAAGCATATGCATACGCATACATAAAACACGATTAGATTTATGAAATCAGTGGTTGGTTTAGTGGAATGAATGAGACATAAGGTTTTGAAGTGTGTGTTTGTTGAGCACCCTTCCCTTAGGCCGGCCGGCCTTAGTTCAGTTGGAGTTGGAGTTGTTGAATACACCACCACGACCACGACGAGGAGGACGTTGGAAGGAAAAGTGGCGCTTTACCACACGGAAAGGATTGGCAGCTGGGACTCCACGTCCGTCCCGTCCGGGAGGGGTGTGTCATACTGTCATGTACTCATGTGTGCAGTGTGTGTGAGATACTTTAATTAAATACGTTATACGTACTCCTCCCTCTATTAACTTAATTAATTACTGGTGCGTAGGGTAGGCATAGGCCACACCCCATATTCAATTCAATTCAATTAAACACAAAATTCAATTTTTGGATGTAAACACTCAAAACTCAACAGGAAAAGCAAAAGCAAAAGGTAAAGGTGGGCGAAAACAAAGAGACATCCCAACCCCCGCAATTTATTAATTGTTGCGCAATTTGCTTTCTCTCCTTTTCATGATTTTTTTTTGTGGGGGGTGTTTTACGGAGTACCCGTAGTACTCCGTATGGCTTGTTCACACTGCCTGACTCCGACCGGTAAGAGCATCTTCAATGGTGGTACTCCAAGTAGTATAACAATAAAAAAAAAATGTAAGAAAAAGTAAGATTTTTAAAAGAACCTAAAAAGAAAAATGAGCTCAAGTATCATATGTATGATACTCATTCTTACACAATACCATATAATATTACCCAATAAAAAATTAATAGTGGATCCCATTTTATTTTTACTTTCAAAAAAATTTGTAAAAAATAATTTTAATGCAAAAAGTAAATTAAGATACTCATGTCAAGTATCATGGTTGTGGAGTACCAAATATTAAAATGAGGTGGATGAGAGAGAAATGGTAAAAAGCAAGTTATGGTACTCAACAAGAGTACCATGGTTAAAGATGGTCTAATAGATTACTGTAGTATTGTATTACGGAGTATTCTGCAAAAAAGATGACAAATCAAAACATAGTAGGTTCGGACCCGGAGGAGTATCGTCTGTTGACCATCCTAAACCCCTAATTTAATTTAATTTTAAAGCAACTTGAATGAAACCTTGAAAGAGGGAGGAGCTCTTCTTCTATTCTACAGTACTGTGGAGTGGACTGAATATAATCAAAGACTGTGTCTCTCCGGCTCCTATCCTAATAAGTGTACGTTTTGAGACTTTGATTACGCATGTACAACTTTGCTCTGTTCTGTTCTGTTAGTTTAGGGTTTAATATTTACTACTACTGGTAATTGTAATTAGTATCCCTTTCCAATCTAAACTCTCAACCTTCTCCTCCATCTATCATCTATCTATCTACACTCTCTCTCTACCCACCACCTTCCCTCTGCACTCCACAAAATTCTCCATCTCATCTCATCTCATCTATCTACCACAAATATTCTTCCTATGAAATCTCTGAATCTCCTCGAGTAGAGCTTCGGGTCCACTGCTGAGATTGAGGTTGGATCTGCTTGTAGAGATTTGTAAGCGTGCTCTATCTTCTTGCTTATATCGTAGTCCTGCAATATATCAATTATCCCAAAGTATAGTATGGCCTCCTCCACCTCTCCCCTCCTCCAAGGGATCCCGTTTCCATAATCGCTCCTTCTAGCCAACCGCTCCACTCTGGCTGGCGTGTTTGCCCCCAGCCTCATCAAAGGCTTCCTGTTATCAAATATCATACAATCATCTCCATCTTTTAGTTTCTTCACTTACCATAACTCCATATCATCAAAACCATCATCCTACTCTATATATATATAACCAAAACCGTAATCTGCTACCAAGTAAAACCTAAATCAATCATACACATGATCATGCTTTAAAACAAATTGACTATTGAGCTAAAAGTCCAGGCTGAATTTCTTTTCTTCAAAGGGTTTCCTATTCATTTGATATTGGGGAAAATTTATATGATTCTGAGATTGAATTCAATCTTATAATACGATTATTTCACGCACCTGCCAGCTAGCACACGATCCAAGTCCCGTAATTCTGCCTCTAGAAAGCGGCAGCCGCGCATAAATTTTTCATTCTGATAGGAATCCCTCTTCCCTTGCCCTGAAGAAACAACGGAAAGGGTGTGTGTGTGTGTGACTTCAATCATAGTCATACTGCAATCACACTGCATACAATACATGCTAGTTGATGTGAGTCGTAAATCAGACAAGGATGTTGATGCATACCGGTTCGTAAAAGGAATGGTGATAGGCCTATTTTCTCGGCTCTGTTGTCATCGCGGAAGTGGATTCCAACCAATAAACTGTAATCCATTATTCTCTCTGCTTCTAAGAACTCACAATCCCTTTCTATTTGCCTAAGATAATAAATGTTCAAGACTGTCAGTAATCAAACTCCTAATAAATAAAAATACTCTGTAATATTAAAAAAGATACGAGCACAAGAGCCAAGTAGGCTCTTTTTCCAGCTTACTTCATCAGTTCTTGGTACCAGTTCCTTTGAAGACGGAACTTATAGTTGAGATCGAGGTCCTTGAGGGTAGTAGTTTCATCTATCTCACCCTCGGGCTTCTCTGTTCTTCTTCCATGGCGAGATCCTTTCAGGTCAAATCGTCTGTGAATACGGTAGTCTGAGCAAAACAAGTTGCCCATGATAACAAATCGAGTCTGGTTCAAAAACAGGATGAAAGGAGTTTAACACAACATCCCAACTATCATGTGATTAGAGGATCATTTGGTTGAATCATACTATTAATTCCAAACTAAAAATCATCCAGAGTCTTACCTTTGGCCCACCAACTGGCTTCACACAATGCACGCCATAGAACTTTGTCACAAGTGAATTCTCATACTGGCAAACGTGCTGGTAGTAACTTGGCAGCATCCTAAGTAGAACCTGAAACCATATATATGCATGAAATTATTTAATACCCAATACAATGCCTTCATGGGTCCAACTTTCAAATGCCCCCTTCAACACTCAACTAGAATGGAAGCCATAAATGACAAAAATGAATCACCACCAAGTAAGCCAACTAAGAACCCAACCAAGTTATGTACAAATTTAATGCCTACTGAATAATCATAGAGCACAAGTCAAACAAACCTTGATTTCAGATTTCTTCACTGTCTTAATCATGAATCTGTCATCTTGTGTAAGATAAAAGAAACTTCCACTCTTCCCTGGAGAAGAGAGCTCGTGGAGAGCATCGTTTCCACATACTGCTAGCATATAATCAGCCGGATCTACTTGAAACAACTCTCTCAAATGCCTAGGCAGCAAAAAGCATCATGAATCAGGATCAGCATAAGGCTTGTAGGAACACCTTTATCAAATATGCCATAGAAGCATAAAAGACAACAAATCATATTCATAGCCAGAAAAAAAGAACAACAAAGCAATGAAAGCATATACATATATATACATATACATACATACATATATATATACACACATAATATAACTACTGTATAAAACGGTCCCAAAGAAGCCAGCAATTCAAAGGATCAGTTGAAGTTGGAGAGACATGTCACATGAATGAATACCTAAACACAACTGGGCAATAATCCTTCCACCAAAAGTGACAAGATTGGTGGGTTGGTGTGAGCTTTGATCCTTGAGGAGGAAACCTTGTCCAGAACTTCTCCTTAGGATCGAAATCACTGGGTTTAAGATCTCCCTTTATAGATGAATGCTTCCCAACTGAGTACCTGCGGTGCAATAGCAAAAACTTGCTAAAAGAAACATAAAACATAATATAAACCTCAAGCAAGCAAGCAGTCAGGAAGTATCCAAAAATGAATACCTGATACCCAGCTGAAGATTAAGCATCATATCATAGTTCTTATGGCCTTTAGAGATGACTTGGCCGGGCTTCTTTTCTTTCTCCTCCTTGATGAAACAACTAGGGTTCTTCCTGGAGAGCTTGGGAGCCCTACCCCCCAAAAATCCATCGCCATAGATCATAGAAGCCTCGACATTATCAATAATCTCACAAGTGATATCCCCAGCTTCACCATCACTGTCCCATATACAAATCCTAGGGGTAGGGAAGATCTTGTCTCCCCCTACTAAACCTGCACTCAATCTTCCGCCAGCGCCAGCAGCAGCAGTAGCACTAGCAGCGGCATCCATAGTGGATATCCTCTTCTTGGGATTGGAGTTGGACAGGACCAGATCCTTCAAATCCCCACCCCAATTAGCTTTAGCAATGCAAACAGCGGCATCAGGTGCACCGCAGCTGAAATTGGGAATCCCCTTAGGGTTAGGAACCCCGTTCTCCCAATCGCCTTCGAATCGGTTGCCGTTAGCCCAAACGAGAACCCCCTTGCCGGACATGGAGCCGTTTTTCCAGGAACCAACGTACTCGTTCCCATTCTTCCAAACATACCTGCCGTGGCCATCCTGGAAGTTGCTCCTCCAGCTGCCCTCGTAGAAATCTCCATTGGCATACCTCTTGTGGCCGAAGCCGTGCATCTTGTCGGCGAGCCAGGAGCCCGTGTAAGTGTCGCCATCGGAGGCGGTGAAGGTGCCGGAACCCTCCATACGACCGGAATTGAAGTCGCCGTGGTAGGTGGCGCCGGAGGGCCAAGTGAACTTGCCTCTGCCGGAGGCCTTACCCTTGCTCCAGTGGCCTTGGTACATGCAGCCGTCGGACCACAGGTAGATGCCGGAGCCGTGGGGGACGGAGCCGAGAAAGGAGCCGGAGTAGAGATCGCCGTTGGGGAGGTGCTTTTGGAGCTTGTCATCCATATATGTACTGTACTGTACTGTACTAGTATAATAATATTGGAATTGGATGAATCTGAGAAAGATTCATACATACATGTATTTAATTTACAGCTAGGAAGGAAGGAAGGAAGTAGTCTCTACTCTGGAATGATCTTGGTCGATCAGTTGAGTTGAGTTGAGGCGCTCAGCAACCCTCAAATCTCTCTCTCTATCGCTTGCTTGCTCCTCCTCTTCTGATTGTCTCCTAGGCTACAATACAAGTGGTGGTGTGGTGGTCTCCCTCTCAGTCTCAGTCTCACGCAAAAGTCAGATGAGATGTTGTCCTTTTTAGGCTTGGTGAGAAAAAGCAAAAGCAAAGAGCGGACAAGGTGGGGGCAAGGCAACTCTGCTAACCCCACCCCCAAATTACATTAACTAACGGTGCTTTGGAAGAACAAACCCTCAGCTCTGCTATTCCATCACTGCATTGAATGCCAATTTAATAATTTATCATCAAAATCTTCCAACTCTTCGTCTATTTTTTTTTTCATTTATTATGACGTACACCAAAACTCTCTTACATTTATCCCGGCACCGGCACCGGCACCGGCACGGATGTCTTATTCAAATCATTAAACTCACTTTTTTTTTTTTTTTTGATGAAGATGCTTTTACTGGTGAATGAATGTATGATTAAGTGGATTCATCATGATGTGGTCGAATGAGCAATTGAATATTTTTTAATAACGAGATAACCCACCATTTTGGTGTTTAATCTCATGCACTTGATCCATTTGACAAGAGTCAAGCACTAGGGAAAACATTTTGGTTCGACCCAATGGTAGGAAGAGCCACGTACTAGATAAACCATGATGCTTCTAAGTCGAATGGCATCATAAAACTTTCCACTATCCAAGCGTTCATTCCCCTTGAGAAAACATTGGACGTCACTTTCAGGGACTAAAATCTGAGCACTGCGTAACACTTATCAGAGCCCAAACTGCACCTTCAATCATAGACCTTAGGTTGCACCATCCTTATGTCTTGGCTCCTTAGGTGATTTTCCTCAACCAATCACGTCCAAATATTTTCTCTGCATTACAATGTCGCCAAATAAGATTGCAAATCTACTTTGGTTGTAAGGAGTTGCTTCACTCTTAGACCACCTTCCACGGAAGGTGAATCTTGAATTTTCATCCAAATAAAGAGTAGGAGGTAGAAATCGAACCCACAGTCTCCCTTTTTATCTTACTCCACATCATTGGACCACCCAGAGACAATTGAAATTAAAATTCACACATACATTAAACCCATAAATTGTGTTATACCGGTCCAACTTCACTTATTTAACAAAATTCAGTTGCTTCCAATTGCCCCTAAATCAATGCATATATCATTTATAGTTGCATCTGTGGTTTTACGGAGTAATATTTTTAGAGAAACATATAAGCATTTTGGAAATTTTGAGAATTGAAGCGAATTTTATTCCCAATACCATATAGATAGCCTTTGGAAAAATTCAATATATTGGCTGGCATGTAAATAAATACTCCGTATTAAGGCTTCTTTTTGAGTTTGATGATTCAGAAAATGTGTCCTTTGGGATTACAGAAGTCAGATTTGGAATTGTACAAGAGCCAAGAGAAGACCTAGCTAGCTAACGTAGGTTAGGTTACGTTGCTCTTTCTCTTTATACTTTGATAAAATCAAAATCAAAATACAGTATTAAAAAAAAAAAAAAAGGAAGAAAAAGAAGATCTAAGGCTTACATTCACATAATTAATTACTTTGCATCTCAAAAATGGGAAGAAAAAGAAAAAGAACTATCAACTCTGAATTTCCTATGAATATCAATATTAGGATTAAGGGAAGAATTGAAAGTAGAAAATTTTCAGTCGAATATTTCAGGTGGAACCTGCCCAAATATGTCAGGGCATGCCTCCCAGTTACCTCCATCCCTGGCTTCCCAGTAACCACCAATGTAGCGGTACGTATCAGTCTGTTTATCCTTTGCAAACCACCTTGGCTTCCATCCCCTCTCTTGCATTTTCCTGGCCTGCCATTTTGCAAACATCACAATCAAAACCTAACCTTGTCAACTCCCAACCCATATCATATCATATCATATGCAAAGTTACTATCACTATCACACTATCACTAGTGTTCCTTTCATACACATATGAATAAGGGACACTGAATTGAATTGCTCTTTCAGCATACATATATAAAACATAGTCCCTGAATTACCTGGCGCTGCCTCTGCTCCAGCCGTAACTTCTCACCGTCTGCCTTTTCAAACTCCCCATTTTCAAGGTATCTTTGGTCCGGCCTAAGCCTTGAATCTGTCGGCGGCAATGTCTCCTACAAGGAGGAAGTTATATTTAAATCACAAACTGGGAGCAGTAGCAAGCATTGCTGATGCTTATGTCCAAAGTTGAATGGATTTACAAATTTTCTCATCTGCTGTGTCAATTCCATATCTGTGGCCAAGAAAAACTTAAAAACGTTTTTGATTTCTATTTGGTAAGACCATAAATTGATTTGATTGAACACATCAGAGAGAGGCACACTAAATGTAGCTCGACCTAGCCTGCAGGATTCACCTTTAGTCCTGGAGTAAGCTCATTCAATTTGATGGCAAACCGTGTGAGGTTATATCTGGTAGGGAACTGAGGCGGCTTGCTTCGTTTCCACAAACAATGGGTTGACAAGGCATCTGTC
This sequence comes from Persicaria maculosa, assembly GCA_963922045.1. Classification (NCBI taxonomy): domain Eukaryota; kingdom Viridiplantae; phylum Streptophyta; class Magnoliopsida; order Caryophyllales; family Polygonaceae; genus Persicaria; species Persicaria maculosa. The sequence goes on along the minus strand of OY998271.1, from coordinate 593,037 downwards.
CCTTTTCCCTTCCCCAAGTAATCTCCATTCACATAAAACATACTTTCATCCCACTTTCCAAACATGGTTGCCATTGTCTTTCCGTGTTTATCTTGTACTACACCTTGTACCTGCACAAGAGCCGTAAATCTTGTAAATTCAGGAGACATTCAGATCTGTCAGATGCATAGCCATGCAAGAATAGATTGCTCATAAATCATGATAACATATCTTTAATGATCTCCTTTCAGTCTGGGTTTAATTTTTCCTTTTCCTTTTTGGAGGCAGGAAAAGGGAGCCTCAAAACTGAATAATGCATTCCATTTTCATATACTCTTGTATCCTTGAGTTGGACTTGAGTAACTAAAATTGTACCTGATGAGGCGTACGATCAATAATAGATTGCTCCTTGAATTTCAGCTTGCAACTGTAGTCACGGTTTCCTTGAATACGCATTGTACCATAATGCTCACAATATAATTTTCCCAGTATGAGGTTGTATATTGATGTTGTTACCTGCGAGATAAAATTCATTAGCATACAATAAACTAAAGATCTAGTCCGGATCCATCATTTGATACCAGACCTTACTCCACTGGAAAACTTCACCATCATCAAACTCCAGAGTCAGAACACCAACAGGATCAATTTGAATTGAGCGGCCCCAAAATTTGCTTTTTAAGTTGCTATCTCCCCATAATCTCCACCCAGTTCCCTCGCAGTGGCAGGCAACAATCATAGGGTGATGGCTGACCTGACTCAAAAAGAGAGTAACCCCGTTACCCACAACACAAATGACAGCAAAATTCCACAATTCAAACTTTGTGTACATCTACTCAAAAGTGACCAGCAAAGCTTTACTACAAAACAATTAAATTGTAATGCAGTGGCAAATAAATACCCTCTCCAGTACCTTAACGGTTCCATGGTTATAGCTTACCAATGTGTCCCTCCCCAGTTCATTCACAAGTTTTGCACATCAATATCGAGGCCTCAAAATTTATGGCAACATATTATTTTTTGGTAGCCCACATCTATAGCTAATCTTTGAATCTTAACACTTCCATGCAAGTTGTTAAATGAATCAGAAACAGTTTAGATGAGCTTCACAAATAAGAACGAAATAACATATTTATCCCATAGACTAATCTAGGGACTTACATAGAAACGTCACCCAGAGTCCAGCTTCCCCACCCCCAAACAAGGAAAAAAAGAAGAAGCTAAGCAAGCAGTCAGCAATGTGAACTGGAGAAGAAAAAACAATAAATTAGCAGAATATCAGCTGAGAATAAATACCTTTTCTGCGAAAAAACGAAGGCCTTGATCAGGAAAATCAGCTTCATATGTTTCTCCCAGTAATGGATTGAAAGGCTTGCATGTTCTTCCTTCCGTTGAAGCATATCCAGAGACAGCAAAAGCAGCCACATTAAGGATTCTCATAAGGCTGTTGCCCTGAAAAGTTTACAATGAAATCCAAATAATTACAATATTGAAGAACATTTCACAAAGTTCTTATGTCAAAAGAAAGAATCTCAAAGTCGTAATACTTTCTGATATTATTCTCAATGCATAACTGTTTGAAAAAAAACTTTTACTACATTATCATCAGACAAAATGATAATGGAAAGTAATGAATACTATAAGGTTCAGCAGTTGAACAGACTCATGGACTTTAAAAGTAAGATAAAACCCAACCCAACAACATTTCCTATTCCTAAGAATGCTTAGGAAACAATAATAAGGTCAGGGGCTTCTGTTCTGACTGGGTGTACAAAATAAATGGTAATATCCATAATAGAAAAATCAAAATGGAAGTCCACATAATCTCAAAGGAAACTCCAGCTTGAAGCTACCAAGAGTTTGAATTGAGAAGGAGATCCCAACATAAGGGCCAGAGTGCTTAATTTGGCCTAAGGATCACCGTCCACTTATTCCAGGGGATAAAAAGACAGGTAGCTCAACAAAAGGATTCCAAGAACTAAATTCCCATATCATCACCATAGTTTGAAGTATAATCCAATTGGAGTGCTCAAAATAGATTATAAGTGGCAGATTCTACAAGGACATGGGCCACTAAGAATGATGGAGCATCAAATCAAATTCCCACAAAGGAAGTACACATTCATAAAACTTGCATTACAATTTTGCACATTTTAAGAGTTTTGGAAGGAAATAAAATTGGACTAATTGCGCTGAATCATTATTATTGTTGAGTAAATAGAGGAACAAATAATAATCCATATGAAGAAAAACTTCAACAAAGTCTTACCTTTTTACCCCATTCATTTGCCCGATCAAGAAGATAAGAATATTCCAATTCTTCGAAACACTTTTGTAGAGATGATAGAGGTTCATTGAAATACACAGGGAGACAAACTTTTGTGAGATCCTTCCCAATGTTGTCCTTTATCATTGACCAAAGGCTAACTCCTTTCTCTTTCTCAACAGGATCAGGCAACTTCTTCCGCCGCTTGACATAAGGAAAGTTGGCTCCGGCAGATTTGATGGATGGATCAATATCGTCATCAGATACAAGAGCATGCAAGTCTTCATCATCTGAGGAAAATGATGATATCCTCAAATCAGAGCCACTGCTCCTTAATGAACTTGATGAAAGAAAGTCACGAGTATCAAAGAAAGTGTTCTCTTCTTCATCCGTTTCTTCCTCTGCCCCATCAACCCTCTCAATATCTTCGTCAGAATCACTTCCAGTAACTTCCGCTGCATGAAAAAAAGCAAGAACACTAAATGCTCAAGAGCCAGCTAAAGTATTTCATAAAGTACGAAAGTTTCCATGATACAACTATTATATAAAAAACAGTGCACCACACACTAAGTTGCGGCCACTATGATTGGATCAAATTGACAAAACTACATTTTGTATCCATTTTGTCCAACAAAATGACATGCATCTGAATGTCCAGCATCAATTACTTGTTTTACTCTGCTTATAATCATTTAAGTAACAGTAAATATTGGTCAAACAAAAGGCAGCAACTTTTAGTCATAATCAAGGAGAAGTGAGCAAATTGAACATAGATATCCCAGGATATGCTATAAAAGTAGCTTTCAACTTATAATTGGGAAAACCAGTCTAGAAATTATGTTACCAACTAGCTGTGTAATAGCATATACAGCAGAGCGAGATGAAAATATATCATAAGACCTACCACTGTCTTTGTCTTGCTTGGAGCTAGAAGAAGAAGCGCCTTGCTCTTTGGACTGTTTTTGACTTTCATCAACAACTGTGTTCTCCAAATCAACCTTTTCTGTCTAACAAAGCAACAAAAGAATCAACTCAGAAGTATCCGAAAAGAGTCTTCCCTTCCACAAGTCAAAGAGAACATAAATTACTATGAATGGCTAAACTATGCACTATTTCACTCCCATTAAAACATGCTAAAAAATCTATACCATAGTCCCTACAAAAAAACAAAAACAAATAGTAGTATAGTAAATACTAATGTAAACATAGGTAGGTGCATTCATCAAGAGATATGGAGGATATGCCTGATCCTCACCTCAAAAGAAGTAGTAACACAATATGTCACTCATCAATTTAGATAAATTATCTAGAAATACAAAAAGATACTATCTCTGATCAATATTAATTGATGTCCTACCACTATGCACATGAATTAAAAAATTAATTACACCCTTCTGCTATTACAAATTAATTACACACATATGCTCCATCATTTAATTAAGAGAACAAAGGGAAGCGCATGGTCCTTCATTAAATCATGAACAAAGAGGAAGATCTACTGGAATTAACATGTATGCACATCCAACAACAAGATACTCCCTCGGACTAGTTTGGGGTAAGGGTGCGTACTGACGATGTTGTTGTATGCACATCCAACAGAAGAAATCAGTGAATGGGATAAAAATGTATTGGAAATAGGAACAGTAATTAATGGGAGGAGGAAGTGTTTTGAGGGGCAGTGATTTATGCACAAATGATCAGACAATATGGGAGACGCTATAAGGCTATATATCATTTTTTGTTGATCAATTCCCTCCTCCTAAAATGTCAATTAATATAGATTGGAGGGAGTATTTAATTATACTCGATGGTAACTACTTGATTTCATGCATTACATATATGTGTTAGGGAAGCTTTCTGAGTGAGCATGTGAGATCAATATGGATAGAACCTGTGGTGAATATTGGCAATCTACTGGATCACCCAAACAGATATGAAAGCACTCAAACAAAGAACTTATAAGTTATACGCATAATAGCAGCTAATATCAGTAAATTATGTTCGGTCCATACTGCATATATTTACTGATCAGGTTCAACATCTTAGAAACAGACAGCCATGCCCACTTCTTTCTGAGCTTAATCATGAAACCTTTAATTAGGACTATAATTAAAATATGTATCACTCAAAATTTTTGGTTTATCTGCTGCACCATGTGGACATGTTTATAAAAACTCACAACCCTATATATTCAAAGCAACCAATGTTTCTTAGGGGTGTTTCAGAGCAACCATTGTTTGACAAACAAAGAGGAGAATACTACATTTTGCTTAGCAGCAGCATTTGGACAAGCTCTGGTAGACTGGTAACCCCCCCCCCCCCCCCAATACTGTACACAACTCTGATAGAAGATAGGAGATCACACTAAATTACTACTGTATTATATAGCCAACTATATTATACATTACTTCTTAAAAAACTATATTTGATTTCAGAATATCATATCTCAACAACATATGCATCATTCCACATTTAACAAGAGCCAAGAAAGAAGGTTAAAATTTTAATCTGGGTAAAACAGATGTATAAATTATGAAATTCTAGTATTCTATTGTGTCAAAAGAACAGTGAACTGTTATCAATAGTATAGCTGTCACGTAAAAAAAGATAAAACTGAAGGGCCCATACTGTAAAAAGAAATAAGCCAGACAACGCATTTTTGGACCCAAGGAATCCAACTAAAAAGCATCCTAAGCATTTTACTCCTGTAGCAGAGAAACTCAAGAAAGAATTCTATTGTTTTTTATCAGAATAACTCAAAGACGAATTGTATACTCTAAAAGGGTTCTCTGATCTCTACATGTACCTCTAACTGCCGCAGAGTATCTATAAGTTGCCATTGCTTCTGCTTCAGCAACATGAGCTGATTTTGTAGTGATGCAAACTCATTCTTCATGATCTGTTCGCTATCCTGAATTGCCACCTCAGTAACACCCTCATTTTGTAGCCGCTGTCTTAGTTTTTCAGTTGGTACAACAACATCATTTACAGCTGCCATTAACTCACTATTGGACATTCGAGGGAACATGTCCTTCACAGCTTGCAATGCATTCATCCAGGCTGCTCTATCTTCCTGACACTCAGCTCTCAAATGTAGCCTTTTTGTGCCAGTAAAAATGGAAAATCTCTTGTCATCTGATCTACTCTGCCTGATTGATGAAACCTGCAAAAGGTAAACACTTGAAAAATAAGATACATGAAAAAATATCAATGAAATATAGAGCTTCAAATATGAAGCAACGGGCCAACCATAGCTCTTTTTGCAACATGATTGTCCTTCCTCATTAATTTTGGTTGAGAATCACATAGAAATGTTCTGAGTATAGGATGCTTCTGACCTTTCCCTATGAAAAAAGGACTAGTACATGTTAATGGACTCAAATCACTCCAGACAGCAGCTGCTTCAAGAAGAGCCTTAAACTTGAAAACAGTAAATTGTATCTGGTGCAGTGATTTTACCACCTCCAAGTCATACAAGTAAGAAAGAAAACATAGAAGCTTAAAGTTTGGCTTCAGTAGGCATTGAAGGTTTTTAACAAATCCACTGGTCTTAAACCTGAAGACTTGAACAGGCACAATGACAGTAAATCCAAATCATTCAAGGGCAGGATCACTGGATCAGAACCAATAGGTTTTAGCTCAAAATACACAATTGCACTAGTTTCAGACCTCCACCTCAGAAGGCGAAAGATATGTCATATGTGTGTATATATATCTATTACTAGAGAAGAATTGGAGACAAGAGTAAGGAGAGGGCAGCAAATAGGCAAAACAAAAAAGTTTGCATTTATGGATGGGGTGATCAAATGAAGCGAAGATGGCATTTTCAAAATGAGGAACTAATGCTGAGTTAGATTCGATTAGAGCACAAGCTGATCTATGCAGACAAGGATATAGGATCTAACGAAGAAAGAAAGAAAGAAAGAAAGAAAGAAAGAAAAAGGGGGGGAACATTATATACCAACCTTGAGATGAACTTCACCGAAGGGCTTGCGACGGAGATGAGAATTGGAAGTTTTGTGGTTGGCAATCTTGCGAATGGACTCCTCACCGATGACCTTGCAACCTTTCTCAGTCTCGCTGGTGATAGCGATCTTATCAGGACCATGAATCTTGTAATAAGAAAGAACGCCGTCGTGCAAGACAAACCACCTGGGCCTCCAACCTTTGCCATAATTGACCCACTTGTAGAGGATGCCAGAAATCCCATTCCCAACAATATCATTGATCTTAACCTCCCTGGTATCAACGGCGGACAACTGGTGTTGATTGGCGCTGTTCCCCCTGGCGGAAAGCTTGATGATCCCTTGGGAGGCAGCGAAGGAAGAGGCCGATCGAGTGCTGGAGGTGCGGGCGAGATCGGTGCCATTAAGGCGAGCGGAGACGGAGGAAGCGGAAGGAGGATGGGAGGGCCGCATTGGGGAGAAGCCAGCGGCGGCTGGATGGCGATCGGAGATGGGGGACATGCAGCAGAAAGGATGCATGTGATGAGAGAGTGAGATCAGAGGCGATCATCGGAAGTTGAGATCGGCGGAGCGTGGAAGGCGATTGGTGAATCCAGTGAGCGGAATCTGCTCATCTGAACAAGCAAAGAGAGAGAGGGAGAGATGAAATAAATTGAATTGAAAAGTAATAAGAGGAATGATCAAGGAAGGATTCAACGGATTAGAGGGAGACTGGTATGAATTGTAAGGGGATTATTTAGGGAGACTGGGAAAGGGGCAAAGAGGGAATATTGGGAATTTTCGGGTTGGGAGGTGGAAGAGAGAAGGAGGAGGAAGAGGAGAGGAGGAACAAGGCAAAAGACAGCTAAGAGTCAATTTCACTTGCATTTGCATTTTTGCATTACGGATTTCCTTTTTCTTTTTCTTTTTCTTTTATGATACTCCATCCGTGGCTCCGTGTCCGTCTTTCGGGTTGAGTCTGTGACTCTCACTCTGCAATCAAATCTCCGATCCTCCTCATTTTCAGATTTACCTCTCTTTCTTTTCCACTTTTGTTATGGATTATTCCTTCCCTTAATTAAAGCATGTACGTCCACCCATTTCCATACCTTTTTTACTCTACCAAGTTTCCATCTCTCATGCAATACATAATTTTTTGTAAACAAATTATAGATTATGGATAGAATTAGATTGAAGATAGAAAAAGATTGTATAAAAAAATATTATCTTAAAATAAATTATATGCTAAATATTGATTCAGTGCATGAAATAATTTATATATATATATATATATATAATTACGATTTTTCTATCCTTATAAGACCCTAAATTGGGAAATGTTTTTTAAATTTTAATTAATTTAGCTTTTTTTAAAATTAGATTCCTAGGGTCGCTTGCCTTTTTGGTAGGGAGTCTTTCCCAATTTAGTGTCTTATCCTAGGGTCGCTTGCCTTTTTGGTAGGGAGTCTTTCCCAATTTAGTGTCTTATCCTATGCCCTTAGGGCATAGGATAGAAAAACCGATATAATTATTATCATAATCTTACAAATTTGGTTAAAATATTTTCAAAATGTATTTATGTCTAAAAAATTGTTAAAAGTATTATCTTAAAATTGATTAAGATGGAAGAGATAAATTGTTTTGATTGGTTATTACTATTAAGATTAAGGAGAAGGTGTTATATGTCAATTGTAATAGACGACTTCTCCTTTATTGTATACTAGTATTTGTTACCCGCGCGGTTGCGCGTTTTGTTAATAAATTATATTTTATTATATTAATTATATTAAAATATTATATTAGATAACTAATTGACGTGGTTTAAAAAAATCAAATTGACGTGGCTCACAAAATAAAACCATATATAAATATATTATATTCGATTTTATCTAAAAGGTAGAATAACGCACCAAATATTTCTTCTTCATCTTTTAAAATAATAAATAATATAGTTTATTAACAAAAGCATGAAAATAATAAATATGTATAACAACTAATTCAAGTTATATTGGATAGATTATTGATCTAAAAAGATAAGTTTTTAGCTAACTATATTCATTTATTAATTGATATGGGCCAGAAATATACCACTAAAATGCCACGTAAGCAAAAACAATCCCGCTTTAATCCAGAAAATTCCGTGGACGCGACATCGCACCAGAGCCTGTTTCAAGCTTCTGCTTTAGTATTTTATATATAGATATAGATATAGATTGGTTAAAAATATATTAAGAAATGATGTTATGTAAATAATATGTAAATAATATTATATAGTTTAATTACCATAATTAAATTATATTGTGTAAATAATACCTTACAAAAATAACTTTGCGTGAGGGGACGACATGTGACGTAAGTGCTTTGGTTTTAATTAATATATAGATGTAAATAATATGTAAATAATATTATATAGTTTAATTACCATAATTAAATGATATTGTGTAAATAATACTTTACAAAAATAACTTTGTCTGAGGGGACGACACGTGGCGTAGGTGCTTTGGTTTTAATTAAAATATAGATAATAGAGAGATAGATAGATATGATTTCCAAGCATAAACAGATATAACTATGTAATTGGATAAAAATCTATCTATCTATTTATATCTATATACATATACTAAAACCGATGCATAACGTCTTATGTGGCGCGTTGTGGTCGATTATAGGGGGAAAAAAAATCCTATGTGGCGCATTGTGGTTGATTCTAAAAAAAATTAATAAAATAATATGTTGTTATAGTTTATAGAAAGTTATATAAGCTACAATCTCTATATATGTATATATTAGTTAACTGACAAAAACATAAATAAAAGTTATTTCATAGTCATACTTACCAAAAATATTAATAGATAGATAAATATGTAGTATTTGATAAATGCTATTTTATTTATATCTATATTATTTTTTGAGACCAAAATAATTTATCAAAATATTATGTAACCACAATTCATCCGTGGATAGATATTTTAGTAAACTGACGTAATATATATACTATATTATAAAAAACAATATTAAATTAAAAAAAAAATTATCTATTTAATTACATGAGATTCAATTACCTTATAAATTTATTTATATCTGTATTATTTTTTGGTGGAAAAATAATTTATATTTAGATTATTATTTTTTATTTATTAGAATCTATCTAAATTATTTATAATATTGTGTTAATATATTCTTCGTACATGGGACGGGACCTACAATAGTATATATATATATATATATATATATATATATATTAAATGAGAAGCAATTATGCCACATGTCATCATTTTATGCCACGTTATTTTAGGTTAGTCTATTTTTCGATAAAGTAAAGAAGGAGGGTAATAATTGAGAGTAAATTAGTACATTTGTTAATTGCCTTAAAACTTGTGAAAAAATCTAAAATGACAAGTTTTGCCGAACGGAAGGAGCACGTATTAGGGTTCGGGGTAGTAAAAAAAGGGGTACGGCATCAAGAATCGGATTGGGGGTGGGGGGAAGGAAGAACAAGTCTCACGTGGGTGGAGGGAAGCCATGGCCACATAAATAAATGCTATACTACCACCCCTACACTACTTTATTACACCTCCCTCTCACAATATTTGTTTTAACTATTCATACACGCTTTTTTAAGAAGCTAAAAACTATACTCCCTCCGTTCGGAATAAATTATGTTTGACTTTTCTGCGCGTAGTTTTAGGAGCTAAAAACTATATAAAATCTTATTTATTTTAATTAATTTTTTTCACAATTTAATACTTATTACTAATAGATATTAAATTATGAAAAAAATTAATTAAAATAAATAAGATTTTATATAGTTTTTAGCTCCTAAAACTACATGCACAAAAGTCAAACATCATTTATTTCCGAACGGAGGGAGTATAAAATATCAACATTTTATTAAATATTTTTAAATGATATCATACATATTACTAATAAGTATAAAATTATTTTAAAAAATTAATTAAAAAATGGATATTTTATACGTAGTATAGTTTTTAACTCCTTAAAAAGCGTGCATAAATAATCGAAAGTCAAATATTGTGGGATGGAGGGAGTATTATTTTTATTTTATACGGAGTACTTATTCAATTTGGATTTTCAGCCCACTGTTTACGGTCAAACAAAGGCTTCTTTCGGTCTCACAAACAAACTCTTTTTTTTCGTCACATCAACGTCGTTCTTTTTATTTTCCCATCTTTCTGTGTATAGTATTATTTTTGATAAATTTCAATTAACCACTGATTATACTAATGGATCAGTTTAAGGAAAATTCAAGGCACTAGTTTTAAAGTTTATGGTTTAAATTTGTTATTTTTATTAGAGTACCCCGTGTTTAATAAGGGCACTATTCTTATACTCCACTATAAAATAAAATTTATAGATTATTTTGCTCAATTGATAGAAATACCAATTTGGATCCCCTATAACACTTTGTGTGTTACACTCGGTGTTACACTTCATTATTTCGGTTATAAATTAACATTAAAAAATTAAAAAATTATATTTATACTCTATACACTTATATTAACATGTTTATAAATTTTTATTATTAAAATAAAGGTTTTAGTAAGATTAAAAAGAATATTTTCCAAAATAATCAATCTTTTAATTATTCATAATTTTTAATAACATTTTTTCATAATAAATTTTTATAAATATGTTAATATAAGTCTATAGAATATAAATATAATTTTTATAAATTTTTTTAATATGCATTTATAGCATAAATAATTAAGTGTAACACCGAGTGTTACACCTAGTGTTTTAGGGGATCTTCACTGTAGAAATACATATACTCCTTTTTTTGGATTTTTTTATACTACAAGGGTTTTTTTTTAATCTTATTCTATTTCGATAGGCTTTAGTCACTTTACATTTAGATCAGGACCCATCCTTCACAAAAATAACTCCACGTTTCCAAGAGGATGCGAATTAATCTTTTGCCATAGGATATCGCTCGACAATCCCTAGCCAAACTTATGATTGCTATTTTTCAAATATTTTTTTTTGAGATGGGTTTATGTATCATTTGATAGTAGCTAAATAATTTTCAAATCAATTCAAGTTTGACAAATACGTGTTTATAGACCTACATATTTCAACCAATTACAAGTTGGTGTAGTTGTTGTGGAGTTACATCCTATGCCAAGGGGTTTGGAGTTCAAATCTCCCTGGAAATATGAAGTCACTTGTGAGTGGGAGGGTCAGCCCCTTAAATGGGTCACATAGTACCCGATCCAGATATAGAGCGATTGAGTCAATCGAATTGGACTAAGATAAAAAAAAGACATGTATCTTTTATACTGGCATCACACCCCGTATAATTATAATCACACACACAAATATATATATATATGTATATATATATATATATATTAATTTTTCAAATAATATTATATTTATATAGTTTTTATCAGGAACAAAGCCATGAATTTTTTAGAGAGGGGCACGATAATATATATACGCTGTTGTTTTAGATTAAAGTAGCATAACAATCTCTATGTAATATGATAATTATAAATGATGTTATTTTAAGATAACATTATTTTGATCTATGATAAAAACTCTGTTATTTTTTATCCATTAAAAAATAAAGAAATATAAATAAATAAATGAAACAGTGAAAGAAAAGAAAACTAACAAAATAAAGATATAAAACGCTATAAATAAACATTGAATCAATAACCTGTAATATTGTATAACTAGATAAAAACAAATTTAAATTTGTGTAACTTCTTACCAAATTATCAAAATAAGTAATATAACCTATGATTTCGAAGCTTTTAAGATGAATTTTAATATGTAAATGTCAATTTAAGTAAAATATAAAAATATTAGTCTATCGAAATAAAATCAAAGTGATTAATACACCCACAATTTTCAAATATTTATAATTTTTTTACGCAGATGTCGAATTATAACGTATAACGAAGCTATCAACGATGAGAACACATCTAGGCAATTTGTCGGATGAGAAAGGAGACACGTGCTCCCCCATGCCTCCCTCGGCTTCGGCTCAGGTTTTTTTTAATGGTCGTAAAAAAATGCGTGTGATTTAAAAAAAGTCATTTATTTAGAAGCGGGAGGGAGTATATACAATAATAATGGAATGGTTGTAGGATTAAGAAAGATGGGTTCAAGGTCATCGACGATGGAGGTTAATTATATGCGGAGCAATTTTGACTGCAGTTGCAGCTCTGGAATCGATGGATCTCCATCTACAAACTACTACTCCGTAGATGGAGGAAGCCCTCCGTTCCGTAATACAGTACGTATTAAATTAAATTAAATTAACTACGGAGTACTCCGTAAGAAGAAAGTATAGTAAGTAGTTTTCATTCATAGCTAAAATTAACACGCATATAATAATAATAATAATAATAATAATAATAATAATAATTATTATTATTATTATTATTATTATTAGTACAAGATGATGATGATATTAAATACATAATAGTACACAGTATAAATACTCCCTACGGAGTATGTAACACTCCCTCCCTGTGGGCAGTGGCTGTGTCACCGTCACCTGTTGTGTGTGTTTGTGTGTCAACTATCAAAATAGATGATGTTTTAAACTAGTTAGATGTTTAAGCCTACAAAAGCAAAAAAAAAGGCAAATATGTAAATGTAAATGTAAAAGGAGGTTAAAACATGAATCAGATGATTAATACTCCGTTGTCCGTACGTAGTAGTAAGCATGAAATGAAGCAAAATGTGGGTAGGTAGGTAGGGAGAATGAACCCCACTCGATAATACTACTGATTACTACTCCGTAGTAGATTAGCCCGATTAGGAGGAGGAGTCTCTTTTGTGTTAACATTGATCAACTCGATGCTTTTACATATATATTGCACCCTCCGAACTCTGACTCCGACTCCAACCACCACCAACCACCAACCACCAACTCTCTCGTTCATATAAATTAGAGTGGGGATGGGGATGGGGATGGGCCCAGCCAAGTCGTCTAATCTAAATTATAGACTCTAGACTCTAGACTCTATATATAGAGGCCGGAGACGGTGGGTGGAACAAAAGGCTCAGTGAGTCAGTTTCCTTCCTTCCTTCCACCTCTATCTATCTATCTATACCACCAACACCAACACCAACACCAGTTTTACAATGTCCCACCAATCCATCTGTGACTGTGAGCTTGCTTAATACATGGAGTAAAATCCAAGGATGGTTGTCCCGTCCCGTCCCCTCCCCACCCCCACCCCATCCAAGGATGGTTTTCATGTCAACTAGGGGCTGGGACGGAGATCCCTGTTTCTTCTTTCATACCCACACCACTAAGCGAATCAGCAAATGCGATACTCTTCCTATCGTCTATCGATCATCCATGAGTACTTCTTAGAGCGGGCAGTTGCATCATTTGTGCCTTGAATTTCTTTCCCAAACTTAGCTCACTCCTCCATAGTCCATAGTCCATACCCCATAGAATAGAATGAACGTCCAACAAACCCAACTGGAAAAGGTGCGTGTTGACGTGGCTTCGCTACATTGGTGGGACCCTACAACGAGAAAATCAAAAAATAAAAACCCCCACCCACAACTTCCACATGGGCTCTCAGAAAATATAGATAGGATTCAACAGGCTTTCATAGTCATTCTATCAAGCAGTCTAAATAAACTACTGGTTGTTCAGAGTTGGACAAGGGGCCACCGACAACGTCAAGTGCACCTGTTGACAGATGGGGAATTCTATTAGAGTTTTCGGAGTAGGATGGATAGAGAATCCGAAACCAGGCATCCCATACCCTGACCCTGACTCTCATTAACAATATAACTATTGGAGAGAACCTGGGTCCATTAAACAAACACCTTTGCACCAATAAGTGAATTACTGATGGTATTGGTGGCACTATATATAACCCAAACAAGTTACAAAAATATCATTACAAAGAGCTTGTGTTTGTGGTCACCACTTATCTACTTATCTGCATGATTGTCCACAATAATTCAACCTGGCCCCTAAGTCTATTAGGAAAGTTCGACACGTGGCAAATTCCCATTCCGTATTCATTCTTCCCCTTTTCAACTCAAGCACAAATTTTGCCTTTATGAAATGAAAGAGAACATACCAGTGCAATCTCCTACCTCTCTCTCTCTCTCTCTCTCTCTCTCTCTCTCTCTCTCTCTCTCTCTCTCCATAAAACAAGAAGAAAAAGGATCCTAGACCTAGAGAGATGTTCACTGGGTATTCAATGGTCATATGTTTCTTCACATCTTGCTGGCTCAGTCAGGCCTACTATCTATCTTCGATTCCATATGTTGTTTGGTGGTTACCAAAGGAGATCTTTGATTAGAAGTGAAGTCACAACAACTTAATATAACATAATTTTTTCAGCCCAAAAGCTGTTTCGAAGTCGTCAGCAGGGCTAATTCCTTTGTTAGGAGTTAGTAGACAGTTTTTCAACACAACAGCAACAATCACGGACAAAATAAATAACAGCACCTCAAAGTAAGGAGTTTAGAGATACTGTAATTAATTTGCGCATGTTATGTAACAGTCGAAGAGTAAATTAAATAATCCAGATGACGACTAGTAAAGTAAGTATGGAACCAGAATCATGCCAGCTCTAATCATTAGCTGAGAGATCGCAAAGCTGATGGCAATAATTAATTAATACATAAACAGATCCATAATCACATGTAACATTTAAATAAGTTGGGTGGGTAATATATATACTGGGGGACAACAGTTGATGGGATCTAAAGCATTTTGAAAATTTAGCAAAACTTTGACCAGTCAACTATTTAATTTCACATTTAGATCATGGAGGAAAAATGCCTCTAGAACTATAGGGACTTGTTTTCTAAAAAAGTGTGACTTTCTTTTGGGAAATGGGAAATGGGAAATGGGAAATGGGAGTGAGGGGTCACCTGCACGCAACTCAGATAGGAGAAACAGTGAGAGCTTCGCATTAACTCGAGGGAATCTCCTCAGTTCAGTTTTCTTCTGATCAGTCCTTTGAAGAAGTCGAAGCTGTCAAGAGTGAAACATAGGATTAGCTCATTAAAGTCTCAAGACAATTTGATCAAATATCTCTATAAAAACAGAATCCTCAAGCCAGTTGAACTCTCCATGGCCAGTCCAGCCAAATACATATTAGAAATGTAGGACGGTTCGAGAAAAAGAAGCAGCAAGTTGTCCATAAATGCACATGGGAGAGGGAGAGGGAGAGGGGGCGGTTTGGTTCAGGAAAGTTAATAGTCAGAAATGCAACAGTGACTTGATAAATTCAAATCAGATGATTACCCAAAGAAAAGGAATTACAACTAAACATAATCACGTTTGGTATGATTGCCCATCTTCTTCTTTTTTTCTTTACTGAATCCATAGACTAGTCAAGCTTTATCTGTCAGGAATGACTTTAAAGATACATAGCATGCCAGGAGTCATTTTCATCAATCATAAACCGTAACAGTGGAGTTAGATCCCGAGCATTATGCATAGAGAGAGTGAAAGTCATTATTTCAGATCTCTGATCAAGCACACTGTGGGCCCCATGCAGGGATATGCACGAGTCATAAGGATATTATTTATATATTTTTGTCAGACAAGTCAAATGAATTATGTTTGTCATTTCCTGATAAAGAAAAACCCCATTGACAGAAAATTGAGCTCAAAATGTAATCCAGTCAGCATAAAACACTCATGCACTTCTCTCTTGCATCCATAATTTGTAAGATAAAAGAGTAAAAGAACGAGACAGACAGTTACTAAGCCTACAGATTTACCCCTTTCTCACTGGGTTGGGCTACTCTTTAATCACTGATGCAACCACAAAATACTGAAGACTAGAGTCAACATTTGCTCGCACATGATTCATCAACACTTGTCTATCAACTCTTCTGTCCAATTTTCTTACTTTCCGTATCTTGCTGGTTTTAGGAGAAGGGGGAGGAGATGGGGATCCATATGACATCAGATACATTACTATCTTATTTTTCTGCAGTTTATTCTCTCACAAAAAAAGACTTTCTAAAACAAAGCACAATTAACAGCACCATATAATTGAGGAGAACAAAACACCCTTAAAACATAAAATACGATCTTTTCAAGTGACAAATCTACCACTCTTTTCAATTCACATACAGCAGACACAATTTATGTTACCTTCTTTTTTGCTGTGTTGTGAGGTTTAGTCTGATGTGTTATATTATAATTTTTGATGCGTTTTGCTTTCTTTCCTGAACTTTTTTTTCTCCATGTTTTGTAGATTGATCCCTTATCCTCTTGGCCTAGATATATAATTAATTGGAAGCATAAACCTTATTCAAACATCCACCTTTTTTTATAAGACAGGGAAGGCACAGCCATTGTTGTACACTATCTATCACATTGACTGGAGATTTTGATTATCGGGCAGCTTGAGAGGAATATAATGAAGGATAGATATCATAATACTGCCTTGTAATACCTATTTCCATCTGGATGAAGCTCACATATTTGGCCATCATCACTGACTGCTAGTAAATATCCCGTTGATGTCAGGCCCTGTAATTGAAAAGAATACATGAGAACAACCCAAACTTGGTGGTCCTTTCCAGCAATATGAATCCATAGTCTCTATCATGGTAAGAAAAAAATAAAAAATAAAAAATAAAAATCCAATGCCCAACGAGTCGGGATTCAACTTCCACAATAAAAAAGGACAAACATATTTAGCCTTGCAAATGCATACACAAGAAGAACCTTCTTACAGTAAGCCCGAGGATGGATTGTACACATTCAGGAAGCTCCTAATCACCCACACAACAAAGGATCCAAGCTCACCAGAACTGTGTGGCTTCAACATATCTGATGACTACGCACTCTTTATCCACTTAATAATTGCCACAAAGTGCTCCTTTTGTTGTTCTATTTAATCTTTATCGTAAATTAAACTTATTTGGTGATAAAATATTTTTGTTGCCCGGAGGAAAACAATTAGCAAAATATTGACAAATAATCCAGTCACATACTACACTTACAACTTAAAAGTAACAATGACAAGGGACATACATCTTATGTGGAAACTTGAATTTTCTATGCATTCACACTAGTTGAACAGGAACATCTTCTAAAGAATCATTACCTGAATAGTAACAGCACTATCTATTGATTGGCCCTCAGTAGTATCTTTCACAATGACTCTTTGCCCACTGCATGCATATCAGAAGATGAGTAGACAGTATAATAGTAAGTGTACCAGAAGCATTATCTATTAACTGGCCCTATTTTTGCCAGAAGCAGGCAAAAATGAGTAACCTGTGACTACTAGATGAAAATTAACTTACAAAACACTCTACAAGAAACTTCAAGGATTCCAGCAGGCAAAGGAATGCAAGTGCCACAACAAAGGTAACTCATATGCTTCCCATTCTTTTCAACAAATCTATCATAAAAGTGATCTTACATACAGGGGAGGTGGTAGAGGATAAAGTTCATAATGTACCACATACCTGTGTAACCATGTCTTGTAGTACTTTTCCTCCAGAGGCTGAAAACCTGCAACAGAATGAATCAATTTTCTTTATCTTCTTGCTGGGATAGTTTATGGCCTCGAATGACTAAGGTTAGTCAAAGAGCGACCAAAATGAAGTGGAGTTCTTTCAGTATGATTCCGTAGTTTTACAAGACTAAAGGCCACTTAAATCTCACCCATCTTAGGCAAATGACTCACCTTGAAGTATGAAAATATCGAAAAACTCCTCAAACTTGTTAAAGAAGGATGCCATGATTTCCTCCCTTTGTAGTTGGCAAGTGACAGAGGTTAGCTCTTGCAGGCATGCATTCAGGCATGTTGTGGGCTCCCGGTTATTTACATTTAATCCTATTCCTACAAATGGAGAAGTGGTGAATTTAGTTGAAACCGATTTGATCAAGAAACAATTATTGGGTGATACTGTATTGTGCATGGAACAAAATAACCTGAAGCAACTAAGGCTTGCAAAGGGCTAGAAAGTCAGTTGAGGAAAAAGTTCAGTAAGGCTTGCTAAAAGTAAAATACAGCCAGAATTTGCTTGTGATCAGAATTTACCAGCACTAATATTGAACTTCTTTGACTTATAAGTGGAGGTGCACAATATGCCTCCAACTTTGAGACCATTCAAGTAAAGATCATTTGGCCATTTTATTCTGACACTTAACTGTGGTAAACCCTGCAATGAATATGCCCAAGATTATATTATAACCCTTTTAAGGAGAAAGATAGTATTTGGTTTACTACACCGTAAAGCCATAGACTACGAAAATACTTGCAAAATGTGGAAGAGCAAGATAGCCATCATTTAAAGGACGCCCAATTCAATAACACAAAAAGGCATGGGATCTTGTATCCCTATCCATTCATATTTCAAACATCTGCAAAATATAAGCATGAAATACATCATATTAAGTGCCAAGCAAGAGGATCCACCACCTTTATATCACAGACATCTTTGATGGCCTCCGTTAAAGCTAAACATACAATGTATTGTAAAAAAGGAACTATCCTCCCATTCTCCATCTCGATAGTGTATGAAAACAGAAGGCAACCCTTCGGTGATTCCCATACATTTGCTGATCTCCCTATACATATTCACAAAACAGATATTCACTAAATTCCAACATGTGCCTCAAAAACCACAAGCTTCAAAATTACCCGGATTTTTTCTTTTTCTTTTTCTTTTCTTTTTTTTTTTTTAAAAGTTGCAAGCTTTTAAAAGCAAAAAGGGACATTAAATAATAAAGTGGTACCTCTTCCTTTGGTCTGAACATCAGCAACACAAACCGAACCGATTGGGAGCTCGCAAAACTTCCTGCAATGACAAAAATGGACTAGTTGTTCAATCGAAGTTGAGAGATAGAAAAAAGTTCACGAATTTACCAACAACTAATTGAGAAACTAATATGCAAAATTTTAGGATTCTCACTGAGATACGACGTCATGGGTGGAGTTAATCTTGGGAGACCAGATGAGAAAACGACCGAATCGTGCCGTTGAAAGTGAATTCATATACAAATTTACATCGTACGCCAATTCATCGGCGGATTTTTCGAACTCCGAGCAGAGCCGAACTAGGAATTCGCCGTTATCGGTGAGATTGAGAGCTTCAGTAGTCTTTAGGGAAACAGCCAGCTCGTTCTCAGCAGAAGATTTCCCACACAAGACTAACAGGGAAGGAGGAGGCTGAGAGTGAGAATCCATGGATGAAGAGAAACAACTGGGAGGAGAGAGAGCGCCGAAACGAACGAGTCTCAGTCTGTGGAGGGGGAGAAAGCGAAGGGAGCTGACGCAGAGCATTGGAGAGACGACGTCGTATTGGATGCTTTTTGCCCTTTCTCCGGCGGAGAACTGAGAACATTAGTCCAAAGTCCAATGATGGATTTACCGTTTTATCCTCGCGGTAGAGAGAGATTTCCGATGATGTCCTTGATAATAGGGCTGGCTGGCCAAGTGAAAACGCTGCGTTTTGAATCCTGTCAAAAACTGTATGAAGTGGTGGGGTGGCAACCAAGTCGCTGACTCGCTGAGGAGGAGGAGGCGGAGGAATCATGGAGGAGTTGCAGCGAGGTCTTATGGAGCGCGGATTAGCCATTTCTGAATCTCCAGAGAAAGGTCGTTGCCTTGTTGCTAACAGTGACTTCCATCCTGGTTTGCTCTCTCTCTCTCTCCCCCTCTCTTGAATTGCTGTTCTTCATGATGACCCATTAGACTTAGGCTTAGGCTTAGGCTTCTTGGGCTTTGGCTTTCACTTTAGAGAGCATACAAATATGTGCTTCCTTTTTCGAATTTGTTATATTTGGGGGAAATCTCTGCTGAGTTCTGTAACTGTTAACTGTTAAGGGTAGTGGTATACTACAGTTTTTGTTAAGTGTAGTGCTTGTTTGTGTCAGCACATTTTTAGTCTTTCTATATGTGAGGCGGAATTTATGGATGTAAATGTTAAAAGCATCGCAGGGCCAAGGATTGCTAACTGCTTGATTTCAAATGGTTTGGATATAAGCACACATTAACTAGGAAGCTAACTTGATAGTCAATGAGTGCTAGAAGCTGTTGATTGCCTCTCCCGGCAATGGCATGAATCTGTTATAAGTCTGTAACCATTCTTCATAAGACTAGACTAGTGCATTAAAGATTTGAACTTGTCTTCGTTGGTTTTATGTTTCAAGTTACTTTTCTACCAGTGTATGATCCACTCAGAAGCATTACTACTAAAACATCATTTGTTTATAGGTGATATAATTACGAGCCAAGAACCATATGTTTCGGTTCCTAGCAATGCTATGGCTAGCTCAAGATGTGAAGTCTGTTTTGCATCTGCTAGTCTGAAGAAGTGCTCGGCTTGCCGTGTTGTGTGGTATTGTGGGAGTGCATGCCAGGTAGACATGATTATCTGTGTAGCCACCTCTTTTTTCAACTATTTGCCATCACTTTCACTTGCAAAAATTAGTTTTAATCGGGAGCAGTTTAGTAGATTATAACATCTTTAATGATTGTTGAATCTTGAGATGTGCTTTGGTGCTTTTGTCGTGCATCTAGAAATCAGACTGGAAATTGCATCGAGTGGAGTGCCATGCCCTTTCTAAGCTTGAAGATGAGAAGAAAAAGGCCCTTCCTCCTTCAATACGGCTGATGGTGAAACTATACTTGAAAAGCAAGCTGCAATTGCAGAAGGTAGATTAGTTCATCATCTTTTTTTTTTTATTCATGAGACAAGATGTGTTGGCTTGTATCAGATTTGGTATTCTTACCTTTTCATCATTGTTTATATACAAATAGGTATAGCATTATTTCATTATTTTATTTGAGTAGAATGACCTATTCAGTTTGGAATTAGCCAGTGTATGTTGATCAATTCAATAACAATCACGGACAAAATTCAAGATTTTTTCTGTTGGCAGATTCTTCCCACTACTGTGACAGACAACTATCACCTGGTGGAGACTATGGTGTCGCGTATCCTTTCTTTCCTAATAGACACTTGCACTGTACATCTGCTCATTTTCCCCATTGAATTAATGTATTGTTCTGCTTAACAATTCCTTACGTTCAGACATGCCTGATATCAATGAAAAACAACTAATTTTATATGCACAGATGGCCAACCTAGTAAGTGGTATACTACAGTGGCCTGACTTAAACCTTAAAGAAATTGCAGAGAACTTTTCCAA
Source organism: Persicaria maculosa (assembly GCA_963922045.1). Taxonomy (NCBI): domain Eukaryota; kingdom Viridiplantae; phylum Streptophyta; class Magnoliopsida; order Caryophyllales; family Polygonaceae; genus Persicaria; species Persicaria maculosa. Next base: position 571,706 of record OY998271.1, on the reverse strand, counting down.
GGTATTACTGTCACTAAATCACGTGATTCTAAATTTAAAAGATAATAATAACTAGTTTGTACTATTTTATTGTTGCTTGAGCATAATCATTTGAATCATTGGGGATCTTGAGAACACTTGTTGGGGATGTAACTTTTGGAAATTTCTGGTAATGAATGGGAATTTCCCTTTATTGTGCCAGCTTGCATGCAATGCACATAGCATTTGTGACTTTGAGTTAAGGCCACAGGGCACTGGGTTGTATCCTGTGATTTCCATCATCAATCATAGGTACCTATTTCATATAATATGCTAAATTGCACCTTTCTCTGCCAATTAATAATTTTAGTTGGTTTTTATTACTTCAGCTGCTTGCCAAATTCTGTGTTGGTGTTTGAGGGAAGGGCAGCTGTTGTTCGTGCAGTGCAACATATACCTAAAGGTACTGAGGTACTGATTGTAACTAATATTCCGTCTTTATCTGCTCTTACCATCTGATTTTAATATTTTCTGTCTTGGCATTGGACCATAACCATTCTGCTGACTACAAATTAGTATCCTCTCCGGACCTTTTTCTTCATCTATGAGAACTTGGTGTTCAAATGGAAAATAAAATGAAATGAAATTCCATAATCAGGTGATGAAATGAATGCTTGAAATATTGCTCTGTAATTAGTCTGCAGTTAGCACATGATACTCTGATGGTGTAGGAGATAAAGTGCTCAATTTTGGATGAGTTCCTGTTATTTAAGTGGACCAGGCCTCAAGATGGGCTCATGGTGGCTATTCTGTTTTTTTTTTTCTTTGTGTAGGTACTGATCAGCTATATAGATACTGCTGGGAGCACCATGACACGTCAAAAGAATCTGAAGGAGCAATACTTCTTTACTTGTACTTGTCCTCGCTGTATAAAATTGGTTTGTATAGCCAATTCTTGGAGCATATGATTTCAATTACTGATTTTTTTTCCCCACTTTTTAACTCTGGTGGTACTCACTTGAAGGGTGGATTTGAGGATATTCGAGAAAGTGCGATTCTGGAAGGGTACAGGTGCAAGAATGATGCATGTGATGGCTTTCTGCTTCGTGATCCAGGTATAGACAGTTTTAGTGTATTTTGATTGCCAAATTGGTGTGCATTCAACCTATACTCCTTACATGCTTTGGAAAAAAGGACTCGGGTGATTATGTTGTTCTTTTTTCAATGCAGACAAAAATGCATTCATATGTCAACAGTGTGGCGTTGTGAGAAACAAGGAAGAAGTTCAAATGATTGCTCATGACATGAAATTGATATCTGAAAAGGCTTCCGCATCTCTTGAGTCAAAGAGTATCCTCATTGGCTACTTGTGCTAGCAGTTTTCTTTGTGTGTTGAAACATCATAGGCACTAAATTTCAAACTCAATGAGCTCATCTTTGACTCAATTTAGATTACCATGAAGCTTGTTCGTTGTACAAGAAAGTAGAGGAACTGCAAATAAAAGTGTGTCATCCGCATTCATTAAGTTTGATGCGAACGCGAGACAACCTACTAAAGGTGCATTTCATAATCATGTTGCTGATCGACATTTTATAGCAAAAGACTACTGAAGTTGAAATTGTAATAAATTTGGCATTAAAACAAAAAAAAGAATCTATTGACAAAAGAAGTTTGGCCCTTGTGTAAAATGTGGGTAAGTGATCTAAGATCGAACTTGTCCGCAGATATTTATGGAGTTCGAGTATTGGAAAGAGGCTCTGGCATGTTGCAGATTGACGCTCCCCGTATATGAGAGTATGTTATGCAGAACTTCCTACTGTTTACAGTATGATCTCTATTAATAGTATTTATTCCATTGATACTTCCTCTGTTTTATGTAGAAGCATACCCAGGATGTCATCCAATGCGTGGATTGCAGTACTATACTTGCGGGAAACTTGAATGGTAAGCGAGTATCCTTTAAACATCACCATTTAAACTCATGGTACTAGATTGCGCAAAATACTTTTGGGTGATTGAATGGCACCATCCATTTTTTCCGTGGTATTGACCACACTCCGAAACCTCTAATCCTTCAAAAGAGTCCTACCATTCTCGCCTCGGTGAAGCCTATTCATTTGCTTGCTACTCAGACCCAGTTGGTTCAACTGAATGACCTCTCACTATCATGAATTCTTATTTCTTAACAACGTGTGCATACTGTTCTTTCATCCAATTGAAGACAGATTAATTCCTCTTTTGCAGGTTGCTGGGTGACACTGAGCGTGCCATCAAATCATACACAATGGCATTTGATATATTGCAAATAACACATGGAAGAAACACACCTTTCACAAAGGAGTTGCAGATGAGGCTGGAAGAGGCACATGCTGAAGCGTCTTACAAGCGAAAAGTTGTAGAAGATGATGTTTGAAACTTCTTTGGTTAAAATTACCTGGGGCCTTTTCAAATTGTCATAAAATATAGAACATTTATGTATCTACATTCACACAATCTTTCTATTCGACCCTGGTAATATTATTACCGATTACCATGTTCCTCAGTCCCGAAGAACAAGCTGTTCTTTTTCTTTAGGCACATGCGAAATACAAGTAAGCACAAGATGAACCCATTTTCAGACTCATTGACTTGCCTGTCATGCATGAACCAAGGGGTGGAATTATGATTTTGATAGACAAATATCACTTAAAAGTCAAAACTTATGAAAGAAGCGGAAATTAGATGTTACATAATATGACATGAACAAAGCATCTTGCCACAGGCCACATTTCTGCAGGCTGCAGGCCCAAACTATAGTATACTGTTTTCTAAACTACAAACAGGTTCCTACATTAGAGCCTCTTAATCTCTCAACTACCAGTAATTTGCTCTTGGAGTTGAGAGCCAATGTGTAATATTTGTGCAAGTAATATACACTGTTCGTCCCTTGATTCTGGACTTGCACCTAGGAGCTGTTGGAGCTGAGAGCAGAGATCCGAGACTTCCTTTATATTAGCATAAGATTCAGCTATCAACTGAATTGCCTTAGACTTGCAGTTGTGATATGGCTGTGTAGGTGTGTAGCTAGGTGCTGGCGGAACAAGGAATGGATGTTGGAGAAGCTGAGGAATTCTCCACCTTTTGTTTCTGTCCCACGCAAGACAATTCTTCATAAGGTCGAGAAGCCAAGGATTGGATACTGGTTCGTATGTGATCTCATGGTTGGGATCTGTTATGACTTTGAACTTGGCCCAAAAGGTCTTATATTCTGCAAAGGGTGTCCTTCCATAGACCATTTGATAAAGAATGCAGCCAAGTGACCAGATATCAGATGGACGGCCACACTTGATGATATTCCCATTCTCATCGCTTTCATTACACATGAACGCCTCTGGGGACATGTAACTCAGTGTACCCACCTAGAGAAATTAGGATGATGAAGCATAAATTAACTAATCTATTGGTATTTCCACAGATATCAAGAGAAGAACGGGGAAGCTCTTGGAAAGAACTAGGATAGAAGAATGAGAAGAAAACCTGTGCATCTCGCTGAATGTTGGTGGTGTCACTCATTATAGCTTTGGCTATTCCAAAGTCAATGAGCTTCAGTGATCCTTTTACAAGAAGGAAATTTGCTGGTTTCAAGTCAGAATGCACAACACGTTCTTCATGAATAGTATTCACAGCTTGAAGTATTTGCTGTCAACAAAAAACAATTTACACTTCCTAAGATAAGCAACCACAACAGCAATCAACCCAGTACAAAAGCAGCCTGAATTTAAGATGTTATAAACAGTTTCAATAACATGCACAGATACAACCATCTATAAGCAGCAAAAAAGCAAGTGTAGTTGAAAAATGGCAACCAATTGAGACGTTATTAATACCTGCCAATAAAACCGAAGCCAGTTTTCATCTATAGTTGTGTTAGAGGTCTCCATTTCCTTCCACTTTTGAGAGAGCATATGAGCTAAATCGATTTCCCCATACTCCAAAACCATGTATACATATCCGTCATCTTTGACCCTGCCATCTTTGTTACTTGTTGAATCATTCATGACTTCTTCAAGCAATGCTTTATCTGTAATCTATGACAAGGGTGTTTAATTAGACAAAGAAATAATGAATTCAAGATGTTAAACCAATGCTATTTATCACAAGTAAAAAAACAAAGGAATGCCTATGGAATGTAGGATTCCTATATCTCAAGGATCTAGAAGGTTTGTCCTTATTGGAAGGTTCATCTTAAGGTTCTAGAATATAAATAGCAAATGCAATATGTTACCCACTGTAAAAAAAAGTACGAAACCTAGTAACTAATGTCCCTTCACTTCTCAACTATAAATAAGTATGCTGGCGTTTTCCACAACTAATAGCCATAGACCCAGAGTATCATTAATTATATATAAATAATATATACTCCAAAATAAGATATCAATATACCTCGTAGTCTATTAGTTGTATAATGTTACTCTTTCCCTTCAGTTTGTTTAGATACAAGATCTCTTGGCAAAACCCGTATGCAGTTGCATAGTCACGGCCTTTAAGCTTGATTTTCTTCAGGGCGTAGATTTTGCAATCAGATGAAATAACTTTGTGAACCTCACTGCTTCCACCACTCCCTATCTTGCCAAGTCTTTGGTAAAGCTTGCCATTAACTTTAAAGAACATATCAGGATCATAACTCTTCTTGCGGGGAGCTGGACCACCTTTTTCAGCTACAGGTTTTGTTTGTTTCTCTATTTTGGAAGGCTCAGTTTTCAAATTTAAAGACGAGTTCTTTGATGGTATACCCTCTGACTGCACATTCAACGCCTCAACTGCATGTTCAATTCCTTTCATTGGTTCGTGATTAGGTGTTGAAGACAATTTGGATATTTCCCCTTCCTTGGGCACTTGATGAATTCCCTTCACACCATGGACATCAGCGCCAGAAGATGAAGGCTGAGCAACCTTGGTTGCACAGTTTGTGGTAAGGGTATTGCTGAGTGTGGCTGAAAAATGTGATTGCTGCGCCAAATGATCATGTGCTTGTTCCAGATGGGAAGATGAGGAAATCGTTGTCAAACTAGGCCTAGGTGCTGATGTTGCATGCACGGATATTGATGTTGCACAAACTGAAGACTGAGTCATGGGATGAGTTCCATCACCTTGCAGAAAGGTCCTGAGATGATCTAGCTGATCCTGGAGATTTGTCTTCCTAACTGCGAATGATGAAGAAACACCATCAGCTCTCAAACCTCCATCCGTGTCCACACACTGAGAAATATGCTGCTTTTCTTCATTTTTTATCATGTTTGCAGCATCTGCTTGATTGCCAGTATCCCATTCTGTTTCTGTCAATGCAAGTGAATCCACATGAGAACACAAGTTACACGTTCTGGTAACCATTTGGTAACTACCCTCTGCATTGAAAACATGGTTAAATACCAGTGTTCTCCCTACTCCTATTAAAAGCAATGTTGATTTCCCCTAACATGAAATGGTCAGCAATCTTATAAGACCGATAATATCCACCTAGCAAGCAACACCACTAAGCATTTATGCTTTGATCATAACCCCATCAGATGCATATATATAAACTGATATAAACGAAATATAAGATAAGGGGGAGCCATTTACATACCTCGTATTGTTGCATGACTTTCAGCCAAAAAATGGACCTTCCTTGATCCCTCAACCAGTGGAACATTTGGAGATTCTATACAAGACATGGTATTTGCAGTGCCTTCTTTGCAAGTAGTTGAGGACTTCTTGTGGCAGATATCCTCGAAAGTATGAGTCATAGTAGCTGAATCACAAGGAGGAGTAATAGATGCGTCCTCCTGAGTTTCATTCACAACAGACACAGTTTCCTTGGATTTTAGAAACAAACTCTTCTCTGTGTTTTTGGGTGTTTCTCTCTGTGGGAGCACTATGCGCCTAGGCAGCAGATTGCTTGATTGCATCGTATCTGCAATTTTTCACAAAAACATTTCAGCCTACAACTCAAGAGAAAAGTGTTGAATTCCATTAATTGTGAGGATTGCCTTGAACCCCCATGGCCAGACAATTCGATAAGAATTTAATTGGAAGATACAATAAGGTAGCAAAGTGAATTGCAACGGTCAGCGCTTCCCATTTCTGTTGCAATTATTCCAAGACCGAAAAAGAGTCAAGTACAACAAGAATCTTCAGTCGCTAATTTGCACAAAAGTCGACAGCTGTAAGTTCAATCGCTGGGAATGAAAGCAATGATGTCGATTGAGAAAAAAAAACAATGATTGAAACCCTAATTTCTGACGCCTAACACAGAGAAAGCACAGCAGCCAAACATAGAAAGAGCACTCAATCCAGAAACATAGAAGTACAGAAGCATGAGCCGTCCAGATTCAAATTCAAATGCTTAAAAGAAAATAAAAGGAGATGTAGAGAGAGGTACTGAGGGGGCGGCGTCGTTTGAAAGCTGCTTGAACATTTCGAAGGAAATCGGGCGAAGAAGTTTTGAAGGAAGAGGAGGAAGCAGGGTAAGGGCTCTCTTTGATGCTGGAGGAGATGAGATCGTTGCTCTTGGCCTTCATTTGTGGGGCCGGAAGGTCAGCCTCCTCCTCCATTGACGGAGCTTTGCTCGCATCTCTGAACTCTAGAAAGAAGACACGGATTCCAACGAAAATACTTGAATTTGGGAAGCCATTTCCACGGATAGCAAACTCAGTAGGTAGCTGAATTCAGAAGAAGCTTCAGCTATCGATCAATCGAGTGAAATTGAGTGGCAAAGGGAAAGAGAAGACGGAGGGTCGGAGACGAAGAAGAGGAGAAATGGGGAAACTTTTGAAACTGGGAGAAGGCGCTCTTTGAAGTTGAATGGACGTCCGAATTGCAAAAGGTACTGTAATAGCATAATTTAGGGCCCACTGGACAGTTTGCAGTTGGGATTTCTAAATGGGCTTCGACAGATAGGCCCAAACTTATAGCCCATTGAGATGAGCAGGTGGGCTAACTTCGAATATCATCCATTTCTTATTCTATTTATTTGCTCCAACTCTCTAAGGTGTTTCGGTTCGTTTTGGTGCTTCTTTTTCGATTAATCTTTTTGTGGTTTGTTTGAGTCATATATGTGGTCGTGGTCGTGGTAATTTTATTTTTACTGGATGGATGGAGGTGCATCCTTTCCTTGGAACTTCATCTTTACTTTTCACAGAGCTTTATCTTAACTTTCTACAAGCTAGCTTAGCTTACAGTAGTTTGTTTGAGCCCGGTTAATTTTATATCTACTTTCCGATAGTACTTTAGCAGTGTTTTGCTTGTCTCACGCTTGCTGTATTGATCGAGAGTAAAGAGAGTTTTGGGTCTTGACTTCGTTTAGATATTCGTTTGGATTAGAGGTGAAAATCATCATTCCAATACCAGCCCTACGGCCACGGATATAATCATATAAACTTCAAACCCTTCAACCCATTCAACCTTTTGATTTATCAAGCAATAATTCGTTAGACAATATATATGAAAATAACCCAAAAACAAATTGTTATGACTTAGAGTCCGACCCCAATAACTCGATTCTCAGCTCCAAGAATAGGTAAGTTCCCAATCAAGTACTAGTAGTAGGAAGAATACCGGGGGCATAATATTGCACGACAATGCCAGTATATTTATTATTAAAGGTGAAAGTGGTACCTTTTTTTACTGGTTGGCCTGCTTTAAATTTGATTCCAAATGCATGGAATCAAGGATGAATTTGAGGCAGAAGGAATCAAACTATCAAAGTAATCAAATACACACATATAGTTTAAATACACTTATATTTTATAAAATGCCAACAATGGGACAAGAGATAATGGAGAGATGGAGCAATGGAGGTAGATTGTAGAAGACGACAAGGTTTTACCTTGGGCAAGAAAAAAAAACGTTGATTGGGGTAAAATATGCAACAGGTTAAAAAAATGCAGAGTAGACCCATACTTTACTACTAGTGCTTTTCTTTCTTTTCTTTTTTTTTAAAGAAGCATTTTTCTACTTTCAATGCATGCATTAACCCTTAAGGACAAATGTATTAAGATTAAGATGGTGAAAATAGAAAAACACTTCCCCATCCTGCTGCTCCTCCTCCTCCTCCTAAAAAAAAAGCATAAAATTACAAAAAAGAGGGGTAAGCTGCCCATCAACTACTACTACTAATCTACTACCTACTCTTTCCAATAGTTAATTATGAGGTAATTGTATTAGAAGTGCTTCAAATCAAAAGCAACCCGGCCCGGCCCGGCCCGGCCAACATGTGAAGGTGAACTCAAAGTAAACAAGAAAAGCAGCAATGTTATATATATATATATATATACACACACACAGAAGCTAGCGAAGCTATATCTATGTGCTGAAATCAATACAACAAAGAAGCTAGGAAGGTAGGTAGCTTAAAAGAAATAACATGGTATCTGAGTGAAATAAATTGAGGTGTGAGGGAAGGGCAGCCATAAGTTAGCAATTAAGATTTGGATGGCGAAATCCACAAAGCCGAGAAAAGGCAGCAGAAGAAGCTGCAGCAATGGGAGGAGGAGGACGGGGGGGAGGGAAGAATGTGAACAGAAGGAGGTGGCCGCAGCGAACAAACAGCAATCATGGGCAGTGATGAAGAGCATCCTCACTTGCAAGCATCTACAAGTGGAGCCTCCCAAGCACAAACAACAATTACCAATGCCATTAGCATTAGCATTACCATTACCATTACCATTACAAGATGATGATGACGATGATGATGATAAGGTTAAAATTATCAGCACCAACATTAACAAGAGAAGCAGCAAGAAGATGAGGTGCTCTGGCTCCCTCTCCCTCTCCCTTTGTAACAACACCAACACCAACACCAACACCAACCCCAACACCAACACCAACACCAACCCCAACACCAACACCAACAAGGTTATTCCCGAGAGGGAGAGGGAAAGGGAGAGGGAGAGGGAGAGGCGGCCAACCCTAGCTGCTAATCATATGCAGATCGCCTCTCAATCTAATAACAATAATTCCCCTACTCCTGATCAGCATCAGCTCCTCTTCTACAGGAGAAAAGTCTCTGCTGCTAATTCTTCTTCCTCTTCCTTTTCCACAATTTCTGATCAAACCGGGTCGTCAAGCAGAAGCTGCAGGTCCTCCTTTGTTAGCACTAGTGTTACTAATTCCTCATCCCTAGCCTCCATGAATAAGCGAGTGACTGCTTCTGCTTCTGCTTCTAGGAGTCACTTTAAGGCGGCCAAGGGGCTGCCATTTAGGAAGCTTTCCCTTTCAGGATGCTCTGAGTGTACAACTGTGGCGGTTGACCCTGTTCTTGCTGGTTTAACCAGAGATCCCTCTCTTAGATCCACCATCTCTTCTTGTCCTCAATGTGGTGACATTTTCATGAAACCTGACCTTCTTCAGCTTCATCAGGCTACAAAGCATGCAGGTATATATATACTATACTATACTATACTTGATCAATTTATTTATTTATTTACTTATTTATGCAGGTATATATATATATATACTTGATCAATTTAATCTGGGGTTTCAATTAATGCAAAAATTGACATGATATGATATGAGATATGATATGATATATGGCATTGGCATATATGATAGTCTCAGAGCTAGGGCCAGAGGACACAAGCAGGAACATAGTAGAGATCATATTCCAATCAAGCTGGTTAAAGAAGGAAGCCCCGGTTTGCAAGATAGACAGGATCCTCAAAGTCCACAACACGAGCAGGACGGTGTCGAGGTTCGAAGAGTACAGAGACATGATAAAGGGTAAGGCCGCCACTAGCTGCAGCAGTAGCAGTAGCAGGCTCCCAACAAAGAAGCACCCAAGGTGCATTGCTGATGGGAATGAGCTCCTAAGGTTCCACTGCACCACCCTTATGTGCTCCTTGGGCCTCCATGGCTCCTCCAACCTCTGCAACTCTTCCCCTAGCTGCAGTGTTTGCGGGATCATAAGGGACGGTTTCAAGACCACCTCATCATCCTCGTCATCATCATTGGGTATTCTCACCACCGCCACTAGTGGAAGGGCCCATGACCAGGCTGAGTTAGGCTGCTCTAATAATTTGAGTGGTCATCAACCAAGAAAGGCAATGCTGGTGTGTAGGGTGATCGCCGGACGGGTGAAGAAGGCCGCCCAAGCCGAAGCCCAAGCCCAAGCCGTGATTAATGATGCAGCTGGGTTGGAGGAGTATGACTCCGTCGCAGCGGTGGGAGGAGGCCCCGTCGTCTATTCAGATTTGGATGAGTTGTATGTGTACAACCCCAAGGCTATATTGCCTTGTTTTGTTGTCATCTATGGACTATAGTCCCCCAGCCTCCCAGTCCCAGTCCCAGTCCCAGTCCCAGAGGTTTGCTAGTGCTTTCATTTCTTTGACTCGCTAATTAAGGACCTTTAATTAATTTCTAGAGATTAATTAGTCCATTATTAATTAATTGCAACGTACGTACGTACAGCAAGCTAGGAGCTAGCTAGTAAGGACTAATTTATTTATCCATGTTTATCTATCTTATTGATTTCAATCTCATTGCATTGCATATGATACTTCATTAATGGATTTGGAGGTTGTAGATTTTTGGATTAGGACATGGTAGCTCCAAATTTTGCAACCCTACACCATAAAAGATGGAGGCCAGGCCCTAGTACTCCATCTTCACATTAATTACTTAAAAAGTACTACTTGTTTCAACAATCCTTTTGGCTTTCGTAGTAATAAATATATATATATATATATATATAATAGTCAAAAGTAATCAAGACTGTAGTGTCTAGTACTTTAATTTGTACGTACAGCCTTCTTTTTCTTTTTTAGCTAACAAATTAAGATTACTAATTTAAAGCTGATCGAGTAACAATAAAAAAGCAAGCGCCCAACAGTCATTCTATATATATAGTTATGTATACAGGAGTAAAATATTTAAAAAAGACATGTTTGCAGTTGCAGTAGGGAAAGGGAAAGAAGAAGGCCACGCCATTAAAAGGAAAAGAGGAAAAGGAACAAGTTTGGTTCACCAAAATTATAAATAATAACCTCTCCCCTGCAATTGTCATTGTCATTTGCAATTACAACAGACTGAAATGATTGCATGACAAAAGGAATTTCCCCCTTTTTATTTTACCCAGAAAAAACAGGCCGGAGGAAGAAGATAGATGGGGTTGGTTGAGACTTGATCATGAAAGCTTTTCTGCAACCTTACCTTTTGTTTTGTGAATTATTGTGATATATGTTATAATTTCACCAGTCCATCCTACTAAAGTTTGTGTTTGTGTGAACGTACAGCCAAGTCCACAAAGGCCTCCCCTTCCCGTGTATCCTCAATCATATCCTTAGATCGATGACACCTGAATTGAATTGCTAGGGTTTGATTGTCAAGTACGTACGTTGGACTTAATTGCAAAATTCAGAGATTGCCCTTCCCTTCCCTTACTAAGATCAAACCATAACCTTCCTTTCCCACCATCCGTGAGGGTAAATTGCATTGCAACACAAGAAGAAGATTATAAACATCTCAGACTCAATGTACCATATATATATATACATTAATTAATTAATTAATTAATTTTGAGCTTTTCTTTCATCTCTAATTTAATTAATTAAGAGACCAGTACTAGTAAATAGTAATAGTCGTACTAAAAATGAATTGAAACACGCTTACGGAAAAAGAAGGGATAAAAAGAGAGTGAAAGGAAGAAGCAACGGCAAGGAGGTTATGGATATGGATGCTGCAGCAGCGTTGGTGGCCACCTCCCTAGACGAGCAGAAGCGGATGAGGTAGTCGGAGCCTGAGCAGGTGAAGATGCTGGTTGGGTCGTCGTAGGCGTAGCTATACGCTGTTGGGCAGGCTTCCTTGAACTTGTTTGAATAATATGTGGGTTGGCACACCACCGGATTCCCGTACACCCCTCTGCAGCAGTATGCGTCGGTGTCGTAGACATCGCAGGCGCTCCTGCACCCAACCGTCTTCCCACCGACCCTCTTCTGCAGCTCCTTTGGACACTTGTTGTTGTTGTTCCTGATGAGGTCCGAGTCGCACCCTGCTACCGTGCAGTTCCCCTTTCCCCTCACCGGAGCCACCACCATAGGCAGGTTGAACCCATCCACCAGGCTCACGTCGTAGTAGTCTGTTGCCGCCAGGGTGAATTCCGCCAGCGTGGCTGGGGTTTCCCCAGAGGCATTATTGCACTGGAGGGCTCCCCCACAACCCCCGGTTTGGCAGGATCCCTTTCCTGTGGAGCTGTCAAAGCTGCATCCGGTTCGGCCCCATATGCGTCCCACCCATCCGACTGGGGCGGTGAACACGCTCGACTGCCCCGGTTTGAGGACGAACCCCCCTCCATCAAAACTGTCACCGGGTGTTACGGCTGGCCAGATTGTCTCCTTGCAGTCGTTTATTATGGTGAATACCCTGCCTGATTCCGACACCTTTGCCCCTGAAGAAAGGGCAACCACAATGACCAGGACGATAGCGATCACCGATCCATTATGCATTCCAGCAGCTGCCATTTTAATTTACTTGTCATTTAATTACTACTGTATTAATTTGTTGTGAACCCATCCGTGGAGTTGTATCTTATATCTTCATTAATATCATGCCGCTGCTAGCAATATGATCAATGGAAGCCAAGTCGGACGTACGTCCGTCCTACGTGTTAGGGAGGCGATTCCTATCCCAAACCCAAGCTAGCTAGCTAAGCTAACCTACCCACGTACATACCAATCAAAATTAAATGGAAGGTGTAGTACGTGTAGGTAGAGATGAACTACCAATTCAGGAAGCAAAATTCCAAGCAACGCCTAAACAAACAGCAAAGGATATTCCAGTTACTGTTAATGGGTTTCCTTCCATGGCGGGAAACTTGAAGCTCCCTTTATAAAAATAATATATATTAATTTGGATATGGAATGGAATGGAATACTTCCCCTCGTATTATAGATAGATGGAGAATTGAAGATGGAGGCATTGAATTCCATTCCAATCCCCACCGCCAACCCCAAATTGAAGTCCCCAATCCCCCAAACTTGATCAGATCCTATTCCCATGTCTCTGGATCCTCCCATTAGTCATCATCCGCCTCCACCGCTCATCTCCGTTTCCCCGGCCACCAACCTCTATTGGTGCTACCAGTGCCGCCGAACAGTCACCATCTCCTCCCCTCCCGATGACAACATACGCTGCCCACGCTGCCTTGCCCAATTCGTTGTGGAGTTCGACTACCCTGCACACCCTCGCCCCCATCTCATTCTCGATTTTCCCCACTCTCCTGAATCCCGCCTTCTCGACGCCCTCTCCCTCCTCCTCGATCCCCGCTTCAACATTCCTCCGGATCCCATCCCCCGCCATCGTGCCCGCCGCCCATTGTTCGGCCGGCGACGCTCCAGGGATGATCTCGACCTCGACCCTAGGCTCCTCCCCGGCCATCATCGCCACTGGATTGTTGTTCGTCCTCCCCCAGAGGAGGCTCCGGTGCCGCCTGGGGTGAATCCCAGGGACTACTACCTGGGTCCGGGGCTTCAACAGCTCATAGAGGACCTCACAGAGAATGACAGGACAGGGGCGCCGCCTGCTCCGGAGACGGTTATAGACACCCTGCCGATGGTGAAGGTGAACAAAGAGCATCTGGCGGCAGAGGGGTCGGAATGCCCTGTGTGCAAGGAGGAATTCAAGGTTGGGGAGGACGCTAAAGAGATGCCCTGTCGACACCTCTACCACTCCGACTGCATCGTGCCTTGGCTCAGGATTCACAACTCCTGCCCCGTTTGCAGGCACGAGTTGCCGGTGCCGCCTGGTCAGGAAGGGGGTGGTTTTGTGGAGTTGGATGCCATGTCCTCATCCACAATGACCATCACTTCGACCAGCAGTGAGGACCAAGGGGAGAGAGGAGGGCGGCAACAGAGGTGTTGGAACTGGAGGAGGTTGGCTTCGATGTGGCCATTTCATTCAAGGTACCAACGGGTTTCCGGCGACACAGTTCTAGATGAGGGTAGGCCTCCAAATCCTGGTAATTACCCTTTACAACTCTCCTGCATTTTGGGTTTCGCTCTACGCTGTAATATAATACTTATATAATTACAACTTAAATTCAATCTTCCAGCGTTGATGGTCGCTTGGACATGCACTTTCGTCTTCATCTTGGCAGTACCCATCATTGTCTACTTCTCATCTCAACCCAACTAAAACCACCCCAAGAAGAACACCTAGTCCTAACCGACTTATTGAATATAACCCGAATTTATCCTGAACCAAAACAACTCTACTAACCTCAAAATATATGCCTTGAATGGCATTGGCATGACCACAAGTGGAGCACCAGGATAGCATAAAGATGAAGGCCCCACATGGAATTACAAGACAAAAAAGTGCCCTCAAAATCAAATCGTTGCTTCTTTGTAGAATCTCAGGAGCCCCAGTTCTTACCAAAAACCAATGGGTGCCCTTACTGACGTGTATCAAAAGTTGAATTTGCTCAGCTTGTTGCTGTGATAATAAAAATATCTCCATTCTTTTGCTGTGCTTTGCATTCATGGATCATTTCATTGTTCGACATGATTTGAGTATTCATCCAATCCAATTCAATATATATGTGGAGATTCTAAGTTACCTGTGTTGATGATCCCTTTTACAGCATCTGCTACTACTACTCCAAGATGGCAGTCCTGCCAGATCCTCTGAATTCTTCCCAACACATTTACCTGCTGCTGCTACTGCATGAGAAGCCATGCACTGCTTCACTGGTTTGTTCCACACAGCTTTCATGATTGGAACTGCATACTTCACAATTCACATGATGCTTTTATACTTGAAACTAGTTGATCACACAACCTCGATATAGCAATAATGAAACTTCACTGATTTAGCCCTTGTTTGCACCCTCCGGCATCTCCCTAACCAAAAACCGAAAACAACACTTCAACCAACAAATAAAACACCAAATTCAGTTTCTTGTTTGGTACCCAGAAAGTTAAATGCAAGTGTAATAAACTAATAACCACAAGGGGTAAAAATATTTCTGCAGTGTTTGTGCTTTACTTAAGACAGAGATTGTAAAAATGTCATTGAGGTGTGAAATTGGGCTTTGTCAATAAAACTGGTGTACTCCAACTCCAAAGACTTGCATTATAATAATCTTCCTTTTCATGCATCCTTCCATTTAGCAGCTTGGAATCCCTCTGTATATGCTGTATTCTTGAAAATCATCTGCAACAGGTATTACACAAGCAGCAGAAGCAAAATTTAGAGTTTATCGATGATCCATTACAAAAATTGTTTTGATTCTTCACTTGAAGCTTACCGCTATGCTCTTTAGATCTGAACTTAGACACTTTCTTAAAGAGCTTGCTATAACAGCTCCGAGTTCTGTACCATGGTTTTTCATAGTTTCTTCCGAAATCTGCATATTCTTGCCAAAGCTATGTCAATCATCTCCACCAGAATATTAAAAGAGAGTAAGAGGAAGTTGGCTGGGTAGAGCAAACCTGTGACAGAACAAGGGAAGATGTCTTATCCAAAATCTCCTCAACAAAAAGTTCAGTGTTGGCAAATGATCTTGACGGTTGCACCATTTTTGTTGATTTATCCTCGTTGTTTTTTGCATTGATGTTTTGCTTGGCACCTTTAGCTTTATAAGCATATGAAACATAGACAAGTAAACAAAGGTTATCTCTCATGCCATTGAAATGAGACTTTAAAACCAAAGAACACAGACTAGTAGTTGTATCCCTTCTAAAATATCCAAAACCAAGGATACATTCTGCTATCTAATGCTCCACCCCATGGCCCCAATGAAATTAGTCCATGTCAACATTCAAATAATCCCCAAGCAAAGCTCAGATCCATATTCAGTATCTTACAAGAATATCAAACCCCCAGACCCAATCCAGAAGAAAATTCATATCTCGGTTCCAAAATCAATGACCAATCCTCCCTTGGCTCAGTCAAAGGCTGCAGATTTGTGTCCAAGGGAAACGAAAGATCCAAATTGACCTTAAGCATTTACTATGTCAATTACCTTCGCTCTCTATCTTTTAGCTCAATAACATCCAGTATAAGAAAGAAAAAGGAGTTACCATGGACTTTTGAAGAGTTGATGTTTCCCTGACACTCAGCAGGGGCAGCAATTTCTGCAGATTCTGGAAGGACTATGGACTCGGATGGAACAAGTGAAGCCAAATCTGGAGGTTGATCCTTACCTACAGCGGGATTAGCCTGTGGAAGATATATTAAATTAATAGACGAAGTCCAGATCCATACTTTCTATTAATCCAGAACCATAATTATGACATTATGAAACTCAAACAACCTCAAGATCCACATATGTAGGGCTTCTTCCAATCGACTTCAGAAACTTGTCAAGGTCACAGGCATTAAGTGCTGTCATGAAAGCAAGAAAGTTGACAAGTTGTTCGATTGAAAATTGTTCCTATCAATATCATGTTGGACGAGGGAAGATTGAATCTTCCGTTTTCCCTTTTTAGGTGGTTAGCACTTGGACACATGACAAATTGAGCAAAATAGTTTCACAAGGATATATACCAAATCACATATGATATTCTTCTTCAAAAGGATCACATATCAATATGATGTGATGTTAAACTCGTGAATGACAAATGCAAAAACAAAAATGAGAATTTGTCGAAGCAAATGAGTAGCTGCTTACCAATAGTCACATCATTGGATAATGGGTGGAAGAAACAGTGATCTGCAGTTCTAAATCCTTGATCCAGCAGCAATGAAACATTACTTCACAAAATAAATGAAAATCAAAACATTGAAAGAAACTGGGATCAAGATGAGGGACATAGAACAAACCTATTTGCAATTTTTCAACATTTGTAATAATTTATTTATAAATAGTACCTGGCCGACTTATTCACTAGTGCAAATGGGGTGACACAACCCAAAGGCACCTAGGAGGAAACCAAGCAGCAATATTCATCAATTAATTATTGACATTAATTTATACACGAATCAGTCTAGTATAATATGTGCTACTAAAAGCATGAATACTTCAATTGGAGCTGAAACAACAGTTTGGTTATTTAAAAAAAAAAACAATTGACAGAGATGGAAAAATCAGAAAGAGGAGCGAGGTCATAATTGGTTGCATAGTATCACTGCAGCTGAATGTAAAATCAGACTACGGTTTAAGAGTAAACAAACCTGAAGTAATTCTCCTAAGGCATCTTCGGGTGCCATTCGTAAGCCTCCCTTCCCTAAACCAAGCCTCTGAGACAAAACTGCACATGATGTGCGAACTCAAATGTATCTCTAAAGTCAACACTCAGGATAAGTAGAAGGGGGACAGATATATTTATACCTTTCAAATCCACTTTGGTATCTGCTAGTGCGGAAACTATGTAAAACCGATGTTTCTTGTCCTGAAGCTCCAGATAAATCAATTACAAAGCCAGCAAAATCAACAAATTACAATCACATGTAGCTAGTAGCTTACCTTTAAGAACAAGTTCTTGCTCAAAGCACCCCCAAGATGCCCAACATACTTAGCCTGGGAAAGAACATGCCATTTGATTTTGTGAAGAAGCATTTAAATGGCAAAGTTTTACAAACAGAAAGAAAGAAAGAAAGAAAGAAGGAAAGAAAAAAAGTGCACCTGAGCCTCAACTGTCAAAACCACAGGATGCTCATACTGCGTAAAATCAATTTGAAGATCCTGTAGAGCCGTAGGAGATAAGAATTCATTAAACATCACATAAAAATCACAGAAAGGGGAAATTTCCAATGCTTCGAGTTCCATTGCACATATATAAATACAATATAAGTCTTCAGATCGCATTAGTCAGGCACAGTAGATGAATTACACAAAATATGGACCAAATACAAGGCAAGATCAAAGAGGAAGAAGAAGGAGAAGAACCTTTAAAGAAGAAAGAAGCTCGTCCTTGGTAAAACCCATTCTTTTTGCTGTGTTAGCGTTTGTCAGCGAGGAGAACTTCTCCTCCTGAACAAAGGATTTTACAGAGAAGAGATCTTGAGTTGAGAACTGAGATAGGCCGCCGCACCCAGATCCGAATTGGAATTCGCAACTCGTACAAGTCGAGTTGAACCCTTCTGTGATCTTCGTAGCTGGGCTACACGGACCTGGTTTTTATTGGGCTTCAGGGGACGGTGGCCCAATCCAACTGGCGCGTGGCGTGGCTCTTGCATATTTCTCAAGTCAAGCTCGTACTGACGTCACCGTTTCATTGGGGTTTCCCACGCGCAAGCAACCTGTTGTGCCTCCGTTTTCTTTTTCTTCCAAGGAGTAAAAAACCTCCTGGCTCCTGCAAGCCAAGCCAGGAGGATTTGGATTTTGGAGGAGACAAACAGATGGGACGGGGTTCAAGTATGCGGGTTGTGGTCGCGTGTTGGTGCGTTTTAATGGCGAATTTGATGCTGCCATTAACACAAGGGCTGTGGTTGAATCTCCCGAGCTCCAGCACCAAGTGTGTCTCGGAGGAGATCCAGAACAACGTCGTCGTTTTAGCTGATTACACCGTCATCAAGGAGGACGGTCAATCAACCATCACCGTTTCCACCAAGGTTACAACCTTTCTCGACTTGCTTCCTGAGCATGATGTTCCTGATTTATTTGGCTGTTTATCTATCGAACAAACGAATTTAGGTTTCGAATTTTTTACTACAACTAATTGCTGGTCGGTTTACTGGGAATTTTCTTGAAACTGGTGCTTGTACTAACGGAATCCGTTTGCCGAATCTCGACTTCATTATGTAGCCGATTGTGCTGGGGGACTAGTTTACTCTGCATTGAATTGGTCTAACTTATTCCATTCATGTCTTGTTATATGGATTCCCCTTTTCTAGGTTTTGTTAAATCCGTCGATCTCTCTCATAGACTTATATTTTGAACTAATAGGCCAAATAGAGAAAGCCAAGGAACATTTTTGAATTGGTTTCCCCTATTAGATTAAATTGATGAGAGAGTTGGAAAATCTGAATCTTTTTAGTTTTATACTCTTCTGGTTGAACTGATAATGATGTGACTTCTCTTTATGGAAACACTCTCTACCACAAGGAAAATGTGACATATGGTCAGTTTGCATTCACAACCAGTGAGGTTGGAAACTACTTAGCTTGCTTCTGGGTTGATGGCCATCAAGGGGCCTCTCTAAACCTTGACTGGAGAATGTTGGAGAAATGTTCATTTGATGGTTTTTTCCAAAGTGACTTTTGAACTTCTTTGAGTCCCACATTGATTGTAAAAGGAGTTGAGGGGTTGGTATTAAGAGTTGGGATAGGAGTCCCACACGCGCGCACCACCGCCGCCGGTCCGTGTTCGTGACACGTGCGCGGTGCTACGTTTTGAAAACCGGTTTAGATTCCTTCCGAGATTTCAGCAAGGTGGAGCGTCCTTTTTTTTTGGTTTTAAAACTGACGTTCTCTTCAGTTTTCAATACACATTCAATCGTTCTCCTTCTCCTCTCTTCTTCTTGTAATCCGTTCTGAGTCCTGGGTGGTTCCATTGCTTCGACGGCGAGTGCACGCCTGAGAAGTCCGCTGTGTACCCTTGGGGGGCGACGCCTGTAGCCGACCTGCACCACGGTATCGGGGCGATTTCGCTTCTAAGGCAGTGGTTCCCTTCATACCACGCCACAGCCTTCAAACACGTTTTTCACAGATTTTTCCAAGCGGTTTTTCCACTAAATTGAGGCCTACATTCGTCATCGCCCTAACAATTTAGAAGCGAAATCCTTTGTTGCTGCGATGGCGTTTCAGTTCTTCAAACCGCTTTTGGATCTCTCGAAATTGGAGCCGCTGGATGGGACCAACTACAAGAGATGGTCGCAAAAGATGCTTATTTTCTTCGAGCAATTGGAGGTCGATTATGTCTTGCTTCAGCACGCCCCCGCTGCTGCCGCAACCGCCTCTTCTGTCGCTGGTACCGCTGCAGACGCTAAGGGCAAGAACGTCGTCATCGACGATGGTGCAGACGCTGTCGTCAAGGGTAAGAAGGTTGCTGATGATGACCTCGCACGGGCAAACCAGTATCAGTCCGACAACAAAACTGTGTGAGGACATCTTCTCAGCCACGTCTCAAACCCTATTTTTGATCTGATCTCTGTTCATAAATCTGCAAAATTTATTTGGGATCTGCTGGAAAAGAAATATGGGGCTGACGATGCAGGGAAAAAGAAATATGCTTGTGGGAAGTTTATGCAGTTCAAGATGGTCGATGATAAACCAATCATGGACCAAGTGCACAAGTATGAGAATCTGGTGGCTGACATTCTCTCCGAGGGCATGAAGATGTGCGAGGTCCTGCAGGCGAATTTCCTGATCGAAAAATTGCCTGACTCGTGGGCTGGCTACCGCAATCACCTCAAGCACAAGAAGAAGGACCTCACTCTAGAAGAGCTCGTCGGTCACATGAAGATCGAAGAGGCAAACCGCCTCAAGGACAAACCTAAGCCCAAAACTGCTGATTATGTGAAAGCTAATTTGGTTGAGTCCTCTGTGAAATCTGACAGGTCCAAGCAGGGAAACAAACCTGGAGGTTCTAAGCCAAACATGAAACCAAAGAAGGGCAAAAAATTCAAGAAGTCTGGTAACCAGCCAGACAAGCAGCAGAAACAGGGAGGGACTGGAATCGGCTACTACGTTTGTGGCAAGCCAGGACATAAGGCTTGGCAGTGTCGCAATCGGGCTGATCTCTAGAACCAAGGACAGCAGCAGAACAAGCCCGCAGCTCCAGCCCAGCAGCAAGCCAATGTTGTCTAGGACAACAACCAGCTGATAGCCATGATCACTGAAATCAACCATGTTGGCGGCCAGGTTGATTGGCTCCTGGACAGCGGAGCTACTCGACACTTCTGTGCCAACAAGGACCTGTTTGCTGAGTTCGAGGATGCTACAGACATCGACCAGGTCTACATGGGTAACTCGAGCATCTCTCGAGTGCTTGGCAAGGGGAAGGTGACACTCAAGCTCACCTCAGGGAAGTCTCTTACCCTAGTGAATGTGCTTTATGTTCCTTCTCTGCGCCGAAATCTGATTTCATGTGGTTTGCTTGAGATAGCTGGAATTAAGCAAGTGACTGATGTTGGAAAAATGGTTTTAACCAAAAATGGAGAATTTGTAGGAAAGGCTTATAGGGCTGATTTTTTGTATGTGCTTGAGACCATGATTGAGAATAATGAGAATGCTTCTACTTCTGCTTATATTGCTGAGTCTGTTGATTTATGGCATGCTAGACTAGGACATGTGAATGCGAAATCTATATGTCGATTGCATGATATGGGTTTAATTCCTAGCCTATCCAAACATGACCATAGCAAATGTGAAATATGTGTTGAGGCCAAGTTCCATAAACAACCTTTTAAAACGGTGTTGGAAAGGACAACTGAATTGTTGGAGTTAGTCCACTCTGATTTGGCTGATTTTAAGAACACAGAGAGTAGAGGTGGCAAGCGCTACTATATCACATTTGTAGATGACCATTCTAGATATACTAAGGTATACTTGCTTAGGTCCAAAGATGAAGCAGAAAGCATGTTTTATGTGTATAAAGCTGAAGCAGAAAACCAATTAAATTGCAAAATTAAAAGGCTTAGATCTGATAGAGGCGGTGAATATGTCACTCATTCTTTGAGAGAATTCTGTGAACAAAATGACATTATTCATGAATTTACAGCTCCCTATAGCCCACAACAAAATGGTATTGCTGAAAGGAAAAACAGAACTTTAAAGGAAATGATGAATGCTATGCTTTCTAGTTCTGGTTTGCCTGATAATATGTGGGGGGAAGCTGTATTGTCCGCAAATCATATTTTGAATAAGGTACCTCATAAGAAGCTTGACAAAACACCTTATGAACTTTGGAAAGGGCATCCGCCTAATCTGAAATTCTTGAAAGTGTGGGGGTGTCTAGCTAAGGTGGGGTTACCTTCATTCAAAGTTGATACCATTGGATCTAAGACTTTTGATGCAATTATGATTGGTTATGCTGAAAACAGTGCTGCATATCGTTTTATGTGTTTGAGTGATCGTACCTTGTGTGAATATCGTGATGTTGTTTTCTTTGAGCATGTGTTTCCTTTAAAGAAATCTGCATTACCTGCTAATGATTCTTCATCTCATGATGCATCTTCATCCATGCCTAATACCATTGTGCCTAATGCTCATGCTGATCATGATGAACCTAGGAAAAGTAAAAGGCGTAGGAAGGAAACTAGTTTTGGTCCTGATTTTGTGACTGCATTTCTAGCTGAACTTAGTGATTTAAATGAACTAGATGAGAGGTTCATTAGTCTTCATTTGATAGAAGATGATCCTAAGACCTATGAGGAGGCAATAAGTTCATTAGATGCTAGTTTCTAGAAAGATGCTATTAATAGTGAGATAGAATCCATTATGTCTAATCACACATGGGAACTAGTTGATATGCCTAAAGGAAATAGGGCCATTAGCTGTAAGTGGATCTTTAAGAAGAAGCTTAAAGTGGATGGCTCAGTGGATAGATATAAGGCAAGACTAGTCATAAGGGGATTCACTCAAAGATATGGCATTGACTTCTTTGACACTTATTCTCCTGTCACAAAAATTGCTACCATTCGTGCATTGTTTGCTTTGGCTTCTAGCCATAAGATGCTTGTTCATCAGATGGATGTTAAAACTGCATTTTTGAATGGTGATCTAAATGAGGAAATTTATATGGAACAACCTCCAGGGTGCATTGTTCCAGGACAGGAAAACAAAGTGTGCAAGCTGAAGAAGTCACTGTATGGACTCAAGCAAGCACCAAAGCAATGGTATGAGAAGTTTCACACAACTATCCTAAGCTTTAGATTTGAGGTAAACGGATCTGATGCCTGTGTCTATTCTAAGAGGTTTGGTGCTGATTGTGTGATTATATGTTTATATGTGGATGACATGTTGTTATTTGGATCACACATAAATGCTATAAACACAACCAAACAGTTTTTGTCTTCTAAGTTTGAGATGAAAGACATGGGTGAAGCTGATGTCATTCTAGGAGTTAAAGTAACTAGAAAGGAAAATGGCTTCATTTTATCACAACCTCATTATGTAGAGAAAATGTTGAAAAGGTTTGATAAGTTTGATATTGTGCCAGTTAGAACTCCTTACGATGCTAGCATGCAATTGAAGAAAAATTTTGGAATTGGTGTGTCCCAAAATGAGTATGCTAAAATAATTGGGAGTCTAATGTTTCTGATGAATTATACTCGGCCTGATATTGCATATGCTGTTAGTAGACTCAGTAGATATACCCATAACCCTAGTAGTGAACATTGGATTGCACTTAATAGATTATTGAGATATCTTAAAGGCACCTTTCATTGGGGTTTACATTATGTGGGTTTCCCTCAAGCTTTGGAGGGATACTGTGATGCAAACTGGGTCACTGACAATGATGAGGTTAGCTCCACTAGTGGTTATGTGTTCACTTTATGTGGTGGTGCTATATCATGGAAATCATCAAAACAAACTTGCATTGCTAGATCAACTATGGAATCTGAGTTCATAGCACTAGATTTAGCTGGTCAAGAGGCTGAGTGGTTGAGAAGCTTACTGGCTGACTTACCTTTGTGGGGGCATAAGACCCCAACCATTTCTCTACATTGTGACTCACAATCTGCTATTTGTGTAGCTAACAACAATACTTACAATGGTAAGAAGAGACACATACGGATTAGACATGAAGCTGTGAGACAGCTGATTGCTACCGGTGTCATTTGCTTGGAGTATGTGAAGTCCGAGAGGAATCTAGCAGATCTGTTGACGAAGGGGCTGAATAGAAGGATGGTCCTTGAATCGTCTAAGGGAATGGGGCTCAAACCCACGTGAGCTGAGATACACCATACCCATTCCCAGGACAGGTGTATGAGAAAGGATGAGTCGCGAACTCTTAATGAGTCCATAGCCCAGAGTTGGGTGGTCCTATTGAGAAGGACTTGATGGATTCACCGAAAATTGTAGAGGTTGAGCTTTATGCTCTTAATGATGCCATAGCCCTATAAGGGTGGTCCTATTGAGAAGGACTTGATGGAATCACCTACGAGAGTGTGAAGGGTTGGTCGCCTTCTGTGGAAGACTAGGGTTGTCTTTCTAGAGCACTCTTCAGCACCCAAGGTATGAGATGACCATACAGTTGACAGTTAGATCGCGGAACCACCAGGGCAGTGGTGAAGGTATGTGCTGTTGAGGTCAACTCGCGAGTCTGGAAGTTCAAGATTCGTTCACTACCATGACAAGCGAGGCACTCAGCTTCACTATGTGTTGGTTCAAGATTCGTTCACCAGCATTTAAGTACTTTCTCCACGAAACCAGCTCAGAACGATGTTTTTGTTTTAAAAACCCAGTTCCTCACATTTGTGGGGGACTGTTGGAGAAATGTTCATTTGGGGGTTTTTTCCAAAGTGACTTTTGAACTTCTTTGAGTCCCACATTGATTGTAAAAGGAGTTGAGGGGTTGGTTTTAAGGGGGAGTTTTGAAGAGGCTATTAAGAGTTGGGATAGGAGTCCCACACGCGCGCACCACCACCACCGCCGCCGGTCCGGTCCGTGACACGTGCGCGGTGTGGTGCTGGTCACCTTTTACATCGGGTTTTAATTTTTATCAATTAATTGGCCTCCGATAGGGTTGAATTAGGGTTTTGACTAATTCAATTCTGTCACACGTTTTGAAAACCGGTTTAGATTCCTTCCGAGATTTCAGCAAGGTGGAGCGTCCTTTTTTTTTTGGTTTTAAAACTGACGTTCTCTTCAGTTTTCGATACACATTCAATCGTTCTCCTTCTCCTCTCTTCTTCTTGTAATCGTTCTCCTTCAGTGGTTCCCTTCATACCACGCCACAGCCTTCAAACACGTTTTTCACAGATTTTTCCAAGCGGTTTTTCCACTAAATTGAGGCCTACATTCGTCATCACCCTAACAGAGAATCGGAGTTAATGCCAAGGACCGGGACTCTGTTGCTAAGAAAGAGAAGATTGAGGTTCCTTTTTCGTCTGTTGCCTATACATACTTAAACTTGATTTACCTAAAGCACAAGTCTGTATGTTTTGTAACTTATGTAGGGTGTTGAGCTCGAGCTGAGGAAATTGGAAGGAGCTGTGGAAGCCATACAATGAAAACTTGATTTACCTAAAGCACAGGTACACATCTTGCTCCTCCTGCTTGGACTTTTTGCATTTTTCTGTACCAAATATTGAACTAGAACTAGAACTAGAGTGATGCTTGCTTTACAGAGTCTCTAAATAAAAATACACTAGAGGGGCATTCTGTATCCCATTTTTAACAAATAATGGAATAGAACAACTTTCTAGGTTTTTTAAGCCCAGCGTTCAAGTCAATATATACTACTCCCTCCGTTCGGCAAAACTTGTCATTTTAGAGTGTTATTTTTGTTCAAAAAAAACTTGTCATTGTAGGTATTTTGCCCTTCACTTTACAAAAATTTACTTGATATGATTGATGGTTTGTTAGTTGTAGTTTTCGATAAAGTAGAAAAGGAGGGTAATAATTGAGGGTAAATTAGTACATTTATTAATTGCTTTAAAACTTGTGAAATAAGCTAAAATTACAAGTTTTGCCGAACGGATGGAGTATTAACCTGAGAAATATATCAATACAACTATTCATCGAGGTGCTATTGTTATTATCTGCACGAAAAACTTCCCATAGGCATAGATTATTAGATTTATCATTCGGAATTTTCACGAGGTAACTCATAGTGTAATTCGAGTGATAAATAAGAGTTTCAACTTTTTCGTCAGGTAACCACGAAGTTTCGAATTTTTTTTGTCTCGCGCCCAAAACTTTAGTTTTGGTTGAAAAATGAGAGTTTCAACCTTTGTTGGACTAGTTTATGTAATGTTGATAAATTATTGGGTTTTTTTAAGCAATAAGTGGCATGTTTTACATGTTAGAGGCGGTTTGCGAATATAATATGCTTTCTGTATCACATACAAGACACATGCTTACAAATCTGTGTAATGAACACATGAGCTGCGATTTATTACTCCATCCTTAACCTGAAGACGGGGAAACGAGGCGAAGCTTTCATGGTGTCGAGGGTTGGCGAGGTGATTTTGCAGAGGAGGGGTCATCGGTGGAGATCCGGCTGAGCGTTATCCAGAGGAGCTCCTTGGACTTGACGCCTGTCAAGTGCTTCATCCGGCAGCAGCAGGGCGGTTCTCCATGAACGAGGTGACCTCCCAGTCATACTACACCGACTTGCCGACCTTGGAGAACCGGTACGTGCTGCGTCAATTTCTTCTACCTGAGCCAAACGAAGTCAATGCTGACCTCCACCAAGTTGTTCAACAGCTCCCTCGGTGTTGTCGCAGTGGCTCTCGATTAGTTGTGCCAACAACTCCACCTTCGGGCATTTCTCTCTCGCGCGCGGTGGTATTTATGGTAGTGAAATTCGGAGACTTGCAAATGATTTAATTTCGGGCAAGAAATTGAAAATTAGTTATTTCATTTTTTTGGGGGGGGGGGGGGGTGGGGATTAGGTTATTGGCAGCATAGGGTCTTGGGGAGAAGAGGACAGGTAAGGACTTGACCATAACTATAAGCAAGACAAGATAAGATTCAGGAATTAGGAGGAGGTCGTTTCTGCAACTGCTAATGTTCACGGAGGATATGATACTGCTGGTGGAGCTTTTGATTCCGTGCATGCCATTGAAGTTATTGAGTGCTTTTTGTCGGTCACCACCTCCACCTATGTCCGTCATCGCCGACAGTAACCTCTTCTTCTTCTCTAGTTCTTCGCTTCTTCTTCTTTCAGATTTCGTAAATCATCGGTTCACCTCTAACATTTACATTTTACAATAAATATGTCAGTTATTGCTTAAAAAAACCTCAATAATTTATCAAGATTACATAAACTAGCCCAAGAGAGGTTGAAACTCTCATTATTCAACCAAAACTTTTGCGAGACAAAATAATTTGAAACTTCATGGTTACCAAGCAAAAAAGTTAAAACCCTTGTTATTACCCGAATTACGCTATACCACAGGATTACCTCACGAAAAATTCGTTTATTATTTCATCTAAATTATGGCTGCATTTTCATTTCTATATTTTGCATTAGAAGAAGATGATATTAATGATTCAGCGCAAACTATAGCAGCATGTTGTTATTTTTGTTGCTTCTCCTTTGCATGGAAGAAGAGATGAGGGAACTGAGTGAAATAACAACTGGGAAAGTTGCTTGGTTTAGCATCATGTCTCTCAGAGTCTGCATCATTATTTCTGGCTTGCAAGTATTGTATTTGAGACGCTACTTCGGGAAGAAGAAACTTATATAGAATCTATATGCTGGTGATCCAAATTCTAGTCTCATCTACAACATCACCTTTCATCTCCAACACTTGCAACAAGGAAATCTCATCTACAATGCCTGATCCCATGCTGATTGGATTCCTTGTTTAAACTAGCAGAACATCATATATAATAGGTGTTGTCATACCTTATAGCCAGTAGTCTGTCCGACGGAGGAATCTAAGGAAAAAATATCCAAGGAAAAAATTTGTATGGTCAGGTCATGCTAATTAATAGGTGCAGGGCGACTTTGTAACTCTGATGACTCACTACATCAAAACTTGATTGTGTGTTAATTGGATCAGACCTCTTGTCATGCAAGGTCAGCTACAACGACTTGGACTTGTATAATTGAATAAAGTTTTTTCCATAAATTACCTTTTCCTCTATGTTTAACCTTTTCAGTATAAGCATATTACTTATATTAACTCTTGCCCCATCTTGTCCTCTAGAACCACAAAGGACTCCTTTAAAGATTTTCTATCCTCAACAAAGGCCCAACTACATAAATGGAAAGCCAATACACTTTCTCAAGCTGGACGTTGTACTTTGATAAAATCCACTCTAACGTCTAAACTTTTATACCTTATGCAGTGCTTCATGCTCCCTTCCTCTATCCACAAGGAGCTTGACAAAATAAACCGGAGCTTCCTTTGGAATTAGGGATCCAAACACAAACCCTTAATTAGCTGGTATGAAATATGCAAATCAAAGAAGAATGGTGGGATTGGAATTTGTAGTTCCGAAGACATGAACGTCGCCTTACAACTTAAGCTACTTTGGAAAATCTTGGTTGAACCAAATAACCCATGGGTAAGGATAATAACACAAAAATATCTCAGAAATCAGCACATCCTTAACTACAAACGAAAGGGAGGATGTTCCTGGCAGTGGACTAAGCTCAGCAACTTAATCAAGTTATTCAAACAAGGAATCAGGTGGTCCATTGGAGACGACGGAAATATAAACTTTTGGAATGATGTTTGGTGTGGCTCTGAACCACTAATCAACGCTATCTCTAACCCACAAAACATTGACCCAACAGTTACAATAAGTCATTTCATTCGCCCAAATAAAACTTGGGACTCAAGTTTGTTAACTACCACTCTCCAAATCCACTTAAAACAAGAGCTAATTGATACCGTACTATCAACACCTATACCAAGGAATATTCATCAGGATAGATTATATTGGGAATGACGCAAGAATAGATGGTTCTCTACATCCTCTGTGGTGGACATGTTACATCAATTAAAAAATCATGCTAAATCAGATCTAAGCTGGATCTGGGATTTAGACACTATGCCAAAAATCAAGAACTTCCTCTGGAGAATAACAAAGAATGGTCTGCCTTCTGCAACTACTTTGGCTGCCCGGGGCGCTGGCATCCCCACAAACTGTCATCTTTGTGATTCCTTCTATGAAGATACACCTCATATTCTTTGGCATTGCTCGATAACTCTATCCTCGCTAAAAATACTAGACCCAAAACTATCATTAGAGATAACATCACCTCAAATCTATTGCCAAAATACAAATGAAACATTGATAAACATCAAAAATAAAATTGGAAATGCTAAATTCTCGAAACTTTCTTTTGTTTGGTGGTCTATCTGGACGTTCCGCAACAAAGCAATTTTTGAAAATCTAAAACCAGATGTTAGGAACATATCAGCGTGACGAAATCAAGTGACGAAATTCCCATAAAGTCAAACAGGGCAAAAACTGTCGCAAAACGAAGACAAAAAACTAAATGGACAAAACCACTAGAAGGACATTACAAGATAAATTTTGATGGGGCCTACACATCTTCTGGTTTAGGTAAGTTTGGCTTCATCATTAGAGACCACAATGGGAGGCCTATCACTAGACCTGGGCAAATGCGGGCGCGGGCCGGGCTTGGGACGAGCTTTACCCAAAATATTGTCCCGGTGTCGCGGGCGCGGGCCGGGCTAAGCCCGCTTAACGGGTTGGATGTCGTGTCCAAGCCCGTCCGACATTGCGGGCGCGGGCTACCCGCGGGTACCCGCAAACCTAACTTTTCTTGTGTATATTCGACCCAAAAAAATAAATTTATATACTATCTGAACTATGGGTGGGCACAAATACCGCAAATTACGGGTCCATCATAGTCCCGTTCCGATCCCAATTGGATTTGGAAAAAAATAGTGAATCTCGTCCCGGACATTATATATATAATATATTATATATACATAAATACAGTACATATATATGTATATATCATACATAAATATAATGGCATATATACTGTGTGTATATATATATATGCATGCACAATGTATGTATATACTATGTATATATGCATACTTTACACACACTGTGTATATATATACAATGTATGTATATACTTTATTTATTTTTTATAAAAATTAATAATTAATATTATTTATTATATATGTATTCTAATAAATAAAAAAAAAGTAGCGGGTACCCGTTACGGGCCTAGTGGCCCGCAACGGGTATATTTGTCTTCCCAATCCCATACCCGCTGCGGGCGCGGGCCGGGCTTAGCAGCCCGCTTGGGCTTCACCCTCTACCCAAGCCTGTCCAACAAGGCGGGCGGGCGGGGCGGGCCGGGCGGGCCAGCCCGCGTTTGCCCAGGTCTACCTATCACGATGAGAGCTGGTCCTTCCCCTTTTCGCTCGACCATTGGTTCGGAAGGGTTCGCTCTATGGAAAGGAATTAATGCAACAATTGAAGTGAACATTACCAAACTTATCATTGAAGGTGATAACCTCACCATCATCAACAGTCTTTTGGGCTATTGGTGTCCTTATGGAGAAACCGATATGATCGTCTCTGATGTTCTTTTCTCCCTGAGCTGTATTAGCTCTTCTCAAATTCGCCATGTGTACAAGGAAGCTAACCGAGCTGCTGACTTTCTCTCGCACCTCGACTTCGCCTTCTCTGGACCCCTGTGTCCTGATGACTCTGAGCTTTCTGTCATCATCCTTAGGGATGCCCTTGGCAAGTGACTTTGCTTGCTCTGCCAAATTCTTTTTGGTTCAAAAAAAAAATATTACTCATATTAACTCAGCCCTTGAAGAAGTCTCAGGGATTGAGTTGACCGGGATTGATTGCCTCATTGTTCTTTTGTCTTTCAAGTTAGCTGAGTTCTTCTTTATCTTTCACGAGATCAACCAATTAACAATAAGGTGGTCAGGTTTTCTTAGATGGGTCGCCATGGAGGTTGGTGGCTTATTTCGATATTTTTCATTATATTAGTTTTAATGAATGAATAGATTTTAAACTAAAAAAAATAAAAATCTCACAAAAAAAAATGAAAGTAAACTTAAAAATTCATTAACATGTATCATGTTAACAAATCTGAGTGCGTGATTGAGAAAAAAATGAAAGGCTAAGATTAATCGAATATATTGATTAATTGTAATTTAATGTTAAAAAAACACAAACTCACACCTATACTAGTGCATGACTACAATATAACCCGAACCCAAAACCCCCTTTTGTCGAGCTTCTAGGAGAGATAAAAAGAACAGGAGTAAGAGAAGGAGCGGACAATCAATCTACTCTTTGACAACTACCAACGAGTTTTCGACAACTAGATGGTAGTGAAAAGGGAGAAGGAGCAGGCGATGGCGATGTTTGAAAGAGAGATCGGAGTTTGTGGTGATTTGAAGGAGAGATCAAAGTCAGGAACCAAAAGGGGACGACGACGGTGACGATTTCAACCGGCAGCGACAAATGCAATTCGGCGAAAGAGTAGGTGGAGAAGAGAGTACAGAATTTTATAATTATAATATAATAATAATAATAATAATAATAATATATAAATATTTAAAGCATAAAAAAATTATATTTATAAAAGTAAGTGTTCTAAATATATTATAATTATAAAATATATATGTTATTTAACTTATGAGTGACCTTAACAAACACAATTGCATAAAAAATCTATTTGGAGACTATCCAGTGCCTGTGTGGTGTCTACATGGTGCTAACACATCGGTTTGATTTTAACCCAAGGGGTCATCGGGTCTCGACCCTAAAAGTATCGGGTAATTCGAGTTCAGGTCGATTTCGGTTCTCTTTTCTAAAACACCGGGTTCAGACCCGTAAAATTATCGGGCGTACGGGTCGGTTTTTTGGGTCAGGTCATGTTTTGATAGGTCTAATAGAAACATATAAAGCTTGGTTTCAACCCATGTTTTTATACTGTTCTTTTTTTTTTCAATTTCAATTTTATTTGGGATTGTTAATAAAACACGATTTGAATTCGTGTTTTTCTGTCCCCTTTGACGAAAAAGAATATTTTTATAATAAGTTTGAGTTGATAAATATTTTGGTAATTTGCTATTTTTTAGTGAATATTGAAAAAAGGATTTAACCAATGTTTTATTTTAAAATTATAGATCTGAATTGGTAGAATATGTATTAATATAAATTTAGAAATTGAAAGAATATACAATATTATAAAAAAATTATTTAATTTTATGTTAATTATAATTAATAATTAAGAATATTAGAAGAAATATTAATTAATTGATTAAACAAGTACTCCCTCCGTTAATTAAAACTTGACTTTTTACTATTCACGCACGCTTTTTGAGGTGTTAAAAATTATATAAAATATTAATATTACGTAAACGACAAGTTTAAATAATTTCATACTTGTTACTATTAATTATGAATTTATAAAAACAAATTTAAAAAATGTTAATATTTCATATAGTTTTTATCATTCGAAAAAAGCGTGCATGAATAGTACGGTAAATGACAAGTTTTAATTAACAGAGGGAGTATATATTAATATTAAATTATAAAAAAACACATACAGTACTGAACTAATTTAATTTAAGGGTATATAATACACGAGTTAGAGCATCCTCGATAGCATCTCTATTATAGAGAAAAGTAGAAACTTAGCAAAATATTGGAGTTTTTTTTCACTCAACAACTCTATTTCTTTCTCTAAAATGGAGAATACATGAGAGAGAATGAAAAAATATCTATATTTGTAGCATTTGAGAAAACCTTTAAAAATTAAATGACGACTAGCTCCCAAAACCCTATCACACATACATCACAAAAAAAAAGTGTTTTCCTAATTCAAATTGAGTCAATGATTAATGAATAATCAAAACAAAAAATGTAAAATTTGTAAAATAGAGTAACGGTTGGAATTGTAAGATAAAAATTATAGAGATTTTCTCTTTATTTTAGAGATTTTTTAACTAAATTTGTAAAATAGAGTAATGGTTGGAGTCGTAACGTGTAAGGTTATATAATACTCCCTCCG
Organism: Persicaria maculosa; assembly: GCA_963922045.1. Lineage (NCBI taxonomy): Eukaryota > Viridiplantae > Streptophyta > Magnoliopsida > Caryophyllales > Polygonaceae > Persicaria > Persicaria maculosa. The sequence continues at coordinate 539,196 of OY998271.1, read as the reverse complement.
ATTTTTAATATAAGGCATTTGACTTTTGTGCACGTGGTTTAAGGAGCTAAAAACTATATACAATATTAATTTTTTAATTAATTTTTTTACATTATAATACTTATTAATAATAAGTATTATAAAAATTAATATTGTATATAGTTTTTAGCTCCTTAAACCACGTGTACAAAAGTCAAATGACTTATATTAAAAATTCGAGGGAGTAGCTAGCATGAGCATCCGCTGAAGACTTATTAAAATGTGGGATTCTACCGTCCTGATTGATTGCCCATTAATTGGATTCCAAGCACGAAACCACCTATTTTTATTTTATGCTTATAAAATTGTCTCCTTCATGTGATGGCATATCTACAAATTCCCCAACGATTTCAAATGATGAAAGCTACTTGTATTTCAGTATGAAATATTCGACTGACACAAATATGCATCAAATTTTACATCGATTTATTCTTATTTTTATAATTATATAAAGTTAAAATCTACTATATATATGTAAAACAAAAACTTGAATTATTGTATAAAATTTCATTCTCCAATTTTTATCACTTAACTCATTATTTTTATTTGTATAATTGATATTAGGGGTGTTATTCGAGCCGAACAAGCCGAGCTTGGCATGTTCAAGCTTGGTTCATTTGTTAACCGAGCTCGAGCCGAGCCAAGCCCAATTTCTAAACGAGCTTTCTTTTTTGTTCAAGCTTGGCTTGTTTTAGTAAATGAACGAGCTCGAGCCAAGTTTTTTTCGAGTTTTAAATAGTTTTACTTGGCTATAACATATTAACTGGAAGAAAATTTTAGAAATTTTATAACATTCGAGCTATTCGAGCCTAAATCGAACGAGCCGAGCTTTCAACCGAGCTTAAAATCATGTTCAAGCTCGATTTGTTTAGGTAAGTGAACGAGCTCGAGTCGAGCTTTTTTCGAGCTGATCCCGAGCCGAGCTCGAACTGTTCAGCTCATTTAACAGCCCTAATTGATATATGTGAAAGAGATATAATGATATATACATACTTTCGCGTCAAACCTTTTAACATTATTATTATCATTAAATTAAATGATAATGAAAAAAATAAAGTAATTCATTGCCTTATTACATCATTAATCATTACATGCATGACATCATCGATCGGAGCTAGGGCTAGCTAATTATAAAATTGTAAAAATAAAAGTAATTTACGTAGCTAAGCTACCTATATATGGATGAGTAGGTAGCACCATTTCCCATGAATATATATATACGTAGATGGGAGTGGGAGTGGGAGTGGGAGTGGGATAACAAACACATATATATTGCGAATACAATACTAAAGCAAAGCTAATTAAGGATCGGATCAGGATCCGGTCGGAATAATAAAATAAAAATGGGAGTTGGCAGCCTAATTATCGAAATCCTAAAGAAAGTGAAACCCTATGCGGTAATAGTGTCCCTTCAATTTGGGTATGCAGGGATGTACATCATCACTGCCATTTGCCTAAAGAGAGGCATGAATCACTTTGTCCTCTCCGTCTACCGTCACGTGTTCGCCACTCTCGTCGTCGGCCCCTTCGCCCTTCTCCTAGAAAGGTACGTACCGTACGTTCAATTCGATCGCTCCGGCCGGCCTGCATCGATCCTAGCTAGCTAGCTAGCTTCGATATTGAATTGATATATGGTTTTGTTTTTGTAATTAACAAGTTGTAACTGCATGCGCGCATGCATGCGTTGCAGGAAAACAAGGCCAAAGATGACACTTTCTATTTTCTTCAAAATAACACTGTTGGGACTTCTTGAGTAAGTATATATTAATTCTTCCATCTTTTATCATTTCTTCCGAGTCGTTATATATATAATTGCATGTCTCGCGGGCGTTCCGTTTATTATTATTATTATTATTATTATTATTATTATTATTATTATTATTATTATTATTATTATTATTATATCAGCATATATATATATATATATATATTCTTCGATCAAGCCTAATTATTCATATTAATCTATTGCGCGCAATAATTCTATTTTTGTTCTTATAACATATATATCATCGTGCACCAAAAGCTTAGCTTAAGCTTATTTCTTCCATTAATTCCTAATTTACAATATTGATTTTTCTAACTTATACTATATAGGTTATTTGCCTTAGCTTGAAAAGATTTGTAAAATTTTTACTTTTAAAATTTTCAACTATTTTTCAAAATTTTAATTATTTTAGCTTTTTTAATTAATTTTTAGAGTTTAATATTTTTTAGAATGAATTTTTTTTCAATTAAAATTTTTAATACATGCTTTATGACACAAGTTGGAAAGACCATTAGTATTTATTAACGATCTTTCCAAGTTTTTAATACATGCCTTTATGACACAAGTTTTTTATGCATGTCTTTATTCTAACAACATAGTTATTCATTCGATACAATATAATTATTTGTATACATTAGTAATCATTTTATATGAAAATTATTCATTTGTTACAACATGATTATTCTTATGAGTTGCATATAAATAATCATATTTTTTTATAAACAGATAATTTTGCTCTTCAACTTTTTTATTAAATCTCAACCATTAATCTTCTTAATCCAACATTTTAGATTTGTTTATAATTTACACTGTAAGTGATATTTACATTGGATTCATCTCATATATATATATATATATATATATATATATTAACATAATATTATAAAATTGTATCAATTATGTATAAAAATTTATAAAAAATATAAATGAAAAATTTTTAATTACAATTTTATTTAAAAATTATTTTTCAAAGACTTTAATTTTTTTACAAACTAAAAAGTAACGTTTTGTCAAAATTATTATTTTTTATTTTTTTAAAAACATATTTTTCAAGATTTTTTTCTATTAATGAATACTCTTAATCTTAAAATTAAAAATATTTTAGGTGTTTTGTTGTTATGCAATTATTTTTTATTAAATAATATAACAGTGATAAATTTTTTTTAATAAATCAATATCAATTACAACATAATTAAATCAATTTATGGGTAGATATGTTTTAGTAAAAACTAATATAATATAAATAATTATTTCTATCAAAAAATAATTTAGATATAAATAAAATAATTATTAATTATTTATCAATTATTTTTTTTAGTATATGTGTGGATATGAAATAATTTTTATTTTTATTTTTATTAATTAACTAAAAATATATTTTAGGTTGTAATTAATTTTCCTAAATTATAAAAATATATTATTTTAATAATTTTATTTCTATAATTAACACATAACACTATATAAGACACACTATACATTAACAACATTAACCTTAGAACAATAAATCATATGTACATAACCCTTATACTGTATCATGTGTTAACAAATTATTAGGGTTGTTGAATTAAGAAGTTCAATGAATGAGAGTAAAAATAAATTATGATTATTCAGTGGTACCGGTTATTCGTTGGAATGAAATTATTAGGTGGTAATGTACAATTAGTTTTTTAAAATGAAATTTATACTTTTGACACTTTTTATACAAACGAATAATTATATGCAAACAGACGAATAATCATAAAAAAAAATAATTTATGTACGTGAAAATATATGATAAGGTTTTTGTACACTTATACATCAGAATCAAACTCTTTAACTGTGGCAGGAATATATTTGGATACCTAAGAATAGAAGATACGCATAGAAGCTAATATTGGATTAAATAATGATGAACTAATTAATTATTTAATAATCAAATATATACTTAATGGCGCGCATGGATATCAGACCAGTGATGGATCAAAATCTGTACAATGAGGGGCTTAAGTCCACTTCAGCAACATTTGCTTCTGCTAGCATCAACGTCGTCCCCGCCATTACTTTCATTCTTGCCACCATTTTCAGGTACGTACGGTATACCTTTTAATTTAATTAGTATATATTCATGTACGTATGCATGCATGTGTACATCGATCGATCATGATTAATATTTACGCATGAAATATATACAGGGATTGGATCTAGTGTAAACAGTTTTTATGTAATTTGTAAGTAGTAAAATTATTGTAGGTGTACCAAATAATTTTTCGTACATATATAATAATATAATTATTCAATCATCTATACATCTTAATTATTAAAGGATTATTCATATGTATCTACTTACGAATAATTATTTGCTACCTAGCTACAAATAGTGTCACTATTTACAAGTTATTTTTAATCGTCGTTTAATCTTCTTGATTTGATGCTCTAGATTTGCTCACAAATTATACATTAATTAAGGGTTGCATGTTTACAAGTATATATAGACAATATATATCATATGTACATAACTCTTATTGTGTATCATATTAACAAATCCGGGTTATTAAATTACGAAGATCAACTAATGAGATTAAAAGTAACTTTTGATTATTCGTTCGTACAATTGAGATATTATTTGTTGAAATTAAATTATTTGGTGGTATTAGACGATTATAAAAAGTTGCATTATTGCTGCTGCGAGCCACACTTTTCTTAATGTTTTAATTAATTATTTCTCCAGTCCTCCATTATAAACGATACCGGGCAATAATTGATTATTAAACTAGGAAGAATAGTTAATAATAATTTAAATCTCCGATATATCCTCGGTAATAACTAATACAGTAGTAACATATGCGTGGATGCTGACAATAACAAAACCAAATAATCTTCATTATTTTATAAATAAAAACTTACGTAACCTTATTCCATATCCCAAAACTTTATCGATCAACTTGGGCATCAACTTTAATATGTTTTGGCTTGTTACATATCTTTCTTCGATTCGATTCGATTCTTATATTGGCCTAACTTTTATAGTGGAGGGAATATTAATTAATTAATTAAATCCCGTGTCGGATCTGAAATGTTAATTAATTCGATGCCTAAGCTACCTACAAGTTTTGATTTGTTTAACCTATTTCCGTTGTGATAAGTATTTTGAAAAGTAATTAGATCGATCATCTATACATTAAGAGGTAATTATGTGTAACTTTTAATTTACTACCAACGTTCAATCCTATTATTTTAAACATGAGAGGTAATTATGTGTAACTTTTTTTTCTCTATTAATTATCTAAAAATCATGCGATATCATCTCTCTTCTCTTCGGTTATATTAGAAAATGTATAATATATCAAGGAATAAATTATATATACTAATTTAATGTTTTGATCGAATTGAATCAATTGATTAGAAAATGTAGACTATGTTAAGAAAATATATAAAAAAAATCACCTTTAATTTGTTTGTTTGAAAACCTCTAACGTTTTGAATTTAACTAATTAATTAGAAAATGTATAATATATTAAGGAATAAATTATATACTAATTTAATGTTGAAATTAAACCAATTGATTAGAAAATATAGAATATGTTAAAAATTATTAAAAAATCTATTTTAATTTGATTGGTTGAAAAAAATTTTAAGTATAGTGATGATTACCCCTCATAAGTCATAAAAAATGGCTCTATTTTCATATATATATATATATATATATATATATATAAATGATGGATCGGGGACGTGAAATTGTGAATCTCCTAGATAATTGATCGAATGTTGTCACACCAATGGTGAATCAACCACACCCTAATGAACCCAAAACCAGCTCCAAAACAACAACACTTAGAGCTTCTTCTGTCACAATGACAGTTAATAGAAAACACAGAGAGAGAGAAAGATCAATTGAACAGCCAATAACTCCACGATTCCATTCATTGTCAAACCACATACATAAGCTAAATACAATATTGAAAACTAACATGATAACTGCACCCCACTTCTTCACTACTTCACTTAAACAACAACTGCAGAAAACTGAACTGACCATTACAAGTTCTACTCGATATCAATTACAAATTAACAGTCATTCGATATCGACTAACAGAAAACATAACTAACTTTTAAATGAAATGTAAATTATATTTCAACACCTCCCCTTAATTCACATTCTCTTCATGCCAATCTTCTCCATGAAAAACTCATGCTTTGCACCACACAAGGCCTTTGTGAACATATCTGCATCTTGATCATTTGTTCCACAAAACCTGAGCACAATCTCATCCTTAGCCACCAATTGCCTGATGAAGTGATGCTGCACATCAATGTGCTTGGTAAGAGCATGAAAGGCTGGGTTCTTTGTCATTGCTATAGCTGATCTGTTGTCACACCATACCTCAACTGCATCAGTGTGATTGCATCCCAAATCAAACAGCAATTTCTTCAACCAAAGGGCTTGTCTAGCAGCTGCCCCTGCAACTACATACTCTGCTTATGAGGATGAAAATGCCACTGTCTCCTGTTTCTTAGAGCTCCATGTGACAGCTCCTGAGCCTAACCCAAACACTGAGCCAGAAGTACTCTTCCTGTCATCTAGGCAACCTGCCCAATCACTGTTAGTATGCCCTTGCAATTTGAAATTCTCTACACTTTCATACCAAATTCCACACTTCAGGGTTCCTGCTACATACTTCAAAATTCTCCTTGCTGCTCCCAAGTGTTGCTTGGTGGGACTATGCATGTACCTTGAGACTACACTCACACAATAGGCTATATCTGGCCTAGAGTGTGTTAGATAGTTCAATCCCCCCACCATGCTTCTATATAGCTTTTCATCTGCCTTTGGAGTGCCATCCTCCCTTTGCATCTTCTCATTTGTGTTCATGGGAGTATGAACAACTTCACAGCCTTCCATCTTAAATTTTTTCAACAGATCCCTTACATATTTCTCTTGACAGAGAAATATTCCTTCCTTTCCTTGTCCGACTTCCAAGCCTAGGAAGTATTGCAGCAACCCCAGGTCTCTCATCTCAAACTCTTTCATCATGGTTGCTTTGAACTGATCTAGCATCTCAGATGAAGAGCTGAAGTATATGATATCATCAACATACAGACAGACCACAATAAACTCAGACTTGTTCTTCCTTCTGACATACAGAGTGGGCTTATTCTCACTTCTTTCAAAACCATTCTCGAGAAAGAAGGTATCCATACAAAGCTTTGATCAGTCTGTACACCTTTCCTTCCTCCCCACTCTTCACAAATCCTTGAGGTTGTTCTACATAGACCTCTTCTTGCAACTCACCATTCAGAAAAGCTGATTTTACATCCAGCTGGAAGATTGGTAGCTTCCACTGAGCAGCTAAGGCCAACACAACTCTCACTGTTTCAAGCCTTGCAACTGGTGAGAAAGTCTCCTCATAATCAATCCCTTCTTGTTGTGCATATCTTTTTGCAACCAGCCTTGCTTTGTGCTTTTGTACACTGCCATCAGTGTGGTATTTTGTTCTAAATACCCACTTCAAGCCAATAGCTTTCTTCTCCTGAGGTAACTCCACTAACTCCCATGTTTGATTTTTCTGAATGCATCTCATCTCCTCCTTCATTGCAGCTTGCCACTCCTTCTCATCTTTTGCCTCATCAAAACTGTCAGGATCAATAGCAATCAAAGCAAGTCCACATCTCTCATAGATGTCTGCTAGGGACCTGAACTTTCGAGGAGGAGGTGATCCACTTGAAGAATCTGAAGATGTGGATCCTGCACTGCTTGATGGACTACTCTGTGGTGATTGAGTTGAAGGGGAATCTGTATTCAACTCATTAATGTCAGCCTCATCACTTGCATTAATCTCCTCAGAGGAGCTATCAATGGTGATCACTTTCTGTGACACACTTCCCTTCTTATTCCTCATCCAATCCCACTCAGCTTCCTCATTAAAGACAACATTTCTACTGATCACAGTTCTCCCTGTCATAGGATTGAATAACTTGTATGCCTTTGACTGAGAGGCATATATACCCAATGAACACACATTTCTTTGCCTTGTCATCAAGCTTTGATCTCAGATTGATCAAAGCATAGGCCACACACCCAAACACCTTCAAGTGATGAACTAATGGCTTCTTGTTTCTCCATACTTCAAAGGGTGTCTTGTCCATGACAGCCCTTGTTGGAGATACATTTAACACATAAACAGCTGTAGCTACTGCCTCACACCAGAACTTTCTTGGAACATTTCTAGCCTTCAACATACTTCTGGTCATTTCAACCACCGTCCTATTCTTCCTCTCAAGAACTCCATTTTGCTCAGGAGTGTAAGAAGCAGTGAACTCTCTTCTGATTCCATACTCATCACAATATGAGGCAAACTCATGAGACATAAACTCTCCACCTCTATCTGACTTGCTTCTCAGAAAGTAGACCCAACACATTCTGCTGAAGTCATCTGTGATAAGTAGAAAGTACTTGCTTCCTCCAACAGATTCTATTTGCATAGGCCCACATAAATCTGCATGAAGCAACTCCAAGCAATCCTTAGCTCTCCATGCTTCTCTGTTGGTAAAAGAGCCTCTGCTTTGCTTTCCATACAGACAACTTTCACACAGATCAAGCTCACCAATCTTAGGCAGTCCCTGCACCATATCTTTTGTGCTCAACATCTTTAAACTTTGAAGATTTAAATGACCATACCTCAAATGCCAGATTTTGGTAGCCTCATCCTCCTTTGCTGTCATAACTTTGTTCACATTTGATGCTAGATCACATGGGAACATCCTATTCTTTGTCATAGCCACTACTGTCACAAGATGCTTGATTTTCTTCTCTCTGATCTTGCACTCATCATCATCAAAGAGCAAAGAATACCCATTGCCTTGCAGTTTCCCAATACTTAACAAGTTGTGAGCTAAGTCAGGAACATATTGCACATCTGTCAAAGACTTCTCTCCACCTTGCACACTTTTGATGACAATAGTTCCTCTTCCCTCACACTGCAACATCTTGTTATCTCCTAGCCCGACGCTTCCCTTCTTTGTTTCATCAAGCTCAGTAAACAATCCCATTGAACTTGACATGTGGTTAGAGCACCACTGTCAAGATACCATATGTCAATGGTAGTTTCAGTTGCCAGTGAGAATGCCATGAACAACCTGTCCTCTTTATCATTGCTCTCTGAATAATTTGCATTCTTCTGTTCATTTTCCTGCTTTTCCCAATAGTATGCCTCCTTGTGCCCATATTTCTTGCAATAGTAACACTGAATACCACTTTTTTGAGGTCTTGACCCATTTCCCTGATTTCTGTTTGAGTCCTTCCACTGATCTCTTCCTTGTTCACCTCTATTTCCTCTTCCTGACCCACCATGTGAGCCTCTGCCATGACCTCTGCCACCACGACCTCTATAGCTACCTCTGTAGCCTCCTCTTCCTCTATGGCCTCCTCTATGATCATCTCTGCTTGAGGAGCCTTCATTCTTGCTCCTTGCATTGTCTTCCTTCACCTAGAAAACCTTCTCCTCCTTCTGCTCACTAATTCTGCTCAGTCTCTCTTCATGAGCCTGCAATGAACTAGTTAACTCCTCAAATCTGTACACTGACAAATCCTTTGATTCCTCTATGTCTACAACCACATGATCAAACTTCTTGGGGAGACTCCTAAACACCTTGCTCAACAATGTCTCAGTGCTCATCTTCTCACCGTATGCTTTCATATGGTTCACAATCCCTGAGACTCATGACAAGTACACCTGCACAGACTCCTTGTCTTGCATTGACAGGGTTTCAAACTCTCTCCTTAGTGACTGCAGCTTTACTGTAATCACTTTCTTGTCCCCCAGATACTCTTGCTTCAACGTTTCCCAAGCCTCATTTGTTGTTGTTGATGCAGCTATCCTTGGAAAAATCTCATCATCTAAGGCACTTTGTATCATAAACAATGCCTTTGAATCTCTCTTTCTCTTCTCTCTCAACTGTTGATCAGGCTCTTCTGTACCATTGTCTTCGAAGCCTTGATCAACTAGATTCCAGACCTCCTGAGACTTGAAAAGAGTTGTCATCTTCAAGCTCCAAAAATGGTAGTTGATTCCTTTAAACACAGGCAATTGTGGATTGCCTGAGTTACCATTGTTGTTGTTCTGCATTTTGAACAGAACCTTATCTCACAGTGTTTCCCTTTGTGTTTGTCTCACAATCACTCAACCCAGAACAGAAACCCGATTGCAAACCTTAGTTTGCTCTGATACCAATTGTTGTCACACCAATGGTGAATCAACCACACCCTAATGAACCCAAAACCAGCTCAAGAACAACACCTAGAGCTTCTTCTGTCACAATGGCAATTAACAAAAAACAGAGAGAGAGATCAATTGAACATCCAATAACTCCACGATTCCATTCATTATCAAACCACATACATAAGCTAAATACAATATTGAAAACTAACATGATAACTGCACCCCACTTCTCAACTACTTCACTTAAACAACAACTGCAGAAAATTGAACTGACCATTACAAGTTCTACTCGATCTCAATTACAAATTAACTGTCATTCGATATCGACTAATAGAAAACATAAATAACTTTTAAATGAAATGTGAATTATATTTCAACATCGAATTGAAGGATTGATTTTAATTAGATAAAAAAAAGTCCATATATGTTTTTAAAGGATTGAGTTTTTATAGGGCTATATATATAGTATAATATATGATTAATTTGGAATATATAAATATAATAGATAGATGAATGTATAACAATGGAAGGTTGGAGAAGGTGGAGATAAAGAGGAGAGGAAGCCAAGGGAAGATAGCAGGGACGGTAGTGACAGTGGCAGGGGCCATGTTGATGACCCTCTACAAAGGCCCCATAATAGATGTCTTGTTCACCGGGCACAGCAGCCACCAAGCTGGTGCAGCCGCTGCAGCCTCATCCAGCCAACACTGGGTCACTGGAACCCTCATGCTCCTCGCCAGTTGCCTGTGCTGGTCTTGCTTCTTTATTCTTCAAGTAAGCAAGCTAGCTAGCTAATGATCCAAATATATATATATATATATATATGCATGGCATGGGTATTATATATATATAATATAATATGATGCACGTACGTACGTACGAACCGTCTTGTATGTGGGTACGTGTGCAGTCATTCACGTTGAAGCAATACCCAGCAGAGCTGTCATTGACAGCACTGGTGTGCGTGATGGGGGCGGTACAAGGGACTGCAGTCACACTCGTCGTGGAGGGCCGCAACTTGAGCGTATGGGCACTAGGCTGGGACTCCCGCCTTCTCGCCTCTGCCTACTCCGTAAGTATATCCATATATATATATATATTAATTAGCTAGCCTAGCTAGCTGGCCGACCAGCCGTGCGGGTTAATTAATTAATTAAATTGACTTATAATATATATATATATATATATATATATATATACACGTACGTACGTGATGGATCGAATATATAATATATATGGTACGTATGTATGTATATATAGGGGGTGGTTTGCTCAGGAATAGCATACTATGTGCAAGGAGTAGTCAACAGAGAAAGGGGTCCGGTTTTCCTAACAGCCTTCAGCCCTCTTTGCATGATCATCACCGCCATACTTGGCACCCTCATCCTAGCCGAGAAGCTGCACCTAGGAAGGTATTATTTATATTCATCCATCCATCATACTATATACTCAATTATCTGATCTATCCTCTATATATATATCATAGTATCATATCAATTAATTATACCATCATATATATCATATATATATACATAGCATGCTTCACTTAATTATCATGTACGTAGCTAGGTACGTATATAACATATATTAATAACATTGTATATATATTCGCTGATTCGCATGCATGCATGCATATGCAGTATAATAGGAGCAGGGATAATAATAATGGGGCTGTATACAGTGGTGTGGGGTAAGAGCAAAGACGACTCGGACTCAGACGACTCTCGATCGGGCAAGTACTGCGAGCCGCACCATTCGGACCTCCCTATCATCAATATTACCTCTAGCAGTACCCACATTACTGTACCCTCTGCCTCTGGTGTTTCATCCACGGACACCCCCACCTCCACCTAGCTAAGGGGCTATCCATCACACTTCTAATTAATCACACACACACACACACACACACACACATATATATATATATATATATATATATATATATATATATATATATATATATATATATATATATATATATATATATATATATATATATATATATGTATATATGTATATATATATGTATGTATCTTTCGATCAACTTAATTAAGCATCCCTCAACTTTTATAGTTTTGTTAATTAAGTTTGGAATTTTCTTATCTTTGTACATGCATGCCCTGTACGTTCTACCAAGCTGTTCGATCTGATCACTGCAGAAATTAAAAACCCGCCCTCGAGGATATGATTCGATCATCATAAACAATATATATACAACGTGAATGGAGTTTCAAACCTACGTACAGCTAGTCTAAAAAAAGGAATTGATTGAATAAAGTTGGCCTGAAACGTACTATATACTCCATTATACTACTGCTAATCTATATCTATATCTATATAAACTCTTAATTTAGAAGAGTTTAAGATGATGTGTCAATCTTAGAGGCATTTTAGGAGTTTTAACCAATCATATTTTTTTTGCCATTTTTCTTTGATTTTCTTTAATTCTCTTTCTTTTTCTTCTTTATTCCTTTAATTCTCTTTTTTTCTTTAATTTTAATAACTATCTATATAAACTCTTAATTTAGAAGAGTTTAGGATGATGTGTCAATCTTAGAGGCATTTTAGGAGTTTTAACCAATCATATTTTTTTGCCATTTTTCTTTGATTTTCTTTAATTCTCTTTCTTTTTCTTCTTTATTCCTTTAATTCTCTTTTTTCTTTAATTTTAATAACTATCTATATAAACTCTTAATTTAGAAGAGTTTAGGATGATGTGTCAATCTTAGAGGCATTTTAGGAGTTTTAACCAATCATATTTTTTTGCCATTTTTCTTTGATTTTCTTTAATTCTCTTTCTTTTTCTTCTTTATTCCTTTAATTCTCTTTTTTTCTTTAATTTTAATAACTATTGGGCTTAATTCAAAACATTGAATTCAATCTAATATAACCATTGGGCTTAATTCAAATTTATTTACTAACTGTTGAGCTTAATTCAAAACATTAAATATAACTATTGATTATGACACATCACATTTAAACAATGTTATACTAATATTGATATTATTATTCCTTAGTAATTTAAAATATCTATATTTATGTATTATACTTTACATAAGATTTTTAAAAAATAATTTTCTGAGATTATTGTAAGATACATTTGTTGTAAAGTTTTTTTTATGATTTTTATCTTAACATTTATTAATATTTTTATGTGTAATATTTTAGTTTAAAAAAAACGCGCCATGGCGCGGGAATCATACTAGTTGCTTGATTAATTTCAAAAAGCCAATGTTATTTACACCACAAAATTTACTATTTACACCACATATCTCACTTTTTATATTTTTTTTAAAATACACCCTGCTTCTCTTGAGTCACACACCTGCCCCTCAAGAGGCGTAGAGTATTTTACATTAAAATACCTTGCGCCTCTTGAGGGGCAGGTGTGTGACTCAAGAGGAGCAGGGGTGTGATTCAAGAGGCGTAGGTGTGGTGCATATAGTAAAATTTATGGGTGTAAATATTATCACCCTTTCAAAAAGGCAAAAAATCGTTTTAATTTTTTTTTTTGGTTGAAGATGATGTGGCGGATAATGTAGCAGTTTCTAGATTATGAGATACTCCGTATTTGTAGGGCCTAATGTAGCGGTTTCAATTAATTTGGTTTTGTCCGGTCTAAATTAATGAAGTGGTTCTTTAAAAAATATGGAGCTTTTTTTTTAAATTGGTAAATATACAGATGTGTAAAAAGAAATTTACAAAAAGTTCGACCAAGGACCGAGTTCAAGATAACTGAAGTCAACCTCCCCCCCAAAGCAAAAGGGAATAGGGGAGGCAACGCTCGTATATCACTACTAATGTACACCTACCTCTCCTAACTCCAAACTATCAACAAATCAACAAAAGTTTAACTACGTTAGTCTCCTAAGCCATTGCCTATCCATGGGTGTTTTGCCTTTACCCCTCACAGATATCCTAAATTTGCATGATTCGATAATTTTATTCGCACATTGCAAAGGATTACAAATATCTCCATTAAATACAATCTCATTTCTAGCTTGCCAAATAAAGTAAATAAGAGCAAGAAAAACTAGGAATTTAGACTTGAACTGCGCCTTACGTCTGGTGCTCTCCGGCTCGCTAGCAAACCAACGCAGTCAATCTTCAATGTCCCCATCTCTCCTAGGAAGGCCGATCCAAGCCCACACCCTAGTCTGAATTTCATGGACCACTCGACATCGGAACCACAGGTGGGACTCAGTTTCCTCCTCCTCCCGACATAGCGGGCAAGCAGCAGCCTCCATGCTCTTCCAATGCTTAATGATCCTCCCTGTACGGAGCCTATTCCTCACGGAGCCTATTCCTCCTTGTATGGAGCGGTTTTTCCTTTTGGCTTGAAGCGATTTTTGGGAAAAATAAAATAAAATCCGCGCCTCCTTCCTTTTATAGTTTAAAATAGGTGCCTCCTCTTTTTAGGCTCCTCTCTTCCCTCAAGGAAAAAGCAATGAGAGAGAGACATCTCCCTATCAACGATGAAAGAAGTCTAAAAGTTCTAGCCGGTGAGGGATGAAATCCAATAGTTCAAAGTAGGGAGAGACAAAATCGACAAGTTCCATCAGGTAATAGATGAAATTTTACTCTTTTTCAATAGGGAATTGATCTAGAGGAACCAAACACTTTATTTTGAAATTTCGCTTCTTTCCATCTACCTTTCAAGTATCTCTAGCTAGAATGAATGGTTGATTAGGATTGTCTTTCAGTTTTTCATTATTCCAATTCCTCTTTTACAAAAGTAATTTAGGGTTTGTACTTTAAATTGGTGAATTAGTCACCTTAAGATCGTTCGGTATTGATATTAGATATCGGATATCAACCCGATATATGATATCTAGTGACTAGTGTTTGGTATAAATAGATAACGATATCACTTAATATCATATCTGATATCAAGTGTTTGATATAGATAGGTATCGATATCACTTGATATCTAATATCAAATTTGAGTCTATTTGATATACTGATTTTGAGTTGTATATCACTTGATATCGAGATATCAACCGATATGATATCGATATTGATATCTTGATACCGATATCGATATCTGATATCTAGATATCAAGATATCAATTTCAAACGGGGAAGGAAGATATCACTTGCATTGGATTATAATGAAAGTAGATATCACTTACGTTAGATTCTAATGTAATTAAGTGCAGTTGCTTGACACTACTAGAAATGCAGGGAGTAACAACAGTGATTTTCAATGGAAGCTCCAACGTGTTCTACCATGTTATTGGAACTTCCAACAAAAAACATCTAGTTTAAAAAAAAGGGCGTTGGAATTCATTCCAACAGTTACATTATGATACGATTTTCAACGTGATGTAGAGGTTGGAAATTAACAATGGTTGAAACTGTTGGAATACATAATTCAATTAAAGAAAAATAATATTATTAAAACATGCTTAATTGGTTGCTTTTATCGATCAAGTTCCAACAGTTTCACCTAGGGGTGTCATAGGAGTAATTCGCATATGTCATATGCTTGATTAATAGAGTGTTATCTTTTTTAGCCACATCAATTAGTAAACCAATATAATTTTGTCATCTCACTTAATGATCCCACTTATTCTTATAAATATTCAACCTTATATCTTAATTGGTTAGAAAATTTATCTTTATAGATCAAATAATTTATCCAATATTATATCAATTAATAAGTTATTATCATATCTTACTTAGTTATATTTTGATAAAATATTTTTTTATAAATATTATCAATATTTATATTATTTTTTATAAATAAAAATAAAAATGGATTGATCGAATTTACATATGTAATTTATGTTATGTTCCTTTCTTTTGGATTTAATACGTAAGCTTTTTTTATCATTTAATATTTTTATTAAAAAGTATAAAATCTAGACTCAAGATAAAAATATATTTTAACCATTTTTTTTAATAAGAGAACAACCATGATTAATCTAAACTCAAATATGTGTTTACATTCTAAAAAAAACACAATTGAAGATTATAAATTTACTTTATATGGAGTAGTAATTTATATTAATTCAAAGATGGTTTATATAATAAAATTTATTAACAAATCGCGCAACGGAATAGAGTAATAAAACTACGGTAACAATATCAAAACATGTAAAAGAATATACATTAATTAAAAAATAAATTATTTAAAATTACAAACATTAACTAATAATTAATTTAAATTTAAATTGAAGGTGGGGTCAAGTCTATATAAAATACTAAAACAGAAGTCTGAAATGGATTTTGGTGCGATTCGCATACGTGATATTTTCTAGATTAAAATGTTTCTCCATTTACAATTAATACATTAAATATATTTCTAATTAAATAGTCGTTTTATATATATATATATATATGTATGTATGTATGTATGTATGTATGTATGTATGTATGTATGTATGTATGTATGTATGTATGTATGTATGTATGTATGTATGTATGTATGTATGTATGTATGTATGTATGTATGTATGTATGTATGTATGCATGTATGTATGTGTGTGTGTATATATATATATATATATAGGGATTGACTCCGGTGAAAACCTCAAATAGTGGTAAAAACCCGTGAGGACTACTTTATATCTTGTTTTTTTTTAGACCCGTGCTAAAAACCTCAATCACACGGTGACTTTACAACTCGGTTCAACCTAAAAACCGTGCTAAAAACTCCAGTTTTAAAATAACACATGACTTTATAGTTCGGTCAAACCGAAAAATCGTGCTAAAAAGCTAATGTTTTAAAATTATATAGTGACTTTATAGCTCGGTTTTATTCAAAATCGGGCTAAAATTTATGACTTTATAGATCGGTTCTATTCATAACCAGACTATAAAGCAAGTGAACCGGGCTAAAAAGCCGGTCCTCACGGGTTTCTACCGCAATTTTGGTTTTCACCGGAGCGCATCCCTATATATATATAGGGTTGGGTTCAAGTGAGAAGCACCCCTTCCGGTGAGAAGGAAAGAAGCCATATAATTGGCTGATACGGGTCTAAATTAAAAAAAATAAAAAAGAAGCTCACGCGCCTCCAGTCTCTTCTATTTCTCTTCATCGGCCCTGTTGCTTCTGATTAGTCTGCTTAATAACCCTCGGTGTTCCAATCTCCATCGCTCACTGTTTCCTTCCGAACCCTTGTAGAGAGAGAAGTTGCTCATCTTGACGGGAGGATTGTGGGTCAAGAGATGTCGAAAAGAAGGTTTTTGTTGTTTCTCAATCCACTTGACGGCTACCTATCTCTTTTTTCTGAAGGTCTCTCAGGCGGAGTCACCAATCCCAAGGTCAGTTCATTTTACTGGGCTTGCGTTTCTTGTTCCAATTTAATGCGCCTTTCCTGTTCGATGAAATGCCTCAATGGAGTATTCATTTTTATTGGAGATTTGTCTACGTAGCTTTTACTGTGCTTGCGTTTTTTGTTGTTTATTTCTTGATGACATGATGATGATTCAGTTAGAGATTCACTAGTGCAACGCCTGCATTATGTTTCCATTCCTGAAATGAATGTTACTGATACGCTTTGAAAGTGGGTAAATCAACTTTTGAGAACAGTCTCAACATGCTTTTATCCGCTAACTTGAAACTGGAATTCGCAACTCGGGGTGTGTATTCTCAGCTGGGCACTGTAAGATTCTAAAAAGGTAAATATATATAAGATGTGTAACATTGTTACAAACAATGAGCAAGATCCAACTACGGTTTTGTTTGCTTCTACTAAATAAGGCTTATGCAAACTAAATTGCACTCATGTGCAAAAAGGTAAATATATATTAGCTCGGATTCCTTTGTGGGTGATGGTTTGAATGAACTGTACTCGTCAAGTCGAAAAGAAACAATCTAACATGCTTTGTTGATATTTGGTGATTGTATTGGCAAATTGTTCCAGGTAGATGCTGTTGATTTTTTGTGTTTTGTGAAATGTAAATTGATCTGCTAGATAGTTGTATTGCAAGGAGGATCAAGGCCAAAGAAAGTTCATTCAGCTTTGGTTCAGTACTAAATAAAGAATGGTTCGGTGACTAAATAGAGATTGGTTCAGTGACTAAATAGAGATTGTTTCAGTACTAAATAAAGATTGGTTCGGTGACTAAATAGAGATTGGTTCAGTGACTAAATAGAGAGTGGTTCAGTGACTAAATAGAGATTGGTTCAGTGACTAAATAGAGATTGGTTCAGTGACTAAATAGAGAGTGGTTCAGTGACTAAATAGAGATTGGTTCAGTACTAAATAAAGAGTGGTTCAGTGACTAAATAGAGATTGGTTCAGTGACTAAATAGAGATTGGTTCAGTAATAAATAAAGAGTGGTTCAGTGACTAAATAGAGATTGGTTCAATGACTAAATAGAGAGTGGTTCAGTGACCAAATAGAGAGTGATTCAGTAAATAAATAGAGATTGGTTCAGTGACTAAAAAATTTAATTATAAAAGTGATTCATTAAATAAAGAGTAGTGGTTCATCAAATGAATAGTATAATATTAAAAGAAAATAAAAGAAGAGTGAAAATTTTACAATTATTAAATAGTAGTGGTTCATCAAATAAATAATATTAGTTCATTAAATAAATAAATAAATACAGCAAATAAATAGTTAAAAAATAAACATTAAAAGAAAATAAAGAAGAATAAAAATTTTACAATTATTAAATAGTAGTGGTTCATAAAACAAATTCTAGTGGATTATGGAGTAACTTAATGAACCACTTTTTTTATAAATTCATGAACCACTTCTTTTTAACTTAATGAACCACTTCTTAATAACTTCGTGAACCACTTCTTTATAGGTTCATGAACCACTTCTTTTATAACTTCATGAACCACTTCTTTATAGCTTCATGAATCACTTCTTTATAGCTTCATGAACCACTTCTTTATAGGCTCTTGAATCACTTTTTTATAGGTTCATGAACCACTTCTTTATAGGCTCTTGAACCACTTCTTTATAGCTTCATGAACCACTTCTTTATAGGTTCATGAACCACTTATGTATAGGCTCTTGAACCACTTCTTTATAGCTTCATGAACCACTTCTTTATAGGTTCATGAACCACTTCTGTATAGCTTGATGAACCACTTCTTTATAGCTTCATGAACCACTTCTTTATAACTTCATGAACCATTAAAAATAAAATAAAATGGTTGAACCAATACGAGTAAAATAGTTGAACCAATACAAAGAAAAAGTCTGAACCACTAAGAGTAAAATGACTGAACCACTATGACTAAAATTGGTGAACCACAACAAATAAAATGGCTGAACCACTTTGAATAAAATTGCTGAACCACTACAAATAAAATGATTGAACCACTTCTTGTTAATTTTTTTTCAACAAAACATATACAAAGTGGGTGTCTATGTGTAGATAAAATTAAATTACACTCAAAAATATATTTTTTATATTTTTTTAACAAGTGAAAATATCAAAAAATAAATTTTAAAAGTGGATGTAAAGGTTTTTATATGTCTACGGTAGCTTTTTCAATTAATTAGTAAGTTCTGTGTGTTGGCGCGTGTAATTAATTAACATGGTGTGTGTGAGTGGGGGTGTTACTAATTAATTTGTGTGAGTGTTGATAATTAATTGAAGAAGTCGCGTGTGCGCTAATTTGTAACTCACTTTTGTACACGTGGACCACTCATATCACTTCTTTCCTTCTCACCGGTTCATCTCTTCTCACCTGAACCCAACCCTATATATATATATATATATATATATATATATATATATATATATATATATATATATATATATATATAAATGTTAGGAACTTACACATCATTGAGAAAAGATATGACAAGCGCTCCAACTAGAACTGTGCAAAAATTGGTTTGAGCCGAAATTTTGAACCGAACCAGGCCGAGAAAAACCGAACCTAAATCGTACCTAAATGTTTCGGTTTAGGTTTTCGATTTAAGAATTTTTTTTCGGTTTTCGGTTCGATTTGTATTCGGTTCAGTTAAACCGAAAAAAAACCGAATTTTAATTTATATTATATTTATTTTATGGCATGCGGCATACCATACAAATTATAGTCGTTTCATATACTATATATTTTAATTTAATTTTCCGAACATATTCAAATATTTTTTTTCGTGTGCCAGGTCTCTCTCTCAGTTTCATAGTATATATTTAGTTGAAGTTTCCTGCTTGTAAGCTATGAAAGATTCAAACTAAAAAATCACATATAGAGAGAGAGGGCTTATGGATTTATGGGCTTGAATTTTTAAATTGTAGCAATTTCGTAGGAATTAATAATTAATTCAAGCTAGCCTATACCCCGTGCGCCACGCACGGGATTTTTAAAATTAATCTAAGTATACTTATCTTATTTTTCGAATGTTATCATATTAATCAACGCGTTTTAGATGATATGAGTTTAAATCTCGTATAACTATCTATGGTTATGTGTAATTGTAGTTAATTATCATGTTGCTTAACTTTTGGTTTTTTGTGATCAATTGAAATAAAATTCAGATAAAAAAAATTCATAAACAAAAAGCTTGAAATTACAGAATCTGAAATTACACAATTAAGAACAACAATAAAAGCTGAATTCATGCCTATACATGACAACAATGGTTGAACAGAAGTTGTAAAATTAATAATGGAAGCAGTAAAAAATCTTAAGCTCTATAAAACCTATATGCTCTAAAAATTTAGCAGCTGTAAATACAGAAATTGGAAGATACTCCTCAAATTGACCCTGTTTCTCCCGTGCCAAAATTAAATCAGTGACTTGAAGAGGTTTCTATTAAAAAAATATTATGTTAAATTATCAAAGATATTCAAAATATATTATTAATTAATATATAAATATATGATATTAATAAGTCACATGCAATAGAAACAACTACGAGGTATTGAACTACATGTTGGAACAATGCTAAGATGAAATCACTCGACAATACAAAAAAAACATATAGTACGTATGATTACAAAACAAATCATAAAAATATAATGGTACTAAGCAAACTAATTGTTTATATCATTTCCATTCCAACCAATATTAAATTAGAATTGCCTAAAATTGCAAGTATTCTCCGGTTGATGAAAAGTCCCAGCAAATAAGCCATCAGTATGCCTATTGTGGCTGAAAACTAACAAACACTAGCAAGTGAAGGAAGGTCAATTTCATTAGTGACAACAAATTCCGAAAGGAAGCCATGAAACCGAAAAAAAATAAGGGCAAACAACCTAGTTGACATAACCCAAGGCTCCTCTCATGTTTTGAGGTGCTATTTTAATTATATATACATGCTTGAAACAATAATCATCTATATCTGCTTATCAAAAAGCAAAGAAACTCATTACAAAATTATCCCAATTGTGTGTGTGTGTATATATATGCATGTCCCCAGCCATCTAATCTCTCTACGGTTTCGTCCACTGCAATTCAACTCTTACATGCTACTATGATGTGCTTTGCATAGTCTTCCGGCTTGTCTTGCTTCCCTCAAAACACAACATCATTTCTAGTCAACCAAATGAAGTACACAAGCGTACACAACACCATGAGCTTCACTTGAAAGTAGCATATCCTTCTCACATTAACTCGTTCACAAGCACACCATTCCAGCCTAGCTTGTATGGACGGTTTCCTTGTTTCAATTCCAACCCATCTTCATTCTATACTCTGGGCTTCAAGCACAAACGGACATTAAAACCACAAATGTGCATCAGACTTTCCCACCCGCTGGCACAATCTGCACTTAGCTGCACCAGCATCCAACCAGTGATTTATTTTTTGTACCATTTGCAGCCTTCCTCTCACAATAATATATATACAAACACCTACGATTACAAAACAACAATTGCAATTACAGGTTAAAGTTTCTTCTAGATAATATTAATACTCATTTAAAATGTGAATATATTAAAAACCAGAAAGTAAAGTATAAGATATTATCCCAATATCGAATCCTTCAAGCAGTTTCCCATGTAAAGAATAGAGGAATCCTGAGAATGAAACCAAAATATAAAGATTGAGCAGTAAGCCAATTTGTTATATTAGCATCAAACAATACAGTTATAAAAAAAATTCAAAACTTATTTTGGCAAATCATATAGCCACACACCCAATTATGTTCATCTGAGATCTGAAATGGGAAGATAATCAACTAAAATTTCTGAAGACGGAAATAAAGAGAGCAAAGACTTCACTTTACTAAATAAGTTATGTATGAGCATATTTTCAAGATCGAGTCCAAATTCATTCTCTCGAATAACAACCTAATGATGATCACTAAAGTGAAAATAGTGAAAAGTAATCACCTTCCATTCTTTGATTCCCTGGGTGCTATCAGGGCTGCATTTCTTAACAGCAACAGCCATTCCAACACCGAATTTGGAGGGTGCCAATGTCGTCTTGTCAATCCAACCCTTGAAAACTCTTCCGAAACCCCCTTCCCCCCACATTGTAACTGGTTTGAAATTCTTCGTTGTACTCTTCAATTCAGCTAGAGTGAAAACCTTGAGATCCAGTGTAACGATCTTTCCAACAGAATAGGAGCTCTCTCCAGTAACCCATGTTTGTGATCCATCTGGAAGACTCTCTTCTATTTTCTCTCTATCTCCTCTTTCCCGGTTGTAAATTCCATCCGTTTTCTTTGTCAAGCATTTCATCAAACACCTTATGAGCAACCCAAAAATCGAATTGAAATGAAAACCACAAATCCAAATTAAACAACCTTGAGCAACAAAACATACCAACTGGTTTGTTAGTGGATGTATTGGCGGATGAGAGATATCAACCGGCGAAGAACCCCAGCAGTTTCCCATGGCGAGATTGTTATTTTTGATGGTGCGTTCGCTAATTAGATGATATCTCACTAAAATTACAGATTGAGTTGGGATGAATATCCATACTAAAACTGAGCATCCATCGAAACAAAAGAAGCATGAGAAACATCAGAAAATTGAAAACACTTACCCAAGCAAAACTTGTCACAACAATATCGAACCCTAGCTTCTCGCCTATCCCACGAAACCACCACTAGCCTGCTTGCGGTGAAGCCTCATCGTTCTTGCCATAGTCGCCAGTGAACCTTCTTCGTCCTTCACCTTATTTCTCTGTTTTTGTCTCTCTCACCATAGTTTCTGGTGAGCCTTCTTGGTCCTTCCCACTTGACCTTCGTTCTATGTCTTCGTCTCTCTATCTTAACCTTCTTCGCCTCCCTGTTCTTGTAACGGCCCAAATATAAATATTCGGGTTACGTTTCAAAGGATTGGATACCTTCGTTCGGATCTTGCAATTCGGGTACGGGTTGAGTTTTAAGACAAAGTTTTAAATGATCAAAGAAGGGATTTCGCACCCTAAAATTCGCGATAGGGCCGTTAGGTCCTCCGAACTTGTCCTACTTGCCTAAGTCGCTCAAAACATTTTAAGTTCGAAAGCATAAGGAAGGAAATAACATAATACAAGTTGCCACGGTAGGGCCGGGTAAAAACCAAATACGAGGAAATAAGTAGCAAAAGTGTGGAGTTCAAGTTGGTCTTTCTCTCCCTCTCACTGCGCCATGAGATATTCCCCGCCACATCAGCACAGGATCAAGTAAGGGTACGGGTACCTGAAACTAACCACGAAGTCAAGGTCGAGCCACTCATGCGGGCCCTGAAGACCTCACTGAGGACATATAATATGCCTATACCTAAATAAAGGATGCTCTAATGCAGTACAGAATATTAAGCACTCAAGCATGCTAGCAGTTGTATATATATGCAGAAAGCGATTAAATGGGATCCCGCACAGAATGCCAAGTGGCATGTCCCTCTCCTACTCCCGCACCCATGCTCGATAGTGCAGGAACCGACCGCGTTTTATACTCCCGCACCCATGCTCGTTAGTGCGGGAACCGGTCGCGTTCAATATCATAACATCATCAATCGTATCAATAGTCATGCTCGTCAATTTAACAGTCTGACTCGATGAGGACTAAGTCCGATGGGACTGGACCGTCCTATGACCCTAGCAAATGACTCTAGGACTCACAATTTAACGGCCGTTCTACCATACGCAAAGAGAATACGGATGCTCGATTAATTGTGCAACCTAAGCATGATACTACATGATTATGCGGGATGCAACACCTACACACTATATGACACATCAGGCATGAGGTTCTAACTTGAGTAAGCCCCGGAGGACTTACCTGGAGTGGCAGATCAGCAAGACAAAAGCAGCATAAGGGCAAGTAAGCGAGTCACAGATCACCTAACAAGTATTAATGAACGTGTATGAGTATACTGCACAGAACGGGATCCATTTACGACCACACATAATTTATCCATCAATTATTAGTCATAACATCATCATCATTATCTCGACTATCTCATATCGTCATATCTCTTCATATAACATCGTGTATCGTCTTATCATCATTATCATCAACTCGTTATCTCCTAATCTAAAGCTATCTCATATCATCAATTCCCTTAACTCATTTCCATCAATCATCTCAAATGCCAACATCTCAAGTCATGCTCTTAATCCACATTTATTCATAACTCGACTCATAAAAAAAACGCTTAACAAATCTCAAAATAGTATATATAGCCAATTAAACACTCAAATAAATCAGAACTTAAATAACTTAAAATAAGTAACTAAATAAAGAATAATTAAATAAATAAATAAATCAGTAGAATAAATTAATAATGATTAAATACCAAAAACTATAAATAATGTAACAATATAAGTAAACAAAACCCTTACAACAATCCAAATTCGGCCCCATTAGACCCGAAACAAAACCCATCAGCCCAACCCACTCCCTAAGCTCTTTTATGTTCTGAAATTTTGGCCCATAGAAGAAATGAAGCCCAAGAAAGAAAAAGGCCCACTGGCCACTTCATTTGCTTCCAAAATCCGGATTTGGCCAAATAAAATAATCAGAATAAATAAATAAAAAGGAAGATGGGCCCCACACCAGATTACATCATCATCTTCCTCCTCAGTCCTCCCAATTCCGACCCTCCCCCGCTCGAACTCGCCTTCCCGGCTCCTCCTCCCGAGCTACTCCCTCACGCCCTCGCACCTCACAGCCCGAGCTCCCTCACTCACCCTCACTGGGTCGCCGCCCCCTCGTAGCTCGCAACGCTCTCTCTCTCACTCTCTCACACGCTCTCTCTAGCTCGCACTCTCGCCCAAACATCTCTCTCACTCTCCGGCCAGTTGATCTCATTTAGGTTGGAAGGAGCACAAGGATTCAAGAAACTAGAGTTGAAGGGAGTTAGGCTGCTCACCGAGGGGAATTGAACGGCGTGTCGGTGGTTCATCGAAGCTCCTCGGAGACTCGGGAAGGCTAGCGGTATCCGTGGATTCCTCCCACGGCGTCAGGCTCGATGCTAGGAGGTGAAGTTGTTGTTGTTGATAGCTCAATGGGAAACGAGAGAGAGAGGAGGGGCGGTGATCGGTTTTGCCTCGTCGGGGAACAGGGGGGAGGTCCCTGGCGAAGACGGCTGAAGCTGACGGTGATGGCTCGACAATCTGGTGGAGGGTGGGCTGTTGTGGTGGAGATGGGGGTGGTCGGCAAAACCGAAAGGTGGTGATGGTGAAGGAGGAGTTGAGGTGACCGAAGGGAGATGCAGGAGGAGTGTTGGAAGGAATTAAAGAAGTTAAAAGGGGGATTGTGTTTGTGTTGTTGAGTGTGTGAGAGGGGGATGGCTTGACAGAATAGGGTGAGGGAGGGGTGCAGTACTAGAGTGGCTAAGATGTGAGAGGTGATGAGTGTGAGGAAAGTCAAATTAATACCCGAAATTAAATCTCTAAATCCGCTTTCCGATCTTAACCTGATGGGATTAAAATAAATATTTGAATCCGAATTAAATAACGAAATTCAAAATTATTTTCAAGCCACAAAATAATAAAGCGGGAATAAATTTATTTCAAATCGAATATTAGGTTCATGCCGGAATTCATCTCGAAAGAATAAAATAATTCACTTGCTCGAGGACGGAAATCTTCGAAATTTTTCGTAGTCTTAGAAATTAAATAAAATCTTAAATCGGTAATAAAATCTACAATTATTAAAATAAATAAATAAAATATCGATCTTTACAGTTCTGGCCATCGTCTCCACCTCTCTCGTCTCTTACGAGATTCAAAATCGGGGAATTTTGGAACGCTTTTGCCTATCTGTGCTCCCAACTACTCCCAAAAGGAAAGGAGAGAGAAGAAGTGATGAAACAAAAACGTGGGCAGAGAAAGAGAGAAACTGGAAGGCAAAGAGTAGAGGAAGTTAATTTGTTGGTCTAAACTGCAAGCAAATGCATACAAAGGGAAAGAAAAAGTGGGAAAAAAATTTAAAAACCTAAAAAAATCATTTGTATAGCCACATCGAGCAATTCTCTTCAGCGGACCTCCGTGCTTCAACCGCCCGACAGCAACACTTCTCCATTTGCTCATCATATATGGGAGTTGCAAATACGCAAGGCCAGGACCCTAACAAAAACGGTAACCCTAATTGAAGAACTAAAAAAATCGAAGAACTGAAAGAGTAGAGAAATCAAAGAACTGAAGGAACAACGATTTAGTAGAGAAAGCGAGAGAAAAAAAAGGAAGAAGTGGAGTAGTGGAGGAAGAAAGCAGGAAAACCAGAACGGGAGACGAAGAGTAGCTCATAGAATTTTCTATAAAAACGAAGAAAGTTGATGTCAATCGATCTCCTCGGTCTCCCTCAATCGATCAAGGTCTCCCTCAACCGATCCTCTTTCTTCTCTGGTAATTGAGAGGGAGTTGGGAGGAAATGGAGAATGGAGATCGTGGGAGAGAGAACGCAGGAAGGAGAGAGGGGTAGGAATGGAAGAAAAAAAAGGGTATCTATACAGAGGAAGAGAGGGGTAAAATTGGAAAAAAGAAAGAAAAACTCCACAACCCGCCACGTGGATAGCCTAGTTGCTCTCCAAAGGATTGAGCTTTAAGTTCTAGGGAGATTGGTCCGGGTTGAAACAGACCAATTCCACTTGCAGAAGGTACTACAATTCGGTTTGGTAGGCTCAAAATTGAACCGAACCAAAGCCGAACCTGCTCAAAATCGAACCAAACCTGTTAGTTTCGATTAGGCTTTCGGTTTGATTTTATTTTGAGATTTCGGTTTTATGTTCGGTTTGGTTTGATTCGGTTCGGCTCGGTTTTAAGCCGATGAACACCCCTAGCTCCAACTGCCATACATAAACAACATTTTCTTTCCAATGTATGCACTTCCTCTTTTATTAGTATTTTTGGCAAGTTATAAAAAAATATATAGAGTTCAAAGTAAAATTCAAGCCAATATATAATTCGGAGTAATAGCTACTTTATTTTTGGTATATCACACAGGAAGAAAAAGCCACGTATGCAAATCGAATGAGAAGAATAGTATAATATTGCCTCAATCTAAATGAATATGACATGTATACAAAAATAACACTATTTTAATTTAGAAAATGCCACGTATGCAAATCACATCAAAGGCTTGAAAACAGAGGCCTAAAACGGCCTCTGATGCGATTCGCATACGTGACATTTTCTGGATTAAAATGATGTTATATATATATACACTAAAACAGAGGCGTGAAATCCTATGTATCATACCCTGATCGAATTTGTCTACATGTCTTTCTCTGGTGTAATCTAACCCAGTGTTTTACGTGTCAATTAATAATATTATACTTATTAATAATAAGTATAGTATTATTTTAATTTTTTTTAAAAAGATAATATTTTATATATTTCTAGCTCTGTAATTAAAAAAATATGTCACAAAGTCAGACGACTTGTATTTTAGAACGGAGGGAGTACTGGACAGTTATATTTTGATAAGATTTTGTAACTTATTGGAATAAATCTAATTTTTTTTATCTACCCATTAATTAATGATTATAATTAAATTTTGTAAATTAAGTGATTACAAAATTTATCATTTTACCTTTACTTATTTTTTCAATATTTTACCTAAAAAATTATAACTAACGTTACACTTAGATAAGTTTTACTATCAACATCGAAAATTGAAAGGCTAAATTAATTTATTAAAAATGTTAGATTAATTTTACTATCAATAATGACATTTTACTCAAAACAATATATATAATGATAAGTGTTACTTATCAAAATGGAGAAATATTAAAAAGAAAATTAAAATAATCAAAACCAAACTTCCATTTCTTTAAGCCTCTTTAAGAAAATAATCAATTGAATACCATATATTAATATAATATATGATAGAAAAGCAGTGAAAATTGGGCTTCAAAATGAAAATTATGATTGATAGTAAAATTATCATTATGATAATAAAATTTATAACAATCACTTGAATAACCTTAAGACTCTTAAAAAAAAACTAATTGTCTTTTAAGAATATCATAGCAAATTGGATTTTTTTTTTCAAAATATTCACTAAAAAAATATTTATTTAGCAAAATATTCACAAGTTTGAAATATTTACAGAAATATTCATTTTTTTGCAGGTTCATCAGAGAAACGCCGATTGAAATCGCGTTTCTTGTGTAAATCATAAATTTGAACTTAATGCCAAAAAAATTACATTTTTTCTATAAAAACGCGGTTTTAAACCGCGTTTTAAGGTTTTATTTCAATTTTTTATTTCTAAACAAACAAAAAAATAAAAACATTGTAAAACGCGGCTCAAAGTCGCGTTTTACATATACGACATAGAGATTAGCAACTTGCCAGCTTAGCTCCACTTCCCAACGGGCTTCCCTATGTTCAAGTAATTAATTAACTCTTCTAATTAATTATACCACTACTCTCTCTCAATGTTATCCATTTTAATTATAATTAAGTTGAATTGAAAATAAACTAATTAATTATAATTAAAATGGATAACATTGAGAGAGAGTAGTGGTATAATTTATTAGAAGGGTTAATTAATTACTTGAACATAGGAAAGCTCGTTGGGAAGTGGAACTAAGCTGGCTGATCTCCTATGTCGTACAGGTAAAACGCGGCTTTGAGCCGCGTTTTACAATGTTTTTTTATTTATTTAGAAATAAAATGTTGAAATAAAACCTTAAAAACGCGGTTTAAAACCGCGTTTTTATAGAAAAATGTAATTTTTTTTGCGTTAAGTTCAAATTTATGATTTACATAAGAAACGCGGTTTCAACCCGCGTTTCTCTGATGAACCTGCAAAAAATGAATATTTTTGTAAATATTTCGAACTTGTGAATATTTTGGTAAATAAATATTTTTAGTGAGTATTTTGAAAAAAAAATCAGCAAATTGATGTAAACAAGTCAGGGATTGTTTTTAAGCAAAAAAGTCGGGGGTTAGTGAAAAGGTTATATATATATATATTGTCAATTTTAATTTTATCTTGGCAGAGAATATATATATATAATAAAAATAATTTAGTAAACTGTTGTATATTGTAATTTAATATTTCTTAGAAAAATTAAAAATAACCATTTGTAACTATTTTAATAAAATCCTAATTTATAGTCAATAGTATATATATTTTGAATGGAAGATAACATTTGATATTATCATTTAAAAATTAATGTCAATTGGTAAGTTTATTGAGTAATATATATATTTGAAATAAATATTGTACAATTGTGATATTTTTTGACTGATGAAACTTTTTTTTAATAAATAATAAAGTAAATAGTCTACTAAGTTTTTTCCACATATGTATTTCATATATATATATATATAAATAGATTTTTTTAATATGAGAACATGCATAATTATTTATTAAGAAACTAATAAAACTAGTTTAATACTCCATATGAAATTGGAACGTAAAATAAACCTAATTGTCACGTGGCTTGTTGTGAAATATAGATTCCGGAATGGTTCAACCGGAAAGGACTTACGGGTAGTAATCAAAGTTGCCTTACCAAATTCAAGAAATACAGTAGCTAGATAGGATATCTATCTATATAAAATACTAAAACAGAGGCCAGAAACGACCTCTGGTGCGATCTCGCGTCCACGGAATTTTCTGGATTAAAGCGGGATTATTTTTGCTTACGTGTCATTTTCTGGATTAAAGTGGTATTATATTTCTGGGCCACATCAATTAATAAACGAATATAATTAGGTAAAAAACTTATCTTTTTAAATCAAATAATCTATCCAATATTTGGTCAATTATTCTACTAATTAAAATGCAATTTTGATTGGATTTGTTCTTCATCAAATTTCCAGCAATATGGTGTGCCGTGACATGGAAATTGAAGGGAAAAAATACTTAATAATGTTACAATACACTTCATTAATATAAATAAAATTTTGAAAAATTATGGAATTAAAAAGGGTGATACAATGATCGGTTACACACTTACACTGAATGTATCACCGTTGTAATTTGTAAAAATTTGAAAACAAAATTGATTTATAAATGGATTAAAAATCATGTTATAGATTTATATTTTTAAAATATGTCATCATGTTATAATTTTTTTTATATTTTATAAAGTTTTTAGTTTATTAAAAAATGTGTCAAAAACTAAAGTAATTTAAATTATGAGACGAAACCCCTAAAATTTTTAAATACACAAAAATATTACAGAATATAATTTTCTTATAATTTTACTTTTAGAAGATTTTAATAATCGATCATGGAATTTATTATCATATCTTACTTAGTTATATTTTGATAATATTTTGTTATAAATATTTATATTTATTTTTTATAAATAAAAATAAAAATGGATTGAATTTACATATGGAATTTATAATGTGTTTCTTTCTTTTGGATTTAATACGTAAGATTTTTAATCATTTAATATTTTTTTATTAAAAAGTATAAAATCTAGACTCAATATAAAAAATATATTTTAACTATTTTTAAAAAGAGAACAAACGTGATTAATCTAGACTCAAATATGTATTTACATTCTAAAAAAATAACACAATTGAATATTATATATTTACTTTATATGGATTAATAATTTATATTAATTCAAAGATGGTTTATATAATAAAATTTATTAACAAATCGCACAACGGGCGAGTAATAAAACTAGTAAAATACTAAAGCAGAGGCTTGAAACGGTCTCTGGTGCGATTCGCCTACGTGGAATTTTCTGGATTAAAATGGGATTATTACTAAAGCAGAGGCCTGAAACGGTCTCTGGTGCGATTCGCCTACGTGGAATTTTCTGGATTAAAACGGGATTATTTTTGCTTACGTGTCATATTCTGAATTAAATTGGTATTATCTTTTTGGACCACATCAGTTAAAAAGCCAATATAGTTAGGTATAAAATTTATCTTTTTATATTAAATAGTCTATTAAATATAACATTATATCTTAATTAGATAAATCTATCAAATATAATTTTGGATAGATAATATCAAAAATTTATCACCGTCAATTTGATAGATAAGTGAGGTTTTATCTTATTAAAAAGATAATATCAAAATAAAATTTTACAAACCTAGAAAACTTATCCGTCAACCTTATGTCAAAATGAAATTAACTCAAAGTTCTTAAGGTATACATATAGTGTACATAATTTGTTAATCTAGCTTCTTATAATTAAGTGTGAGTTACTATGATTGTTGGGATTCATTAGTTTGATTTTTTATACATAAATAATGATCCCAATTTTTATGAACTTTTTTATTAGAGTTAATAGTATTATAATATTTTATTTGATAACATATAGTATATGTGAATTTTGAATGTGCCTATATTAATTCAAAGATTATATATTTATATGGAGTAGTTTTTTTACATTCTAAAAAATAAAACCAAATTTAGTTTTATATATAAATTTGGTTTTATATATTAATTTAGTTTTTTACATTCTTAAAAAATAACACAATTGAAGAATATGCATTTACTTTATATGGAGTAGTAATTTATATTAATTTAAAGATGATTTATATAACAAAATTTATTAACAAATAACACAATTGAAGAATATGCATTTACTTTATATGGAGTAGTAATTTATATTAATTTAAAGATGATTTATATAACAAAATTTATTAACAAATCGCGTAACGGGCGAGTAATAAAACTAGTATCATAGATAAAATAAACCTAATTTTTTTTTAAAAAAAAGTCGAAATAATTGAAGAGGGTACTTGGCAACGATAGGCGAGAGTAACATACGGGACCGATAAAGTAGCAGTAGCTCCTTGTGCGATTGGGCGATTGAAAATTTGGGATACTCCGTCGCCTATCGGCCCCGGCCAACACCCAAAAGCAACCGTCCGTGTTGGCTTTGGTTGAGTGTTTATTAGTTGGAGATGGTATTATGGGTGTTTGGATACGGATCTTTGATTTGGAAAGCTGGGTTCAACTACGATCAACGCCTTGTTGGTTTCATCAAACACTATCGCCGTGTTTTCTACCAGGGTCTGTAATTTGATTGCTTAATATGTCCATCTGTCTATTCTACACAATTATTTGGGTTGATTTTGGTAAAATTGATTGATTGCATTTGCAGGCAGCACAGACCACAGAGGAACTCCCGAGTATCCAGGAAGAACTGTCACATTGGAGCCCGCCGAGGGGGAGGTTTGTGTGAGTAATCTCTCAATCAATCTTTCCTCTATGAATTTCTGATTCTATTATAATTGATCAATTTCAATATCTGCGTTCGTCTATTCTAGGGTTTTTCATTCTTATAATTATAGATGATGTGAGATGTTAGTAATTATTTTGATGTTGCAATTACAAATTAACAGTGGGGAGCTGCTTACAAGATTACTAACGAGGAAGATATAGAGATGGCTATAACTGTATGTACGGTCTTTTGCAAGCAATCATCTCATTTTGATCTTTACATTCTTGCTCTAACCCTGTTGCCTGTTGGGTGTTGGGTACGGTGTACTGGTGTGTGTGTGTTAATGTATGTCAAACAGTACCTAGAAGTCAGGGAGAAGCAGTACGATCACAAGGATTATGTGGATTTCTACACCTGTACTGTAAGTTGAACTCAACTTACATTGCTTGCAATACCTGAATCTGAAATCTGAAATCTGAATGAATGCCATCTCATATTCCCAACTCATCCCATCCCATCCATGTTCAATTGTTGTGATATATGTTCAGCTCAGCTAACTCTATTATGCCATATTTTTTACCCTATAGATTATAGACTACACGTAGTACTCGACTCCGTAGTTGATAGTTGGCTAGTTGACACTACTGTCCAAGTGTCCACCTGTTATTTGAATATTGATTGATTTTGTTTATGTGTTGCCTAATGCAACCAAAGGATAAGGATTCAGCAGCATCCACCCCAACACTCTCTGGAGTGCTCGTGTACGTCAATGTAACTTCATTATATATTACGGGTTCTATATCGCTCCCTTCACTTTTTGTTTAGTACTCGCATGGGGTTTCCTTATATTATATCATACACTGTATAAACTTTGCCAGATACATTGCATCCTCAAACACAAAGCTGAACAAGAATTACTTGGGTCCTGCCTCTCTTGACGACATTGCCAAGTATGTGAAAGAAACTCTTCTACGTACTATTAACAATGTCACCTACTCCATCTAATCATTTGAGAATTACTTGGGTCATGCATTCTTGTGTTTCTAATGGCCTATTTATTGACAAGGAGTTTTGATGAGATTAGTGCAGCTAGTGCCTCTAGACTTGAGCAAGCGTTAAGCTGCAAATGCATTCCATTCCCATATTCAACCCCATCCAGTTACGCTATTTTCCCATAACCATAATTCAGGCAAATTGTCAAGGCTCAAGGACCCTCGGGACCTAACAGAGACTACCTGTTCAACCTAGAGAAGGCTCTTCTTCAAATAGGTGGGTATAATTGGATTCTCTTTATTATAAAGATCATACTAGTTTATTGATAGAATCCTGAAGAAGAACCTCTTGTTCGTTTGCCTTTGTTTGTAGGCTGTGAAGATGCGCATGTCATGGGGCTAGCTGATGTAGTGAGACGACTTCTTCATTCTGTGGAGACAAAGGCTCCATAACCAGATCAAAACCATTATTGCTTACAGCTAGAAATTCAGAATTTGAATTGAGGATTCAATATCCATCTTGAAGAACAACTCCTATTCAAAATTCAAAATGCTTTATTCAGATTGTTAAGGAACATTATTGATTCAGGGATTATACACCAAGGCCGAAATTGCCTGAATAATGTTGCCAGACTTGACCCTTGCTGCATGCCATTGCCATTTGCCTGGGCTCTGCATCACTACAGTTGCCACTTTCTATGCAAACTAACAATCTCTGTAAACTGCTGTAAAAAATAAAAAAAGGATTTAGGGTACCTTGATATAAATTTATACGCGCCCCCATTTTTCCAGTGTAAACCCTCGTCTTCAACATTTACTTGCCCAAATCTTAGTCTTTTCGACCCCCTCTGTTTTTTGGCATATCCTTGGCCGATTGTGGTCATTGGTTCTCCTATCTCCCTTACCTTGCTCTCAATTTGGTGAGATGTGTACTGGCCATGCTCCTTGGTAGGGCGAAATCTCTTTCGTTCTTACTGATCCCTTGCACCACAACCTCTTCTATTGATCCTTCTTCTACCTGTTTTTAGCCTCAAATACTCCGACGGGGGTCTGGGTTTCTATCGCTTCCTCTGTGCCTGCCTGGGTCCTTTTCCTATGGGCTCGGCTGGGACTGGGGTTGGGTTCGCCCCTATTCATCGACCCTCCTCCAAGAGCATGTCCCAGGTTTAGCGGCCTTCTGCCGGTTCCGATAGCCTCTTCTCTCCGCCATCGTCACTTGCGCCAAGGTTGGAGTAGGACGGAAAAAAAAACCTTTTGGTTGCATATCCAATATCCCAAACGGGATGAATAAATCCCGAAAGGGGCTCAAAAAATTATTAATATTAATAAGTAATAATATCTCTCCTTAGACTTTCAGCTTGGTCCTAGGAGATTTGTTCAAAAATGTTAGTCGGATGATTGATATTCCCTATTTTGGCTCGTTTCTTGTCCCGTCTTTTGGCGTCGGTCACTGCCTTTGTGTGTTTGCGTTTGGTTTCGAGAGGATCGTGGTTGTGTTCGTGGTCTTCAAAGATTCCTCATTTAGGTGGGGGCAATGTCAGTGATCCGCACTTTTCTAGATTTTCCCTTTCCGGTGGTGGGTTACTATTCTCCATCTTCTCGGCATCGAGACGTCGTGTGAGTTGTCACACTCTCCCATATTATTGGCATTCGTTGCACGTCTTGGATCTTGATCGATTCCTTCACTGAATGACGAACTTAATTTATGGGTGGTTAGGGTTTTTCTTTTATCTTTGCTGATTTGTGTTACTTAGCGTTTGTCTGCCGATTCATCGGCCTCTCGAGCTTCAGACTTGTCTTAGCTCGAATTTTTACTTAATAAAATATATATATATATATAATTCTTTTTTTTTTAATTTTCACAAATTTCGGGTACCTTGAGAAACTCGTAGGCAAAATCAATCAAAATCACAACTAGTGCGACAATGCAAAACTTATCGACAAGTGCAAGAGAAAAGAGAGGAGCCCTAAGATGTCGTCCTTCGTGTCACCTAACAACGTCGTAGCCACATTCGATCCTTGTTCGATCACCGACGTCATCTCACTCCATCGTCGATGGTGCCTCCCTTCTCTCATCTTCTATCGTGTTAGGCAACTAGTGAACACTAGGAAGGAGGTAGAGCTAATATATTCATCAATGGTGGCTTCAATGACAGATTTCGTTTTACACAGATCAAACTGGTCACAGGTTTTGTAATTTGGGTCGAGCCATTCACAAATTAGTGCGTGAGTTTTTCACTATAGGACAAATTTTACACTTTAAGCACTTTTTACATGTTAAGGACTTTTTCACTTTAACCTTATATAGAGAGAGGTTAGTTCCGGTGTACACACCCCTTAACGTGTTTCACGTTAACAAATCAAGATCATTGATTGAATGAAATGGGTGGCTCATGGCTGAGATTAATAAGCAATTTTACAATTTTTTTAATTAAGAAAGTAGTGGGCTCCAGCAATTTTTCTAATCCACTTGCCTAGTGAGAGCGTGAGAGGCACGTGTACGGTGGCAAACATGTGGATTTGGGATTTTATGGGCCCGATTTTTTTCTTTCAACTATTCGATGGTATAACAAGATTATTCGATTGTATCGACGGATTATGCGATGGTATCAATGATTATTCTAATCGTCTAGCACCCTAAAAATGCCTTGAACTTTTAAGTAAAAATTATTCGACAATATCGCTTGATTATTCCATTGTATAGCTTGATTATTCGATGGTGTTATAGTATTATTCGTTTACTTATGTCATTTTAAGAAATAACTAAAAATTATTCGATGGTATCGCTGGATTATTCGATGATATCACATGATTATTCGATGGTATCGATGCCTTTTTCATTCATATGGTCGTCAACATCAAAAGAACCCCATCTCATGAAGGCACAAAATTGGTCCATTCATATGAATAATTTGGCTTTTCCCCCGAATAACTCTTAAATCCCATGAAAACATAGAAAATCGACCATTTAGCTCGAATCTAAAAGCAACCCGAACTTGAAAGTCCGAACCAGATTATTCCAAATAGACTAATCCAACATCATCCCCAAATATAACAATCTTCAACATTTTTAACCCTTCCTTTAGGCCAATCTGGACAGTAATCGAAAGAGTTTTTTTTTTTTAATCAAGGGGAGGCATCCACAATATCATTTTGAGTTTTGACAGTGAACTTCAAGCACAAAGGATTTCAGACTTTCAAACAAGTTTCTCCATCTAACCTAATCTTTGAGTAGATTACAGTTGGATACAGAAAATTGAAACATTGTAGATGGAGCTAAAAGGACTTCAAATTCATCAAACAAAATTAGAATGAGCAGGTTAGACAATACCTCTTGGGTATCACAAGTGAAAGTCACACGCCTGTTTTCATTGTTCTCCAGGATGATATGTCTAAGTTGTCCATTAGGGATGTCTTTTATTATATGCCACTTCACGGGAAAGAATCCACTCCACCTGTAAAACTGCTAGAAATTTATAGTCTTATTGAAATATACTTTTCCTACCATCTCAGCTAAGCCAACAAATTGCCCACTTCCATTAAGCTGAGTTAGAAGAAAGGACCAAATTATTACATATATCAAAGAAACACAAACAACATATCAAATTCATTTGCTTCTTAACAGGTCCATCACAAAATTTTAAAACACGGTCTTCTTAAAACGACAAAGATTGTACAGAAAACACTTGTTCCATAGTCTGTTATTCTACTTTATAATGGCTTTATTTGGTGCATCATAGCCGGTGATAACCTGCCTGCGCAGCAAAGGAATCGGACGCGCTGTTCAACGAAGGTTGCCGAGGATGAAGGAATCGGTCGCGCTGTGCATATTATTTGTGAATCTACATCATGAAAGTTGATCTCGTCGCCGCCTTCGCCGGGATGCCTCTTCAAATCCACGGTTAGAACATCAGCCACCTTCGCAGTCGATGCCTTCGACCTTTCCTTAATCGCCCTCATCGCCTTTGCAATCGATGCCGCTTCCAACTGATGTGCTCTCTTTTTTCTACTAGGTAACTTATGCATGACTCGCCTTCGCAATCATGCTCGCAGTCTTTGTAATCTTTTCTGCCCTCGTCTCCTTCAAATCCGGGCTTAGAACGCCGACCACCTTCGCAATCGACGCCTTTGCATCGCCTTCTGCCTTTCCTTAATCGCCCTCGCCACCTTTGCAATCAATGTTGTTGCCAACTGATGTGCCCTCGCCGCCTTCGCAATTGATGCCGCCTTCGGTAGTGGCCCTATACCTTTCGAATCCTCTTCTCTCTCTCTTTCTCGCACAATTGCCTCATGCGCATCTTAGGTTGAAGGTGGGTGTTTTATTTTTATTTTTTTTCAATTAATCAACATTACCGATTAATCTCAGCTTTTAGGATTTTTTTAACATGATACACGTTAAGACCTGTGAACATATGATCTACCCTCCCTCCCCCTCTCTCTATATAGGGTGGTTTAGATGTACTCGTCTCTTAGAATGTATCTTGTATGCAAATCTAGGTTATTGATGGAGAGGAGATGAAATGTCATTATTACATGAGAATTGTGTTTTTTTAACCAAAAAAATGGTGGAACCCATCTAAAAAAAGTCTGACGTGCCTCTCTTTTTTTTTTACCTGATTTCGTTGTTTTTAAAAATTCGTCAATTTCACCGAATAATGTTTCACATGCTATCAAATAATGTTATATTTTCTTTTTTCCATCCATTTTAAATCAAAATTTACCAATTTCACTGAATATTTTGTCACATGCTACCGAATAATGTTTTGTTTTCACCATCAACCCAAATCCGAAATTTTCATTTTAAAATTCAGAAATCCCAAATCCCTAAACAATACTTACGATTTATACGAATAATGTTTCATATTTCAGCGAATAATATTTCACATTTCACTTTTCATCAGATTATCGATGATAATTGTAACCGTTGCATATTCCCATTCAAAAATTTATAAATTCCATCGAATAATGCACCGGATTTAATTGAATAATCATGAAATTTATCCTAAACATTTCATAGTTGATAGGTTGAGATTAAAAAAATGGCTTTTATAAACGGATAATCATCAGAGATTCATTGAATAATGTTGTATTGCACTGAATAATATTTTATTTGTACACGAATCAAAGTAACCATATCAGATTTTCCCTACACAATTTGCTATATTCTACAGAATAATAAATAGATTTAACAACCAATAAAGAAATTCGACAATCAAATTACATTATTAACCATGCCTTCAATCTAACCATTTTCATCGAATCCTTCGATCATCGATAGGAACAGGACGAAGTCGACCCACTGAGCTTGATAGAGAGAGATCAACAACAGATCGGGCTCGACAAAGCGAGAGCGAAGGAGCGACAAATAGAGATACAAAGAGAAAGAGAGGGGTACCAGCAGCTCAGTAGGTGTCACCGAGCTCGGACCGGCGACTTTGACACCGTGCTCAGCAAAAAGTCGGACCGTGTTGGCTCATATGCCGCTTGCACCCCTTTTCACTATTGCTACCTCTCGTCTTGTAGTCTGGCTTGGATCAATAACCAAAGTTGAAGACAACTAATTAACCTCACATCGATTACAAATCTTAGATCTCTATGTATCTAGAGACCTATCGGTCATTTCTGTATTCAATCTTTTAGGGCTTGTTTAGTATCCATTCCCGGGAATCAAAACTGGGAATCGTAATGGATGATTCCCGATTTAAGTGTTTGGTATAATTAAAACTTGGAATCGTAATGATTCTCAGGATTCATCCATTCCCAATTTTGTAACCCATTTCATTCCCATCAAAATACTAGGTAATCCTCCATTCCCAAATTTGTAGCTTATTATTATTATTATTATTATTATTATTATTATTATTATTATTATTATTATTATTATTATTTTTATCATAAACCTTATTTATATATTATTAAAGTTTATACATGAAATTAGATCGGAGCCGGGTAACAAGCTGAGCTCCGCATCCCTATTGAATACTAAATGCAATCCTAGTCAAAGTGTGACAAAAATCCCTACTATATCCAGGTACCCTCTTAGCTACCCCACACACCCGCTTGAGAAGTCCCATAGCATCATCCTCTAA
The DNA here is from genome assembly GCA_963922045.1 of Persicaria maculosa. Lineage (NCBI taxonomy): Eukaryota > Viridiplantae > Streptophyta > Magnoliopsida > Caryophyllales > Polygonaceae > Persicaria > Persicaria maculosa. Next base: position 499,684 of record OY998271.1, on the reverse strand, counting down.
GTCACCAATAGTGGAAAAGGAGAACGGCAAAAAGTGATAACCTTTAGCCTTGCAAATATCCTCGCACTTCTTCTGCTTGTTATCAGCAGCCACTCTAGCCGCTTTACCCAGAATGAAACTTGAAAGACCAGCCGAACTGAAGATAGAAGTCCCCGTAATGTCCACACAAGTGTCCTTGCCCTGGAACCAGTTGTAGAATAGAATATCGGTTGGACGGAGCCCCCCTCCTTTGTCATCAACCATACTAGTAGACGCCTCTTTACGAACAGATATCCCGACCTTCAAGCACTCATCGTACAAAGCATTACGCACCACATTATGTCAATGCTTAACACCAATATCATCGACACAAGCTAGTGCGTGATCCCCCCACGCATCCAAAATGCCTTTCTCACAAGCAGGGCAATTGGAACCAACACTAAATAACTCAATTCCCATACGGTATTTAATAACTAAGCAAAAGGTGACGGAATTCATAACCTGACCAAGACAGAGAATAGTAGCAGCCTTCAGCCACTGTTGGGCCATAGGGAGCTTTAGATTCGCAATAAAAGCTTCTTCCCTCCCAGTAAGAGAAAAGTCCACCTTTAGGTGCTTGTCCACATTTTAGTAGTAGCAGCTAGCCATTTTCTTCATTAGGTAGGGGGGTGGCTATAATACACACATGTTCAAGTCATCCTTATCGATAGCACTAACCCAACTGGAAACCGCTAATTCGAAAGAGTTCCCATCACCATTCACTCCAGCACTCCTCAAAATGCGATCCTGCAAGCCGCGGGACTGGAGCCTTGAAGCAAGAAAAGTATACCGCAATATATCTACAACAGTGTAGACCCCAAGACCACCATACTCGAGATGCATAGTAGACAAACGCCACTGTAGAGGGCCAAAGCCTAATCCCCCAAGCGTAACTATCTGTTCGACTAAAAGCCTCAAGGAATCATCAAAATTAAACGTGGTGGGCATCTATAAAATATGGGGTGGGGTTGTCCTCATTACAAAGTAAAGACGAGAGACTCCTGAACGAGGCTCACAGGAGCAATACCTCGCATTGAGGATCTTCCAACTTCTCGATGGCTTCCATCAGGGCATTAGTTTTCAAAACTCTCCTCATCATCACCTCGTTGCAGAAGGAAAGATCCAAGCTAACAGCTCCACCAAGGAGCTTCACTCCCCCCCACCGGGCGTGAAATATGCTTGGGGAACAACCCGACTTCCCTACAATGTGGGTCCTCACTCGGCCAGAATATTTCTGTTTTATCAACATTGAGGTGAAGTCCTAGAGTCGGGCCATCCTCCTGGATAATGGCAAGCGCCTTGCTAACCATCAAAGTGTCTCCAATTAGTTTTCCATTATCGAGGTACCAAGCATTAAGCTTCAACTCACAATTATTCTTAACCTTACGAATCAACGGGTGCAGTGTAAGCGAGAAAAGTAGAGGTCTAAGAGGGTCACCCTGCTGAACTCCCAAACATGAATATAGAACCTGACCACCATAATATAAGCGAGCGGGGCGTGCATAGCAAAACTCGACCCAATGGGAAATGAAAGGGCACATACGGCGAACCTCCTTGATCATAGCACTACAATCAACGAGATTAAAAGCATTTTTGAAATCAACCAGAAGCATAGACATACTATTATCATACCCTTGAGCTTCTACTAACATATTGACCGCATGCAACACCGCTTCTCCGCCTCCTGAAACACCCACTGCAAATTGCATATCCTCCAAATACGACCCAAGAGTTTTACCAACCGACAAGGCAGCCACTTTGGACACCAAGCGCCTCCAAATCGAGCCGACTGCTATGAGTCGAACTCCTCCACCCGGCTTAAGGAGAGGCGTGAGAGGAGCACTCGTGACAAATTCACTCAAGGAAGCAGGACAACGACCACTAAGAAATAAGTTAACCACATTCGTAATAGAGTCAACTACCTATTTGGCGATGGCCATTACCGCACCGCTAAGAGCGTCCAGCAAATGTTGGGTGCGTAGCCCATCTTTTCCACATGAAGTGCCCTTCGGAAAACTTCTAAGTCTGTCTAAAACCAAATTCCTAGAAACTTGTAAGGCATCACAACCAATATTATTATTATTATTTCAAGAATGATTCATTATAACAGCATACCAAACAACCAGCTCCAATAATGAGTCATTATCATTTTTTGATTCCATTCCGATTCCGATTCTTATTCCGATTTCAACCCTCATACCAAATGGAGCCTTAGTGTTTCTCCAAAGAATTCATGCCAAATTGATTAATTTCACAAAAAATTTAAGATCAAGCCCAAGGTAGGGTGAGATTAATTCAGTCATACCTCTTTCTGGTGTCGGTAGATCCCGGGACATACAATTCATGAGAATTTAATTTCCGGAAAATTATTTTCCGGGAATTATTCTTGCCGTGTTAAACCAAACGAGCCCTACCAATGAGAGTTGATTTGACTATTTTTCTTGATAAATCAGGCAACTTGAACTTGCGTGTAAGAAACACAGGTAGAGCCCGCGAACGACGCCGTCTAGCATATCCAATGTCGCACGTTCACCGCGCGGTGGAGGTCGCAAAGACGGTGGTGGAGGTGGCTGAATTGGCCTGGTCCGCCGTCGAGCACGTCCACCACCCGCACCCCCACCCCAGCGACGATGAATCATCCGATCGAAGCCCCTATCTGTCACCTGAAGATGTGAATTCTTTGAGTTCGGAGAACCATCGTCTTCGTCAACTGCTCGAGCGAAATCTGGAACTTCTCCAGAAGCTTTACGATTCTCCTGCTCTTTTCAATGATTGCCCTCCCGATGTATGTTCAATTTGCAAATTCTTCTCTCAAAAGCCCTAATTTTCGCCCCCATTCTCTTTAATTTCTGCAAAACTAAAATTCTTTGGAAGTTAGGCATGCCTGGAATCGCGAATCGCGAAACGCGGTTCAAAACTAGAATGACAACCTTGCTGGATAGGAAGATGGGCGATTGAATTTTCCGTTTCTGACTGAAAAAAGTTCGAATCTTGTTTATCCATACTATCTGCTAACCTTAAGGATTTCTTCCGCTGGCAATTCGAATTATGTGTACTTGGTGATTTGAAGTACCTATTGATTAATTACGCTGGCTATTTTTTTCCGCTATAGCTACATGGTCGCCTTGTCGCTGCTGTGGATTCGAAAAACTTTCTGAGCCAACTTCAGTTACTTCAAGATGCAACCATCAATCGAACTTCAATTGGGTTTCCTTTCAAAGAGCCTACAGGTTTTTCTTATTTGGGAGTATTTGGATTGTGGGTTTTTGTTTGTTAGATTCGCTTCGATTTTAGCTGTTGATAATGGGGTTGTTTTGATAATTGGCAGGTGCGGACTTGGATGCAGCTGAAGTTCTGGTAAATGTTGACAAGGAAGAACCAAGCTGGTGGGTTTGGGTGACGGATGAAATGGTACCTGGCACTGTTGAGGAAAGAAGTGGAATAGATGATGACAGTTATGTGATTGTTTGGGAGGACCATGTTGTAGATGGGGTTGCTAACTTCATTGCTAGATGTATTGTGGCAAATCCGAAGGCTCAGGTATATGATCAGATTCTATCAATCCTTTTGTCTAATTGTTTCATGAATAGGTGCTTATTGGAGTAATTTATTACATTGAATGTCCAAGCTGATCATACTTGCTCTCGTTGCAGAAACTGACTCCAGAGCAGTTGCAGAAAAGTAAGTCTGACTGATTTATCTTGACTTGCTTTTTTTTTTTATTACAATGGGTTTGGATTTTGTTTTAGTTGTGTAAGATGACAACAATTGTCGACATTACTAAGTTAAAGATAGGAGTTACGGAAGCCTGCTACCTGATGATGTTTGAATGGCTTCTTCACGATGGAGCTTATGAGTATAAAGTTTATCCTTTTCCTTTCATCTACCGTTAGTGTTACTATTGAATGAGAGATGTTAGCATGAGAACCTCATCTTCTGTTAGTGTTACTAATTTCATTAACAAATCATTTGCTTGTAATTTCACTGCAGCTGTTACAGACTCACTTGCTGGGGTGAACAAGTTTGAGAAGATGTTGAGCATATGGCATGCTGGAAAGATGTTTTATGCTTTGTCCACTTGGGGACTTGCACTGGCAGGGTAAGCATCCTTATCTCTATCAAATTCTAGGGTGTTTATGAATTATGATCTTTTTATGCTGTATGCTCAGTTCACATGTTTTTGATACTCAAAACTGCACTAAAATCTTTGATAATTTGAGAGGGAGTTGATTCCCACTCATATTTTGGAGAGGTAGTTTATTTTTGCATCGGATTCTTACTCGTGTTGATTCTATTGAGCCAAGAAAACATCATCACTTGTGTCTCATAATAGCTTCCAATATCTGGAGAGGTGGGATTGTCATATGAACATGAAGGACACAACACTTGTTCATTGATGTAAACAATGATTCTTCTATTATTCCTAGAAACACTATGTGAATTTGAGGAAATTAACTTTTGGTTTTAATTTTGTTTCGGCATGCAGGTTATACAGAAGTCGTTCGGTACTGACACTTGCTGTCAAGGGTGTCCACACAACCAGTAAACTTGTTATGAGGGCTTTATGAAGTGGGAGTCTTCTCTACAACAGCGCCTTTCTAAGTAGCGTGCAAATCAAGTTCTATGAGTCTGATTTCAAATGTAAATTGTGTAAATAGAGTGATTTGATGCTGAAGCTGTGTTTATGGAGTTATTTGGTGCTGAAGTTGTGATCATGTATTGAGAAACTACTCCTTAAAACACACTCATTTGATCTTTGCTTCGAGACTCAGTATTAATGATCTTGCCATTCCAAAAATCCATTTTTGTGTCCCTGCATTGGATTCATTCTAGTTGATTATTACTGTGAATCCCAGTTGATTATTGCTCGTGCAAGTTTCAGAAAACAACGGTGAATCATTAATCCATGACATGCAACTAGTGCGACTTCGAATCTCATTGTTCTCAAGGTACCACCCTCGAACTGACACACGGCTTGTTCACAACACAAATTCAATGGACGACACAGCCTTTCAAGTCTCTTCATATGAGTACTCACACAATCAATAATTATAAATCTCAAATGGAAAGTAATCCCTAGACACTAGACAAGCAAGACGAGAACAAGCTAAGCTACCACTCTTTAACACCAAGTTTGGGTTCAAAATGGGTGAACTAGATGATAGATGCAGTACAAAATCTCAGCTGTCATGCCAACCAGAATCAGTTCTCAATGTTGGGAGAAGGAAATACATTCACAAAAGCACATAGAAGATCCAGTTGAAATGGACTAAATTAGGATGAATACAAAGGCCGTGCAAATAGCAGGAAGGGTTCTGAAGGCAGATTGTGGAACCACCAAAGATGAAGCTGCTGTTGCAGTCCCAGGGAGGGCCCCAGTTGGGCCAGCGGCAGTAGGGGTGAATCCAGGAAGAGATCCAGATGGAGGCAGCGAGACTGAAGATCCAGCCATTTGGGACGGGGCTGGTGCAGGAGAGTAGATGGATTCTTTGCCAACTGTGGTAGGAGGTGCTGAGAGTGAAGGAAACTGCTGTTGCCCTGCGCCATGTTTTTTCAGCTCAAATAAGCAACCGATGGTAACCTCAGAAGATCAGATAATCAATCTACTTATGGTATTAGTAGAGAGCTAAAAGAGACGGAATAATTAGATGCCAATCATCCCTAAAAATAAAGCCCTATGAAGGAACTCGTCAATCTTACCTGGGCAACGAGGCTGCAGGGATGTAGATAGCCTGCACATGATTGAAAGAAATAATGAAGGACATTTAGCAAAGGAAAGCTAGTTATCTGTCTGGAGCATAAATTATTAGTGCAAGGAAGATATAACAATGGACTCTGATGGAGAGATTCTCAACTCTGGCAAGATAAACTACTTACACAGTGGCTATGGTACCATTGACAAAACCCCCATAACTACAAGAAGTAACATTGCAACCAGCACTGCTAGCTTGAGTTGTTGCATTCCCGAGCATAAGATTGGTGCTTCGACACTGCATACTAGAACAAGATACTGCCAAAGACGCTGGCATACAGTATAAGCTGCGTGAGGTAAAAAGGGAAGGGCATTAGATAATCTCAATCAATCTCCTCTAAAAAAGCACATACAGTCAAGTCAAGGCAGCTAGGGAGCGCGCAAGCACTTACTTACGACTTCCCGGACCACAGCTGCATTGAACACAATGGCTAGCGGTGATGGCGTAGCTCCCATTGGGAACAATCAAGCCAAAATCGGATGAGGATCTTGGGAAGTTAGAAGCACAAGCTGCATAATGCATATATATATATATATATATATATATATATATATATATATATATATATATATATATATATATATATATATATATATATATATATAACAAAATGAAGTTACTCCTCCAGTTGAATTAGAAGCAAATGCAGTTAGTGAAGCACAAGCACAATACGGAGTATTATTATTACCAGACAAAGGAACAGCCAGTATATCCCCAGCATCAATAGCAGTGCTACCCATTGCATTGACATCCATCAAATCGGTGAGAGTGGTCTGATAGCGAGCAGCTATACCTGCCAAAGTATCGACATCCTTAACCACATAGCTCAAATACACAGCCGGGAGGCCGTTGTCGGTGCCATTGAAGCAGGTACAAGGGAGCGGAACCACCAGGTTAAGCCCAACCTCCAAAACAGATGGATCGGTAACAGACGCTGAATTGGCCTCCTGGAGCTGGTCGGAGGAGACGAGACCCGCGTAGACTGAGTCCGCTATGGAGGAGAGGGTGTCTGAAGGCCGGGTCTTGTAGCGGGTGGACATGGATTTCCGGATCCCGTTGACGCAGGAGCAGGAAATGGGGATTTTGAGGAAGAGGTTGGAAGGGAGGATGTGGTTCTCGACGTCCGGGTAGGAGATGTCGATGGAGTTGGCGAGGAGGAGGGAGATGGGATCCACCGAGAAGAGGGTGGACACCTCAGAGACTTTGAGGTCGGTATAGAGGGTGTATCCAACCATGGCATTGCAGGCGTCCGAGTTGGAGCACGGCTCTATTGTGGATTTCGAGCTCCCTTGGAGAAACACAGTCGACATTACAAGGATACTTACCAGGAACCATTTTTGGTTTTGGTAGGACGCCATTTTTCACCCTCTCCAACAGCCCCCCCTTTAATTGGTTGAGGGTTTCAGTTCAAAAAGATTGGTGCTTTATTCCTAATAATCCTGAGTTGAGAGTTTAGCCGTTTTGGGGGTGAATGTGTGACAATTTAAAGGAAGATGAAATAGAGATGAGCAACGGCTAGAAGAGTGGAAACGTAGCTAGGGTTGAGGATAGCTCTCCTCTCCTCAGTCAGGAAGTTTGAAGTTTGAACTTTGATAGAATGGGGAGAGAGAGAGAGAGTGTGTGTGTGTGTATCAGGAAGGAAGAAAGGAACAAATGTTTACTGTGTGGGTGCCTCTGTATAGTATGGAAGTGTGAGTCTGGATTCTAGGGTCTGCCACTGCCATTTCCCATTGCCATCACCTTTGTGTGTTTTGGCAAAATTGACAATGCTGCCCCCCTCTTTTATCTCTCTCTTCCTTTGTTGGATGTGGGCACTTTCGTTATTTTAGAATATACTTTACCAAACTCAGTTGGCAAAATGGGCCCACCTGTGTGTCTTCCTTTCTTTTCTGCTCATTGTTGTTTTTCTCCTGTCCGAAATCCGAGAGATCTCTCCTACACATTCAAATACGGAATATAGAGTATGAGTGTACAGGCCTGTCCACGGGTCGGGAAGTCACGACCCGAACCCGTGAGATAGGCGGGTCGACGAGTCACCTGACCTGGCAGGTCACTGGTCAGATTTATTTAATTTTTTTAAAAAAAAAATCTAAAAAACGTATTTTTGGGTGGGAAAAAAGGGAGGGAAGAAGGGTTTGCACTGTTTTCCGTTGCCTACGTATCCTTTCGAGGAAAAGGAATCAAAGCCCACGTAGTTCTTTTACCTGTTTGAACCCTCTTACCTTCCGGCACCGTCACCATCTGAACTCCCGATGGATGTATCTTCTTCGAATCCTTCATCCGGGTCTGATTCGGTGGAGAGGTGGTTCCTTTGGCAGCTTTCATCTGTGCGCTTCCAATCGCTTAGTAGAACTTGCATCTCGAGGTTCTCCGGTAGTATAGTCGATCTTTGTGCTGTTAAGATCTGTTCGCTTCGACTAAAAAGTTGCTCAACCGCAACAGTCGAGCATGATGCTCTTAAAATCTGACGGGCAACTACCTATAGAGTGGGGTATCGTAATCTTTCTGGCCTACTCCACCTTGCCAGGACGTCGAAGTCTTCCACCTCCATATCAACAAAGTCAAAGTTAGTAGATAAATATTCGTTGATCTCCGAATGGGAGGTCGACGAGGTCCTCGATCTCTTTGTGCCAAAAATATATCTAGCAAGAGCATTTGTTCGCACAGTAAGCGCTAGCTGATCTACGACCACCCTTGCGCATTCATGGAAGCACAGCTCGTTCGACCACCCTTAATCCCCTGAAGTCAGGATTAATGCTAGTGCGTGATGAGGTTGAGGACGCAGGGGGCGGTTGAGATGAACGAGTACCACTAACATAAATATTATATAAAGTTTGAAGTAATTCTCTGTCCCTAGAAATTGTAAAAAGCTAAGTGGAGCATATCACAAAGAGCTATCCTCAAAATTAATGTGTATGGCTCGGTTATTTCCACTGGCTACTGCCAAGTGGGGGGAGTCTGATGGTCAGATTATCGATATTTTTCATCAGGAGACATAACACGATTCAGTTCTCCAAACTGAGGCTTCTATATTTTGTGTTGGGATGCAGATAGCAATCGCTAGAAGGTTTCGAAGAGTAATCATCGAAGGGAACAACTTGGAAGTTATAAAGGCAATCAAAGAGAGCAGTAACATCAAATGAGAACTTATTCGTCATATTGAGACGATCAGACTAGTTGTAGGCTCTTTGTAGGCTCTTTTGATTATATTGAATTTAGACATTGTTATAAAGAAGCAAATATGGTAGCAGATTATATTGCTAAAAGCCTAAAAGTAAGGGAAGTTCTAATTTATCCACACTTCCTTTTAATAAGGATCTTTGTAACATCATCCAAGAGGATGATCAAGGAAGTGTCTTGCGTTTATAGCAGAGTCTTACTACTGTTTGCCCACTGTAAAAAAAAAAACATTCAACTTCAAGTGACGTTGCTCAAAGAAGTTCATTTGTTTATACTTGACCTCCTCCCAAGTCCCAAATACTACTCATTCTAATCCCTCCTTGTCTTGTCTTGTGTTGTGGGCAGCACACAAGACATTGTGGAGCAGTGCATTAACGATGCAGACTGTTTAACAGTTGGGAGTAAGAAAGCAGAGCAAAGGCATGGGAGACTGCATTAACAATGCAGACGGTTTAAGCAACGAGCAGGTGCTAAATGAACAAGAATTCAAAAAAAAACAATGGACAAAAAGCAGCAAAACCATATCCACTTGGGAAGCACATTTCTCTCCATGCATAATAAAGATTGAGAAAACGGAAACTGATCTAATTATGAACTTGTATGTAAAGCATGTGATGAAATCTTCAGAACAGGCTGGTTGGAGAAAACTTCGATGTCAATATGGAATGGAGTCTTGAGAATAATAATAGTAATAAGCTGCAGAATCTCATCTCAGTACCCTACTCTTGTCTTCCTATAATCCTCTTACATACTGCTTGCTACGCAAACTATCAAGGTAGAAAGAATAAGATCAGACCTTATCATCTAATTTATCATCTACAAGGGGAATCATCTCTGCAAGGCCCCGTGGAGTCTTTGGGGTTCGGGGGGTTCCTGGTGATTGTTGGGACAGCAGGTGCCTCACATAGCCGTAAAATGTGCACCCAATGAGAGTTATTCCGCACCCAATGGCGTTCAAAGGTGATATTGGATTCCGGAATATCAGCCATGAGATGAGGACAGCAACTGCAACCTAATCACAAACAGAGACAGATAAGCAGAGTTTAGAACACGGGCAGACTCCATTCAGTCAAAACCAAACGTCCCAGATAGTTTGATTCACACCACTTGTTATCAAGGAAACTAGTTTATCTTGATGAATTTCAAATAAAACCAAAACTCTTGTCACTTATTCCTCAATCCTCATATGAAAGGGGTTGAGTCTCCTCTATTAAAACATGCAAAGCTTGCTCATAAATGTTCTCGGACTAGAAATGCTTCCTAGCCCGTACCAGTCAACCCTACACAACAATATGCCATGAACCTATAGTAAAAAAGAAGCAATTCATCGGCAACTCACCTTGAGATTCCCAGCAACATTGAACGTAACCGCAGTTGTGGAGTGAATCACATAAAAGATTGAGAAATTAAGGCAGAAGGCCGTTAAACCAGAGCCAAAAATGATGGTGAGGCCAGAGAAGAGAGATGGGTAAGTATGCAGCCAGTGCATCACACCAGCACCTTCAATCAGCAGAGCTGGGACACCCATGATCATAGTTGCAAAGGGTGCCATATAATAAACTGTATTTATACTACAAAATTAAACAAGAACACATTAGGTAGTAAAAGAAGGCTGAGTTTCATCCAGGAAATCAATTTTGACAAAATACTTCCAAAATGCCACAAATTGGCAAAACCAAACACGAGAATTGAGTATGAGCCCTGCAATCCTACCTGTCAAACTTGTATCCATGCAGAAGAGATTCTGCAAGAATCGTCTTTGTAGATGTGGCCAGACAACCAAACAAAGCGGCACAAAAACCATATATATTAAAATTTAGCTCTGTAAGAGAAGTAAGAAGAATGCCTCCAACAATGGGCACTAGAGAAGCCCAAATTCTCCAGTCGAAGTACTTTCTCCAAACCAGCCACTGCAGAATAACTTTTGCAAGGGAAACCACTTAAGCTAACTACAAGATGCTTACACGAAAAAGACAGCAGCAACGACAGCAAACAACACAAAGCACTATCTCTGACCTGTTGTTGCAGGAGTGAAGGACTTAATGGTCTGCATAAAGGACACTGGTATATAACGCAAGCTCACATTTCCCAAAACAATGTTAATACAGAACACAAAGGACATGGGAAAAATCCGCCTCCATCGATCCCCAGGATCAACTGGTATCAATGGCTTTGCCTTAAGAACTTTTATTGCCAGATAAGCTCCAATGGCCGAGCAAATGAAGTGGATACATGATACAGTAAGAGGAAAGGTAAAATCCAATTTCTGAAAAAAGAAGAAAGTTAGAATGAGATAAGCTCAGCTGAACAGGAAACTAAATTCAGTAACCAAGCAGACAAGAAGATCCTTGATCAACCAAAGTCCTGAAACCTAGCACATAAGAACATCTTCCAGTTTATGGCAGTTTGACTAATACCGACTAGGTTTTTTATTACAGAGTGTTCCCAACATGTTTTTATTGTATATAAGACACAGTACTCTTATTGTTAATACTTAATACTGGAATAGAACCAACTTCAGAAAAAGATGGACCAACTTGCTTCAACTGAAGATCAATGTTGTCGTACTAGTGAAGAGAAGAAAGTGCAGATCATGAATTGAAAATATTTTTAATGATGCTGTCTAGTTTTGCACTCACATCATTAGCACCCATGAAGCTTAATGCTATGACAATGGCATAGCATTAGTCATCAACCAAAATGCTAGCGGACTTGGATGCATCTTCTTAGTAACATAGGTTTGGAATGGAGACATTGTGAATCTGATATCTAAACAGCAAGAAATAGATCCAAAAACATAATTTGAACCATGTATCTTCATATGTTACACTAATCTGGGGGAAGGAAGGATTATTTATACATATGAATTCAATCAAAAGCGAAAAAATGGGTCCCTTGGAGGAAAGAAAAAAAGACGCAATTGAATGCCAGAATGACAGAAGATCCAAACTGGGCAAGGAATTGAAAGTCCAGAGCTGTGAGGTAAGCGGAAATATTAGTGAAACATGGAAATAAACATGACAGAAGAGAGGAAGTAGAGAAAGTACCTGAAAGATCCATTTGTTCATAATAATAACGGTGACATTGAAACTCCACCACTGCACGATTGCAAGGAGAGATCGAATCACACTCCACTGGCACAACAAACTCTCTTCCATGATCATCTCCTCTCCCTTCACCAGAATCAGAATTCCACAACAGATGGACGAATCCTTTACAAGTTAGAGCCGAACCGAACCAAGATCGCCACCTGCAGCAAACAAATTTGAAGCATAATCGGAAAAATGAAAACAGAAAACAAGTCGGAATCAGCTGGTTGAGCAAGCGACAAAAGGGAAGGAAAACAATATACTTTGAAAAGAACCCTAATTGGGTGGGAGGGTCATGGGATTGGGGATTGGGGATTGGGGATTTGGGGTAGAGAAGAAGGCAGAGAGGGGGATCTGGGGGAAGGAGGAGGCGTCTTATTTGCTTATTAGTACTAATACTTAATACTAATAGGGAGTATTTATTTTCCCTCGGAACGTTTTTAATTACTTCGGTCTACGGACTACTGGTGTAAATTTTATTTTAACTGGTTCATTTTTTTTAATTAAGTAAGAACTAGTTATACTACCCGCCCGCTGTGCGGTTTCTTTATAATTATACTATGTATTTTTTATATTAAGTTTTTTTATTAAAGTGTTAAGGTTAAAATAGTTCCCTTGAAATATTTCAATGGAAGATTTCATCTAATTATAAACTAAGTTAAGTGGTTATTTTATTTCACCAAATAAAGTAGATTTTTTCTTCTTTTGGGCCAATTTTTTAACTATATAAAATCACAATAAACCTTTAATAAATTTTTTTATAATTTCTTATTTGTCTTATTCATTTTACTAAGTGACAGATAAAATTTATTTTATAAAATATTAGTTATAGCCATAATTATTTTTTTTTAACGAAAACGATATATGTTAGTAAATGTGATATTCTTTTTTTTTATCCTACCAAAACTATTTAGTTTGCCATTTAGTATTTGAGAGGTGGAATTTAGATCCATATGATAACAATTTCAATTCGTTAGCTTTTGATTAATTAATTAATCATTTAATATTAAAAGCGGCGTTGGAGATTTAACTGAATACTAAACTATACTATTCGATTCACATACGTGTCATATTCTGGATTAAAATGATATTATCTTTTTTTATCCATCTCAATTAATAAGTCAATACAATTGGATATATATATATATATTATTGATCTGAAAGGATAAGTTTTTTACCTAACTATATTGGCTTAATAATTGATATGACTCAACAATATAATACCAATTTCATCCAGAATACGACACGTAAGTAAAAATAATCATAGATCGAATTTGTGAATAATATCAAATATACATGACAAATCAATTCAAGTTTATAATTTACCGAGCACTATTGAAAAAAAAAGTTCTAGTTATAGTAATCAAAATTTTTGAAGTTATAGTATTATTGACCCATAATATGTTTTTCATCTAGTTTTTCTATTATAAAATATCCCAACATTAATAATACTTACAACCCGCCCATGAATGGATTTCACACAATTTTTAGTATAATTTGACGTCATGCATATTGATCAAAAAATTTGATGGAATCCATAATATTGGATAAGATTATTTTATCTAAAAAAATAAGTTTTCTACCTAATTAAGAGATATGGTTGGATATTTATGAAAAAACCTAATTAAGATATAATGTTATATTGGATAGATTATTTGATCTGAAAAGATAACTTTTTTACCTAATTATATCGACTTAATAAATGATGTGTCCCAAAAATATAATACCACTTTAATCCTGAAAATGACACGTAAGCAAAAATAATCCCGTTTTAATCCAAAAAATTCCACATAAGCGAGATCGCACCAGAGGCCGTTTCTGGCCTCTGTTTTAGTATTTTATATAGATAGATAGACTAGTATAGACTCCATGCTGGCATGACGGTTTTTTAATCAAGTAAAAATTTAATAATACAGAAAATTAATATGATAAAATATTTCTTCTTGTTTAAATTAGTATATACATATATAAATATTTTAGATTAATCTCATTCCTTAATATATAAAGAAAAAAGAAAAAAATCATAGTAACTTCATTTAAAATATTTAAATGGAGATAATTTGTTAAAAATCTGATGTATTAAGAAGACAATAACACGTGGAACAAAATGGTTCTCATTTAATATAATATATAGATATATAAATATGGATATGGATTATAAATCTATTTAGTGTTTTGAATTGAACAAATTGATTAGAAAATAGAGAATATATTAAGAAAATTTAAAAACTATTGTAATTTGATTGATTGAAAGCCCTACAATTAGTTTAGTTAGCACACCTCATCAAAATTTCTTATATTTAAATTATTATTAATATTCATATTCATTTGATATTTAATTTTGAATTAAACCTATTGTTTTGAATATGTTAAGGACATTTCTTTCCAAAAATGCTCTAATTTGATTTGTTAAAAAGACGGCAACTAATGTGGTGATAATTAATTTACTTACCATAATTAGTTGATATGATATATGAAAAAATAAAAATGAATTGCCTAAAATAGTTTCGCACGAGGAGATGACATTTGACGGAAAGTGCTTTGGTTTTAATATATCGGTTTTTCTATCCTATGCCCTAAGGGCATAGGATAAGACACTAAATTGGGAAAGATTCCCTACCAAAAAGGCAAGCGACCCTAGGAATCTAATTTATAAAAAAGCTAAATTAATTAAAATTTAAAAAACAATTCCCAATTTAGGGTCTTATCCTATGCCCTTGGGGCATAGGATAGAAAAATCGTTAATATATATATATATATATATATATATATATATATATATTCAGGATTAGACAAGTCTGATTCTCGAGAAGCCGATGAATCGGCAGGCGAAAACCGTCTAAACATATCATAGAAACATAAAATGGCGTTAGTAGACAAGCAGAAATAATTCTACAATAAAAAACGATCTAAGAACAACTCCTAATAGTTGCAGACGACGACGAAGAACAAAGCCAAGCACTACTGAACAGTAGCACCGCGGACCAGTGGTACAACAGGAATCTATCTCCTGTAGGAAATGCAGACGAAACTCCAAGGAAGCTCCTTCCCGGAAACAAAGTCACCATGAAAGCACCACCACAACCCAGCCAGTCCCGACTCTAGACTTCACGCCCCCAACCAAGTAGCAGACCTCCAAGAAACACCGAAAGTAGAACCACACACCGCTCGTGAAAACAATGCCCAAAGATTTAGCTAACCGGAACTTTGTCAAACCCTTACGGGATTTAGTCTATAGCCCTTTCGAGATATAGTTCAATCTTCTAAGAGATTTAGTCAAGCCCTTTTGAGCTTTTATATATTGAAATATAAGTCAAAGAAATATGTAGTTATATATATATATATTATTTTTATTTTAAAATTTTAATGGGTAGGTTTGGTCTTGCCGAAGACAAAGCTTGGGCCCCCAACCACAGTTCGGGCCTCCTAAGGCCACTGTGGGCCAAAAAAGCCAAAGATCGGATGTTTCTTCTTCTTATATTTTTTCCTTAGGTCCAAGGACCCATTGTAAGTCTGAAGACAGTACGCTATCGTACTCCCGGACGGAGCCCCGATCTGTAGCGGCGCCACCGCCAAGCGCCGTCGGCAGTGTGAAACGGGAGGGCAAGCATCGCTCCACCACAATCAAAGAGAAGGCACAACCAAGGGGCCGACGGATTTGGGTTCAAAGATTTGAGAATCACAAGGACTGTCGAACCCGTCGATTGAAGAAAACGGGACAAGGAACACGGATCTACAAAAGCCCTTTCTTAATTTGATTATTGGTCAAAGTCCGAAAAAAGAATCGACACTCGAATGGAGTGATGGTGGAACCCGATCGAATAGGAGGTGGTGTCGAAGAAGGGGGCACAGGGGAGGCGACTTAGCGCCTAGCCCCTGAAACTACCCACACAGGTTGTAAACAAGCCAAACCCGCACACCCAATGGCCAACACTCCACCGGAACAGCGAAGCAAGGGCCAGAAGACAGTGGGGCAAGCGATCGGAGACAAGAATCAACCAATTGCAAAGGATGAAAACGCCCATGAAATTGAACGATAGAGCCATGGAGGCGCCGGATTCCCGAGAGAACACCGATGACAACCCAAGAAGATGGTGAGGGGAAGTTTGTGGCTCCAAACGTGCAGTTTTCAATCGTTGGTTTACTATCAAATTCCACACCACACTAATGCATTCATGATATAGGAACTAAAACTTGTAGTGGTTCACTCATGCTTCTGTCAGGAAAAAAATTTCATTTTATCTCAATATATATTATTCTTCGTGTTTTGGCTTTTAAGCTAGAATTGCAAACTAAAAAAAGAAAAGAAGTTAAAAATTCAATTAAGTTGAGATTAGCCTATGCGGGATTTGAACCCGCATCAATGTGCATGAGCACATCGTTCTAACATTTGAGCTAATAGACTTAAACTTTATCATGTACAATAATACTTCCAAAATCATAAAATATACACAAAATAAAGCAGTTCATTCACCATCATGGTCACAATATTGTAGTTCATTGCAGCATAGAGTGCTAACTCAAACACATGCAATCAGCACTGAACCGACATATGCAAATTCCAATACTCAGAAGCAACACCAAATGTTGAAAGTTGTAGCTAGAAAAGATCCAAAAATATCATCATCGAACCTTTGAACATTGTACAACTCCATGACCTTTGTATAGCTCCATGTCCACCATCTTTGAGCTTACACTTGTTGAAGAGCTCGTGGCTGAAGATATAACAAAAGAAAAGGCGGCATACCAATACGCTGAGACATTTCCATCTTGAAAGTGAAAAGTAGTACAGTAGCATTGACCAAAGCCAGCAACAAGGAAAGAAAATCTAGAGTTTGAAATTGCAATAACAGCAAGAGCACATCATGAAGACAAATTTTCTTGCTAGTCGATTGCATTTGGCGATCAAATGCATATACGTTTCCACTGCTCAACCTCTCTTTCCTCTTGCTCTTTTGACAACTACTGTGGTTGGTGTGCCGATTATTGGCTAATGTCTGGTGTCATCTGCGCGATGTTATTGAGAATTTTTCTAGGGTTTGTGTCGATTTGGGAGACGGAAGAAGCCGAAGAAGACACCAAATTTAGGGTTGATTGGAATTGGAAATTTTGGTTCTTCTGATGAATCGAAGACGACGAAAAAAGGAAGAGGTGGAGTCGGATTGAAATCGGAAGAGATGTCACTGCTTTCTTTTCCGATCTGAACTTCAAATTTCTTCTGATGCATTTACATGTGGAAAAAAATTCCCCAAATTGAGAAAGAAAGCAATAAAAAACCTCCCTCGATATATTTCTTTATTTCCTTCGCTAACCCTAAATTCTTCCCTATAAATGGATCGATTGAGCCTCACCTCAAACTTATCTCGCTCGTGTGAAGGGAGTGTCGATTATGGTGGTTTCGAAGGGAAATTACTCTCAATGTCCGATGTCTGCCATGGAGAGTGGACTTCATTCGCTGGAAGCAAAGGATTTCATTTGATGACTAGGTTAGTGATGAGTTACATTCGTGTTGACTGCAAGTCGAGACAAACTCGGTCTAGAATAGGTGTTTGAAGAGAAGCGGACATCTGCACCACATAAGTTGATATACTGAAATGAAGGAGCGAACATCGGAGTAGCAAGCGGGGGTTGAATAATAGTTACAATGTCAGCAATTCATTTGTTCGATAATAGTTATAATTAAAGGTGGCCACGGGTCACGGGTTGGCCGGGTCAACCCATGACCCACCGGGTTGGTGACCTGTCGGGTTTGGGTAAAAGGGGAAAAGGGTCGGAGCGGGTTGCGGGTTAGGATTATGGTCGGGGGAAAGTGAACCTCTAACTCGGCGGGTCGACTCTCCAAGTCGATCAACCCGCCATTCCAAAGTTTTTTTTGAAAAAAATATTTTTTTAAAGTTTATTATTATTATGTATATTATTCTTAGAATAATTCATAACATAAACATAAACTAATTTGCAATGTGCAATGTGGGTAAAAAACACTCTCACCCTTCCCTTTTTTATAGCTTTGGAAGGCATCCTCTATTATCTCATTTCCAATGTGGGACAAGAGCCTTGTCCCACATTAAAAATTGAGAGTTAGAATGAGAAGAAATGGAGATATATATATATATATATATATATATATATATATATATATATATATATATATATATATATATATATATATATATATATAATGTTCGAATTTGGTCTCAGAAAGAGCATTCCAACGGATGCTCATAATAGGGTTGAACACAAATTCCAGACCTATCCTGATCCCGATGAGATTTGAAAAAAAAGTAAATCCCGTCCAAGTCCCATCTCATAAAAATTATACGGGACGAAACACAAGATAGGAATTCTCCATCCCACAAATTCTATCCCGTTCCACACACACACACACACATATATATATCACAATTAATACAATGACTATATTTTTATCTACTCGATCTAGCACTACTATGTGCAATAGCAAATAACGTACAACGAGTGTCCGACTAATAGGAAGTTAGAAAAAAGAACCCCCTCATCTGGGAAAAATAATGTATTGGCTCTTGTGGCCACGCACTCACAAATCTCCCACCCATCCTTGATTCGAACCCTAATTTCCCACCCAAATCTCCTCAATCCATTGTCTTATGGCATTTTCATTTGGATTCGGTGCTTTGATCCCCTTGGATTCCAAGATGTTTGCTTGATTTTGGTCTGTTTCGGTCAGGGTGCTTGGTTGAGTTCATTTAGGCTGGTATCTTCCTATTTGGCCCGCTTCGTTCTTAATCGCCAAATCTACTGTCTGCCTATCCTCATTTGACGCTGCCTTCCTCCACGACTGTCCTTGGTGTGTTCGTTTCGAGCGGTGCTATTTTTCTTCGCTAATTCCTCAGCTAGGGCTGCTTCTTTTGTTGGTTTCGACGACCTGGGCTTCATCGGCTCCTTGGTCTAGTGCTGGTTTCGCTGGCTGGTTTCGAAGCTGCCACTTTCTGTCTAGGATTGTAATCCCCTTGGCATGGAAGGTGCTTCATGGCCTTACACGCCAAGTATCTAGAAAAAAATTTAAAATTATATATATAAGTAAATATATCCAAACCATATATATATATATAAAATATTTTGATCAAGCCCTTTTGGGATTTAATTCAAGCCCTTTCGAGCGGGATTATTCTACTATTAATATGAAGATTATTTTTCAGGCCCTCTAGGGATTTCATCAAGCTATTTCAGAATCCTAAAAGGGTTTGACCAAAATTCTGAAAAATAATCTTCATACTAATAGTAGAATAATGTCGCTCGAAAGGGCTTAAATCGGGAAAGGGCTTGATCAAAATATGTGTCCATTTTGACCAGTTCTTCTTGGTGCGTTTTGCTCGGGCGGTGTGCGGTTTCGGTTGGTGTGTCTTGGTGATCTACTTCTTCATTGGGGTTTTGACGTTCGGAGTTGGGATTGGTTGAGATCATGGTAGTGTGTACGGGGCGACTTCGTGTACAGAAAGCTTCCTTGAAGGTTCATCTTCACTACCCACATGGACCCTTGATGTATCGCTGGCCAGCGGTGTTATTTCATGATGGTGCCGGACTTCGTCTTTAGTCTACGTCCCAGCTTGCTAGTTTTAGGTCTGTTTTGATTCGTCTTTCGTTGTGTGCATATGGTATGTTCTACCTTTTTTCTATGCTCTATTGTATGTTTTACGGTCTTATGTCTGTCGACTTGTCAACCTCTCAAGTTTCAGGCATGTCTAAACTCTAATTCTTACTTTATAAAAAAAAGTTGGGTATCCGACCATTCGTGTATATTTATATACACACAGTTGCACCCTTGAACTAGGATGTCAATGTATATTTAATACACAGGAAAATTGCTTCAACCACTATATATATAGTTAATATATAGATTTATGTCTTACACATTTGAAACAAGAAAATATATCAAGAATTTAACATATTTTTATAATATTTTTTATTTGAGGGATAAGGCTAGTTTCGTCCCGGTCACTTCTCCTCCTATAAGAGACAAGACTCGTGCGGAATTAATAAAGGGTGAATCTCATTACGGTCTCGTACCATCCCACACCCACCTCTACTCATAATAGTCAATCGGACAAATTAGGCCTTCAAAAAGTGTGTTACGAGTTTAACTTATCGGGTGAACAACTTCTGTTGACTTGTTCTTTGTTTTGGCTCTCGAACTTCTACTCCACTTTTGGACTCTTCACTTGTCTTTCTCTTCTCGACTCTTCCTTCATCCATGGGCCTCCTCATCTCTAGTCGAATCCGCATCTACCTAAATTAATCAATAAAAATGTGTCGATTTCAACTCCACCAAAAAAACGAGTATAAATCCAAATGCCCACTAAATCATGCAATATATACATTTAACCTTTTGTAACTTGTATGCCAACTACATAATCCATCACGTTATGTAATTTATTTGCCATGAAAGTTTCTCTTTATATAATCAAAATCTCAACTATTTATATGTCTACGATCAAGGATTCCCTTTCTAAAATTCAATTCTAATTGTAAATGATTCCCTTTCTAAAATTCAATTCTAATCTTAATTTGTATGTCAAGATTTCCTTTCTAAAATCCAATTCTATTTTTTCATTAATTTTTTAATAGTTCAGTACTTATTAATAAATATGAAATTAAATATATAATTTACATGTTATATAGTTTTTAACTAATTTAAAAGTGTGCATAAATAATAACATGACATTTTTTTTAATGGAGAAGGTAATATTTTTTTTTTTATCGATTTTTCTAATGTATATCTATGGACAAGTATTATACCCAAAAAAGCAAAGATATCATGATTTCAATGTATTGACCTTAAGGCTACCACATTCAAACAAAAAAAATCTATATCTATATATTAATTAAAACCAAAGCACCTATGTCACGTGTCGTCCCCTCACGCAAAATTATTTTTGTAAGGTATTATTTACACAATATCATTTAATTATGGTAATTAAAATATCTAATATTATTTACACATTATTAACATAATATCATCTCATAATATATTTTTAACCAATGGGATTAATTCAAAACTTTTTTTTAGTAAAGGTAATATTAACTATATGAACTATATAGTATTATTTCATTATATATTAATTACATGATATATATTATAGTAATTAAAATATCTAATATTTTTTTTGAATGCAATCTAATGCCTACTATTAATCTATATGTAAATCTTTATATCTATACCTATATCTATATATTTATTCTTAAAACATAAGAGTTTTAGCCTATGTTATCCTTACCGTTTTTTTTAATTAGCTATTTAAACCAATCAAATATTTTTTCCTTTAAATACCTCTCAAAAGAATCGCTAATGGAAAGAGGAAAACTCAAAGCCTCATGGAAATTTGGAAGACTTCTAAATATCAGAGACCTCTTTTCAAAAGGACTACTCTGGCTTGTAGGCAATGGAAAAAGTATAAATGTATGGACTGATATATGGATAAATGAACAATATCTTGAAACATTCCGAAATAATCAAAACCCTAACCTAAAAGTCTGTGACCTTTTCACTAAAAACAATTTGTGGGATATGAATAAATTGAATAATATCTTTCCCCCCTAACATCGTCCAAATGATCAGCAACATACATATCCCAACTAGAAATATTCCTGACAAACTTATTTGGATCTATAACAACAATGGAGAATTTACAGTTAAATCCACTACTTCCCTTATCAATACCAGAAACACAAATAAAATTAATGTAAACTGGATCTGGAAACTTAACATCCCTCCAAATATAAAAAATTTTATTTGGAAAATTATTCTGGATATCTTACCTACCACTGCCCAATTAAATAAATATATAAATAGAGTTCCCAACACTTGCTCTCTTTGCAACTATGACATAGAAGACACAAACCATCTTTTATTTAACTGCCAGATCACCAAATATCTTATAATAAATCTTGGCATCAAATTAAAAAAATTATTCATTATACCGGACCTAACAGACAACGTCTCTGAAAATATCATTAACACCAAAACACTTAATAAAGACTTCTCTGACCTTTGTTACTTATGGCACAGTATCTGGGAACTAAGAAACAATATTATCTTCCGAAATAACAAAAACAAAAACATCATCAACACTCTATACCAAACAATTGACAACATATCTTGCTGGAATAAAGATAATAATAATTACATAAAACCTAAAATCAGTAGACCTTCACATAAATTATTTTGGAAACATCCACCTCCTAACACGATCAAAATTAATGTAGATGCCTCAGTTAAAATTAATCATGAAACTCAAATTGGTTGCATTCTGAGAAACAACTACGGTCAGGTAATCCATATATATAAAAGCAACATTAGAAAATGCTCTATTATTTTAGCAGAAACTATGGCTATATATGCAGGTATAAGACAGGCAAACGACTTGGGGATCAGAAGAATCATTATTGAAAGCGACAACGCAACCGTCATCAATGCCATCAATCACATAATCAAAACCCCGTGGGAGGTAGCACAATTAATTCAAGAAATCAAGTCTCTAAAAGAAGACTTCGAATCAATCAGCTTTCAGCATTGCTACAGAGAGGCGAATCGAGCAGCCGATTTCCTTGCAAAATCTCTTTTAAATTGTAATATCATCCTAGGTTCTTACTGTTACAAGTTCCAAAACATCATCATTTCAGATGATCATGGATGTCTTTAGCACATCCAACTCTTTGCATACTGTAAAAAAAAAGAAAATATTTTTTCCTTTAATTATTTCTTCTTCTTTCATTTATCTCTTTAAATTAATTTTTTTCTTTTATTTTTAACCCATTTACTAACTATCCATATATATTCTTAATACCAAATTTACAATGATATTATTTTTTTTAAAACGTTACAATGTTTTCATTATTTTTCTAGCCAATAAGAGTGATTTAAAATTTCTATAAATTTTTATATATGCTAATTTAAATGAGTTTTTTTTAAAAATATATAAAATTATTTCCGTGATACTTTTATGGTAATTATTTTTATGATTTTTATCCTAACTTTTATTAATATTTTATAATATTAATTTTATAATATTTTTACAAAATCGCGTCATGGCGCGGGTACTGTACTAGTACTTTTTTAAAAGTAAATCTTTTTACTTTTAAGTTTTTTTAATTAGGTAAAAATTTGAATGCACCAAAGATGCTATTCGATTGCATCCTTTCGGAAGAGGTCGAGCAAACCTTGATCATTTAGAAGTTCAGGGTTACCATTGCGACCTTATCGGCCAGGCAATTACCATTGTGAAGTATGTGAGAAAAGGATACTGATTTGAACCCTAGAAGTAAAGAACTGATGTCTGTCATGATAATTTCAATCTCCCAATGACATTTTACACCAGCCTTCAGATAGTTGATGATAATAAGAGAATCCCCTTCAATGATAAGTTTATCTATATTCAATTCCCGAGCCCTGAGAATACCTAGTCGAAGAGCAAAGGCTTTTGCAACCAGAGGAGATTGTCGGCCCCCAGATTGACCAGGGAACCATTAGTCACGAATAATAAATCTCGTTGAACTATTCTGATAAGAAGTGGAGAAGCCATCAAAATTAACTTAAAAAACCCCGTCGGGGGTTTCCTCCATTTTTGGTACTTTTGAGAACATTTATTACTACATCGTTTAATAGTATTAGTACATGAGTTAACCGTATTAGTTTTTTCTTCTAGGAAGTATTTACTAGCTTTGGTCCAATTATTCATATGATAATCCACGATACTTTTATATCCATCTATAGACGAAAGTTTTTCCTAGCTAAATACAAATTGGTTACATGTTAGCCAAGTTATTCACCAACTAAATGACATTCTTTATTTTTCTTTAAGTGATAAGTTATTGGAGAGTATTGACATAATTGGCTTCATTTCCCTAGATTTGTTAATTGACTTTTTGATTAATGACTTGACTCACCTCTCTAGACTATTGTAAAACATATTGAATTTGCACTCACAAAAGACATAGACCGCATCTTCTTCAAGATGGTTGCACATTGAACAATAAGGGGGAATCGCAATGCCTCTTTTGGATAAACGTGTTGTCGTGGGAAGTCCGTCCTGACTAATCTTCCATAGAAAATTCTTTATTTTTGGTGGGATGTCCAACTTCCAAATCCAGTTATTCTCGTCATTCATTACATGGGTGGTGTGTGAGACAAATTTATAAGCACTGGATATAGTAAACCATCCCTTTTTGTTAGACCACCATTAAAGTCTATCCTCAATAGTAGTGGTAGGAAGGGTCGTATTGGCAATGTTTAGAGCTAGAGCTCTAGGAAGTACATTAGTCTGTTTTTGTATTTCCTAAGTCCTATTACTTATGTAATCCTTAACTGTTTCATTAATGGTCATACCGACCCCTATACCGACCTGGGTGGGTCGATACTGATCCGTAAAGCGATGATTGATGATTCAAATTTAAAGCAACAGAGGCCATACCAAAGTGAATATTGTTCGGTACCAATTGGGGTCACGCTTGGTATGGCCCGTTGTAAAAACGATTTTACATAGATTTTTATCCCGTTTTTAGATAAATTTATATAGATTCTTTTAGATTTCAATTTCCTAAGATAGAGTTAGCATAAATAGAACCCTTTCGGGTTAGTTTAGAAATTTACAGCAACTGTTGAGGACAATTTTAGGGCGAAATTGAGAGCTTTTGAAGTGTGTTCTTAGGCGAGAGTTTGAGACATGTCGTGAGGTTGTCAAGACGCTATTTTGGAGTTATTTTCTAGGTTTTATTTCAATTTAAATTATGTTTTTCTCTTCAAATTCATCTCTTGATGTAACTCACCATGAATATGTGTGAGTAGTCTCCTTTTTCTAGGGTTGAGGTGATCCCAATGGTAGTCACATGTGTTTGATGCTATGAATCCATGAATTGAGTGCTTTTATCTATTCTTTATGCTTAATACCTAATGAAAGTTAGTGGAATTCTTTATTTGCAGTTAAATTGAAAGAGATAGTTGTGAATTGGATAGTAATTAGGGTTTTGAAATGAAAGTTTTGAATGACCTAATTAGGAAAACTAGTAAAGTTAATTATTTTGGCGAAAGTTGATTGCTTGTTTTGCTTGGTTGATGAAAGTTGACTCTTCTATACATAAATGTGCGATTTTTATGTGATTTGTAGTGTTTGCATGCACGATTATTGTTGTGGTGATCCCTATGCCTTATAAGCCTTTTTATATTGACTTAAATCCCAAAAATCAGTAACTTTTAGTCTTTAACTCCCCAAAATCCTCACTTTCCACCTCTCCTTGCTATTTCTACATCTCTAAAGTAACTTTAATAAAGGAACTAACTATCTCCCTGCGAACGAACTTGACTCTACTATATTATACAAAATCTTGATTATAAATTTATTTGTTGATCAAGAAACCCTATCATCACAAGGTGGAATAAGGAAGCACGTGAGGAAGTTAAGAGAAGAGTTTGGAGTAGAATTGAAGTTCGAGAGCCTAAGTGAAGAACAAGTCAATAAAATTTGTCATCCAAAAAGCTGAATTTGTAATGCACTTTATAGAGGCTTCGATTGTATGATTGATCATTATAAGTATGTGTTGGAAAGCTCTTTTTAAGAGCTATAACTTTCATATTGATGTTGAAACCAAATTCAAAACTGAATAAATGATGTGCATTTGGAAAAGTCGCGCCTGCTGCTAACACCTGGGTAGCTTGGCATCCTAAGAGCCTTACATTGTAAAAGCCGGAGTTTGGGGCTGCACCCGCGACCTTTGTGGGCCGGTTTTGATGTGAGATCCGAACTTTTCTATTTTTATTAGAGTTTTGTTTATCTTTTGTTTGGCCAACCTAAGACTTAATTATTTAAAGACTTCTTAAGGTTTGTTAAGGGATTCTGAATTCGTTCACACATCTTAGATTAGGTTTTATGTTCAATAACAGAGAGATAACCTGTGAGGGAGACTCATGACCATGGAGTGCTAAACTTTTTTATTTTGCCTACAATTTGAGACTTTGTTTGGTTGAATCGTGAGTTTTCTATTCTTGTTCTTATTTCTATCGTATGTTTCATCTTCCTTGTGCTTGAATGCTTTTATGGTGTTTGGTTTTATCTTGATCGATCAACTTGCTAGGATTTGGTCATCGCCAAGGTTTTGAATTATTCAATGTGATTCTTAGTCTTTTGTTGCAAGCATGTTCTTGTGGACTTCGTTATAAAGTTTTTGAATGTATAGTAAGTTGACTACAAGTTGTATATTAGTTTTTTAGTGGATTGATATTGCTTACAAGCTTTACGCATCTTGAGACTTTATGGTATTCCTATGATTAAACCTTAACCGTATTAAGATTGCTCAGGAGTAAGGACTTGTTAGAACTCTTTAAGGCTAATAATCTATCTAAATCAAATTAAGAACAATGATAGGAAAATGAAAAGAACTTGAGTAGGAAACAAGGATCGAATTCATCAAATTGGGTTGAGAAATGTAGGTGAAACTATCTTTTGCTTATTGATTTTTCTTAACTTGTTCGTATTTTTATTTTTTATTTTCCATCCAAATCCCATCTTTCTTTTGATTGATAAATACACATTGCGTTGAAATACTTGATTCTATGTGAAATTAACCTCATACTTACTTGCTATACTAGCTAGTATAGCTTGTAGGTTTGAGTATATTTTTGATAGGGAACCCAATGACTTTCCCTGAGTCACCTTGCTTTGGTTTGTCATATTTGTACTTGGTAATACCGCATCTATATTATTATTTGGTGAAAATAATTATATATATCAAAATTAATTATTCAATAATTATTATTTTTTATATCTATATTATTTGTTTAATTCTAAAAAAAAAATTTTATATTTTCTGCATACTCTGCTCATTTTTTTTAACCGGAAAAAATTTGGCAATAGGGTATCCCTATCTGCCAAAAGCATCCAAACAGATGAAATTACGAAGAATAGAATCGTCAGGAGTCACAGAACCAAAGACAACAAGGTCCAGATGTGATAAACGGTCCGCGACACGGTTTGCTTCCCTATAGACATGACGATCTCAATTGATCTAAAGAAACCTAGGGAGATTAGACTGTCAGAGACAATCATCTCAGAATCTCCCGTAGGCATCCCAAGGCCCTTAAGGCTATTGATAATTGTGAGGTTGTCACCCTCTATTATTAGATTTGTTATGTCTAGCTCACGTGCCGCTAAAACCCATAAAGCGAAACCCTCAGAGCCAGCAATAGAGGAGATAGGGGAAGACCAAGCACCAAAGTAGATTGGTATTCCTGCATAGTTTCTGATAATGAATCCAAAGGAGCCCTTGGAGGATAAAGAAAAAGCTCCATCGAAATTGAGTTTATATGTTCTTACTCTTGGGGGTTGCCATTTTATTTTCTTTCTTTTGCCTTTAGGTAGGGATTGATTCTTTATGTGGCTTTGGTGTTCGTCTAGATTGTCATCGTGTTATTTAGAATAGTTCCACAGTAAGGATGGGTCTTTTATGAAATTTGTTATGCCTTTAGCAGCCGATCTAATGCTCTCAAATAGAGATTTGTTGCGGAAGTACCAAATACTCCACCAAGCGAATGCAAGCTTAGTAAATCGAGGAGTTCCAATTTTTTCTCTGATATCCCTAATAATATTGTTTAAATCAGTTCCTTAGGTGAAGCAACTATTGTGTTTCATTATTAACAATGGATCCAGTGTTGTTATTGTGGCTCGTGGGTGTGGGGCAATCCCAAAGAAGATGGGCGAGGTCTTCGTAATTTGAGTCACAGTGAGGACAGGTGGTTGGTATTCCCATACCCCGAGAAGCAAGTCTGACTGAGGTAGGTACTCCGTTTTTTGTTATCTTCCAGAGGAAAGATTTGACCTTAGGTGGTACATCAAGATTCCAAATCCATCCAATGTCAGATTTTTGATGGTGTTTCATATTATTAATCATAGCTATTGCAGAACTTGTAGAATACCAACCATTCTTGCTCCATTTCCAATATAGTTTGTCGGTGTGGATGTTTCTTGGAATGGGGGTCATTAGTATGGATTCTATTACCTCCTTTGGTAGGGCTCGCTGGGTGGTGTTGATTAGTTTTGTGATATCCCATGTTTTGTCATCTTGCAAAAATTGTGAGACTGTAGCCTTGGAGTCAAGTTGCTGATCATTTGTAATCATTGTGATGAGGGGCGAGTCGCCGAACCAGTGGTCCCTCTAGAAATTAATGCTCTCGCCATTACCGATAGACCATCGGAGACCTTCTTTGAAAAGAGGGAGTAATTTTATCAGTTGTGTCCATTGCCAACAGGAATCACCCTTTTTTGATAATTTAATATGTTTTAATGTTTGAGATACTTTTCTGTAACTAGAGAAACCCAAGGACTACTTGGTTCAACCAATATTTTCCATATTAGTTTTAGCTGTAAAGCTTTGTTCATGTCTTCTGAGCTGCGTAGACCCATGCCCTCATGAGATTTAGATTTGCAAATCTCAAACCAGCTGATGAGTGGTTTATGTTTTTACCCTTTGTTCCATAAAAAATTCCGGTTGATCCTATCTAGTTCCAAGTGAACAGATTTCGACAATAGAAAGCATTGCATTAAATGTAGGAGTTTTGCTGATAGTGTTGTTTTAATTAGGGTGCATCTCCATGCTTGGGACAGACAATTTAGCTTTCCATCTATGGAGCTGTGATTTGGTATTGGTAAGAAGATCTTGAAAGGCTTCTTTCATTTTTTGTCCACTAATGATAGGGCAATCCAAATAGTTACCCAAATCGTTAGTGAGAAGAATTTCTAGTTCATTATGGATGACATTTTTCTGATTTGTTGTTATGTTAGGGGTTCCTTGGAAATGCGACTTATGTCTGTTTACTTTTTGTCTTGATAAAGAAGAAAATTCCCTAAGAACTTTATTTATCTGATCGCATGCGGTCTTTGTGGTAGATACAAAAATAACAATATCATCAGCAAAAGGCCAGAAAAGGAATTCTAGTTCCGCTTCGTACAATTGAGATTCCCAAGTGACTATGTGGTTTTTCAGATTCCTTGTGGAGTCCTCGGACAAGGACTTCTGAGCTATGATACCCCGAAACTCCATTCCATAGCGGTTTCACGTTTCTTGATATGAAGAAACTCCAAAACTCCAAGGAAACACCTCAGAAACGTTTCTGACAGGTCAGAAACTTTGACCGTTTTGTTGACCAGAAAAGTCAGAAACCTTGACCGTTTCCGCTTGGTCAGAAACGTTTCTGCTTGGTCAGAAACGTTTCTGCCTTGCCAGGTGGCGTTTCCACTAATTTTATAATTGAAAAGAAATAAAAAATCTAAATCTAAATCATGCTTCCCTTCCTCTCATATAAAATTCTTGTTTTTCCTCTCATATAAAATTCTTGTTTCCCTCTAGCCTTGCTGCCTTCTTCTCCTCCATTTATGGTCTTCCCTCCTCTCCTTCCTTCCGGTGACCCCCTTCTCTCTGCTCGGTGTGCTCTCCTAGTAAACTCTCACTTGCTCAGTGCTCTCTCCCTCTCGGCTCTCACTATGTCATCCTTAAATGCGAGTAGCGGTACTAGCGGAAATCATAGTGTTGAACAAAGCTAGCAAACCAACTATACGACTAATGGAGTCGAAGATCAGGAGTAAGGACATTTAAAATGCTTGACATATCTGTATTGATTTATGTTAAGGAGTAAGGATACTGTTTGTTACGGTACTACACATTTCAATTTGTAGCCTAATGTTGCATTCTATGTGTTTGACTTGGTTATATGTTTATTGCCTTTATTTAGACCTTTAAATGAACATATAATTCATGTTGCCGTTTCCTCGGCGTTTCCGTTTCCTACAAAATTTGGATTGCCGTTTCTCCGTTTCCGTTTCCTTCCGGTTTCCGTTTCTGTTTCCGTGTAACATAGCTTCTGAGAGAATTATTATTTTGTTATAGTTTTAATAATTTTTTTTTATAGATAATAAATATAATTTTAAAATATTATGTTATCGTATTTTCGCATATGTGACGGGAATACTCACGCTGAGGTGCTTCAGCCTGTTAAGCGGTCGGGAAATCGGATCAGTTTTAATCTCTCTCGCATCTTCTCATGCCTTTTACTGTTAGTGTTTCCTCAGTTTCACATTTTCCCTCAAAATCAAAACCCTCCAACCCCACCTCCCTCCGCTTGGCGCTTGCTACGCTTAATCAGCGCCATGGACAACCCTTCAACCACCTCCGCCTCCGCCGGCAACCGCATAGAGGCCGAAAGGCTACTGAGCATCGCCGAGAATCTCCTCCAGACGCGAGATCTGGCTGGATCCCGCGAATTCGCCGTCCTCGCCCAGGAGACTGAGCCCCTTCTCGATGGATCCGACCAGATCCTCTCCATCTGCGACGTCCTTCTCGCTGGCGATAAGCGTATCTCCTTCACCGGACCCGGAATCAGCAGCAACAACAACAACCAGAACGACTGGTACGGGATCCTCCAGGTGGATCGCCGATCCAACGACTTGGATCTCATCAAGCGCAACTACCGCCGCCTCGCTCTCCTCCTGCACCCCGACAAGAACAAGTACCCCCATGCCAACTCCGCCTTTCGCCTCGTCGCTGACGCCTGGGCCATTCTATCCGACCAGTCCAAGAAATCCGCCTACGATGCCGAGCTCAGCCACTTTTCTAGGGTCGAATTGACTCCCAGGCCTCCCCAAAATCAGCCCCAATCCGACAAATTGCCGGTCAGGAGGAGCCCTAGGGGAGGCGGCGCCGTTGGAGGTGGTGATAGTGGGACGCCGACTGACAGAGTTGGCGGTCGCAGCGGTGTCGCTGCCGATGGATCTCATTCTTCTAACTTCTGGACTGCCTGTCCGTACTGCTACGTACTTTACGAGTATCCTAGGGTTTACGAGGACTGTTGCTTGAGGTGCCAGAGCTGCGAGAGGGCCTTCCACGCCGCGGTCGTGCCGTCGCTTCCGCCAATGGTGCCAGGGAAGGAAGCGTACTACTGTTGCTGGGGGTTCTTTCCCCTAGGGTTTTCTGTTGCAGGATCCGACGGCAAAAAAGGGGTCCAGAATTCCAATTCTGGTGCATTTCCCGATTGGATGCCGCCGTTGTTCTCTGGCGAGCAAGCGGGTGACACTGCTAAAGCTGCTCCTGCCCCTCCCCCTCCCTCCGCCTCTTCGCCTTCTCCTGCTCCAGCCGCTGCTGCAGCGGCTCGTGGAATGGAGAACCAATCACAGGTAAGGAGAGAAAACATGGCTGGTATGTCTGATGGGAGCGCCACTGCTGGCATTCGACAGGCGGCTATTGGGACACCTGTGGCTGTGGTTTCTGGTACTGATGGGATGCCATTGCAGAAGAAGAGAGGTAGGCCTAGGAAAAATCCTTTATGATTGTGCTATTAACATGGAAATGGATAGACTGCTGCTTGCTGGTAGGGGGGTTTGTTCCTTTTGAAATATTTATTATATATAATCCGAAGTTCGCAAGATGGGTTTTTTAGTGATCAAATCAGAGATGATGTGAAGAATTCAAGTGGTTTTGTTTTAGATGTGGAGAAGAAAGGTGGAAGCTTTTCTAGAATGGGATTTTGGGGGCCAAAGTTCTATTTTGACGCTTCTTCCATTTTCCGTCCCTGCTTATTTCGTGTGGAAAGATTTGAGGTTTCATAGCCCAAATTCCGTGGCCTCTTGACTGCTCTCTATTGTTTCTAGATGTATTAGTTGTCATTTGTAGTCTCTTTGTAAGTTCATAGTTGTTGATAAGCACTTGTGTCAACTTATGAAATTGTTGCTACTTTCAAGTGTTTGCTTGCCAATCCCCCTCTTAAAATGACTATGCTTGACATACAAGTGTTCTTCAACTAGTACTATTGACATCATTCACTGTAATGGTTGCAATTTTGATTATGAGTGTCTGTTAAATCTTCTTTGATAGCAAAACTGCCATGCCAAACTAAAACTTTTACCATGGTTCTTCATGGCTGTAAAAGAAGCAAGATGAGACGGTTGATTTTTAGGGTTCTGTATTATGTTAGTTTGAAAGCAAATAGTAGCTACAGGGAAAAAAAAACTACCTTTTTTTCTCCTCCAAGATAGACATTTTGGGTGTTAGTCAAGCTGCACAAGAAGATTCTGCAGGGAAAAAAAACTACCTTTTTTTCTCCTCCAAGATAGACATTTTGGGTGTTAGTCAAGCTGCACAAGAAGATTCTGCACGCCCAGCAACGAGCCGCTGTTAGCCTTTTTGAATAACAAACTGAACCCAGCAATGAGCCGTTGCCAGCCTTTTCGAATTACAAATTGAGAAATTTGTGTATGCTCCAGCCTCCACGTATATAAATCCAGAGGAAAGTGAGAGTGGGGTATGTTGGGTACGGGCTGTCTTAAACACAGGGGTGGATCTATAGCCTAGAACGAGAGCTGGGGTGCCAAGGCCAAGAAGCAAACATTGGGGAGGACGGGATGGGGATGCCTAAGTTGCAGCGGATGCTCCCGTTGATAATTTGAAGAATAGGGCACAAATGTTAGGCTCGAGCAAGCTAGGACGGCAAGGGTGTACCGATTGGATAGCAGTGTGAATAAACCAACGGTGAAGCTATTTTCTGAGTTCTTTGTATTGCTGTATCCTTGTACACACAAAACAGAACCTTCGACTTTAATTTTTGGGACTGTTTAGTGAAATTGGATCATAATTTATCCGACTAAAGCTCTGTCCGAGATTACCATTATGCTAGTCCTAACTGGCTGAAGACGAGTATCAACTTCTTGGAAGCTAAGGGCCCACCAAAAGAAACCTGTTTGTAAATTGGCATAATTGTATTTTATGTTACTACACTGGGACACAAGGGTCCATCAATTCTATCTTCTTCCTGGGCATGTGTACGTTCTGAATACTTTCTCTTGCCTAATTGAATAAGCATGGTGCAACAACCTAAGAATAGAATGTAGAATGTATAGACATTAGAGTCGGGCTGAACAATGGTTGGCTCAAACTTATACAAGCTTTGCCAGCCAGAAGTACAAGTGCCAAAGTTCCCCCCAAATTCTTTGCTCTAGGAATTGTGTGATGCTAGTTAGGTGATATACCCATGAAAAGCCCACCTGAGATGCCCAAATGACCCCGAAATAAAGCTAGTGTGCATTTCTATTTGTATTACGGACACGAACTTGGTATTTTGATCATAACAAGAGCTGCGTTGGTCTGATCGGGCCATTTGAGAGCTCGTTGGAAAGCTAACTTCAACGCATACGACTTTAACGAGGACGTCTCATGAGAAATTCTCCTCGAAGTTGTCCAAAAAAAAATCATTTTTCCACCAGCTTGGATCCTCGACTTTTTCCAAAGGGGGTAGTCCACAAAAAATCTCAAAATCTTAGAAAATTTACAACCCCAAATTCTTTGCCCTAGGCATGGTGTGATGCTAGTTAGGCGATAGGCCCATGAAAGGCCCACCTGAGATGCCCAAATGGCTCCGAAATGAAGGTAGTGTGCCTTTCTATATGTGTTACGAACACGAGCTTGGTATTTTGGTCATAACAAGAGCTGCGTTGGTCTGATCGGCCCATTGGAGAGCTCGTTGGGAAGCTAACTTCAAGGCCTAAAACTTTAACGTGGACGTCTCCTGAGAAATCCTCATCGAAGATGTCCAAAAAAATCATTTTTCCACCAGCTTGGATCCTCCACTTTTTCCAAAGGGGGTAGTCCACAAAAAATCTCAAAATCTCAGAAAATTTAAAACCCCAAATTCTTTGCCGTAGGCATGGACATACGAAAGCTACCCACAAAGTTTCATCGCTTTTGGAGCACTAGAGATGACACTTCCTTCATTAACCCGAAATCGCCCAAAATACAAGTCGTGACCAAATGGTCAAAAAATGAAATAATTCGAAACCCGGATTTTTTCAGGCAAATCAACCTCAAATACAATATGAAACATGCACGACGAATACTAGACCATTTGGAGCCCCCGGGGTCAGGTTTTAGGGGTCCGACACGTTAGGCCGTGTTGCAAATCACACGCGGTGAGTGGATCGTATTGGCCTCCAAATTTCCGTTTTTTTAGCATTTTACGGCCTTATTGGACATACTGAAGCTACCCACAAAGTTTCATACCTTTTGGAGCAATAGAGATGACACTTATTTCATTAACCCGAAATCGCCCAAAATACAAGTCGGGGCCAAATGGTCAAAAAATGAAATGTTCTGAAACCCGGATTTTTTCAGCCCAATCAACCTCAAATACCATATGAAACATGCGCGACGAATACTAGACCATTTGGATCCCCCGGGGTCAGGTTTTAGGGGTCCGACACGTTAGGCCATGTTGTAAAATCACACGCGGTGAGTGGATCGTATTGGCCTCCAAATTTCCGTTTTTAGCATTTAACGGCCTTATTGGACATACCGAAGCTACCCACAAAGTTTCATACCTTTTGGAGCACTAGAGATGACACTTCTTTCATTAACCCGAAATCGCCCAAAATACAAGTCGGGGCCAAATGGTCAAAAAATGAAATGTTCCGAAACCTGGATTTTTTCAGCCCAATCAACCTCAAATACCATATGAAACATGAACAATGAATACTAGACCATTTAGAGCCCATGAAGTAAGGTTTTAGGGGTCCGACACGTTAGGTCGTGTTGCAAATCACACGCGGTGTGTGGATCGTATTGGCCTCCAAATTTCCGTTTTTTTAGCATTTCCCGGCTTTATTGGACATACCTAAGCTACCCACAAAGTTTCATACCTTTTGGAGCACCAGAGATGACACTTCCTTCATTAATCCGAAATCGCCCTAAATACAAGTCGGGGCCAAATAGTCAAAAAATGAAATGTCCTGAAACCCGGATTTTTTCAGCCCAATCAACCTCAAATACCATATGAAACATGCACGACGAATACTAGACCATTTGGAGCCCCCGGGGTAAGGTTTTAGGGGTCCGACACGTTAGGCCGTGTTGCAAATCACACGCGGTGAGTGGATCGTATTTTCCTCCAAATTCTCGTTTTTTAGCATTTCCCGGCCTTATTGGACATACCGAAGCTACCCACAAAGTTTCATCCCTTTTGGAGCACTAGAGATGACATTCCCTTCATTAACCCGAAATGGCCCAAAATACAAGTAGGGGCCAAATGGTCAAAAAATGAAATGTTCCGAAACCCGGATTTTTTCATCCCAATCAACCTCAAATACCATATTAAACATACACGACGAATAATAGACCATTTGGAGCCCCCGGAGTCAGGTTTTAGGGGTCCGACACGTTAGGCCGTGTTGCAAATCACACGTGGTGAGTGAATCGTATTTTCGTCCTAATTCCTGTTTTTGCACTTCCCGGCCTATTTTGGACATAACGAAGCTACCCACAAAGTTTCTTCCCTTTTGGAGCACTAGAGATGACACTTTCTTCATTAACCCGAAATCGCCCAAAATACAAGTCGGTGTCAAATGGTCAAAAAATGAAATGTTCTGAAACCCGAATTTTTTCAGCCCAATCAACCTAAAATACCATATGAAACATGCACGACGAATACTAGACCATTTGGAGCCTCGGGGGTCAGGTTTTAGGGGTCCGACACGTTAGGCCGTGTTGCAAATCACACGCGGTGAGTGGATCGTATTGTCCTCCAAATTCCCGTTTTTTAGCATTTCACGGACTTATTGGACATACCGACGCTACCCACAAAGTTTCATCCCTTTTGGAGCACTAGAGATGACACTTCCTTCATTAACCTGAAATCGCCCAAAATACAAGTCGGGGCCAAATGGTCAAAAAATAAAATGTTACGAAACCTGGATTTTTTCAGCCCAATAAACCTCAAATACCATATGAAACATGCACGACGAATACTAGACAATTTGGAGCCCCGGGGTCAGGTTTTAGGGGTCCGACACGTTAGGTCGTGTTGCAAATCACACGCGGTGAGTGGATCGTATTGGCCTCCAAATTTCTGTTTTTTAGCATTTCTCAACCTTATTAAACATACCGAAGCTACCCACAAATTTTCATCCCTTTTGGAGCACTAGAGCTGACACTTCCTTCATTAACCCGAAATCGCCCAAAATACAAGTCGGGGCCGAATGGTCAAAAAATGAAATGTTCTGAACCCCGGATTTTTTCAGCCCAATCAACCTCAAATACCATATGAAACATGCACGACATATACTAGACCATTTGGAGACCCCGAGGTCAGGTTTTAGGGGTCCAACACGTTAGACCGTGTTGCAAATCACTCGCGGTGAGTGTATCGTATTGTCCTCCAAATTTTCGTTTTTTAGCATTTCCCGGCCTTATTGGACATATCGACGCTACCCACAAAGTTTCATCCTTTTTGGATCACTAGAGATGACACTTCCTTCATTAACCCGAAATTGGACATACACACGCGGTGAGGGGATTTTTTCAGCCCAATCAACCTTAAATACCGTATGAAAAATGCGCGACGAATACTAGACAATTATGAGCCCCCGGAGTCAGGTTTTAGGGATCCGACACGTTACGCCGTGTTGCAAATCCCACGCGGTGAGTGGATCGTATTGTCCTCGAAATTCCCGTCGTTTAGCATTTTCCGGCCTTATTTGACATACCGAAGCTACCCACAATGTTTCATCCCTTTTGGAGCACTAGAGATGACACTTCCTTCATTAACCCGAAATCACCCAAAATACAAGTCGGGGCCAAATGGTCAAAAAATGAAATATTCCGAAACCCGGATTTTTTCAGCCCAATTAACCTCAAATACCATATGAAACATGCAAGACGAATACTAGACCATTGGGAGCCCCCGCGGTCAGGTTTTAGGGGTACGACACGTTACGCCGTGTTGCAAATCACACGCGGTGAGTGGATCGTATTGGCCTCCAAATTTCCGTTTTTTAGCATTTCCTGGCCTTATTAGACATACCAACGCTACTCACAAAGTTTCATCCTTTTTGGAGTAATAGAGATAACACTTCCTTCATTAACCCGAAATCGCCCAAAATTCAAGTCGGGGCCAAATGGTCATGAAATGAAATGTTCCGAAACCCGGATTTTTTCAGCCCAATCAACCTAAAATACTATATGAAACATGCACGACGAAGACCAGACCATTTGGAGCCCCCGGGTTAGGGTTTTAGGGGTCCGACACGTTAGGCCGTTATGCAAATCACACGCGGTGAATAGATCGTATTGGCCTCCAAATTTCCGTTTTTTAGCATTTCCCGGCCTTATTGTACATAACGAAGCTACCCACAAAGTTTCATCCCTTTTGAAGCACTAGAGATGACACTTCCTTCATTGACCCGAAATCGCCCAAAATACTAGTCGGGGCCAAATGGTCAAAAAATGAAATGTTCCGAAACCCAGATTTTTTCAGCCCAATCAATCTCAAATACAATATTAAACATGCACGACGAATACTAGACCATTTGGAGCCTCTGGAGTCAGGTTATAGGGGTCCGACACGTTAGGCCGTGTTGTAAATCACACGCGGTGAGTGGATTGTATTGTCGTCCAAATTCCCGTTTTTTAACATTTCCCGTCCTTATTGGACATAAAGAAGCTACCCACAAATTTTCATCCCTTTTGGAGAACGAGAGATGACACTTCCTTCATTAACCCGAAATAGCCCAAATACAAGTCGGCGCCAAATGGTCAAAAAATGAAATTTTCCGAAACCCGGATTTTCCAGCCCAATCAACCTCAAATACCATATGAAACATGCACGACAAATACTAGACAATTTGGAGCCCCGGGTGTCAGGTTTTAGGGGTCCGACACGTTAGGTCGTGTTGCAAATCACACGCGGTGAGTGGATCGTATTGTCCTCCAAATTCCCGTTTTTTAGCATTTCCTGGCCTTATTGGACAACCCTACGCTACCCACAAAGTTTTATCCCTTTTGGAGCACTAGAGATGACACTTCCTTCATAAACCCGAAATCGCCCAAAATACAAGTCGGGGCAAATGGTCAAAAAATAAAATGTTCCGAAACCCAGATTTATTCAGCCCAATCAACCCTAAATACCCTATGAAACATGCACGATGAATACTAGACCAGTTGGAGCCCCCGGGGTCAGGTTTTAGGGGTCCGACACGTTAGGCCGTGTTGCAAATCACACGCGGTGAGTGGATCGTATTGTCCTCCAAATTTCCTTTTTTCATCATTTCCCGGACTTATTGTACATAACGAAGCTACCCACAAAGTTTCATCCCTTTTGGAGCACTAGAGATGACATTTCCTTCATTAACCCGAAATCCCCCAAAATACAAGTCGGGGCCAAATGGTCAAAATATGAAATGTTCCGAAACCCGGATTTTCAGCCCAATCGACCTCAAATACCATATTAAACATGCACGACGAATACTAGACCATTAGGAGCCCCCGGAGTCAGGTTTTAGGGGTCTGACACGTTAGGCCGTGTTGCAAATCACACGCGGTGAGTGGATCGTATTGTCCTCCAAATTTCCGTTTTTAGCATTTCCCGGCCTTATTGGACATACCGAAGCTACCCACAAAGTTTCATCCCTTTTGGAGCAATAGAGATGACACTCCCGTCATTAACCCGAAATCGCCCAAAATACAAGTCGGGGCCAAATGGTCAAAAAATGAAATGTTTCGAAACTTGGATTTTTTCAGCCCAATCAACCTCAAATACCATATGAAACATGCACGACGAATACTAGACCATTTGGAGCCCCTGGAGACAGGTTTTAGGGATCCGACACGTTAGGCCGTGTTGCAAATCACACGCGTTGAGTGGATCGTATTGTCGTCCAAATTCCCGTTTTCTAGCATTTTCCGGCCTTATTGGACATACCGAAGCTACCCACAAAGTTTCATCCCTTTTGAAAAACTAGATATGACACTTCCTTCATTTACCCGACATCGCCCAAAATACAAGTCGGGGCCAAATGGTCAAAAAATGAAATGCTCCGAAACCTGGATTTATTCAGCCTAAACAACCTCAAATTACATATGAAAATGCACGAAGAATACTAGACCATTTGGAGTCCCCGAGGTCAGGTTTTAGGGGTCCGACACGTTAGGCCGTGTTGCTCATCACACGCGGTGAGTGGATCGTATTGTCCTCTAAATTCCCGTTTTTTAGCATTTCCCGGCCTTATTGGACATACCGAAGCTACCCACAAAGTTTCATCCCTTTTGGAGCATTAGAGATGACACTTCCTTCATTAACCCGAAATCGCCCAAAATACAAGTCGGGGCCAAATGCTCAAAAAATGAAATGATCCTAAACCCGGATTTTTAAAGCCCACTCAACCTGAAATACCATATTAAACATGAACGACGAATACTACATATTTTGGAGCCCCCGGAGTCAGGTTTTAGGGGTCCGACACGTTAGGCCATGTTGCAAATCACACGCGTTGAGTGGATCGTATTGTCGTCCAAATTCCCGTTTTTTAGAAGTTTCCGGCATTATTGGACATACTGAAGCTACCCACAAAGTTTCATCCCTTTTGAAGCAGTAGAGATGACACTTCCTTCATTTACCCGAAATCGCCCAAAATACAAGTCGGGGCCAAATGGTCAAAAAATGAAATGCTCCGAAACCTGGATTTTTTCAGCCCAAACAACCTCAAATTACATATGAAACATGCATGATGAATACTAGACCATTTAGAGCCCACGGGGCCAGGTTTTAGAGGTCCGACACATTACGCCGTGTTGCAAATCACACGCGGTGAGTGGATCGTATTGTCCTCCAAATTCCCCCTTTTTAGCATTTTCCGAATTTATTGGACATACCAAAGCTACCCACAAAGTTTCATCCCTTTTGAGCACTAGAGATGACACTTCCTTCATTAACCCGAAATCGCCCAAAATACAAGTCGGGGCCAAATGGTCAAAAAATGAAATAATTCAAAACCCGGATTTTTTCAGGCAAATCAACATCAAATACAATATGAAACATGCACGACGAATACTAGACCATTTGGAGCCCCCGAGGTCAGGTTTTAGGGATACGACACGTTAGGCCGTGTTGCAAATCACACGCGGTGAGTGGATCGTATTGTCCTCCAAATTCCCGTTTTTTAGCATTTTCCGGCCTTGTTGGACATACCGAAGCTTCCCACAAAGTTTCATCCCTTTTAGAGCAATAGAGATGACACTTCCTTCATTAACCCGAAATCGCCCAAAATACAAGTCGGGGCCAAATGGTCAAAAAATGAAATGTTCCTAAACCCGGATTTTTTAAGCCCAGTCAACCTCAAATACCATATTAAACATGAACGACGAATACTAGACAATTTGGAGCCCCCGGAGTCAGGTTTTAGGGGTCCGACACGTTAGGCCGTGTTGCAAATCAAACGCGGTGAGTGGATCGTATTGTCCTCCAAATTTCCTTTTTTAGCATTTCCCGGCCTTATTAGACATACCGAAGCTACCTACAAAGTTTCATCTCTTTTGGAGCACTAGAGATGACACTTCCTTCATTAACCCGAAATCGCCCAAAATACAAGTCGGGGCCAAATGGTCAAAAAATGAAATAATTCGAAACCCGGATTTTTTCAGCCCAATCAACCTGAAATACCATATGAAACATGCACGACGAATATTAGAACATTTGGAGCCCCCGGAGTCAGGTTTTAGGGGTCCGACACGTTAGGCCGTGTTGCAAATCACACGCGGTGAGTGGATCGTATTGGCCTCCAAATTTCCGTTTTCTTAGCATTTTACGGCCTTATTGGACATACTGAAGCTACCCACAAAGTTTCATACCTTTTGGAGCACTAGAGATGACACTTCCTTCATTAACCCGAAATCGCCCAAAATACGAGTCGGGGCCAAATGGTCAAAAAATGAATTGTTCCGAAACCCAGATTTTTTCAGCCCAATCAATCTCAAATACCATATGAAATATGCACGACGAATACTAGACCATTTGGAGACCCCAGGGTCAGGTTTTAGGGGTCCGACACGTTAGGCCGTGTTGCGAATCACACGCGGTGAGTGGATCGTATTGTCCTCCAAATTCCCGTTTTTTAGCATTTCCCGGCCTTATTGGACTTACCGACGCTATCCACAAAGTTTCATCCTTTTTGGAACAATAGAGATGACACTTCCTTCATCAACCCGAAATCGCCCAAAATACAAGTCGTCGCCAAATGGTCAAAAAAAGAAATGTTCCGAAACCCCGATTTTTTCAGCCCAATCAACCTGAAATACCATATGAAACATGCACGATGAATACTAGACCATTTAGAGCCCCCGGGGCCAGGTTTTAGGGGTCCGACACATTACGCCGTGTTGCAAATCACACGCGGTGAGTGGATCGTATTGTCCTCCAAATTCCCGTTTTTTAGCATTTCCCGCCCTTGTTGGACATACCAAAGCTACCCACAAAGGTTCATCCCTTTTAGAGCACTAGAGATACCACTTTCTTCATTAACCCGAAATCGCCCAAAATAAAAGTCGGGGGGCCAAATGGTCAAAAAATGAAATAATTCGAAACCCGGATTTTTTCAGGCAAATCAACCTCAAATACAATATGAAACATGCACGACGAACACTAGACCATTAGGTCGCGTTGCAAATCACATGCGGTGAGTGGATCGTATTGTCCTCCAAATTCCCGTTTTTTATCATTTCCCGTCCTTTTTGAGCTTACCGAAGCTACCCACAAAGTCTCATCCCTTTTAGAGCAATAGAGATGACACTTCCTTCATGAACCCGAAATCGCCACAAATAAAAGTCGGGGCCAAATCGTCAAAAAATGAAATAATTCGAAACCCGGATTTTTTAAGCCCAATCAACCTTAAATACCATATGAAACGCGCACGATGAATACTAGACCATTTGGAGCCCCCGGGGTCAGATTTTAGGGGTCCGACACGTTAGGCCGCGTTGCAAATCACACGCGGTGAGTGGATCGTATTGTCCTCCATATTCCCGTTTTTTAGCATTTCCCGGCCTTATTGAGCATACCGATGCTACCCACAAAGTTTCATCCCTTTTAGAGCACTAGAGATGACACTTCCTTCATTAACCCGAAATCACCCAAAAAATACAAGTCGGGGCCAAATGGTCAAAAAATGAAATAATTCAAAATCCGGATTTTTTCAGCCCAATCAACCTCAAATACCATATGAAACATGCACGACGAATACTAGACCATTTGGAGCCCCCGGGGCCAGGTTTTAGGTGTCCGACACATTAGGCTGCGTTGCAAATCACACGCGGTGAGTGGATCGTATTGTCCTCCAAATTCCTGTTTTTAGCATTTCCCGGCCTTATTGAGCATACCGAAGCTAACCACAAAGTTTCATCTTTTTTTGAGCACTAGAGATGACACTTCCTTCATTAACCCGGAATCGCCATAAATACAAATCGGGGCCAAGTGGTCAAAAAATGAAATAATTCGAAACCCGGATTTTTTAAGCCCAATCAACCTCAAATACCATATGAAACATGCACGACGAATACTAGACCATTTGGAGCCCCCGGGGTCAGCTTTTAGGGGTCCGACACGTTAGGCCGCGTTGCAAATCACACGCGGTGAGTGGATCGTATTGTCCTCCAAATTCCCGTTTTTTAGCATTTCCCGGCCTTATTGAGCATACCGAAGCTACCAACAAAGTATCATCCCTTTTAGAGCACTAGAGATGACACTTCTTTCATTAACCCGAAATCGCCCAAAATACAAGTCGGGGCCAAATGGTCAAGAAATGAAATAATTCAAAACCCGGATTTTTTCAGCCCAATCAACCTCAAATACCATATGAAACATGCACGACGAATACTAGACCATTTGGAGCCCCCGGGGTCAGGTTTTAGGGGCCCGACACGTTAGGCCGCGTTGTAAATCACACGCGGTGAGTGGATCGTATTGTCCTCCAAATTCCCAGTTTTTAGCATTTCCCGGCCTTATTGAGCATACCGAATCTACACACAACGTTTCATCCCTTTTGGAGCACTAGAGATAACACTTCCTTCATTAACCCGAAATCGCCCAAAATACAAGTCGGGGCCAAATGGTCAAAAAATGAAATAATTCTAAACCCGGATTTTTTCAGCCCAATCAACCTCAAATATCATATGAAATATGCACGACGAATACTAGACCATTTGGAGCCCCCGAGGTCCGGTTTTAGGGGTCCGACACGTTAGGCCGCGTTGCAAATCACACGCGGTGAGTGGATCGTATTGTCCTCCAAATTCCCGTTTTTTAGCATTTCCCGGCCTTATTGAGCATACCGAAGCTACCAACAAAGTTTCATCCCTTTTAGAGCACTAGAGATGACACTTCCTTCATTAACCCGAAATCGCCCAAAAATAAAAGTCGGGGCCAAATGGTCAAAAAATGAAATAATTCGAAACCCGGATTTTTTCAGCCCAATCAACCTCAAATACCATATGAAACATGCACGACGAATACTAGACCATTTGGAGCCCCCGGGGCCAGGTTTTAGGGGTCCGACACGTTAGGCCGCGTTGCAAATCACACGCGGTGAGTGGATCGTATTGTCCTCCAAATTCCCGTTTTTTAGCATTTCCCGGCCTTATTGAGCATACCGAAGCTACCAACAAAGTTTCATCCCTTTTAGAGCAATAGAGATGACACTTCCTTCATTAACCCGAAATCGCCCAAAATACAAGTCGGGGCCAAATGGTCAAAAAATGAAATAATTCTAAACCCAGATTTTTTCAGCCCAATCAACATCAAATACCATATGAAACATGCACGACGAATACTAGACCATTTGGAGCCCCCGGGGTCAGGTTTTAGGGGTCCGACACGTTAGGCCGCGTTGCAAATCACACGCGGTGAGTGGATCGTATTGTCCTCCAAATTCCAGTTTTTTAGCATTTCCCGGCCTTATTGAGCATACCGAAGCTACCCACAATGTTTCATCCCTTTTGGAGGACTAGAGATGACACTTCTATCATTAACCCGAAATCGCCCAAAATACAAGTCGGGGCCAAATGGTCAAGAAATGAAATAATTCAAAACCCGGATTTTTTCAACCCAATCAACCTCAAATACCATATGAAACATGCACCACGAATACTAGACCATTTGGAGCCTCCGGGGTCAGGTTTTAGGGTTCCAACACGTTAGGCCGCGTTGCAAATCACACGCGGTGAGTGGATCGCATTGTCCTCCGAATTCCCGTTTTTAGCATTTCCCGGCCTTATTGAGCATACCGAAGCTACCAACAAAGTTTCATCCCTTTTAGAGCTCTAG
Organism: Persicaria maculosa; assembly: GCA_963922045.1. Lineage (NCBI taxonomy): Eukaryota > Viridiplantae > Streptophyta > Magnoliopsida > Caryophyllales > Polygonaceae > Persicaria > Persicaria maculosa. The sequence continues at coordinate 455,501 of OY998271.1, read as the reverse complement.
AGATGACACTTCTTTCATTAACCCGAATCCCCCAAAATACAAGTCGGGGCCAAATGGTCAAGAAATGAAATAATTCAAAACCCGGATTTTTTCAGCCCAATCAACCTCAAATACCATATGAAACATGCACGACGAATACTAGACCATTTGGAGCCCCCGGGGTCAGGTTTTAGGGGTCCGACACGTTAGGCCGCGATGTAAATCACACGCGGTGAGTGGATCGTATTGTCCTCCAAATTCCCATTTTTTAGCATTTCTCGTCCTTATTGAGCATACCGAATCTACACACAACGTTTCATCCCTTTTGGAGCCCTAGAGATGACACTTCCTTCATTAACCCGAAATCGCCCAAAATACAAGTCGGGGCCAAATGGTCAAAAAATGAAATAATTCGAAACCCGGATTTTTTCAGCCCAATCAACCTCAAATACCATATGTAACATGCACGACGAATACTAGACCATTTGGAGCCCCCGGGACCAGGTTTTAGGGGTCCGACACGTTAGGCTGCTTTGCAAATCACACGCGGTGAGTGGATCGTATTGTCCTCCAAATTCCCTTTTTTAGCATTTCCCGGCCTTATTGAGCATACCGAAGCTACCCACAATGTTTCATCCCTTTTGGAGCACTAGAGATGACACTTCTTTCATTAACCGGAAATCGCCCAAAATACAAGTCGGGGCCAAATGGTCAAGAAATGAAATAATTCAAAACCCGGATTTTTTCAACCCAATCCACCTCAAATACCATATGAAACATGCACGACGAATACTAGACCATTTGGAGCCCCCTGGGTCAGGTTTTAGGGGTCCGACACGTTAGGCCGCGTTGTAAATCACACGCGGTGAGTGGATCGTATTGTCCTCCAAATTCCCAGTTTTTAGCATTTCCCGGCCTTATTGAGCATACCGAATCTACACACAACGTTTCATCCCTTTTGGAGCACTAGAGATAACACTTCCTTCATTAACCCGAAATCGCCCAAAATACAAGTCGGGGCCAAATGGTCAAAAAATGAAATAATTCTAAACCCGGATTTTTTCAGCCCAATCAACCTCAAATATCATATGAAATATGCACGACGAATACTAGACCATTTGGAGCCCCCGAGGTCCGGTTTTAGGGGTCCGACACGTTAGGCCGCGTTGCAAATCACACGCGGTGAGTGGATCGTATTGTCCTCCAAATTCCCGTTTTTTAGCATTTCCCGGCCTTATTGAGCATACCGAAGCTACCAACAAAGTTTCATCCCTTTTAGAGCACTAGAGATGACACTTCCTTCATTAACCCGAAATCGCCCAAAATAAAAGTCGGGGCCAAATGGTCAAAAAATGAAATAATTCGAAACCCGGATTTTTTCAGCCCAATCAACCTCAAATACCATATGAAACATGCACGACGAATACTAGACCATTTGGAGCCCCCGGGGCCAGGTTTTAGGGGTCCGACACGTTAGGCCGCGTTGCAAATCACACGCGGTGAGTGGATCGTATTGTCCTCCAAATTCCCGTTTTTTAGCATTTCCCGGCCTTATTGAGCATACCGAAGCTATCAACAAAGTTTCATCCCTTTTAGAGCAATAGAGATGACACTTCCTTCATTAACCCGAAATCGCCCAAAATACAAGTCGGGGCCAAATGGTCAAAAAATGAAATAATTCTAAACCCAGATTTATTCAGCCCAATCAACATCAAATACCATATGAAACATGCACGACGAATACTAGACCATTTGGAGCCCCCGGGGTCAGGTTTTAGGGGTCCGACACGTTAGGCCGCGTTGCAAATCACACGCGGTGAGTGGATCGTATTGTCCTCCAAATTCCAGTTTTTTAGCATTTCCCGGCCTTATTGAGCATACCGAAGCTACCCACAATGTTTCATCCCTTTTGGAGGACTAGAGATGACACTTCCTTCATTAACCCGAAATCGCCCAAAATACAAGTCGGGGCCAAATGGTCAAAAAATGAAATAATTCGAAACCCGGATTTTTTCAGCCCAATCAACCTCAAATACCATATGTAACATGCACGACGAATACTAGACCATTTGGAGCCCCCGGGACCAGGTTTTAGGGGTCCGACACGTTAGGCTGCTTTGCAAATCACACGCGGTGAGTGGATCGTATTGTCCTCCAAATTCCCTTTTTTAGCATTTCCCGGCCTTATTGAGCATACCGAAGCTACCCACAATGTTTCATCCCTTTTGGAGCACTAGAGATGACACTTCTTTCATTAACCGGAAATCGCCCAAAATACAAGTCGGGGCCAAATGGTCAAGAAATGAAATAATTCAAAACCCGGATTTTTTCAACCCAATCCACCTCAAATACCATATGAAACATGCACGACGAATACTAGACCATTTGGAGCCCCCTGGGTCAGGTTTTAGGGGTCCGACACGTTAGGACGTGTTGCAAATCACACGCGGTGAGTGGATTCTATTTTCCTCCAAATTCCCGTTTTTTAGCATTTTCCGGCCTTTTAGGACATACCAAAGCTACCTGCAAAGTTTCATCCCTTTGAGAGCCCTAGAGATGACACTTCCTTCATTAACCCGAAATCGCCACAAATACATGTCGGGGCCAAATGGTCAAAAAATGAAATAATTCAAAACCCGGAATTTTTCAGCCCAATCAACCTCAAATACCATATGAAACATGCATGACGAATACTAGACCATTTGGAGCCCCCGGGGCAAGGTTTTAGGGGTCCGACACGTTAGGCCGCGTTGCAAATCACACGCGGTGAGTGGATCGTATTTTCCTTCAAATTCCCGATTTTTAGCATTTCCCGGCCTGATTGAGCATACCAAAGATACCCACAAAGTTTTTACAACACTAGAGTTGACACTTCCTTCATTAACCCGAATCGCCCAAAATACAAGTCGAGGCCAAATGGTGAAAAAATGAAATAATTCGAAACCCGTATTTTTTCAGCCAAATCAACCTCAAATACCACATGAAACATGCACGACGAATACTAGACCATTTGGAACCCACGGGGCAAGGTTTAAGGGGTCCGACACGTTAGGCCGCGATGGAAATCACACGCGGTGAGTGGATCGTATTGTCCTCCAAATTCCCGTTTTTTAGCATTTCCCGGCCTTATTGAGCATACCGAAGCTCCAACAAAGTTTCATCCTTTTTAGAGCACTAGAGATGACACTTCCTTCATTAATCCGAAATCGCCCAAAATACAAGTCGGGGCCAAATGGTCAAAAAATGAAATAATTCGAAACCCGGATTTTTCAGCTCAATCAACCTCAAATACCATATGAAACATGCACGACGAATACTAGACCATTTGGAGCCCCCGGGGTCAGGTTTTAGGGGTCCGACAAGTTAGGCCGCGTTGCAAATCACACGCGGTGAGTGGATCGTATTGTCCTCCAAATTCCCGTTTTTTCAATTTCCCGGCCTTATTGAGCATACCGAAGCTACAAAAAAAGTTTCATCCCTTTTGGAGCACTAGAGATAACACTTTTTTCATTCACCCAAATCCCCCAAAATACAAGTCGGGGCCAAATGGTCAAGAAATGAAATAATTCGAAACCCGGATTTTTTAAGACCCATCAACCTCAAATACCATATGAAACATGCACGACAAATACTAGACCATTTGGAGCCCTCGGGGTCAGGTTTAAGGGGTCCGACACGTTAGGCCGCGTTGCAAATCACACGCGGTGAGTCGATCGTATTGTCCTCCAAATTCCCATTTTTTAGCATTTCCCGGCCTTATTGAGCATACCGAATCTACCCACAAAGTTTCATCCCTTTTGGAGCAGTAGAGATGACACTTCATTCATTAACCCGAAATCGCCCAAAATACAAGTCGGGGCCAAATGGTCAAAAAATGAAATAATTCGAAACCCGATTATTTTCAGCCCAATCAACCTCAAATACCATTTGAAACATGCACGACGAATTCTAGACCATTTGGAGCCCCCGGGGCCAGGTTTTAGGGGTCTGACACGTTAGGCCGCGTTGCAAATCACATGCGGTGAGTGGATCGTATTGTCCTCCATATTCCCGTTTTTTAGCATTTTCCGGCCTTATTGAGCATACCGAAGCTACCCACAATGTTTCATCCCTTTTGGAGCACTAGAGATGACACTTCTTTCATTAACCGGAAATCGCCCAAAATATAAGTCGGGGCCAAATGGTCAAGAAATGAAATAATTCAAAACCCGGATTTTTTCAACCCAATCAACCTCAAATACCATATGAAACATGCACGATGAATACTAGACCATTTGGAGCCCCCGGGGTCAGGTTTTAGGGGTCCGACACGTTAGGCCGTGTTGCAAATCACACGCGGTGAGTGGATCGTATTATCCTCCATATTCCCGTTTTTTAGCATTTCCCGGCCTTATTGAGCATACCGAAGCTACCCACAAAGTTTCATCCCTTTTAGAGCACTAGAGATGACACTTCCTTCATTAATCCGAAATCGCCCAAAATACAAGTCGGGGCCAAATGGTCAAAAAATGAAATAATTCTAAACCCGGATTTTTTCAGCCCAATCAACCTCAAATACCATATGAAACATGCACGACGAATACTAGACCATTTGGAGCCCCCGGGGTCAGGTTTTAGGGGTCCGACACATTAGGCCGCGTTGCAAATCACACGCGGTGAGTGGATCGTATTGTCCTCCAAATTCCCGTTTTTTAGCATTTCCCGGCCTTATTGAGCATACCGAAGCTACCAACAAAGTTTCATCCCTTTTGGAGCACTAGAGATGACACTTCTTTCATTAACCCAAATCCCCCAAAGTAAAAGTCGGGGCCAAATGGTCAAGAAATGAAATAATTCGAAACCCGGATTTTTTCAGCCCAATCAACCTCAAATACCATATGAAATATGCACGACGAATACTAGACCATTTGGAGCCCCCGGGGTCAGGTTTTAGGGGTCCGACACGTTAGGCCGCGTTTCAAATCACAAGCGGTGAGTGGATCGTATTGTCCTCCAAATTCCCGATTTTTAGCATTTCCCGGCCTTATTGAGCATACCGAAGCTACCCACAATGTTTCATCCCTTTTGGAGCACTAGAGATGACACTTCTTTCATTAACCCGAAATCGCCCAAAATACAAGTCGGGGCCAAATGGTCAAGAAATGAAATAATTCAAAACCCGGATTTTTTCAACCCAATCAACCTCAAATACCAGATGAAACATGCACGACGAATACTAGACCATTTGGAGCCCCCGGGGTAAGGTTTTAGGGGTCCGACACGTTAGGCCGCGTTGCAAATCACACGCGGTGAGTGGATCGTATTGTCATCCAAATTCCCGTTTTTTAGCATTTCCCGGCCTTATTGAGCATACCGAAGCTACCCAAAATGTTTCATCCCTTTTAGAGCACTAGAGATGACACTTCCTTCATTAACCCGAAATCGCCCAAAATACAAGTCGGGGCCAAATGGTCAAAAAATGAAATGTTCCGAAACCCGGATTTTTTAAGCCCAATCAATCTCAAATACCATATGAAACATGCACGATGAATACTAGACCATTTGCAGCCCCCGGAGTCAGGTTTTAGGGGTCCGACACGTTAGGCCGTGTTCCAAATCACACGCGGTGAGTGGATCGTACTGTCCTCCAAATTCCCATTTTTTAGCATTTTCCGACCTTATTGGACATACCAAAGCTACCCACAAAGTTTCATCTCTTTTGGAGCAATAGAGATGACACTTCCTTCATTAACCCAAAATCACCCAAAATACAAGTCAGGGCAAATGGTAAAAAAATGAAATAATTCCAAACCCGGATTTATTCATGCCAATCAACATCAAATATCATATGAAACATGCACGAAGAATACTAGACCATTTGGGGCCCCCGGGGTTAGGTTTTAGGGGTCCGACACGTTAGGCCGCGTTGCAAATCACACGCGGTGAATTAATCGTATTGTCCTCCAAATTCCTATTTTTTAGCATTTCCCGACCTTATTGGACATACCGAAGCTACCCACAAAGTTTCATCCCTTTTGGAGCACTAGAGATGATACTTCTTTCATTAACCCGAAATCGCCCAAAATACAATTCGGGGCCAAATGGTCAAAAAATGAAATAATTCAAAACCCGGATTTTTTCATCCCAATCAACCTCAAATACCATATGAAACATGAACGACGAATACTAGACCATTTGGAGCCCCCGGGGTCAGGTTTTAGTGTCCGACACGTTAGGCCGTGTTGCAAATCACACACGGTGACTGGATCATATTGTCCTCCAAATTCCCATTTTTTAGCATTTCCCGGCCTTATTGGCCATACCAAAGCTACCCACAAAGTTTCATCCCTTTTGGAGTACTAGAGATGACACTTCCTTCATTAACCCGAAATCGCCCAAAATACAAGTCGGGGCCAAATGGTCAAAAAATGAAATAATTCAAAACCCGGATTTTTTCATCCCAATCAACCTCAAATACCATATGAAACATGCACGACGAATACTAGACCATTTGGAGCCCCCGGGGTCATGTTTGAGGAGTCCGACACGTTAGGCCGCGTTGCAAATCACACGCGGTGAGTGGATCGTATTGTCCTCCAAATTCCCGTTTGTTAGCATTTCCCGGCCTTATTGGACATACCAAAGCTACCCACAAAGTTTCATCTCTTTTGGAGCACTAGAGACACTTCCTTCATTAACCCGAAATCGCCCAAAATACAAGTCGGGGCCAAATGGTCAAAAAATGAAATAATTCGAAACACGGATTTTTTCAGCCCAATCAACCTCAAACACCATATGAAATATGCACGACGAATACTAGACCATTTGGAGCCCCCGGGGTCAGGTTTTAGGGGTCCGACACGTTAGGCCGCGTTGCAAATCACACGCGGTGAGTGGATCGTATTGTCCTCCAAATTCCCTTTTTTAGCATTTTTCGGCCTTGTTGGACATACCAAAGCTACCCACAAAGTTTCATCCCTTTTGGAGCACTAGAGATGACACTTTCTTCATTAACCCGAAATCGCCCAAAATACAAGTCGGGGCCAAATGGTCAAAAAATGAAATGTTCCAAAACCCGGATTTTTTCAGCCCAATCAACCTCAAATACCATATGAAACATGCACGATGAATATTAGACCATTTGGAGCCCCCGGGGTAAGGTTTTAGGGGTCCGACACGTTAGGACGTGTTCCAAATCACACGCGGTGAGTGGATCGTACTGTCCTCCAAATTCCCATTTTTAGCATTTTCCGACCTTATTGGACATACGAAAGCTACCCACAAAGTTTCATCCCTTTTGGAGCACTAGAGATGACACTTCCTTCATTAACCCAAAATCACCCAAAATACAAGTCGGGGCCAAATGGTCAAAAAATGAAATAATTCCAAACCCGGATTTATTCATGCCAATCAACATCAAATACCATATGAAACATGCACGACGAATACTAGACCATTTGGAGCCCCCGGGGTCAGGTTTTAGGGGTCCGACACGTTAGGCCGCGATGCAAATCACACGCGGTGAGTGGATCGTATTGTCCTCCAAATTCCCATTTTTTAGCATTTCCCGGCCTTATTGAGCATACCGATTCTACACACAACGTTTCATCCCTTTTAGAGCACTAGAGATGACACTTCCTTCATTAACCCGAAATCGCCCAAAATACAAGTCGGGGCCAAATGGTCAAAAAATGAAATAATTCGAAACCCGGATTTTTTCTGCCCAGTCAACCTCAAATACCATATGAAACATGCACGACGAATACTAGACCATTTGGAGCCCCCGGGACCAGGTTTTAGGGGTCCGACACGTTAGGCCGCTTTGCAAATCACACGCTGTGAGTGGATCGTATTGTCCTCCAAATTCCCTTTTTTAGCATTTCCCGGCCTTATTGAGCATACCGAAGCTACCCACAATGTTTCATCTCTTTTGGAGTACTAGAGATGACACTTCCTTCATTAACCCAAAATCACCCAAAATACAAGTCGGGGCCAAATGGTCTAAATATGAAATAATTCCAAACCCGGATTTATTCATGCCAATCAACATTAAATACCATATGAAACATGCACGATGAATACTAGACCATTTGGAGCCCCCGAGGTCAGGTTTTAGGGGTCCGACACGTTAGGCCGCGTTGCAAATCACACGCGGTGAGTGGATCGTATTGTCCTCCAAATTCCCATTTTTTAGCATTTCCAGGCCTTATTGAGCATACCGAATCTACACACAACGTTTCATCCCTTTTGGAGCACTAGAGATGACACTTCCTTCATTAACCCGAAATCACCCAAAATACAAGTCGGGGCCAAATGGTCAAAAAATGAAATAATTCGAAACCCGGAATTTTTCAGCGCAATCAACCTCAAATACCATATGAAACATGCACGACGAATACTAGACCATTTGGAGCCCCCGGGGTCAAGTTTTAGGGGTCCGACACGTTAGGCCGCGTTGCAAATCACACGCGGTGAGTGGATCGTATTGTCCTCCAAATTCCCGGTTGTTAGCATTTCCCGGCATTATTGGACATACCAAAGCTACCCACAAAGTTTCATCTCTTTTGGAGCACTAGAGATGACACTTCCTTCATTGACCCGAAATCGCCCAAAATACAAGTCGGGGCCAAATGTTCAAAAAATGAAATAATTCGAAACCCGGATTTTTTCAGCCGAATCAACCTCAAATACCATATGAAACATGCACGACGAATACTAGACAATTTGGAGCCCCCGGGGTCAGGTTTTAGGGTCCGACACGTTAGGCCGCGTTGTAAATCCCACGCGGTGAGTGGATCGTATTGTCCTCCAAATTCCCGTTTTTTAGCATTTCCCGGCCTTATTGGACATACAAAAGCTACCCACAAAGTTTAGTCGCTTTTGGAGCACTAGAGATGACACTTCCTTCATTAACCCCAAATCGCCCAAAATACAAGTCGGGGCCAAATGGTCAAAAAATGAAATAATTCAAAACCCGTATTTTTTCAGCCCAATCAACCTCAAAGACCATATGAAACATGCACGACGAATACTAGACCATTTGGAGCCCCCGGGGTCAGGTTTTAGGGGTCCGACACATTAGGCCTTGTTGCAAATCACACGCGGTGAGTGGATCGTACTGTCCTCCAAATTCCCATTTTTTAGCATTTTCTGAACTTATTGGACATACCAAAGGTACCCACAAAGTTTCATCTTTTTTGGAGCACTAGAGATGACACTTCCTTCATTAACCCGAAATCGCCCAAAATACAAGTCGGGGCCAAATGGTCAAAAATTGAAATAATTCAAAACCCGGATTTTTTCATCCCAATCAACATCAAATACCATATGAAACATGCACGACGAATACTAGACCATTCGGAGCCCCCGGGGTCAGGTTTTAGGGGTCCGACACGTTAGGCCGCGTTGCAAATCACACGCGGTGAGTGGATCGTATTGTCCTCCAAATTCCCGTTTTTTAGCATTTCCCGCAATTATTGGACATACCAAAGCTACCCACAAAGTTTCATCCCTTTTGGAGCACTAGAGATGACACTTCCTTCATTAACCCGAAATCGCCCAAAATACATGTCGGGGCCAAATGGTCAAAAAATGAAGTAATTCGAAACCCGGATTTTTACAGCCCAATCAACCTCAAATACCATATGAAACATGCACGACGAATACTAGACCATTTGGAGCCCCCGTGGTCAGGTTTTAGGGGTCCGACACGAGAGGCCGCGTTGCAAATCACACGCGGTGAGTGGATCGTATTGTCCTCCAAATTCCCGTTTTTTAGCTTTTCCCGGCCTTATTGGACATACCAAAGCTAACCACAAAGTTTCATCCCTTTTGGAGCACTAGAGATGACACTTCCTTCATTAACCCGAAATCGCCCAAAATACAAGTCGGGGCCAAATGGTCAAAAAATGAAATAATTCAAAACCCGGATTTTTTCAGCCCAATCAACCTCAAACACCATATGAAACATGCACGACGAATACTAGACCATTTGGAGCCCCCGGGGTCAGGTTTTAGGGGTCCGACACATTAGGCCGTGTTGCAAATCACACGCGGTGAGTGGATCGTACTGTCCTCCAAATTCCCATTTTTTAGTATTTTCCGAACTTATTGGAGATACCAAAGGTACCCACAAAGTTTCATCCCTTTTTGAGCACTAGAGATGACACATCCTTCATTAACCCGAAATCGCCCAAAATACAGCTCGGGGCCAAATGGCCAAAAATTGAAATAATTCAAAACCCGGATTTTTTCATCCCAATCAACCTCAAATACCATATGAAACATGCACGACGAATACTAGACCATTTGGAGCCCCCGGGGTCAGGTTTTAGGGGTCCGACACGTTAGGCCGCGTTGCAAATCACACGCGGTGAGTAGATCGTATTGTCCTCCAAATTCCTGTTTTTTAGCATTTCCCGCCCTTATTGGACATACCAAAGCTACCCACAAAGTTTCATCCCTTTTGGAGCACTAGAGATGACACTTCCTTCATTAACCCGAAATCGCCCAAAATACATGTCGGGGCCAAATGGTCAAAAAATGAAATAATTCGAAACCCGGATTTTTACAGCCCAATCAACCTCAAATACCATATGAAACATGCACGACGAATACTAGACCATTTGGAGCCCCCGGGGTCAGGTTTTAGGGGTCCGACACGAGAGGCCCCGTTGCAAATCACACGCGGTGAGTGGATCCTATTGTCCTCCAAATTCCCGTTTTTTAGCATTTGCCGGCCTTATTTGACATACCAAAGCTACCCACAAAGTTTCATCCCTTTTGGAGCACTAGAGATGACACTTCCTTCATTAACCCGAAATCGCCCAAAATACAAGTCGGGGCCAAATGGTCAAAAAATGAAATAATTCGAAACCCGGATTTTTTCATCCCAATCAACCTCAAATACCATATGAAACATGCACGAGGAATACTAGACCATTTGGAGCCCCCGGGGTCAGGTTTTAGGGGTCCGACACGTTAGGCCGCGTTGCAAATCACACGCGGTGAGTAGATCGTATTGTCCTCCAAATTCCCTTTTTTAGAATATCCCGGCCTTATTGGACATACCAAAGCTACCCACAAAGTTTCATCCCTTTTGGAACAATAGAGATGACACTTCCTTCATTAACCCGTAATTGCCCAAAATACAAGTCGGGGCCAAATGGTCAAAAAATGAAATAATTCGAAACCCGGATTTTTTCAGTCCAATCAACCTCAAATATCATATGAAACATGCACGACGAATACTAGACCATTTGGAGCCCCCGGGGTCAGGTTTTAGGGGTCCGACACGTTAGGCCGCGTTGCAAATCACACGCGGTGAGTGGATCGTATTGTCCTCCAAATTCCCGTTTTTTAGCATTTCCCGGCCTTATTGGACATACCAAAGCTACCCACAAAGTTTAATTCCTTTTGGAGAACTAGAGATGACACTTCCTTCATTAACCCGAAATCGCCCAAAATACAAGTCGGGGCCAAATGGTCATAAAATGAAATAATTCCAAACCCGGATTTTTACAGCCCAATCAATCTCAAATACAATATAAAACATGCACGACGAATACTAGACCATTTGGAACCCCCGGGCAAGGTTTAAGGGGTCCGACACGAGAGGCCGCGTTGCAAATCACACGCGGTGAATGGATCGTATTGTCCTCCAAATTCCCGTTTTTTAGCTTTTCCCGGCCTTATTGGACATACCAAAGCTATCCACAAAGTTTCATCCCTTTTGGAGCACTAGAGATGACACTTCCTTCATTAACCCGAAATCGCCCAAAATACAAGTCGGGGCCAAATTGTCAAAAAATGAAATAATTCGAAACCCGGATTTTTTCATCCCAATCAACCTCAATTACAATATGAAACATGCACGACGAATACTAGACCATTTGGAGCCCCCGGGGTCAGGTTTTAGGGCTCCGACACGTTAGGCCGTGTTGCAAATCACACGCGGTGAGTGGATCGTACTGTCCACCAAATTCCCATTTTTTAGCATTTCCCGGCCTTATTGGACATACCAAACCTACCCAGAAAGTCTCATTCCTTTTGGAGCACTAGAGATGACACTTCTTTCATTAACCCGAAATCGCCCAAAATACAAGTCGGGGCCAAATGGTCAAAAATTGAAATAATTCAAAACCCGGATTTTTTCATCCCAATCAACATCAAATACCATATGAAACATGCACGACGAATACTAGACCATTTGGAGCCCCCGGGGTCAGGTTTTAGGGGTCCGACACGTTAGGCCGTGTTGCAAATCATATGCGGTGAGTGGATCGTACTGTCCACCAAATTCCCATTTTTTAGCATTTTCCGAACTTATTGGACATACCAAAAGTACCCACAAAGTTTCATCTCTTTTGGAGCACTAGAGATGACACTTCCTTCATTAACCCCAAATCGCCCAAAATATAAGTCGGGGCCAAATGGTCAAAAAATGAAATAATTCAAAACCCGTATTTTTTCAGCCCAATCAACCTCAAACACCATATGAAACATGCACGACGAATACTAGACCATTTGGAGCCCCCGGGGTCAGGTTTTAGGGGTCCGACACATTAGACCGTGTTGCAAATCACACGCGGTGAGTGGATCGTACTGTCCTCCAAATTCCCATTTTTTAGCATTTTCCGAACTTATTGGACATACCAAAGGTACCCACAAAGTTTCATTTTTTTTGGAGCACTAGAGATGACACTTCCTTCATTTACCCGAAATCGCCCAAAATACAAGTCGGGGCCAAATGGTCAAAAATTGAAATAATTCAAAACCCGGATTTTTTCATCCCAATCAACATCAAATACCATATGAAACATGCACGACGAATACTAGACCATTTGGAGCCCCCGGGGTCAGGTTTTAGGGGTCCGACACGTTAGGCCGCGTTGCAAATCACACGCGGTGAGTGGATCGTATTGTCATCCAAATTCCCGTTTTTTAGCATTTCCCGGCCTTATTGGACATACCAAAGCTACCCACAAAGTTTAATTCCTTTTGGAGAACTAGAGATGACACTTCCTTCATTAACCCGAAATCGCCCAAAATACAAGTCGGGGCCAAATGGTCATAAAATGAAATAATTCCAAACCCAGAATTTTACAGCCCAATCAATCTCAAATACAATATAAAACATGCACGACGAATACTAGACCATTTGGAGCCCCCGGGCAAGGTTTAAGGGGTCCGACACGAGAGGCCGCGTTGCAAATCACACGCGGTGAGTGGATCGTATTGTCCTCCAAATTCCCGTTTTTTAGCTTTTCCCGGCCTTATTGGACATACCAAAGCTATCTACAAAGTTTCATCCCTTTTGGAGCACTAGAGATGACACTTCCTTCATTAACCCGAAATCGCCCAAAATACAAGTCGGGGCCAAATGGTCAAAAAATAAAATAATTCGAAACCCGGATTTTTTCAGCCCAATCAACCTCAAACACCATATGAAACATGCACGATGAATACTAGACCATTTGGAGCCCCCGTGGTCAGGTTTTAGGGGTCTGACACATTAGGCCGTGTTGCAAATCACACGCGGTGAGTGGATCGTACTGCCCTCCAAATTCCCATTTTTTAGCATTTTCCGAACTTATTGGACATACCAAAGGTACCCACAAAGTTTCATCTCTTTTGGAGCACTAGAGATGACACTTACTTCATTAACCCGAAATCGCCCAAAATACAAGTCGGGGCCAAATGGTCAAAAAATGAAATAATTCAAAACCCGGATTTTTTCATCTCAATCAACCTCAAACACCATATGAAACATGCACGACGAATACTAGACCATTTGGAGCCCCCGGGGTCAGGTTTTAGGGGTCCGACACATTAGGCCGTGTTGCAAATCACACGCGGTGAGTGGATCGTACTTTCCTCCAAATTCCCATTTTTTAGCATTTTCTGAACTTATTGGACTTACCAAAGGTACCCACAAAGTTTCATCCCTTTTGGAGCACTAGAGATGACACTTCCTTCATTAACCCGAAATCGCCCAAAATACAAGTCAGTGCCAAATGGTCAAAAATTGAAATAATTCAAAACCCGGATTTTTTCATCCCAATCAACCTCAAATACCATATGAAACATGCACGACGAATACTAGACCATTTGGAGCCCCCGGGGTCAGGTTTTAGGGGTCCGACACGTTAGGCCGCGTTGCAAATCACACGCGGTGATTGGATCGTATTGTCCTCCAAATTCCCGTTTTTTAGCATTTCCCGGCCTTATTGGACATACCAAAGCTACCCACAAAGTTTCATTCCTTTTGGAGCACTAGAGATGACACTTCCTTCATTAACCCGAAATCGCCCAAAATACAAGTCGGGGCCAAATGGTCAAAAATTGAAATAATTCAAAACCCGGATTTTTTCATCCCAATCAACCTCAAATACCATATGAAACATGCACGACGAATACTAGACCATTTGGAGCCCCCGGGGTCAGGTTTAAGGGGTCCGACACGTTAGGCCGCGTTGCAAATCACACGCGGTGAGTGGATCGTATTGTCCTCCAAATTCCCATTTTTTAGCATTTCCCGGCCTTATTGGACATACCAAAGCTACCCACAAAGTTTCATTCCTTTTGGAGCACTAGAGATGACACTTCCTTCATTAACCCGAAATCGCCCAAAATACAAGTCGGGGCCAAATGGTCAAAAATTGAAATAATTCAAAACCCGGATTTTTTCATCCCAATCAACCTCAAATACCATATGAAACATGCAAGACGAATACTAGACCATTTGGAGCCCCCGGGGTCAGGTTTTAGGGGTCCGACATGTTAGGCCGCGTTGCAAATCACACGCGGTGAGTGGATCGTATTGTCCTCCAAATTCCCGTTTTTTAGCATTTCCCGGCCTTATTGGACATACCAAAGCTACCCACAAAGTTTCATCCCTTTTGGAGCACTAGAGATGACACTTCCTTCATTAACTCGAAATCGCCCAAAATACAAGTCGGGGCCAAATGGTCAAAAAATGAAATAATTCGAAACCCGGATTTTTTCAGCTCAATCAACCTCAAACACCATATGAAACATGCACGACGAATACTAGACCATTTGGAGCCCCCGGGGTCAGGTTTTAGGGGTCCGACACATTAGGCCGTGTTGCAAATCACACGCGGTGAGTGGATCGTACTGTCCTCCAAATTCCCATTTTTTAGCATTTTCCGAACTTATTGGACATACCAAAGGTACCCACAAAGTTTCATCCCTTTTGGAGCACTAGAGATGACACTTCCTTCATTAACCCGAAATCGCCCAAAATACAAGTCGGGGCCAAATGGTCAAAATTTGAAATAATTCAAAACCCGGATTTTTTCAACCCAATCAACCTCAAATACCATATGAAACATGCACGACGAATACTAGACCATTTGGAGCCCCCGGGGTCAGGTTTTAGGGGTCCGACACGAGAGGCCCCGTTGCAAATCACACGCGGTGAGTGGATCGTACTCTCCTCCAAATTCCCATTTTTTAGCATTTTCCGAACTTATTGGACATACCAAAGGTACCCACAAAGTTTCATCCCTTTTGGAGCACTAGAGATGACACTTCCTTCATTAACCCGAAATCGCCCAAAATACAAGTCGGGGCCAAATGGTCAAAATTTGAAATAATTCAAAACCCGGATTTTTTCAACCCAATCAACCTCAAATACCATATGAAACATGCACGATGAATACTAGACCATTTGGAGCCCCCGGGGTCAGGTTTTAGGGGTCCGACACGTTAGGCCGCGTTGCAAATCACACGCGGTGAGTGGATCGTATTGTCCTATAAATTCCCGTTTTTTAGCATTTCCCGCCCTTATTGAACATACCAAAGCTACCCACAAAGTTTCATCCCTTTTGGAGCACTAGAGATGACACTTCCTTCATTAACCCGAAATCGCCCAAAATACAAGTCGGGGCCAAATTGTCAAAAAATGAAATAATTCGAAACCCGAATTTTTACAGCCCAATCAACCACAAATACCATATGAAACATGCACGACGAATACTAGACCATTTGGAGCCCCCGGGGTCAGGTTTTCGGGGTCCGACACGTTAGGCCGTGTTGCAAATCACACGCGGTGAGTGGATCGTACTGTCCTCCAAATTCCCATTTTTTATCATTTTCCGAATTTATTGGACATACCAAAGCTACCCATAAAGTTTCATCCCTTTTGAGCACTAGAGATGACACTTCCTTCATTAACCCGAAATCGCCCAAAATACAAGTCGGGGCCAAATGGTCAAAAAATGTAATAATTCGAAACCCGGATTTTTTCATGCCAATCAACCTCAAATATCATATGAAACATGCACGACGAATACTAGACCATTTGGAGCCCCCGGGGTCAGGATTTAGGGGTCCGACACGTTAGGCCGCGTTGCAAATCACACGCTGTGAGTGGATCGTATTGTCCTCCAAATTCCCGTTTTTTAGCATTTTCCGGCCTTATTGGACATACCAAAGCTACCCACAAAGTTTCATCCCTTTTTGAGCAATAGAGATGACACTTCCTTCATTAACTCGAAATCGCCCAAAACACAAGTCGGGGCCAAATGGTCAAAAAATGAAATAATTCGAAACCCGGATTTTTTCAGCTCAATCAACCTCAAACACCATATGAAACATGCACGACGAATACTAGACCATTTGGAGCCCCCGGGGTCAGGTTTTAGGGGTCCGATACATTAGGCCGTGTTGCAAATCACACGCGGTGAGTGGATCGTACTGTCCTGCAAATTCCCATTTTTTAGCATTTTCCGAACTTATTGGACATACCAAAGGTACCCACAAAGTTTCATCTCTTTTGGAGCACTAGAGATGACACTTCCTTCATTAACCCGAAATCGCCCAAAATACAAGTCGGGGCCAAATGGTCAAAAATTGAAATAATTCAAAACCCGGATTTTTTCATCCCAATCAACCTCAAATACCATATGAAACATGCAAGACGAATACTAGACCATTTGGAGCCCCCGGGGTCAGGTTTTAGGGGTCCGACATGTTAGGCCGCGTTGCAAATCACACGCGGTGAGTGGATCGTATTGTCCTCCAAATTCCCGTTTTTTAGCATTTCCCGGCCTTATTGGACATACCAAAGCTACCCACAAAGTTTCATCCCTTTTGGAGCACTAGAGATGACACTTCCTTCATTAACTCGAAATCGCCCAAAATACAAGTCGGGGCCAAATGGTCAAAAAATGAAATAATTCGAAACCCGGATTTTTTCAGCCCAATCAACCTCAAATATCATATGAAACATGCACGACGAATACTAGACCATTTGGAGCCCCCGGGGCCAGGTTTTAGGGGTCCGACACGTTAGGCCGCGTTGCAAATCACACGCGGTGAGTGGATCGTACTGTCCTCCAAATTCCCATTTTTTAGCATTTTCCGAACTTATTGGACATACCAAAGGTACCCACAAAGTTTCATCTCTTTTGGAGCACTAGAGATGACACTTCCTTCATTAACCCGAAATCGCCCAAAATACAAGTCAGGGCCAAATGGTCAAAAAATGAAATAATTCAAAACCCGGATTTTTTCAGCCCAATCAACCTCAAACACCATATGAAACATGCACGACGAATACTAGACCATTTGGAGCCCCCGGAGTCAGGTTTTAGGGGTCCGACACATTAGGCCGTGTTGCAAATAACACGCGGTGAGTGGATCGTACTGTCCTCCAAATTCCCATTTTTTAGCATTTTCCGAACTTATTGGACATACCAAAGGTACCCACAAAGTTTCATCCCTTTTGGAGCACTAGAGATGACACTTCCTTCATTAACCCGAAATCGCCCAAAATAAAAGTCGGGGCCAAATGGTCAAAAATTGAAATAATTCAAAACCCGGATTTTTTCATCCCAATCAACCTCAAATACCATATGAAACATGCACGACGAATACTAGACCATTTGGAGCCCCCGGGGTCAGGTTTTAGGGGTCCGACACGTTAGGCCGCGTTGCAAATCACACGCGGTGAGTGGATCGTATTGTCCTCCAAATTCCCTTTTTTAGCATTTCCCGGCCTTATTGGACATACCAAAGCTACCCACAAAGTTTCATTCCTTTTGGAGCACTAGAGATGACACTTCCTTCACTAACCCGAAATCGCCCAAAATACAAGTCGGGGCCAAATGGTCAAAAAATGAAATAATTCCAAACCCGGATTTTTACAGCCCAATCAATCTCAAATACCATATGAAACATGCTCGACGAATACTAGACCATTTGGAGCCCCCGGGCCAGGTTTAAGGGGTCCGACACGAGAGGCCGCTTTGCAAATCACACGCGATGAGTGGATCGTACTGTCCTCCAAATTCCGTTTTTTTTAATTTTCCGAATTTATTGGACATACCAAAGCTACCCACAAAGTTTCATCCCTTTTGGAGCAATAGAGATGACACTTCCTTCATTAACCCGAAATCGCCCAAAATACA
This sequence comes from Persicaria maculosa, assembly GCA_963922045.1. Taxonomy (NCBI): domain Eukaryota; kingdom Viridiplantae; phylum Streptophyta; class Magnoliopsida; order Caryophyllales; family Polygonaceae; genus Persicaria; species Persicaria maculosa. Next base: position 437,106 of record OY998271.1, on the reverse strand, counting down.
AGTCGGGGCCAAATGGTCAAAAAATGAAATAATTTGAAACCCGGATTTTTTCAGCCCAATCAATCTCAAATACCATATGAAATATGCACGACGAATACTAGACCATTTGGAGCCCCCGGGGTCAGGTTTTAGGGGTCCGACACGTTAGGCCGCGTTGCAAATCACACGCGGTGAGTGGATCTTATTGTCCTCCAAATTTCCGTTTTTTAGCAATTTCCGGCCTTATTGGACATACCAAAGCTACCCACAAAGTTTCATCCCTTTTGGAGCACTAGAGATGACACTTCCTTCATTAACTCGAAATCGCCCAAAATACAAGTCGGGGCCGAATGGTCAAAAAATGAAATAATTCAAAACCCGGATTTTTTCAGCTCAATCAACCTCAAACACCATATGAAACATGCACGACGAATACTAGACCATTTGGAGCCCCCGGGGTCAGGTTTTAGGGGTCCGATACATTAGTCCGTGTTGCAAATCACACGCGGTGAGTGGATCGTACTGTCCTCCAAATTCCCATTTTTTAGCATTTTCCGAACTTATTGGACATACCAAAGGTACCCACAAAGTTTCATCTCTTTTGGAGCACTAGAGATGACACTTTCTTCATTAACCCGAAATCGCCCAAAATACAAGTCGGGGCCAAATGGTCAAAATTTGAAATAATTCAAAACCCGGATTTTTTAAACCCAATCAACCTCAAATACCATATGAAACATGCACGATGAATACTAGACCTTTTGGAGCCCCCGGGGTCAGGTTTTAGGGGTCCGACACGTTAGGCCGCGTTGCAAATCACACGCGGTGAGTGGATCGTATTGTCCTCTAAATTCCCGTTTTTTTAGCATTTCCCGCCCTTATTGAACATACCAAAGCTACCCACAAAGTTTCATCCCTTTTGGAGCACTAGAGATGACACTTCCTTCATTAACCCGAAATCGCCCAAAATACAAGTCGGGGCCAAATGGTCAAAAAATGAAATAATTCCAAACCCGGATTTTTACAGCCCAATCAACCTCAAATACCATATGAAACTTGCACGACGAATACTAGACCATTTGGAGCCCCCGGGGTCAGGTTTTCGGGGTCCGACACGTTAGGCCGTGTTGCAAATCACACGCGGTGAGTGGATCGTACTGTCCTCCAAATTCCCATTTTTTATCATTTTCCGAATTTATTGGACATACCAAAGCTACCCAAAAAGTTTCATCCCTTTTGAGCACTAGAGATGACACTTCCTTCATTAACCCGAAATCGCCCAAAATACAAGTCGGGGCCAAATGGTCAAAAAATGTAATAATTCGAAACCCGGATTTTTTCAGCCCAATCAATCTCAAATACCATATGAAATATGCACGACGAATACTAGACCATTTGGAGCCCCCGGGGTCAGGTTTTAGGGGTCCGACACGGTAGACCGCGTTTCAAATCACACGCGGTGAGTTGATCGTATTGTCCTCCAAATTCCCGTTTTTTAGCATTTCCCGGCCTTATTGGACATACCAAAGCTTCCCACAAAGTTTCATCCCTTTTGGAGCAATAGAGATGACACTTCCTTCATTAACCCGAAATCGCCCAAAATACAAGTCGGGGCCAAATGGTCAAAAAATGAAATAATTTGAAACCCGGATTTTTTCAGCCCAATCAATCTCAAATACCATATAAAATATTCACGACGAATACTAGACCATTTGGAGCCCCCGGGGTCAGGTTTTAGGGGTCCGACACGTTAGGCCGCGTTGCAAATCACACGCGGTGAGTGGATCGTATTGTCCTCCAAATTCCCGTTTTTTAGCATTTTCCGGCCTTATTGGACATACCAAAGCTACCCACAAAGTTTCATCCCTTTTGGAGCACTAGAGATGACACTTCCTTCATTAACTCGAAATCGCCAGAAATACAAGTCGGGGCCAAATGGTCAAAAAATGAAATAATTCAAAACCCGGATTTTTTCAGCTCAATCAACCTCAAACACCATATGAAACATGCACGACGAATACTAGACCATTTGGAGCCCCCGGGGTCAGGTTTTAGGGGTCCGATACATTAGGCCGTGATGCAAATCACACGCGGTGAGTGGATCGTACTGTCCTCCAAATTCCTATTTTTTAGCATTTTCCGAACTTATTGGACATACCAAAGGTACCCACAAAGTTTCATCTCTTTTGGAGCACTAGAGATGACACTTCCTTCATTAACCCGAAATCGGCCAAAATACAAGTCGGGGCCAAATGGTCAAAAAATGAAATAATTCGAAACCCGGATTTTTGAAGCCCAATCAACCTCAAATACCATATGAAACATGCACGACGAATACTAGACCATTTGGAGCCCCCGGGGTCAGGTTTTAGGGGTCCGACACGTTAGGCCGCGTTGCAAATCACAAGCGGTGAGTGGATCGTATTGTCCTCCAAATTCCCGTTTTTTTGCATTTTTCGGCCTTATTGAACATACCAAAGCTACCCACAAAGTTTCATCCCTTTTGAGCACTAGAGATGACACTTCCTTCATTAACCCGAAATCGCCCAAAATACAAGTCGGGGCCAAATGGTCAAAAAATGTAATAATTCGAAACCCGGATTTTTTCATCCCAATCAACCTCAAATATCATATGAAACATGCACGACGAATACTAGACCATTTGGAGCCCCCGGGGTCAGGTTTTAGGGGTCCGACACGTTAGGCCGCGTTTCAAATCACACGCGGTGAGTTGATCGTATTGTCCTCCAAATTCCCGTTTTTTAGCATTTCCCGGCCTTATTGGACATACCAAAGCTTCCCACAAAGTTTCATCCCTTTTGGAGCAATAGAGATGACACTTCCTTCATTAACCCGAAATCGCCCAAAATACAAGTCGGGGCCAAATGGTCAAAAAATGAAATAATTTGAAACCCGGATTTTTTCAGCCCAATCAATCTCAAATACCATATGAAATATGCACGACGAATACTAGACCATTTGGAGCCCCCGGGGTCAGGTTTTAGGGGTCCGACACGTTAGGCCGCGTTGCAAATCACACGCGGTGAGTGGATCGTATTGTCCTTCAAATTCCCATTTTTTAGCATTTTCCGGCCTTATTGGACATACCAAAGCTACCCACAAAGTTTCATCCCTTTTGGAGCACTAGAGATGACACTTCCTTCATTAACTCGAAATCGCCCAAAATACAAGTCGGGGCCAAATAGTCAAAAAATGAAATAATTCGAAACCCGGATTTTTTTAGCCCAATCAACCTCAAATACCATATGAAACATGCACGACGAATACTAGACCATTTGGAGCCCCCGGGGTCAGGTTTTAGGGGTCCGACACGTTAGGCCGCGTTGCAAATCACACGCGGTGAGTGTATCTATTTTTCCTCCAAATTCCTGTTTTTTAGCATTTCCCGGCCTTATTGGACATACCAAAGCTACCCACAAAGTTTCATCCCTTTTGGAGCACTAGAGATGACACTTCCTTCATTAACCTGAAATCGCCCAAAATACAAGTCGGGGCCAAATGGTCAAAAAATGAAATAATTCGAAACCCGGATTTTTTAAGCACAATCAACCTCAAATACCATATGAAACATGCACGACGAATACTGGACCATTTGGAGCCCCCGGGGTCAGGTTTTAGGGGTCCGACACGTTATACCGCGTTGCAAATCACACGCGTTGAGTGTATCTAATTTTCCTCCAAATTCCTGTTTTTAGCATTTCCCGGCCTTATAGGACATACCAAAGCTACCCAGAAAGTTTCATCCCTTTTGGAGCACTAGAGATGACACTTCCTTCATTAACCCGAAATCGCCCAAAATACAAGTCGGGGCCAAATGGTCAAAAAATGAAATAATTCGAAACCCGGATTTTTTCAGCCCAATCAACCTCAAATACCATATGAAACATGCACGACGAATACTAGACCATTTGGAGCCCCCGGGGTCAGGTTTTAGGGGTCCGACACGTTAGGTCGCGTTTCAAATCACACGCGGTGAGTGTATCGTATTGTCCTCCAAACTCCCGTTTTTTAGCATTTCCCGGCCTTATTGGACATACCAAAGCTACCCACAAAGTTTCATCCCTTTTGGAGCACTAGAGATGACACTTCCTTCATTAACCCGAAATCGCCCAAAATACAAGTCGGGGCCAAATGGTAAAAAAATGAAATAATTCAAAACCCAGATTTTTTCAGCCCAATCAACCTCAAATACCATATGAAATATGCATGACGAATACTAGACCATTTGGAGCCCCCGGGTTCAGGTTTTAGGGGTCCGACACGTTAGGCCGCGTTTCAAATCACACGCGGTGAGTGTATCGAATTTTCCTCCAAATTCCTGTTTTTTTAGCATTTCCCGGCCTTATTGGACATACCAAAGCTACCCACAAAGTTTCATCCCTTTTGGAGCACTAGTGATGACACTTCTTTCATTAACCCGAAATCGCCCAAAATACAAGTCGGGGCCAAATGGTCAAAAAATAAAATAATTCGAAACCCGGATTTTTTCAGCCCAATCAACCTCAAATACCATATGAAACATGCACGACGAATACTAGAACATTTGGAGCCCCCGGGGTCAGGTTTTAGGGGTCCGACACGTTAGGCCGCGTTGCAAATCACACGCGGTGAGTGGATCGTATTGTCCTCCAAATTCCCATTTTTTAGCATTTTCCGGCCTTATTGGACATACCAAAGCTACCCACAAAGTTTCATCCCTTTTGGAGCACTAGAGATGACACTTCCTTCATTAACCCGAAATCGCCCAAAATACAAGTCGGGGCCAAATGGTCAAAAAATGAAATAATTTGAAACCCGGATTTTTTCAGCCCAATCAACCTCAAATACCATTTGAAACATGCACGACGAATACTAGAACATTTGGATCCCCCGGGGTCAGGTTTTAGGGGTCCGACACGTTAGGCCGCGTTGCAAATCACACGCGGTGAGTGGATCGTATTGTCCTCCAAATTCCCGTTTTTTAGCATTTCCCGGCCTTATTGGACATACCAAAGCTACCCACAAAGTTTCATCTATTTTGGAGCACTAGAGATGACACTTTCTTCATTAACCCGAAATCGCCCAAAATACAAGTCGGGGCCACATAGTCAAAAAATGAAATAATTCGAAACCCGGATTTTTTCAGCCCAATCAACCTAAAATACCAATTGAAACATGCACGACGAAAGCTAGACCATTTGGAGCCCTCGGGGTCAGGTTTTAGGTGTCCGACACGTTAGGCCGCGTTGCAAATCACACGCGGTGAGTGGATCGTATTGTCCTTTAAATTCCCGTTTTTTAGCATTTCCCGGCCTTATTGGACATACCAAAGCTACCCACAAAGTTTCATCCCTTTTGGAGCACTAGAGATGACACTTCCTTCATTAACCCGAAATCGCCCAAAATACAAGTCGGGGCCAAATGGTCAAAAAATGAAATAATTTGAAACCCGGATTTTTTCAGCCCAATCAACCTCAAATACCATTTGAAACATGCACGACGAATACTAGAACATTTGGAGCCCCCGGGGTCAGGTTTTAGGGGTCCGACACGTTAGGCCGCGTTGCAAATCACACGCGGTGAGTGGATCGTATTGTCCTCCAAATTACCGTTTTTTAGCATTTCCCGACTTTATTGGACATACCAAAGCTACCCACAAAGTTTCATCCCTTTTGGAGCACTAGAGATAACACTTCCTTCATTAACCCGAAATCGCCCAAAATACAAGTCGGGGCAAAGGTAAAAAAATGAAATAATTCAAAACCCAGATTTTTTCACCCCAGTCAACCTCAAATACCATTTGAAACATGCACGACGAATACTAGACCATTTGGAGCCCCCGGGGTCAGGTTTTAGGGGTCCGACACGTTAGGTCGCGTTTCAAATCACATGCGGTGAGTGTATCGCATTGTCCTCCAAACTCCCGTTTTTTAGCATTTCCCGGCCTTATTGGACATACCAAAGCTACCCACAAAGTTTCATCCCTTTTGGAGCACTAGAGATGACACTTCCTTCATTAACCCGAAATCGCCCAAAATACAAGTCGGGGCCAAATGGTAAAAAAATGAAATAATTCAAAACCCGGATTTTTTCAGCCCAATCAACCTCAAATACCATATGAAATATGCATGACGAATACTAGACCATTTGGAGCCCCCGGGTTCAGGTTTTAGGGGTCCGACACGTTAGGCCGCGTTTCAAATCACACGCGGTGAGTGTATCGAATTTTCCTCCAAATTCCTGTTTTTTTAGCATTTCCCGGCCTTATTGGACATACCAAAGCTACCCACAAAGTTTCATCCCTTTTGGAGCACTAGTGATGACACTTCTTTCATTAACCCGAAATCGCCCAAAATACAAGTCGGGGCCAAATGGTCAAAAAATAAAATAATTCGAAACCCGGATTTTTTCAGCCCAATCAACCTCAAATACCATATGAAACATGCACGACGAATACTAGAACATTTGGAGCCCCCGGGGTCAGGTTTTAGGGGTCCGACACGTTAGGCCGCGTTACAAATCACACGCGGTGAGTGGATCATATTGTCCTCCAAATTCCCGTTTTTTAGCATTTCCCGGCTCTATTGGACATACCAAAGCTACCCACAAAGTTTCATCCCTTTTGGAGCACTAGAGATGACACTTCCTTCATTAACCCGAAATCGCCCAAAATACAAGTCGGGGCCAAATGGTCAAAAAATGAAATAATTTGAAACCCGGATTTTTTCAGCCCAATCAACCTCAAATACCATTTGAAACATGCACGACGAATACTAGAACATTTGGAGCCCCCGGGGTCAGGTTTTAGGGGTCCGACACGAAAGGCCGCGTTGCAAATCACACGCGGTGAGTGGATCGTATTGTCCTCCAAATTCCCGTTTTTTAGCATTTCCCGGCCTTATTGGACATACCAAAGCTACCCACAAAGTTTCATCCCTTTTGGAGCACTAGAGATGACACTTTCTTCATTAACCCGAAATCGCCCAAAATACAAGTCGGGGCCACATAGTCAAAAAATGAAATAATTCGAAACCCGGATTTTTTCAGCCCAATCAACCTAAAATACCATATGAAACATGCACGACGAAAGCTAGACCATTTGGAGCCCTCGGGGTTAGGTTTTAGGTGTCCGACACGTTAGGCCGCGTTGCAAATCACACGCGGTGAGTGGATCGTATTGTCCTCCAAATTCCCGTTTTTTAGCATTTCCCGGCCTTATTGGACATACCAAAGCTACCCACAAAGTTTCATCCCTTTTGGAGCACTAGAGATGACACTTCCTTCATTAACCCGAAATCGCCCAAAATACAAGTCGGGGCCAAATGGTCAAAAAATGAAATAATTTGAAAACCGGATTTTTTCAGCCCAAACAACCTCAAATACCATTTGAAACATGCACGACGAATACTAGAACATTTGGAGCCCCCGGGGTCAGGTTTTAGGGGTCCGACACGTTAGGCCGCGTTGCAAATCACACGCGGTGAGTGGATCGTATTGTCCTCCAAATTACCGTTTTTTAGCATTTCCCGACTTTATTGGACATACCAAAGCTACCCACAAAGTTTCATCCCTTTTGGAGCACTAGAGATAACACTTCCTTCATTAACCCGAAATCGCCCAAAATACAAGTCGGGGCCAAAGGTAAAAAAATGAAATAATTCAAAACCCAGATTTTTTCACCCCAATCAACCTCAAATACCATTTGAAACATGCACGACGAATACTAGACCATTTGGAGCCCACGGGGTCAGGTTTTAGGGGTCCGACACGTTAGGTCGCGTTTCAAATCACACGCGGTGAGTGTATCGTATTGTCCTCCAAACTCCCGTTTTTTAGCATTTCCCGGCCTTATTGGACATACCAAAGCTACCCACAAAGTTTCATCCGTTTTGGAGCACTAGAGATGACACTTCCTTCATTAACCCGAAATCGCCCAAAATACAAGTCGGGGCCAAATGGTAAAAAAATGAAATAATTCAAAACCCGGATTTTTTCAGCCCAATCAACCTCAAATACCATATGAAATATGCATGACGAATACTAGACCATTTGGAGCCCCCGGGTTCAGGTTTTAGGGGTCCGACACGTTAGGCCGCGTTTCAAATCACACGCGGTGAGTGTATCGAATTTTCCTCCAAATTCCTGTTTTTTTAGCATTTTCCGGCCTTATTGGACATACCAAAGCTACCCACAAAGTTTCATCCCTTTTGGAGCACTAGTGATGACACTTCTTTCATTAACCCGAAATCGCCCAAAATACAAGTCGGGGCCAAATGGTCAAAAAATAAAATAATTCGATACCCGGATTTTTTCAGCCCAATCAACCTCAAATACCATATGAAAAATGCACGACGAATACTAGAACATTTGGAGCCCCGGGGTCAGGTTTTAGGGGTCCGACACGTTAGGCCGCGTTGCAAATCACACGCGGTGAGTGGATCATATTGTCCTCCAAATTCCCGTTTTTTAGCATTTCCCGGCTCTATTGGACATACCAAAGCTACCCACAAAGTGTCATCCCTTTTGGAGCACTAGAGATGACACTTCCTTCATTAACCCGAAATCGCCCAAAATACAAGTCGGGGCCAAATGGTCAAAAAATGAAATAATTTGAAACCCGGATTTTTTCAGCCCAATCAACCTCAAATACCATTTGAACATGCACGACGAATACTAGAACATTTGGAGCCCCCGGGGTCAGGTTTTAGGGGTCCGACATGTTAGGCCGCGTTGCAAATCACACGCGGTGAGTGGATCGTATTGTCCTCCAAATTCCCGTTTTTTAGCATTTCCCGGCCTTATTGGACATACCAAAGCTACCCACAAAGTTTCATCCCTTTTGGAGCACTAGAGATGACACTTTCTTCATTAACCCGAAATCGCCCAAAATACAAGTCGGGGCCAAATGGTAAAAAAATGAAATAATTCGAAACCCGGATTTTTTCAGCCCAATCAACCTCAAATACCATATGAAACATGCACGACGAATACTAGACCATTTGGAGCCCCCGGGGTCAGGTTTTAGGGGTCCGACACGTTAGGCCGCGTTGCAAATCACACGCGGTGAGTGTATCTAATTTTCCTCCAAATTCCCGTTTTTTAGCATTTGCCAGCCTTATTGGACATACCAAAACTACCCACAAAGTTTTATCCCTTTTGGAGCACTAGAGATGACACTTCCTTCATTAACCTGAAATCGCCCAAAATACAAGTCGGGGCCAAATGGTCAAAAAATAAAATAATTCGAAACCCGGATTTTTTCAGCCCAATCAACCTCAAATACCATATGAAACATGCATGACGAATACTAGACCATTTGGAGCCCCCGGGGTCAGGTTTTAGGGGTCCGACACGTTAGGCCGCGTTGCAAATCACACGCGGTGAGTGTATCTAATTTTCCTCCAAATTCCTATTTTTTTAGCATTTTCCGGCCTTATTGGACATACCAAAGCTACCCACAAAGTTTCATCCGTTTTGGAGCACTAGAGATGACACTTCCTTCATTAACCCGAAATCGCCCAAAATACAAGTCGGGGCCAAATGGTCAAAAAATGAAATAATTCGAAACCCGGATTTTTTTAGCCCAATCAACCTCAAATACCATATGAAACATGCACGACGAATACTAGACCATTTGGAGCCCCCGGGTTCAGGTTTTAGGGGTCCGACACGTTAGACCGCGTTGCAAATCACACGCGGTAAGTGGATCGTATTGTCCTCCAAATTCCCGTTTTTATCATTTCCCGGCCTTATTGGACATACCAAAGCTACCCACAAAGTTTCATCCCTTTTGGAGCACTAGAGATGACACTTCCTTCATTAACCCGAAATCGCCCAAAATACAAGTCGGGGCCAAATGGTCAAAAAATGAAATAATTCGAAACCCGGATTTTTTCAGCCCAATCAAAATCAAATACCATATGAAACATGCACGACGAATACTAGACCGTTTGGAGCCCCCGGGGTCAGGTTTTAGGGGTCCGACACGTTAGGCCGCGTTGCAAATCACACGCGGTGAGTGTATCTAATTTTCCTCCAAATTCCCATTTTTTAGCATTTTCCGGCCTTATTGGACATATCAAAGCTACCCACAAAGTTTCATCCCTTTTGGAGCACTAGAGATGACACTTCCTTCATTAACCCGAAATCGCCCAAAATACAAGTCGGGGCCAAATGGTCAAAAAAAGAAATAATTTGAAACCCGGATTTTTTCAGCCCAATCAACCTCAAATACCATTTGAAACATGCACGACGAATACTAGAACATTTGGAGCCCCCGGGGTCAGGTTTTAGGGGTCCGACACGTTAGGCCGCGTTGCAAATCACACGCGGTGAGTGGATCGTATTGTCCTCCAAATTCCCGTTTTTTAGCATTTCCAGACCTTATTGGACATACCAAAGCTACCCACAAAGTTTCATCCCTTTTGGAGCACTAGAGATGACACTTCCTTCATTAACCCGAAATCGCAAAAAATAGAAGTCGGGGCCAAAGGTAAAAAAATGAAATAATTCGAAATCCGGATTTTTTCAGCCCAATCAACCTCAAATATCATTTGAAACATGCACGACGAATACTAGACCATTTGGAGCCCCCGGGGTCAGGTTTTAGGGGTCCGACACGTTAGGTCGCGTTGCAAATCACACGCGGTGAGTGTATCGTATTGTCCTCCAAATTCCCGTTTTTTAGCATTTCCCGGCCTTATTGGACATACCAAAGCTACCCACAAAGTTTCATCCCTTTTGGAGCACTAGAGATGACACTTCCTTCATTATCCCGAAATCGCCCAAAATACAAGTCGGGGCCAAATGGTAAAAGAATGAAATAATTCGAAACCCGGATTTTTTCAGCCCAATCAACCTCAAATACCATATGAAAAATGCATGACGAATACTAGACCATTTGGAGCCCCCGGGGTCAGGTTTTAGGGGTCCGACACGTTAGGCCGCGTTTCAAATCACACGCGGTGAGTGTATCGAATTTTCATCCAAATTCCCGTTTTTTAGCATTTCCCAGCCTTATTGGACATTCCAAAGCTACCCACAATGTTTCATCCCTTTTGGAGCACTAGTGATGACACTTCTTTCATTAACCCGAAATCGCCCAAAATACAAGTCGGGGCCAAATGGTCAAAAAATGAAATAATTCGAAACCCGGATTTTTTCAGCCCAATCAACCTCAAATACCATATGAAACATGCATGACGAATACTAGAACATTTGGAGCCCCCGGGGTCAGGTTTTAGGGGTCCGACACGTTAGGCCGCGTTGCAAATCACACGCGGTAAGTGGATCGTATTGTCCTCCAAATTCCCGTTTTTATCATTTCCCGGCCTTATTGGACATACCAAAGCTACCCACAAAGTTTCATCCCTTTTGGAGCACTAGAGATGACACTTCCTTCATTAACCCGAAATCGCCCAAAATACAAGTCGGGGCCAAATGGTCAAAAAATGAAATAATTTGAAACCCGGATTTTTTCAGCCCAATCAACCTAAAATACCATATGAAACATGCACGACGAAAGCTAGACCATTTGGAGCCCCCGGGGTCAGGTTTTAGGGGTCCGACACGTTAGGCCGCGTTGCAAATCACACGCGGTGAGTGGATCGTATTGTCCTCCAAATTCCCGTTTTTTAGCATTTCCCGGCCTTATTGGACATACAAAAGCTACCCACAAAGTTTCATCCCATTTGGAGCACTAGAGATGACACTTCCTTCATTATCCCGAAATCGCCCAAAATACAAGTCGGGGCCAAATGGTAAAAAAATGAAATAATTCGAAACCCGGATTTTTTCCAGCCCAATCAACCTCAAATACCATATGAAACATGCATGACGAATACTAGACCATTTGGAGCCCCCGGGGTTAGGTTTTAGGGGTCCGACACGTTAGGCCGCGTTTCAAATCACACGCGGTGAGTGTATCGAATTTTCATCCAAATTCCCGTTTTTTAGCATTTCCCAGCCTTATTGGACATACCAAAGCTACCCACAAAGTTTCATCCCTTTTGGAGCACTAGTGATGACACTTCTTTCATTAACCCGAAATCGCCCAAAATACAAGTCGGGGCCAAATGGTCAAAAAATGAAATAATTCGAAACCCGGATTTTTTCAGCCCAATCAACCTCAAATACCATATGAAACATGCATGACGAATACTAGAACATTTGGAGCCCCCGGGGTCAGGTTTTAGGGGTCCGACACGTTAGGCCGCGTTGCAAATCACACGCGGTAAGTGGATCGTATTGTCCTCCAAATTCCCGTTTTTATCATTTCCCAGCCTTATTGGACATACCAAAGCTACCCACAAAGTTTCATCCCTTTTGGAGCACTAGAGATGACACTTCCTTCATTAACCCGAAATCGCCCAAAATACAAGTCGGGGCCAAATGGTCAAAAAATGAAATAATTCGAAACCCGAATTTTTTCAGCCCAATCAACTTCAAATACCATATGAAACATGCACGACGAATACTAGAACATTTGGAGCTCCCGGGGTCAGGTTTTAGGGGTCCGACACGTTAGGCCGCGTTGCAAATCACACGCGGTGAGTGGATCGTATTGTCCTCCAAATTCCCGTTTTTTAGAATTTCCCGGCCTTATTGGACATACCAAAGCTACCCTCAAAGTTTCATCCCTTTTGTAGCACTAGAGATGACACTTCCTTCATTAACCCGAAATCGCCCAAAATACAAGTCGGGGCCACATAGTCAAAAAATGAAATAATTCGAAACCCGGATTTTTTCAGCCCAATCAACCTAAAATACCATATGAAACATGCACGACGAAAGCTAGACCATTTGGAGCCCTCGGGGTCAGGTTTTAGGTGTCCGACACGTTAGGCCGCGTTGCAAATCACACGCGGTGAGTGGATCGTATTGTCCTCCAAATTCCCGTTTTTTAGCATTTCCCGGCCTTATTGGACATACCAAAGCTACCCACAAAGTTTCATCCCTTTTGGAGCACTAGAGATGACACTTCCTTCATTAACCCGAAATCGCCCAAAATACAAGTCGGGGCCAAATGGTAAAAAAATGAAATAATTCAAAACCCGGATTTTTTCAGCCCAATAAACCTCAAATACCATATGAAACATGCACGACGAATACTAGACCATTTGGAGCCCCCGGGGTCAGGTTTTAGGGGTCCGACACGTTAGGCCGCGTTGCAAATCACACGCGGTGAGTGTATCTAATTTTCCTCCAAATTCCCGTTTTTTAGCATTTCCCGGCATTATTGGACATACCAAAGCTACCCACAAAGTTTCATCCCTTTTGGAGCACTAGAGATGACACTTCCTTCATTAACCCGAAATCGCCCAAAATACAAGTCGGGGCCAAATGGTCAAAAAATGAAATAATTTGAAACCCGGATTTTTTCAGCCCAATCAACCTAAAATACCATATGAAACATGCACGACGAAAGCTAGACCATTTGGAGCCCCCGGGGTCAGGTTTTAGGGGTCCGACACGTTAGGCCGCGTTGCAAATCACACGCGGTGAGTGGATCGTATTGTCCTCCAAATTCCCGTTTTTTAGCATTTCCCGGCCTTATTGGACATACAAAAGCTACCCACAAAGTTTCATCCCATTTGGAGCACTAGAGATGACACTTCCTTCATTATCCCGAAATCGCCCAAAATACAAGTCGGGGCCAAATGGTAAAAAAATGAAATAATTCGAAACCCGGATTTTTTCAGCCCAATCAACCTCAAATACCATATGAAACATGCATGACGAATACTAGACCATTTGGAGTCCCCGGGGTTAGGTTTTAGGGGTCCGACACGTTAGGCCGCGTTTCAAATCACACGCGGTGAGTGTATCGAATTTTCATCCAAATTCCCGTTTTTTAGCATTTCCCAGCCTTATTGGACATACCAAAGCTACCCACAAAGTTTCATCCCTTTTGGAGCACTAGTGATGACACTTCTTTCATTAACCCGAAATCGCCCAAAATACAAGTCGGGGCCAAATGGTCAAAAAATGAAATAATTCGAAACCCGGATTTTTTCAGCCCAATCAACCTCAAATACCATATGAAACATGCATGACGAATACTAGAACATTTGGAGCCCCCGGGGTCAGGTTTTAGGGGTCCGACACGTTAGGCCGCGTTGCAAATCACACGCGGTAAGTGGATCGTATTGTCCTCCAAATTCCCGTTTTTATCATTTCCCAGCCTTATTGGACATACCAAAGCTACCCACAAAGTTTCATCCCTTTTGGAGCACTAGAGATGACACTTCCTTCATTAACCCGAAATCGCCCAAAATACAAGTCGGGGCCAAATGGTCAAAAAATGAAATAATTCGAAACCCGAATTTTTTCAGCCCAATCAACTTCAAATACCATATGAAACATGCACGACGAATACTAGAACATTTGGAGCTCCCGGGGTCAGGTTTTAGGGGTCCGACACGTTAGGCCGCGTTGCAAATCACACGCGGTGAGTGGATCGTATTGTCCTCCAAATTCCCGTTTTTTAGAATTTCCCGGCCTTATTGGACATACCAAAGCTACCCTCAAAGTTTCATCCCTTTTGTAGCACTAGAGATGACACTTCCTTCATTAACCCGAAATCGCCCAAAATACAAGTCGGGGCCACATAGTCAAAAAATGAAATAATTCGAAACCCGGACTTTTTCAGCCCAATCAACCTAAAATACCATATGAAACATGCACGACGAAAGCTAGACCATTTGGAGCCCTCGGGGTCAGGTTTTAGGTGTCCGACACGTTAGGCCGCGTTGCAAATCACACGCGGTGAGTGGATCGTATTGTCCTCCAAATTCCCGTTTTTTAGCATTTCCCGGCCTTATTGGACATACCAAAGCTACCCACAAAGTTTCATCCCTTTTGGAGCACTAGAGATGACACTTCCTTCATTAACCCGAAATCGCCCAAAATACAAGTCGGGGCCAAATGGTAAAAAAATTAAATAATTCAAAACCCGGATTTTTTCAGCCCAATCAACCTCAAATACCATATGAAACATGCACGACGAATACTAGACCATTTGGAGCCCCCGGGGTCAGGTTTTAGGGGTCCGACACGTTAGGTCGCGTTGCAAATCACACGCGGTGAGTGTATCTAATTTTCCTCCAAATTCCCGTTTTTTAGCATTTCCCGGCCTTATTGGACATACCAAAGCTACCCACAAAGTTTCATCCCTTTTGGAGCACTAGAGATGACACTTCCTTCATTAACCTGAAATCGCCCAAAATACAAGTCGGGGCCAAATGGTCAAAAAATGAAATAATTCGAAACCCGGATTTTTTCAGCCCAATCAACCTCAAATACCATATGAAACATGCACGACGAATACTAGACCATTTGGAGCCCCCAGAGTCAGGTTTTAGGGGTCCGACACGTTAGGCCGCGTTGCAAATCACACGCGGTGAGTGTATCTAATTTTCCTCCAAATTCCCGTTTTTTAGCATTTCCCGGCCTTATTAGACATACCAAAGCTACCCACAAAGTTTCATCCCTTTTGGAGCACTAGAGATGACACTTCCTTCATTAACCCGAAATCGCCCAAAATACAAGTCGGGGCCAAATGGTCAAAAAATGAAATAATTCGAAACCCGGATTTTTTAAGCCCAATCAACCTCAAATACTATATGAAACATGCACGACGAATACTAGACCATTTGGAGCCCCCGGGGTCAGGTTTTAGGGGTCCGACACGTTAGGCCGCGTTGCAAATCACACGCGGTGAGTGTATCTAATTTTCCTCCAAATTCCCGTTTTTTAGCATTTTCCGGCCTTATTGGACATACCAAAGCAACCCACAAAGTTTCATCCCTTTTGGAGCACTAGAGATGACACTTCCTTCATTAACCCGAAATCGCCCAAAATACAAGTCGGGGCCAAATGGTCAAAAAATGAAATAATTTGAAACCCGGATTTTTTCAGCCCAATCAACCTCAAATACCATTTGAAACATGCACGACGAATACTAGAACATTTGGAGCCCCCGGGGTCAGGTTTTAGGGGTCCGACACGTTAGGCCGCGTTGCAAATCACACTCGGTGAGTGGATCGTATTGTCCTCCAAATTCCCTTTTTTTAGCATTTCCAGACATTATTGGACATACCAAAGCTACCCACAAAGTTTCATCCCTTTTGGAGCACTAGAGATGACACTTCCTTCATTAACCCGAAATCGCCCAAAATAGAAGTCGGGGCCAAAGGTAAAAAAATGAAATAATTCGAAATCCGGATTTTTTCAGCCCAATCAACCTCAATTACCATTTGAAACATGCACGACGAATACTAGACCATTTGGAGCCCCCGGGGTCAGGTTTTAGGGGTCCGACACGTTAGGTCGCGTTGCAAATCACACGCGGTGAGTGTAGCGTATTGTCCTCCAAATTCCCGTTTTTTAGCATTTCCCGGCCTTATTGGACATACCAAAGCTACCCACAAAGTTTCATCCCTTTTGGAGCACTAGAGATGACACTTTCTTCATTAACCCGAAATCGCCCAAAATACAAGTCGGGGCCAAATGGTAAAAAAATGAAATAATTCAAAACCTGGATTTTTTCAGCCCAATCAACCTCAAATACCATATGAAACATGCACGACGAATACTAGACCATTTGGAGCCCCCGGGGTCAGGTTTTAGGGGTCCGACACGATAGGTCGCGTTGCAAATCACACGCGGTGAGTGTATCTAATTTTCCTCCAAATTCCCGTTTTTTAGCATTTCCCGGCCTTAATGGACATACCAAAGCTACCCACAAAGTTTCATCCCTTTTGGAGCACTAGAGATGACACTTCCTTCATTAACCTGAAATCGCCCAAAATACAAGTCGGGGCCAAATGGTCAAAAAATGAAATAATTCGAAACCCGGATTTTTTCAGCCCAATCAACCTCAAATACCATTAGAAACATGCACGACGAATACTAGACCATTTGGAGCCCCCGGGGTCAGGTTTTAGGGGTCCGACACGTTAGGCCGCGTTGGAAATCACACGCGGTGAGTGGATCGTATTGTCCTCCAAATTCCCCTTTTTTAGCATTTCCCGGCCTTATAGGACATACCAAAGCTACCCACAAAGTTTCATCCCTTTTGGAGCACTAGAGATGACACTTCCTTCATTAACCCGAAATCGCCCAAAATACAAGTCGGGGCCAAATGGTCAAAAAATGAAATAATTCGAAACCCGGATTTTTTAAGCCCAATCAACCTCAAATACCATATGAAACATGCACGACGAATACTAGACCATTTGGAGCCCCCGGGGTCAGGTATTAGGGGTCCGACACGTTAGACCGCGTTGCAAATCACACGCGGTAAGTGGATCGTATTGTCCTCCAAATTCCCGTTTTTATCATTTCCCGGGCTTATTGGACATACCAAAGCTACCCACAAAGTTTCATCCCTTTTGGAGCACTAGAGATGACACTTCCTTCATTAACCCGAAATCGCCCAAAATACAAGTCGGGGCCAAATGGTCAAAAAATAAAATAATTCGAAACCCGGATTTTTTCAGCCCAATAAAAATCAAATACCATAGGAAACATGCACGATGAATACTAGACCGTTTGGAGCCCCCGGGGTCAGGTTTTAGGGATCCGACACGTTAGGCCGCGTTGCAAATCACACGCGGTGAGTGTATCTAATTTTCCTCCAATTTCCCGTTTTTTGGCATTTCCCGGCCTTATTGGACATACCAAAGCTACCCACGAAGTTTCATCCTTTTTGGAGCACTAGAGATGACACTTCCTTCATTAACCCGAAATCGCCCAAAATACAAGTCGGGGCCAAATGGTCAAAAAATGAAATAATTTGAAACCCGAATTTTTTCAGCCCAATCAACCTCAATTACCATTTGAAACATGCACGACGAATACTAGACCATTTGGAGCCCCCGGGATCAGGTTTTAGGGGTCCGACACGTTAGGTCGAGTTGCAAATCACACGCGGTGAGTGTATCGTATTGTCCTCCAAATTCCCGTTTTTTAGCATTTCCCGGCCTTATTGGACATACCAAAGCTACCCACAAAGTTTCATCCCTTTTGGAGCACTAGAGATGACACTTTCTTCATTAACCCGAAATCGCCCAAAATACAAGTCGGGGCCAAATGGTAAAAAAATTAAATAATTCAAAACCCGGATTTTTTCAGCCCAATCAACCTCAAATACCATATGAAACATGCACGACGAATACTAGACCATTTGGAGCCCCCGGGGTCAGGTTTTAGGGGTCCGACACGTTAGGTCGCGTTGCAAATCACACGCGGTGAGTGTATCTAATTTTCCTCCAAATTCCCGTTTTTTAGCATTTCCCGGCCTTATTGGACATACCAAAGCTACCCACAAAGTTTCATCCCTTTTGGAGCACTAGAGATGACACTTCCTTCATTAACCTGAAATCGCCCAAAATACAAGTCGGGGCCAAATGGTCAAAAAAAGAAATAATTCGAAACCCGGATTTTTTCAGCCCAATCAACCTCAAATACCATATGAAACATGCACGACGAATACTAGACCATTTGGAGCCCCCAGAGTCAGGTTTTAGGGGTCCGACACGTTAGGCCGCGTTGCAAATCACACGCGGTGAGTGTATCTAATTTTCCTCCAAATTCCCGTTTTTTAGCATTTCCCGGCCTTATTAGACATACCAAAGCTACCCACAAAGTTTCATCCCTTTTGGAGCACTAGAGATGACACTTCCTTCATTAACCCGAAATCGCCCAAAATACAAGTCGGGGCCAAATGGTCAAAAAATGAAATAATTCGAAACCCGGATTTTTTAAGCCCAATCAACCTCAAATACTATATGAAACATGCACGACGAATACTAGACCATTTGGAGCCCCCGGGGTCAGGTTTTAGGGGTCCGACACGTTAGGCCGCGTTGCAAATCACACGCGGTGAGTGTATCTAATTTTCCTCCAAATTCCCGTTTTTTAGCATTTTCCGGCCTTATTGGACATACCAAAGCAACCCACAAAGTTTCATCCCTTTTGGAGCACTAGAGATGACACTTCCTTCATTAACCCGAAATCGCCCAAAATACAAGTCGGGGCCAAATGGTCAAAAAATGAAATAATTTGAAACCCGGATTTTTTCAGCCCAATCAACCTCAAATACCATTTGAAACATGCACGACGAATACTAGAACATTTGGAGCCCCCGGGGTCAGGTTTTAGGGGTCCGACACGTTAGGCCGCGTTGCAAATCACACTCGGTGAGTGGATCGTATTGTCCTCCAAATTCCCTTTTTTTAGCATTTCCAGACATTATTGGACATACCAAAGCTACCCACAAAGTTTCATCCCTTTTGGAGCACTAGAGATGACACTTCCTTCATTAACCCGAAATCGCCCAAAATAGAAGTCGGGGCCAAAGGTAAAAAAATGAAATAATTCGAAATCCGGATTTTTTCAGCCCAATCAACCTCAATTACCATTTGAAACATGCACGACGAATACTAGACCATTTGGAGCCCCCGGGGTCAGGTTTTAGGGGTCCGACACGTTAGGTCGCGTTGCAAATCACACGCGGTGAGTGTATCGTATTGTCCTCCAAATTCCCGTTTTTTAGCATTTCCCGGCCTTATTGGACATACCAAAGCTACCCACAAAGTTTCATCCCTTTTGGAGCACTAGAGATGACACTTTCTTCATTAACCCGAAATCGCCCAAAATACAAGTCGGGGCCAAATGGTAAAAAAATGAAATAATTCAAAACCTGGATTTTTTCAGCCCAATCAACCTCAAATACCATATGAAACATGCACGACGAATACTAGACCATTTGGAGCCCCCGGGGTCAGGTTTTAGGGGTCCGACACGATAGGTCGCGTTGCAAATCACACGCGGTGAGTGTATCTAATTTTCCTCCAAATTCCCGTTTTTTAGCATTTCCCGGCCTTAATGGACATACCAAAGCTACCCACAAAGTTTCATCCCTTTTGGAGCACTAGAGATGACACTTCCTTCATTAACCTGAAATCGCCCAAAATACAAGTCGGGGCCAAATGGTCAAAAAATGAAATAATTCGAAACCCGGATTTTTTCAGCCCAATCAACCTCAAATACCATTAGAAACATGCACGACGAATACTAGACCATTTGGAGCCCCCGGGGTCAGGTTTTAGGGGTCCGACACGTTAGGCCGCGTTGGAAATCACACGCGGTGAGTGGATCGTATTGTCCTCCAAATTCCCCTTTTTTAGCATTTCCCGGCCTTATAGGACATACCAAAGCTACCCACAAAGTTTCATCCCTTTTGGAGCACTAGAGATGACACTTCCTTCATTAACCCGAAATCGCCCAAAATACAAGTCGGGGCCAAATGGTCAAAAAATGAAATAATTCGAAACCCGGATTTTTTAAGCCCAATCAACCTCAAATACCATATGAAACATGCACGACGAATACTAGACCATTTGGAGCCCCCGGGGTCAGGTATTAGGGGTCCGACACGTTAGACCGCGTTGCAAATCACACGCGGTAAGTGGATCGTATTGTCCTCCAAATTCCCGTTTTTATCATTTCCCGGGCTTATTGGACATACCAAAGCTACCCACAAAGTTTCATCCCTTTTGGAGCACTAGAGATGACACTTCCTTCATTAACCCGAAATCGCCCAAAATACAAGTCGGGGCCAAATGGTCAAAAAATAAAATAATTCGAAACCCGGATTTTTTCAGCCCAATCAAAATCAAATACCATAGGAAACATGCACGATGAATACTAGACCGTTTGGAGCCCCCGGGGTCAGGTTTTAGGGATCCGACACGTTAGGCCGCGTTGCAAATCACACGCGGTGAGTGTATCTAATTTTCCTCCAATTTCCCGTTTTTTGGCATTTCCCGGCCTTATTGGACATACCAAAGCTACCCACGAAGTTTCATCCTTTTTGGAGCACTAGAGATGACACTTCCTTCATTAACCCGAAATCGCCCAAAATACAAGTCGGGGCCAAATGGTCAAAAAATGAAATAATTTGAAACCCGAATTTTTTCAGCCCAATCAACCTCAATTACCATTTGAAACATGCACGACGAATACTAGACCATTTGGAGCCCCCGGGATCAGGTTTTAGGGGTCCGACACGTTAGGTCGAGTTGCAAATCACACGCGGTGAGTGTATCGTATTGTCCTCCAAATTCCCGTTTTTTAGCATTTCCCGGCCTTATTGGACATACCAAAGCTACCCACAAAGTTTCATCCCTTTTGGAGCACTAGAGATGACACTTTCTTCATTAACCCGAAATCGCCCAAAATACAAGTCGGGGCCAAATGGTAAAAAAATTAAATAATTCAAAACCTGGATTTTTTCAGCCCAATCAACCTCAAATACCATATGAAACATGCACGACGAATACTAGACCATTTGGAGCCCCCGGGGTCAGGTTTTAGGGGTCCGACACGATAGGTCGCGTTGCAAATCACACGCGGTGAGTGTATATAATTTTCCTCCAAATTCCCGTTTTTTAGCATTTCCCGGCCTTATTGGACATACCAAAGCTACCCACAAAGTTTCATCCCTTTTGAAGCACTAGAGATGACACTTCCTTCATTAACCTGAAATCGCCCAAAATACAAGTCGGGGCCAAATGGTCAAAAAATGAAATAATTCGAAACCCGGATTTTTTCAGCCCAATCAACCTCAAATACCATATGAAACATGCACGATGAATACTAGACCATTTGGAGCCCCCGGGGTCAGGTTTTAAGGGTCCGACACGTTAGGCCGCGTTGCAAATCACACGCGGTGAGTGTATCTAATTTTTCTCCAAATTCCCCTTTTTTAGCATTTCCCGGCCTTATTGGACATACCAAAGCTACCCACAAAGTTTCATCCCTTTTGGAGCACTAGAGATGACACTTCCTTCATTAACCCGAAATCGCCCAAAATACAAGTCGTGGCCAAATGGTCAAAAAATGAAATAATTCGAAACCCGGATTTTTTAAGCCCAATCAACCTCAAATACCATATGAAACATGCACGACGAATACTAGACCATTTGGAGCCCCCGGGGTCAGGTATTAGGGGTCCGACACGTTAGACCGCGTTGCAAATCACACGCGGTAAGTGGATCGTATTGTCCTCCAAATTCCCGTTTTTATCATTTCCCGGGCTTATTGGACATACCAAAGCTACCCACAAAGTTTCATCCTTTTTGGAGCACTAGAGATGACACTTCCTTCATTAACCCGAAATCGCCCAAAATACAAGTCGGGGCCAAATGGTCAAAAAATAAAATAATTCGAAACCCGGATTTTTTCATCCCAATCAAAATCAAATACCATAGGAAACATGCACGATGAATACTAGACCGTTTGGAGCCCCCGGGGTCAGGTTTTAGGGATCCGACACGTTAGGCCGCGTTGCAAATCACACGCGGTGAGTGTATCTAATTTTCCTCCAATTTCCCGTTTTTTGGCATTTCCCGGCCTTATTGGACATACCAAAGCTACCCACGAAGTTTCATCCTTTTTGGAGCACTAGAGATGACACTTCCTTCATTAACCCGAAATCGCCCAAAATACAAGTCGGGGCCAAATGGTCAAAAAATGAAATAATTTGAAACCCGGATTTTTTCAGCCCAATCAACCTCAAATACCATTTGAAACATGCACGACGAATACTAGAACATTTGGAGCCCCCGGGGTCAGGTTTTAGGGGTCCGACACGTTAGGCCGCGTTGCAAATCACACGCGGTGAGTGTATCGTATTGTCCTCCAAATTCCCGTTTTTTAGCATTTCCGGCCTTATTGGACATACCAAAGCTACCCACAAAGTTTCATCCCTTTTGGAGCACTAGAGATGACACTTCCTTCATTAACCCGAAATCGCCCAAAATACAAGTCGGGGCCAAATGGTCAAAAAATGAAATAATTCGAAACCCGGATTTTTTCAGCCCAATCAACCTCAAATACCATATGAAACATGCATGACGAATACTAGAACATTTGGAGCCCCCGGGGTCAGGTTTTAGGGGTCCGACACGTTAGGCCGCGTTGCAAATCACACGCGGTGAGTGTATCGTATTGTCCTCCAAATTCCCGTTTTTTAGCATTTCCGGCCTTATTGGACATACCAAAGCTACCCACAAAGTTTCATCCCTTTTGGAGCACTAGAGATGACACTTCCTTCATTAACCCGAAATCGCCCAAAATACAAGTCGGGGCCAAATGGTCAAAAAATGAAATAATTCGAAACCCGGATTTTTTCAGCCCAATCAACCTCAAATACCATATGAAACATGCACGACGAATACTAGAACATTTGGAGCCCCCGGGGTCAGGTTTTAGGGGTCCGACAGGTTAGGCCGCGTTGCAAATCACACGCGGTGAGTGGATCGTATTGTCCTCCAAATTCCCGTTTTTTAGCATTTCCCGGCCTTATTGGACATACCAAAACTACCCACAACGTTTCATCCCTTTTGGAGCACTAGGGATGACACTTTCTTCATTAACCCGAAATCGCCCAAAATACAAGTCGGGGCCAAATGGTCAAAAAATGAAATAATTCGAAACCCGGATTTTTTCAGCCCAATCAACCTCAAATACCATATGAAACATGCACGACGAATACTAGACCATTTGGAGCCCCCGGGGTCAGGTTTTAGGGGTCCGACACGTTAGGCCGCGTTGCAAATCACACGCGGTGAGTGGATCGTATTGTCCTCCAAATTCCCGTTTTTTAGCATTTCCCGACTCTATTGGACATACCAAAGCTACCCACAAAGTTTCATCCCTTTTGGAGCACTAGAGATGGCACTTCCTTCATTAACCCGAAATCGCCCAAAATACAAGTCGGGGCCAAATGGTCAAAAAATGAAATAATTCGAACCCGGATTTTTTCAGCCCAATCAACCTCAAATACCATATGAAACATGCACGACGAATACTAGACCATTTGGAGCCCCCGGGGTCAGGTTTTAGGGGTCCGACACGTTAGGCCGCGTTGCAAATCACACGCGGTGAGTGGATCGAATTGTCCTCCAAATTCCCGTTTTTTAGCATTTCCCGGCCTTATTGGACATACCAAAGCTACCCACAAAGTTTCATCCCTTTTGGAGCACTAGAGATGACACTTCCTTCATTAACCCGAAATCGCCCAAAATACAAGTCGGGGCCAAATGGTCAAAAAATGAAATAATTCGAAACCCGGATTTTTTCAGCCCAATCAACATCAAATACCATTAGAAACATGCACGACGAATACTAGAACATTTGGAGCTCCCGGGGTCAGGTTTTAGGGGTCCGACACGTTAGGCCGCGTTGGAAATCACACGCGGTGAGTGGATCGTATTGTCCTCCAAATCCCCGTTTTTTAGCATTTCCCGGCCTTATAGGACATACCAAAGCTACCCACAAAGTTTCATCCCTTTTGGAGCACTAGAGATGACACTTCCTTCATTAACCCGAAATCGCCCAAAATACAAGTCGGGGCCAAATGGTCAAAAAATGAAATAATTTGAAACCCGGATTTTTTCAGCCCAATCAACCTCAAATACCATTTGAAACATGCACGTCGAATACTAGAACATTTGGAGCCCCCGGGGTCAGGATTTAGGGGTTCGACACGTTAGGCCGCGTCGCAAATCACACGCGGTGAGTGGATCGTATTGTCCTCCAAATTCCCGTTTTTTAGCATTTCCCGGCCTTATTGGACATACCAAAGCTACCCACAAAGTTTCATCCCTTTTGGAGCACTAGAGATGACACTTCCTTCATTAACCCGAAATCGCCCAAAATACAAGTCGGGGCCAAATGGTCAAAAAATGAAATAATTCTAAACCTGGATTTTTTCAGCCCAATCATCCTCAAATACCATTTGAAACATGCACGTCGAATACTAGAACATTTGGAGCCCCCGGGGTCAGGTTTTAGGGGTTCGACACGTTAGGCCGCGTCGCAAATCACACGCGGTGAGTGGATCGTATTGTCCTCCAAATTCCCGTTTTTTAGCATTTCCCGGCCTTATTGGACATACCAAAGCTACCCACAAAGTTTCATCCCTTTTGGAGCACTAGAGATGACACTTCCTTCATTAACCCGAAATCGCCCAAAATACAAGTCGGGGCCAAATGGTCAAAAAATGAAATAATTCTAAACCTGGATTTTTTCAGCCCAATCATCCTCAAATACCATATGAAACATGCACGACGAATACTAGAACATTTGGAGCCCCCGGGGTCAGGTTTTAGGGGTCCGACACGTTAGGCCGCGTTGCAAATCACACGCGGTGAGTGGATCGTATTGTCCTCCAAATTCCCGTTTTTTAGCATTTCCCGGCCTTATTGGACATACCAAAACTACCCACAACGTTTCATCCCTTTTGGAGCACTAGGGATGACACTTTCTTCATTAACCCGAAATCGCCCAAAATACAAGTCGGGGCCAAATGGTCAAAAAATGAAATAATTCGAAACCCGGATTTTTTCAGCCCAATCAACCTCAAATACCATATGAAACATGCACGACGAATACTAGACCATTTGGAGCCCCCGGGGTCAGGTTTTAGGGGTCCGACACGTTAGGCCGCGTTGCAAATCACACGCGGTGAGTGGATCGTATTGTCCTCCAAATTCCCGTTTTTTAGCATTTCCCGACTCTATTGGACATACCAAAGCTACCCACAAAGTTTCATCCCTTTTGGAGCACTAGAGATGGCACTTCCTTCATTAACCCGAAATCGCCCAAAATACAAGTCGGGGCCAAATGGTCAAAAAATGAAATAATTCGAACCCGGATTTTTTCAGCCCAATCAACCTCAAATACCATATGAAACATGCACGACGAATACTAGACCATTTGGAGCCCCCGGGGTCAGGTTTTAGGGGTCCGACACGTTAGGCCGCGTTGCAAATCACACGCGGTGAGTGGATCGAATTGTCCTCCAAATTCCCGTTTTTTAGCATTTCCCGGCCTTATTGGACATACCAAAGCTACCCACAAAGTTTCATCCCTTTTGGAGCACTAGAGATGACACTTCCTTCATTAACCCGAAATCGCCCAAAATACAAGTCGGGGCCAAATGGTAAAAAAATGAAATAATTCGAAACCCGGATTTTTTCAGCCCAATCAACATCAAATACCATTAGAAACATGCACGACGAATACTAGAACATTTGGAGCTCCCGGGGTCAGGTTTTAGGGGTCCGACACGTTAGGCCGCGTTGGAAATCACACGCGGTGAGTGGATCGTATTGTCCTCCAAATTCCCGTTTTTTAGCATTTCCCGGCCTTATAGGACATACCAAAGCTACCCACAAAGTTTCATCCCTTTTGGAGCACTAGAGATGACACTTCCTTCATTAACCCGAAATCGCCCAAAATACAAGTCGGGGCCAAATGGTCAAAAAATGAAATAATTTGAAACCCGGATTTTTTCAGCCCAATCAACCTCAAATACCATTTGAAACATGCACGTCGAATACTAGACCATTTGGAGCCCCCGGGGTCAGGTTTTAGGGGTTCGACACGTTAGGCCGCGTCGCAAATCACACGCGGTGAGTGGATCGTATTGTCCTCCAAATTCCCGTTTTTTAGCATTTCCCGGCCTTATTGGACATACCAAAGCTACCCACAAAGTTTCATCCCTTTTGGAGCACTAGAGATGACACTTCCTTCATTAACCCGAAATCGCCCAAAATACAAGTCGGGGCCAAATGGTCAAAAAATGAAATAATTCTAAACCTGGATTTTTTCAGCCCAATCATCCTCAAATACCATTAGAAACATGCACGACGAATACTAGAACATTTGGAGCTCCCGGGGTCAGGTTTTAGGGGTCCGACACGTTAGGCCGCGTTGGAAATCACACGCGGTGAGTGGATCGTATTGTCCTCCAAATTCCCGTTTTTTAGCATTTCCCGGCCTTATAGGACATACCAAAGCTACCCACAAAGTTTCATCCCTTTTGGAGCACTAGAGATTAAACTTACTTCATTAACCCGAAATCGCCCAAAATACAAGTCGGGGCCAAATGATCAAAAAATGAAATAATTTGAAACCCGGATTTTTTCAGCCCAATCAACCTCAAATACCATTTGAAACATGCACGACGAATACTAGAACATTTGGAGCCCCCGGGGTCAGGTTTTAGGGGTTCGACACGTTAGGCCGCCTTGCAAATCACACGCGGTGAGTGGATCGTATTGTCCTCCAAATTCCCGTTTTTTAGCATTTCCCGGCCTTATTGGACATACCAAAGCTACCCACAAAGTTTCATCCCTTTTGGAGCACTAGAGATGACACTTTCTTCATTAACCCGAAATCGCCCAAAATACAAGTCGGGGCCAAATGGTAAAAAAATGAAATAATTCAAAACCCGGATTTTTTCAGCCCAATCAACCTCAAATACCATATGAAACATGCACGACGAATACTAGACCATTTGGAGCCCCCGGGGTCAGGTTTTAGGGGTCCGACACGTTAGGTCGCGTTGCAAATCACACGCGGTGAGTGTATCTAATTTTCCTCCAAATTCCCGTTTTTTAGCATTTCCCGGCCTTATTGGACATACCAAAGCTACCAACAAAGTTTCATCCCTTTTGGAGCACTAGAGATGACACTTCCTTCATTAACCTGAAATCGCCCAAAATACAAGTCGGGGCCAAATGGTCAAAAAATGAAATAATTCGAAACCCGGATTTTTTCAGCCCAATCAACCTAAAATACCATATGAAACAAGCACGACGAATACTAGACCATTTGGAGCCCCCGGGGTCAGGTTTTAGGGGTCCGACACGTTAGGCCGCGTTGCAAATCCACGCGGTGAGTGGA
This sequence comes from Persicaria maculosa, assembly GCA_963922045.1. NCBI lineage: Eukaryota > Viridiplantae > Streptophyta > Magnoliopsida > Caryophyllales > Polygonaceae > Persicaria > Persicaria maculosa. Next base: position 409,365 of record OY998271.1, on the reverse strand, counting down.
TCGTATTGTCCTCCAAATTCCCGTTTTTTAGCATTTCCCGGCCTTATTGGACATACCAAAGCTACCCACAAAGTTTCATCCCTTTTGGAGCACTAGAGATGACACTTCCTTCATTAACCCGAAATCGACCAAAATACAAGTCGGGGCCAAATGGTCAAAAAATGAAATAATTCGAAACCCGGATTTTTTAAGCCCAATCAACCTCAAATACCATATGAAACATGCACGACGAATACTAGAACATTTGGAGCCCCCGGGGTCAGGTTTTAGGGGTCCGACACGTTAGGCCGCGTTGCAAATCACACGCGGTGAGTGGATCGTATTGTCCTCCAAATTCCCGTTTTTTAGCATTTTCCGGCCTTATTGGACATACCAAAACTACCCACAACGTTTCATCCCTTTTGGAGCACTAGAGATGACACTTCCTTCATTAACCCGAAATCGCCCAAAATACAAGTCGGGGCCAAATGGTCAAAAAATGTAATAATTTGAAACCCGGATTTTTTCAGCCCAATCAACCTCAAATACCATTTGAAACATGCACGACGAATACTAGAACATTTGGAGCCCCCGGGGTCAGGTTTTAGGGGTCCGACACGTTATACCTCGTTGCAAATCACACGCGGTGAGTGGATCGTATTGTCCTCCAAATTTTCATTTTTTAGCATTTCCCGGCCTTATTGGACATACCAAAGCTACCCACAAAGTTTCATCCCTTTTGGAGCACTAGAGATGACACTTCCTTCATTAACCCGAAATCGCCAGAAATACAAGTCGGGGCCAAATGGTCAAAAAATGTAATAATTCGAAACCCGGATTTTTTCAGCCCAATCAACCTCAAATAGCATATGAAACATGCACGACGAATACTAGACCATTTGGAGCATCCGGGTTCAGGTTCTAGGGGTCCGACACGTTAGGCCGCGTTGCAAATCACATGCGGTGAGTGTATCGTATTGTCCTCCAAATTCCCGTTTTTTAGCATTTCCCGGCCTTATTGGACACACCAAAGCTACCCACAAAGTTTCATCTCTTTTGGAGCACTAGAGATGACACTTCCTTCATTAACCCGAAATCGCCCAAAATCAAGTCGGGGCCAAATGGTCAAAAAATGAATTAATTCGAAACCCGGATTTTTTCAGCCCAATCAACCTCAAATACCATATGAAACATGCACGACGAATACTAGACCAATTGGAGCCCCCGGGGTCAGGTTTTAGGGGTCCGACACGTTAGGCCGCGTTGCAAATCACACGCGGTAAGTGGATCGTATTGTCCTCCAAATTCCCGTTTTTAAGAATTTCCCGGCCTTATTGGACATACCAAAACTACCCACAACGTTTCATCACTTTTGGAGAACTAGAGATGACACTTCCTTCATTAATCCGAAATCGCCCAAAATACAAGTCGGGGCCAAATGGTCAAAAAATGAAATAATTCGAAACCCGGATTTTTTCATCCCAATCAACCTCAAATACCATATGAAACATGCACGACGAATACTAGACCATTTGGAGCCCCCGGGGTCAGGTTTTAGGGGTCCGACACGTTAGGCCCCGTTGCAAATCACACGCGGTGAGTGTATCGAATTTTCCTCCAAATTCCCGTTTTTTAGTATTTCCCGGCCTTATTGGACATACCAAAGCTACCCACAAAGTTTCATCCATTTTGGAGCACTAGAGATGACACTTCCTTCATTAACCCGAAATCGCCCAAAATACAAGTCGGGGCCAAATGGTCAAAAAATGTAATAATTCGAAACCCGGATTTTTTCAGCCCAATCAACCTCAAATACCATATGAAACATGCATGACGAATACTAGACCATTTGGAGTCCCCGGGGTAAGGTTTTAGGGGTCCGACACGTTAGGCCGCGTTGCAAATCACACGCGGTGAGTGTATCGAATTTTCCTCCAAATTCCCGTTTTTTAGTATTTCCCGGCCTTATTGGACATACCAAAGCTACCCACAAAGTTCATCCCTTTTGGAGCACTAGAGATGACACTTCATTCATTAACCCGAAATCGCCCAAAATACAAGTCGGGGCCAAATGGTCAAAAAATGAAATAATTCGAAACCTGGATTTTTTCAGCCCAATCAACCTCAAATACCATATGAAACATGCACGACGAATACTAGACCATTTGGAGCCCCCGGGGTCAGGTTTTAGGGGTCCGACACGTTAGGCCGCGTTGCAAATCACACGCGGTGAGTGGATCGTATTGTCCTCCAAATTCCCGTTTTTTAGCATTTCCCGGCTCTATTGGACATACCAAAGCTACCCACAAAGTTTCATCCCTTTTGGAGCACTAGAGACGACACTAACTTCATAAACCCGAAATCGCCCAAAATACAAGTCGGGGCCAAATGGTCAAAAAATAAAATAATTCGAAACCCGGATTTTTTCAGCCCAATCAACCTCAAATACCATATGAAAAATGCACGACGAATACTAGTCCAATTGGAGCCCCCGGGGTCAGGTTTTAGGGGTCCGACACGTTAGGCCGCGTTGCAAATCACACGCGGTAAGTGGATCGTATTGTCCTCCAAATTCCCGTTTTTTAGCATTTCCCGGCCTTATTGGACATACCAAAACTACCCACAACGTTTCATCCCTTTTGGAGAACTAGAGATGACACTTCCTTCATTAACCCGAAATCGCCCAAAATACAAGTCGGGGCCAAATGGTCAAAAAATGAAATAATTCGAAACCCGGATTTTTTGAGCCCAATCAACCTCAAATACCATATGAAACATGCACGACGAATACTAGACCATTTGGAGCCCCCGGGGTCAGGTTTTAGGGGTCCGACACGTTAGGCCGCGTTGCAAATCACACGCGGTGAGTGTATCGAATTTTCCTCCAAATTCCCGTTTTTTAGCATTTCCCGGCCTTATTGGACATACCAAAGCTACCCACAAAGTTTCATCCCTTTTGGAGCACTAGAGATGACACTTCCTTCATTAACCCGAAATCGCCCAAAATACAAGTCGGGGCCAAATGGTCAAAAAATGTAATAATTCGAAACCCAGATTTTTTCAGCCCAATCAACCTCAAATACCATATGAAACATGCACGACGAATACTAGACCATTTGGAGCCCCCGGGGTCAGGTTTTAGGGGTCCGACACGTTAGGCCGCGTTGCAAATCACACGCGGTGAGTGGATCGTATTGTCCTCCAAATTCCCGTTTTTTAGCATTTCCCGGCCTTATTGGACATACCAAAGCTACCCACAAAGTTTCATCTCTTTTGAAGCACTAGAGATGACACTTCCTTCATTAACCCGAAATCGCCCAAAATACAAGTCGGGGCCAAATGGTCAAAAAATGAAATAATTCGAAATCCGGATTTTTTCAGCCCAATCAACCTCAAATACAATATGAAACATGCACGACGAATACTAGACCAATTGGAGCCCCCGGGGTCAGGTTTTAGGTGTCCGACACGTTAGGCCGCGTTGCAAATCACACGCGGTAAGTGGATCGTATTGTCCTCCAAATTCCCTTTTTTTAGCATTTTCCGGCCTTACTGGACATACCAAAACTACCCACAACGTTTCATCCCTTTTGGAGAACTAGAGATGACACTTCCTTCATTAACCCGAAATCGCCCAAAATACAAGTCGGGGCCAAATGGTCAAAAAATGAAATAATTCGAAACCCGGATTTTTTCAGCCCAATCAACCTCAAATACCATATGAAACATGCACGACGAATACTAGACCATTTGGAGCCCCCGGGGTCAGGTTTTAGGGGTCCGACACGTTAGGCCGCGTTGCAAATCACACGCGGTGAGTGGATCGTATTGTCCTCCAAATTCCCGTTTTTTAGCATTTCCCGGCTCTATTGGACATTCCAAAGCAACCCACAAAGTTTCATCCCTTTTGGAGCACTAGAGATGGCACTTCCTTCATTAACCCGAAATCGCCCAAAATACAAGTCGGGGCCAAATGGTCAAAAAATGAAATAATTTGAAACCCAGATTTTTTCAGCCCAATCAACCAAAAATACCATTTGAAACATGCACGACGAATACTAGAACATTTGGAGCCCCCGGGGTCAGGTTTTAGGGGTCCGACACGTTAGGCCGCGTTGCAAATCACACGCGGTGAGTGGATCGTATTGTCCTCCAAATTCCCATTTTTTAGCATTTTTCGGCCTTATTGGACATACTAAAGCTACCCACAAAGTTTCATCCCTTTTGGAGCACTAGAGATGACACTTCCCTCATTAACCCGAAATCGCCCAAAATACAAGTCGGGGCAAAATGGTAAAAAAATGAAATAATTCGAAACCCGGATTTTTTCAGCCCAATCAACCTCAAATACCATATGAAACATGCATGACGAATATTAGACCATTTGGAGCCCCCGGGGTCAGGTTTTAGGGGTCCGACACGTTAGGCCGCGTTGCAAATCACACGCGGTGAGTGTATCGAATTTTCCTCCAAATTCCCGTTTTTTAGCATTTCCCGGCCTTATTGGACATAACAAAGCTATCCACAAAGTTTCATCCCTTTTGGAGCACTAGAGATGACACTTCCTTCATTAACCCGAAATCGCCCAAAATACAAGTCGGGGCCAAATGGTCAAAAAATGTAATAATTCGAAACCCGGATTTTTTCAGCCCAATCAACCTCAAATACCATATGAAACATGCACGACGAATACTAGACCATTTGGAGCATCCGGGGTCAGGTTTTAGGGGTCAGACACGTTAGGCCGCGTTGCAAATCACATGCGGTGAGTGTATCCTATTGTCCTCCAAATTCCCGTTTTTTAGCATTTCCCGGCCTTATTGGACATACCAAAGCTACCCACAAAGTTTCATCCCTTTTGGAGCACTAGAGATGACACTTCCTTCATAAACCCGAAATCGCCCAAAATACAAGTCGGGGCCAAATGGTCAAAAAATAAAATAATTCGAAACCCGGATTTTTTCTGCCCAATCAACCTCAAATACCATATGAAACATGCACGACGAATACTAGACCATTTGGAGCCCCCGGGGTCAGGTTTTAGGGGTCCGACACGTTAGGCCGCGTTGCAAATCACACGCGGTGAGTGTATCGAATTTTCCTCCAAATTCCCGTTTTTTAGTATTTCCCGGCCTTATTGGACATACCAAAGCTACCCACAAAGTTCATCCCTTTTGGAGCACTAGAGATGACACTTCATTCATTAACCCGAAATCGCCCAAAATACAAGTCGGGGCCAAATGGTCAAAAAATGAAATAATTCGAAACCTGGATTTTTTCAGCCCAATCAACCTCAAATACCATATGAAACATGCACGACGAATACTAGACCATTTGGAGCCCCCGGGGTCAGGTTTTAGGGGTCCGACACGTTAGGCCGCGTTGCAAATCACACGCGGTGAGTGGATCGTATTGTCCTCCAAATTCCCGTTTTTTAGCATTTCCCGGCTCTATTGGACATTCCAAAGCTACCCACAAAGTTTCATCCCTTTTGGAGCACTAGAGATGGCACTTCCTTCATTAACCCGAAATCGCCCAAAATACAAGTCGGGGCCAAATGGTCAAAAAATGAAATAATTTGAAACCCAGATTTTTTCAGCCCAATCAACCTCAAATACCATTTGAAACATGCACGACGAATACTAGAACATTTGGAGCCCCCGGGGTCAGGTTTTAGGGGTCCGACACGTTAGGCCGCGTTGCAAATCACACGCGGTGAGTGGATCGTATTGTCCTCCAAATTCCCATTTTTTAGCATTTTTCGGCCTTATTGGACATACTAAAGCTACCCACAAAGTTTCATCCCTTTTGGAGCACTAGAGATGACACTTCCCTCATTAACCCGAAATCGCCCAAAATACAAGTCGGGGCAAAATGGTAAAAAAATGTAATAATTCGAAACCCGGATTTTTTCAGCCCAATCAACCTCAAATACCATATGAAACATGCATGACGAATACTAGACCATTTGGAGTCCCCGGGGTAAGGTTTTAGGGGTCCGACACGTTAGGCCGCGTTGCAAATCACACGCGGTGAGTGTATCGAATTTTCCTCCAAATTCCCGTTTTTTAGTATTTCCCGGCCTTATTGGACATACCAAAGCTACCCACAAAGTTCATCCCTTTTGGAGCACTAGAGATGACACTTCATTCATTAACCCGAAATCGCCCAAAATACAAGTCGGGGCCAAATGGTCAAAAAATGAAATAATTCGAAACCTGGATTTTTTCAGCCCAATCAACCTCAAATACCATATGAAACATGCACGACGAATACTAGACCATTTGGAGCCCCCGGGGTCAGGTTTTAGGGGTCCGACACGTTAGGCCGCGTTGCAAATCACACGCGGTGAGTGGATCGTATTGTCCTCCAAATTCCCGTTTTTTAGCATTTCCCGGCTCTATTGGACATACCAAAGCTACCCACAAAGTTTCATCCCTTTTGGAGCACTAGAGACGACACTAACTTCATAAACCCGAAATCGCCCAAAATACAAGTCGGGGCCAAATGGTCAAAAAATAAAATAATTCGAAACCCGGATTTTTTCAGCCCAATCAACCTCAAATACCATATGAAAAATGCACGACGAATACTAGTCCAATTGGAGCCCCCGGGGTCAGGTTTTAGGGGTCCGACACGTTAGGCCGCGTTGCAAATCACACGCGGTAAGTGGATCGTATTGTCCTCCAAATTCCCGTTTTTTAGCATTTCCCGGCCTTATTGGACATACCAAAACTACCCACAACGTTTCATCCCTTTTGGAGAACTAGAGATGACACTTCCTTCATTAACCCGAAATCGCCCAAAATACAAGTCGGGGCCAAATGGTCAAAAAATGAAATAATTCGAAACCCGGATTTTTTGAGCCCAATCAACCTCAAATACCATATGAAACATGCACGACGAATACTAGACCATTTGGAGCCCCCGGGGTCAGGTTTTAGGGGTCCGACACGTTAGGCCGCGTTGCAAATCACACGCGGTGAGTGTATCGAATTTTCCTCCAAATTCCCGTTTTTTAGCATTTCCCGGCCTTATTGGACATACCAAAGCTACCCACAAAGTTTCATCCCTTTTGGAGCACTAGAGATGACACTTCCTTCATTAACCCGAAATCGCCCAAAATACAAGTCGGGGCCAAATGGTCAAAAAATGTAATAATTCGAAACCCAGATTTTTTCAGCCCAATCAACCTCAAATACCATATGAAACATGCACGACGAATACTAGACCATTTGGAGCCCCCGGGGTCAGGTTTTAGGGGTCCGACACGTTAGGCCGCGTTGCAAATCACACGCGGTGAGTGGATCGTATTGTCCTCCAAATTCCCGTTTTTTAGCATTTCCCGGCCTTATTGGACATACCAAAGCTACCCACAAAGTTTCATCTCTTTTGAAGCACTAGAGATGACACTTCCTTCATTAACCCGAAATCGCCCAAAATACAAGTCGGGGCCAAATGGTCAAAAAATGAAATAATTCGAAATCCGGATTTTTTCAGCCCAATCAACCTCAAATACAATATGAAACATGCACGACGAATACTAGACCAATTGGAGCCCCCGGGGTCAGGTTTTAGGTGTCCGACACGTTAGGCCGCGTTGCAAATCACACGCGGTAAGTGGATCGTATTGTCCTCCAAATTCCCTTTTTTTAGCATTTTCCGGCCTTACTGGACATACCAAAACTACCCACAACGTTTCATCCCTTTTGGAGAACTAGAGATGACACTTCCTTCATTAACCCGAAATCGCCCAAAATACAAGTCGGGGCCAAATGGTCAAAAAATGAAATAATTCGAAACCCGGATTTTTTCAGCCCAATCAACCTCAAATACCATATGAAACATGCACGACGAATACTAGACCATTTGGAGCCCCCGGGGTCAGGTTTTAGGGGTCCGACACGTTAGGCCGCGTTGCAAATCACACGCGGTGAGTGGATCGTATTGTCCTCCAAATTCCCGTTTTTTAGCATTTCCCGGCTCTATTGGACATTCCAAAGCAACCCACAAAGTTTCATCCCTTTTGGAGCACTAGAGATGGCACTTCCTTATTAACCCGAAATCGCCCAAAATACAAGTCGGGGCCAAATGGTCAAAAAATGAAATAATTTGAAACCCAGATTTTTTCAGCCCAATCAACCAAAAATACCATTTGAAACATGCACGACGAATACTAGAACATTTGGAGCCCCCGGGGTCAGGTTTTAGGGGTCCGACACGTTAGGCCGCGTTGCAAATCACACGCGGTGAGTGGATCGTATTGTCCTCCAAATTCCCATTTTTTAGCATTTTTCGGCCTTATTGGACATACTAAAGCTACCCACAAAGTTTCATCCCTTTTGGAGCACTAGAGATGACACTTCCCTCATTAACCCGAAATCGCCCAAAATACAAGTCGGGGCAAAATGGTAAAAAAATGAAATAATTCGAAACCCGGATTTTTTCAGCCCAATCAACCTCAAATACCATATGAAACATGCATGACGAATATTAGACCATTTGGAGCCCCCGGGGTCAGGTTTTAGGGGTCCGACACGTTAGGCCGCGTTGCAAATCACACGCGGTGAGTGTATCGAATTTTCCTCCAAATTCCCGTTTTTTAGCATTTCCCGGCCTTATTGGACATACCAAAGCTATCCACAAAGTTTCATCCCTTTTGGAGCACTAGAGATGACACTTCCTTCATTAACCCGAAATCGCCCAAAATACAAGTCGGGGCCAAATGGTCAAAAAATGTAATAATTCGAAACCCGGATTTTTTCAGCCCAATCAACCTCAAATACCATATGAAACATGCACGACGAATACTAGACCATTTGGAGCATCCGGGGTCAGGTTTTAGGGGTCAGACACGTTAGGCCGCGTTGCAAATCACATGCGGTGAGTGTATCCTATTGTCCTCCAAATTCCCGTTTTTTAGCATTTCCCGGCCTTATTGGACATACCAAAGCTACCCACAAAGTTTCATCCCTTTTGGAGCACTAGAGATGACACTTCCTTCATAAACCCGAAATCGCCCAAAATACAAGTCGGGGCCAAATGGTCAAAAAATAAAATAATTCGAAACCCGGATTTTTTCTGCCCAATCAACCTCAAATACCATATGAAACATGCACGACGAATACTAGACCATTTGGAGCCCCCGGGGTCAGGTTTTAGGGGTCCGACACGTTAGGCCGCGTTGCAAATCACACGCGGTGAGTGTATCGAATTTTCCTCCAAATTCCCGTTTTTTAGTATTTCCCGGCCTTATTGGACATACCAAAGCTACCCACAAAGTTCATCCCTTTTGGAGCACTAGAGATGACACTTCATTCATTAACCCGAAATCGCCCAAAATACAAGTCGGGGCCAAATGGTCAAAAAATGAAATAATTCGAAACCTGGATTTTTTCAGCCCAATCAACCTCAAATACCATATGAAACATGCACGACGAATACTAGACCATTTGGAGCCCCCGGGGTCAGGTTTTAGGGGTCCGACACGTTAGGCCGCGTTGCAAATCACACGCGGTGAGTGGATCGTATTGTCCTCCAAATTCCCGTTTTTTAGCATTTCCCGGCTCTATTGGACATTCCAAAGCTACCCACAAAGTTTCATCCCTTTTGGAGCACTAGAGATGGCACTTCCTTCATTAACCCGAAATCGCCCAAAATACAAGTCGGGGCCAAATGGTCAAAAAATGAAATAATTTGAAACCCAGATTTTTTCAGCCCAATCAACCTCAAATACCATTTGAAACATGCACGACGAATACTAGAACATTTGGAGCCCCCGGGGTCAGGTTTTAGGGGTCCGACACGTTAGGCCGCGTTGCAAATCACACGCGGTGAGTGGATCGTATTGTCCTCCAAATTCCCATTTTTTAGCATTTTTCGGCCTTATTGGACATACTAAAGCTACCCACAAAGTTTCATCCCTTTTGGAGCACTAGAGATGACACTTCCCTCATTAACCCGAAATCGCCCAAAATACAAGTCGGGGCAAAATGGTAAAAAAATGAAATAATTCGAAACCCGGATTTTTTCAGCCCAATCAACCTCAAATACCATATGAAACATGCATGACGAATATTAGACCATTTGGAGCCCCCGGGGTCAGGTTTTAGGGGTCCGACACGTTAGGCCGCGTTGCAAATCACACGCGGTGAGTGTATCGAATTTTCCTCCAAATTCCCGTTTTTTAGCATTTCCCGGCCTTATTGGACATACCAAAGCTATCCACAAAGTTTCATCCCTTTTGGAGCACTAGAGATGACACTTCCTTCATTAACCCGAAATCGCCCAAAATACAAGTCGGGGCCAAATGGTCAAAAAATGTAATAATTCGAAACCCGGATTTTTTCAGCCCAATCAACCTCAAATACCATATGAAACATGCACGACGAATACTAGACCATTTGGAGCATCCGGGGTCAGGTTTTAGGGGTCAGACACGTTAGGCCGCGTTGCAAATCACATGCGGTGAGTGTATCCTATTGTCCTCCAAATTCCCGTTTTTTAGCATTTCCCGGCCTTATTGGACATACCAAAGCTACCCACAAAGTTTCATCCCTTTTGGAGCACTAGAGATGACACTTCCTTCATAAACCCGAAATCGCCCAAAATACAAGTCGGGGCCAAATGGTCAAAAAATAAAATAATTCGAAACCCGGATTTTTTCTGCCCAATCAACCTCAAATACCATATGAAACATGCACGACGAATACTAGACCATTTGGAGCCCCCGGGGTCAGGTTTTAGGGGTCCGACACGTTAGGCCGCGTTGCAAATCACACGCGGTGAGTGTATCGAATTTTCCTCCAAATTCCCGTTTTTTAGTATTTCCCGGCCTTATTGGACATACCAAAGCTACCCACAAAGTTCATCCCTTTTGGAGCACTAGAGATGACACTTCATTCATTAACCCGAAATCGCCCAAAATACAAGTCGGGGCCAAATGGTCAAAAAATGAAATAATTCGAAACCTGGATTTTTTCAGCCCAATCAACCTCAAATACCATATGAAACATGCACGACGAATACTAGACCATTTGGAGCCCCCGGGGTCAGGTTTTAGGGGTCCGACACGTTAGGCCGCGTTGCAAATCACACGCGGTGAGTGGATCGTATTGTCCTCCAAATTCCCGTTTTTTAGCATTTCCCGGCTCTATTGGACATTCCAAAGCTACCCACAAAGTTTCATCCCTTTTGGAGCACTAGAGATGGCACTTCCTTCATTAACCCGAAATCGCCCAAAATACAAGTCGGGGCCAAATGGTCAAAAAATGAAATAATTTGAAACCCAGATTTTTTCAGCCCAATCAACCTCAAATACCATTTGAAACATGCACGACGAATACTAGAACATTTGGAGCCCCCGGGGTCAGGTTTTAGGGGTCCGACACGTTAGGCCGCGTTGCAAATCACACGCGGTGAGTGGATCGTATTGTCCTCCAAATTCCCATTTTTTAGCATTTTTCGGCCTTATTGGACATACTAAAGCTACCCACAAAGTTTCATCCCTTTTGGAGCACTAGAGATGACACTTCCCTCATTAACCCGAAATCGCCCAAAATACAAGTCGGGGCAAAATGGTAAAAAAATGAAATAATTCGAAACCCGGATTTTTTCAGCCCAATCAACCTCAAATACCATATGAAACATGCATGACGAATATTAGACCATTTGGAGCCCCCGGGGTCAGGTTTTAGGGGTCCGACACGTTAGGCCGCGTTGCAAATCACACGCGGTGAGTGTATCGAATTTTCCTCCAAATTCCCGTTTTTTAGCATTTCCCGGCCTTATTGGACATACCAAAGCTATCCACAAAGTTTCATCCCTTTTGGAGCACTAGAGATGACACTTCCTTTATTAACCCGAAATCGCCCAAAATACAAGTCGGGGCCAAATGGTCAAAAAATGTAATAATTCGAAACCCGGATTTTTTCAGCCCAATCAACCTCAAATACCATATGAAACATGCACGACGAATACTAGACCATTTGGAGCATCCGGGGTCAGGTTTTAGGGGTCAGACACGTTAGGCCGCGTTGCAAATCACATGCGGTGAGTGTATCCTATTGTCCTCCAAATTCCCGTTTTTTAGCATTTCCCGGCCTTATTGGACATACCAAAGCTACCCACAAAGTTTCATCCCTTTTGGAGCACTAGAGATGACACTTCCTTCATAAACCCGAAATCGCCCAAAATACAAGTCGGGGCCAAATGGTCAAAAAATAAAATAATTCGAAACCCGGATTTTTTCAGCCCAATCAACCTCAAATACCATATGAAACATGCACGACGAATACTAGACCATTTGGAGCCCCCGGGGTCAGGTTTTAGGGGTCCGACACGTTAGGCCGCGTTGCAAATCACACGCGGTGAGTGTATCGAATTTTCCTCCAAATTCCCGTTTTTTAGTATTTCCCGGCCTTATTGGACATACCAAAGCTACCCACAAAGTTCATCCCTTTTGGAGCACTAGAGATGACACTTCATTCATTAACCCGAAATCGCCCAAAATACAAGTCGGGGCCAAATGGTCAAAAAATGAAATAATTCGAAACCTGGATTTTTTCAGCCCAATCAACCTCAAATACCATATGAAACATGCACGACGAATACTAGACCATTTGGAGCCCCCGGGGTCAGGTTTTAGGGGTCCGACACGTTAGGCCGCGTTGCAAATCACACGCGGTGAGTGGATCGTATTGTCCTCCAAATTCCCGTTTTTTATCATTTCCCGGCTCTATTGGACATTCCAAAGCTACCCACAAAGTTTCATCCCTTTTGGAGCACTAGAGATGGCACTTCCTTCATTAACCCGAAATCGCCCAAAATACAAGTCGGGGCCAAATGGTCAAAAAATGAAATAATTTGAAACCCAGATTTTTTCAGCCCAATCAACCTCAAATACCATTTGAAACATGCACGACGAATACTAGAACATTTGGAGCCCCCGGGGTCAGGTTTTAGGGGTCCGACACGTTAGGCCGCGTTGCAAATCACACGCGGTGAGTGGATCGTATTGTCCTCCAAATTCCCGTTTTTTAGCATTTCCCGGCCTTATTGGACATACCAAAACTACCCACAACGTTTCATCCCTTTTGGAGAACTAGAGATGACACTTCCTTCATTAACCCGAAATCGCCCAAAATACAAATCGGGGCCAAATGGTCAAAAAATGAAATAATTCGAAACCCGGATTTTTTGAGCCCAATCAACCTCAAATACCATATGAAACATGCACGACGAATACTAGACCATTTGGAGCCCCCGGGGTCAGGTTTTAGGGGTCCGACACGTTAGGCCGCGTTGCAAATCACACGCGGTGAGTGTATCGAATTTTCCTCCAAATTCCCGTTTTTTAGCATTTCCCGGCCTTATTGGACATACCAAAGCTACCCACAAAGTTTCATCCCTTTTGGAGCACTAGAGATGACACATCCTTCATTAACCCGAAATCGCCCAAAATACAAGTCGGGGCCAAATGGTCAAAAAATGTAATAATTCGAAACCCGGATTTTTTCAGCCCAATCAACCTCAAATACCATATGAAACATGCACGACGAATACTAGACCATTTGGAGCCCCCGGGGTCAGGTTTTAGGGGTCCGACACGTTAGGCCGCGTTGCAAATCACACGCGGTGAGTGGATCGTATTGTCCTCCAAATTCCCGTTTTTTAGCATTTCCCGGCCTTATTGGACATACCAAAGCTACCCACAAAGTTTCATCTCTTTTGGAGCACTAGAGATGACACTTCCTTCATTAACCCGAAATCGCCCAAAATACAAGTCGGGGCCAAATTGTCAAAAAATGAAATAATTCGAAACCCGGATTTTTTCAGCCCAATCAACCTCAAATACCATATGAAACATGCACGACGAATACTAGACCAATTGGAGCCCCCGGGGTCAGGTTTTAGGTGTCCGACACGTTAGGCCGCGTTGCAAATCACACGCGGTAAGTGGATTGTATTGTCCTCCAAATTCCCATTTTTTAGCATTTCCCGGCCTTATTGGACATACCAAAACTACCCACAACGTTTCATCCCTTTTGGAGAACAAGAGATGACACTTCCTTCATTAACCCGAAATCGCCCAAAATACAAGTCGGGGCCAAATGGTCAAAAAATGAAATAATTCGAAACCCGGATTTTTTCAGCCCAATCAACCTCAAATACCATATGAAACATGCACGACGAATACTAGACCATTTGGAGCCCCCGGGGTCAGGTTTTAGGGGTCCGACACGTTAGGCCGCGTTGCAAATCACACGCGGTGAGTGGATCGTATTGTCCTCCAAATTCCCGTTTTTTAGCATTTCCCGGCTCTATTGGACATACCAAAGCTACCCACAAAGTTTCATCCCTTTTGGAGAACTAGAGATGGCACTTCCTTCATTAACCCGAAATCGCCCAAAATACAAGTCGGGGCCAAATGGTCAAAAAATGAAATAATTTGAAACCCTGATTTTTTCAGCCCAATCAACCTCAAATACCATTTGAAACTTGCACGACGAATACTAGAACATTTGGAGCCCCCGGGGTCAGGTTTTAGGGGTCCGACACGTTAGGCCGCGTTGCAAATCACACGCGGTGAGTGGATCGTATTGTCCTCCAAATTCCCATTTTTTAGCATTTTTCGGCCTTATTGGACATACCAAAGCTACCCACAAAGTTTCATCCCTTTTGGAGCACTAGAGATGACACTTCCCTCATTAACCCGAAATCGCCCAAAATACAAGTCGGGGCAAAATGGTAAAAAAATGAAATAATTCGAAACCCGGATTTTTTCAGCCCAATCAACGTCAAATACCATATGAAACATGCATGACGAATACTAGACCATTTGGAGCCCCCGGGGTCAGGTTTTAGGGGTCCGACACGTTAGCACGCGTTGCAAATCACACGCGGTGAGTGTATCGAATTTTCCTCCAAATTCCCGTTTTTCAACATTTCCCGGCCTTATTGGACATACCAAAGCTATCCACAAAGTTTCATCCCTTTTGGAGCACTAGAGATGACACTTCCTTCATTAACCCGAAATCGCCCAAAATACAAGTCGGGGCCAAATGGTCAAAAAATGTAATAATTCGAAACCCGGATTTTTTCAGCCCAATCAACCTCAAATACCATATGAAACATGCACGACGAATACTAGACCATTTGGAGCATCCGGGGTCAGGTTTTAGGGGTCAGACACGTTAGGCCGCGTTGCAAATCACATGCGGTGAGTGTATCCTATTGTCCTCCAAATTCCCGTTTTTTAGCATTTCCCGGCCTTATTGGACATACCAAAGCTACCCACAAAGTTTCATCCCTTTTGGAGCACTAGAGATGACACTTCCTTCATAAACCCGAAATCGCCCAAAATACAAGTCGGGGCCAAATGGTCAAAAAATAAAATAATTCGAAACCCGGATTTTTTCAGCCCAATCAACCTCAAATACCATATGAAACATGCACGACGAATACTAGACCATTTGGAGCCCCCGGGGTCAGGTTTTAGGGGTCCGACACGTTAGGCCGCGTTGCAAATCACACGCGGTGAGTGTATCGAATTTTCCTCCAAATTCCCGTTTTTTAGTATTTCCCGGCCTTATTGGACATACCAAAGCTACCCACAAAGTTCATCCCTTTTGGAGCACTAGAGATGACACTTCATTCATTAACCCGAAATCGCCCAAAATACAAGTCGGGGCCAAATGGTCAAAAAATGAAATAATTCGAAACCTGGATTTTTTCAGCCCAATCAACCTCAAATACCATATGAAACATGCACGACGAATACTAGACCATTTGGAGCCCCCGGGGTCAGGTTTTAGGGGTCCGACACGTTAGGCCGCGTTGCAAATCACACGCGGTGAGTGGATCGTATTGTCCTCCAAATTCCCGTTTTTTAGCATTTCCCGGCTCTATTGGGCATACCAAAGCTACCCACAAAGTTTCATCCCTTTTGGAGCACTAGAGATGACACTAACTTCATAAACCCGAAATCGCCCAAAATACAAGTCGGGGCCAAATGGTCAAAAAATAAAATAATTCGAAACCCGGATTTTTTCCACCCAATCAACCTCAAATACCATATGAAACATGCACGACGAATACTAGGCCATTTGGAGCCCCCGGGGTCAGGTTTTAGGGGTCCGACACGTTAGGCCGCGTTGCAAATCACACGCGGTGAGTGTATCTAATTTTCCTCCAAATTCCCGTTTTTTAGCATTTCCCGGCCTTATTGGACATACCAAAGCTACCCACAAAGTTTCATCCCTTTTGGAGCACTAGAGATGACACTTCCTTCATTAACCCGAAATCGCCCCAAAATACAAGTCGGGGCCAAATGGTCAAAAAATGAAATAATTCGAAACCCGGATTTTTTCAGCCCAATCAACCTCAAATACCATATGAAACATGCACGACGAATACTAGACCATTTGGAGCCCCCGGGGTCAGATTTTAGGGGTCGGACACGTTAGGCAGCGTTGCAAATCACACGCGGTAAGTGGATCGTATTGTCCTCCAAATTCCCGTTTTTATCATTTCCCGGCCTTATTGGACATACCAAAGCTACCCACAAAGTTTCATCCCTTTTGGAGCACTAGAGATGACACTTCCTTCATTAACCCGAAATCGCCCAAAATACAAGTCGGGGCCAAATGGTCAAAAAATGAAATAATTCGAAACCCGGATTTTTTCAGCCCAATCAAAATCAAATACCATATGAAACATGCACGACGAATACTAGACCGTTTGGAGCCCCCGGGGGCAGGTTTTAGGGGTCCGACACGTTAGGCCGCGTTGCAAATCACACGCGGTGAGTGTATCGTATTTTCCTCCAAATTCCTGTTTTTTGGCATTTTCCGGCCTTATTGGACATACCAAAGCTACCCACAAAGTTTTATCCTTTTTGGAGCACTAGAGATAACACTTCCTTCATTAACCCGAAATCGCCCAAAATACAAGTCGGGGCCAAATGTTCAAAAAATGAAATAATTTGAAACCCGGATTTTTTCAGCCCAATCAACCTAAAATACCATTTGAAACATGCACGACGAATACTAGATCATTTGGAGCCCCCGGGGTCAGGTTTTAGGGGTCCGACACGTTAGGCCGCGTTGCAAATCACACGCGGTGAGTGGATCGTATTGTCCTCCAACTTCCTGTTTTTTAGCATTTCTCGACCTTATTGGACATACCAAAGCTACCCACAAAGTTTCATCCCTTTTGGAGCACTAGAGATGAAACTTCCTTCATAAACCCGAAATCGCCCAAAATACAAGTCGGGGCCAAATGGTCAAAAAATAAAATAATTCGAAACCCGGATTTGTTCAGCCCAATCAACCTCAAATACCATATGAAACATGCATGACGAATACTAAACCATTTGGAGCCCCCGGGGTCAGGTTTTAGGGGTCCGACACGTTAGGCCGCGTTTCAAATCACACGCGGTGAGTGTATCGAATTTTCCTCCAAATTCCCGTTTTTTAGCATTTCCCGGCCTTATTGGACATCCCAAAGCTACCCACAAAGTTTCATCCGTTTTGGAGCAATAGTGATGACACTTCTTTCATTAACCCGAAATCGCCCAAAATACAAGTCGGGGCCAAATGGTCAAAAAATGAAATAATTCGAAACCTGGATTTTTTCAGCCCAATCAACCTCAAATACCATATGAAACATGCACGACGAATACTAGAACATTTGGAGCCCCCGGGGTCAGGTTTTAGGGGTCCGACACGTTAGGCCGCGTTGCAAATCACACGCGGTGAGTGGATCGTATTGTCCTCCAAATTCCCGTTTTTTAGCATTTCCCGGCCTTATTGGACATACCAAAGCTACCCACAAAGTTTCATCCCTTTTGGAGCACTAGAGATGACACTTCTTTCATTAACCCGAAATCGCCCAAAATACAAGTCGGGGCCAAATGGTCAAAAAATGAAATAATTCAAAACCCGGATTTTTTGAGCCCAATCAACCTCAAATACCATATGAAACATGCACGACGAATACTAGACCATTTGGAGCCCCCGGGGTCAGGTTTTAGGGGTCCGACACGTTAGGCCGCGTTGCAAATCACACGCGGTGAGTGTATCGAATTTTCCTCCAAATTCCCGTTTTTTAGCATTTCCCGGCCTTATTGGACATACCAAAGCTACCCACAAAGTTTCATCCCTTTTGGAGCACTAGAGATGACACATCCTTCATTAACCCGAAATCGCCCAAAATACAAGTCGGGGCCAAATGGTCAAAAAATGTAATAATTCGAAACCCGGATTTTTTCAGCCCAATCAACCTCAAATACCATATGAAACATGCACGACGAATACTAGACCATTTGGAGCCCCCGGGGTCAGGTTTTAGGGGTCCGACACGTTAGGCCGCGTTGCAAATCACACGCGGTGAGTGGATCGTATTGTCCTCCAAATTCCCGTTTTTTAGCATTTCCCGGCCTTATTGGACATACCAAAGCTACCCACAAAGTTTCATCTCTTTTGGAGCACTAGAGATGACACTTCCTTCATTAACCCGAAATCGCCCAAAATACAAGTCGGGGCCAAATTGTCAAAAAATGAAATAATTCGAAACCCGGATTTTTTCAGCCCAATCAACCTCAAATACCATATGAAACATGCACGACGAATACTAGACCAATTGGAGCCCCCGGGGTCAGGTTTTAGGTGTCCGACACGTTAGGCCGCGTTGCAAATCACACGCGGTAAGTGGATTGTATTGTCCTCCAAATTCCCATTTTTTAGCATTTCCCGGCCTTATTGGACATACCAAAACTACCCACAACGTTTCATCCCTTTTGGAGAACAAGAGATGACACTTCCTTCATTAACCCGAAATCGCCCAAAATACAAGTCGGGGCCAAATGGTCAAAAAATGAAATAATTCGAAACCCGGATTTTTTCAGCCCAATCAACCTCAAATACCATATGAAACATGCACGACGAATACTAGACCATTTGGAGCCCCCGGGGTCAGGTTTTAGGGGTCCGACACGTTAGGCCGCGTTGCAAATCACACGCGGTGAGTGGATCGTATTGTCCTCCAAATTCCCGTTTTTTAGCATTTCCCGGCTCTATTGGACATACCAAAGCTACCCACAAAGTTTCATCCCTTTTGGAGAACTAGAGATGGCACTTCCTTCATTAACCCGAAATCGCCCAAAATACAAGTCGGGGCCAAATGGTCAAAAAATGAAATAATTTGAAACCCTGATTTTTTCAGCCCAATCAACCTCAAATACCATTTGAAACTTGCACGACGAATACTAGAACATTTGGAGCCCCCGGGGTCAGGTTTTGGGGTCCGACACGTTAGGCCGCGTTGCAAATCACACGCGGTGAGTGGATCGTATTGTCCTCCAAATTCCCATTTTTTAGCATTTTTCGGCCTTATTGGACATACCAAAGCTACCCACAAAGTTTCATCCCTTTTGGAGCACTAGAGATGACACTTCCCTCATTAACCCGAAATCGCCCAAAATACAAGTCGGGGCAAAATGGTAAAAAAATGAAATAATTCGAAACCCGGATTTTTTCAGCCCAATCAACGTCAAATACCATATGAAACATGCATGACGAATACTAGACCATTTGGAGCCCCCGGGGTCAGGTTTTAGGGGTCCGACACGTTAGCACGCGTTGCAAATCACACGCGGTGAGTGTATCGAATTTTCCTCCAAATTCCCGTTTTTCAGCATTTCCCGGCCTTATTGGACATACCAAAGCTATCCACAAAGTTTCATCCCTTTTGGAGCACTAGAGATGACACTTCCTTCATTAACCCGAAATCGCCCAAAATACAAGTCGGGGCCAAATGGTCAAAAAATGTAATAATTCGAAACCCGGATTTTTTCAGCCCAATCAACCTCAAATACCATATGAAACATGCACGACGAATACTAGACCATTTGGAGCATCCGGGGTCAGGTTTTAGGGGTCAGACACGTTAGGCCGCGTTGCAAATCACATGCGGTGAGTGTATCCTATTGTCCTCCAAATTCCCGTTTTTTAGCATTTCCCGGCCTTATTGGACATACAAAAGCTACCCACAAAGTTTCATCCCTTTTGGAGCACTAGAGATGACACTTCCTTCATAAACCCGAAATCGCCCAAAATACAAGTCGGGGCCAAATGGTCAAAAAATAAAATAATTCGAAACCCGGATTTTTTCAGCCCAATCAACCTCAAATACCATATGAAACATGCACGACGAATACTAGACCATTTGGAGCCCCCGGGGTCAGGTATTAGGGGTCCGACACGTTAGGCCGCGTTGCAAATCACACGCGGTGAGTGTATCGAATTTTCCTCCAAATTCCCGTTTTTTAGTATTTCCCGGCCTTATTGGACATACCAAAGCTACCCACAAAGTTCATCCCTTTTGGAGCACTAGAGATGACACTTCATTCATTAACCCGAAATCGCCCAAAATACAAGTCGGGGCCAAATGGTCAAAAAATGAAATAATTCGAAACCTGGATTTTTTCAGCCCAATCAACCTCAAATACCATATGAAACATGCACGACGAATACTAGACCATTTGGAGCCCCCGGGGTCAGGTTTTAGGGGTCCGACACGTTAGGCCGCGTTGCAAATCACACGCGGTGAGTGGATCGTATTGTCCTCCAAATTCCCGTTTTTTAGCATTTCCCGGCTCTATTGGGCATACCAAAGCTACCCACAAAGTTTCATCCCTTTTGGAGCACTAGAGATGACATTAACTTCATAAACCCGAAATCGCCCAAAATACAAGTCGGGGCCAAATGGTCAAAAAATAAAATAATTCGAAACCCGGATTTTTTCCACCCAATCAACCTCAAATACCATATGAAACATGCACGACGAATACTAGGCCATTTGGAGCCCCCGGGGTCAGGTTTTAGGGGTCCGACACGTTAGGCCGCGTTGCAAATCACACGCGGTGAGTGTATCTAATTTTCCTCCAAATTCCCGTTTTTTAGCATTTCCCGGCCTTATTGGACATACCAAAGCTACCCACAAAGTTTCATCCCTTTTGGAGCACTAGAGATGACACTTCCTTCATTAACCCGAAATCGCCCCAAAATACAAGTCGGGGCCAAATGGTCAAAAAATGAAATAATTCGAAACCCGGATTTTTTCAGCCCAATCAACCTCAAATACCATATGAAACATGCACGACGAATACTAGACCATTTGGAGCCCCCGGGGTCAGATTTTAGGGGTCGGACACGTTAGGCAGCGTTGCAAATCACACGCGGTAAGTGGATCGTATTGTCCTCCAAATTCCCGTTTTTATCATTTCCCGGCCTTATTGGACATACCAAAGCTACCCACAAAGTTTCATCCCTTTTGGAGCACTAGAGATGACACTTCCTTCATTAACCCGAAATCGCCCAAAATACAAGTCGGGGCCAAATGGTCAAAAAATGAAATAATTCGAAACCCGGATTTTTTCAGCCCAATCAAAATCAAATACCATATGAAACATGCACGACGAATACTAGACCGTTTGGAGCCCCCGGGGGCAGGTTTTAGGGGTCCGACACGTTAGGCCGCGTTGCAAATCACACGCGGTGAGTGTATCGTATTTTCCTCCAAATTCCTGTTTTTTGGCATTTTCTGGCCTTATTGGACATACCAAAGCTACCCACAAAGTTTTATCCTTTTTGGAGCACTAGAGATAACACTTCCTTCATTAACCCGAAATCGCCCAAAATACAAGTCGGGGCCAAATGTTCAAAAAATGAAATAATTTGAAACCCGGATTTTTTCAGCCCAATCAACCTAAAATACCATTTGAAACATGCACGACGAATACTAGATCATTTGGAGCCCCCGGGGTCAGGTTTTAGGGGTCCGACACGTTAGGCCGCGTTGCAAATCACACGCGGTGAGTGGATCGTATTGTCCTCCAACTTCCTGTTTTTTTGCATTTCTCGACCTTATTGGACATACCAAAGCTACCCACAAAGTTTCATCCCTTTTGGAGCACTAGAGATGAAACTTCCTTCATAAACCCGAAATCGCCCAAAATACAAGTCGGGGCCAAATGGTCAAAAAATAAAATAATTCGAAACCCGGATTTGTTCAGCCCAATCAACCTCAAATACCATATGAAACATGCATGACGAATACTAGACCATTTGGAGCCCCCGGGGTCAGGTTTTAGGGGTCCGACACGTTAGGCCGCGTTTCAAATCACACGCGGTGAGTGTATCGAATTTTCCTCCAAATTCCCGTTTTTTAGCATTTCCCGGCCTTATTGGACATCCCAAAGCTACCCACAAAGTTTCATCCGTTTTGGAGCAATAGTGATGACACTTCTTTCATTAACCCGAAATCGCCCAAAATACAAGTCGGGGCCAAATGGTCAAAAAATGAAATAATTCGAAACCTGGATTTTTTCAGCCCAATCAACCTCAAATACCATATGAAACATGCACGACGAATACTAGAACATTTGGAGCCCCCGGGGTCAGGTTTTAGGGGTCCGACACGTTAGGCCGCGTTGCAAATCACACGCGGTGAGTGGATCGTATTGTCCTCCAAATTCCCGTTTTTTAGCATTTCCCGGCCTTATTGGACATACCAAAGCTACCCACAAAGTTTCATCCCTTTTGGAGCACTAGAGATGACACTTCTTTCATTAACCCGAAATCGCCCAAAATACAAGTCGGGGCCAAATGGTCAAAAAATGAAATAATTCAAAACCCGGATTTTTTCAGCCCAATCAACCTCAAATACCATATGAAACATGCACGACGAATACTAGAACATTTGGAGCCCCCGGGGTCAGGTTTTAGGGGTCCGACACGTTAGGCCGCGTTGCAAATCACACGCGGTGAGTGGATCGTATTGTCCTCCAAATTCCCGTTTTTTAGCATTTCCCGGCCTTATTGGACATACCAAAACTACCCACAACGTTTCATCCCTTTTGGAGCACTAGAGATGACACTTTCATCATTAACCGGAAATCGCCCAAAATACAAGTCGGGGCCAAATGGTCAAAAAATGAAATAATTCGAAACCCGGATTTTTTCAGCCCAATCAACCTCAAATACCATATGAAACATGCACGACGAATACTAGAACATTTGGAGCCCCCGGGGTCAGGTTTTAGGGGTCCGACACGTTAGGCCGCGTTGCAAATCACACGCGGTGAATGGATCGTATTGTCCTCCAAATTCCCGTTTTTTAGCATTTCCCGGCTCTATTGGACATACCAAAGCTACCCACAAAGTTTCATCCCTTTTGGAGCACTAGAGATGGCACTTCCTTCATTAACCCGAAATCGCCCAAAATACAAGTCGGGGCCAAATGGTCAAAAAATGAAATAATTCGAAACCCGGATTTTTTCAGCCCAATCAACCTCAAATACCATTTGAAACATGCACGACGAATACTAGACCATTTGAAGCCCCCGGGGTCAGGTTTTAGGGGTCCGACACGTTAGGCCGCGTTGCAAATCACACGGTGGATCGTATTGTCCTCCAAATTCCCATTTTTTAGCATTTCCCGGCCTTATTGGACATACCAAAGCTACCCACAAAGTTTCATCCCTTTTGGAGCACTAGAGATGACACTTCCTTCATTAACCCGAAATCGCCCAAAATACAAGTCGGGGCCAAATGGTAAAAAAATGAAATAATTCGAAACCCGGATTTTTTCAGCCCAATCAACCTCAAATACCATATGAAACATGCACGACGAATACTAGACCATTTGGAGCCCCCGGGGTCAGGTTTTAGGGGTCCGACACGTTAGGCCGCGTTGCAAATCACACGCGGTGAGTGTATCGAATTTTCCTCCAAATTCCCGTTTTTTAGCATTTCCCGGCCTTATTGGACATACCAAAGCTACCCACAAAGTTTCATCCCTTTTGGAGCACTAGAGATGACACTTCCTTCATTAACCCGAAATCGCCCAAAATACAAGTCGGGGCCAAATGGTCAAAAAATGTAATAATTCGAAACCCGGATTTTTTCAGCCCAATCAACCTCAAATACCATATGAAACATGCACGACGAATACTAGACCATTTGGAGCCCCCGGGGTCAGGTTTTAGGGGTCCGACACGTTAGGCCGCGTTGCAAATCACACGCGGTGAGTGGATCGTATTGTCCTCCAAATTCCTGTTTTTAGCATTTCCCGGCTCTATTGGATATACCAAAGCTACCCACAAAGTTTCATCCCTTTTGGAGCACTAGAGATGACACTTCCCTCATTAACCCGAAATCGCCCAAAATACAAGTCGGGGCAAAATGATAAAAAAATGAAATAATTCGAAACCCGGATTTTTTCAGCCCAATCAAAATCAAATACCATATGAAACATGCACGACGAATACTAGACCGTTTGGAGCCCCCGGGGTCAGGTTTTAGGGGTCCGACACGTTAGGCCGCGTTGCAAATCACACGCGGTGAGTGTATCGAATTTTCCTCCAAATTCCCGTTTTTTAGCATTTCCCGACCTTATTGGACATACCAAAGCTACCCACAAAGTTTCATCCCTTTTGGAGCCTAGAGATGACACTTCCTTCATTAACCTGAAATCGCCCAAAATACAAGTCGGGGCCAAATGGTCAAAAAATCAAATAATTCGAAACCCGGATTTTTTAAGCCCAATCAACCTCAAATACCATATGAAACATGCACGACGAATACTAGACCATTTGGAGCCCCCGGGGTCAGGTTTTAGGGGTCCGACACGTTAGGCCGCGTTGCAAATCACACGCGGTGAGTGTATCTAATTTTCCTCCAAATTCCCGTTTTTTAGCATTTCCCGGCCTTATTGGACATACCAAAGCTACCCACAAAGTTTCATCCCTTTTGGAGCACTAGAGATGACACTTCCTTCATTAACCCGAAATCGCCCCAAAATACAAGTCGGGGCCAAATGGTCAAAAAATGAAATAATTCGAAACCCGGATTTTTTCAGCCCAATCAACCTCAAATACCATATGAAACATGCACGACGAATACTAGACCATTTGGATCCCCGGGGTCAGATTTTAGGGGTCCGACACGTTAGGCAGCGTTGCAAATCACACGCGGTAAGTGGATCGTATTGTCCTCCAAATTCCCGTTTTTATCATTTCCCGGCCTTATTGGACATACCAAAGCTACCCACAAAGTTTCATCCCTTTTGGAGCACTAGAGATGACACTTCCTTCATTAACCCGAAATCGCCCAAAATACAAGTCGGGGCCAAATGGTCAAAAAATGAAATAATTCGAAACCCGGATTTTTTCAGCCCAATCAAAATCAAATACCATATGAAACATGCACGACGAATACTAGACCGTTTGGAGCCCCCGGGGTCAGGTTTTAGGGGTCCGACACGTTAGGCCGCGTTGCAAATCACACGCGGTGAGTGTATCGTATTTTCCTCCAAATTCCTGTTTTTTGGCATTTTCCGGCCTTATTGGACATACCAAAGCTACCCACAAAGTTTTATCCTTTTTGGAGGACTAGAGATAACACTTCCTTCATTAACCCGAAATCGCCCAAAATACAAGTCGGGGCCAAATGTTCAAAAAATGAAATAATTTGAAACCCGGATTTTTTCAGCCCAATCAACCTCAAATACCATTTGAAACATGCACGACGAATACTAGATCATTTGGAGCCCCCGGGGTCAGGTTTTAGGGGTCCGACACGTTAGGCCGCGTTGCAAATCACACGCGGTGAGTGGATCGTATTGTCCTCCAACTTCCTGTTTTTTAGCATTTCTCGACCTTATTGGACATACCAAAGCTACCCACAAAGTTTCATCCCTTTTGGAGCACTAGAGATGAAACTTCCTTCATAAACCCGAAATCGCCCAAAATACAAGTCGGGGCCAAATGGTCAAAAAATAAAATAATTCGAAACCCGGATTTTTTCAGCCCAATCAACCTCAAATACCATATGAAACATGCATGACGAATACTAGACCATTTGGAGCCCCCGGGGTCAGGTTTTAGGGGTCCGACACGTTAGGCCGCGTTTCAAATCACACGCGGTGAGTGTATCGAATTTTCCTCCAAATTCCCGTTTTTTTAGCATTTCCCGGCCTTATTGGACATACCAAAGCTATCCACAAAGTTTCATCCCTTTTGGAGCACTAGAGATGACACTTCCTTCATTAACCCGAAATCGCCCAAAATACAAGTCGGGGCCAAATGGTCAAAAAATGTAATAATTCGAAACCCGGATTTTTTCAGCCCAATCAACCTCAAATACCATATGAAACATGCACGACGAATACTAGACCATTTGGAGCATCCGGGGTCAGGTTTTAGGGGTCAGACACGTTAGGCCGCGTTGCAAATCACATGCGGTGAGTGTATCCTATTATCCTCCAAATTCCCTTTTTTAGCATTTCCCGGCCTTATTGGACATACCAAAGCTACCCACAAAGTTTCATCCCTTTTGGAGCACTAGAGATGACACTTCCTTCATAAACCCGAAATCGCCCAAAATACAAGTCGGGGCCAAATGGTCAAAAAATAAAATAATTCGAAACCCGGATTTTATCAGCCCAATCAACCTCAAATACCATATGAAACATGCACGACGAATACTAGACCATTTGGAGCCCCCGGGGTCAGGTTTTAGGGGTCCGACACGTTAGGCCGCGTTGCAAATCACACGCGGTGAGTGTATCGAATTTTCCTCCAAATTCCCGTTTTTTAGTATTTCCCGGCCTTATTGGACATACGAAAGCTACCCACAAAGTTCATCCCTTTTGGAGCACTAGAGATGACACTTCATTCATTAACCCGAAATCGCCCAAAATACAAGTCGGGGCCAAATGGTCAAAAAATGAAATAATTCGAAACCCGGATTTTTTCAGCCCAATCAACCTCAAATATCATATGAAACATGCACGACGAATACTAGACCATTTGGAGCCCCCGGGGTCAGGTTTTAGGGGTCCGACACGTTAGGCCGCGTTGCAAATCACACGCGGTGAGTGGATCGTATTGTCCTCCAAATTCCCGTTTTTTAGCATTTTCCGGCCTTATTGGACATACCAAAGCTACCCACAAAGTTTCATCTCTTTTGGAGCACTAGAGATGACACTTCCTTCATTAACCGGAAATCGCCCAAAATACAAGTCGGGGCCAAATGGTCAAAAAATGAAATAATTCGAAACCTGGATTTTTTCAGCCCAATCAACCTCAAATACCATATGAAACATGCACGTCGAATATTTGACCATTTGGAGACCCCGGGGTCAGGTTTTAGGGGTCCGACACGTTAGGCCGCGTTGCAAATCACACGCGGTGAGTGTATCTAATTTTCCTCGAAATTCCCGTTTTTTAGCATTTCCCGGCCTTATAGGACATACCAAAGCTACCCACAATGTTTCATCCCTTTTGGAGCACTAGAGATGACACTTCCTTCATTAACCCGAAATCGCCCAAAATACAAGTCGGGGCCTAATGGTCAAAAAATGAAATAATTCGAAACCCGGATTTTTTCAGCCCAATCAACCTCAAATATCATATGAAACATGCACGACGAATACTAGACCATTTGGAGCCCCCGGGGTCAGGTTTTAGGGGTCCGACACGTTAGGCCGCGTTGCAAATCACACGCGGTGAGTGGATCGTATTGTCCTCCAAATTCCCGTTTTTTTAGCATTTTCCGGCCTTATTGGACATACCAACGCTACCCACAAAGTTTCATCTCTTTTGGAGCACTAGAGATGACACTTCCTTCATTAACCGGAAATCGCCCAAAATACAAGTCGGGGCCAAATGGTCAAAAAATGAAATAATTCGAAACCCGGATTTTTTCAGCCCAATCAACCTCAAATACCATATGAAACATGCACGACGAATACTAGACCAATTGGAGCCCCCGGGGTCAGGTTTTAAGGGTCCGACACGTTAGGCCGCGTTGCAAATCACACGCGGTAAGTGGATCGTATTGTCCTCCAAATTCCCGTTTTTTAGCATTTCCCGGCCTTATTGGACATTCCAAAACTACCCACAACGTTTCATCCCTTTTGGAGAACTAGAGATGACACTTCCTTCATTAACCCGAAATCGCCTAAAATACAAGTCGGGGCCAAATGGTCAAAAAATGAAATAATTCGAAACCCGGATTTTTTCAGCCCAATCAACCTCAAATACCATATGAAACATGCACGACGAATACTAGACCATTTCGAGCCCCCGGGGTCAGGTTTTAGGGGTCCGACACGTTAGGCCGCGTTGCAAATCACACGCGGTTAGTGGATCGTATTGTCCTCCAAATTCCCTTTTTTAGCATTTCCCGGCTCTATTGGACATACCAAAGCTACCCACAAAGTTTCATCCCTTTTGGAGCACTAGAGATGACACTTCCCTCATTAACCCGAAATCGCCCAAAATACAAGTCGGGGCAAAATGGTAAAAAAATGAAATAATTCGAAACCCGGATTTTTTCAGCCCAATCAACCTCAAATACCATATGAAATATGCACGACGAATACTAGACCATTTGGAGCCCCCGGGGTAAGGTTTTAGGGGTCCGACACGTTAGGCCGCGTTGTAATCACACGCGGTGAGTGTATCGAATTTTCTTCCAAATTCCCGTTTTTTAGAATTTCCCGGCCTTATTGAACATACCAAAGCTACCCGCAAAGTTTCATCCCTTTTGGAGCACTAGAGATGACACTTCCTTCATTAACCCGAAATCGCCCAAAATACAAGTCGGGGCCAAATAGTCAAAAAATGAAATAATTCGAAACCCGGATTTTTTCAGCCCAATCAACCTCAAATACCATATGAAACATGCACGACGAATATTTGACCATTTGGAGACCCCGGGGTCAGGTTTTAGGGGTCCGACACGTTAGGCCGCGTTGCAAATCACACGCGGTGAGTGTATCTAATTTTCCTCCAAATTCCCGTTTTTTAGCATTTCCCGGCCTTATAGGACATACCAAAGCTACCCACAAAGTTTCATCCCTTTTGGAGCACTAGAGATGACACTTCCTTCATTAACCCGAAATCGCCCAAAATACAAGTCGGGGCCTAATGGTCAAAAAATGAAATAATTCGAAACCCGGATTTTTTCAGCCCAATCAACCTCAAATATCATATGAAACATGCACGACGAATACTAGACCATTTGGAGCCCCCGGGGTCAGGTTTTAGGGGTCCGACACGTTAGGCCGCGTTGCAAATCACACGCGGTGAGTGGATCGTATTGTCCTCCAAATTCCCGTTTTTGAGCATTTTCCGGCCTTATTGGACATACCAAAGCTACCCACAAAGTTTCATCTCTTTTGGAGCACTAGAGATGACACTTCCTTCATTAACCGGAAATCGCCCAAAATACAAGTCGGGGCCAAATGGTCAAAAAATGAAATAATTCGAAACCCGGATTTTTTCAGCCCAATCAACCTCAAATACCATATGAAACATGCACGACGAATACTAGACCAATTGGAGCCCCCGGGGTCAGGTTTTAGGGGTCCGACACGTTAGGCCGCGTTGCAAATCACACGCGGTAAGTGGATCGTATTGTCCTCCAAATTCCCGTTTTTTAGCATTTCCCGGCCTTATTGGACATACCAAAACTACCCACAACGTTTCATCCCTTTTGGAGAACTAGAGATGACACTTCCTTCATTAACCCGAAATCGCCTAAAATACAAGTCGGGGCCAAATGGTCAAAAAATGAAATAATTCGAAACCCGGATTTTTTCAGCCCAATCAACCTCAAATACCATATGAAACATGCACGACGAATACTAGACCATTTGGAGCCCCCGGGGTCAGGTTTTAGGGGTCCGACACGTTAGGCCGCGTTGCAAATCACACGCGGTGAGTGGATCGTATTGTCCTCCAAATTCCCGTTTTTTAGCATTTCCCGGCTCTATTGGACATACCAAAGCTACTCACAAAGTTTCATCCCTTTTGGAGCACTAGAGATGGCACTTCCTTCATTAACCCGAAATCGCCCAAAATACAAGTCGGGGCAAAATGGTAAAAAAATAAAATAATTCGAAACCCGGATTTTTTCAGCCCAATCAACCTCAAATACCATATGAAACATGCACGACGAATACTAGACCATTTGGAGCCCCCGGGGTCAGGTTTTAGGGGTCCGACACGTTAGGCCGCGTTGCAAATCACACGCTGTAAGTGTATCGAATTTTCCTCCAAATTCCCGTTTTTTAGCATTTCCCGGCCTTATTGGACATACCAAAGATATCCACAAAGTTTCATCCCTTTTGGAGCACTAGAGATGACACTTCCTTCATTAACCCGAAATCGCCCAAAATACAAGTCGGGGCCAAATGGTCAAAAATGTAATAATTCGAAACCCGGATTTTTTCAGCCCAATCAACCTCAAATACCATATGAAACATGCACGATGAATACTAGACCATTTGGAGCATCCGGGGTCAGGTTTTAGGGATCAGACACGTTAGGCCGCGTTGCAAATCACATGCGGTGAATGTATCCTATTGTCCTCCAAATTCCCATTTTTTAGCATTTCCCGGCCTTATTGGACATACCAAAGCTACCCACAAAGTTTCATCCCTTTTGGAGCACTAGAGATGACACTTCCTTCATAAACCCGAAATCGCCCAAAATACAAGTCGGGGCCAAATGGTCAAAAAATAAAATAATTCGAAACCCGGATTTTTTCAGCCCAATCAACCTCAAATACCATATGAAACATGCACGACGAATACTAGACCATTTGGAGCCCCCGGGGTCAGGTTTTAGGGGTCCGACACGTTAGGCCGCGTTGCAAATCACACGCGGTGAGTGTATCGAATTTTCCTCCAAATTCCCGTTTTTTAGTATTTCCCGGCCTTATTAGACATACCAAAGCTACCCACAAAGTTCATCCCTTTTGGAGCACTAGAGATGACACTTCATTCATTAACCCGAAATCGCCCAAAATACAAGTCGGGGCCAAATGGTCAAAAAATGAAATAATTCGAAACCTGGATTTTTTCAGCCCAATCAACCTCAAATACCATATGAAACATGCACGACGAATACTAGACCATTTGGAGCCCCCGGGGTCAGGTTTTAGGGGTCCGACACGTTAGGCCGCGTTGCAAATCACACGCGGTGAGTGGATCGTATTGTCCTCCAAATTCCCGTTTTTAGCATTTCCCGGCTCTATTGGACATACCAAAGCTACCCACAAAGTTTCATCCCTTTTGGAGCACTAGAGAAGACACTTCCTTCATTAACCCGAAATCGCCCAAAATACAAGTCGGGGCCAAATGGTCAAAAAATGAAATAATTTGAAACCCGGATTTTTTCAGCCCAATCAACCTCAAATACCATATGAAACATGCACGACGAATACTAGAACATTTGGAGCCCTCGGTGTCAGGTTTTAGGGGTCCGACACGTTAGGCCGCGTTGCAAATCACACGCGGTGAGTGGATCATATTGTCCTTCAAATTCCCTTTTTTAGCATTTTCCGGCCTTATTGGACATACCAAAGCTACCCACAAAGTTTCATCCCTTTTGGAGCACTAAAGATGACACTTCCTTCATTAACCCGAAATCGCCCAAAATACAAGTCGGGGCCAAATGGTAAAAAAATGAAATAATTCGAAACCCGGATTTTTTAAGCCCAATCAACCTCAAATACCATATGAAACATGCAAGACGAATACTAGACCATTTGGAGCCTCCGGGGTCAGGTTTTAGGGGTCCGACACGTTAGGCCGCGTTGCAAATCACAAGCGGTGAGTGTATCCTATTGTCCTCCAAATTCCCGTTTTTTAGTATTTCCCGGCCTTATTGGACATACCAAAGCTACCCACAAAGTTTCATCCCTTTTGGAGCACTAGAAATGACACTTCCTTCATTAACCCGAAATCGCCCAAAATACAAGTCGGGGCCAAATGGTCAAAAAATGAAATAATTCGAAACCCGGATTTTTTCCACCCAATCAACCTCAAATACCATATGAAACATGCACGACGAATACTAGGCCATTTGGAGCATCCGGGGTCAGGTTTTAGGGGTCCGACACATTAGGCCGCGTTGCAAATCACACGCGGTAAGTGGATCGTATTGTCCTCCAAATTCCCATTTTTTTAGCATTTCCCGGCCTTATTGGACATACCAAAACTACCCACAAATTTCATCCCTTTTGGAGCACTAGAGATGACACTTCATTCATTAACCCGAAATCGCCCAAAATACAAGTCGAGGCCAAATGGTCAAAAAATTAAATAATTCGAAACCTGGATTTTTTCGGCCCAATCAACCTCAAATACCATATGAAACATGCACGATGAATACTAGACCATTTGGAGCCCCCGGGGTCAGGTTTTAGGGGTCCGACACGTTAGGCCGCGTTGCAAATCACACGCGGTGAGTGGATCGTATTGTCCTCCAAATTCCCATTTTTTAGCATTTCCCGGCTCTATTGGACATACCAAAGCTACCCACAAAGTTTCATCCCTTTTGGAGCACTAGAGATGACACTTCCTTCATTAACCCGAAATCGCCCAAAATACAAGTCGGGGCCAAATAGTCAAAAAATGAAATAATTCGAAACCCGGATTTTTTCAGCCCAATCAACCTCAAATACCATATGAAACATGCACGACGAATATTTGACCATTTGGAGACCCCGGGGTCAGGTTTTAGGGGTCCGACACGTTAGGCCGCGTTGCAAATCACACGCGGTGAGTGTATCTAATTTTCCTCCAAATTCCCGTTTTTTAGCATTTCCCGGCCTTATAGGACATACCAAAGCTACCCACAAAGTTTCATCCCTTTTGGAGCACTAGAGATGACACTTCCTTCATTAACCCGAAATCGCCCAAAATACAAGTCGGGGCCTAATGGTCAAAAAATGAAATAATTCGAAACCCGGATTTTTTCAGCCCAATCAACCTCAAATATCATATGAAACATGCACGACGAATACTAGACCATTTGGAGCCCCCGGGGTCAGGTTTTAGGGGTCCGACACGTTAGGCCGCGTTGCAAATCACACGCGGTGAGTGGATCGTATTGTCCTCCAAATTCCCGTTTTTGAGCATTTTCCGGCCTTATTGGACATACCAAAGCTACCCACAAAGTTTCATCTCTTTTGGAGCACTAGAGATGACACTTCCTTCATTAACCGGAAATCGCCCAAAATACAAGTCGGGGCCAAATGGTCAAAAAATGAAATAATTCGAAACCCGGATTTTTTCAGCCCAATCAACCTCAAATACCATATGAAACATGCACGACGAATACTAGACCAATTGGAGCCCCCGGGGTCAGGTTTTAGGGGTCCGACACGTTAGGCCGCGTTGCAAATCACACGCGGTAAGTGGATCGTATTGTCCTCCAAATTCCCGTTTTTTAGCATTTCCCGGCCTTATTGGACATACCAAAACTACCCACAACGTTTCATCCCTTTTGGAGAACTAGAGATGACACTTCCTTCATTAACCCGAAATCGCCTAAAATACAAGTCGGGGCCAAATGGTCAAAAAATGAAATAATTCGAAACCCGGATTTTTTCAGCCCAATCAACCTCAAATACCATATGAAACATGCACGACGAATACTAGACCATTTGGAGCCCCCGGGGTCAGGTTTTAGGGGTCCGACACGTTAGGCCGCGTTGCAAATCACACGCGGTGAGTGGATCGTATTGTCCTCCAAATTCCCGTTTTTTAGCATTTCCCGGCTCTATTGGACATACCAAAGCTACTCACAAAGTTTCATCCCTTTTGGAGCACTAGAGATGGCACTTCCTTCATTAACCCGAAATCGCCCAAAATACAAGTCGGGGCAAAATGGTAAAAAAATAAAATAATTCGAAACCCGGATTTTTTCAGCCCAATCAACCTCAAATACCATATGAAACATGCACGACGAATACTAGACCATTTGGAGCCCCCGGGGTCAGGTTTTAGGGGTCCGACACGTTAGGCCGCGTTGCAAATCACACGCTGTAAGTGTATCGAATTTTCCTCCAAATTCCCGTTTTTTAGCATTTCCCGGCCTTATTGGACATACCAAAGATATCCACAAAGTTTCATCCCTTTTGGAGCACTAGAGATGACACTTCCTTCATTAACCCGAAATCGCCCAAAATACAAGTCGGGGCCAAATGGTCAAAAATGTAATAATTCGAAACCCGGATTTTTTCAGCCCAATCAACCTCAAATACCATATGAAACATGCACGATGAATAATAGACCATTTGGAGCATCCGGGGTCAGGTTTTAGGGATCAGACACGTTAGGCCGCGTTGCAAATCACATGCGGTGAATGTATCCTATTGTCCTCCAAATTCCCATTTTTTAGCATTTCCCGGCCTTATTGGACATACCAAAGCTACCCACAAAGTTTCATCCCTTTTGGAGCACTAGAGATGACACTTCCTTCATAAACCCGAAATCGCCCAAAATACAAGTCGGGGCCAAATGGTCAAAAAATAAAATAATTCGAAACCCGGATTTTTTCAGCCCAATCAACCTCAAATACCATATGAAACATGCACGACGAATACTAGACCATTTGGAGCCCCCGGGGTCAGGTTTTAGGGGTCCGACACGTTAGGCCGCGTTGCAAATCACACGCGGTGAGTGTATCGAATTTTCCTCCAAATTCCCGTTTTTTAGTATTTCCCGGCCTTATTAGACATACCAAAGCTACCCACAAAGTTCATCCCTTTTGGAGCACTAGAGATGACACTTCATTCATTAACCCGAAATCGCCCAAAATACAAGTCGGGGCCAAATGGTCAAAAAATGAAATAATTCGAAACCTGGATTTTTTCAGCCCAATCAACCTCAAATACCATATGAAACATGCACGACGAATACTAGACCATTTGGAGCCCCCGGGGTCAGGTTTTAGGGGTCCGACACGTTAGGCCGCGTTGCAAATCACACGCGGTGAGTGGATCGTATTGTCCTCCAAATTCCCGTTTTTAGCATTTCCCGGCTCTATTGGACATACCAAAGCTACCCACAAAGTTTCATCCCTTTTGGAGCACTAGAGAAGACACTTCCTTCATTAACCCGAAATCGCCCAAAATACAAGTCGGGGCCAAATGGTCAAAAAATGAAATAATTTGAAACCCGGATTTTTTCAGCCCAATCAACCTCAAATACCATATGAAACATGCACGACGAATACTAGAACATTTGGAGCCCTCGGTGTCAGGTTTTAGGGGTCCGACACGTTAGGCCGCGTTGCAAATCACACGCGGTGAGTGGATCATATTGTCCTTCAAATTCCCTTTTTTAGCATTTTCCGGCCTTATTGGACATACCAAAGCTACCCACAAAGTTTCATCCCTTTTGGAGCACTAAAGATGACACTTCCTTCATTAACCCGAAATCGCCCAAAATACAAGTCGGGGCCAAATGGTAAAAAAATGAAATAATTCGAAACCCGGATTTTTTAAGCCCAATCAACCTCAAATACCATATGAAACATGCAAGACGAATACTAGACCATTTGGAGCCTCCGGGGTCAGGTTTTAGGGGTCCGACACGTTAGGCCGCGTTGCAAATCACAAGCGGTGAGTGTATCCTATTGTCCTCCAAATTCCCGTTTTTTAGTATTTCCCGGCCTTATTGGACATACCAAAGCTACCCACAAAGTTTCATCCCTTTTGGAGCACTAGAAATGACACTTCCTTCATTAACCCGAAATCGCCCAAAATACAAGTCGGGGCCAAATGGTCAAAAAATGAAATAATTCGAAACCCGGATTTTTTCCACCCAATCAACCTCAAATACCATATGAAACATGCACGACGAATACTAGGCCATTTGGAGCATCCGGGGTCAGGTTTTAGGGGTCCGACACATTAGGCCGCGTTGCAAATCACACGCGGTAAGTGGATCGTATTGTCCTCCAAATTCCCATTTTTTTAGCATTTCCCGGCCTTATTGGACATACCAAAACTACCCACAAATTTCATCCCTTTTGGAGCACTAGAGATGACACTTCATTCATTAACCCGAAATCGCCCAAAATACAAGTCGAGGCCAAATGGTCAAAAAATTAAATAATTCGAAACCTGGATTTTTTCGGCCCAATCAACCTCAAATACCATATGAAACATGCACGATGAATACTAGACCATTTGGAGCCCCCGGGGTCAGGTTTTAGGGGTCCGACACGTTAGGCCGCGTTGCAAATCACACGCGGTGAGTGGATCGTATTGTCCTCCAAATTCCCATTTTTTAGCATTTCCCGGCTCTATTGGACATACCAAAGCTACCCACAAAGTTTCATCCCTTTTGGAGCACTAGAGATGACACTTCCTTCATTAACCCGAAATCGCCCAAAATACAAGTCGGGGCCAAATGGTCAAAAAATGAAATAATTTGAAACCCGGATTTTTTCAGCCCAATCAACCTCAAATACCATATGAAACATGCACGACGAATACTATAACATTTGGAGCCCTCGGTGTCAGGTTTTAGGGGTCCGACACGTTAGGCCGCGTTGCAAATCACACGCGGTGAGTGGATCGTATTGTCCTTCAAATTCCCTTTTTTAGCATTTTCCGGCCTTATTGGACATACCAAAGCTACCCACAAAGTTTCATCCCTTTTGGAGCACTAAAGATGACACTTCCTTCATTAACCCGAAATCGCCCAAAATACAAGTCGGGGCCAAATGGTAAAAAAATGAAATAATTCGAAACCCGGATTTTTTAAGCCCAATCAACCTCAAATACCATATGAAACATGCAAGACGAATACTAGACCATTTGGAGCCTCCGGGGTCAGGTTTTAGGGGTCCGACACGTTAGGCCGCGTTGCAAATCACAAGCGGTGAGTGTATCCTATTGTCCTCCAAATTCCCGTTTTTTAGTATTTCCCGGCCTTATTGGACATACCAAAGCTACCCACAAAGTTTCATCCCTTTTGGAGCACTAGAAATGACACTTCCTTCATTAACCCGAAATCGCCCAAAATACAAGTCGGGGCCAAATGGTCAAAAAATGAAATAATTCGAAACCCGGATTTTTTCCACCCAATCAACCTCAAATACCATATGAAACATGCACGACGAATACTAGGCCATTTGGAGCATCCGGGGTCAGGTTTTAGGGGTCCGACACATTAGGCCGCGTTGCAAATCACACGCGGTAAGTGGATCGTATTGTCCTCCAAATTCCCATTTTTTTAGCATTTCCCGGCCTTATTGGACATACCAAAACTACCCACAAAGTTTCATCCCTTTTGGAGCACTAGAGATGACACTTCCTTCATTAACCCGAAATCGCCCAAAATACAAATCGGGGCCAAATGGTTAAAAAATGAAATAATTCGAAACCCGGATTTTTTCAGCCCAATCAACCTCAAATACCATATGAAACATGCACGACGAATACTAGACCATTTGGAGCCCCCGGGGTCAGGTTTTAGGGGTCCGACACGTTAGGCCGCGTTGCAAATCACACGCGGTGAGTGGATCGTATTGTCCTCCAAATTCCCGTTTTTTAGCATTTCCCGGCCTTATTGGACATACCAAAGCTACCCACAAAGTTTCATCCCTTTTGGAGCACTAGAGATGACACTTCCTTCATTAACTCGAAATCGCCAAAATACAAGTCGGGGCCAAATGGTCAAAAAATGAAATAATTCAAAACCCGGATTTTTTCAACCCAATCAACCTCAAATACCATATGAAACATGGACGACGAATACTAGAACATTTGGAGCCCCCGGGGTCAGGTTTTAGGGGTCCGACACGTTAGGCCGCGTTGCAAATCACACGCGGTGAGTGGATCGTATAGTCCTCCAAATTCCCGTTTTTTAGCATTTCCCGGCCTTATTGGACATACCAAAGCTACCCACAAAGTTTCATCCCTTTTGGAGCACTAGAGATGACACTTCCATTATTAACCCGAAATCGCCCAAAATACAAGTCGGGGCCAAATGGTCAAAAAATGAAATAATTCGAAACCCGGATTTTTTAAGCCCAATCAACCTCAAATACCATATGAAACATGCACGACGAATATTAGACCATTTGGAGCCCCCGGGGTCAGGTTTTAGGGGTCCGACACGTTAGGCCGCGTTGCAAATCACACGCGGTGAGTGGATCGTATTGTCCTCCAAATTCCCGTTTTTTAGCATTTCCCGGCCTTATTGGACATACCAAAGCTACCCACAAAGTTTCATCCCTTTTGGAGCACTAGAGATGACACTTCCTTCATTAACCCGAAATCGCCCAAAATACAAGTCGGGGCCAAATGGTCAAAAAATGAAATAATTCGAAACCCGAATTTTTTCCGCCCAATCAACCTCAAATATCATATGAAACATTCATGACGAAAGCTAGACCATTTGGAGTATCCGGGGTCAGGTTTTAGGGGTCTGACACGTTATCCCGCGTTGCAAATCACACGCGGTGAGTGGATCGTATTGTCCTCCAAATTCCCGTTTTTTAGCATTTCCCGGCCTTATTGGACATACCAAAGCTACCCACAAAGTTTCATCCCTTTTGGAGCACTAGAGATGACACTTCCTTCATTAACCCGAAATCGCCCAAAATACAAGTCGGGGCCAAATGGTCAAAAAATGAAATTATTCGAAACCCGGATTTTTTAAGCCCAATCAACCTCAAATACCATATGAAACATGCACGACGAATACTAGACCATTTGGAGCCCCCGGGGTCAGGTTTTAGGGGTCCGACACGTTAGGCCGCGTTGCAAATCACACGCGGTGAGTGGATCGTATAGTCCTCCAAATTCCCGTTTTTTAGCATTTCCCGGCCTTATTGGACATAACAAAGCTACCCACAAAGTTTCATCCCTTTTGGAGCACTAGAGATGACACTTCCTTCATTAACCCGAAATCGCCCAAAATACAAGTCTGGGCCAAATGGTCAAAAAATGAAATAATTCGAAACCCGGATTTTTTAAGCCCAATCAACCTCAAATACCATATGAAACATGCACGACGAATATTAGACCATTTGGAGCCCCCGGGGTCAGGTTTTAGGGGTCCGACACGTTAGGCCGCGTAGCAAATCACATGCGGTGAGTGGATCGTATTGTCCTCCAAATTCCCGTTTTTTAGCATTTCCCGGCCTTATTGGACATACCAAAGCTACCCACAAAGTTTCATCCCTTTTGGAGCACTAGAGATGACACTTCCTTCATTAACCCGAAATCTCCCAAAATACAAGTCGGGGCCAAATGGTCAAAAAATGAAATAATTCGAAACCCGAATTTTTTCTGCCCAATCAACCTCAAATATTATATGAAACATTCATGACGAAAGCTAGACCATTTGGAGTATCCGGGGTCAGGTTTTAGGGGTCTGACACGTTATACCGCGTTGCAAATCACACGCGGTGAGTGGATCGTATTGTCCTCCAAATTCCCGTTTTTTAGCATTTCCCGGCCTTATTGGACATTCCAAAGCTACCCACAAAGTTTCATCCCTTTTGGAGTACTAGAGATGACACTTCCTTCATTAACCCGAAATCGCCCAAAATACAAGTCGGGGCCAAATGGTCAAAAAATGAAATTATTCGAAACCCGTATTTTTTCAGCCCAATCAACCTCAAATACCATATGAAACATGCACGACGAATACTAGACCATTTGGAGCCCCCGGGGTCAGGTTTTAGGGGTCCGACACGTTAGGCCGCGTTGCAAATCACACGCGGTGAGTGTATCCTATTGTCCTCCAAATTCCCGTTTTTTAGCATTTCCCGGCCTTATTGGACATACCAAAGCTACCCTCAAAGTTTCATCCCTTTTGGAGCACTAGAGATGACACTTCCTTCATTAACCCGAAATCGCCCAAAATACAAGTCGGGGCCACATGGTCAAAAAATGAAATAATTCGAAACCGGGATTTTTTCAGCCCAATCAACCTAAAATACCATATGAAACATGCACGACGAAAGCTAGACCATTTGGAGCCCCCGGGGTCAGGTTTTAGGGGTCCGACACGTTAGGCCGCGTTGCAAATCACACGCGGTGAGTGGATCGTATTGTCCTCCAAATTCCCGTTTTTTAGCATTTCCCGGCCTTATTGGACATACCAACGCTACGCACAAAGTTTCATCCCTTTTGGAGCACTAGAGATGACACTTCCTTCATTAACCCGAAATCGCCCAAAATACAAGTCGGGGCCAAATGGTCAAAAAATGAAATAATTCGAAACCCGAATTTTTTCCGCCCAATCAACCTCAAATATCATATGAAACATTCATGACGAAAGCTAGACCATTTGGAGTATCCGGGGTCAGGTTTTAGGGGTCTGACACGTTATCCCGCGTTGCAAATCACACGCGGTGAGTGGATCGTATTGTCCTCCAAATTCCCGTTTTTTAG
The DNA here is from genome assembly GCA_963922045.1 of Persicaria maculosa. NCBI lineage: Eukaryota > Viridiplantae > Streptophyta > Magnoliopsida > Caryophyllales > Polygonaceae > Persicaria > Persicaria maculosa. The sequence goes on along the minus strand of OY998271.1, from coordinate 369,106 downwards.
CATTTCCCGGCCTTATTGGACATACCAAAGCTACCCACAAAGTTTCATCCCTTTTGGAGCACTAGAGATGACACTTCCTTCATTAACCCGAAATCGCCCAAAATACAAGTCGGGGCCAAATGGTCAAAAAATGAAATTATTCGAAACCCGGATTTTTTAAGCCCAATCAACCTCAAATACCATATGAAACATGCACGACGAATACTAGACCATTTGGAGCCCCCGGGGTCAGGTTTTAGGGGTCCGACACGTTAGGCCGCGTTGCAAATCACACGCGGTGAGTGGATCGTATAGTCCTCCAAATTCCCGTTTTTTAGCATTTCCCGGCCTTATTGGACATACCAAAGCTACCCACAAAGTTTCATCCCTTTTGGAGCACTAGAGATGACACTTCCTTCATTAACCCGAAATCGCCCAAAATACAAGTCTGGGCCAAATGGTCAAAAAATGAAATAATTCGAAACCCGGATTTTTTAAGCCCAATCAACCTCAAATACCATATGAAACATGCACGACGAATATTAGACCATTTGGAGCCCCCGGGGTCAGGTTTTAGGGGTCCGACACGTTAGGCCGCGTTGCAAATCACATGCGGTGAGTGGATCGTATTGTCCTCCAAATTCCCGTTTTTTAGCATTTCCCGGCCTTATTGGACATACCAAAGCTACCCACAAAGTTTCATCCCTTTTGGAGCACTAGAGATGACACTTCCTTCATTAACCCGAAATCGCCCAAAATACAAGTCGGGGCCAAATGGTCAAAAAATGAAATAATTCGAAACCCGAATTTTTTCTGCCCAATCAACCTCAAATATTATATGAAACATTCATGACGAAAGCTAGACCATTTGGAGTATCCGGGGTCAGGTTTTAGGGGTCTGACACGTTATACCGCGTTGCAAATCACACGCGGTGAGTGGATCGTATTGTCCTCCAAATTCCCGTTTTTTAGCATTTCCCGGCCTTATTGGACATACCAAAGCTACCCACAAAGTTTCATCCCTTTTGGAGCACTAGAGATGACACTTCCTTCATTAACCCGAAATCGCCCAAAATACAAGTCGGGGCCAAATGGTCAAAAAATGAAATAATTCGAAACCCGAATTTTTTCTGCCCAATCAACCTCAAATATTATATGAAACATTCATGACGAAAGCTAGACCATTTGGAGTATCCGGGGTCAGGTTTTAGGGGTCTGACACGTTATACCGCGTTGCAAATCACACGCGGTGAGTGGATCGTATTGTCCTCCAAATTCCCGTTTTTTAGCATTTCCCGGCCTTATTGGACATACCAAAGCTACCCACAAAGTTTCATCCCTTTTGGAGCACTAGAGATGACACTTCCTTCATTAACCCGAAATCGCCCAAAATACAAGTCGGGGCCAAATGGTCAAAAAATGAAATTATTCGAAACCCGGATTTTTTCAGCCCAATCAACCTCAAATACCATATGAAACATGCACGACGAATACTAGACCATTTGGAGCCCCCGGGGTCAGGTTTTAGGGGTCCGACACGTTAGGCCGCGTTGCAAATCACACGCGGTGAGTGTATCCTATTGTCCTCCAAATTCCCGTTTTTTAGCATTGCCCGGCCTTATTGGACATACCAATGCTACCCTCAAAGTTTCATCCCTTTTGGAGCACTAGAGATGACACTTCCTTCATTAACCCGAAATCGCCCAAAATACAAGTCGGGGCCACATGGTCAAAAAATGAAATAATTCGAAACCGGGATTTTTTCAGCCCAATCAACCTAAAATACCATATGAAACATGCACGACGAAAGCTAGACCATTTGGAGCCCCCGGGGTCAGGTTTTAGGGGTCCGACACGTTAGGCCGCGTTGCAAATCACACGCGGTGAGTGGATCGTATTGTCCTCCAAATTCCCGTTTTTTAGCATTTCCCGGCCTTATTGGACATACCAACGCTACCCACAAAGTTTCATCCCTTTTGGTGCACTAGAGATGACACTTCCTTCATTAACCCGAAATCGCCCAAAATACAAGTCGGGGCCAAATGGTCAAAAAATGAAATAATTCGAAACCCGGATTTTTTCAGCCCAATCAACCTCAAATACCATATGAAATATGCACGACGAATACTAGAACATTTGGAGCCCCCGGGGTCAGGTTTTAGAGGTCCGACACGTTAGGCCGCGTTGCAAATCACACGCGGTGAGTGGATCGTATTTTCCTCCAAATTCCCGTTTTTTAGCATTTCCTGGCCTTATTGGACATACCAAAACTACCCACAAAGTTTCATCTTTTTTGGAGCACTAGAGATGACACTTCCTTCATTAACCCGAAATCGCCCAAAATACAAGTCGGGGCCAAATGGTCAAAAAATGAAATTATTCGAAACCCGGATTTTTTCAGCCCAATCAACCTCAAATACCATATGAAACATGCACGACGAATACTAGACCATTTGGAGCCCCCGGGGTCAGGTTTTAGGGGTCCGACACTTTAGGCCGCGTTGCAAATCACACGCGGTGAGTGTATCCTATTGTCCTCCAAATTCCCGTTTTTTAGCATTTCCCGGCCTTATTGGACATACCAAAGCTACCCTCAAAGTTTCATCCCTTTTGGAGCACTAGAGATGACACTTCCTTCATTACCCCGAAATCGCCCAAAATACAAGTCGGGGCCACATGGTCAAAAAATGAAATAATTCGAAACCGGGATTTTTTCAGCCCAATCAACCTAAAATACCATATGAAACATGCACGACGAAAGCTAGACCATTTGGAGCCCCCGGGGTCAGGTTTTAGGGGTCCGACACGTTAGGCCGCGTTGCAAATCACACGCGGTGAGTGGATCGTATTGTCCTCCAAATTCCCGTTTTTTATCATTTCCCGGCCTTATTGGACATACCAACGCTACCCACAAAGTTTCATCCCTTTTGGAGCACTAGAGATGACACTTCCTTCATTAACCCGAAATCGCCCAAAATACAAGTCGGGGCCAAATGGTCAAAAAATGAAATAATTCGAAACCCGAATTTTTTCCGCCCAATCAACCTCAAATATCATATGAAACATTCATGACGAAAGCTAGACCATTTGGAGTATCCGGGGTCAGGTTTTAGGGGTCTGACACGTTATCCCGCGTTGCAAATCACACGCGGTGAGTGGATCGTATTGTCCTCCAAATTCCCGTTTTTTAGCATTTCCCGGCCTTATTGGACATACCAAAGCTACCCACAAAGTTTCATCCCTTTTGGAGCACTAGAGATGACACTTCCTTCATTAACCCGAAATCGCCCAAAATACAAGTCGGGGCCAAATGGTCAAAAAATGAAATTATTCGAAACCCGGATTTTTTCAGCCCAATCAACCTCAAATACCATATGAAACATGCACGACGAATACTAGACCATTTGGAGCCCCCGGGGTCAGGTTTTAGGGGTCCGACACGTTAGGCCGCGTTGCAAATCACACGCGGTGAGTGGATCGTATAGTCCTCCAAATTCCCGTTTTTTAGCATTTCCCGGCCTTATTGGACATACCAAAGCTACCCACAAAGTTTCATCCCTTTTGGAGCACTAGAGATGACACTTCCTTCATTAACCCGAAATCGCCCAAAATACAAGTCTGGGCCAAATGGTCAAAAAATGAAATAATTCGAAACCCGGATTTTTTAAGCCCAATCAACCTCAAATACCATATGAAACATGCACGACGAATATTAGACCATTTGGAGCCCCCGGGGTCAGGTTTTAGGGGTCCGACACGTTAGGCCGCGTTGCAAATCACATGCGGTGAGTGGATCGTATTGTCCTCCAAATTCCCGTTTTTTAGCATTTCCCGGCCTTATTGGACATACCAAAGCTACCCACAAAGTTTCATCCCTTTTGGAGCACTAGAGATGACACTTCCTTCATTAACCCGAAATCGCCCAAAATACAAGTCGGGGCCAAATGGTCAAAAAATGAAATAATTCGAAACCCGAATTTTTTCTGCCCAATCAACCTCAAATATTATATGAAACATTCATGACGAAAGCTAGACCATTTGGAGTATCCGGGGTCAGGTTTTAGGGGTCTGACACGTTATACCGCGTTGCAAATCACACGCGGTGAGTGGATCGTATTGTCCTCCAAATTCCCGTTTTTTAGCATTTCCCGGCCTTATTGGACATACCAAAGCTACCCACAAAGTTTCATCCCTTTTGGAGCACTAGAGATGACACTTCCTTCATTAACCCGAAATCGCCCAAAATACAAGTCGGGGCCAAATGGTCAAAAAATGAAATAATTCGAAACCCGAATTTTTTCTGCCCAATCAACCTCAAATATTATATGAAACATTCATGACGAAAGCTAGACCATTTGGAGTATCCGGGGTCAGGTTTTAGGGGTCTGACACGTTATACCGCGTTGCAAATCACACGCGGTGAGTGGATCGTATTGTCCTCCAAATTCCCGTTTTTTAGCATTTCCCGGCCTTATTGGACATACCAAAGCTACCCACAAAGTTTCATCCCTTTTGGAGCACTAGAGATGACACTTCCTTCATTAACCCGAAATCGCCCAAAATACAAGTCGGGGCCAAATGGTCAAAAAATGAAATTATTCGAAACCCGGATTTTTTCAGCCCAATCAACCTCAAATACCATATGAAACATGCACGACGAATACTAGACCATTTGGAGCCCCCGGGGTCAGGTTTTAGGGGTCCGACACGTTAGGCCGCGTTGCAAATCACACGCGGTGAGTGTATCCTATTGTCCTCCAAATTCCCGTTTTTTAGCATTTCCCGGCCTTATTGGACATACCAAAGCTACCCTCAAAGTTTCATCCCTTTTGGAGCACTAGAGATGACACTTCCTTCATTAACCCGAAATCGCCCAAAATACAAGTCGGGGCCACATGGTCAAAAAATGAAATAATTCGAAACCGGGATTTTTTCAGCCCAATCAACCTAAAATACCATATGAAACATGCACGACGAAAGCTAGACCATTTGGAGCCCCCGGGGTCAGGTTTTAGGGGTCCGACACGTTAGGCCGCGTTGCAAATCACACGCGGTGAGTGGATCGTATTGTCCTCCAAATTCCCGTTTTTTAGCATTTCCCGGCCTTATTGGACATACCAACGCTACCCACAAAGTTTCATCCCTTTTGGTGCACTAGAGATGACACTTCCTTCATTAACCCGAAATCGCCCAAAATACAAGTCGGGGCCAAATGGTCAAAAAATGAAATAATTCGAAACCCGGATTTTTTCAGCCCAATCAACCTCAAATACCATATGAAATATGCACGACGAATACTAGAACATTTGGAGCCCCCGGGGTCAGGTTTTAGAGGTCCGACACGTTAGGCCGCGTTGCAAATCACACGCGGTGAGTGGATCGTATTTTCCTCCAAATTCCCGTTTTTTAGCATTTCCTGGCCTTATTGGACATACCAAAACTACCCACAAAGTTTCATCTTTTTTGGAGCACTAGAGATGACACTTCCTTCATTAACCCGAAATCGCCCAAAATACAAGTCGGGGCCAAATGGTCAAAAAATGAAATTATTCGAAACCCGGATTTTTTCAGCCCAATCAACCTCAAATACCATATGAAACATGCACGACGAATACTAGACCATTTGGAGCCCCCGGGGTCAGGTTTTAGGGGTCCGACACTTTAGGCCGCGTTGCAAATCACACGCGGTGAGTGTATCCTATTGTCCTCCAAATTCCCGTTTTTTAGCATTTCCCGGCCTTATTGGACATACCAAAGCTACCCTCAAAGTTTCATCCCTTTTGGAGCACTAGAGATGACACTTCCTTCATTACCCCGAAATCGCCCAAAATACAAGTCGGGGCCACATGGTCAAAAAATGAAATAATTCGAAACCGGGATTTTTTCAGCCCAATCAACCTAAAATACCATATGAAACATGCACGACGAAAGCTAGACCATTTGGAGCCCCCGGGGTCAGGTTTTAGGGGTCCGACACGTTAGGCCGCGTTGCAAATCACACGCGGTGAGTGGATCGTATTGTCCTCCAAATTCCCGTTTTTTATCATTTCCCGGCCTTATTGGACATACCAACGCTACCCACAAAGTTTCATCCCTTTTGGAGCACTAGAGATGACACTTCCTTCATTAACCCGAAATCGCCCAAAATACAAGTCGGGGCCAAATGGTCAAAAAATGAAATAATTCGAAACCCGAATTTTTTCCTCCCAATCAACCTCAAATATCATATGAAACATTCATGACGAAAGCTAGACCATTTGGAGTATCCGGGGTCAGGTTTTAGGGGTCTGACACGTTATCCCGCGTTGCAAATCACACGCGGTGAGTGGATCGTATTGTCCTCCAAATTCCCGTTTTTTAGCATTTCCCGGCCTTATTGGACATACCAAAGCTACCCACAAAGTTTCATCCCTTTTGGAGCACTAGAGATGACACTTCCTTCATTAACCCGAAATCGCCCAAAATACAAGTCGGGGCCAAATGGTCAAAAAATGAAATTATTCGAAACCCGGATTTTTTCAGCCCAATCAACCTCAAATACCATATGAAACATGCACGACGAATACTAGACCATTTGGAGCCCCCGGGGTCAGGTTTTAGGGGTCCGACACGTTAGGCCGCGTTGCAAATCACACGCGGTGAGTGGATCGTATAGTCCTCCAAATTCCCGTTTTTTAGCATTTCCCGGCCTTATTGGACATACCAAAGCTACCCACAAAGTTTCATCCCTTTTGGAGCACTAGAGATGACACTTCCTTCATTAACCCGAAATCGCCCAAAATACAAGTCTGGGCCAAATGGTCAAAAAATGAAATAATTCGAAACCCGGATTTTTTAAGCCCAATCAACCTCAAATACCATATGAAACATGCACGACGAATATTAGACCATTTGGAGCCCCCGGGGTCAGGTTTTAGGGGTCCGACACGTTAGGCCGCGTTGCAAATCACATGCGGTGAGTGGATCGTATTGTCCTCCAAATTCCCGTTTTTTAGCATTTCCCGGCTTTATTGGACATACCAAAGCTACCCACAAAGTTTCATCCCTTTTGGAGCACTAGAGATGACACTTCCTTCATTAACCCGAAATCGCCCAAAATACAAGTCGGGGCCAAATGGTCAAAAAATGAAATAATTCGAAACCCGAATTTTTTCTGCCCAATCAACCTCAAATATTATATGAAACATTCATGACGAAAGCTAGACCATTTGGAGTATCCGGGGTCAGGTTTTAGGGGTCTGACACGTTATACCGCGTTGCAAATCACACGCGGTGAGTGGATCGTATTTTCCTCCAAATTCCCGTTTTTTAGCATTTCCTGGCCTTATTGGACATACCAAAACTACCCACAAAGTTTCATCTTTTTTGGAGCACTAGAGATGACACTTCCTTCATTAACCCGAAATCGCCCAAAATACAAGTCGGGGCCAAATGGTCAAAAAATGAAATTATTCGAAACCCGGATTTTTTCAGCCCAATCAACCTCAAATACCATATGAAACATGCACGACGAATACTAGACCATTTGGAGCCCCCGGGGTCAGGTTTTAGGGGTCCGACACTTTAGGCCGCGTTGCAAATCACACGCGGTGAGTGTATCCTATTGTCCTCCAAATTCCCGTTTTTTAGCATTTCCCGGCCTTATTGGACATACCAAAGCTACCCTCAAAGTTTCATCCCTTTTGGAGCACTAGAGATGACACTTCCTTCATTACCCCGAAATCGCCCAAAATACAAGTCGGGGCCACATGGTCAAAAAATGAAATAATTCGAAATCGGGATTTTTTCAGCCCAATCAACCTAAAATACCATATGAAACATGCACGACGAAAGCTAGACCATTTGGAGCCCCCGGGGTCAGGTTTTTGGGGTCCGACACGTTAGGCCGCGTTGCAAATCACACGCGGTGAGTGGATCGTATTGTCCTCCAAATTCCTGTTTTTTAGCATTTCCCGGCCTTATTGGACACACCAAAGCTACCCACAAAGTTTCATCCCTTTTGCAGCACTAGAGATGACACTTCCTTCATTAACCCGAAATCGCCCAAAATACAAGTCGGGGCCAAATGGTCAAAAAATGAAATAATTCGAAACCCGGATTTTTTCAGCCCAATCAACCTCAAATACCATATGAAACATGCACGATGAATACTAGACCATTTGGAGCCCCCGGGGTCAGGTTTTAGGGGTCCGACACGTTAGGACGCGTTGCAAATCACACGCGGTGAGTGGATCGTATTGTCCTCCAAATTCCCGTTTTTTAGCATTTCCCGGCCTTATTGGACATACCAAAGCTACCCTCAAAGTTTAATCCCTTTTGGAGCCTTAGAGATGACACTTCCTTCATTAACCCGAAATCGCCCAAAATACAAGTCGGGGCCAAATGGTCAAAAAATGAAATAATTTGAAACCCGGATTTTTTCATCCCAATCAACCTCAAATACCATATGAAACATGCACGACGAATACTAGACCATTTGGAGCATCCGGGGTCAGGTTTTAGGTGTCCGACACGTTAGGCCGCGTTGCAAATCACACGCGGTGAGTGGATCGTATTGTCCTCCAAATTCCCGTTTTTTAGCATTTCCCGGCCTTATTGGACATTCCAAAGCTACCCACAAAGTTTCATCCCTTTTGCAGCACTAGAGATGACACTTCCTTCATTAACCCGAAATCGCTCAAAATACAAGTCGGGGCCAAATGGTCAAAAAATGAAATAATTCGAAACCCGGATTTTTTCCACCCAATCAACCTCAAATACCATATGAAACATGCACGACGAATACTAGGCCATTTGGAGCATCCGGGGTCAGGTTTTAGGGGTTCGACACATTAGGCCGCGTTGCAAATCACACGCGGTAAGTGGATCGTATTGTCCTCCAAATTCCCATTTTTTTAGCATTTCCCGGCCTTATTGGACATACCAAAACTACCCACAAAGTTTCATCCCTTTTGGAGCACTAGAGATGACACTTCCTTCATTAACCCGAAATCGCCCAAAATACAAATCGGGGCCAAATGGTTAAAAAATGAAATAATTCGAAACCCGGATTTCTTCAGCCCAATCAACCTCAAATACCATATGAAACATGCACGACGAATATTAGACCATTTGGAGCCCCCGGGGTCAGGTTTTAGGGGTCCGACACGTTAGGCCGCGTTGCAAATCACACGCGGTGAGTGGATCGTATTGTCCTCCAAATTCCCGTTTTTTAGCATTTCCCGGCCTTATTGGACATACCAAAGCTACCCACAAAGTTTCATCCCTTTTGGAGCACTAGAGATGACACTTCCTTCATTAACCCGAAATCGCCCAAAATACAAGTCGGGGCCAAATGGTCAAAAAATGAAATAATTCGAAACCCGAATTTTTTCCGCCCAATCAACCTCAAATATCATATGAAACATTCATGACGAAAGCTAGACCATTTGGAGTATCCGGGGTCAGGTTTTAGGGGTCTGACACGTTATCCCGCGTTGCAAATCACACGCGGTGAGTGGATCGTATTGTCCTCCAAATTCCCGTTTTTTAGCATTTCCCGGCCTTATTGGACATACCAAAGCTACCCACAAAGTTTCATCCCTTTTGGAGCACTAGAGATGACACTTCCTTCATTAACCCGAAATCGCCCAAAATACAAGTTGGGGCCAAATGGTCAAAAAATGAAATTATTCGAAACCCGGATTTTTTCAGCCCAATCAACCTCAAATACCATATGAAACATGCACGACGAATACTAGACCATTTGGAGCCCCCGGGGTCAGGTTTTAGGGGTCCGACACGTTAGGCCGCGTTGCAAATCACACGCGGTGAGTGGATCGTATAGTCCTCCAAATTCCCGTTTTTTAGCATTTCCCGGCCTTATTGGACATAACAAAGCTACCCACAAAGTTTCATCCCTTTTGGAGCACTAGAGATGACACTTCCTTCATTAACCCGAAATCGCCCAAAATACAAGTTTGGGCCAAATGGTCAAAAAATGAAATAATTCGAAACCCGGATTTTTTAAGCCCAATCAACCTCAAATACCATATGAAACATGCACGACGAATATTAGACCATTTGGAGCCCCCGGGGTCAGGTTTTAGGGGTCCGACACGTTAGGCCGCGTTGCAAATCACATGCGGTGAGTGGATCGTATTGTCCTCCAAATTCCCGTTTTTTAGCATTTCCCGGCCTTATTGGACATACCAAAGCTACCCACAAAGTTTCATCCCTTTTGGAGCACTAGAGATGACACTTCCTTCATTAACCCGAAATCGCCCAAAATACAAGTCGGGGCCAAATGGTCAAAAAATGAAATAATTCGAAACCCGAATTTTTTCTGCCCAATCAACCTCAAATATTATATGAAACATTCATGACGAAAGCTAGACCATTTGGAGTATCCGGGGTCAGGTTTTAGGGGTCTGACACGTTATACCGCGTTGCAAATCACACGCGGTGAGTGGATCGTATTGTCCTCCAAATTCCCGTTTTTTAGCATTTCCCGGCCTTATTGGACATACCAAAGCTACCCACAAAGTTTCATCCCTTTTGGAGCACTAGAGATGACACTTCCTTCATTAACCCGAAATCGCCCAAAATACAAGTTGGGGCCAAATGGTCAAAAAATGAAATTATTCGAAACCCGGATTTTTTCAGCCCAATCAACCTCAAATACCATATGAAACATGCACGACGAATACTAGACCATTTGGAGCCCCCGGGGTCAGGTTTTAGGGGTCCGACACGTTAGGCCGCGTTGCAAATCACACGCGGTGAGTGGATCGTATAGTCCTCCAAATTCCCGTTTTTTAGCATTTCCCGGCCTTATTGGACATAACAAAGCTACCCACAAAGTTTCATCCCTTTTGGAGCACTAGAGATGACACTTCCTTCATTAACCCGAAATCGCCCAAAATACAAGTCGGGGCCACATGGTCAAAAAATGAAATAATTCGAAACCGGGATTTTTTCAGCCCAATCAACCTAAAATACCATATGAAACATGCACGACGAAAGCTAGACCATTTGGAGCCCCCGGGGTCAGGTTTTAGGGGTCCGACACGTTAGGCCGCGTTGCAAATCACACGCGGTGAGTGGATCGTATTGTCCTCCAAATTCCCGTTTTTTAGCATTTCCCGGCCTTATTGGACATACCAACGCTACCCACAAAGTTTCATCCCTTTTGGAGCACTAGAGATGACACTTCCTTCATTAACCCGAAATCGCCCAAAATACAAGTCGGGGCCAAATGGTCAAAAAATGAAATAATTCGAAACCCGAATTTTTTCCGCCCAATCAACCTCAAATATCATATGAAACATTCATGACGAAAGCTAGACCATTTGGAGTATCCGGGGTCAGGTTTTAGGGGTCTGACACGTTATCCCGCGTTGCAAATCACACGCGGTGAGTGGATCGTATTGTCCTCCAAATTCCCGTTTTTTAGCATTTCCCGGCCTTATTGGACATACCAAAGCTACCCACAAAGTTTCATCCCTTTTGGAGCACTAGAGATGACACTTCCTTCATTAACCCGAAATCGCCCAAAATACAAGTCGGGGCCAAATGGTCAAAAAATGAAATTATTCGAAACCCGGATTTTTTCAGCCCAATCAACCTCAAATACCATATGAAACATGCACGACGAATACTAGACCATTTGGAGCCCCCGGGGTCAGGTTTTAGGGGTCCGACACGTTAGGCCGCGTTGCAAATCACACGCGGTGAGTGGATCGTATAGTCCTCCAAATTCCCGTTTTTTAGCATTTCCCGGCCTTATTGGACATACCAAAGCTACCCACAAAGTTTCATCCCTTTTGGAGCACTAGAGATGACACTTCCTTCATTAACCCGAAATCGCCCAAAATACAAGTCTGGGCCAAATGGTCAAAAAATGAAATAATTCGAAACCCGGATTTTTTAAGCCCAATCAACCTCAAGTACCATATGAAACATTAACGACGAATATTAGACCATTTGGAGCCCCCGGGGTCAGGTTTTAGGGGTCCGACACGTTAGGTCGCGTTGCAAATCACATGCGGTGAGTGGATCGTATTGTCCTCCAAATTCCCGTTTTTTAGCATTTCCCGGCCTTATTAGACATACCAAAGCTACCCACAAAGTTTCATCCCTTTTGGAGCACTAGAGATGACACTTCCTTCATTAACCCGAAATCGCCCAAAATACAAGTCGGGGCCAAATGGTCAAAAAATGAAATAATTCGAAACCCGAATTTTTTCTGCCCAATCAACCTCAAATATTATATGAAACATTCATGACGAAAGCTAGACCATTTGGAGTATCCGGGGTCAGGTTTTAGGGGTCTGACACGTTATACCGCGTTGCAAATCACACGCGGTGAGTGGATCGTATTGTCCTCCAAATTCCCGTTTTTTTAGCATTTCCCGGCCTTATTGGACATACCAAAGCTACCCACAAAGTTTCATCTCTTTTGGAGCACTACAGATGACACTTCCTTCATTAACCCGAAATCGCCCAAAATACAAGTCGGGGCCAAATGGTCAAAAAATGAAATTATTCGAAACCCGTATTTTTTCAGCCCAATCAACCTCAAATACCATATGAAACATGCACGACGAATACTAGACCATTTGGAGCCCCCGGGGTCAGGTTTTAGGGGTCCGACACGTTAGGCCGCGTTGCAAATCACACGCGGTGAGTGTATCCTATTGTCCTCCAAATTCCCGTTTTTTAGCATTTCCCGGCCTTATTGGACATACCAAAGCTACCCTCAAAGTTTCATCCCTTTTGGAGCACTAGAGATGACACTTCCTTCATTAACCCGAAATCGCCCAAAATACAAGTCGGGGCCACATGGTCAAAAAATGAAATAATTCGAAACCGGGATTTTTTCAGCCCAATCAACCTAAAATACCATATGAAACATGCACGACGAAAGCTAGACCATTTGGAGCCCCCGGGGTCAGGTTTTAGGGGTCCGACACGTTAGGCCGCGTTGCAAATCACACGCGGTGAGTGGATCGTATTGTCCTCCAAATTCCCGTTTTTTAGCATTTCCCGGCCTTATTGGACATACCAACGCTACCCACAAAGTTTCATCCCTTTTGGAGCACTAGAGATGACACTTCCTTCATTAACCCGAAATCGCCCAAAATACAAGTCGGGGCCAAATGGTCAAAAAATGAAATAATTCGAAACCCGAATTTTTTCCGCCCAATCAACCTCAAATATCATATGAAACATTCATGACGAAAGCTAGACCATTTGGAGTATCCGGGGTCAGGTTTTAGGGGTCTGACACGTTATCCCGCGTTGCAAATCACACGCGGTGAGTGGATCGTATTGTCCTCCAAATTCCCGTTTTTTAGAATTTCCCGGCCTTATTGGACATACCAAAGCTACCCACAAAGTTTCATCCCTTTTGGAGCACTAGAGATGACACTTCCTTCATTAACCCGAAATCGCCCAAAATACAAGTCGGGGCCAAATGGTCAAAAAATGAAATTATTCGAAACCCGGATTTTTTCAGCCCAATCAACCTCAAATACCATATGAAACATGCACGACGAATACTAGACCATTTGGAGCCCCCGGGGTCAGGTTTTAGGGGTCCGACACGTTAGGCCGCGTTGCAAATCACACGCGGTGAGTGGATCGTATAGTCCTCCAAATTCCCGTTTTTTAGCATTTCCCGGCCTTATTGGACATACCAAAGCTACCCACAAAGTTTCATCCCTTTTGGAGCACTAGAGATGACACTTCCTTCATTAACCCGAAATCGCCCAAAATACAAGTCTGGGCCAAATGGTCAAAAAATGAAATAATTCGAAACCCGGATTTTTTAAGCCCAATCAACCTCAAATACCATATGAAACATGAACGACGAATATTAGACCATTTGGAGCCCCCGGGGTCAGGTTTTAGGGGTCCGACACGTTAGGTCGCGTTGCAAATCACATGCGGTGAGTGGATCGTATTGTCCTCCAAATTCCCGTTTTTTAGCATTTCCCGGCCTTATTGGACATACCAAAGCTACCCACAAAGTTTCATCCCTTTTGGAGCACTAGAGATGACACTTACTTCATTAACCCGAAATCGCCCAAAATACAAGTCGGGGCCAAATGGTCAAAAAATGAAATAATTCGAAACCCGAATTTTTTCTGCCCAATCAACCTCAAATATTATATGAAACATTCATGACGAAAGCTAGACCATTTGGAGTATCCGGGGTCAGGTTTTAGGGGTCTGACACGTTATACCGCGTTTCAAATCACACGCGGTGAGTGGATCGTATTGTCCTCCAAATTCCCGTTTTTTAGCATTTCCCGGCCTTATTGGACATACCAAAGCTACCCACAAAGTTTCATCCCTTTTGGAGCACTAGAGATGACACTTCCTTCATTAACCCGAAATCGCCCAAAATACAAGTCGGGGCCAAATGGTCAAAAAATGAAATAATTCGAAACCCGGATTTTTTCAGCCCAATCAACCTCAAATACCATATGAAATATGCACGACGAATACTAGAACATTTGGAGCCCCCGGGGTCAGGTTTTAGAGGTCCGACACGTTAGGCCGCGTTGCAAATCACACGCGGTGAGTGGATCGTATTTTCCTCCAAATTCCCGTTTTTTAGCATTTCCTGGCCTTATTGGACATACCAAAACTACCCACAAAGTTTCATCTTTTTTGGAGCACTAGAGATGACACTTCCTTCATTAACCCGAAATCGCCCAAAATACAAGTCGGGGCCAAATGGTCAAAAAATGAAATTATTCGAAACCCGGATTTTTTCAGCCCAATCAACCTCAAATACCATATGAAACATGCACGACGAATACTAGACCATTTGGAGCCCCCGGGGTCAGGTTTTAGGGGTCCGACACTTTAGGCCGCGTTGCAAATCACACGCGGTGAGTGTATCCTATTGTCCTCCAAATTCCCGTTTTTTAGCATTTCCCGGCCTTATTGGACATACCAAAGCTACCCTCAAAGTTTTATCCCTTTTGGAGCACTAGAGATGACACTTTCTTCATTACCCCGAAATCGCCCAAAATACAAGTCGGGGCCACATGGTCAAAAAATGAAATAATTCGAAACCGGGATTTTTTCAGCCCAATCAACCTAAAATACCATATGAAACATGCACGACGAAAGTTAGACCATTTGGAGCCCCCGGGGTCAGGTTTTTGGGGTCCGACACGTTAGGCCGCGTTGCAAATCACACGCGGTGAGTGGATCGTATTGTCCTCCAAATTCCCGTTTTTTAGCATTTCCCGGCCTTATTGGACACACCAAAGCTACCCACAAAGTTTCATCCCTTTTGCAGCACTAGAGATGACACTTCCTTCATTAACCCGAAATCGCCCAAAATACAAGTCGGGGCCAAATGGTCAAAAAATGAAATAATTCGAAACCCGGATTTTTTCAGCCCAATCAACCTCAAATACCATATGAAACATGCACGACGAATACTAGACCATTTGGAGCCCCCGGGGTCAGGTTTTAGGGGTCCGACACGTTAGGACGCGTTGCAAATCACACGCGGTGAGTGGATCGTATTGTCCTCCAAATTCCCGTTTTTTAGCATTTCCCGGCCTTATTGGACATACCAAAGCTACCCTCAAAGTTTAATCCCTTTTGGAGCCCTAGAGATGACACTTCCTTCATTAACCCGAAATCGCCCAAAATACAAGTCGGGGCCAAATGGTCAAAAAATGAAATAATTTGAAACCCGGATTTTTTCATCCCAATCAACCTCAAATACCATATGAAACATGCACGACGAATACTAGACCATTTGGAGCATCCGGGGTCAGGTTTTAGGTGTCCGACACGTTAGGCCGCATTGCAAATCACACGCGGTGAGTGGATCGTATTGTCCTCCAAATTCCCGTTTTTTAGCATTTCCCGGCCTTATTGGACATTCCAAAGCTACCCACAAAGTTTCATCCCTTTTGCAGCACTAGAGATGACACTTCCTTCATTAACCCGAAATCGCTCAAAATACAAGTCGGGGCCAAATGGTCAAAAAATGAAATAATTCGAAACCCGGATTTTATCAGCCCAATCAACCTCAAATACTATATGAAACATGCATGACGAATACTAGACCATTTGGAGGCCCCGGGGTCAGGTTTTAGGGGTCCGACACGTTAGTTCGCGTTGCAAATCACACGCGGTGAGTTAATCGTATTGTCCTCCAAATTCCCCTTTTTTAGCATTTCCTGGCCTTATTGGAAATACCAAAGCTACCCAAAAAGTTTCATCCCTTTTGAAGCACTAGAAATGACACTTCCTTCATTAACCCGAAATCGCCCAAAATACAAGTCGGGGCCAAATGGTCAAAAAATGAAATAATTCAAAACCCTGATTTTTTCAGCCCAATCAACCTCAAATACCATATGAAACATGCACGACGAATACTAGACCATTTAGAGGCCCCGGGGTCAGGTTTTAGGGGTCCGACACGTTAGGTCGCGTTGCAAATCACACGCGGTGAGTTAATCGTATTGTCCTCCAAATTCCCCTTTTTTAGCATTTTCTGGCCTTATTGGACATACCAAAGCTACCCACAAAGTTTCATCCCTTTTGGAGCACTAGAGATGACACTTCCTTCATTAACCCGAAATCGCCCAAAATACAAGTCGGGGCCAAATGGTCAAAAAATGAAATAATTCAAAACCCTGATTTTTTCAGCCCAATCAACCTCAAATACCATATGAAACATGCACGACGAATACTAAACCATTTGGAGCATCCGGGGTCAGGTTTTAGGGGTCCGACACGTTAGGCCGCGTTGCAAATCACACGCGGTGAGTGGATCGTATTTTCCTCCAAATTCCCGTTTTTTAGCATTTCCCGGCCTTATTGGACATACCAAAACTACCCACAAAGTTTCATCTTTTTTGGAGCACTAGAGATGACACTTCCTTCATTAACCCGAAATCGCCCAAAATACAAGTCGGGGCCAAATGGTCAAAAAATGAAATTATTCGAAACCCGGATTTTTTCAGCCCAATCAACCTCAAATACCATATGAAACATGCACGACGAATACTAGACCATTTGGAGCATCCGGGGTCAGGTTTTAGGTGTCCGACACGTTAGGCCGCATTGCAAATCACACGCGGTGAGTGGATCGTATTGTCCTCCAAATTCCCGTTTTTTAGCATTTCCCGGCCTTATTGGACATTCCAAAGCTACCCACAAAGTTTCATCCCTTTTGCAGCACTAGAGATGACACTTCCTTCATTAACCCGAAATCGCTCAAAATACAAGTCGGGGCCAAATGGTCAAAAAATGAAATAATTCGAAACCCGGATTTTATCAGCCCAATCAACCTCAAATACTATATGAAACATGCATGACGAATACTAGACCATTTGGAGGCCCCGGGGTCAGGTTTTAGGGGTCCGACACGTTAGTTCGCGTTGCAAATCACACGCGGTGAGTTAATCGTATTGTCCTCCAAATTCCCCTTTTTTAGCATTTCCTGGCCTTATTGGACATACCAAAGCTACCCAAAAAGTTTCATCCCTTTTGAAGCACTAGAAATGACACTTCCTTCATTAACCCGAAATCGCCCAAAATACAAGTCGGGGCCAAATGGTCAAAAAATGAAATAATTCAAAACCCTGATTTTTTCAGCCCAATCAACCTCAAATACCATATGAAACATGCACGACGAATACTAGACCATTTGGAGGCCCCGGGGTCAGGTTTTAGGGGTCCGACACGTTAGGTCGCGTTGCAAATCACACGCGGTGAGTTAATCGTATTGTCCTCCAAATTCCCCTTTTTTAGCATTTTCTGGCCTTATTGGACATACCAAAGCTACCCACAAAGTTTCATCCCTTTTGGAGCACTAGAGATGACACTTCCTTCATTAACCCGAAATCGCCCAAAATACAAGTCGGGGCCAAATGGTCAAAAAATGAAATAATTCCAAAACCCTGATTTTTTCAGCCCAATCAACCTCAAATACCATATGAAACATGCACGACGAATACTAAACCATTTGGAGCATCCGGGGTCAGGTTTTAGGGGTCCGACACGTTAGGCCGCGTTGCAAATCACACGCGGTGAGTGGATCGTATTTTCCTCCAAATTCCCGTTTTTTAGCATTTCCCGGCCTTATTGGACATACCAAAACTACCCACAAAGTTTCATCTTTTTTGGAGCACTAGAGATGACACTTCCTTCATTAACCCGAAATCGCCCAAAATACAAGTCGGGGCCAAATGGTCAAAAAATGAAATAATTCGAAACCCGGATTTTTTCAGCCCAATCAACCTCAAATACCATATGAAATATGCACGACGAATACTAGAACATTTGGAGCCCCCGGGGTCAGGTTTTAGAGGTCCGACACGTTAGGCCGCGTTGCAAATCACACGCGGTGAGTGGATCGTATTTTCCTCCAAATTCCCGTTTTTTAGCATTTCCTGGCCTTATTGGACATACCAAAACTACCCACAAAGTTTCATCTTTTTTGGAGCACTAGAGATGACACTTCCTTCATTAACCCGAAATCGCCCAAAATACAAGTCGGGGCCAAATGGTCAAAAAATGAAATTATTCGAAACCCGGATTTTTTCAGCCCAATCAACCTCAAATACCATATGAAACATGCACGACGAATACTAGACCATTTGGAGCCCCCGGGGTCAGGTTTTAGGGGTCCGACACTTTAGGCCGCGTTGCAAATCACACGCGGTGAGTGTATCCTATTGTCCTCCAAATTCCCGTTTTTTAGCATTTCCCGGCCTTATTGGACATACCAAAGCTACCCTCAAAGTTTCATCCCTTTTGGAGCACTAGAGATGACACTTTCTTCATTACCCCGAAATCGCCCAAAATACAAGTCGGGGCCACATGGTCAAAAAATGAAATAATTCGAAACCGGGATTTTTTCAGCCCAATCAACCTAAAATACCATATGAAACATGCACGACGAAAGTTAGACCATTTGGAGCCCCCGGGGTCAGGTTTTTGGGGTCCGACACGTTAGGCCGCGTTGCAAATCACACGCGGTGAGTGGATCGTATTGTCCTCCAAATTCCCGTTTTTTAGCATTTCCCGGCCTTATTGGACACACCAAAGCTACCCACAAAGTTTCATCCCTTTTGCAGCACTAGAGATGACACTTCCTTCATTAACCCGAAATCGCCCAAAATACAAGTCGGGGCCAAATGGTCAAAAAATGAAATAATTCGAAACCCGGATTTTTTCAGCCCAATCAACCTCAAATACCATATGAAACATGCACGACGAATACTAGACCATTTGGAGCCCCCGGGGTCAGGTTTTAGGGGTCCGACACGTTAGGACGCGTTGCAAATCACACGCGGTGAGTGGATCGTATTGTCCTCCAAATTCCCGTTTTTTAGCATTTCCCGGCCTTATTGGACATACCAAAGCTACCCTCAAAGTTTAATCCCTTTTGGAGCCCTAGAGATGACACTTCCTTCATTAACCCGAAATCGCCCAAAATACAAGTCGGGGCCAAATGGTCAAAAAATGAAATAATTTGAAACCCGGATTTTTTCATCCCAATCAACCTCAAATACCATATGAAACATGCACGACGAATACTAGACCATTTGGAGCATCCGGGGTCAGGTTTTAGGTGTCCGACACGTTAGGCCGCATTGCAAATCACACGCGGTGAGTGGATCGTATTGTCCTCCAAATTCCCGTTTTTTAGCATTTCCCGGCCTTATTGGACATTCCAAAGCTACCCACAAAGTTTCATCCCTTTTGCAGCACTAGAGATGACACTTCCTTCATTAACCCGAAATCGCTCAAAATACAAGTCGGGGCCAAATGGTCAAAAAATGAAATAATTCGAAACCCGGATTTTATCAGCCCAATCAACCTCAAATACTATATGAAACATGCATGACGAATACTAGACCATTTGGAGGCCCCGGGGTCAGGTTTTAGGGGTCCGACACGTTAGTTCGCGTTGCAAATCACACGCGGTGAGTTAATCGTATTGTCCTCCAAATTCCCCTTTTTTAGCATTTCCTGGCCTTATTGGACATACCAAAGCTACCCAAAAAGTTTCATCCCTTTTGAAGCACTAGAAATGACACTTCCTTCATTAACCCGAAATCGCCCAAAATACAAGTCGGGGCCAAATGGTCAAAAAATGAAATAATTCAAAACCCTGATTTTTTCAGCCCAATCAACCTCAAATACCATATGAAACATGCACGACGAATACTAGACCATTTGGAGGCCCCGGGGTCAGGTTTTAGGGGTCCGACACGTTAGGTCGCGTTGCAAATCACACGCGGTGAGTTAATCGTATTGTCCTCCAAATTCCCCCTTTTTAGCATTTTCTGGCCTTATTGGACATACCAAAGCTACCCACAAAGTTTCATCCCTTTTGGAGCACTAGAGATGACACTTCCTTCATTAACCCGAAATCGCCCAAAATACAAGTCGGGGCCAAATGGTCAAAAAATGAAATAATTCAAAACCCTGATTTTTTCAGCCCAATCAACCTCAAATACCATATGAAACATGCACGACGAATACTAAACCATTTGGAGCATCCGGGGTCAGGTTTTAGGGGTCCGACACGTTAGGCCGCGTTGCAAATCACACGCGGTGAGTGGATCGTATTTTCCTCCAAATTCCCGTTTTTTAGCATTTCCCGGCCTTATTGGACATACCAAAACTACCCACAAAGTTTCATCTTTTTTGGAGCACTAGAGATGACACTTCCTTCATTAACCCGAAATCGCCCAAAATACAAGTCGGGGCCAAATGGTCAAAAAATGAAATTATTCGAAACCCGGATTTTTTCAGCCCAATCAACCTCAAATACCATATGAAACATGCACGACGAATACTAGACCATTTGGAGCCCCCGGGGTCAGGTTTTAGGGGTCCGACACGTTAGGCCGCGTTGCAAATCACACGCGGTGAGTGTATCCTATTGTCCTCCAAATTCCCGTTTTTTAGCATTTTCCGGCCTTATTGGACACACCAAAGCTACCCTCAAAGTTTCATCCCTTTTGGAGCACTAGAGATGACACTTCCTTCATTAACCCGAAATCGCCCAAAATACAAGTCGGGGCCACATGGTCAAAAAATGAAATAATTCGAAACCCGGATTTTTTCAGCCCAATCAACCTAAAATACCATATGAAACATGCACGACGAAAGCTAGACCATTTGGAGCCCCCGGAGTCAGGTTTTAGGGGTCCGACACGTTAGGCCGCGTTGCAAATCACACGCGGTGAGTGGATCGTATTGTCCTCCAAATTCCCGTTTTTTAGCATTTCCCGGCCTTATTGGACACACCAAAGCTACCCACAAAGTTTCATCCCTTTTGGAGCACTAGAGATGACACTTCCTTCATTAACCCGAAATCGCCCAAAATACAAGTCGGGGCCAAATGGTCAAAAAATGAAATAATTCGAAACCCGGATTTTTTCAGCCCAATCAACCTCAAATACCATATGAAACATGCACAACGAATACTAGACCATTTGGAGCCCCCGGGGTCAGGTTTTAGGGGTCCGACACGTTAGGCCGCGTTGCAAATCACACGCGGTGAGTGTATCCTATTGTCCTCCAAATTCCCGTTTTTTAGCATTTCCCGGCCTTATTGGACATACCAAAGCTACCCTGAAAGTTTCATCACTTTTGGAGCCCTAGAGATGACACTTCCTTCATTAACCCGAAATCGCCCAAAATACAAGTTGGGGCCAAATGGTCAAAAAAATGAAATAATTCGAAACCCGGATTTTTTTAGCCCAATCAACCTAAAATACCATATGAAACATGCACGATGAAAGCTAGACCATTTGGAGCCCCCGGGGTCAGGTTTAAGGGGTCCGACACGTTAGGTCGCGTTGCAAATCACACGCGGTGAGTGGATCGTATTGTCCTCCAAATTCCCGTTTTTTAGCATTTTCCGAACTTATTGAACATAACAAAGCTACCCACAAAGTTTCATCCCTTTTGGAGCACTAGAGATGGCACTTCCTTCATTAACCCGAAATCGCCCAAAATACAAGTCGGGGCCAAATGGTCAAAAAATGAAATAATTCGAAACCCGGATTTTTTCAGCCCAATCAACCTCAAATACCATATGAAACATGCACGACGAATACTAGAACATTTGGAGCCCCCGGGGTCAGGTTTTAGGGGTCCGACACGTTAGGTCGCGTTGCAAATCACACGCGGTGAGTGGATCGTATTGTCCTCCAAATTACCGTTTTTTAGCATTTTCCGGCTCTATTAGACATACCAAAGCTACCCACAAAGTTTCATCCCTTTTGGAGCACTAGAGATGACACTTCCTTCTTTAACCCGAAATCGCCCAAAATACAAGTCGGAGTCAAATGGTCAAAAAATGAAATAATTTGAAACCCGGATTTTTTCAGCCCAATCAACCTCAAATACCATATGAAACATGCACGACGAATACTAGACCATTTGGAGCATCCGGGGTCAGGTTTTAGGGGTACGACACGTTAGGCCGCGTTGCAAATCACACGCGGTGAATGGATCGTATTGTCCTCCAAATTCCCGTTTTTTAGCATTTCCCGGCCTTATTGGACATACCAAAGCTACCCACAAAGTTTCATCCCTTTTGCAGCACTAGATATGACACTTCCTTCATTAACCCGAAATCGCCCAAAATACAAGTCGGGGCCAAATGGTCAAAAAATGAAATAATTCGAAACCCGGATTTTTTCATCCCAATCAACCTCAAATACCATATGAAATATGCAGGACGAATACTAGAACATTTGGAGCCCCCGGGGTCAGGTTTTAGGGGTCCAACACGTTAGGACGCGTTGCAAATCACACGCGGTGAGTGGATCGTATTGTCCTCCAAATTCCTGTTTTTTAGCATTTCCCAGCTCTATTGGACATACCAAAGCTACCCACAAAGTTTCATCCTTTTTGGAGCACTAGAGATGACACTTCCTTCATTAACCCGAAATCGCCCAAAATACAAGTCGGGGCCAAATGGTCAAAA
The DNA here is from genome assembly GCA_963922045.1 of Persicaria maculosa. NCBI lineage: Eukaryota > Viridiplantae > Streptophyta > Magnoliopsida > Caryophyllales > Polygonaceae > Persicaria > Persicaria maculosa. The sequence goes on along the minus strand of OY998271.1, from coordinate 346,149 downwards.
AATGAAATAATTTGAAACCCGGATTTTTTCAGCCCAATCAACCTCAAATACCATATGAAACATGCACGACGAATACTAGACCATTTGGAGCATCCGGGGTCAGGTTTTAGGTGTCCGACACGTTAGGCCGCGTTGCAAATCACACGCGGTGAGTGGATCGTATTGTCCTCCAAATTCCCGTTTTTTAGCATTTCCCGGCCTTATTGGACATTCCAAAGCTACCCACAAAGTTTCATCCCTTTTGCAGCACTAGAGATGACACTTCCTTCATTAACCCGAAATCGCCCAAAATACAAGTCGGGGCCAAATGGTCAAAAAATGAAATAATTCGAAACCCGGATTTTATCAGCCCAATCAACCTCAAATACCATATGAAACATGCACGACGAATACTAGACCATTTGGAGCCCCCGGGGTCAGGTTTTAGGGGTCCGACACGTTAGGCCGCGTTGCAAATCACACGCGGTGAGTGTATCCTATTGTCCTCCAAATTCCCGTTTTTTAGCATTTCCCGGCCTTATTGGACATACCAAAGCTACCCTGAAAGTTTCATCACTTTTGGAGCCCTAGAGATGACACTTCCTTCATTAACCCGAAATCGCCCAAAATACAAGTTGGGGCCAAATGGTCAAAAAAATGAAATAATTCGAAACCCGGATTTTTTTAGCCCAATCAACCTAAAATACCATATGAAACATGCACGACGAAAGCTAGACCATTTGGAGCCCCCGGGGTCAGGTTTAAGGGGTCCGACACGTTAGGCCGCGTTGCAAATCACACGCGGTGAGTGGATCGTATTGTCCTCCAAATTCCCGTTTTTTAGCATTTTCCGAACTTATTGAACATAACAAAGCTACCCACAAAGTTTCATCCCTTTTGGAGCACTAGAGATGGCACTTCCTTCATTAACCCGAAATCGCCCAAAATACAAGTCGGGGCCAAATGGTCAAAAAATGAAATAATTCGAAACCCGGATTTTTTCAGCCCAATCAACCTCAAATACCATATGAAACATGCACGACGAATACTAGAACATTTGGAGCCCCCGGGGTCAGGTTTTAGGGGTCCGACACGTTAGGTCGCGTTGCAAATCCCACGCGGTGAGTGGATCGTATTGTCCTCCAAATTACCGTTTTTTAGCATTTTCCGGCTCTATTGGACATACCAAAGCAACCCACAAAGTTTCATCCCTTTTGGAGCACTAGAGACGACACTTCCTTCTTTAACCCGAAATCGCCCAAAATACAAGTCGGAGTCAAATGGTCAAAAAATGAAATAATTTGAAACCCGGATTTTTTCAGCCCAATCAACCTCAAATACAATATGAAACATGCACGACGAATACTAGACCATTTGGAGCATCCGGGGTCAGGTTTTAGGTGTCCGACACGTTAGGCCGCATTGCAAATCACACGCGGTGAGTGGATCGTATTGTCCTCCAAATTCCCGTTTTTTAGCATTTCCCGGCCTTATTGGACATTCCAAAGCTACCCACAAAGTTTCATCCCTTTTGCAGCACTAGAGATGACACTTCCTTCATTAACCCGAAATCGCTCAAAATACAAGTCGGGGCCAAATGGTCAAAAAATGAAATAATTCGAAACCCGGATTTTATCAGCCCAATAAACCTCAAATACTATATAAAACATGCATGACGAATACTAGACCATTTGGAGGCCCCGGGGTCAGGTTTTAGGGGTCCGACACGTTAGTTCGCGTTGCAAATCACACGCGGTGAGTTAATCGTATTGTCCTCCAAATTCCCCTTTTTTAGCATTTCCTGGCCTTATTGGACATACCAAAGCTACCCAAAAAGTTTCATCCCTTTTGAAGCACTAGAAATGACACTTCCTTCATTAACCCGAAATCGCCCAAAATACAAGTCGGGGCCAAATGGTCAAAAAATGAAATAATTCAAAACCCTGATTTTTTCAACCCAATCAACCTCAAATACCATATGAAACATGCACGACGAATACTAGACCATTTGGAGGCCCCGGGGTCAGGTTTTAGGGGTCCGACACGTTAGGTCGCGTTGCAAATCACACGCGGTGAGTTAATCGTATTGTCCTCCAAATTCCCCTTTTTTAGCATTTTCTGGCTTTATTGGACATACCAAAGCTACCCACAAAGTTTCATCCCTTTTGGAGCACTAGAGATGACACTTCCTTCATTAACCCGAAATCGCCCAAAATACAAGTCGGGGCCAAATGGTCAAAAAATGAAATAATTCAAAACCCTGATTTTTTCAGCCCAATCAACCTCAAATACCATATGAAACATGCACGACGAATACTAAACCATTTGGAGCATCCGGGGTCAGGTTTTAGGGGTCCGACACGTTAGGCCGCGTTGCAAATCACACGCGGTGAGTGGATCGTATTTTCCTCCAAATTCCCGTTTTTTAGCATTTCCCGGCCTTATTGGACATACCAAAACTACCCACAAAGTTTCATCTTTTTTGGAGCACTAGAGATGACACTTCCTTCATTAACCCGAAATCGCCCAAAATACAAGTCGGGGCCAAATGGTCAAAAAATGAAATTATTCGAAACCCGGATTTTTTCAGCCCAATCAACCTCAAATACCATATGAAACATGCACGACGAATACTAGACCATTTGGAGCCCCCGGGGTCAGGTTTTAGGGGTCCGACACGTTAGGCCGCGTTGCAAATCACACGCGGTGAGTGTATCCTATTGTCCTCCAAATTCCCGTTTTTTAGCATTTTCCGGCCTTATTGGACACACCAAAGCTACCCTCAAAGTTTCATCCCTTTTGGAGCACTAGAGATGACACTTCCTTCATTAACCCGAAATCGCCCAAAATACAAGTCGGGGCCACATGGTCAAAAAATGAAATAATTCGAAACCCGGATTTTTTCAGCCCAATCAACCTAAAATACCATATGAAACATGCACGACGAAAGCTAGACCATTTGGAGCCCCCGGGGTCAGGTTTTAGGGGTCCGACACGTTAGGCCGCGTTGCAAATCACACGCGGTGAGTGGATCGTATTGTCCTCCAAATTCCCGTTTTTTAGCATTTCCCGGCCTTATTGGACACACCAAAGCTACCCACAAAGTTTCATCCCTTTTGGAGCACTAGAGATGACACTTCCTTCATTAACCCGAAATCGCCCAAAATACAAGTCGGGGCCAAATGGTCAAAAAATGAAATAATTTGAAACCCGGATTTTTTCAGCCCAATCAACCTCAAATACCATATGAAACATGCACGACGAATACTAGACCATTTGGAGCATCCGGGGTCAGGTTTTAGGTGTCCGACACGTTAGGCCGCATTGCAAATCACACGCGGTGAGTGGATCGTATTGTCCTCCAAATTCCCGTTTTTTAGCATTTCCCGGCCTTATTGGACATTCCAAAGCTACCCACAAAGTTTCATCCCTTTTGCAGCACTAGAGATGACACTTCCTTCATTAACCCGAAATCGCTCAAAATACAAGTCGGGGCCAAATGGTCAAAAAATGAAATAATTCGAAACCCGGATTTTATCAGCCCAATCAACCTCAAATACTATATAAAACATGCATGACGAATACTAGACCATTTGGAGGCCCCGGGGTCAGGTTTTAGGGGTCCGACACGTTAGTTCGCGTTGCAAATCACACGCGGTGAGTTAATCGTATTGTCCTCCAAATTCCCCTTTTTTAGCATTTCCTGGCCTTATTGGACATACCAAAGCTACCCAAAAAGTTTCATCCCTTTTGAAGCACTAGAAATGACACTTCCTTCATTAACCCGAAATCGCCCAAAATACAAGTCGGGGCCAAATGGTCAAAAAATGAAATAATTCAAAACCCTGATTTTTTCAACCCAATCAACCTCAAATACCATATGAAACATGCACGACGAATACTAGACCATTTGGAGGCCCCGGGGTCAGGTTTTAGGGGTCCGACACGTTAGGTCGCGTTGCAAATCACACGCGGTGAGTTAATCGTATTGTCCTCCAAATTCCCCTTTTTTAGCATTTTCTGGCCTTATTGGACATACCAAAGCTACCCACAAAGTTCCATCCCTTTTGGAGCACTAGAGATGACACTTCCTTCATTAACCCGAAATCGCCCAAAATACAAGTCGGGGCCAAATGGTCAAAAAATGAAATAATTCAAAACCCTGATTTTTTCAGCCCAATCAACCTCAAATACCATATGAAACATGCACGACGAATACTAAACCATTTGGAGCATCCGGGGTCAGGTTTTAGGGGTCCGACACGTTAGGCCGCGTTGCAAATCACACGCGGTGAGTGGATCGTATTTTCCTCCAAATTCCCGTTTTTTAGCATTTCCCGGCCTTATTGGACATACCAAAACTACCCACAAAGTTTCATCTTTTTTGGAGCACTAGAGATGACACTTCCTTCATTAACCCGAAATCGCCCAAAATACAAGTCGGGGCCAAATGGTCAAAAAATGAAATTATTCGAAACCCGGATTTTTTCAGCCCAATCAACCTCAAATACCATATGAAACATGCACGACGAATACTAGACCATTTGGAGCCCCCGGGGTCAGGTTTTAGGGGTCCGACACGTTAGGCCGCGTTGCAAATCACACGCGGTGAGTGTATCCTATTGTCCTCCAAATTCCCGTTTTTTAGCATTTTCCGGCCTTATTGGACACACCAAAGCTACCCTCAAAGTTTCATCCCTTTTGGAGCACTAGAGATGACACTTCCTTCATTAACCCGAAATCGCCCAAAATACAAGTCGGGGCCACATGGTCAAAAAATGAAATAATTCGAAACCCGGATTTTTTCAGCCCAATCAACCTAAAATACCATATGAAACATGCACGACGAAAGCTAGACCATTTGGAGCCCCCGGGGTCAGGTTTTAGGGGTCCGACACGTTAGGCCGCGTTGCAAATCACACGCGGTGAGTGGATCGTATTGTCCTCCAAATTCCCGTTTTTTAGCATTTCCCGGCCTTATTGGACACACCAAAGCTACCCACAAAGTTTCATCCCTTTTGGAGCACTAGAGATGACACTTCCTTCATTAACCCGAAATCGCCCAAAATACAAGTCGGGGCCAAATGGTCAAAAAATGAAATAATTTGAAACCCGGATTTTTTCAGCCCAATCAACCTCAAATACCATATGAAACATGCACGACGAATACTAGAACATTTGGAGCCCCCGGGGTCAGGTTTTAGGTGTCCGACACGTTAGGCCGCGTTGCAAATCACACGCGGTGAGTGGATCGTATTTTCCTCCAAATTCCCGTTTTTTAGCATTTCCCGGCCTTATTGGACATACCAAAACTACCCACAAAGTTTCATATTTTTTGGAGCACTAGAGATGACACTTCCTTCATTAACCCGAAATCGCCCAAAATACAAGTCGGGGCCAAATGGTCAAAAAATGAAATTATTCGAAACCCGGATTTTTTCAGCCCAATCAACCTCAAATACCATATGAAACATGCACGACGAATACTATACCATTTGGAGCCCCCGGGGTCAGGTTTTAGGGGTCCGACACGTTAGGCCGCGTTGCAAATCACACGAGGTGAGTGTATCCTATTGTCCTCCAAATTCCCGTTTTTTAGCATTTCCCGGCGTTATTGGACATACCAAAGCTACCCTCAAAGTTTCATCCCTTTTGGAGCACTAGAGATGACACTTCCTTCATTAACCCGAAATTGCCCAAAATACAAGTCAGGGCCACATGGTCAAAAAATGAAATAATTCGAAACCCGGATTTTTTCGGCCCAATCAACCTAAAATACCATATGAAACATGCACGACGAAAGCTAGACCATTTGGAGCCCCCGGGGTCAGGTTTTAGGGGTCCGACACGTTAGGCCACGTTGCAAATCACACGCGGTGAGTGGATCGTATTGTCCTCCAAATTCCCGTTTTTTAGCATTTCCCGGCCTTATTGGACATACCAAAGCTACCCACAAAGTTTCATCCCTTTTGGAGCACTAGAGATGACACTTCCTTCATTAACCCGAAATCGCCCAAAATACAAGTCGGGGCCAAATGGTCAAAAAATGAAATAATTCGAAACCCGGATTTTTTCAGCCCAATCAACCTCAAATACCATATGAAACATGCACGACGAATACTAGACCATTTGGAGCCCCCGGGGTCAGGTTTTAGGGGTCCGACACGTTAGGCCGCGTTGCAAATCACACGCGGTGAGTGTATCCTATTGTCCTCCAAATTCCCGTTTTTTAGTATTTCCCGGCCTTATTGGACATACTAAAGCTACCCTCAAAGTTTCAACCCTTTTGGAGCCCTAGAGATGACACTTCCTTCATTAACCCGAAATCGCCCAAAATACAAGTCGGGCCAAATGGTCAAAAAATGAAATAATTCGAAACCCGGATTTTTTCAGCCCAATCAACCTAAAATACCATATGAAACATGCACGACGAAAGCTAGACCATTTGGAGCCCCCGGAGTCAGGTTTAAGGGGTCCGACACGTTAGGCCGTGTTGCAAATCACACGCGGTGAGTGGATCGTATTGTCCTCCAAATTCCCGTTTTTTAGCATTTTCCGAACTTATTAAACATAAAAAAGCTACCCACAAAGTTTTATCCCTTTTGGAGCACTAGAGATGACACTTCCTTCATTAACCCGAAATCGCCCAAAATACAAGTCGGGGCCAAATGGTCAAAAAATGAAATAATTCAAAACCCGGATTTTTTCAGCCCAATCAACCTCAAATACCATATGAAACATGCACGACGAATACTAGAACATTTGGAGCCCCCGGGGTCAGGTTTTAGGGGTCCCACACGTTAGGCCGCGTTGCAAATCACACGCGGTGAGTGGATCGTATTGTCCTCCAAATTCCCGTTTTTTAGCATTTCCCGGCTCTATTGGACATACCAAAGCTACCCACAAAGTTTCATCCCTTTTGGAGCACTAGAGATGACACTTCCTTCTTTAACCCGAAATCGCCCAAAATACAAGTCGGGGCCAAATGGACATAAAATGAAATAATTTGAAACCCGGATTTTTTCAGCCCAATCAACCTCAAATACCATATGAAACATGCACGACGAATACTAGACCATTTGGAGCATCCGGGGTCAGGTTTTAGGGGTCCGACACGTTAGGCCGCGTTGCAAATCACACGCGGTGAGTGGATCGTATTGTCCTCCAAATTCCCGTTTTTTAGCATTTCCCGACCTTATTGGACATACTAAAGCTACCCACAAAGTTTCATCCCTTTTGCAGCACTAGAGATGACACTTCCTTCATTAACCCGAAATCGCCCAAAATACAAGTCGGGGCCAAATGGTCAAAAAATGAAATAATTCGAAACCCGGATTTTTTCAGCCCAATCAACCTCAAATACCGTATGAAATATGCACGACGAATACTAGAACATTTGGAGCCCCGGGGGTCAGGTTTTAGGGGTCCGACACGTTAGGACGCGTTGCAAATCACACGCGGTGAGTGGATCGTATTGTCCTCCAAATTCCCGTTTTTTAGTATTTCCCGGCTCTATTGGACATACCAAAGCTACCCACAAAGTTTCATCCCTTTTGGAGCACTAGAGATGACACTTCCTTCATTAACCCGAAATCGCCCAAAATACAAGTCGGGGCCAAATGGTCAAAAAATAAAATAATTTGAAACCCGGATTTTTTCAGCCCAATCAACCTCAAATACCATTTGAAACATGCACGACGAATACTAGACCATTTGGAGCATCCGGGGTCAGGTTTTAGGTGTCCGACACGTTAGGCCGCGTTGCAAATCACACGCGGTGAGTGGATCGTATTGTCCTCCAAATTCCCGTTTTTTAGCATTTCCCGGCCTTATTGGACATTCCAAAGCTACCCACAAAGTTTCATCCCTTTTGCAGCACTAAAGATGACACTTCCTTCATTAACCCGAAATCGCCCAAAATACAAGTCGGGGCCAAATGGTAAAAAAATGAAATAATTCGAAACCCGGATTTTTTCAGCCCAATCAACCTCAAATACCATATGAAACATGCACGACGAATACTAGACCATTTGGAGGCCCCGGGGTCAGGTTTTAGGGGTCCGACACGTTAGGTCGCGTTGCAAATCACACTGGGTGAGTTAATCGTATTGTCCTCCAAATTCCCCTTTTTTAGCATTTCCTTGCCTTATTGGACATATCAAAGCTACCCACAAAGTTTCATCCCTTTTGGAGCACTAGAGATGACACTTCCTTCATTAACCCGAAATCGCCCAAAATACAAGTCGGGGCCAAATGGTCAAAAAATGAAATAATTTGAAACCCGGATTTTTTCAGCCCAATAAAACTCAAATACCATATGAAACATGCACGACGAATACTAGACCATTTGGAGCATCCGGGGTCAGGTTTTAGGTGTCCGACACGTTAGGCCGCGTTGCAAATCACACGCGGTGAGTGGATCGTATTTTCCTCCAAATTCCCGTTTTTTAGCATTTCCCGGCCTTATTGGACATACCAAAATTACCCACAAAGTTTCATCTTTTTTGGAGCACTAGAGATGACACTTCCTTCATTAACCCGAAATCGCCCAAAATACAAGTCGGGGCCAAATGGTCAAAAAATGAAATTATTCGAAACCCGGATTTTTTCAGCCCAATCAACCTCAAATACCATATGAAACATGCACGACGAATACTAGACCATTTGGAGCATCCGGGGTCAGGTTTTAGGTGTCCGACACGTTAGGCCGCGTTGCAAATCACACGCGGTGAGTGGATCGTATTGTCCTCCAAATTCCCGTTTTTTAGCATTTCCCGGCCTTATTGGACATTCCAAAGCTACCCACAAAGTTTCATCCCTTTTACAGCACTAGAGATGACACTTCCTTCATTAACCCGAAATCGCCCAAAATACAAGTCGGGGCCAAATGGTCAAAAAATGAAATAATTCGAAACCCGGATTTTTTCAGCCCAATCAACTTCAAATACCATATGAAACATGCACGACGAATACTAGACCATTTGGAAGCCCCGGGGTCAGGTTTTAGGGGTCCGACACGTTAGGTCGCGTTGCAAATCACACGGTGTGAGTTAATCGTATTGTCCTCCAAATTCCCCTTTTTTAGCATTTCCTGGCCTTATTGGACATACCAAAGCTACCCACAAAGTTTCATCCCTTTTGAAGCACTAGAGATGACACTTCCTTCATTAACCCGAAATCGCCCAAAATACAAGTCGGGCCAAATGGTCAAAAAATGAAATAATTCGAAACCCGGATTTTTTCAGCCCAGTCAACCTCAAATACCATATGAAACATGCACGACGAATACTAGACCATTTGGAGCATCCGGGGTCAGGTTTTAGGGGTCCGACACGTTAGGCCGCGTTGCAAATCACACGCGGTGAGTGGATCGTATTGTCCTCCAAATTCCCGTTTTTTAGCATTTTCCAGCCTTATTAGACATACCAAAGCTACCCACAATGTTTCATCCCTTTTGTAGCATTAGAGATGACACTTCCTTCATTAACCCGAAATCGCCCAAAATACAAGTCGGTGCCAAATGGTCAAAAAATGAAATAATTCGAAACCCGGATTTTTTCAGCCCAATCAACCACAAATACCGTATGAAATATGCACGACGAATACTAGAACATTTGGAGCCCCGGGGGTCAGGTTTTAGGGGTCCGACACGTTAGGACGCGTTGCAAATCACACGCGGTGAGTGGATCGTATTGTCCTCCAAATTCCCGTTTTTTAGCATTTTCCAGCCTTATTAGACATACCAAAGCTACCCACAATGTTTCATCCCTTTTGTAGCATTAGAGATGACACTTCCTTCATTAACCCGAAATCGCCCAAAATACAAGTCGGTGCCAAATGGTCAAAAAATGAAATAATTCGAAATCCGGATTTTTTCAGCCCAATCAACCTCAAATACCATATGAAACATGCATGACGAAAGCTAGACCATTTGGAGCCCCTGGGGTCAGGTTTTAGGGGTCCGACACGTTAGGCCGCTTTGCAAATCACACGCGGTGAGTGGATCGTATTGTCCTCCAAATTCCCGTTTTTTAGCATTTTCCAGCCTTATTAGACATACCAAAGCTACCCACAATGTTTCATCCCTTTTGTAGCATTAGAGATGACACTTCCTTCATTAACCCGAAATCGCCCAAAATACAAGTCGGTGCCAAATGGTCAAAAAATGAAATAATTCGAAACCCGGATTTTTTCAGCCCAATCAACCAAAAATACCGTATGAAATATGCACGACGAATACTAGAACATTTGGAGCCCCGGGGGTCTGGTTTTAGGGGTCCGACACGTTAGGACGCGTTGCAAATCACACGCGGTGAGTGGATCGTATTGTCCTCCAAATTCCCGTTTTTTAGTATTTCCCGGCTCTATTGGACATACCAAAGCTACCCACAAAGTTTCATCCCTTTTGGAGCACTAGAGATGACACTTCCTTCATTAACCCGAAATCGCCCAAAATACAAGTCGGGGCCAAATGGTCAAAAAATGAAATAATTTGAAACCCGGATTTTTTCAGCCCAATCAACCTCAAATACCATATGAAACATGCACGACGAATATTAGACCATTTGGAGCATCCGGGGTCAGGTTTTAGGTGTCCGACACGTTAGGCCGCGTTGCAAATCACACGCGGTGAGTGGATCGTATTGTCCTCCAAATTCCCGTTTTTTAGCATTTCCCGGCCTTATTGGACATTCCAAAGCTACCCACAAAGTTTCATATTTTTTGGAGCACTAGAGATGACACTTTCTTCATTAACCCGAAATCGCCCAAAATACAAGTCGGGGCCAAATGGTCAAAAAATGAAATAATTCGAAACCCGGATTTTTTCAGCCCAATCAACCTCAAATACCATATGAAACATGCAAGACGAATACTAGACCATTTGGAGGCCCCGGGGTCAGGTTTTAGGGGTCCGACACGTTAGGTCGCGTTGCAAATCACACGGGGTGAGTGTATCGTATTGTCCTCCAAATTCCCCTTTTTTAGCATTTCCTGGCGTTATTGGACTTATCAAAGCTACCCACAAAGTTTAATCCCTTTTGGAGCACTAGAGATGACACTTCCTTCATTAACCCGAAATCGCCCAAAATACAAGTCAGGGCCACATGGTCAAAAAATGAAATAATTCGAAACCCGGATTTTTTCGGCCCAATCAACCTCAAATACCATATAAAACATGCACGACGAATCCTAGACCATTTGGAGCATCCGGGGTCAGGTTTTAGGTGTCCGACACGTTAGGCCGCGTTGCAAATCACACGCGGTGAGTGGATCGTATTGTCCTCCAAATTCCCGTTTTTTAGCATTTCCCGGCCTTATTGGACATTCCAAAGCTACCCACAAAGTTTCATCCCTTTTGCAGCACTAGAGATGACACTTCCTTCAATAACCCGAAATCGCCCAAAATACAAGTCGAGCCAAATGGTCAAAAAATGAAATAATCTGAAACCCGGATTTTTTCAGCCCAATCAACGTCAAATACCATATGAAACATGCACGACGAATACTAGACCATTTGGAGCATCCGGGGTCAGGTTTTAGGGGTCCGACACGTTAGGCCGCGTTGCAAATCACACGCGGTGAGTGGATCGTATTTTCCTCCAAATTCCCGTTTTTTAGCATTTCCCGGCCTTATTGGACATACTAAAGCTACCCACAAAGTTTCATCTTTTTTGGAGCCCTAGAGACGACACTTCCTTCATTAACCCGAAATCGCCCAAAATACAAGTCGGGGCCAAATGGTAAAAAAATGAAATAATTCGAAATCCGGATTTTTTCAGCCCAATCAACCTCAAATACCATATGAAACATGCACGACGAAAGCTAGACCATTTTGAGCCCCCGGGGTCAGGATTTAGGGGTCCGACACGTTAGGCCGCTTTGCAAATCACACGCGGTGAGTGGATCGTATTGTCCTCCAAATTCCCGTTTTTTAGCATTTTCCAGCCTTATTGGACATACCAAAGCTACCCAAAATGTTTCATCCCTTTTGTAGCATTAGAGATGACACTTCCTTCATTAACCCGAAATCGCCCAAAATACAAGTCGGGGCCAAATGGTCAAAAAATGATATAATTCGAAACCCGGATTTTTTCAGCCCAATCAACCTCAAATACCATATGAAACATGCACGGCGAATACTAGGACATTTGGAGCCCCTGGGGTCAGGTTTTAGGGGTCCGACACGTTAGGCCGCGTTGTAAATCACACGCGGTGAGTGGATCGTATAGTCCTCCAAATTCCCGTTTTTTAGCATTTCCCGGCTCTATTGGACATAACAAAGCTACCCATAAAGTTTCATCCCTTTTAGAGCACTAGAGATGACACTTCCTTCATTAACCCCGAAATCGCCCAAAATACAAGTCGGGGCCAAATGGTCAAAAAATGAAATAATTTGAAACCCGGATTTTTTCGGCCCAATCAACCTCAAATACCATATGAAACATGCACGACGAATACTAGAACATTTGGAGCCCCCGGGGTCAGGTTTTAGGGGTCCGACACGTTAGGTCGCGTTGCAAATCACACGCGTTGAGTGGATCGTATTGTCCTCCAAATTCCCGTTTTTTAGCATTTCCCGGCGCTATTGGACATACCAAAGCTACCCATAAAGTTTCATCCCTTTTGGAGCAGTAGAGATGACACTTCCTTAATTAACCCGAAATCGCCCAAAATACAAGTCGGGGCCAAATGGTCAAAAAATGAAATAATTCGAAACCCGGATTTTTTCAGCCCAATCAACCTAAAATACCATATGAAACATGCACGACGAATAATAGAACATTTGGAGCCCCCGGGGTCAGGTTTTAGGGGTCCGACACGTTAGGCCGCGTTGCAAATCACACGCGGTGAGTGGATCGTATAGTCCTCCAAATTCCCCTTTTTTAGCATTTCCCGGCCTTATTGGACATACCAAAGCTACCCACAAAGTTTCATCCCTTTTGGAGCACTAGAGATGACACTTCCTTCATTAACCCGAAATCGCCCAAAATACAAGTCGGGGCCAAATGGTCAAAAAATGAAATAATTCGAAACCCGGATTTTTTAACCCCAATCAACCTCAAATACCATATGAAACTTGCACGACGAAAAGCTAGACCATTTGGAGCCCCCGGAGTCAGGTTTTAGGGGTCCGACACGTTTGGCCGCGTTGCAAATCACACGCGGTGAGTGGATCGTATTCTCTTCCAAATTCCCGTTTTTTAGCATTTCCCGGCCTTATTGGACATACCAAAGCTACCCTCAAAGTTTCATCCCTTTTGGAGCACTAGAGATGACACTTCCTTCATTAACCCGAAATCGCCCAAAATAAAAGTCGGGGCCACATGGTCAAAAAATGAAATAATTCGAAACCCGGATTTTTTCAGCCCAATCAACCTAAAATACCATATGAAACATGCACGACGAAAGCTAGACCATTTGGAGCCCCCGGGGTCAGGTTTTAGGGGTCCGACACGTTAGGACGCGTTGCAAATCACACGCGGTGAGTGGATCGTATTGTCCTCCAAATTCCCGTTTTTTAGCATTTCCCGGCCTTATTGGACATACCAAAGCTACCCACAAAGTTTCATCCCTTTTGGAGCACTAGAGATGACACTTCCTTCATTAACCCGAAATCGCCCAAAATACAAATCGGGGCCAAATGGTCAAAAAATGAAATAATTTGAAACCCGGATTTTTTCAGCCCAATAAACCTCAAATACCATATGAAACATGCACGACGAATACTAGACCATTTGGAGGCCCCGGGGTCAGGTTTTAGGGGTCCGACACGTTAGGTCGCGTTGCAAATCACACGGGGTGAGTTAATCGTATTGTCCTCCAAATTCCCCTTTTTTAGCATTTCCTGGCCTTATTGGACATATCAAAGCTACCCACAAAGTTTAATCCCTTTTGGAGCACTAGAGATGACACTTCCTTCATTAACCCGAAATCGCCCAAAATACAAGTCTGGCCAAATGGTCAAAAAATGAAATAATTCGAAACCCGGATTTTTTCAGCCCAATCAACCTCAAATACCATATAAAACATGCACGACGAATACTAGACCATTTGGAGCATCCGGGGTCAGGTTTTAGGTGTCCGACACGTTAGGCCGCGTTGCAAATCACACGCGGTGAGTGGATCGTATTGTCCTCCAAATTCCCGTTTTTTAGCATTTCCCGGCCTTATTGGACATTCCAAAGCTACCCACAAAGTTTCATCCCTTTTGCAGCACTAGAGATGACACTTCCTTCATTAACCCGAAATCGCCCAAAATACAAGTCGGGCCAAATGGTCAAAAAATGAAATAATCCGAAACCCGGATTTTTTCAGCCCAATCAACCTCAAATACCATATGAAACATGCACGACGAATACTAGACCATTTGGAGCATCCGGGGTCAGGTTTTAGGGGTCCGACACGTTAGGCCGCGTTGCAAATCACACGCGGTGAGTGGATCGTATTTTCCTCCAAATTCCCGTTTTTTAGCATTTCCCGGCCTTATTGGACATACCAAAACTACCCACAAAGTTTCATCTTTTTTGGAGCACTAGAGATGACACTTCCTTCATTAACCCGAAATCGCCCAAAATACAAGTCGGGGCCAAATGGTCAAAAAATGAAATAATTCGAAATCCGGATTTTTTCAGCCCAATCAACCTCAAATACCATATGAAACATGCACGACGAAAGCTAGACCATTTTGAGCCCCCGGGGTCAGGATTTAGGGGTCCGACACGTTAGGCCGCTTTGCAAATCACACGCGGTGAGTGGATCGTATTGTCCTCCAAATTCCCGTTTTTTAGCATTTTCCAGCCTTATTGGACATACCAAAGCTACCCACAATGTTTCATCCCTTTTGTAGCATTAGAGATGACACTTCCTTCATTAACCCGAAATCGCCCAAAATACAAGTCGGGGCCAAATGGTCAAAAAATGAAATAATTCGAAACCCGGATTTTTTAAGCCCAATCAACCTCAAATACCATATGAAACATGCACGACGAATACTAGACCATTTGGAGCCCCCGGGGTCAGGTTTTAGGGGTCCGACACGTTAGGCCGCGTTGCAAATCACACGCGGTGAGTGTATCCTATTGTCCTCCAAATTCCCGTTTTTTAGCATTTCCCGGCCTTATTGGACATACCAAAGCTACCATCAAAGTTTTATCCCTTTTGGAGCCCTAGAGATGACACTTCCTTCATTAACCCGAAATCGCCCAAAATACAAGTCGGGGCCAAATGGTCAATATAATGAAATAATTCGAAACCCGGATTTTTTCAGCCCAATCAACCTAAAATACCATATGAAACATGCACGACGAAAGCTAGACCATTTGGAGCCCCCGGGGTCAGGTTTAAGGGGTCCGACACGTTAGGCCGCGTTGCAAATCACACGCGGTGAGTGGATCGTATTGTCCTCCAAATTCCCGTTTTTTAGCATTCTCCGAACTTATTGAACATAACAAAGCTACCCACAATGTTTCATCCCTTTTGGAGCACTAGAGATGACACTTCCTTCTTTAACCCGAAATCGCCCAAAATACAAGTCGGGGCCAAATGGTCAAAAAATGAAATAATTTGAAACCCGGATTTTTTCAGCCCAATCAACCTCAAATACCATATGAAACATGCACGACGAATACTAGACCATTTGGAGCATCCGGGGTCAGGTTTTAGGGGTCCGACACGTTAGGCCGCGTTGCAAATCACACGCGGTGAGTGGATCGTATTGTCCTACAAAATCCCGTTTTTTAGCATTTCCCGGCCTTATTGGACATACCAAAGCTACCCACAAAGTTTCATCCCTTTTGCAGCACTAGAGATGGCACTTCCTTCATTAACCCGAAATCGCCCAAAATACAAGTCGGGGCCAAATGGTCAAAAAATGAAATAATTCGAAACCCGGATTTTTTCAGCCCAATCAACCTCAAATACCATATGAAAAATGCACGACGAATACTAGAACATTTGGAGCCCCCGGGGTCAGGTTTTAGGGGTCCGACACGTTAGGACGCGTTGCAAATCACACGCGGTGAGTGGATCGTATTTTCCTCCAAATTCCCGTTTTTTAGTATTTCCCGGCTCTATTGGACATACCAAAGCTACCCACAAAGTTTCATCCCTTTTGGAGCACTAGAGATGACACTTCCTTCATTAACCCGAAATCGCCCAAAATACAAGTCGGGCCAAATGGTCAAAAAATAAAATAATTCGAAACCCGGATTTTTTCAGCCCAATCAACCTCAAATACCATATGAAACATGCACGACGAATACTAGACCATTTGGAGCCCCCGGGATCAGGTTTTAGGGGTCCGACACGTTAGGCCGCGTTGCAAATCACACGCGGTGAGTGGATCGTATTTTCCTCCAAATTCCCGTTTTTTAGCATTTCCCGGCCTTATTGGACATAACAAAGTTACCCACAAAGTTTCATCCCTTTTGGAGCACTAGAGATGACACTTCTTTCATTAACCCGAAATCGCCCAAAATACAAGTCGGGGCCAAATGGTCAAAAAATGAAATAATTTGAAACCCGGATTTTTTCAGCACAATCAACCTCAAATACCATATGAAACATGCACGACGAATACTAGGACATTTGGATCCCCCGGGGTCAGGTTTTAGGGGTCCGACACGTTAGGCCGCGTTGCAAATCACACGCGGTGAGTGGATCGTATTGTCCTCCAAATTCCCGTTTTTTAGCTTTTCCAGCCTTATTGGACATACCAAAGCTACCCACAAAGTTTCATCCCTTTTAGAGCACTAGAGATGACACTTCCTTCATTAACCCCGAAATCGCCGAAAATACAAGTCGGGGCCAAATGGTCAAAAAATGAAATAATTTGAAACCCGGATTTTTTCAGCCCAATCAACCTCAAATACCATATGAAACATGCACGACGAATACTAGGACATTTGGAGCCCCCGGGGTCAGGTTTTAGGGGTCCGACACGTTAGGCCGCGTTGCAAATCACACGCGGTGAGTGGATCGTATTGTCCTCCAAATTCCCGTTTTTTAGCATTTCCCGGCTCTATTGGACATACCAAAGCTACCCACAAAGTTTCATCCCTTTTAGAGCATTTGAGATGACACTTCCTTCATTAACCCCGAAATCGCCCAAAATACAAGTCGGGGCCAAATGGTCAAAAAATGAAATAATTTGAAACCCGGATTTTTTCAGCCCAATCAACCTCAAATACCATATGAAACATGCACGACGAATACTAGAACATTTGGAGCCCCCGGGGTCAGGTTTTAGGGGTCCGACACGTTAGGTCGCGTTGCAAATCACACGCGGTGAGTGGATCGTATTGTCCTCCAAATTCCCTATTTTTAGCATTTTCCGGAGCTATTGGACATACCAAAGCTACCCACAAAGTTTCATCACTTTTGGAGCAGTAGAGATGACACTTCCTTAATTAACCCGAAATCGCCCAAAATACAAGTCGGGGCCAAATGGTCAAAAAATGAAATAATTCGAAACCCGGATTTTTTAAGCCCAATCAACCTCAAATACCATATGAAACATGCACAACGAAAAGCTAGACCATTTGGAGCCCCCGGGGTCAGGATTTAGGGGTCCGACACGTTAGGCCGCGTTGCAAATCACACGCGGTGAGTGGATCGTATTGTCCTCCAAATTCCCGTTTTTTAGGATTTCCCGGCCTTATTGGACATACCAAAGCTACCCACAAAGTTTCATCCCTTTTGGAGCACTAGAGATGACACTTCCTTCATTAACCCGAAATCCCCCAAAATACAAGTCGGGGCCAAATGGTCAAAAAATGAAATAATTCGAAACCTGAATTTTTTCTGCCCAATGAACCTCAAATATCATATCGAACATTCACGACGAAAGCTAGACCATTTGGAGTATCCGGGGTCAGGTTTTAGGGGTCCGACACGTTATACCGCGTTGCAAATCACACGCGGTGAGTGGATCGTATTGTCATTGAAATTCCCGTTTTTTAGCATTTCCCGGCGTTATTGGACATACCAAAGCTACCCACAAAGTTTCATCCCTTTTGGAGCACTAGAGATGACACTTCCTTCATTAACCCGAAATCGCCCAAAATACAAGTCGGGGCCAAATGGTCAAAAAATGAAATTATTCGAAACCCAGATTTTTTCAGGCCAATCAACCTCAAATACCATATGAAACATGCACGACGAATACTAGACCATTTGGAGCCCCCGAGGTCAGGTTTTAGGGGTCCGACACGTTAGGCCGCGTTGCAAATCACACGAGGTGAGTGTATCCTATTGTCCTCCAAATTCCCGTTTTTTAGCATTTCCCGGCCTTATTGGACATACCAAAGCTACCCTCAAAGTTTCATCCCTTTTGGAGCACTAGAGATGACACTTCCTTCATTAACCCGAAATCGCCCAAAATACAAGTCAGGGCCACATGGTCAAAAAATGAAATAATTCGAAACCCGGATTTTTCCAGCCCAATCAACCTAAAATACCATAAGAAACATGCACGACGAAAGCTAGACCATTTGGAGCCCCCGGGGTCAGGTTTTAGGGGTCCGACACGTTAGGCCGCGTTGCAAATTACACGCGGTGAGTGGATCGTATTGTCCTCCAAATTCCCTTTTTTAACATTTTCCGACCTTATTGGACATAACAAAGCTACCCACAAAGTTTCATCCCTTTTCGAGCACTAGAGATGACACATCCTTCATTAACCCGAAATCGCCCAAAATACAAGTCGGGGCCAAATGGTCAAAAAATGAAATAATTTGAAACCCGGATTTTTTCAGCCCAATCAACCTCAAATACCATATGAAACATGCACGGCGAATACTAGGACATTTGGAGCCCCCGGGGTCAGGTTTTAGGGGTCCGACACGTTAGGCCGCGTTGCAAATCACACGCGGTGAGTGGATCGTATTGTCCTCCAAATTCCCTTTTTTAGCATTTTCCGGCTCTATTGGACATAACAAAGCTACCCATAAAGTTTCATCCCTTTTAGAGCACTAGAGATGACACTTCCTTCATTAACCCCGAAATCGCCCAAAATACAAGTCGGGGCCAAATGGTCAAAAAATGAAATAATTTGAAACCCGGATATTTTCGGCCCAATCAACCTCAAATACTATATGAAACATGCACGACGAATACTAGAACATTTGGAGCCCCCGGGGTCAGGTTTTAGGGGTCCGACACGTTAGGTCGCGTTGCAAATCACACGCGGTGAGTGGATCGTATTGTCCTCCAAATTCCCGTTTTTTAGCATTTCCCGGCGCTATTGGACATACCAAAGCTACCCACAAAGTTTCATCCCTTTTGGAGCAGTAGAGATTACACTTCCTTAATTAACCCGAAATCGCCCAAAATACAAGTCGGGGCCAAATGGTCAAAAAATGAAATAATTCGAAACCCGGATTTTTTCAGCCCAATCAACCTCAAATACCATATGAAACATGCACGACGAATACTAGAACATTTGGAGCCCCCGGGGTCAGGTTTTAGGGGTCCGACACGTTAGGCCGCGTTGCAAATCACACGCGGTGAGTGGATCGTATTGTCCTCCAAATTCCCGTTTTTTAGCATTTCCCGGCCTTATTGGACATACCAAATCTACCCACAAAGTTTCATCCCTTTTGGAGCACTAGAGATGACACTTCCTTCATTAACCCGAAATCGCCCAAAATACAAGTCGGGGCCAAATGGTCAAAAAATGAAATAATTCGAAACCCGAATTTTTTCCGCCCAATCAACCTCAAATATCATATGAAACATTCACGACGAAAGCTAGACCATTTGGAGTATCCGGGGTCAGGTTTTAGGGGTCCGACACGTTAGGCCGCGTTGCAAATCACACGCGGTGAGTGGATCGTATTGTCCTCCAAATTCCCGTTTTTTAGCATTTCCCGGCGTTATTGGACATACCAAACCTACCCACAAAGTTTCATCCCTTTTGGAGCACTAGAGATGACACTTCCTTCATTAACCCGAAATCGCCCAAAATACAAGTCGGGGCCAAATGGTCAAAAAATGAAATAATTCGAAACCCGGATTTTTTAAGCCCGATCAACCTCAAATACCATATGAAACATGCACGACGAAAAGCTAGACCATTTGGAGCCCCCGGAGTCAGGTTTTAGGGGTCCGACACGTTAGGCCGCGATGCAAATCACACGCGGTGAGTGGATCGTATTGTCCTCCAAATTCCCGTTTTTTAGCATTTCCCGTCCTTATTGGACATACCAAATCTACCCACAAAGTTTCATCCCTTTTGGAGCACTAGAGATGACACTTCCTTCATTAACCCGAAATCGCCCAAAATACAAGTCGGGGCCAAATGGTCAAAAAATGAAATAATTCGAAACCCGAATTTTTTCCGCCCAATCAACCTCAAATATCATATGAAACATTCACGACGAAAGCTAGACCATTTGGAGTATCCGGGGTCAGGTTTTAGGGGTCCGACACGTTAGGCCGCGTTGCAAATCACACGCGGTGAGTGGATCGTATTGTCCTCCAAATTCCCGTTTTTTAGCATTTCCCGGCCTTATTGGACATACCAAAGCTACCCACAAAGTTTCATCCCTTTTGGAGCACTAGAGATGACACTTCCTTCATTAACCCGAAATCGCCCAAAATACAAGTCGGGGCCAAATGGTCAAAAAATGAAATAATTCGAAACCCGAATTTTTTCCGCCCAATCAACCTCAAATATCATATGAAACATTCACGACGAAAGCTAGACCATTTGGAGTATCCGGGGTCAGGTTTTAGGGGTCCGACACGTTAGGCCGCGATGCAAATCACACGCGGTGAGTGGATCGTATTGTCCTCCAAATTCCCGTTTTTTAGCATTTCCTGGCCTTATTGGACATACCAAAGCTACCCACAAAGTTTCATCCCTTTTGGAGCACTAGAGATGACACTTCCTTCATTAACCTGAAATTGGCCAAAATACAAGTCGGGGCCAAATTGTCAAAAAATGAAATAATTCGAAACCCGGATTTTTTTCCGCCCAATCAACCTCAAATACCATATGAAACATGCACGACGAAAGCTAGACCATTTGGAGCATCCGGGGTCAGGTTTTAGGGGTCCGACACGTTAGGCCGTGTTGCAAATCACACGCGGTGAGTGGATCGTATTGTCCTCCAAATTCTCGTTTTTTTAGCATTTCCCGGCCTTATTGGACATACCAAAGCTACCCACAAAGTTTCATCCCTTTTGGAGCACTAGAGATGACACTTCATTCATTAACCCGAAATCGCCCAAAATACAAGTCGGGGCCAAATGGTCAAAAAATGAAATAATTCGAAACCCGGATTTTTTCAGCCCAATCAACCTCAAATAACATATGAAACATGCACGACGAATACTAGACCATTTTGAGCCCCCGGGGTCAGGTTTTAGGGGTCCGATACGTTAGGCCGCGTTGCAAATCACACGCGGTGAGTTAATTGTATTATCCTCCAAATTCCCCTTTTTTATCATTTCCTGGCCTTATTGGACATATCAAAGCTACCCACAAAGTTTCATCCCTTTTGGAGCAATAGAGATGACACTTCCTTCATTAACCTGAAATCGCCCAAAATACAAGTCGGGGCCAAATGGTCAAAAAATGAAATAATTCGAAACCTAGATTTTTTCCGCCCAATCAACCTCTAATACCATATGAAACATGCACGACGAAAGCTAGACCATTTGGAGCATCCGGGGTTAGGTTTTAGGGGTCCGACACGTAAGGTCGCGTTGCAAATCACACGCGGTGAGTGGATCGTATTGTCCTCCAAATTCCCGTTTTTTAGCATTTCCCGTCCTTATTGGACATACCAAAGCTACCCACAAAGTTTCATCCCTTTTGGAGCACTAGAGATGACACTTCATTTATTAACCCGAAATCGCCCAAAATACAAGTCGGGGCCAAATGGTCAAAAAATGAAATAATTCGAAACCCGGATTTTTTCAGCCCAATCAACCTCAAATACCATATGAAACATACACGACGAATACTAGACCATTTAGAGCCTCCGGGGTCAGGTTTTAGGGGTCCGACACGTTAGGTCGCGTTGCAAATCTCACCCGGTGAGTGTATCCTATTGTCCTCCAAATTCCCGTTTTTAGCATTTCCCGGCCTTATTGGACATACCAAAGCTACCCACAAAGTTTCATTCCTTTTGGAGCAATAGAGATGACACTACCTTCATTAACCAGAAATCGCCCAAAATACAAGTCGGGGCCAAATGGTCAAAAAATGAAATAATTCGAAACCCGGATTTTTTCAGCCCAATCAACCTCAAATACCAGATGAAAAATGCACGACGAATACTAGATCATTTGGAGCCCCCGGGGTCAAGTTTTAGGGGTCCGACACGTTAGGCCGCGTTGCAAATCACACGCGGTGAGTGGATCGTATTGTCCTCCAAATTCCCGTTTTTTGGCATTTCCCGGCCTTATTGGACATACCAAAGCTACCCACAAAGTTTCATCCCTTTTGGAGTACTAGAGATGACACTTCCTTAATTAACCCGAAATCGCCCAAAATACAAGTCGGGGCCAAATGGTCAAAAAATGAAATAATTCGAAACCCAGATTTATTCCGCCCAATCAACCTCAAATGCCATATGAAACATGCACGACGAAAGCTAGACCATTTGGAGCATCCGGGGTCAGGTTTTAGGGGTCCGACACGTTAGGCCGCGTTGCAAATCACACGCGGTGAGTGGATCGTATTGTCCTCCAAATTCCCGTTTTTTAGCATTTCCCGGCCTTATTGGAAATACCAAAGCTACCCACAAAGTTTCATCCCTTTTGGAGCACTAGAGTTGACACTTACTTCATTAACCCGAAATCGCCCAAAATACAAGTCGGGGCCAAATGGTCAAAAAATGAAATAATTCGAAACCCGGATTTTTTCAGCCCAATCAACCTCAAATACCATATGAAACATGCACGATGAAAGCTAGACCATTTGGAGCCCCCGGGGTCAGGTTTTAGGGGTCCGACACGTTAGGCCGCGTTACAAATCACACGCGGTGAGTGGATCGTATTGTCCTCCAAATTCCCTTTTTTAGCATTTCCCGGCCTTATTGGACATACCAAACCTACCCACAAAGTTTCATCCCTTTTGGAGCACTAGAGATGACACTTCCTTCATTAACCCGAAATCGCCCAAAATACAAGTCGGGGCCAAATGGTCAAAAAAAGAAATAATTCAAAACCCGGATTTTTTCAGTCCAATCAACCTCAAATACCATATGAAACTTACACGACGAATACTAGACCATTTAGAGCCTCCGGGGTCGGGTTTTAGGGGTCCGACACGTTAGGCCGCGTTGCAAATCACACCCGGTGAGTGTATCCTATTGTCCTCCAAATTCCCGTTTTTAGCATTTTCCGGCCTTATTGGACATACCAAAGCTACCCATAAAGTTTCATTCCTTTTGGAGCAATAGAGATGACACTACCTTCATTAACCTGAAATCGCCCAAAATACAAGTCGGGGCCAAATGGTCAAAAAATGAAATAATTCGAAACCCGGATTTTTTCAACCTAATCAACCTCAAATACCAGATGAAAAATGCACGACGAATACTAGATCATTTGGAGCCCCCGGGGTCAGGTTTTAGGGGTCCGACACGTTAGGCCGCGTTGCAAATCACACGCGGTGAGTGGATCGTATTGTCCTCTAAATTCCCGTTTTTTGGCATTTCCCGGCCTTATTGGACATACCAAAGCTACCCACAAAGTTTCATCCGTTTTGGCGCACTAGAGATGACACTTCCTTCATTAACCCGAAATCGCCCAAAATACAAGTCGGGGCCAAATGGTCAAAAAATGAAATAATTCAAAACCCGGATTTATTCCGCCCAATCAACCTCAAATACCATATGAAACATGCACGACGAAAGCTAGACCATTTGGAGCATCCGGGGTCAGGTTTTAGAGGTCCGACACGTTAGGCCGCGTTGCAAATCACACGCGGTTAGTGGATCGTATTGTCCTCCAAATTCCCGTTTTTTAGCATTTCCCAGCCTTATTGGACATACCAAAGCTACCCACAAAGTTTCATCCCTTTTGGAGCACTAGAGATGACACTTACTTCATTAACCCGAAATCGCCCAAAATACAAGTCGGGGCCAAATGGTCAAAAAATGAAATAATTCGAAACCCGGATTTTTTCAGCCCAATCAACCTCAAATACCATATGAAACATGCACGATGAAAGCTAGACCATTTGGAGCCCCCGGGGTCAGGTTTTAGGGGTCCGACACGTTAGGCCGCGTTACAAATCACACGCGGTGAGTGGATCGTATTGTCCTCCAAATTCCCTTTTTTAGCATTTCCCGACCTTATTGGACATACCAAACCTACCCACAAAGTTTCATCCCTTTTGGAGCACTAGAGATGACACTTCCTTCATTAACCCGAAATCGCCCAAAATACAAGTCGGGGCCAAATGGTCAAAAAATGAAATAATTCGAAACCCGGATTTTTTCAGTCCAATCAACCTCAAATACCATATGAAACATGCACGACGAAAGCTAGACCATTTGGAGCATCCGGGGTCAGGTTTTAGGGGTCCGACACGTTATGCCGCGTTGCAAATCAAACGCGGTTAGTGTATCGTATTGTCCTCCAAATTCCCGTTTTTTAGAATTTCCCGGCCTTGTTGGACATACCAAAGCTACCCACAAAGTTTCATCCCTTTTGGAGCACTAGAGATGACACTTCCTTCATTACCCCGAAATCGCCCAAAATACAAGTCGGGGCCAAATGGTCAAAAAATGAAATAATTCGAAACCCGGATTTATTCCGCCCAATCAACCTCAAATACCATATGAAACATGCACGACGAAAGCTAGACGATTTGGAGCATCCGGGGTCAGGTTTTAGGGGTCCGACACGTTAGGCCGCGTTGCAAATCACACGCGGTTAGTGGATCGTATTGTCTTCCAAATTCCCGTTTTTTAGCATTTCCCGACCTTATTGGACATACCAAAGCTACCCACAAAGTATTATCCCTTTTGGAGCACTAGAGATGACACTTCCCTCATTAACCCGAAATCGCCCAAAATACAAGTCGGGGCCAAATGGTCAAAAAATGAAATAATTCGAAACCCGGATTTTTTCAGCCCAATCAACCTCAAATACCATATGAAACATGCACGACGAAAGCTAGACCATTTGGAGCCCACGGGGTCAGGTTTTAGGGGTCCGACACGTTAGGCCGCGTTACAAATCACACGCGGTGAGTGGATCGTATTGTCCTCCAAATTCCCTTTTTTGGCATTTCCCGGCCTTATTGGACATACCAAAGCTACCCACAAAGTTTCATCCCTTTTGGAGCACTAGAGATGACACTTCCTTCATTAACCCGAAATCGCCCAAAATACAAGTCGGGGCCAAATGGTCAAAAAATGAAATAATTCGAAACCCGAATTTTTTCAGTCCAATCAACCTCAAATACCATATGAAACATGCACAACGAAAGCTAGACCATTTGGAGCATCCGGGGTCAGGTTTTAGGGGTCCGACACGTTAGGCCGCGTTGCAAATCACACGCGGTTAGTGGATCGTATTGTCCTCCAAATTCCCGTTTTTTAGCATTTCCCGTCCTTATTGGACATACCAAAGCTACCCACAAAGTATTATCCCTTTTCGAGCACTAGAGATGACACTTCCTTCATTAACCCGAAATCGCCCAAAATACAAGTCGGGGCCAAATGGTCAAAAAATTAAATAATTCAAAACCCGGATTTATCCGCCCAATCAACCTCAAATACCATATGAAACATGCACGACGAAAGCTAGACCATTTGGAGCATCCGGGGTCAGGTTTTAGGGGTCCGACACGTTAGGCCGCGTTGCAAATCACACGCGGTGAGTGGATCGTATTGTCCTCCAAATTCCCGTTTTTTAGCATTTCCCAGCCTTATTGGACATACCAAAGCTACCCACAAAGTTTCATCCCTTTTGGAGCACTAGAGATGACACTTACTTCATTAACCCGAAATCGCCCAAAATACAAGTCGGTGCCAAATGGTCAAAAAATGAAATAATTCGAAACCCGGATTTTTTCAGCCCAATCAACCTCAAATACCATATGAAACATGCAAGATGAAAGCTAGACCATTTGGAGGCCCCGGGGTCAGGTTTTAGGGGTCCGACACGTTTGGCCGCGTTACAAATCACACGCGGTGAGTGGATCGTATTGTCCTCCAAATTCCATTTTTTAGCATTTCCCGGCCTTATTGGACATACCAAACCTATCCACAAAGTTTCATCCCTTTTGGAGCACTAGAGATGACACTTCCTTCATTAACCCGAAATCGCCCAAAATACAAGTCGGGGCCAAATGGTCAAAAAATGAAATAATTCAAAACCCGGATTTATTCCTCCCAATCAACCTCAAATACCATATGAAACATGCACGACGAAAGCTAGATCATTTGGAGCATCCGGGGTCAGTTTTTAGGGGTCCGACACGTTAGGCCGCGTTGCAAATCACACGCGGTGAGTGGATCGTATTGTCCTCCAAATTCCCGTTTTTTAGCATTTCCCGGCCTTATTAGACATACCAAAGCTACCCACAAAGTTTCATCCCTTTTGGAGCACTAGAGATGACACTTCCTTCATTAACCCGAAATCGCCCAAAATACAAGTCGGGCCAAATGGTCAAAAAATGAAATAATTCGAAACCTGGATTTTTTCAGCCCAATCAACCTCAAATACCATATGAAAGATGCACGACGAAAGCTAGACCATTTGGAGCTCCCGGGGTCAGGTTTTAGGGGTCCGACACGTTAGGCCGCGTTACAAATCACACGCGGTGAGTGGATCGTATTGTCCTCCAAATTCCCTTTTTTAGCATTTCCCGGCCTTATTGGACATACCAAAGCTACCCACAAAGTTTCATCCCTTTTGGAGCACTAGAGATGACACTTCCTTCATTAACCCGAAATCGCCCAAAATACAAGTCGGGGCCAAATGGTCAAAAAATGAAATAATTCGAAACCCGGATTTATTCCACCCAATCAACCTCAAATACCATATGAAACATGCACGACGAAAGCTAGACCATTTGGAGCATCCGGGGTCAGGTTTTAGGGGTCCGACACGTTAGGCCGCGTTGCAAATCACACGCGGTGAGTGGATCGTATTTTCCTCCAAATTCCCGTTTTTTAGCATTTCCCAGCCTTATTGGACATACCAAAGCTACCCACAAAGTTTCATCCCTTTTGGAGCACTAGAGATGACACTTACTTCATTAACCCGAAATCGCCCAAAATACAAGTCGGTGCCAAATGGTCAAAAAATGAAATAATTCGAAACCCGGATTTTTTCAGCCCAATCAACCTCAAATACCATATGAAACATTCACGATGAAAGCTAGACCATTTGGAGCCCCCGGGGTCAGGTTTTAGGGGTCCGACACGTTAGGCCGCGTTACAAATCACACGCGGTGAGTGGATCGTATTGTCCTCCAAATTCCATTTTTTAGCATTTCCCGGCCTTATTGGACATACCAAACCTACCCACAAAGTTTCATCCCTTTTGGAGCACTAGAGATGACACTTCCTTCATTAACCCGAAATCGCCCAAAATACAAGTCGGGGCCAAATGGTCAAAAAATGAAATAATTCGAAACCCGGATTTTTTCAGTCTAATCAACCTCAAATACCATATGAAACATGCACGACGAAAGCTAGACGATTTGGAGCATCCGGGGTCAGGTTTTAGGGGTCCGACACGTTAGGCCGCGTTGCAAATCACACGCGGTTAGTGGATCGTATTGTCCTCCAAATTCCCGTTTTTTAGCATTTCCTGGCCTTATTGGACATACCAAAGCTACCCACAAAGTTTCATCCCTTTTGGAGCACTAGAGATGACACTTCCTTCATTAACCCGAAATCGCACAAAATACAAGTCGGGGCCAAATGGTCAAAAAATGAAATAATTCGAAACCCGGATTTTTTCAGTCCAATCAACCTCAAATACCATATGAAACATGCACGACGAAATCTAGACCATTTGGAGCATCCGGGGTCAGGTTTTAGGGGTCCGACACGTTATGCCGCGTTGCAAATCACACGCGGTTAGTGGATCGTATTGTCCTCCAAATTCCCGTTTTTTAGAATTTCCCGGCCTTGTTGGACATACCAAAGCTACCCACAAAGTTTCATCCCTTTTGGAGCACTAGAGATGACACTTCCTTCATTACCCCGAAATCGCCTAAAATACAAGTCGGGGCCAAATGGTCAAAAAATGAAATAATTCGAAACCCGGATTTATTCCGCCCAATCAACCTCAAATACCATATGAAACATGCACGACG
Source organism: Persicaria maculosa (assembly GCA_963922045.1). Taxonomy (NCBI): domain Eukaryota; kingdom Viridiplantae; phylum Streptophyta; class Magnoliopsida; order Caryophyllales; family Polygonaceae; genus Persicaria; species Persicaria maculosa. Next base: position 317,873 of record OY998271.1, on the reverse strand, counting down.
AAAGCTAGACGATTTGGAGCATTCGGGGTCAGGTTTTAGGGGTCCGACACGTTAGGCCGCGTTGCAAATCACACGCGGTTAGTGGATCGTATTGTCCTCCAAATTCCCATTTTTTAGCATTTCCTGGCCTTATTGGACATGCCAAAGCTACCCACAAAGTTTCATCCCTTTTGGAGCACTAGAGATGACACTTCCTTCATTAACCCGAAATCGCCCAAAATACAAGTCGGGGCCAAATGGTCAAAAAATGAAATAATTCGAAACCCGGATTTTTTCAGCCCAATCAACCTCAAATACCATATGAAACATGCACGACGAAAGCTAGACCATTTGGAGCCCCCGGGGTCAGGTTTTAGGGGTCCGACACGTTAGGCCGCGTTACAAATCACACGCGGCGAGTGGATCGTATTGTCCTCCAAATTCCCTTTTTTAGCATTTCCCGGCCATATTGGACATACCAAACTTACCCACAAAGTTTCATCCCTTTTGGACCACTAGAGATGACACTTCCTTCATTAACCCGAAATCGCCCAAAATACAAGTCGGGGCCAAATGGTCAAAAAATGAAATAATTCGAAACCCGGATTTTTCAGCCCAATCAACTTCGAATACCATATGAAACATGCACGACGAATACTAAACCATTTGGAGTCCCCGGGGTCAGGTTTTAGGGGTCCGACACATTAGGCCTCGTTGCAAATCACACGCGGTGAGTGTATCTAATTTTCCTGCAAATTCCCGTTTTTTAGCATTTCCCGGCCTTATTGGACATACCAAAGCTACCCACAAAGTTTCATCCCTTTTGGAGCACTAGAGATGACACTTCCTTCATTAACCAAAAATCGCCCAAAATACAAGTCGGGGCCAAATGGTCAAAAAATGAAATAATTCGAAACCCGGATTTTTTCAGCCCAATCAACCTCAAATACCATATGAAACATGCACGACGAAAGCTAGACCATTTGGAGCCCCCGGGGTCAGGTTTTAGGGGTCCGACACGTTAGGCCGCGTTGCAAATCACACGCGGTGAGTTGATCTAATTTTCCTCCAAATTCCCGTTTTTTAGTATTTCCCGGCCTTATTGGACATACCAAAGCTACCCACAAAGTTTCATCCCTTTTGGAGCACTAGAGATGACACTTCCTTCATTAACCCGAAATCGCCCAAAATACAAGTCGGGGCCAAATGGTCAAAAAATGAAATAATTCGAAACCCGGATTTTTTAAGCCCAATCAACCTCAAATACCATATGAAACATGCACGACGAAAAGCTAGACCATTTGGAGCCCCCGGGGTCAGGTTTTAGGGGTCCGACACGTTAGGCCGCGTTGCAAATCACACGCGGTGAGTGGATCGTATTGTCCTCCAAATTCCTGTTTTTTAGCATTTCCCGACCTTATTGGACATACCAAAGCTACCCACAAAGTTTCATCCCTTTTTGAGCACTAGAGATGACACTTCCTTCATTAACCCGAAATCGCCCAAAATACAAGTCGGGGCCAAATGGTCAAAAAATGAAATAATTCGAAACCCGAATTTTTTCCGCCCAATCAACCTCAAATATCATATGAAACATTCACGACAAATGCTAGACCATTTGGAGTATCCGGGGTCAGGTTTTAGGGGTCCGACACGTTATACCGCGTTGCAAATCACACGCGGTGAGTGGATCGTATTGTCCTCCAAATTCCCGTTTTTTAGCATTTCCCGGCCTTATTGGACATACCAAAGCTACCCACAAAGTTTCATCCCTTTTGGAGCACTAGAGATGACACTTCCTTCATTAACCCGAAATCGCCCAAAATACAAAACCCGGATTTTTTCCGCCCAATCAACCTCAAATACCATATGAAACATGCACGACAAATAATAGACCATTTGGAGCCCCTGGGGTCAGATTTTAGGGGTCCGACACGTTAGGCCGCGTTGCAAATCACACGCGGTGAGTTAATCGTATTGTCCTCCAAATTCCTTTTTTTTAGCATTTCCTGGCCTTATTGGACATACCAAAGCTACCCACAAAGTTTCATCCCTTTTGGACCACTAGAGATGACACTTCCTTCATTAACCCGAAATCGCCCAAAATACAAGTCGGGGCCAAATGGTCAAAAAATGAAATAATTCGAAACCCGGATTTTTTCAGCCCAATCAACTTCGAATACCATATGAAACATGCACGACGAATACTAAACCATTTGGAGTCCCCGGGGTCAGGTTTTAGGGGTCCGACACATTAGGCCTCGTTGCAAATCACACGCGGTGAGTGTATCTAATTTTCCTGCAAATTCCCGTTTTTTAGCATTTCCCGGCCTTATTGGACATACCAAAGCTACCCACAAAGTTTCATCCCTTTTGGAGCACTAGAGATGACACTTCCTTCATTAACCAAAAATCGCCCAAAATACAAGTCGGGGCCAAATGGTCAAAAAATGAAATAATTCGAAACCCGGATTTTTTCAGCCCAATCAACCTCAAATACCATATGAAACATGCACGACGAAAGCTAGACCATTTGGAGCCCCCGGGGTCAGGTTTTAGGGGTCCGACACGTTAGGCCGCGTTGCAAATCACACGCGGTGAGTTGATCTAATTTTCCTCCAAATTCCCGTTTTTTAGTATTTCCCGGCCTTATTGGACATACCAAAGCTACCCACAAAGTTTCATCCCTTTTGGAGCACTAGAGATGACACTTCCTTCATTAACCCGAAATCGCCCAAAATACAAGTCGGGGCCAAATGGTCAAAAAATGAAATAATTCGAAACCCGGATTTTTTAAGCCCAATCAACCTCAAATACCATATGAAACATGCACGACGAAAAGCTAGACCATTTGGAGCCCCCGGGGTCAGGTTTTAGGGGTCCGACACGTTAGGCCGCGTTGCAAATCACACGCGGTGAGTGGATCGTATTGTCCTCCAAATTCCTGTTTTTTAGCATTTCCCGACCTTATTGGACATACCAAAGCTACCCACAAAGTTTCATCCCTTTTTGAGCACTAGAGATGACACTTCCTTCATTAACCCGAAATCGCCCAAAATACAAGTCGGGGCCAAATGGTCAAAAAATGAAATAATTCGAAACCCGAATTTTTTCCGCCCAATCAACCTCAAATATCATATGAAACATTCACGACAAATGCTAGACCATTTGGAGTATCCGGGGTCAGGTTTTAGGGGTCCGACACGTTATACCGCGTTGCAAATCACACGCGGTGAGTGGATCGTATTGTCCTCCAAATTCCCGTTTTTTAGCATTTCCCGGCCTTATTGGACATACCAAAGCTACCCACAAAGTTTCATCCCTTTTGGAGCACTAGAGATGACACTTCCTTCATTAACCCGAAATCGCCCAAAATACAAAACCCGGATTTTTTCCGCCTAATCAACCTCAAATACCATATGAAACATGCACGACAAATAATAGACCATTTGGAGCCCCTGGGGTCAGATTTTAGGGGTCCGACACGTTAGGCCGCGTTGCAAATCACACGCGGTGAGTTAATCGTATTGTCCTCCAAATTCCTTTTTTTTAGCATTTCCTGGCCTTATTGGACATACCAAAGCTACCCACAAAGTTTCATCCCTTTTGGAGCACTAGAGATGACACTTCCTTCATTAACCCGAAATCGCCCAAAATACAAGTCGGGGCCAAATGGTCAAAAAATGAAATAATTCGAAACCCGGATTTTTTCAGCCCAATCAACCTCAAATACCATATGAAAAATGCACGACGAATACTAGACCATTTGGAGCCCCCGGGGTCAGGTTTTAGGGGTCCGACACGTTAGGCCACGTTGCAAATCACACGCGGTGAGTGGATCGTATTGTCCTCCAAATTCCCGTTTTTTAGCATTTCCCGGCCTTATTGGACATACCAAAGCTACCCACAAAGTTTCATCCCTTTTGGAGCACTAGAGATGACACTTCCTTCATTAACCCGAAATCGCCCAAAATACAAGTCGGGGCCAAATGGTCAAAAAATGAAATAATTCGAAACCCGGATTTTTTCAGCCCAATCAACCTCAAATACCATATGAAAAATGCACGACGAAAGCTAGACCATTTGGAGCATCCGGGGTCAGGTTTTAGGGGTCCGACACGTTAGGCCGCGTTGCAAATCACACGGGGTGAGTGGATCGTATTGTCCTCCAAATTCCCTTTTTTTCATATTTCCCGGCTATATTGGACATACCAAAGCTACCCACAATGTTTCATCCCTTTTGGAACACTAGAGATGACACTTCCTTCATTAACCGGAAATCGCCCAAAATACAAGTCGGGGCCATATGGTCAAAAAATGAAATAATTATTAACCCGGATTTTTTCAGCCCAATCAACCTCAAATACCATATGAAACATGCACGACGAATATTAGACCATTTGGAGCCCCCGGGGTCAGGTTTTAGGGGTCCGACACGTTAGGTCGCGTAGCAAATCACACGCGGTGAGTGTATCCTATTGTCCTCCAAATTCCCGTTTTTTAGCATTTCCCGGTCTTATTGGACATACCAAAGCTACCCACAAAGTTTCATCTCTTTTGGAGCACTAGAGATGACACTTCCTTCATTAACCCGAAATCGCCCAAAATACAAGTCGGGGCCAAATGGTCAAAAAATGAAATAATTCAAAACCCGGATTTTTTTAGCCTAATCAACCTCAAATACCATATGAAACATGCACGACGAATACTAGACCATTTGGAGCCCCCGGGGTCAGGTTTTAGGGGTCCGACACGTTAGGCCTCGTTGAAAATCACACGCGGTGAGTGTATCTAATTTTCCTCCAAATTCCCGTTTTTTAGCATTTCTCGGCCTTTTTGGACATACCAAAGCTAGCCACAAAGTTTCATCCCTTTTGGAGCACTAGAGATGACACTTCCTTCATTAACCCGAAATCGCCCAAAATACAAGTCGGGGCCAAATGGTCAAAAAATAAAATAATTCAAAACCCGGATTTTTTCCACCCAATCAACCTCAAATACCATATGAAACATGAACGACGAAAGCTAGACCATTTGGAGCCCCCGGGGTCAGGTTTTAGGGGTCCGACACGTTAGGCCGCGTTACAAATCACACGCGGTGAGTGGATCGTATTGTCCTCCAAATTCCCGTTTTTTTAGCATTTCCCGGCCCTTTTGGACATACTAAAGCTACCCACATAGTTTCATCCCTTTTGGAGCACTAGAGATGACACTTCCTTCATTAACCCGAAATCGCCCAAAATACAAGTCGGGGCCAAATGGTCAAAAAATGAAATAATTCGAAACCCGGATTTTTTCAGCCCAATCAACCTCAAATACCATATGAAACATGCACGACGAATACAAGAACATTTGGAGCCCCCGAGGTCAGGCTTTAGGGGTCCGACACGTTAGGCCACGTTGCAAATCACACGCGGTGAGTGGATCGTATTGTCCTCCAAATTCCCGTTTTTTAGCATTTCCTGGCCTTATTGGACATACCAAAGCTACCCACATATTTTCATCCCTTTTGGAGCACTAGAGATGAGACTTCCTTCATTAACCCAAAATCGCCCAAAATACAAGTCGGGGCCAAATGGTCAAAAAATAAAATAATTCGAAACCCAGATTTTTTCCATCCAATCAACCTCAAATACCATATGAAACATGCACGACGAAAGCTAGACCATTTGGAGCATCCGGGGTCAGGTTTTAGGGGTCCGACACGTTAGGCCGCGTTGCAAATCACACGCCGTTAGTGGATCGTTTTGTCCTCCAAATTCCCGTTTTTTAGCATTTCCCGGCCTTATTGGACATACCAAAGCTACCCACAAAGTTTCATCCCTTTTGGAGCACTAGAGATGACACTTCCTTCATTAACCCGAAATCGCCCAAAATACAAGTCGGGGCCAAATGGTCAAAAAATGAAATAATTCGAAACCCGGATTTTTTCCGCCCAATCAACCTCAAATACCATATGAAAAATGCACGACGAATACTAGACCATTTGGAGCCCCCGGGGTCAGGTTTTAGGGGTCCGACACGTTAGGCCGCGTTGCAAATCACACGCGGTGAGTGGATCGTATTGTCCTCCAAATTCCCGTTTTTTAGCATTTCCCGGCCTTATTGGACATACCAAAGCTACCCACAAAGTTTCATCCCTTTTGGAGCACTAGAGATGACACTTCCTTCATTAACCCGAAATCGCCCAAAATACAAGTCGGGGCCAAATGGTCAAAAAATGAAATAATTCAAAACCCGGATTTATTCCTCCCAATCAACCTCAAATACCATATGAAACATGCACGACGAAAGCTAGATCATTTGGAGCATCCGGGGTCAGTTTTTAGGGGTCCGACACGTTAGGCCGCGTTGCAAATCACACGCGGTGAGTGGATCGTATTGTCCTCCAAATTCCCGTTTTTTAGCATTTCCCGGCCTTATTAGACATACCAAAGCTACCCACAAAGTTTCATCCCTTTTGGAGCACTAGAGATGACACTTCCTTCATTAACCCGAAATCGCCCAAAATACAAGTCGGGGCCAAATGGTCAAAAAATGAAATAATTCGAAACCCGGATTTTTTCCGTCCAATCAACCTCAAATACCATATGAAACATGCACGACGAAAGCTAGACCATTTGGAGCATCCGGGGTCAGGTTTTAGGGGTCCGACACGTTAGGCCGCGTTGCAAATCACACGCGGTTAGTGGATCGTATTGTCCTCCAAATTCCCGTTTTTTAGCATTTCCCGGCCTTATTGGAAATACCAAAGCTACCCACAAAGTTTCATCCCTTTTGGAGCAATAGAGATGACACTTCCTTCATTAACCCGAAATCGCCCAAAATACAAGTCGGGGCCAAATGGTCAAAAAATGAAATAATTCGAAACCCGGATTTTTTCGGCCCAATCAACCTCAAATACCATATGAAACATGCACGACGAATACTAGAACATTTGGAGCCCCCGGGGTCAGGCTTTAGGGGTCCGACACGTTAGGCCGCGTTGCAAATCACACGCGGTGACTGGATCGTATTGTCCTCCAAATTCCCGTTTTTTAGCATTTCCCGGCCTTATTGGACATACCAAAGCTACCCACATATTTTCATCCCTTTTGGAGCACTAGAGATGACACTTCCTTCATTAACCCGAAATCGCCCAAAATACAAGTCGGGGCCAAATGGTCAAAAAATGAAATAATTATTAACCCGGATTTTTTCAGCCCAATCAACCTCAAATACCATATGAAACATGCACGACGAATACTAGACCATTTGGAGCCCCCGGGGTCAGGTTTTAGGGGTCCGACACGTTAGGCCGCGTTACAAATCACACGCGGTGAGTGGATCGTATTGTCCTCCAAATTCCTGTTTTTTAGCATTTCCTGGCCTTATTGGACATACCAAAGCTACCCACAAAGTTTCATCCCTTTTGGAGCACTAGAGATGACACTTCCTTCATTAACCCGAAATCGCCCAAAATACAAGTCGGGGCCAAATGGTCAAAAAATAAAATAATTCGAAACCCGGATTTTTTCCGTCCAATCAACCTCAAATACCATATGAAACATTCACGACGAAAGCTAGACCATTTGGAGCATCCGGGGTCAGGTTTTAGGGGTCCGACACGTTAGGCCGCGTTGCAAATCACACGCGGTGACTGGATCGTATTATCCTCCAAATTCCCGTTTTTTAGCATTTCCCGGCCTTATCGGACATACCAAAGCTACCCACATATTTTCATCCCTTTTGGAGCACTAGAGATGACACTTCTTTCATTAACCCGAAATCGCCCAAAATACAAGTCGGGGCCAAATGGTCAAAAAATAAAATAATTTGAAACCCGGATTTTTTCCGTCCAATCAACCTCAAATACCATATGAAACATGCACGACGAAAGCTAGACCATTTGGAGCATCCGGGGTCAGGTTTTAGGGGTCCGACACGTTAGGCCGCGTTGCAAATCACACACCGTTAGTGGATCGTATTGTCCTCCAAATTCCCGTTTTTTAGCATTTCCCGACCTTATTGGACATACCAAAGCTACCCACAAAGTTTCATCCCTTTTGGAGCAATAGAGATGACACTTCCTTCATTAACCCGAAATCGCCCAAAATACAAGTCGGGGCCAAATGGTCAAAAAATGAAATAATTCGAAACCCGGATTTTTTAAGCCCAATCAACCTCAAATACCAGATGAAACATGCACGACGAATCCTAGACCATTTGGAGCCCCCAGGGTCAGGTTTTAGGGGTCCGACACGTTAGGCTCGTTGCAAATCACACGCGGTGAGTGTATCCTATTGTCCTCCAAATTCCCGTTTTTTAGCATTTCCCGGCCTTATTGGACATACAAAACCTACCCACAAAGTTTCATCCCTTTTTGAGCACTAGAGATGACACTTCCTTCATTAACCCGAAATCGCCCAAAATACAAGTCGGGGCCAAATGGTCAAAAAATGAAATAATTCGAAACCCGGATTTTTTCAGTCCAATCAACCTCAAATACCATATGAAACATGCACGACGAAAGCTAGACCATTTGGAGCATCCGGGGTCAGGTTTTAGGGGTCCGACACGTTAGGCCGTGTTGCAAATCACACGCGGTGAGTGTATCCTATTGTCCTCCAAATTCCCGTTTTTTAGCATTTCCCGGCCTTATTGGACATACCAAAGCTACCCACAAAGTTTCATCCCTTTTGGAGCAATAGCGATGACACTTCCTTCATTAACCCGAAATCGCCGAAAATACAAGTCGGGGCCAAATGGTCAAAAAATGAAATAATTCGAAACCCGAATTTTTTCAGCCCAATCAACCTCAAATACCATATGAAACATGCACGACGAATACTAGACCATTTGGAGCCCCCGGGGTCAGGTTTTAGGGGTCCGACACGTTAGGCCTCGTTGCAAATCACACGGGGTGAGTGTATCTAATTTTCCTCCAAATTCCCGGTTTTTAGCATTTCCCGGCCTTATTAGACATACAAAAGCTACCCACAAAGTTTCATCCCTTTTGGAGCATTAGAGATGACACTTCCTACATTAACCCAAAATCGCCCAAAATACAAGTCGGGGCCAAATGCTCAAAAAATGAAATAATTCGAAACCCGGATTTTTTCAACCCAATCAACTTAAAATACCATATGAAACATGCACAACGAAAGCTAGACAATTTGGAGCCCCCGGGGTCAGGTTTTAGGGGTCCGACACGTTAGGCCGCGTTACAAATCACACGCGGTGAGTGGATCGTATTGTCCTCCAAATTCCCGTTTTTTGGCATTTCCCGGCCTTATTAGACATACCAAAGCTACCCACAAAGTTTCATCCCTTTTGGAGCACTAGAGATGACACTTCCTTCATTAACCCGAAATCGCCCAAAATACAAGTCGGGGCCAAATGGTCAAAAAATGAAATAATTCGAAACTCGGATTTATTCCGTCCAATCAACCTCAAATACCATATGAAACATGCACGACGAAAGCTAGACCATTTGGAGCATCCGGGGTCAGGTTTTAGGGGTCCGACACGTTAGGCCGCGTTGCAAATCACACGCGGTGAGTGGATCGTGTTGTCGTCCAAATTCCCGTTTTTTAGCATTTCCCGGCCTTATTGGACATACCAAAGCTACCCAAAAAGTTTCATCCCTTTTGGAGCACTAGAGATGACACTTCCTTCATTAACCCGAAATCGCCAAAATACAAGTCGGGGCCAAATGGTCAAAAAATGAAATAATTATAAACCCGGATTTTTTCAGCCCAATCAACCTTAAATACCATATGAAACATGCACGACGAATACTAGACCATTTGGAGCCCCCGGTGTCAGGTTTTAGGGGTCCGACACGTTAGGCCGCGTTGCAAATCACACGCGGTGAGTGTATCCTATTGTCCTCCAAATTTCCGTTTTTTAGTATTTCCCGGCCTTATTGGACATACCAAAGCTACCCACAAAGTTTCATCCCTTTTGGAACACTAGAGATGACACTTCCTTCATTAACCCGAAATCGCCCAAAATACAAGTCGGGGCCAAATGGTCAAAAAATGAAATAATTCGAAACCCAGATTTTTTCAGCCCAATCAATCCAAATACCATATGAAACATGCACCACGAAATCTAGACCATTTGGAGCCCCCGGGGTCAGGTTTTAGGGGTCCGACACGTTAGGCCGCGTTGTAAATCCCACGCGGTGAGTGGATCGTATTGTCCTCCAAATTCCCGTTTTTTAGCATTTCCCGGCCTTATTGGACATATCAAAGCTACCCACAAAGTTTCATCCCTTTTGGAGCTATAGAGATGACACTTCCTTCATTAACCCGAAATCGCCCAATATACAAGTCGGAGCCAAATGGTCAAAAAATGAAATAATTCGAAACCCAGATTTTTTCAGCCCAATCAACCTCAAATACCATATGAAGACGAAAGCTAGACCATTTAGAGCCCCCGGGGTCAGGTTTTAGGGGTCCGACACATTAGGCCGCGTTGCAAGTCACACGCGGTGAGTGGATCGTATTGTCCTCCAAATTCCCGTTTTTTAGCATTTCCCGGCCTTATTGGACATACCAAAGCTACCCACAAAGTTTCATCCCTTTTGGAGCACTAGAGATGACACTTCCTTCATTAACCCAAAATCGCCCAAAATACAAGTCGGGCCCAAATGGTCAAAAAATGAAATTATTCGAAACCTGGATTTTTTCAACCCAATCAACCTCAAATACCATATGAAACATGCACGACGAAAGCTAGACCATTTGGAGCCCCCGGGGTCAGGTTTTAGGGGTCCGACACGTTAGGCCGCGTTACAAATCACACGCGGTGAGTGAATCGTATTGTCCTCCAAATTCCCGTTTTTTGGCATTTCCCGGCCTTATTGGACATACCAAAGCTACCCACAAAGTTTCATATCTTTTGGAGCACTAGAGATGACACTTCCTTCATTAACCCGAAATCGCCCAAAATACAAGTCGGGGCCAAATGGTCAAAAAATGAAATAATTCGAAACCCGGATTTATTCCTCCCAATCAACCTCAAATACCATATGAAACATGCACGACGAAAGCTAGATTATTTGGAGCATCCGGGGTCAGTTTTTAGGGGTCCGACACGTTAGGCCGCGTTGCAAATCACACGCGGTGAGTGGATCGTATTGTCCTCCAAATTCCCGTTTTTTAGCATTTCCCGGCCTTATTAGACATACCAAAGCTACCCACAAAGTTTCATCCCTTTTGGAGCACTAGAGATGACACTTCCTTCATTAACCCGAAATCGCCCAAAATACAAGTCGGGCCAAATGGTCAAAAAATGAAATAATTCGAAACCTGGATTTTTTCAGCCCAATCAACCTCAAATACCATATGAAAGATGCACGACGAAAGCTAGACCATTTGGAGCTCCCGGGGTCAGGTTTTAGGGGTCCGACACGTTAGGCCGCGTTACAAATCACACGCGGTGAGTGGATCGTATTGTCCTCCAAATTCCCTTTTTTAGCATTTCCCGGCCTTATTGGACATACCAAAGCTACCCACAAAGTTTCATCCCTTTTGGAGCACTAGAGATGACACTTCCTTCATTAACCCGAAATCGCCCAAAATACAAGTCGGGGCCAAATGGTCAAAAAATGAAATAATTCGAAACCCGAATTTTTTCAGTCCAATAAACCTCAAATACCATATAAAACATGCACGACGAAAGCTAGACCATTTGGAGCATCCGGGGTCAGGTTTTAAGGGTCCGACACGTTAGGCCGCGTTGCAAATCACACGCGGTGAGTGGATCGTATTGTCCTCAAAATTCCCGTTTTTTGGCATTTCCCGGCCCTATTGGACATACCAAAGCTACCCACAATGTTTCATCCCTTTTGGAGCACTAGAGATGACACTTCCTTCATTAACCCGAAATCGCCCAAAATACAAGTCGGGGCCAAATGGTCAAAAAATGAAATAATTCGAAACCCGGATTTATTCCGTCCAATCAACCTCAAATACCATATGAAACATGCACGACGAAAGCTAGACCATTTGGAGCATCCGGGGTCAAGTTTTAGGGGTCCGACACGTTAGGCCGCGTTGCAAATCACACGCGGTGAGTGGATCGTATTGTCCTCCAAATTCCCATTTTTTAGCATTTCCCGGCCTTATTGGACATACCAAAGCTACCCACAAAGTTTCATCCCTTTTGGAGCACTAGAGATGACACTTCCTTCATTAACCCGAAATCGCCCAAAATACAAGTCGGGGCCAAATGGTCAAAAAATGAAATAATTCGAAACCCGGATTTTTTCAGTCCAATCAACCTCAAATACCATATGAAACATGCACGACGAATCCTAGACCATTTGGAGCCCCCAGGGTCAGGTTTTAGGGGTCCGACACGTTAGGCTCGTTGCAAATCACACGCGGTGAGTGTATCCTATTGTCCTCCAAATTCCCGTTTTTTAGCATTTCCCGGCCTTATTGGACATACAAAACCTACCCACAAAGTTTCATCCCTTTTTGAGCACTAGAGATGACACTTCCTTCATTAACCCGAAATCGCCCAAAATACAAGTCGGGGCCAAATGGTCAAAAAATGAAATAATTCGAAACCCGGATTTTTTCAGTCCAATCAACCTCAAATACCATATGAAACATGCACGACGAAAGCTAGACCATTTGGAGCATCCGGGGTCAGGTTTTAGGGGTCCGACACGTTAGGCCATGTTGCAAATCACACGCGGTGAGTGTATCCTATTGTCCTCCAAATTCCCGTTTTTTAGCATTTCCCGGCCTTATTGGACATACCAAAGCTACCCACAAAGTTTCATCCCTTTTGGAGCAATAGCGATGACACTTCCTTCATTAACCCGAAATCGCCGAAAATACAAGTCGGGGCCAAATGGTCAAAAAATGAAATAATTCGAAACCCGAATTTTTTCAGCCCAATCAACCTCAAATACCATATGAAACATGCACGACGAATACTAGACCATTTGGAGCCCCCGGGGTCAGGTTTTAGGGGTCCGACACGTTAGGCCTCGTTGCAAATCACACGGGGTGAGTGTATCTAATTTTCCTCCAAATTCCCGTTTTTTAGCATTTCCCGGCCTTATTAGACATACAAAAGCTACCCACAAAGTTTCATCCCTTTTGGAGCATTAGAGATGACACTTCCTACATTAACCCAAAATCGCCCAAAATACAAGTCGGGGCCAAATGCTCAAAAAATGAAATAATTCGAAACCCGGATTTTTTCAACCCAATCAACTTAAAATACCATATGAAACATGCACAACGAAAGCTAGACAATTTGGAGCCCCCGGGGTCAGGTTTTAGGGGTCCGACACGTTAGGCCGCGTTACAAATCACACGCGGTGAGTGGATCGTATTGTCCTCCAAATTCCCGTTTTTTGGCATTTCCCGGCCTTATTAGACATACCAAAGCTACCCACAAAGTTTCATCCCTTTTGGAGCACTAGAGATGACACTTCCTTCATTAACCCGAAATCGCCCAAAATACAAGTCGGGGCCAAATGGTCAAAAAATGAAATAATTCGAAACTCGGATTTATTCCGTCCAATCAACCTCAAATACCATATGAAACATGCACGACGAAAGCTAGACCATTTGGAGCATCCGGGGTCAGGTTTTAGGGGTCCGACACGTTAGGCCGCGTTGCAAATCACACGCGGTGAGTGGATCGTGTTGTCGTCCAAATTCCCGTTTTTTAGCATTTCCCGGCCTTATTGGACATACCAAAGCTACCCAAAAAGTTTCATCCCTTTTGGAGCACTAGAGATGACACTTCCTTCATTAACCCGAAATCGCCAAAATACAAGTCGGGGCCAAATGGTCAAAAAATGAAATAATTATAAACCCGGATTTTTTCAGCCCAATCAACCTTAAATACCATATGAAACATGCACGACGAATACTAGACCATTTGGAGCCCCCGGTGTCAGGTTTTAGGGGTCCGACACGTTAGGCCGCGTTGCAAATCACACGCGGTGAGTGTATCCTATTGTCCTCCAAATTTCCGTTTTTTAGTATTTCCCGGCCTTATTGGACATACCAAAGCTACCCACAAAGTTTCATCCCTTTTGGAACACTAGAGATGACACTTCCTTCATTAACCCGAAATCGCCCAAAATACAAGTCGGGGCCAAATGGTCAAAAAATGAAATAATTCGAAACCCAGATTTTTTCCGCCCAATCAACCTCAAATACCATATGAAACATGCACCACGAAAGCTAGACCATTTGGAGCCCCCGGGGTCAGGTTTTAGGGGTCCGACACGTTAGGCCGCGTTGCAAATCACACGCGGTGAGTGTATCCTATTGTCCTCTAAATTTCCGTTTTTTAGTATTTCCCGGCCTTATTGGACATACCAAAGCTACCCACAAAGTTTCATCCCTTTTGGAACACTAGAGATGACACTTCCTTCATTAACCCGAAATCGCCCAAAATACAAGTCGGGGCCAAATGGTCAAAAAATGAAATAATTCGAAACCCAGATTTTTTCAGCCCAATCAATCCAAATACCATATGAAACATGCACCACGAAATCTAGACCATTTGGAGCCCCCGGGGTCAGGTTTTAGGGGTCCGACACGTTAGGCCGCGTTGTAAATCCCACGCGGTGAGTGGATCGTATTGTCCTCCAAATTCCCGTTTTTTAGCATTTCCCGGCCTTATTGGACATATCAAAGCTACCCACAAAGTTTCATCCCTTTTGGAGCTATAGAGATGACACTTCCTTCATTAACCCGAAATCGCCCAATATACAAGTCGGGGCCAAATGGTCAAAAAATGAAATAATTCGAAACCCAGATTTTTTCAGCCCAATCAACCTCAAATACCATATGAAGACGAAAGCTAGACAATTTAGAGCCCCCGGGGTCAGGTTTTAGGGGTCCGACACATTAGGCCGCGTTGCAAGTCACACGCGGTGAGTGGATCGTATTGTCCTCCAAATTCCCGTTTTTTAGCATTTCCCGGCCTTATTGGACATACCAAAGCTACCCACAAAGTTTCATCCCTTTTGGAGCACTAGAGATGACACTTCCTTCATTAACCCAAAATCGCCCAAAATACAAGTCGGGGCCAAATGGTCAAAAAATGAAATTATTCGAAACCTGGATTTTTTCAACCCAATCAACCTCAAATACCATATGAAACATGCACGACGAAAGCTAGACCATTTGGAGCCCCCGGGGTCAGGTTTTAGGGGTCCGACACGTTAGGCCGCGTTACAAATCACACGCGGTGAGTGGATCGTATTGTCCTCCAAATTCCCGTTTTTTGGCATTTCCCGGCCTTATTGGACATACCAAAGCTACCCACAAAGTTTCATATCTTTTGGAGCACTAGAGATGACACTTCCTTCATTAACCCGAAATCGCCCAAAATACAAGTCGGGGCCAAATGGTCAAAAAATGAAATAATTCGAAACCCGGATTTATTCCTCCCAATCAACCTCAAATACCATATGAAACATGCACGACGAAAGCTAGATTATTTGGAGCATCCGGGGTCAGTTTTTAGGGGTCCGACACGTTAGGCCGCGTTGCAAATCACACGCGGTGAGTGGATCGTATTGTCCTCCAAATTCCCGTTTTTTAGCATTTCCCGGCCTTATTAGACATACCAAAGCTACCCACAAAGTTTCATCCCTTTTGGAGCACTAGAGATGACACTTCCTTCATTAACCCGAAATCGCCCAAAATACAAGTCGGGCCAAATGGTCAAAAAATGAAATAATTCGAAACCTGGATTTTTTCAGCCCAATCAACCTCAAATACCATATGAAAGATTCACGACGAAAGCTAGACCATTTGGAGCTCCCGGGGTCAGGTTTTAGGGGTCCGACACGTTAGGCCGCGTTACAAATCACACGCGGTGAGTGGATCGTATTGTCCTCCAAATTCCCTTTTTTAGCATTTCCCGGCCTTATTGGACATACCAAAGCTACCCACAAAGTTTCATCCCTTTTGGAGCACTAGAGATGACACTTCCTTCATTAACCCGAAATCGCCCAAAATACAAGTCGGGGCCAAATGGTCAAAAAATGAAATAATTCGAAACCCGAATTTTTTCAGTCCAATCAACCTCAAATACCATATAAAACATGCACGACGAAAGCTAGACCATTTGGAGCATCCGGGGTCAGGTTTTAAGGGTCCGACACGTTAGGCCGCGTTGCAAATCACACGCGGTGAGTGGATCGTATTGTCCTCAAAATTCCCGTTTTTTGGCATTTCCCGGCCCTATTGGACATACCAAAGCTACCCACAATGTTTCATCCCTTTTGGAGCACTAGAGATGACACTTCCTTCATTAACCCGAAATCGCCCAAAATACAAGTCGGGGCCAAATGGTCAAAAAATGAAATAATTCGAAACCCGGATTTATTCCGTCCAATCAACCTCAAATACCATATGAAACATGCACGACGAAAGCTAGACCATTTGGAGCATCCGGGGTCAAGTTTTAGGGGTCCGACACGTTAGGCCGCGTTGCAAATCACACGCGGTGAGTGGATCGTATTGTCCTCCAAATTCCCATTTTTTAGCATTTCCCGGCCTTATTGGACATACCAAAGCTACCCACAAAGTTTCATCCCTTTTGGAGCACTAGAGATGACACTTCCTTCATTAACCCGAAATCGCCCAAAATACAAGTCGGGGCCAAATGGTCAAAAAATGAAATAATTCGAAACCCGGATTTTTTCAGTCCAATCAACCTCAAATACCATATGAAACATGCACGACGAATCCTAGACCATTTGGAGCCCCCAGGGTCAGGTTTTAGGGGTCCGACACGTTAGGCTCGTTGCAAATCACACGCGGTGAGTGTATCCTATTGTCCTCCAAATTCCCTTTTTTTAGCATTTCCCGACCTTATTGGACATACAAAACCTACCCACAAAGTTTCATCCCTTTTTGAGCACTAGAGATGACACTTCCTTCATTAACCCGAAATCGCCCAAAATACAAGTCGGGGCCAAATGGTCAAAAAATGAAATAATTCGAAACCCGGATTTTTTCAGTCCAATCAACCTCAAATACCATATGAAACATGCACGACGAAAGCTAGACCATTTGGAGCATCCGGGGTCAGGTTTTAGGGGTCCGACACGTTAGGCCGTGTTGCAAATCACACGCGGTGAGTGTATCCTATTGTCCTCCAAATTCCCGTTTTTTAGCATTTCCCGGCCTTATTGGACATACCAAAGCTACCCACAAAGTTTCATCCCTTTTGGAGCAATAGCGATGACACTTCCTTCATTAACCCGAAATCGCCGAAAATACAAGTCGGGGCCAAATGGTCAAAAAATGAAATAATTCGAAACCCGAATTTTTTCAGCCCAATCAACCTCAAATACCATATGAAACATGCACGACGAATACTAGACCATTTGGAGCCCCCGGGGTCAGGTTTTAGGGGTCCGACACGTTAGGCCTCGTTGCAAATCACACGGGGTGAGTGTATCTAATTTTCCTCCAAATTCCCGTTTTTTAGCATTTCCCGGCCTTATTAGACATACAAAAGCTACCCACAAAGTTTCATCCCTTTTGGAGCATTAGAGATGACACTTCCTACATTAACCCAAAATCGCCCAAAATACAAGTCGGGGCCAAATGCTCAAAAAATGAAATAATTCGAAACCCGGATTTTTTCAACCCAATCAACTTAAAATACCATATGAAACATGCACAACGAAAGCTAGACAATTTGGAGCCCCCGGGGTCAGGTTTTAGGGGTCCGACACGTTAGGCCGCGTTACAAATCACACGCGGTGAGTGGATCGTATTGTCCTCCAAATTCCCGTTTTTTGGCATTTCCCGGCCTTATTAGACATACCAAAGCTACCCACAAAGTTTCATCCCTTTTGGAGCACTAGAGATGACACTTCCTTCATTAACCCGAAATCGCCCAAAATACAAGTCGGGGCCAAATGGTCAAAAAATGAAATAATTCGAAACTCGGATTTATTCCGTCCAATCAACCTCAAATACCATATGAAACATGCACGACGAAAGCTAGACCATTTGGAGCATCCGGGGTCAGGTTTTAGGGGTCCGACACGTTAGGCCGCGTTGCAAATCACACGCGGTGAGTGGATCGTGTTGTCGTCCAAATTCCCGTTTTTTAGCATTTCCCGGCCTTATTGGACATACCAAAGCTACCCAAAAAGTTTCATCCCTTTTGGAGCACTAGAGATGACACTTCCTTCATTAACCCGAAATCGCCAAAATACAAGTCGGGGCCAAATGGTCAAAAAATGAAATAATTATAAACCCGGATTTTTTCAGCCCAATCAACCTTAAATACCATATGAAACATGCACGACGAATACTAGACCATTTGGAGCCCCCGGTGTCAGGTTTTAGGGGTCCGACACGTTAGGCCGCGTTGCAAATCACACGCGGTGAGTGTATCCTATTGTCCTCCAAATTTCCGTTTTTTAGTATTTCCCGGCCTTATTGGACATACCAAAGCTACCCACAAAGTTTCATCCCTTTTGGAACACTAGAGATGACACTTCCTTCATTAACCCGAAATCGCCCAAAATACAAGTCGGGGCCAAATGGTCAAAAAATGAAATAATTCGAAACCCAGATTTTTTCCGCCCAATCAACCTCAAATACCATATGAAACATGCACCACGAAAGCTAGACCATTTGGAGCCCCCGGGGTCAGGTTTTAGGGGTCCGACACGTTAGGCCGCGTTGCAAATCACACGCGGTGAGTGTATCCTATTGTCCTCTAAATTTCCGTTTTTTAGTATTTCCCGGCCTTATTGGACATACCAAAGCTACCCACAAAGTTTCATCCCTTTTGGAACACTAGAGATGACACTTCCTTCATTAACCCGAAATCGCCCAAAATACAAGTCGGGGCCAAATGGTCAAAAAATGAAATAATTCGAAACCCAGATTTTTTCAGCCCAATCAATCCAAATACCATATGAAACATGCACCACGAAATCTAGACCATTTGGAGCCCCCGGGGTCAGGTTTTAGGGGTCCGACACGTTAGGCCGCGTTGTAAATCCCACGCGGTGAGTGGATCGTATTGTCCTCCAAATTCCCGTTTTTTAGCATTTCCCGGCCTTATTGGACATATCAAAGCTACCCACAAAGTTTCATCCCTTTTGGAGCTATAGAGATGACACTTCCTTCATTAACCCGAAATCGCCCAATATACAAGTCGGGGCCAAATGGTCAAAAAATGAAATAATTCGAAACCCAGATTTTTTCAGCCCAATCAACCTCAAATACCATATGAAGACGAAAGCTAGACCATTTAGAGCCCCCGGGGTCAGGTTTTAGGGGTCCGACACATTAGGCCGCGTTGCAAGTCACACGCGGTGAGTGGATCGTATTGTCCTCCAAATTCCCGTTTTTTAGCATTTCCCGGCCTTATTGGACATACCAAAGCTACCCACAAAGTTTCATCCCTTTTGGAGCACTAGAGATGACACTTCCTTCATTAACCCAAAATCGCCCAAAATACAAGTCGGGGCCAAATGGTCAAAAAATGAAATTATTCGAAACCTGGATTTTTTCAACCCAATCAACCTCAAATACCATATGAAACATGCACGACGAAAGCTAGACCATTTGGAGCCCCCGGGGTCAGGTTTTAGGGGTCCGACACGTTAGGCCGCGTTACAAATCACACGCGGTGAGTGGATCGTATTGTCCTCCAAATTCCCGTTTTTTGGCATTTCCCGGCCTTATTGGACATACCAAAGCTACCCACAAAGTTTCATATCTTTTGGAGCACTAGAGATGACACTTCCTTCATTAACCCGAAATCGCCCAAAATACAAGTCGGGGCCAAATGGTCAAAAAATGAAATAATTCGAAACCCGGATTTATTCCTCCCAATCAACCTCAAATACCATATGAAACATGCACGACGAAAGCTAGATTATTTGGAGCATCCGGGGTCAGTTTTTAGGGGTCCGACACGTTAGGCCGCGTTGCAAATCACACGCGGTGAGTGGATCGTATTGTCCTCCAAATTCCCGTTTTTTAGCATTTCCCGGCCTTATTAGACATACCAAAGCTACCCACAAAGTTTCATCCCTTTTGGAGCACTAGAGATGACACTTCCTTCATTAACCCGAAATCGCCCAAAATACAAGTCGGGCCAAATGGTCAAAAAATGAAATAATTCGAAACCTGGATTTTTTCAGCCCAATCAACCTCAAATACCATATGAAAGATGCACGACGAAAGCTAGACCATTTGGAGCTCCCGGGGTCAGGTTTTAGGGGTCCGACACGTTAGGCCGCGTTACAAATCACACGCGGTGAGTGGATCGTATTGTCCTCCAAATTCCCTTTTTTAGCATTTCCCGGCCTTATTGGACATACCAAAGCTACCCACAAAGTTTCATCCCTTTTAGAGCACTAGAGATGACACTTCCTTCATTAACCCGAAATCGCCCAAAATACAAGTCGGGGCCAAATGGTCAAAAAATGAAATAATTCGAAACCCGAATTTTTTCAGTCCAATCAACCTCAAATACCATATAAAACATGCACGACGAAAGCTAGACCATTTGGAGCATCCGGGGTCAGGTTTTAAGGGTCCGACACGTTAGGCCGCGTTGCAAATCACACGCGGTGAGTGGATCGTATTGTCCTCAAAATTCCCGTTTTTTGGCATTTCCCGGCCCTATTGGACATACCAAAGCTACCCACAATGTTTCATCCCTTTTGGAGCACTAGAGATGACACTTCCTTCATTAACCCGAAATCGCCCAAAATACAAGTCGGGGCCAAATGGTCAAAAAATGAAATAATTCGAAACCCGGATTTATTCCGTCCAATCAACCTCAAATACCATATGAAACATGCACGACGAAAGCTAGACCATTTGGAGCATCCGGGGTCAAGTTTTAGGGGTCCGACACGTTAGGCCGCGTTGCAAATCACACGCGGTGAGTGGATCGTATTGTCCTCCAAATTCCCATTTTTTAGCATTTCCCGGCCTTATTGGACATACCAAAGCTACCCACAAAGTTTCATCCCTTTTGGAGCACTAGAGATGACACTTCCTTCATTAACCCGAAATCGCCCAAAATACAAGTCGGGGCCAAATAGTCAAAAAATGAAATAATTCGAAACCCGGATTTTTTCCACCCAATCAACCTCAAATACCATATGAAACATGCACGACGGAAGCTAGACTATTTGGAGCATCCGGGGTCAGGTTTTAGGGGACCGACACATTAGGCCGCGTTGCAAATCACAAGCGGTGAGTGGATCGTATTGTCATCCAAATTCCCTTTTTTTTAGCATTTCCCGACCTTATTGGACATACCAAAGCTACCCACAAAGTTTCATCCCTTTTGGAGCACTAGAGATGAGACTTCCTTCATTAACCCGAAATCGCCCAAAATACAAGTCGGGGCCAAATGGTCCAAAAATGAAATAATTCGAAACCCGGATTTTTTCCACCCAATCAACCTCAAATACCATATGAAACATGCACGACGGAAGCAAGACCATTTGGAGCATCCGGGGTCAGGTTTTAGGGGTCCGACACATTAGGCCGCGTTGCAAATCACACGCGGTGAGTGGATCGTATTGTCCTCCAAATTCCCGTTTTTTCGTATTTCCCGGCCTTATTGGACATACCAAAGCTACCCACAAAGTTTCATCCCTTTTGGAGCACTAGAGATGACACTTCCTTCATTAACCGGAAATCGCCCAAAATACAAGTCGGGGCCAAATGGTCAAAAAATGAAATAATTATTAACCCGGATTTTTTCAGCCCAATCAACCTCAAGTACCATATGAAACATGCACGACGAATACTAGACCATTTGGAGCCCCCGGGGTCAGGTTTTAGGGGTCCGACACGTTAGGCCGCGTTGCAAATCACACGCGGTGAGTGGATCTAATTTTCCTCCAAATTCCCGTTTTTTAGCATTTCCCGGCCTTATTGGACATACCAAAGCTACCCACAAAGTTTCATCCCTTTTGGAGCACTAGAGATGACACTTCCTTCATTAACCCGAAATCGCCCAAAATACAAGTCGGGGCCAAATGGTTAAAAAATGAAATAATTCGAAACCCGGATTTTTTCTGCCGAATCAACCTCAAATACCATATGAAACATGCACGACGAAAGCTAGACCATTTGGAGCATCCGGGGTCAGGTTTTAGGGGTCCGACACGTTAGGCTGCGTTGCAAATCACACGCGGTGAGTGGATCGTATTGTCCTCCAAATTCCCGTTTTTTAGCATTTCCGGCCTTATTGGACATACCAAAGGTACCCACAAAGTTTCATCCCTTTTGGAGCTCTAGAGATGACACTTCCTTCATTAACCCGAAATCGCCCAAAATACAAGTCGGGGCCAAATAGTAAAAAATGAAATAATTCGAAACCCGGACTTTTTTCCTCCCAATCAACCTCAAATACCATATGAAACATGCACGACGGAAGCAAGACCATTTGGAGCATCCGGGGTCAGGTTTTAGGGGTCCGACACATTAGGCCGCGTTGCAAATCACACGCGGTGAGTGGATCGTATTGTCCTCCAAATTCCCGTTTTTTCGTATTTCCCGGCCTTATTGGACATACCAAAGCTACCCACAAAGTTTCATCCCTTTTGGAGCACTAGAGATGACACTTCCTTCATTAACCGGAAATCGCCCAAAATACAAGTCGGGGCCAAATGGTCAAAAAATGAAATAATTATTAACCCGGATTTTTTCAGCCCAATCAACCTCAAATACCATATGAAACATGCACGACGAATACTAGACCATTTGGAGCCCCCGGGGTCAGGTTTTAGGGTCCGACACGTTAGGCCGCGTTGCAAATCACACGCGGTGAGTGTATCCTATTGTCCTCCAAATTCCCATTTTCTAGTATTTCCCGGCCTTATTGGACATACCAAAGCTACCCACAAAGTTTCATCCCTTTTGGAGCAATAGAGATGACATTTCCTTCATTAACCCGAAATCGCCCAAAATACAAGTCGGGGCCAAATGGTCAAAAAATGAAATAATTCGAAACCCGGATTTTTTCAGCCCAATCAACCTCAAATACCATATGAAACATGCACGACGAATACTAGACCATTTGGAGCCCCCGGGGTCAGGTTTTAGGGGTCCGACACGTTAGGCCTCGTTGCAAATCACACGCGGTGAGTGTATCTAATTTTCCTCCAAATTCCCGTTTTTTAGCATTTCTCGGCCTTATTGGACATACCAAAGCTACCCACAAAGTTTCATCCCTTTTGGAGCACTAGAGATAAGACTTCCTTCATTAACCCGAAATCGCCCAAAATACAAGTCGGGGCCAAATGGTCAAAAAATAAAATAATTCAAAACCCGGATTTTTTCCGCCCAATCAACCTCAAATACCATATGAAACATGCACGACGAAAGCTAGACCATTTGGAGCCCCCGGGGTCAGGTTTTAGGGGTCCGACACGTTAGGCCGCGTTGCAAATCACACGCGGTGAACGGATCGTATTGTCCTCCAAATTCCCGTTTTTTAGCATTTCCCGGCCTTATTGGACATACCAAAGCTACCCACATAGTTTCATCCCTTTTGGAGCACTAGAGATGACACTTCCTTCATTAACCCGAAATCGCCCAAAATACAAGTCGGGGCCAAATGGTCAAAAAATAAAATAATTCGAAACCCGGATTTTTTCCGTCCAATCAATCTCAAATACCATATGAAACATGCACGACGAAAGCTAGACCATTTGGAGCATCCGGGGTCAGGTTTTAGGGGTCCGACACGTTAGGCCGCGTTGCAAATCACACGCGGTTAGTGGATCGTATTGTCCTCCAAATTCCCGTTTTTTAGCATTTCCCGGCCTTATTGGAAATACCAAAGCTACCCACAAAGTTTCATCCCTTTTGGAGCACTAGAGATGACACTTCCTTCATTAACCCGAAATCGCCCAAAATACAAGTCGGGGTCAAATGGTCAAAAAATGAAATAATTCGAAACCCGGATTTTTTTCAGCCCAATCAACCTCAAATACCATATGAAACATGCACAACGAATACTAGAACATTTGGAGCCCCCGGGGTCAGGTTTTAGGGGTCCGACACGTTAGGCCGCGTTGCAAATCACACGCGGTGAACGGATCGTATTGTCCTCCAAATTCCCGTTTTTTAGCATTTCCGGCCTTATTGGACATACCAAAGCTACCCACATAGTTTCATCCCTTTTGGAGCACTAGAGATGACACTTCCTTCATTAACCCGAAATCGCCCAAAATACAAGTCGGGGCCAAATGGTCAAAAAATGAAATAATTCGAAACCCGGATTTTATCAGCCCAATCAACCTCAAATACCATATGAAACATGCACGACGAAAGCTAGACCATTTGGAGCATCCGGGGTCAGGTTTTAGGGGTGCGACACGTTAGGCAGCC
The DNA here is from genome assembly GCA_963922045.1 of Persicaria maculosa. NCBI lineage: Eukaryota > Viridiplantae > Streptophyta > Magnoliopsida > Caryophyllales > Polygonaceae > Persicaria > Persicaria maculosa. The sequence continues at coordinate 293,514 of OY998271.1, read as the reverse complement.
TTGCAAATCACACGCAGTGAGTGGATCGTATTTTCCTCCAAATTCCCGTTTTTTAGCATTTCCCGGCCTTATTGGACATACCAAAGCTACCCACAAAGTTTCATCCCTTTTGGAGCACTAGAGATGACATTTCCAACATTAACCCGAAATCGCCCAAAATACAAGTCGGGGCCAAATGGTAAAAAAATGAAATAATTCGAAACCCGGATTTTTTCAGCCCAATCAACCTCAAATACCATATGAAACATGCATGACGAATACTAGACCATTTGGAGCCCCCGGGGTCAGGTTTTAGGGGTCCGACACGTTAGGCCGCGTTACAAATCACACGCGGTGAGTGGATCGTATTGTCCTCCAAATTCCCGTTTTTTAGCATTTCCCTGCGTTATTGGACATACCAAAGCTACCCACAAAGTTTCATCCCTTTTTGAGTTCTAGAGATGACACTTCCTTCATTAACCCGAAATCGCCCAAAATACAAGTCGGGGCCAAATGGTCAAAAAATGAAATAATTCGAAACCCGGATTTTTTCAGCCCAATCAACCTCAAATACCATATGAAACATGCACGACGAAAGCTAGACCATTTGGAGCCCCCGGGGTCAGGTTTTAGGGGTCCGACACGTTAGGCCGCGTTACAAATCACACGCGGTGAGTGGATCGTATTGTCCTCCAAATTCCCGTTTTTTAGCATTTCCCAGCCTTATTGGACATACCAAAGCTACCCACAAAGTTTCATCCCTTTTTGAGCACTAGAGATGACACTTCCTTCATTAACCCGAAATCGTCCAAAATACAAGTCGGGGCCAAATGGTCAAAAAATGAAATAATTCGAAACCCGGATTTTTTCCGTCCAATCAACCTCAAATACCATATGAAACATGCATGACGAAAGCTAGACCATTTGGAGCATCCGGGCTCAGGTTTTAGGGGTCCGACACGTTAGGCCGCGTTGCAAATCACACGCGGTTAGTGGATCGTATTGTCCTCCAAATTCCCGTTTTTTAGCATTTTCCGGCCTTATTGGAAATACCAAAGCTACCCACATAGTTTCATCCCTTTTGGAGCAATAGAGATGACACTTCCTTTATTAACCTGAAATCGCCCAAAATACAAGCCGGGGCCAAATGGTCAAAAAATGAAATAATTCCAAACCCGGATTTTTTAAGCCTAATCAACCTCAAATACCATATGAAAAATGCACGACGAAAGCTAGACCATTTGGAGCATCCGGGGTCAGGTTTTAGGGGTCCGACACGTTAGGCCGCGTTGCAAATCACACGCGGTGAGTGGATTGTATTGTCCTCCAAATTCCCGTTTTTTCGTATTTCCCGGCCTTATTGGACATTCCAAAGCTACCCACAAAGTTTCATCCCTTTTGGAGCACTAGAGATGACACTTCCTTCATTAACCCGAAATCGCCCAAAATACATGTCGGGGCCAAATGGTCAAAAAATGAAATAATTCGAAACTCGGATTTTTTCCGTCCAATCAACCTCAAATACCATATGAAACATGCACGACGAAAGCTAGACCATTTGGAGCATCCGGGGTCAGGTTTTAGGGGTCCGACACGTTAGGCCGCGTTGCAAATCACACGCGGTGAGTGTATCCTATTGTCCTCCAAATTCCCGTTTTTTAGCATTTCCCGACCTTATTGGACATACCAAAGATACCCACAAAGTTTAATCCCTTTTGGAGCACTAGAGATGACACTTCCTTCATTAACCCGAAATCGCCCAAAATACATGTCGGGGCCAAATGGTCAAAAAATGAAATAATTCGAAACCCGGATTTTTTCAGCCCAATCAACCTCAAATACCATATGAAACATGCACGACGAATACTAGACCATTTGGAGCCCCCGGAGTCAGGTTTTAGGGGTCCGACACGTTAGGCCGCGTTGCAAATCACACGCGGTGAGTGGATCGTATTGTCCTCCAAATTCCCGTTTTTTAGCATTTCCCGGCCTTATTGGACATACCAAAGCTACCCACAAAGTTTCATCCCTTTTGGAGCACTAGAGATGACACTTCCTTCATTAACCCGAAATCGCCCAAAATACAAGTCGGGGCCAAATGGTCAAAAAATGAAATAATTCGAAACCCGGATTTTTTCAGCCCAATCAACCTCAAATACCATATGAAACATGCACGACGAAAGCTAGACCATTTGGAGCCCCCGGGGTCAGGTTTTAGGGGTCCGACACGTTAGGCCGCGTTACAAATCACACGCGGTGAGTGGATCGTATTGTCCTCCAAATTCCCGTTTTTTAGCATTTCCCAGCCTTATTGGACATACCAAAGCTACCCACAAAGTTTCATCCCTTTTTGAGCACTAGAGATGACACTTCCTTCATTAACCCGAAATCGTCCAAAATACAAGTCGGGGCCAAATGGTAAAAAAATGAAATAATTCGAAACCCGGATTTTTTCCGTCCAATCAACCTCAAATACCATATGAAACATGCATGACGAAAGCTAGACCATTTGGAGCATCCGGGCTCAGGTTTTAGGGGTCCGACACGTTAGGCCGCGTTGCAAATCACACGCGGTTAGTGGATCGTATTGTCCTCCAAATTCCCGTTTTTTAGCATTTTCCGGCCTTATTGGAAATACCAAAGCTACCCACATAGTTTCATCCCTTTTGGAGCAATAGAGATGACACTTCCTTTATTAACCTGAAATCGCCCAAAATACAAGTCGGGGCCAAATGGTCAAAAAATGAAATAATTCCAAACCCGGATTTTTTAAGCCTAATCAACCTCAAATACCATATGAAAAATGCACGACGAAAGCTAGACCATTTGGAGCATCCGGGGTCAGGTTTTAGGGGTCCGACACGTTAGGCCGCGTTGCAAATCACACGCGGTGAGTGGATTGTATTGTCCTCCAAATTCCCGTTTTTTCGTATTTCCCGGCCTTATTGGACATTCCAAAGCTACCCACAAAGTTTCATCCCTTTTGGAGCACTAGAGATGACACTTCCTTCATTAACCCGAAATCGCCCAAAATACATGTCGGGGCCAAATGGTCAAAAAATGAAATAATTCGAAACTCGGATTTTTTCCGTCCAATCAACCTCAAATACCATATGAAACATGCACGACGAAAGCTAGACCATTTGGAGCATCCGGGGTCAGGTTTTAGGGGTCCGACACGTTAGGCCGCGTTGCAAATCACACGCGGTGAGTGTATCCTATTGTCCTCCAAATTCCCGTTTTTTAGCATTTCCCGACCTTATTGGACATACCAAAGATACCCACAAAGTTTAATCCCTTTTGGAGCACTAGAGATGACACTTCCTTCATTAACCCGAAATCGCCCAAAATACATGTCGGGGCCAAATGGTCAAAAAATGAAATAATTCGAAAACCGGATTTTTTCAGCCCAATCAACCTCAAATACCATATGAAACATGCACGACGAATACTAGACCATTTGGAGCCCCCGGAGTCAGGTTTTAGGGGTCCGACACGTTAGGCCGCGTTGCAAATCACACGCGGTGAGTGGATCGTATTGTCCTCCAAATTCCCGTTTTTTAGCATTTCCCGGCCTTATTGGACATACCAAAGCTACCCACAAAGTTTCATCCCTTTTGGAGCACTAGAGATGACACTTCCTTCATTAACCCGAAATCGCCCAAAATACAAGTCGGGGCCAAATGGTCAAAAAATGAAATAATTCGAAACCCGGATTTTTTCAGCCCAATCAACCTCAAATACCATATGAAACATGCACGACGAATACTAGACCATTTGGAGCCCCCGGAGTCAGGTTTTAGGGGTCCGACACGTTAGGCCGCGTTGCAAATCACACGCGGTGAGTGGATCGTATTGTCTTCCAAATTCCCGTTTTTTCGTATTTCCCGGCCTTATTGGACATACCAAAGCTACCCACAAAGTTTCATCCCTTTTGGAGCACTAGAGATGACACTTCCTTCATTAACCCGAAATCGCCCAAAATACAAGTCGGGGCCAAATGGTCAAAAAATGAAATAATTATTAACCCGGATTTTTTAAGCCCAATCAACCTCAAATACCATATGAAACTTGCACGACAAATACTAGACCATTTGGAGCCCCCGGGGTCAGGTTTTTGGGGTCCGACACGTTAGGCCGCGATGCAAATCACACGCGGTGAGTGTATCCTATTTTCCTCCAAATTCCCGTTTATTAGCATTTCCCGGCCTTATTGGACATACCAAAGCTACCCACAAAGTTTCATCCCTTTTGGAGCACTAGAGATGACACTTCCTTCATTAACCCGAAATCGCCCAAAATACAAGTCGGGGCCAAATGGTCAAAAAATGAAATAATTCGAAACCCGGATTTTTTCAGCCCAGTCAACCTCAAATACCATATGAAACATGCACGACGAATACTAGACCATTTGGAGCCCCCGGGGTCAGGTTTTAGGGGTCCGACACGTTAGGCCGCGTTACAAATCACACGCGGTGAGTGGATCGTATTGTCCTCCAAATTCCCGTTTTTTAGCATTTCCCGGCCTTATTGGACATACCAATGCTACCCACATAGTTTCATCTCTTTTAGAGCACTAGAGATGACACTTCCTTTATTAACCTGAAATCGCCCAAAATACAAGTCAGGGCCAAATGGTCAAAAAATGAAATAATTCGAAACCCGGATTTTTTCAGCCCAATCAACCTCAAATACCATATGAAACATGCACGACGAAAGCTAGACCATTTGGAGCACCCAGGGTTAGGTTTTAGGGGTCCGACACGATAGGCCGCGTTGCAAATCACACGCGGTGAGTGGATCGTATTGTCCTCCAAATTCCCATTTTTTAGCATTTCCCGGCCTTATTGGACATACCAAAGCTACCCACAAAGTTTCATCCCTTTTGGAGCACTAGAGATGACACTTCCTTCATTAACCCGAAATCGCCCAAAATACAAGTCGGGGCCAAATGGTCAAAAAATGAAATAATTCAAAACCCGGATTTTTTCAGCCTAATCAACCTCAAATACCATATGAAAAATGCACGACGAAAGCTAGACCATTTGGAGCATCCGGGGTCAGGTTTTAGGGGTCCGACACGTTAGGCCGCGTTGCAAATCACACGCGGTGAGTGTATCCTATTGTCCTCCAAATTCCCGTTTTTTAGCATTTCCCGATCTTATTGGACATACCAAAGATACCCACAAAGTTTAATCCCTTTTGGAGCACTAGAGATGACACTTCCTTCATTAACCCGAAATCGCCCAAAATACAAGTCGGGGCCAAATGGTCAAAAAATGAAATAATTCGAAACCCGGATTTTTTCAGCCCAATCAACCTCAAATACCATATGAAACATGCACGACGAATAATAGACCATTTGGAGCCCCCGGAGTCGGGTTTTAGGGGTCCGACACGTTAGGCCGCGTTGCAAATCACACGCGGTGAGTGGATCGTATTGTCCTCCAAATTCCCGTTTTTTCATATTTCCCGGCCTTATTGGACATACCAAAGCTACCCACAAAGTTTCATCCCTTTTGGAGCACTAGAGATGACACTTCCTTCATTAACCCGAAATCGCCCAAAATACAAGTCGGGGCCAAATGGTCAAAAAATGAAATAATTCGAAACCCGGATTTTTTCAGCCCAATCAACCTCAAATACCATATGAAACATGCACGACGAATACTAGACCATTTGGAGCCCCCGGAGTCAGGTTTTAGGGGTCCGACACGTTAGGCCGCGTTGCAAATCACACGCGGTGAGTGGATCGTATTGTCCTCGAAATTCCCGTTTTTTCGTATTTTCCGGCTTTATTGGACATACCAAAGCTACCCACAAAGTTTCATCCCTTTTGGAGCACTAGAGATGACACTTCCTTCATTAACCCGAAATCGCCCAAAATACAAGTCGGGGCCAAATGGTCAAAAAATGAAATAATTCGAAAGCCGGATTTTTTCAGCCCAATCAACCTCAAATACCATATGAAACATGCACGACGAATACTAGACCATTTGGAGCCCCCGGGGTCAGGTTTTAGGGGTCCGACACGTTAGGCCGCGTTACAAATCACACGCGGTGAGTGGATCGTATTGTCCTCCAAATTCCCGTTTTTTAGCATTTCCCGGCCTTATTGGACATACCAATGCTACCCACATAGTTTCATCTCTTTTGGAGCACTAGAGATGACACTTCCTTTATTAACCTGAAATCGCCCAAAATACAAGTCGGGGCCAAATGGTCAAAAAATGAAATAATTCGAAACCCGGATTTTTTCAGCCCAATCAACCTCAAATACCATATGAAACATGCAAAAAGAAAGCTAGACCATTTGGAGCCCCCGGGGTCAGGTTTTAGGGGTCCGACACGTTAGGCCGCGTTGCAAATTACACGCGGTGAGTGTATCCTATTGTCCTCCAAATTCCCGTTTTTTAGTATTTCCCGGCCTTATTGGACATACCAAAGCTACCCACAAAGTTTCATCCCTTTTGGAGCACTAGAGATGACACTTCCTTCATTAACCCGAAATCGCCCAAAATACAAGTCGGGGCCAAATGTTCAGAAAATAAAATAATTCGAAACCCGGATTTTTTCAGCCCAATCAACCTCAAATACCATATGAAACATGCACGACGAAAGCTAGACCATTTGGAGCACCCGGGGTTAGGTTTTAGGGGTCCGACACGTTAGGCCGCGTTGCAAATCACACGCGGTGAGTGGATCTTATTGTCCTCCAAATTCCCATTTTTTAGCATTTCCCGGCCTTATTGGACATACCAAAGCTACCCACAAAGTTTCATCCCTTTTGGAGCACTAGAGATGACACTTCCTTCATTAACCCGAAATCGCCCAAAATACAAGTCGGGGCCAAATGGTCAAAAAATGAAATAATTCGAAACCCGGATTTTTTCAGCCTAATCAACCTCAAATACCATATGAAAAATGCACGACGAAAGCTAGACCATTTGGAGCATCCGGGGTCAGGTTTTAGGGGTCCGACACGTTAGGCCGCGTTGCAAATCACACGCGGTGAGTGGATCGTATTGTCCTCCAAATTCCCGTTTTTACGTATTTCCCGGCCTTATTGGACATACCCAAGCTACCCACAAAGTTTCATCCCTTTTGGAGCACTAGAGATGACACTTCCTTAATTAACCCGAAATCGCCCAAAATACAATTCGGGGCCAAATGGTCAAAAAATGAAATAATTATTTACCCGGATTTTTTCAGCCCAATCAACCTCAAATACCATATGAAACATGCACGACGAATACTAGACCATTTGGAGCCCCCGGGGTCAGGTTTTAGGGGTCCGACACGTTAGGCCGCGTTGCAAATCACACGCGGTGAGTGTATCCTATTGTCCTCCAAATTCCCGTTTTTTAGCATTTCCCGACCTTATTGGACATACCAAAGCTACCCACAAAGTTTAATTCCTTTTGGAGCACTAGAGATGACACTTCCTTCATTAGCCCGAAATCGCCCAAAATACAAGTCGGGGCCAAATGGTCAAAAAATTAAATAATTCGAAACCCGGATTTTTTCAGCCCAATCAACCTTAAATACCATATGAAACATGCACGACGAATACTAGACCATTTGGAGCCCCCGGGGTCAGGTTTTAGGGGTCCGACACGTTAGGCCGCGTTACAAATCACACGCGGTGAGTGGATCGTATTGTCCTCCAAATTCCCGTTTTTTAGCATTTCCCGGCCTTATTGGACATACCAAAGCTACCCACATAGTTTCATCCCTTTTGGAGAACTAGAGATGACACTTCCTTTATTAACCTGAAATCGCCCAACATACAAGTCGGGGCCAAATGGTCAAAAAATGAAATAATTTAAAACCCGGATTTTTTCAGCCCAATCAACCTCAAATACCATATGAAACTTGCACCACGAAAGCTAGACCATTTGGAGCCCCCGGGGTCAGGTTTTAGGGGTCAGACACGTTAGGCCGCGTTGCAAATCACACGCGGTGAGTGTATCCTATTGTCCTCCAAATTCCCGTTTTTTAGTATTTCCTGGCCTTATTGGACATACCAAAGCTACCCACAAAGTTTCATCCCTTTTGGAGCACTAGAGATGACACTTCCTTCATTAACCCGAAATCGCCCAAAATACAAGTCGGGGCCAAATGTTCAGAAAATAAAATAATTCGAAACCCGGATTTTTTCAGCCCAATCAACCTCAAATACCATATGAAACATGCACGACGAATACTAGACCATTTGGAGCCCCCGGGGTCAGGTTTTAGGGGTCCGACACGTTAGGCCGCGTTGCAAATCACACGCGGTGAGTGGATCGTATTGTCCTCCAAATTCCCGTTTTTTAGCATTTCCCGGCCTTATTGGACATACCAAAGCTACCCACAAAGTTTCATCCCTTTTGGAGCACTAGAGATGACACTTCCTTCATTAACCCGAAATCGCCCAAAATACAAGTCGGGGCCAAATGGTCAAAAAATGAAATAATTCGAAACCCGGATTTTTTCAGCCCAATCAACCTCAAATACCATATGAAACATGCACGACGAAAGCTAGACCATTTGGAGCATCCGGGGTAAGGTTTTAGGGGTCCGACACGTTAGGCCGTGTTGCAAATCACACGCGGTGAGTGGATCGTATTGTCCACCAAATTCCCGTTTTTTAGCATTTTCCGGCCTTATTGGACATACCAAAGCTACCCACAAAGTTTCATCCCTTTTGGAGCACTAGAGATGACACTTCCTTCATTAACCCGAAATCGCCCAAAATACAAGTCGGGGCCAAATGGTCAAAAAATGAAATAATTCGAAACCCGGATTTTTTCAGCCCAATCAACCTCAAATACCATATGAAACATGCACGACGAAAGCTGGACCATTTGAAGCATCCGGGGTCAGGTTTTAGGGGTGCGACACGTTAGGCAGCCTTGCAAATCACACGCAGTGAGTGGATCGTATTTTCCTCCAAATTCCCGTTTTTTAGCATTTCCCGGCTTTATTGGACATACCAAAGCTACCCACAAAGTTTCATCCCTTTTGGAGCACTAGAGATGACACTTCCTTTAGTAACCTGAAATCGCCCAAAATACAAGTCGGGGCCAAATGGTCAAAAAATGAAATAATTCGAAACCCGGATTTTTTCAGCCCAATCAACCTCAAATACCATATGAAACTTGCACCACGAAAGCTAGACCATTTGGAGCCCCCGGGGTCAGGTTTTAGGGGTCCGACACGTTAGGCCGCGTTGCAAATCACACGCGGTGAGTGTATCCTATTGTCCTCCAAATTCCCGTTTTTTAGTATTTCCTGGCCTTATTGGACATACCAAAGCTACCCACAAAGTTTCATCCCTTTTGGAGCACTAGAGATGACACTTCCTTCATTAACCCGAAATCGCCCAAAATACAAGTCGGGGCCTAATGTTCAGAAAATAAAATAATTCGAAACCCGGATTTTTTCAGCCCAATCAACCTCAAATACCATATGAAACATGCACGACGAATACTAGACCATTTGGAGCCCCCGGGGTCAGGTTTTAGGGGTCCGACACGTTAGGCCGCGTTGCAAATCACACGCGGTGAGTGGATCGTATTGTCCTCCAAATTCCCGTTTTTTAGCATTTCCAGGCCTTATTGGACATACCAAAGCTACCCACAATGTTTCATCCCTTTTGGAGCACTAGAGATGACACTTCCTTCATTAACCCGAAATCGCCCAAAATACAAGTCGGGGCCAAATGGTCAAAAAATGAAATAATTCGAAACCCGGATTTTTTCAGCCCAATCAACCTCAAATACCATATGAAACATGCACGACGAAAGCTAGACCATTTGGAGCACCCGGGGTTAGGTTTTAGGGGTCCGACACGTTAGGCCGCGTTGCAAATCACACGCGGTGAGTGGATTGTATTGTCCTCCAAATTCCCGTTTTTTAGCATTTCCCGGCCTTATTAGACATACCAAAGCTAACCACATAGTTTCATCCCTTTTGGAGCACTAGAGATGACACTTCCTTTAGTAACCTGAAATCGCCCAAAATACAAGTCGGGGCCAAATGGTCAAAAAATGAAATAATTCAAAACCCGGATTTTTTCAGCCTAATCAACCTCAAATACCATATGAAATATGCACGACGAAAGCTAGACCATTTGGAGCATCCGGGGTCAGGTTTTAGGGGTCCGATACCTTAGGCCGCGTTGCAAATCACACGCGGTGAGTGAATCGTATTGTCCTCCAAATTCCCGTTTTTTTCATATTTCCCGGCCTTATTGGACATACCAAAGCTACCCACAAAGTTTCATCCTTTTTGGAGCACTAGAGATGACACTTCCTTCATTAACCCGAAATCGCCCAAAATACAAGTCGGGGCCAAATGGTCAAAAAATGAAATAATTATTAACCCGGATTTTTTCAGCCCAATCAAACTCAAATACCATATGAAACATGCACGACGAATACTAGACCATTTGGAGCCCCCGGGGTCAGGTTTTAGGGGTCCGACACGTTAGGCTGCGTTGCAAATCACACGCGGTGAGTGTATCATATTTTCCTCCAAATTCCCGTTTTTTAGCATTTCCCGGCCTTATTGGACATACCAAAGCTACCCACAAAGTTTCATCCCTTTTGGAGCACTAGAGATAACACTTCCTTCATTAACCCGAAATCGCCCAAAATACAAGTCGGGGCCAAATGGTCAAAAAATGAAATAATTCGAAACCCGGATTTCTTCAGCCCAATCAACCTCAAATACCATATGAAACATGAACGACGAATACTAGACCATTTGGAGCCCCCGGGGTCAGGTTTTAGGGGTCCAACACGTTAGGCCGCGTTACAAATCACACGCGGTGAGTGGATCGTATTGTCCTCCAAATTCCCGTTTTTTAGCATTTCCCGACCTTATTGGACATACCAAAGCTACCCACATAGTTTCATCCCTTTTGGAGCACTAGAGATGACACTTCCTTTATTAACCTGAAATCGCCCAAAATACAAGTCGGGGCCAAATGGTCAAAAAATGAAATAATTCGAAACCCGGATTTTTTCAGCCCAATCAACCTCAAATACCATATGAAACATGCACCACGAAAGCTAGACCATTTGGAGCCCCCGGGGTCAGGTTTTCGGGGTCCGACACGTTAGGCCGCGTTGCAAATCACACGCGGTGAGTGGATCGTATTGTCCTCCAAATTCCCATTTTTTAGCATTTCCCGGCCTTATTGGACATACCAAAGCTACCCACAAAGTTTCATCCCTTTTGGAGCACTAGAGATGACACTTCCTTCATTAACCCGAAATCGCCCAAAATACAAGTCGGGGCCAAATGGTCAAAAAATGAAATAATTATAAACCCGGATTTTTTCAGCCCAATCAACCTTAAATACCATATGAAACATGCACGACGAATACTAGACCATTTGGAGCCCCCGGGGTCAGGTTTTAGGGGTCCGACACGTTAGGCCGCGTTGCAAATCCCACGCGGTGAGTGGATCGTATTGTCCTCCAAATTCCCGTTTTTTAGCATTTCCCGGCCTTATTGGACATACCAAAGCTACCCACAAAGTTTCATCCCTTTTGGAACACTAGAGATGACACTTCCTTCATTAACCCGAAATCGCCCAAAATACAAGTCGGGGCCAAATGGTCCAAAAATAAAATAATTCGAAACCTGGATTTTTTCAGCCTAATCAATCTCAAATACCATATGAAACATGCACGACGAATACTAGACCATTTGGAGCCCCCGGGGTCAGGTTTTATGGGTCCGACACGTTAAGCCACGTTGCAAATCACACGCGGTGAGTGGATCGTATTGTCCTCCAAATTCCCGTTTTTTAGCATTTCCCGGCCTTATTAGACATACCAAAGCTACCCACAAAGTTTCATCCCTTTTGGAGCACTAGAGATGACACTTCCTTCATTAACCTGAAATCGCCCAAAATACAAGTCGGGGCCAAATGGTCCAAAAATGAAATAATTCGAAACCCGGATTTTTTCAGCCCAATCAACCTCAAATACCATATGAAACATGCACGACGAATACTAGACCATTTGGAGCCCCCGGGGTCAGGTTTTAGGGGTCCGACACGTTAGGCCGCGTTGCAAATCACATGCGGTGAGTGGATCGTATTGTCCTCCAAATTCCCGTTTTTTAGCATTTCCCGGCCTTATTGGACATACCAAAGCTACCCACAAAGTTTCATCCCTTTTGGAGCACTAGAGATGACACTTACTTCATTAACCCGAAATCGCCCAACATACAAGTCGGGGCCAAATGGTCAAAAAATGAAATAATTCAAAACCCGGATTTTTTCAGCCCAATCAACCTCAAATACCATATGAAACATGCACGACGAATACTAGACCATTTGGAGCCCCCGGGGACAGGTTTTAGGGGTCCGACACGTTAGGCCGCGTTGCAAATCACACGCGGTGAGTGGATTGTATTGTCCTCCAAATTCCCGTTTTTTAGCATTTCCCGGCCTTATTAGACATACCAAAGCTACCCACATAGTTTCATCCCTTTTGGAGCACTAGAGATGACACTTCCTTTAGTAACCTGAAATCGCCCAAAATACAAGTCGGGGCCAAATGGTCAAAAAATGAAATAATTCAAAACCCGGATTTTTTCATCCTAATCAACCTCAAATACCATATGAAAAATGCACGACGAAAGCTAGACCAGTTGGAGCATCCGGGGTCAGGTTTTAGGGGTCCGACACGTTAGGCCGCGTTGCAAATCACATGCGGTGAGTGGATCGTATTGTCCTCCAAATTCCCGTTTTTTTCGTATTTCCCGGCCTTATTGGACATACCAAAGCTACCCACAAAGTTTCATCCCTTTTGGAGCACTAGAGATGACACTTCTTTCATTAACCCGAAATCGCCCAAAATACAAGTCGGGGCCAAATGGTCAAAAAATGAAATAATTATTAACCCGGATTTTTTCAGCCCAATCAAACTCAAATACCATATGAAACATGCACGACGAATACTAGACCATTTGGAGCCCCCGGGGTCAGGTTTTAGTGGTCCGACACGTTAGGCCGCGTTGCAAATCACACGCTGTGAGTGGATCGTATTGTCCTCCAAATTCCCGTTTTTTAGCATTTCCCGGCCTTATTGGACATACCAAAGCTACCCACAAAGTTTCATCCCTTTTGGAGCACTAGAGATGACACTTCCTTCATTAACCCGAAATAGCCCAAAATACAAGTCGGGGCAAAATGGTCGAAAAATGAAATAATTTGAAACCCGGATTTTTTCAGCCCAATCAACCTCAAATACCATATGAAACATGCACCACGAAAGCTAGACCATTTGGAGCCCCCGGGGTCAGGTTTTCGGGGTCCGACACGTTAGGCCGCGTTGCAAATCACACGCGGTGAGTGGATCGTATTGTCCTCCAAATTCCCATTTTTTAGCATTTCCCGGCCTTATTGGACATACCAAAGCTACCCACAAAGTTTCATCCCTTTTGGAGCACTAGAGATGACACTTCCTTCATTAACCCGAAATCGCCCAAAATACAAGTCGGGGCCAAATGGTCAAAAAATGAAATAATTATAAACCCGGATTTTTTCAGCCCAATCAACCTTAAATACCATATGAAACATGCACGACGAATACTAGACCATTTGGAGCCCCCGGGGTCAGGTTTTAGGGGTCCGACACGTTAGGCCGCGTTGCAAATCCCACGCGGTGAGTGGATCGTATTGTCCTCCAAATTCCCTTTTTTAGCATTTCCCGGCCTTATTGGACATACCAAAGCTACCCACAAAGTTTCATCCCTTTTGGAACACTAGAGATGACACTTCTTTCATTAACCCGAAATCGCCCAAAATACAAGTCGGGGCCAAATGGTCCAAAAATAAAATAATTCGAAACCTGGATTTTTTCAGCCTAATCAATCTCAAATACCATATGAAACATGCACGACGAATACTAGACCATTTGGAGCCCCCGGGGTCAGGTTTTATGGGTCCGACACGTTAAGCCACGTTGCAAATCACACGCGGTGAGTGGATCGTATTGTCCTCCAAATTCCCGTTTTTTAGCATTTCCCGGCCTTATTAGACATACCAAAGCTACCCACAAAGTTTCATCCCTTTTGGAGCACTAGAGATGACACTTCCTTCATTAACCCGAAATCGCCCAAAATACAAGTCGGGGCCAAATGGTCCAAAAATGAAATAATTCGAAACCCGGATTTTTTCAGCCCAATCAACCTCAAATACCATATGAAACATGCACGACGAATACTAGACCATTTGGAGCCCCCGGGGTCAGGTTTTAGGGGTCCGACACGTTAGGCCGCGTTGCAAATCACATGCGGTGAGTGGATCGTATTGTCCTCCAAATTCCCGTTTTTTAGCATTTCCCGGCCTTATTGGACATACCAAAGCTACCCACAAAGTTTCATCCCTTTTGGAGCACTAGAGATGACACTTCCTTCATTAACCCGAAATCGCCCAACATACAAGTCGGGGCCAAATGGTCAAAAAATGAAATAATTCAAAACCCGGATTTTTTTAGCCCAATCAACCTCAAATACCATATGAAACATGCACGACGAATACTAGACCATTTGGAGCCCCCGGGGTCAGGTTTTAGGGGTCCGACACGTTAGGCCGCGTTGCAAATCACACGCGGTGAGTGGATTGTATTGTCCTCCAAATTCCCGTTTTTTAGCATTTCCCGGCCTTATTAGACATACCAAAGCTACCCACATAGTTTCATCTCTTTTGGAGCACTAGAGATGACACTTCCTTTAGTAACCTGAAATCGCCCAAAATACAAGTCGGGGCCAAATGGTCAAAAAATGAAATAATTCAAAACCCGGATTTTTTCATCCTAATCAACCTCAAATACCATATGAAAAATGCACGACGAAAGCTAGACCAGTTGGAGCATCCGGGGTCAGGTTTTAGGGGTCCGACACGTTAGGCCGCGTTGCAAATCACATGCGGTGAGTGGATCGTATTGTCCTCCAAATTCCCGTTTTTTTCGTATTTCCCGGCCTTATTGGACATACCAAAGCTACCCACAAAGTTTCATCCCTTTTGGAGCACTAGAGATGACACTTCCTTCATTAACCCGAAATCGCCCAAAATACAAGTCGGGGCCAAATGGTCAAAAAATGAAATAATTATTAACCCGGATTTTTTCAGCCCAATCAAACTCAAATACCATATGAAACATGCACGACGAATACTAGACCATTTGGAGCCCCCGGGGTCAGGTTTTAGTGGTCCGACACGTTAGGCCGCGTTGCAAATCACACGCTGTGAGTGGATCGTATTGTCCTCCAAATTCCCGTTTTTTAGCATTTCCCGGCCTTATTGGACATACCAAAGCTACCCACAGAGTTTCATCCCTTTTGGAGCACTAGAGATGACACTTCCTTCATTAACCCGAAATAGCCCAAAATACAAGTCGGGGCAAAATGGTCGAAAAATGAAATAATTTGAAACCCGGATTTTTTCAGCCCAATCAACCTCAAATACCATATGAAACATGCACGACGAAAGCTAGACCATTTGGAGCCCCCGGGGTCAGGTTTTAGGGGTCCGACACGTTAGGCCGCGTTGCAAATCACACGCGGTGAGTGGATCGTATTTTCCTCCAAATTCCCGTTTTTTAGCATTTCCCGGCCTTATTGGACATACCAAAGCTACCCACAAAGTTTCATCCCTTTTGGAGCACTAGAGATGACACATCCTTCATTAACCCGAAATCGCCCAAAATACAAGTCGGGGCCAAATGGTCAAAAAATGAAATAATTCGAAACCCGGATTTTTTCCGCCCAATCAACCTCAAATACCATATGAAACATGCACGACGAAAGCTAGACCATTTGGAGCATCCGGGGTCAGGTTTTAGGGGTCCGACACGTTAGGCCGCGTTGCAAATCACACGCGGTGAGTGGATCGTATTTTCCTCCAAATTCCCCTTTTTGAGCGTTTCCCGGCCTTATTGGACATACCAAAGCTACCCACAAAGTTTCATCCTTTTTGGAGCACTAGAGATGACACATCCTTCATTAACCCGAAATCGCCCAAAATACAAGTCGGGCCAAATGGTAAAAAAATGAAATAATTCGAAACCCGGATTTTTTCCGCCCAATCAACCTCAAATACCATATGAAACATGCACGACGAAAGCTAGACCATTTGGAGCATCCGGGGTCAGGTTTTAGGGGTCCGACACGTTAGGCCGCGTTGCAAATCACACGCGGTGAGTGGATCGTATTTTCCTCCAAATTCCCGTTTTTTAGCATTTCCCGGCCTTATTGGACATTCCAAAGCTACTCACAAAGTTTCATCCCTTTTGGAGCACTAGAGATGACACTTCCTTCATTAACCCGAAATCGCACAAAATACAAGTCGGGGCCAAATGGTCAAAAAATGAAATAATTCGAAACCCGAATTTTTTCAGCCCAATCAATCTCAAATATAATATGAAACATGCACGACGAAAGCTAGACCATTTGGAGCCCCCGGGGTCTGGTTTTAGGGGTCCGACACGTTAGGCCGCGTTGCAAATCACACGCGGTGAGTGGATCGTATTTTCCTCCGAATTCCCGTTTTTTAGCATTTCCCGGCCTTATTGGACATACCAAAGCTACCCACAAAGTTTCATCCCTTTTGGAGCACTAGAGATGACACTTCCTTCATTAACCCGAAATCGCCCAAAATACAAGTCGGGGCCAAATGGTCAAAAAATGAAATAATTCGAAACCCGGATTTTTTCTGCCCAATCAACCTCAAATACCATATGAAACATGCACGACGAAAGCTAGACCATTTGGAGCATCCGGGGTCAGGTTTTAGGGGTCCGACACGTTAGGCCGCGTTGCAAATCACACGCGGTGAGTGGATCGTATTGTCCTCCAAATTCAACTTTTTTAGCATTTCCCGGCCTTATTGGACATACGAAAGCTACCCACAAAGTTTCATCCCCTTTGGAGCACTAGAGATGACACTTCCTTCATTAACCCGAAATCGCCCAACATACAAGTCGGGGCCAAATGGTCAAAAAATGAAATAATTCGAAACCCGGATTTTTTCCGCCCAATCAACCTCAAATACCATATGAAACATGCACGACGAAAGCTAGACCATTTGGAGCATCCGGGGTCAGGTTTTAGGGGTCCGACACGTTAGGCCGCGTTGCAAATCACACGCGGTGAGTGGATCGTATTTTCCTCCAAATTCCCCTTTTTGAGCGTTTCCCGGCCTTATTGGACATACCAAAGCTACCCACAAAATTTCATCCTTTTTGGAGCACTAGAGATGACACATCCTTCATTAACCCGAAATCGCCCAAAATACAAGTCGGGCCAAATGGTAAAAAAATGAAATAATTCGAAACCCGGATTTTTTCCGCCCAATCAACCTCAAATACCATATGAAAGATGCACGACGAAAGCTAGACCATTTGGAGCCCCCGGGGTCAGGTTTTAGGGGTCCGACACGTTAGGCCACGTTGCAAATCACACGCGGTGAGTGGATCGTATTGTTCTCCAAATTCCCTTTTTTTAGCATTTCCCGGACTTATTGGA
Source organism: Persicaria maculosa (assembly GCA_963922045.1). Lineage (NCBI taxonomy): Eukaryota > Viridiplantae > Streptophyta > Magnoliopsida > Caryophyllales > Polygonaceae > Persicaria > Persicaria maculosa. The sequence continues at coordinate 276,003 of OY998271.1, read as the reverse complement.
CATACCAAAGCTACCCACAAAGTTTCATCCCTTTTGGAGCACTAGAGATGACACTTCCTTCATTAACCCGAAATCGCCCAAAATACAAGTCGGGGCCAAATGGTCAAAAAATGAAATAATTCGAAACCCGGATTTTTTCAGCCCAATCAACCTCAAATACCATATGAAACATGCACGACGAATACTAGAACATTTGGAGCCCCCGGGGTCAGGTTTTAGGGGTCCGACACGTTAGGCCGCGTTACAAATCACACGAGGTGAGTGGATCGTATTGTCCTTCAAATTCCCGTTTTTTAGCATTTCCCGGCCTTATTGGACATACCAAAGCTACCCACATAGTTTCATCCCTTTTGGAGCACTAGAGATGACACTTCCTTTATTAACCCGAAATCGCCCAAAATACAAGTCGGGGCCAAATGGTAAAAAAATGAAATAATTCGAAACCCGGATTTTTTCATCCCAATCAACCTTAAATACTATATGAAACATGCACCACGAAAGGTAGACCATTTGGAGCCCCCGGGGTCAGGTTTTAGGGGTCCGACACGTTAGGCCGCGTTGTAAATCACACGCGGTGAGTGGATCGTATTTTCCTCAAAATTCCCGTTTTTTAGCATTTTCCGGCCTTATTGGACATACCAAAGCTACCCACAAAGTTTCATCCCTTTTGGAGCACTAGAGATGACACATCCTTCATTAACCCGAAATCGCCCAAAATACAAGTCGGGGCCAAATGGTCAAAAAATGTAAAATTCGAAACCCGGATTTTTTCCGCCCAATCAACCTCAAATACCATATGAAACATGCACGACGAATACTAGACCATTTGGAGTATCCGGGGTCAGGTTTTAGGGGTCCGACACGTTAGGCCACGTTGCAAATCACACGCGGTGAGTGGATCGTATTGTCCTCCAAATTCCCGTTTTTAGCATTTCCCGGCCTTATTGGACATACCAAAGCTACCCACAAAGTTTCATCCCTTTTGGAGCACTAGAGATGACACTTCCTTCATTAACCCGAAATCGCCCAAAATACAAGTCGGGGCCAAATGGTCAAAAAATGAAATAATTCGAAACCCGGATTTTTTCTGCCCAATCAACCTCAAATACCATATGAAACATGCACGACGAAAGCTAGACCATTTGGAGCATCCGGGGTCAGGTTTTAGGGGTCCGACACGTTAGGCCGCGTTGCAAATCACACGCGGTGAGTGGATCGTATTGTCCTCCAAATTCCCCTTTTTTAGCATTTCCCGGCCTTATTGGACATACGAAAGCTACCCACAAAGTTTCATCCCCTTTGGAGCACTAGAGATGACACTTCCTTCATTAACCCGAAATCGCCCAACATACAAGTCGGGGCCAAATGGTCAAAAAATGAAATAATTCGAAACCCGGATTTTTTCCGCCCAATCAACCTCAAATACCATATGAAACATGCACGACGAAAGCTAGACCATTTGGAGCATCCGGGGTCAGGTTTTAGGGGTCCGACACGTTAGGCCGCGTTGCAAATCACACGCGGTGAGTGGATCGTATTTTCCTCCAAATTCCCCTTTTTGAGCGTTTCCCGGCCTTATTGGACATACCAAAGCTACCCACAAAATTTCATCCTTTTTGGAGCACTAGAGATGACACATCCTTCATTAACCCGAAATCGCCCAAAATACAAGTCGGGCCAAATGGTAAAAAAATGAAATAATTCGAAACCCGGATTTTTTCCGCCCAATCAACCTCAAATACCATATGAAAGATGCACGACGAAAGCTAGACCATTTGGAGCCCCCGGGGTCAGGTTTTAGGGGTCCGACACGTTAGGCCACGTTGCAAATCACACGCGGTGAGTGGATCGTATTGTTCTCCAAATTCCCGTTTTTTAGCATTTCCCGGCCTTATTGGACATACCAAAGCTACCCACAAAGTTTCATCCCTTTTGGAGCACTAGAGATGACACTTCCTTCATTAACCCGAAATCGCCCAAAATACAAGTCGGGGCCAAATGGTCAAAAAATGAAATAATTTGAAACCCGGATTTTTTCAGCCCAATCAACCTCAAATACCATATGAAACATTCACGACGAATACTAGAACATTTGGAGCCCCCGGGGTCAGGTTTTAGGGGTCCGACACGTTAGGCCACGTTGCAAATCACACGCAGTGAGTGGATCGTATTGTCCTCCAAATTCCCGTTTTTAGCATTTTCCGGCCTTATTGGACATACCAAAACTACCCACAAAGTTTCATCCCTTTTGGAGCACTAGAGATGACACTTCCTTCATTAACCCGAAATCGCCCAAAATACAAGTCGGGGCCAAATGGTCAAAAAATGAAATAATTCGAAACTCGGATGTTTTCCACCCAATCAACCTAAAATACCATATGAAACATGCACGACGAAAGCTAGACCATTTGGAGCCCCCGGGGTCAGGTTTTAGGGGTCCGACACGTTACGCCGCTTTACAAATCACACGCGGTGAGTGGATCGTATTGTCCTCCAAATTCCCCTTTTTTAGCATTTCCCGGCCTTATTGGACATACGAAAGATACCCACAAAGTTTCATCCCTTTTGGAGCACTAGAGATGACACTTCCTTCATTAACCCGAAATCGGCCAAAATACAAGTCGGGGCCAAATGGTCAAAAAATGAAATAATTCGAAACCCGGATTTTTTCAGCCCAATCAACCTCAAATACCATATGAAACATGCACGACGAATACTAGAACATTTGGAGCCCCCGGGGTCAAGTTTTAGGGGTCCGACACGTTAGGCCGCGTTACAAATCACACGAGGTGAGTGGATCGTATTGTCCTTCAAATTCCCGTTTTTTAGCATTTCCCGGCCTTATTGGACATACCAAAGCTACCCACATAGTTTCATCCCTTTTGGAGCACTAGAGATGACACTTCCTTTATTAACCCGAAATCGCCCAAAATACAAGTCGGGGCCAAATGGTAAAAAAATGAAATAATTCGAAACCCGGATTTTTTCATCCCAATCAACCTTAAATACTATATGAAACATGCACCACGAAAGGTAGACCATTTGGAGCCCCCGGGGTCAGGTTTTAGGGGTCCGACACGTTAGGCCGCGTTGTAAATCACACGCGGTGAGTGGATCGTATTTTCCTCAAAATTCCCGTTTTTTAGCATTTTCCGGCCTTATTGGACATACCAAAGCTACCCACAAAGTTTCATCCCTTTTGGAGCACTAGAGATGACACATCCTTCATTAACCCGAAATCGCCCAAAATACAAGTCGGGGCCAAATGGTCAAAAAATGTAAAATTCGAAACCCGGATTTTTTCCGCCCAATCAACCTCAAATACCATATGAAACATGCACGACGAATACTAGACCATTTAGAGTATCCGGGGTCAGGTTTTAGGGGTCCGACACGTTAGGCCACGTTGCAAATCACACGCGGTGAGTGGATCGTATTGTCCTCCAAATTCCCGTTTTTAGCATTTCCCGGCCTTATTGGACATACCAAAGCTACCCACAAAGTTTCATCCCTTTTGGAGCACTAGAGATGACACTTCCTTCATTAACCCGAAATCGCCCAAAATACAAGTCGGGGCCAAATGGTCAAAAAATGAAATAATTCGAAACCCGGATTTTTTCAGCCCAATCAACTTCAAATACCATATGAAACATGCACGACGAATACTAGAACATTTGGAGCCCCCGGGGTAAGGTTTTAGGGGTCCGACACGTTAGGCCGCGTTGCAAATCACACGCGGTGAGTGGATCGTATTTTCCTCCAATTTCCCGTTTTTTAGCATTTCCCAGCCTTATTGGACATACCAAAGCTACCCACAAAGTTTCATCCCTTTTGGAGCACTAGAGATGACACTTCCTTCATTAACCCGAAATCGCCCAAAATACAAGTCGGGACCAAATGGTCAAAAAATGAAATAATTTGAAACCCGGATTTTTTCAGCCCAATCAACCTCAAATACCATATGAAACATGCACGACGAATACTAGACCATTTGGAGCCCCCGGGGTCAGGTTTTAGGGGTCCGACACGTTAGGCCGCGTTGCAAATCACACGCGGTGAGTGTATCCTATTGTCCTCCAAATTCCCCTTTTTTAGTATTTCCCGGCCTTATTGGACATACCAAAGCTACCCACAAAGTTTCATCCCTTTTGGAGCACTAGAGATGACACTTCCTTCATTAACCCGAAATCGCCCAAAATACAAGTCGGGGGCCAAATGTTCAGAAAATAAAATAATTCGAAACCCGGATTTTTTCAGCCCAATCAACCTCAAATACCGTATAAAACATGCACGACGAATACTAGACCATTTGGAGCCCCCGGGGTCAGGTTTTAGGGGTCCGACACGTTAGGCCGCGTTGCAAATCACACGCGATGAGTAGATCGTATTGTCCTCCAAATTCCCGTTTTTTAGCATTTCCCGGCCTTATTGGACATACCAAAGCTACCCACAAAGTTTCATCCCTTATGGAGCACTAAAGATGAAACTTCCTTCATTAACCCGAAATCGCCCAAAATACAAGTCGGGGCCAAATGGTCAAAAAATGAAATAATTATAAACCCGGATTTTTTCAGCCCAATCAACCTTAAATACCATATGAAACATGCACGACGAATACTAGACCATTTGGAGCCCCCGGGGTAAGGTTTTAGGGGTCCGACACGTTAGGCCGCGTTGCAAATCACACGCGGTGAGTGTATCCTATTGTCCTCCAAATTCCCGTTTTTTAGTATTTCCCGGCCTTATTGGACATACCAAAGCTACCCACAAAGTTTCATCCCTTTTGGAGCACTAGAGATGACACTTCCTTCATTAACCCGAAATCGCCCAAAATACAAGTCGGGGCCAAATGGTCAAAAAATGAAATAATTCGAAACCCGGATTTTTTCAGCCCAATCAACCTCAAATACCATATGAAACATACACGACGAATACTAGACCATTTGGAGCCCCCGGGGTCAGGTTTTAGGGGTCCGACACGTTAGGCCGCGTTGCAAATCACACGCGGTGAGTGTATCTAATTTTCCTCCAAATTCCCGTTTTTTAGCATTTCCCGGCCTTATTGGACATACCAAAGCTACCCACAAAGTTTCATCCCTTTTGGAACACTAGAGATGACACTTCCTTCATTAACCCGAAATCGCCCAAAATACAAGTCGGGGCCAAATGGTCAAAAAATGAAATAATTCGAAACCCGTATTTTTTCAGACCAATCAACCTCAAATACCATATGAAACATGCACGACGAAAGCTAGACCATTTGGAGCCCCCGGGGTCAGGTTTTAGGGGTCCGACACGTTAGGCCACGTTGCAAATCACACGCGGTGAGTGGATCGTATTGTCCTCCAAATTCCCGTTTTTTAGCATTTCCTGGCCTTATTGGACATACCAAAACTACCCACAATGTTTCATCCCTTTTGGAGCACTAGAGATGACACTTCCTTCATTAACCCGAAATCGCCCAAAATACAGGTCGGGGCCAAATGGTCAAAAAATGAAATAATTAGAAACCCGGATTTTTTCTGCCCAATCAACCTCAAATACCATATGAAACATGCACGACGAAAGCTAGACCATTTGGAGCCCCCGGGGTCAGGTTTTAGGGGTCCGGCACGTTAGGCCGCGTTGCAAATCACACGCGGTGAGTGGATAGTATTGTCCTCCAAATTCCCGTTTTTTAGCATTTCCCGGCCTTATTGGACATACCAAAGCTACCCACAAAGTTTCATCCCTTTTGGAACACTAGAGATGACACTTCCTTCATTAACCCGAAATCGCCCAAAATACAAGTCGGGGCCAAATGGTCAAAAAATGAAATAATTCGAAACCCGGATTTTTTCAGCCCAATCAACCTCAAATACCATATGAAACATGCACGACGAATACTAGAACATTTGGAGCCCCCGGGGTCAAGTTTTAGGGGTCCGACACGTTAGGCCGCGTTACAAATCACACGAGGTGAGTGGATCGTATTGTCCTTCAAATTCCCGTTTTTTAGCATTTCCCGGCCTTATTGGACATACCAAAGCTACCCACATAGTTTCATCCCTTTTGGAGCACTAGAGATGACACTTCCTTTATTAACCCGAAATCGCCCAAAATACAAGTCGGGGCCAAATGGTAAAAAAATGAAATAATTCGAAACCCGGATTTTTTCATCCCAATCAACCTTAAATACTATATGAAACATGCACCACGAAAGGTAGACCATTTGGAGCCCCCGGGGTCAGGTTTTAGGGGTCCGACACGTTAGGCCGCGTTGTAAATCACACGCGGTGAGTGGATCGTATTTTCCTCAAAATTCCCGTTTTTTAGCATTTCCCGGCCTTATTGGACATACCAAAGCTACCCACAAAGTTTCATCCCTTTTGGAGCACTAGAGATGACACATCCTTCATTAACCCGAAATCGCCCAAAATACAAGTCGGGGCCAAATGGTCAAAAAATGTAAAATTCGAAACCCGGATTTTTTCCGCCCAATCAACCTCAAATACCATATGAAACATGCACGACGAATACTAGACCATTTAGAGTATCCGGGGTCAGGTTTTAGGGGTCCGACACGTTAGGCCACGTTGCAAATCACACGCGGTGAGTGGATCGTATTGTGCTCCAAATTCCCGTTTTTAGCATTTCCCGGCCTTATTGGACATACCAAAGCTACCCACAAAGTTTCATCCCTTTTGGAGCACTAGAGATGACACTTCCTTCATTAACCCGAAATCGCCCAAAATACAAGTCGGGGCCAAATGGTCAAAAAATCAAAAAATTCGAAACCCGGATTTTTTCAGCCCAATCAACTTCAAATACCATATGAAACATGCACGACGAATACTAGAACATTTGGAGCCCCCGGGGTAAGGTTTTAGGGGTCCGACACGTTAGGCCGCGTTGCAAATCACACGCGGTGAGTGGATCGTATTTTCCTCCAAATTCCCGTTTTTTAGCATTTCCCAGCCTTATTGGACATACCAAAGCTACCCACAAAGTTTCATCCCTTTTGGAGCACTAGAGATGACACTTCCTTCATTAACCCGAAATCGCCCAAAATACAAGTCGGGGCCAAATGGTCAAAAAATGAAATATTTTGAAACCCGGATTTTTTTAGCCCAATCAACCTCAAATACCATATGAAACATGCACGACGAATACTAGACCATTTGGAGCCCCCGGGGTCAGGTTTTAGGGGTCCGACACGTTAGGCCGCGTTGCAAATCACACGCGGTGAGTGTATCCTATTGTCCTCCAAATTCCCCTTTTTTAGTATTTCCCGGCCTTATTGGACATACCAAAGCTACCCACAAAGTTTCATCCCTTTTGGAGCACTAGAGATGACACTTCCTTCATTAACCCGAAATCGCCCAAAATACAAGTCGGGGGCCAAATGTTCAGAAAATAAAATAATTCGAAACCCGGATTTTTTCAGCCCAATCAACCTCAAATACCGTATAAAACATGCACGACGAATACTAGACCATTTGGAGCCCCCGGGGTCAGGTTTTAGGGGTCCGACACGTTAGGCCGCGTTGCAAATCACACGCGATGAGTAGATCGTATTGTCCTCCAAATTCCCGTTTTTTAGCATTTCCCGGCCTTATTGGACATACCAAAGCTACCCACAAAGTTTCATCCCTTATGGAGCACTAAAGATGAAACTTCCTTCATTAACCCGAAATCGCCCAAAATACAAGTCGGGGCCAAATGGTCAAAAAATGAAATAATTCGAAACCCGGATTTTTTCTGCCCAATCAACCTCAAATACCATATGAAACATGCACGACGAATACTAGACCATTTGGAGCCCCCGGGGTCAGGTTTTAGGGGTCCGACACGTTAGGCCGCGTTTCAAATCACACGCGGTGAGTGGATCGTATTGTCCTCCAAATTCCCATTTTTTAGCATTTCCCGGCCTTATTGGACATACCAAAGCTACCCACAAATTTTCATCCCTTTTGGAGCACTAGAGATGACACTTCCTTCATTAACCCGAAATCGCCCAAAATACAAGTCGGGGCCAAATGGTCAAAAAAAGAAATAATTCGAAACCCGGATTTTTTCAGCCCAATCAACCTCAAATACCATATGAAACATGCACGACGAAAACTAGACCATTTGGAGCCCCCGGGGTCAGGTTTTAGGGGTCCGACACGTTAGGCCGCGTTGCAAATCACACGCGGTGAGTGGATCGTATTGTCCTCCAAATTCCCGTTTTTTAACATTTCCCGGCCTTATTGGACATACCAAAGCTACCCACAAAGTTTCATCCCTTTTGGAGCACTAGAGATGACACTTCCTTCATTAACCCGAAATCGCCCAAAATACAAGTCGGGGCCAAATGGTCAAAAAATGAAATAATTCGAAACCCGTATTTTTTCAGACCAATCAACCTCAAATACCATATGAAACATGCACGACGAAAGCTAGACCATTTGGAGCCCCCGGGGTCAGGTTTTAGGGGTCCGACACGTTAGGCCACGTTGCAAATCACACGCGGTGAGTGGATCGTATTGTCCTCCAAATTCCCGTTTTTTAGCATTTCCTGGCCTTATTGGACATACCAAAACTACCCACAATGTTTCATCCCTTTTGGAGCACTAGAGATGACACTTCCTTCATTAACCCGAAATCGCCCAAAATACAGGTCGGGGCCAAATGGTCAAAAAATGAAATAATTAGAAACCCGGATTTTTTCTGCCCAATCAACCTCAAATACCATATGAAACATGCACGACGAAAGCTAGACCATTTGGAGCCCCCGGGGTCAGGTTTTAGGGGTCCGGCACGTTAGGCCGCGTTGCAAATCACACTCGGTGAGTGGATAGTATTGTCCTCCAAATTCCCGTTTTTTAGCATTTCCCGGCCTTATTGGACATACCAAAGCTACCCACAAAGTTTCATCCCTTTTGGAACACTAGAGATGACACTTCCTTCATTAACCCGAAATCGCCCAAAATACAAGTCGGGGCCAAATGGTCAAAAAATGAAATAATTTGAAACCCGGATTTTTTCCGTCCAATCAACCTCAAATACCATATGAAACATGCACGACGAAAGCTAGACCATTTGGAGCATCCGGGGTCAGGTTTTAGGGGTCCGACACGTTAGGCCGCGTTGCAAATCACACGCGGTGAGTGGATCGTATTTTCCTCCAAATTCCCCTTTTTTAGCATTTCCCGGCCTTATTGGACATTCCAAAGCTACTCACAAAGTTTCATCCCTTTTGGAGCACTAGAGATGACACTTCCTTCATTAACCCGAAATCGCACAAAATACAAGTCGGGGCCAAATGGTCAAAAAATGAAATAATTCGAAACCCGGATTTTTTCAGCCCAATCAATCTCAAATATCATATGAAACATGCACGACGAAAGCTAGACCATTTGGAGCCCCCGGGGTCTGGTTTTAGGGGTCCGACACGTTAGGCCGCGTTGCAAATCACACGCGGTGAGTGGATCGTATTTTCCTCCAAATTCCCGTTTTTTAGAATTTCCCGGCCTTATTGGACATACCAAAGCTACCCACAAAGTTTCATCCCTTTTGGAGCACTAGAGATGACACTTCCTTCATTAACCCGAAATCGCCCAAAATACAAGTCGGGGCCAAATGGTCAAAAAATGAAATAATTTGAAACCCGGATTTTTTCAGCCCAATCAACCTCAAATACCATATGAAACATGCACGACGAATACTAGAACATTTGGAGCCCCCGGGGTCAGGTTTTAGGGGTCCGACACGTTAGGCCACGTTGCAAATCACACGCGGTGAGTGGATCGTATTGTCCTCCAAATTCCCGTTTTTAGCATTTTCCGGCCTTATTGGACATACCAAAGCTACCCACAAAGTTTCATCCCTTTTGGAGCACTAGGGATGACACTTCCTTCATTAACCCGAAATCGCCCAAAATACAAGTCGGGGCCAAATGGTCAAAAAATTAAATAATTCGAAACTAGGATTTTTTCCGCCCAATCAACCTAAAATACCATATGAAACATGCACGACGAAGGCTAGACCATTTGGATCCCCCGGGGTCTGGTTTTAGGGGTCCGACACGTTAGGCCGCGTTACAAATCACACGCGGTGAGTGGATCGTATTGTCCTCCAAATTCCCCTTTTTTAGCATTTCCCGGCCTTATTGGACATACGAAAGATACCCACAAAGTTTCATCCCTTTTGGAGCACTAGAGATGACACTTCCTTCATTAACCCGAAATCGCCCAAAATACAAGTCGGGGCCAAATGGTCAAAAAATGAAATAATTCGAAACCCGGATTTTTTCAGCCCAATCAACCTCAAATACCATATGAAACATGCACGACGAATACTAGAACATTTGGAGCCCCCGGGGTCAGGTTTTAGGGGTCCGACACGTTAGGCCGCGTTGCAAATCACACGCGGTGAGTAGATCGTATTGTCCTTCAAATTCCCGTTTTTTAGCATTTCCCGGCCTTATTGGACATACCAAAGCTACCCACATAGTTTCATCCCTTTTGGAGCACTAGAGATGACACTTCCTTTATTAACCCGAAATCGCCCAAAATACAAGTCGGGGCCAAATGGTAAAAAAATGAAATAATTCGAAACCCGGATTTTTTCAGCCCAATCAACCTCAAATACCATATGAAACATGCACCACGAAAGGTAGACCATTTGGAGCCCCCGGGGTCAGGTTTTAGGGGTCCGACACGTTAGGCCGCGTTGTAAATCACACGCGGTGAGTGGATCGTATTTTCCTCAAAATTCCCGTTTTTTAGCATTTTCCGGCCTTATTGGACATACCAAAGCTACCCACAAAGTTTCATCCCTTTTGGAGCACTAGAGATGACACATCCTTCATTAACCCGAAATCGCCCAAAATACAAGTCGAGGCCAAATGGTCAAAAAATGTAAAATTCGAAACCCGGATTTTCTCCGCCCAATCAACCTCAAATACCATATGAAACATGCACGACGAATACTAGACCATTTGGAGCATCCGGGGTCAGGTTTTAGGGGTCCGACACGTTAGGCCACGTTGCAAATCACACGCGGTGAGTGGATCGTATTGTCCTCCAAATTCCCGTTTTTAGCATTTCCCGGCCTTATTGGACATACCAAAGCTACCCACAAAGTTTCATCCCTTTTGGAGCACTAGAGATGACACTTCCTTCATTAACCCGAAATCGCCCAAAATACAAGTCGGGGCCAAATGGTCAAAAAATGAAATAATTCGAAACCCGGATTTTTTCAGCCCAATCAACCTCAAATACCATATGAAACATGCACGACGAATACTAGAACATTTGGAGCCCCCGGGGTCAGGTTTTAGGGGTCCGACACGTTAGGCCGCGTTGCAAATCACACGCGGTGAGTGGATCGTATTGTCCTCCAAATTCCCGTTTTTTAGCATTTCCCGGCCTTATTGGACATACCAAAGCTACCCACAAAGTTTCATCCCTTTTGGAGCACTAGAGATGACACTTCCTTCATTAACCCGAAATCGCCCAAAATACAAGTCGGGGCCAAATGGTCAAAAAATGAAATAATTTGAAACCCGGATTTTTTCAGCCCAATCAACCTCAAATACCATATGAAACATGCACGACGAATACTAGACCATTTGGAGCCCCCGGGGTCAGGTTTTAGGGGTCAAACACGTTAGGCCGCGTTGCAAATCACACGCGGTGAGTGTATCCTATTGTCCTCCAAATTCCCCTTTTTTAGTATTTCCCGGCCTTATTGGACATACCAAAGCTACCCACAAAGTTTCATCCCTTTTGGAGCACTAGAGATGACACTTCCTTCATTAACCCGAAATCGCCCAAAATACAAGTCGGGACCAAATGTTCAGAAAATAAAATAATTCGAAACCCGGATTTTTTCAGCCCAATCAACCTAAAATACCGTATGAAACATGCACGACGAATACTAGACAATTTGGAGCCCCCGGGCTCAGGTTTTAGGGGACCGACACGTTAGGCCGCGTTGCAAATCACACGCGGTGAGTGGATCGTATTATCCTCCAAATTCCTGTTTTTTAGCATTTCCCGGCCTTATTGGACATACCAAAGCTACCCACAAAGTTTCATCCCTTTTGGAGCACTAGAGATGACACTTCCTTCATTAACCCGAAATCGCCCAAAATACAAGTCGGGGCCAAATGGTTAAAAAATGAAATAATTCAAAACCCGGATTTTTTCAGTTCAATCAACCTCAAATACCATATGAAACATGCACGACGAAAGCTAGACCATTTGGATCCCCCCGGGGTTAGGTTTTAGGGGTCCGACACGTTAGGCCGCGTTGCAAATCACACGCGGTGAGTGGATCGTATTTTCCTCCAAATTCCCGTCTTTTAGCAATTCCCGGCCTTATTGGACATACCAAAGCTACCCACAAAGATTCATCCCTTTTGAAGCACTAGAGATGACACTTCCTTCATTAACCCGAAATCGCCCAAAATACAAGTCGGGGCCAAATGGTCAAAAAATGAAATAATTCGAAACCCGGATTTTTTCTGCTCAATCAACCTCAAATACCATATGAAACATTCACGACGAAAGCTAGACCATTTGGAGCATCCAGGGTCAGGTTTTAGGGGTCCGACACGTTAGGCCTCGTTGCAAATCACACGCGGTGAGTGGATCGTATTGTCCTCCAAATTCCCGTTTTTTAGCATTTCCCGGCCTTATTGGACATACCAAAGCTACCCACAAAGTTTCATCCCTTTTGGAGCAATAGAGATGACACTTCCTTCATTAACCCGAAATCGCCCAAAATACAAGTCGGGGCCAAATGGTCAAGAAATGAAATAATTCGAAACCCGAATTTTTTTAGCCCAATCAACCTCAAATACCATATGAAACATGCACGACGAAAGCTAGACCATTTGGAGCATCCGGGGTCAGGTTTTAGGGGTCCGACACGTTAGGCCGAGTTGCAAATCACACGCGGTGAGTGGATCGTATTGTCCTCCAAATTCCCGTTTTTTAGCATTTCCCGGCCTTATTGGACATACCAAAGCTACCCACAAAGTTTCATCCCTTTTGGAGCACTAGAGATGACACTACCTTCATTAACCCGAAATCGCCCAAAATACAAGTCGGAGCCAAATGGTTAAAAAATGAAATAATTCGAAACCCGAATTTTTTCAGCCCAATCAACCTCAAATACCATATGAAACATGCACGACGAAAGCTAGACCATTTGGAGCATCCGGGGTCAGGTTTTAGGGGGCCGACACTTTTGGCCGCGTTGCAAATCACACGCGGTGAGTGGATCGTATTGTCCTCCAAATTCCCGTTTTTTAGCATTTCCCGGCCTTATTGGACATACCAAAGCTACCCACAAAGTTTCATCCCTTTTGGAGCACTAGAGATGACACTTCCTTCATTAACCCGAAATCTCCCAAAATACAAGTCGGGGCCAAATGGTCAAAAAATGAAATAATTTGAAACCCGGATTTTTTCTACTCAATCAACCTCAAATACCATATGAAACATTCACGACGAAAGCTAGACCATTTGGAGCATCCGGGGTCAGGTTTTAGGGGTCCGACACGTTAGGCCGCGTTGCAAATCACACGCGGTGAGTGGATCGTATTGTCCTCCAAATTCCCGTTCTTTAGCATTTCCCGGCCTTATTGGACATACCAAAGCTACCCACAAAGTTTCATCCCTTTTGGAGCACTAGAGATGACACTTCCTTCATTAACCCGAAATCGCTCAAAATACAAGTCGGGGCCAAATGGTCAAAAAATGATATAATTCGAAAGCCGAATTTTTTTAGCCCAATCAACCTCAAATACCATATGAAACATGCACGAAGAAAGCTAGACCATTTGGAGCATCCGGGGTCAGGTTTTAGGGGTCCGACACGTTAGGCCGCGTTGCAAATCACACGCGGTGAGTGGATCGTATTGTCCTCCAAATTCCCGTTTTTTATCATTTCCCGGCCTAAATGGACATACCAAAGCTACCCACAAAGTTGCATCCCTTTTGGAGCACTAGAGATGACACTTCCTTCATTAACCCGAAATCGCCCAAAATACAAGTCGGGGCCTAATGGTCAAAAAATGAAATAATTCGAAACCCGGATTTTTTCAGTTCAATCAACCTCAAATACCATATGAAATATGCACGACAAAAGCCAGACCATTTAGAGCCCCCGGGGTCAGGTTTTAGGGGTCCGACACGTTAGGCCGCGTTGCAAATCACACGCGGTGAGTGGATCGTATTTTCCTCCAAATTCCGGTTTTTTAGCAATTCCCGGCCTTATTGGACATACCAAAGCTACACACAAAGTTTCATCCCTTTTGAAGCACTAGAGATGACACTTCCTTCATTAACCCGAAATCGCCCAAAATACAAGTCGGGGCCAAATGGTCAAAAAATGAAATAATTCGAAACCCGGATTTTTTCCGCCCAATCAACCTCAAATACCATATGAAACATTCACGACGAAAGCTAGACCATTTGGAGAATCCGGGGTCAGGTTTTAGGGGTCCGACACGTTAGGCCGCGTTACAAATCACACGCGGTGAGTGGATCGTATTGTCCTCCAAATTCCCCTTTTTTAGCATTTCCCGGCCTTATTGGACATACGAAAGATACCCACAAAGTTTCATCCCTTTTGGAGCACTAGAGATGACACTTCCTTCATTAACCCGAAATCGCCCAAAATACAAGTCGGGGCCAAATGGTCAAAAAATGAAATAATTCGAAACCCAGATTTTTTCCGCCCAATCAACCTCAAATACCATATGAAACATGCACGACGAATACTAGAACATTTGGAGCCCCCGGGGTCAGGTTTTAGGGGTCCGACACGTTAGGCCGCGTTGCAAATCACACGCGGTGAGTAGATCGTATTGTCCTTCAAATTCCCGTTTTTTAGCATTTCCCGGCCTTATTGGACATACCAAAGCTACCCACATAGTTTCATCCCTTTTGGAGCACTAGAGATGACACTTCCTTTATTAACCCGAAATCGCCCAAAATACAAGTCGGGGCCAAATGGTAAAAAAATGAAATAATTCGAAACCCGGATTTTTTCAGCCCAATCAACCTCAAATACCATATGAAACATGCACCACGAAAGGTAGACCATTTGGAGCCCCCGGGGTCAGGTTTTAGGGGTCCGACACGTTAGGCCGCGTTGTAAATCACACGCGGTGAGTGGATCGTATTTTCCTCAAAATTCCCGTTTTTTAGCATTTTCCGGCCTTATTGGACATACCAAAGCTACCCACAAAGTTTCATCCCTTTTGGAGCACTAGAGATGACACATCCTTCATTAACCCGAAATCGCCCAAAATACAAGTCGGGGCCAAATGGTCAAAAAATGTAAAATTCGAAACCCGGATTTTTTCCGCCCAATCAACCTCAAATACCATATGAAACATGCACGACGAATACTAGACCATTTGGAGCATCCGGGGTCAGGTTTTAGGGGTCCGACACGTTAGGCCACGTTGCAAATCACACGCGGTGAGTGGATCGTATTGTCCTCCAAATTCCCGTTTTTAGCATTTCCCGGCCTTATTGGACATACCAAAGCTACCCACAAAGTTTCATCCCTTTTGGAGCACTAGAGATGACACTTCCTTCATTAACCCGAAATCGCCCAAAATACAAGTCGGGGCCAAATGGTCAAAAAATGAAATAATTCGAAACCCGGATTTTTTCAGCCCAATCAACCTCAAATACCATATGAAACATGCACGACGAATACTAGAACATTTGGAGCCCCCGAGGTCAGGTTTTAGGGGTCCGACACGTTAGGCCGCGTTGCAAATCACACGCGGTGAGTGGATCGTATTGTCCTCCAAATTCCCGTTTTTTAGCATTTCCCGGCCTTATTGGACATACCAAAGCTACCCACAAAGTTTCATCCCTTTTGGAGCACTAGAGATGACACTTCCTTCATTAACCCGAAATCGCCCAAAATACAAGTCGGGGCCAAATGGTCAAAAAATGAAATAATTTGAAACCCGGATTTTTTCAGCCCAATCAACCTCAAATACCATATGAAACATGCACGACGAATACTAGACCATTTGGAGCCCCCGGGGTCAGGTTTTAGGGGTCAAACACGTTAGGCCGCGTTGCAAATCACACGCGGTGAGTGTATCCGATTGTCCTCCAAATTCCCCTTTTTTAGTATTTCCCGACCTTATTGGACATACCAAAGCTACCCACAAAGTTTCATCCCTTTTGGAGCACTAGAGATGACACTTCCTTCATTAACCCGAAATCGCCCAAAATACAAGTCGGGACCAAATGTTCAGAAAATAAAATAATTCGAAACCCGGATTTTTTCAGCCCAATCAACCTAAAATACCGTATGAAACATGCACGACGAATACTAGACCATTTGGAGCCCCCGGGCTCAGGTTTTAGGGGACCGACACGTTAGGCCTTGTTGCAAATCACACGCGGTGAGTGGATCGTATTATCCTCCAAATTCCTGTTTTTTAGCATTTCCCGGCCTTATTGGACATACCAAAGCTACCCACAAAGTTTCATCCCTTTTGGAGCACTAGAGATGACACTTCCTTCATTAACCCGAAATCGCCCAAAATACAAGTCGGGGCCAAATGGTTAAAAAATGAAATAATTCAAAACCCGGATTTTTTCAGTTCAATCAACCTCAAATACCATATGAAACATGCACGACGAAAGCTAGACCATTTGGATCCCCCGGGGTTAGGTTTTAGGGGTCCGACACGTTAGGCCGCGTTGCAAATCACACGCGGTGAGTGGATCGTATTTTACTCCAAATTCCCGTTTTTTAGCAATTCCCGGCCTTATTGGACATACCAAAGCTACCCACAAAGTTTCATCCCTTTTGAAGCACTAGAGATGACACTTGCTTCATTAAATCGAAATCGCCCAAAATACAAGTCGGGGCCAAATGGTCAAAAAATGAAATAATTTGAAACCCGGATTTTTTCTGCTCAATCAACCTCAAATACCATATGAAACATTCACGACGAAAGCTAGACCATTTGGAGCATCCGGGGTCAGGTTTTAGGGGTCCGACACGTTAGGCCGCGTTACAAATCACACGCGGTGAGTGGATCGTATTGTCCTCCAAATTCCCGTTCTTTAGCATTTCCCGGCCTTATTGGACATACCAAAGCTACCCACAAAGTTTCATCCCTTTTGGAGCACTAGAGATGACACTTCCTTCATTAACCCGAAATCGCTCAAAATACAAGTCGGGGCCAAATGGTCAAAAAAGAAATAATTCGAAAGCCGAATTTTTTTAGCCCAATCAACCTCAAATACCATATGAAACATGCACGACGAAAGCTAGACCATTTGGAGCATCCGGGGTCAGGTTTTAGGGGTCCGACACGTTAGGCCGCGTTGCAAATCACACGCGGTGAGTGGATCGTATTGTCCTCCAAATTCCCGTTTTTTATCATTTCCCGGCCTTATTGGACATACCAAAGCTACCCACAAAGTTGCATCCCTTTTGGAGCACTAGAGATGACACTTCCTTCATTAACCCGAAATCGCCCAAAATACAAGTCGGGGCCTAATGGTCAAAAAATGAAATAATTCGAAACCCGGATTTTTTCAGTTCAATCAACCTCAAATACCATATGAAATATGCACGACGAAAGCTAGACCATTTAGAGCCCCCGGGGTCAGGTTTTAGGGGTCCGACACGTTAGGCCGCGTTGCAAATCACACGCGGTGAGTGGATCGTATTTTCCTCCAAATTCCCGTTTTTTAGCAATTCCCGGCCTTATTGGACATACCAAAGCTACACACAAAGTTTCATCCCTTTTGAAGCACTAGAGATGACACTTCCTTCATTAACCCGAAATCGCCCAAAATACAAGTCGGGGCCAAATGGTCAAAAAATGAAATAGTTCGAAACCCGGATTTTTTCCGCCCAATCAACCTCAAATACCATATGAAACATTCACGGCGAAAGCTAGACCATTTGGAGAATCCGGGGTCAGGTTTTAGGGGTCCGACACGTTAGGCCGCGTTGCAAATCACACGCGGTGAGTGGATCGTATTGTCCTCCAAATTCCCGTTTTTTAGCTTTTCCCGGCCTTATTGGACATACCAAAGCTACCCACAAAGTTTCATCCCTTTTGGAGCACTAGAGATGACACTTCCTTCATTAACCCGAAATCGCCCAAAATACAAGTCGGGGCCAAATGGTCAAAAAATGAAATAATTCGAAACTCGAATTTTTTTAGCCCAATCAACCACAAATACCATATGAAACATGCACGACGAAAGCTAGACCATTTGGAGCATCCGGGGTCAGGTTTTAGGGGTCCGACACGTTAGGCTTTGCAACGCGGTGAGTGGATCGTATTGTCCTCCAAATTCCCGTTTTTTAGTATTTCCAGGCCTTATTGGACATACCAAAGCTACCCACAAAGTTGCATCCCTTTTGGAGCACTAGAGATGACACTTCCTTCATTAACCCGAAATCGCCCAAAATACAAGTCGGGGCCTAATGGTCAAAAAATGAAATAATTCGAAACCCGGATTTTTTCAGTTCAATCAACCTCAAATACCATATGAAATATGCACGACGAAAGCTAGACCATTTAGAGCCCCCGGGATCAGGTTTTAGGGGTCCGACACGTTAGGCCGCGTTGCAAATCACACGCGGTGAGTGGATCGTATTTTCCTCCAAATTCCCGTTTTTTAGCAATTCCCGGCCTTATTGGACATTCCAAAGCTACACACAAAGTTTCATCTCTTTTGAAGCACTAGAGATGACACTTCCTCCATTAACCCGAAATCGCCCAAAATATAAGTCGGGGCCAAATGGTCAAAAAATGAAATAATTCGAAACCCGGATTTTTTCTGCCCAATCAACCTCAAATACCATATGAAACATTCACGACGAAAGCTAGACCATTTGGAGCATCCGGGGTCAGGTTTTAGGGGTCCGACACGTTAGGCCGCGTTGCAAATCACACGCGGTGAGTGGATCGTATTGTCCTCCAAATTCCCGTTTTTTAGCATTTCCCGACCTTATTGGACATACCAAAGCTACCCACAAAGTTTCATCCCTTTTGGAGCACTAGAGACGACACTTCCTTCATTAACCCGAAATCGCCCAAAATACAAGTCGGGGCCTAATGGTCAAAAAATGAAAAAATTCGAAACCCGGATTTTTTCAGTTCAATCAACCTCAAATACCATATGAAATATGCACGACGAAAGATAGACCATTTGGAGCCCCCGGGGTCAGGTTTTAGGGGTCCGACACGTTAGGCCGCGTTGCAAATCACACGCGGTGAGTGGATCGTATTTTCCTCCAAATTCCCGTTTTTTAGCAATTCTCGGCCTTATTGGACATACCAAAGCTACACACAAAGTTTCATCCCTTTTGAAGCACTAGAGATGACACTTCCTTCATTAACCCGAAATCGCCCAAAATACAAGTCGGGGCCAAATGGTCAAAAAATGAAATAATTCGAAACCCGGATTTTTTCTGCCCAATCAACCTCAAATACCATATGAAACATTTACGACGAAAGCTAGACCATTTGGAGCATCCGGGGTCAGGTTTTAGGGGTCCGACACGTTTGGCCGCGTTGCAAATCACACGCGGTGAGTGGATCGTATTGTCCTCCAAATTCCCGTTTTTTTGGATTTCCCGGCCTTATTGGACATACCAAAGCTACCCACAAAGTTTCATCCCATTTGGAGCACTAGAGATGACACTTCCTTCATTAACCCGAAATCGCCCAAAATACAAGTCGAGGCCAAATGGTCAAAAAATGAAATAATTCGAAACCCGAATTTTTTTAGCCCAATCAACCTCAAATACCATATGAAACATGCACGACGAAAGCTAGACCATTTGGAGCATCCGGGGTCAGGTTTTAGGGGTCCGACACGTTAGGGCGCGTTGCAAATCACACGCGGTGAGTGGATCGTATTGTCCTCCAAATTCCCGTTTTTTAGCATTTCCCGGCCTTATTGGACATACCAAAGCTACCCACAAAGTTTCATCCCTTTTGGAGCACTAGAGATGACACTTCATTCATTAACCCGAAATTGCCCAAAATACAAGTCGGGGCCAAATGGTCAAAAAATGAAATAATTCAAAACCCGGATTTTTTCAGTTCAATCAACCTCAAATACCATATGAAAAATGCACGGCGAAAGCTAGACCATTTGGAGCATCCGGGGTCAGGTTTTAGGGGTCCGACACGTTAGGTCGCGTTGCAAATCACACGCGGTGAGTGGATCGTATTGTCCTCAAAATTCCCGTTTTTTAGCAATTCCCGGCCTTATTGGACATACCAAAGCTACCCACAAAGTTTCATCCCTTTTGGAGCACTAGAGATGACACTTCCTTCATTAACCCGAAATCGCCCAAAATACAAGTCGGGGCCAAATGGTCAAAAAATGAAATAATTCGAAACCCGGATTTTTTCAGCCCAATCAACCTCAAATACCATATGAATCATGCACGACGAATACTAGATCATTTGGAGCACCCGGGGTCAGGTTTTAGGGGTCCGACACGTTAGGCCGCGTTGCAAATCACACGCGGTGAGTGGATCGTATTGTCCTCCAAATTCCCGTTTTTTAGCATTTCCCAGCCTTATTGGACATTCCAAAGCTACCCACAAAGTTTCATCCCTTTTGGAGCACTAGAGATGACACTTCCTTCATTAACCCGAAATCGCCCAAAATACAAGTCGGGGCCTAATGGTCAAAAAATGAAATAATTCGAAACCTGGATTTTTTCAGTTCAATCAACCTCAAATACCATATGAAATATGCACGACGAAAGCTAGACCATTTGGAGCCCCCGGGGTCAGGTTTAAGGGGTCCGACACGTTAGGCCGCGTTGCAAATCACACGCGGTGAGTGGATCGTATTTTCCTCCAAATTCCCGTTTTTTAGCAATTCCCGGCCTTATTGGACATACCAAAGCTACACACAAAGTTTCATCCCTTTTGAAGCACTAGAGATGACACTTCCTTCATTAACCCGAAATCGCCCAAAATACAAGTCGGGGCCAAATGGTCAAAAAATGAAATAATTCGAAACCCGGATTTTTTCTGCCCAATCAACCTCAAATACCATATGAAACATGCACGACGAAAGCTTGACCATTTGGAGCATCCGGGGTCAGGTTTTAGGGGTCCGAAACGTTAGGGCGCGTTGCAAATCACACGCGGTGAGTGGATCGTATTGTCCTCCAATTTCCCGTTTTTTTAGCATTTCCCGGCCTTATTGGACATAACAAAGCTACCCACAAAGTTTCATCCCTTTTGAAGCACTAGAGATGACACTTCATTCATTAACCCGAAATCGCCCAAAATACAAGTCGGGGCCAAATGGTCAAAAAATGAAATAACTCAAAACCCGGATTTTTTCAGTTCAATAAACCTCAAATACCATATGAAACATGCACGACGAAAGCTAGACCATTTGGAGCCCCCGGGGTTAGGTTTTAGGGGTCCGACACGTTAGGCCGCGTTGCAAATCACACGCGGTGAGTGGATCGTATTTTCCTCCAAATTCCCGTTTTTTAGCAATTCGCGACCTTATTGGACATACCAAAGCTACCCACAAAGTTTCATCCCTTTTGAAGCACTAGAGATGACACTTCCTTCATTAACCCGAAATCGCCCAAAATACAAGTCGGGGCCAAATGGTCAAAAAATGAAATAATTCGAAACCCAGATTTTTTCTGCTCAATCAACCTCAAATACCATATGAAACATTCACGACGAAAGCTAGACCATTTGGAGCATCCGGGGTCAGGTTTTAGGGGTCCGACACGTTAGGCCGCGTAGCAAATCACACGCGGTGAGTGGATCGTATTGTCCTCCAAATTCCCTTTTTTAGCATTTCCCGGCCTTATAGGACATACCAAAGCTACCCACAAAGTTTCATCCCTTTTGGAGCACTAGAGATGACACTTCCTTCATTAACCCGAAATCGCCCAAAATACAAGTCGGGGTCAAATGGTCAAAAAATGAAATAATTCGAAACCCGAATTTTTTTTGCCCAATCAACCTCAAATACCATATGAAACATGCACGACGAAAGCTAGACCATTTGGAGCATCCGGGGTCAGGTTTTAGGGGTCCGACACGTTAGGCTGCGTTGCAAATCACACGCGGTGAGTGGATCGTATTGTTCTCCAAATTCCCGTTTTTTAGCATTTCCCGGCCTTATTGGACATACCAAAGCTACCCACAAAGTTTCATCCCTTTTGGAGCGCTAGAGATGACACTTCATTCATTAACCCGAAATTGCCCAAAATACAAGTCGGGGCCAAATGGTCAAAAAATGAAATAATTCAAAACCCGGATTTTTTCAGTTCAATCAACCTCAAATACCATATGAAAAATGCACGACGAAAGCTAGACCATTTGGAGCATCCGGGGTCAGGTTTTAGGGGTCCGACACGTTAGGTCGCGTTGCAAATCACACGCGGTGAGTGGATCGTATTGTCCTCAAAATTCCCGTTTTTTAGCAATTCTCGGCCTTATTGGACATACCAAAGCTACACACAAAGTTTCATCCCTTTTGAAGCACTAGAGATGACACTTCCTTCATTAACCCGAAATCGCCCAAAATACAAGTCGGGGCCAAATGGTCAAAAAATGAAATAATTCGAAACCCGGATTTTTTCTGCCCAATCAACCTCAAATACCATATGAAACATTTACGACGAAAGCTAGACCATTTGGAGCATCCGGGGTCAGGTTTTAGGGGTCCGACACGTTAGGCCGCGTTGCAAATCACACGCGGTGAGTGGATCGTATTGTCCTCCAAATTCCCCTTTTTTTGCATTTCCCGGCCTTATTGGACATAACAAAGCTACCCACAAAGTTTCATCCCATTTGGAGCACTAGAGATGACACTTCCTTCATTAACCCGAAATCGCCCAAAATACAAGTCGAGGCCAAATGGTCAAAAAATGAAATAATTCGAAACCCGAATTTTTTTAGCCCAATCAACCTCAAATACCATATGAAACATGCACGACGAAAGCTAGACCATTTGGAGCATCCGGGGTAAGGTTTTAGGGGTCCGACACGTTAGGGCGCGTTGCAAATCACACGCGGTGAGTGGATCGTATTGTCCTCCAAATTCCCGTTTTTTAGCATTTCCCGGCCTTATTGGACATACCAAAGCTACCCACAAAGTTTCATCCCTTTTGGAGCACTAGAGATGACACTTCATTCATTAACCCGAAATTGCCCAAAATACAAGTCGGGGCCAAATGGTCAAAAAATGAAATAATTCAAAACCCGGATTTTTTCAGTTCAATCAACCTCAAATACCATATGAAAAATGCACGACGAAAGCTAGACCATTTGGATCATCCGGGGTCAGGTTTTAGGGGTCCGACACGTTAGGTCGCGCTGCAAATCACACGCGGTGAGTGGATCGTATTGTCCTCAAAATTCCCGTTTTTTAGCAATTCCCGGCCTTATTGGACATACCAAAGCTACCCACAAAGTTTCATCCCTTTTGGAGCACTAGAGATGACACTTCCTTCATTAACCCGAAATCGCCCAAAATACAAGTCGGGGCCAAATGGTCAAAAAATGAAATAATTCGAAACCCGGATTTTTTCAGCCCAATCAACCTCAAATACCATATGAATCATGCACGACGAATACTAGATCATTTGGAGCACCCGGGGTCAGGTTTTAGGGGTCCGACACGTTAGGCCGCGTTGCAAATCACACGCGGTGAGTGGATCGTATTGTCCTCCAAATTCCCGTTTTTTAGCATTTCCCAGCCTTATTGGACATTCCAAAGCTACCCACAAAGTTTCATCCCTTTTGGAGCACTAGAGATGACACTTCCTTCATTAACCCGAAATCGCCCAAAATACAAGTCGGGGCCTAATGGTCAAAAAATGAAATAATTCGAAACCTGGATTTTTTCAGTTCAATCAACCTCAAATACCATATGAAATATGCACGACGAAAGCTAGACCATTTGGAGCCCCCGGGGTCAGGTTTAAGGGGTCCGACACGTTAGGCCGCGTTCAAATCACACGCGGTGAGTGGATCGTATTTTCCTCCAAATTCCCGTTTTTTAGCAATTCCCGGCCTTATTGGACATACCAAAGCTACACACAAAGTTTCATCCCTTTTGAAGCACTAGAGATGACACTTCCTTCATTAACCCGAAATCGCCCAAAATACAAGTCGGGGCCAAATGGTCAAAAAATGAAATAATTCGAAACCCGGATTTTTTCTGCCCAATCAACCTCAAATACCATATGAAACATGCACGACGAAAGCTAGACCATTTGGAGCATCCGGGGTCAGGTTTTAGGGTCCGAAACGTTAGGGCGCGTTGCAAATCACACGCGGTGAGTGGATCGTATTGTCTTCCAATTTCCCGTTTTTTAGCATTTCCCGGCCTTATTGGACATTCCAAAGCTACCCACAAAGTTTCATCCCTTTTGAAGCACTAGAGATGACACTTCATTCATTAACCCGAAATCGCCCAAAATACAAGTCGGGGCCAAATGGTCAAAAAATGAAATAACTCAAAACCCGGATTTTTTCAGTTCAATAAACCTCAAATACCATATGAAACATGCACGACGAAAGCTAGACCATTTCGAGCCCCCGGGGTTAGGTTTTAGGGGTCCGACACGTTAGGCCGCGTTGCAAATCACACGCGGTGAGTGGATCGTATTTTCCTCCAAATTCCCGTTTTTTAGCAATTCCCGACCTTATTGGACATACCAAAGCTACCCACAAAGTTTCATCCCTTTTGAAGCACTAGAGATGACACTTCCTTCATTAACCCGAAATCGCCCAAAATACAAGTCGGGGCCAAATGGTCAAAAAATGAAATAATTCGAAACCCAGATTTTTTCTGCTCAATCAACCTCAAATACCATATGAAACATTCACGACGAAAGCTAGACCATTTGGAGCATCCGGGGTCGGGTTTTAGGGGTCCGACACGTTAGGCCGCGTAGCAAATCACACGCGGTGAGTGGATCGTATTGTCCTCCAAATTCCCGTTTTTTAGCATTTCCCGGCCTTATAGGACATACCAAAGCTACACAAAGTTTCATCCCTTTTGGAGCACTAGAGATGACACTTCCTTCATTAACCCGAAATCGCCCAAAATAAAAGTCGGGGCAAATGGTCAAAAATGAAATAATTCGAAACCCGAATTTTTTCAGCCCAATCAACATCAAATACCATATGAAAAATGCACGACGAAAGCTAGACCATTTGGAGCATCCGGGGTCAGGTTTTAGGGGTCCGACACGTTAGGCCGCGTTGCAAATCACACGCGGTGAGTGGATCGTATTGTTCTCCAAATTCCCGTTTTTTAGCATTTCCCGGCCTTATTGGACATACCAAAGCTACCCACAAAGTTGCATCCCTTTTGGAGCAATAGAGACGACACTTCCTTCATTAACCCGAAATCGCCCAAAATACAAGTCGGGGCCAAATGGTCAAAAAATGAAATAATTCGAAACCCGGATTTATTCAGTTCAATCAACCTCAAATACCATATGAAATATGCACGACGAAAGATAGACCATTTGGAGCCCCCGGGGTCAGGTTTTAGGGTTCCGACACGTTAGGCCGCGTTGCAAATCACACGCGGTGAGTGGATCGTATTTTCCTCCAAATTCCCGTTTTTTAGCAATTCCCGGCCTTATTGGACATACCAAAGCTACACACAAACTTTCATCCCTTTTGAAGGACTAGAGATGACACTTCCTTCATTAACCCGAAATCGCCCAAAATACAAGTCGGGGCCAAATCGTCAAAAAATGAAATAATTCGAAACCCGGATTTTTTCTGCCCAATCAACCTCAAATACCATATGAAACAATTACGACGAAAGCTAGACCATTTGGAGCATCCGGGGTCAGGTTTTAGGGGTCCGACACGTTAGGCCGCGTTGCAAATCACACGCGGTGAGTGGATCGTATTGTCCTCCAAATTCCCGTTTTTTTGCATTTCCCGGCCTTATTGGACATACCAAAGCTACCCACAAAGTTTCATCCCATTTGGAGCACTAGAGATGACACTTCCTTCATTAACCCGAAATCGCCCAAAATACAAGTCGAGGCCAAATGGTCAAAAAATGAAATAATTCGAAACCCGAATTTTTTTAGCCCAATCAACCTCAAATACCATATGAAACATGCACGATGAAAGCTAGACCATTTGGAGCATCCGGGGTCAGGTTTTAGGGGTCCGACACGTTAGGGCGCGTTGCAAATCACACGCGGTGAGTTGATCGTATTGTCCTCAAAATTCCCGTTTTTTAGCAATTCCCGGCCTTATTGGACATACCAAAGCTACCCACAAAGTTTCATCCCTTTTGGAGCACTAGAGATGACACTTCCTTCATTAACCCGAAATCGCTCAAAATACAAGTCGGGGCCAAATGGTCAAAAAATGAAATAATTCGAAACCCGGATTTTTTCAGCCCAATCAACCTCAAATACCATATGAATCATGCACGACGAAAGCTAGACCATTTGGAGCCCCCGGGGTCAGGTTTTAGGGGTCCGACACGTTAGGCCGCGTTGCAAATCACACGCGGTGAGTGGATCGTATTTTCCTCCAAATTCCCGTTTTTTAGCATTTCCCGGCCTTATTGGACATACCAAAGCTACCCACAAAGTTTCATCCCTTTTGGAGCACTAGAGATGACACTTCCTTCATTAACCCGAAATCGCCCAAAATACAAGTCGGGGCCAAATGGTCAAAAAATGAAATAATTCGAAACCCGGATTTTTTCAGCCCAATCAACCTCAAATACCATATGAAACATGCACGATGAAAGCTAGACCATTTGGAGCATCCGGGGTCAGGTTTTAGGGGTCCGACACGTTAGGCCGCGTTGCAAATCACACGCGGTGAGTGGATCGTATTGTCCTCCAAATTTCCGTTTTTTAGCATTTCCCGACCTTATTGGAGATACCAAAGCTACCCACAAAGTTTCATCCCTTTTGGAGCACTAGAGATGACACTTCCTTCATTAAACCGAAATCGCCCAAAATACAAGTCGGGGTCAAATGGTCAAAAAATGAAATAATTCGAAACCCAGATTTTTTCAGCCCAATCAACCTCAAATACCATATGAAACATGCACGACGAAAGCTAGACCATTTGGAGCCCCCGGGGTCAGGTTTTAGGGACCCGACACGTTAGGCCGCGTTGCAAATCACACGCGGTGAGTGGATCGTATTTTCCTCCAAATTCCCGTTTTTTAGCATTTCCCGGCCTTATTAGACATACCAAAGCTACCCACAAAGTTTCATCCCTTTTGGAGCACTAGAGATGACACTTCCTTCATTAACCCGAAATCGTCCAAAATACAAGTCGGGGCCAAATGGTCAAAAAATGAAATAATTCGAAACCCGGATTTTTTCAGCCCAATCAACCTCAAATACCATATGAAACATGCACGATGAAAGCTAGACCATTTGGAGCATCCGGGGTCAGATTTTAGGGGTCCGACACGTTAGGCCGCGTTGCAAATCACACGCGGTGAGTGGATCGTATTGTCCTCCAAATTCCCGTTTTTAGCATTTCCCGACCTTATTGGAGATACCAAAGCTACCCAAAAAGTTTCATCCCTTTTGGAGCACTAGAGATGACACTTCCTTCATTAAACCGAAATCGCCCAAAATACAAGTCGGGGCCAAATGGTCAATAAATGAAATAATTCGAAACCCGGATTTTTTCAGCCCAATCAACCTCAAATACCATATGAAACATGCACGACGAAAGTTAGACCATTTGGAGCCCCCGGGGTCAGGTTTTAGGGGTCCGACACGTTAGGCCGCGTTGCAAATCACACGCGGTGAGTGGATCGTATTGTCCTCCAAATTCCCGTTTTTTAGCATTTCCAGGCCTTATTGGACCTACCAAAGCTACCCACAAAGTTGCATCCCTTTTGGAGCACTAGAGATGACACTTCCTTCATTAACCCGAAATCGCCCAAAATACAAGTCGGGGCCTAATGGTCAAAAAATGAAATAATTCGAAACCCGGATTTTTTCAGTTCAATCAACCTCAAATACCATATGAAATATGCACGACGAAAGCTAGACCATTTAGAGCCCCCGGGATCAGGTTTTAGGGGTCCGACACGTTAGGCCGCGTTGCAAATCACACGCGGTGAGTGGATCGTATTTTCCTCCAAATTCCCGTTTTTTAGCAATTCCCGGCCTTATTGGACATTCCAAAGCTACACACAAAGTTTCATCCCTTTTGAAGCACTAGAGATGACACTTCTTTCATTAACCCGAAATCGCCCAAAATATAAGTCGGGGCCAAATGGTCAAAAAATGAAATAATTTGAAACCCGGATTTTTTCAGCCCAATCAACCTCAAATACCATATGAAACATGCACGATGAAAGCTAGACCATTTGGAGCATCCGGGGTCAGGTTTTAGGGGTCCGACACGTTAGGCCGCGTTGCAAATCACTCGCGGTGAGTGGATCGTATTGTCCTCCAAATTCCCGTTTTTTAGCATTTCCCGACCTTATTGGAGATACCAAAGCTACCCACAAAGTTTCATCCCTTTTGAAGCACTAGAGATGACACTTCCTTCATTAAACCGAAATCGCCCAAAATACAAGTCGGGGCCAAATGGTAAAAAAATGAAATAATTCGAAACCCAGATTTTTTCAGCCCAATCAACCTCAAATACCATATGAAACATGCACGACGAAAGCTAGACCATTTGGAGCCCCCGGGGTCAGGTTTTAGGGGTCCGACACGTTAGGCCGCGTTGCAAATCACACGCGGTGAGTGGATCGTATTGTCCTCCAAATTCCCGTTTTTTAGCATTTCCCGGCCTTATTAGACATACCAAAGCTACCCACAAAGTTTCATCCCTTTTGGAGCACTAGAGATGACACTTCCTTCATTAACCCGAAATCGTCCAAAATACAAGTCGGGGCCAAATGGTCAAAAAATGAAATAATTCGAAACCCGGATTTTTTCAGCCCAATCAACCTCAAATACCATATGAAACATGCACGATGAAAGCTAGACCATTTGGAGCATCCGGGGTAAGATTTTAGGGGTCCGACACGTTAGGCCGCGTTGCAAATCACACGCGGTGAGTGGATTGTATTGTCCTCCAAATTCCCGTTTTTAGCATTTCCCGACCTTATTGGAGATACCAAAGCTACCCAAAAAGTTTCATCCCTTTTGGAGCACTAGAGATGACACTTCCTTCATTAAACCGAAATCGCCCAAAATACAAGTCGGGGCCAAATGGTCAATAAATGAAATAATTCGAAACCCGGATTTTTTCAGCCCAATCAACCTCAAATACCATATGAAACATGCACGACGAAAGTTAGACCATTTGGAGCCCCCGAGGTCAGGTTTTAGGGGTCCGACACGTTAGGCCGCGTTGCAAATCACACGCGGTGAGTGGATCGTATTGTCCTCCAAATTCCCGTTTTTTAGCATTTCCAGGCCTTATTGGACATACCAAAGCTACCCACAAAGTTGCATCCCTTTTGGAGCACTAGAGATGACACTTCCTTCATTAACCCGAAATCGCCCAAAATACAAGTCGGGGCCTAATGGTCAAAAAATGAAATAATTCGAAACCCGGATTTTATCAGTTCAATCAACCTCAAATACCATATGAAATATGCACGACGAAAGCTAGACCATTTAGAGCCCCCGGGATCAGGTTTTAGGGGTCCGACACGTTAGGCCGCGTTGCAAATCACACGCGGTGAGTGGATCGTATTTTCCTCCAAATTCCAGTTTTTTAGCAATTCCCGGCCTTATTGGACATTCCAAAGCTACACACAAAGTTTCATCCCTTTTGAAGCACTAGAGATGACACTTCCTTCATTAACCCGAAATCGCCCAAAATACAAGTCGGGGCCAAATGGTCAAAAAATGAAATAATTCGAAACCCGGTTTTTTTCTGCCCAATCAACCTCAAATACCATATGAAACATGCACGACGAAAGCTAGACCATTTGGAGCATCCGGGGTCAGGTTTTAGGGGTCCGACACGTTAGGGCGCGTTGCAAATCACACGCGGTGAGTGGATCGTATTGTCCTCCAAATTCCCGTTTTTTAGCATTTCCCGGCCTTATTGGACATACCAAAGCTACCCACAAAGTTTCATCCCTTTTGAAGCACTAGAGATGACACTTCATTCATTAACCCGAAATCGCCCAAAATACAAGTCGGGGACAAATGGTCAAAAACTGAAATAACTGAAAACCCGGATTTTTTCAGTTCAATAAACCTCAAATACCATATGAAACATGCACGACGAAATCTAGACCATTTGGAGCCCCCGGGGTTAGGTTTTAGGGGTCCGACACGTTAGGCCGCGTTGCAAATCACACGCGGTGAGTGGATCGTATTTTCCTCCAAATTCCCGTTTTTTAGCAATTCCCGGCCTTATTGGACATACCAAAGCTACCCACAAAGTTTCATCCCTTTTGAAGCACTAGAGATGACACTTCCTTCATTAACCCGAAATCGCCCAAAATACAAGTCGGGGCCAAATGGTCAAAAAATGAAATAATTCGAAACCCAGATTT
Organism: Persicaria maculosa; assembly: GCA_963922045.1. NCBI lineage: Eukaryota > Viridiplantae > Streptophyta > Magnoliopsida > Caryophyllales > Polygonaceae > Persicaria > Persicaria maculosa. The sequence continues at coordinate 245,464 of OY998271.1, read as the reverse complement.
TTTCTGCTCAATCAACCTCAAATACCATATGAAACATTCACGACGAAAGCTAGACCATTTGGAGCATCCGGGGTCAGGTTTTAGGGGTCCGACACGTTAGGCCGCGTAGCAAATCACACGCGGTGAGTGGATCGTATTGTCCTCCAAATTCCCGTTTTTTAGCATTTCCCGGCCTTATAGGACATACCAAAGCTAGCCACAAAGTTTCATCCCTTTTGGAGCACTAGAGATGACACTTCCTTCATTAACCCGAAATCGCCCAAAATACAAGTCGGGGCCAAATGGTCAAAAAATGAAATAATTCGAAACCCGAATTTTTTTAGCCCAATCAACATCAAATACCATATGAAACATGCACGACGAAAGCTAGACCATTTGGAGCATCCGGGGTCAGGTTTTAGGGGTCCGAAACGTTAGGCCGCGTTGCAAATCACACGCGGTGAGTGGATCGTATTGTTCTCCAAATTCCCGTTTTTTAGCATTTCCCGGCCTTATTGGACATACCAAAGCTACCCACAAAGTTGCATCCCTTTTGGAGCAATAGAGACGACACTTCCTTCATTAACCCGAAATCGCCCAAAATACAAGTCGGGGCCTAATGGTCAAAAAATGAAATAATTCGAAACCCGGATTTTTTCAGTTCAATCAACCTCAAATACCATATGAAATATGCACGACGAAAGATAGACCATTTGGAGCCCCCGGGGTCAGGTTTTAGGGGTCCGACACGTTAGGCCGCGTTGCAAATCACACGCGGTGAGTGGATCGTATTTTCCTCCAAATTCCCGTTTTTTAGCAATTCCCGGCCTTATTGGACATACCAAAGCTACCCACAAAGTTTCATCCCTTTTGAAGCACTAGAGATGACACTTCCTTCATTAACCCGAAATCGCCCAAAATACAAGTCGGGGCCAAATGGTCAAAAAATGAAATAATTCGAAACCCGGATTTTTTCTGACCAATCAACCTCAAATACCATATGAAACATTTACGACGAAAGCTAGACCATTTGGAGCAACCGGGGTCAGGTTTTAGGGGTCCGACACGTTAGGCCGCGTTGCAAATCACACGCAGTGAGTGGATCGTATTGTCCTCCAAATTCCCGTTTTTTTGCATTTCCCGGCCTTATTGGACATACCAAAGCTACCCACAAAGTTTCATCCCATTTGGAGCACTAGAGATGACACTTCCTTCATTAACCCGAAATCGCCCAAAATACAAGTCGGGGCCAAATGGTCAAAAAATGAAATAATTCGAAACCCGAATTTTTTTAGCCCAATCAACCTCAAATACCATATGAAACATGCACGACGAAAGCTAGACCATTTGAAGCATCCGGGGTCAGGTTTTAGGGGTCCGACACGTTAGGGCGCGTTGCAAATCACACGCGGTGAGTGGATCGTATTGTCCTCCAAATTCCCGTTTTTTAGCATTTCCCGGCCTTATTGGACATACCAAAGCTACCCACAAAGTTTTATCCCTTTTGGAGCACTAGAGATGACACTTCATTCATTAACCCGAAATTGCCCAAAATACAAGTCGGGGCCAAATGGTCAAAAAATGAAATAATTCAAAACCCGGATTTTTTCAGTTCAATCAACCTCAAATACCATATGAAACATGCACGACGAAAGATAGACCATTTGGAGCCCCCGGGGTCAGGTTTTAGGGGTCCGACACGTTAGGCCGCGTTGCAAATCACACGCGGTGAGTGGATCGTATTTTCCTCCAAATTCCCGTTTTTTAGCATTTCCCGGCCTTATTGGAGATACCAAAGCTACCCAAAAAGTTTCATCCCTTTTGGAGCACTAGAGATGACACTTCCTTCATTAAACCGAAATCGCCCAAAATACAAGTCGGGGCCAAATGGTCAAAAAATGAAATAATTCTAAACCCGGATTTTTTCCGCCCAATCAACCTCAAATACCATATGAAACATGCACGACGAAAGCTAGACCAGTTGTAGCATCCGGGGTCAGGTTTTAGGGGTCCGACACGTTAGGCCGCGTTGCAAATCACACGCGGTGAGTGGATCGTATTGTCCTCCAAATTCCCGTTTTTTAGCATTTCCTGACCTTATTGGACATACCAAAGCTACCCACAAAGTTTCATCCCTTTTGGAGCACTAGAGATGAAACTTCCTTCATTAACCTGAAATCGCCCAAAATACAAGTCGGGGCCAAATGGTCAAAAAATGAAATAATTCAAAACCCGGATTTTTTCAGCCCAATCAACCTCAAATACCATATGAAACATGCACGATGAAAGCTAGACCATTTGGAGCATCCGGGGTCAGGTTTTAGGGGTCCGACACGTTAGGCCGCGTTGCAAATCACACGCGGTGAGTGGATCGTATTGTCCTCCAAATTCCCGTTTTATAGCATTTCCCGACCTTATTGGAGATACCAAAGCTACCCACAAAGTTTCATCCCTTTTGGAGCACTAGAGATGACACTTCCTTGATTAAACCGAAATCGCCCAAAATACAAGTCGGGGCCAAATGGTCAAAAAATGAAATAATTCGAAACCCGGATTTTTTCAGCCCAATCAACCTCAAATACCATATGAAACATGCACGACGAAAGCTAGACCATTTGGAGCCCCCGGGGTCAGGTTTTAGGGGTCCGACACGTTAGGCCGCGTTGCAAATCACACGCGGTGAGTGGATCGTATTTTCCTCCAAATTCCCGTTTTTTAGCATTTCCCGGCCTTATTAGACATACCAAAGCTACCCACAAAGTTTCATCCCTTTTGGAGCACTAGAGATGACACTTCCTTCATTAACCCGAAATCGCCCAAAATACAAGTCGGGGCCAAATGGTCAAAAAATGAAATAATTCGAAACCCGGATTTTTTCAGCCCAATCAACCTCAAATACCATATGAAACATGCACGATGAAAGCTAGACCATTTGGAGCATCCGGGGTCAGGTTTTATGGGTCCGACACGTTAGGCCGCGTTGCAAATCACACGCGGTGAGTGGATCGTATTGTCCTCCAAATTCCCGTTTTTTAGCATTTCCCGACCTTATTGGAGATACCAAAGCTACCCAAAAAGTTTCATCCCTTTTGGAGCACTAGAGATGACACTTCCTTCATTAAACCGAAATCGCCCAAAATACAAGTCGGGGCCAAATGGTCAAAAAATGAAATAATTCGAAACCCGGATTTTTTCAGCCCAATCAACCTCAAATACCATATGAAACATGCACGACGAAAGCTAGACCATTTGGAGCCCCCGGGGTCAGGTTTTAGGGGTCCGACACGTTAGGCCGCGTTGCAAATCAAACGCGGTGAGTGGATCGTATTTTCCTCCAAATTCCCGTTTTTTAGCATTTTCCGGCCTTATTAGACATAACAAAGCTACCCACAAAGTTTCATCCCTTTTGGAGCACTAGAGATGACACTTCCTTCATTAACCCGAAATCGCCACAAATACAAGTCGGGGCCAAATGGTCAAAAAATGAAATAATTCGAAACCCGGATTTTTTCCGCCCAATCAACCTCAAATACCATATGAAACATGCACGACGAAAGCTAGACCATTTGGAGTATCCGGGGTCAGGTTTTAGGGGTCCGACACGTTAGGCCGCGTTGCAAATCACACACGGTGAGTGGATCGTATTGTCCTCCAAATTCCCGTTTTTTAGCATTTCCCGGCCTCATTGGAAATACCAAAGCAACTCACAAAGTTTCATCCCTTTCAGAGCACTAGAGATGACACTTCCTTCATTAACCCGAAATCGCCCAAAATACAAGTCGGGGCCAAATGGTCAAAAAATGAAATAATTCAAAACCCGGATTTTTTCAGCCCAATCAACCTCAAATACCATATGAAACATGCACGACGAATACTAGATCATTTGGAGCCCCCGGGGTCAGGTTTTAGGGGTCCGACACGTTAGGCCGCGTTGCAAATCACACGCGGTGAGTGTATCCTATTGTCCTCCAAATTCCTTTTTTTAGCATTTCCCGGCCTTATTGGACATACCAAAGCTACCCACAAAGTTTCATCCCTTTTGGAGCACTAGAGATGACACTTCCTTCATTAACCCGAAATCGCCCAAAATACAAGTCGGGGCCAAATGGTCATAAAATGAAATAATTCGAAACCCGGATTTTTTCAGCCCAATCAACCTCAAATATCATATGAAACATGCACGACGAAAGCTAGACCATTTGGAGCCCCCGGGGTCAGGTTTTAGGGGTCCGACACGTTAGGCCGCGTTGCAAATCAAACGCGGTGAGTGGATCGTATTTTCCTCCAAATTCCCGTTTTTTAGCATTTTCCGGCCTTATTAGACATAACAAAGCTACCCACAAAGTTTCATCCCTTTTGGAGCACTAGAGATGACACTTCCTTCATTAACCCGAAATCGCCCAAAATACAAGTCGGGGCCAAATGGTCAAAAAATGAAATAATTCGAAACCCGGATTTTTTCCGCCCAATCAACCTCAAATACCATATGAAACATGCACGACGAAAGCTAGACCATTTGGAGTATCCGGGGTCAAGTTTTAGGGGTCCGACACGTTAGGCCGCGTTGCAAATCACACGCGGTGAGTGGATCGTATTGTCCTCCAAATTCCCGTTTTTTAGCATTTCCTGACCTTATTGGACATACCAAAGCTACCCACAAAGTTTCATCCCTTTTGGAGCACTAGAGATGACACTTCCTTCATTAACCCGAAATCGCCCAAAATACAAGTCGGGGCCAAATGGTCAAAAAATTAAATAATTCAAAACCCGGATTTTTTCAGCCCAATTAACCTCAAATACCATATGAAACATGCACGACGAATACTAGACCATTTGGAGCCCCCGGGGTCAAGTTTTAGGGGTCCGATACGTTAGGCCGCGTTGCTAATCACACGCGGTGAGTGTATCCTATTGTCCTCCAAATTCCCGTTTTTTAGCATTTCCCGGCCTCATTGGACATACCAAAGCTACCCACAAAGTTTCATCCCTTTTGGAGCACTAGAGATGACACTTCCTTCATTAACCCGAAATCGCCCAAAATACAAGTCGGGGCCAAATGGTCAAAAAATGAAATAATTCGAAACCCGGATTTTTTCAGCCCAATCAACCTAAAATACCATATGAAACATGCACGACGAAAGCTAGACCATTTGGGGCATCCGGGGTCAGGTTTTAGGGGTCCGACACGTTTGGCCGCGTTGCAAATCACACGCGGTGAGTGGATCGTATTGTCCTCCAAATTCCCGTTTTTTTAGCATTTCCCGACCTTATTGGAGATACCAAAACTACCCACAAAGTTTCATCCCTTTTGGAGCACTAGAGATGACACTTCCTTCATTAAACCGAAATCGCCCAAAATACAAGTCGGGCCAAATGGTAAAAAAATGAATTAATTCGAAACCCGGATTTTTTCAGCCCAATCAACCTCAAATACCATAAGAAACATTCACGACGAAAGCTAGACCATTTGGAGCATCCGGGGTCAGGTTTTAGGGGTCCGACACATTAGGCCGCGTTGCAAATCACACGCGGTGAGTGGATCGTATTGTCCTCCAAATTCCCGTTTTTTAGCATTTCCCGGCCTTATTGGAGATACCAAAGCTACCCACAAAGTTTCATCCCTTTTGGAGCACTAGAGATGACACTTCCTTCATTAACCCGAAATCGCCCAAAATACAAGTCGGGGCCAAATGGTCAAAAAATGAAATAATTCGAAACCCGGATTTTTTCCGCCCAATCAACCTCAAATACCATATGAAACATTCACGACGAAAGCTAGACCATTTGGAGCATCCGGGGTCAGGTTTTAGGGGTCCGACACATTAGGCCGCGTTGCAAATCACACGCGGTGAGTGGATCGTATTATCCTCCAAATTCCCGTTTTTTAGCATTTCCCGGCCTTATTGAACATACCAAAGCTACCCACAAAGTTTCATCCCTTTTGAAGCACTAGAGATGACACTTCCTTTATTAACCCGAAATCGCCCAAAATACAAGTCGGGGCCGAATGGTCAAAAAATGAAATAATTCGAAACCCGGATTTTTTCGGCCCAATCAACCTCAAATACCATATGAAACATTCACGACGAAAGCTAGACCATTTGGAGCATCCGGGGTCAGGTTTTAGGGGTCCGACACATTAGGCCGCGTTGCAAATCACACGCGGTGAGTGGATCGTATTGTCCTCCAAATTCCCGTTTTTTAGCATTTCCCGGCCTTATTGGACATACCAAAGCTACCCACAAAGTTTCATCCCTTTTGGAGCACTAGAGATGACACTTCCTTCATTAACTCGAAATCGCCCAAAATACAAGTCGGGGCCAAATGGTCAAAAAATGAAATAATTCGAAACCCGGATTTTTTCAGCCCAATCAACCGCAAATATCATATGAAACATGCACGACGAAAGCTAGACCATTTGGAGCCCCCGGGGGCAGGTTTTAGGGGTCCGACACGTTTGGCCGCGTTGCAAATCACACGCGGTGAGTGGATCGTATTGTCCTCCAAATTCCCGTTTTTTAGCATTTCCCGGCCTTATTGGAGATACCAAAGCTACCCACAAAGTTTCATCCCTTTTGGAGCACTAGAGATGACACTTCCTTCATTAACCCGAAATCGCCCAAAATACAAGTCGGGGCCAAATGGTCAAAAAATGAAATAATTCGAAACCCGGATTTTTTCCGCCCAATCAACCTCAAATACCATATGAAACATTCACGACGAAAGCTAGACCATTTGGAGCATCCGGGGTCAGGTTTTAGGGGTCCGACACATTAGGCCGCGTTGCAAATCACACGCGGTGAGTGGATCGTATTTTCCTCCAAATTCCCGTTTTTTAGCATTTCCCGGCCTTATTGGACATACTAAAGCTACCCACAAAGTTTCATCCCTTTTGGAGCACTAGAGATGACACTTCCTTCATTAAACCGAAATCGCCCAAAATACAAGTCGGGCCAAATGGTAAAAAAATGAATTAATTCGAAACCCGGATTTTTTCAGCCCAATCAACCTCAAATACCATAAGAAACATTCACGACGAAAGCTAGACCATTTGGAGCATCCGGGGTCAGGTTTTAGGGGTCCGACACATTAGGCCGCGTTGCAAATCACACGCGGTGAGTGGATCGTATTGTCCTCCAAATTCCCGTTTTTTAGCATTTCCCGGCCTTATTGGAGATACCAAAGCTACCCACAAAGTTTCATCCCTTTTGGAGCACTAGAGATGACACTTCCTTCATTAACCCGAAATCGCCCAAAATACAAGTCGGGGCCAAATGGTCAAAAAATGAAATAATTCGAAACCCGGATTTTTTCCGCCCAATCAACCTCAAATACCATATGAAACATTCACGACGAAAGCTAGACCATTTGGAGCATCCGGGGTCAGGTTTTAGGGGTCCGACACATTAGGCCGCGTTGCAAATCACACGCGGTGAGTGGATCGTATTATCCTCCAAATTCCCGTTTTTTAGCATTTCCGGGCCTTATTGAACATACCAAAGCTACCCACAAAGTTTCATCCCTTTTGAAGCACTAGAGATGACACTTCCTTCATTAACCCGAAATCGCCCAAAATACAAGTCGGGGCCGAATGGTCAAAAAATGAAATAATTCGAAACCCGGATTTTTTCGGCCCAATCAACCTCAAATACCATATGAAACATTCACGACGAAAGCTAGACCATTTGGAGCATCCGGGGTCAGGTTTTAGGGGTCCGAAACATTAGGCCGCGTTGCAAATCACACGCGGTGAGTGGATCGTATTGTCCTCCAAATTCCCGTTTTTTAGCATTTCCCGGCCTTATTGGACATACCAAAGCTACCCACAAAGTTTCATCCCTTTTGGAGCACTAGAGATGACACTTCCTTCATTAACTCGAAATCGCCCAAAATACAAGTCGGGGCCAAATGGTCAAAAAATGAAATAATTCGAAACCCGGATTTTTTCAGCCCAATCAACCGCAAATATCATATGAAACATGCACGACGAAAGCTAGACCATTTGGAGCCCCCGGGGGCAGGTTTTAGGGGTCCGACACGTTTGGCCGCGTTGCAAATCACACGCGGTGAGTGGATCGTATTGTCCTCCAAATTCCCGTTTTTTAGCATTTCCCGGCCTTATTGGAGATACCAAAGCTACCCACAAAGTTTCATCCCTTTTGGAGCACTAGAGATGACACTTCCTTCATTAACCCGAAATCGCCCAAAATACAAGTCGGGGCCAAATGGTCAAAAAATGAAATAATTCGAAACCCGGATTTTTTCCGCCCAATCAACCTCAAATACCATATGAAACATTCACGACGAAAGCTAGACCATTTGGAGCATCCGGGGTCAGGTTTTAGGGGTCCGACACATTAGGCCGCGTTGCAAATCACACGCGGTGAGTGGATCGTATTTTCCTCCAAATTCCCCTTTTTTAGCATTTCCCGGCCTTATTGGATATACTAAAGCTACCCACAAAGTTTCATCCCTTTTGAAGCACTAGAGATGACACTTCCTTCATTAACCCGAAATCGCCCAAAATACAAGTCGGGGCCAAATGGTCAAAAAATGAAATAATTCGAAACCCGGATTTTTTCTGCCCAATCAACCACAAATACCATATGAAACATTCACGACGAAACCTAGACCATTTGGAGCATCCGGGGTCAGGTTTTAGGGGTCCGACACATTAGGCCGCGTTGCAAATCACACGCGGTGAGTGGATCGTATTGTCCTCCAAACTCCTGTTTTTTAGCTTTTCCCGGCCTTATTGGACATACCAAAGCTACCCACAAAGTTTCATCCCTTTTGGATCACTAGAGATGACACTTCCTTCATTAACTCGAAATCGCCCAAAATACAAGTCGGGGCCAAATGGTCAAAAAATTAAATAATTCGAAGCCCGGATTTTTTCAGCCCAATCAACCTCAAATATCATATGAAACATGCACGACGAAAGCTAGACCATTTGGAGCCCCCGGGGTCAGGTTTTAGGGGTCCGACACGTTAGGCCGCGTTGCAAATCACACGCGGTGAGTGGATCGTATTTTCCTCCAAATTCCCGTTTTTTAGCATTTCCCGGCCTTATTGGACATACCAAAGCTACCCACAAAGTTTCATCCCTTTTGGAGCACTAGAGATGACACTTCCTTCATTAAACCGAAATCGCCCAAAATACAAGTTGGGGCCAAATGGTCAAAAAATGAAATAATTCGAAACCCGGATTTTTTCCGCCCAATCAACCTCAAATACCATATGAAACATGCACGACGAAAGCTAGACCATTTGTAGCATCCGGGGTCAGGTTTTAGGGGTCCGACACGTTAGGCCGCGTTGCAAATCACACGCGGTGAGTGGATCGTATTGTCCTCCAAATTCCCGTTTTTTAGCATTTCCTGACCTTATTGGACATACCAAAGCTACCCACAAAGTATCATCCCTTTTGGAGCACTAGAGATGACACTTCCTTCATTAACCCGAAATCGCCCAAAATACAAGTCGGGGCCAAATGGTCAAAAAATTATATAATTCAAAACCTGGATTTTTTCAGCCCAATCAACCTCAAATACCATATGAAACATGCACGACGAATACTAGACCATTTGGAGCCCCCGGGGTCAGGTTTTAGGGGTCCGATACGTTAGGCCGCGTTGCTAATCACACGCGGTGAGTGTATCCTATTGTCCTCCAAATTCCCGTTTTTTAGCATTTCCCGGCCTTATTGGACATACCAAAGCTACCCACAAAGTTTCATCCCTTTTGGAGCACTAGAAATGACACTTCCTTCATTAACCCGAAATCGCCCAAAATACAAGTCGGGGCCAAATGGTCAAAAAATGAAATAATTCGAAACCCGGATTTTTTCAGCCCAATCAACCTCAAATATCATATGAAACATGCACGACGAAAGCTAGACCATTTGGAGCATCCGGGGTCAGGTTTTAGGGGTCCGACACGTTAGGCCGCGTTGCAAATCACACGCGGTGAGTGGATAGTATTGTCCTCCAAATTCCCCTTTTTTAGCATTTCCCGGCCTAATTGGACATACCAAAGCTACCCACAAAGTTTCATCCCTTTTGGAGCACTAGAGATGACACTTCCTTCATTAACCCGAAATCGCCCAAAATACAAGTCGGGGCCAAATGGTCAAAAAATGAAATAATTCGAAACCTGGATTTTTTCAGCCCAATCAACCTCAAATACCATATGAAACATGCACGACGAATACTAGATCATTTGGAGCACCCGGGGTCAGGTTTTAGGGGTCCGACACGTTAGGCCGCGTTGCAAATCACACGCGGTGAGTGTATCCTATTGTCCTCCAAATTCCTTTTTTTTAGCATTTCCCGGAGTTATTGGACATACCAAAGCTACCCACAAAGTTTCATCCCTTTTGGAGCACTAGAGATGACACTTCCTTCATTAACCCGAAATCGCCCAAAATACAAGTCGGGGCCGAATGGTCAAAAAATGAAATAATTCGAAACCCGGATTTTTTCAGCCCAATCAACCTAAAATACCATATGAAACATGCACGACGAAAGCTAGACCATTTGGAGCATCCGGGGTCAGGTTTTAGGGGTCCGACACGTTTGGCCGCGTTGCAAATCACACGCGGTGAGTGGATCGTATTGTCCTCCAAATTCCCGTTTTTTAGCATTTCCCGACCTTATTGGAGATACCAAAGCTACCCACAAAGTTTCATCCCTTTTGGAGCACTAGAGATGACACTTCCTTCATTAAACCGAAATCGCCCAAAATACAAGTCGGGCCAAATGGTCAAAAAATGAATTAATTCGAAACCCGGATTTTTTCAGCCCAATCAACCTCAAATACCATAAGAAACATTCACGACGAAAGCTAGACCATTTGGAGCATCCGGGGTCAGGTTTTAGGGGTCCGACACATTAGGCCGCGTTGCAAATCACACGCGGTGAGTGGATCGTATTGTCCTCCAAATTCCCGTTTTTTAGCATTTCCCGGCCTTATTGGAGATACCAAAGCTACCCACAAAGTTTCATCCCTTTTGGAGCACTAGAGATGACACTTCCTTCATTAACCCGAAATCGCCCAAAATACAAGTCGGGGCCAAATGGTCAAAAAATGAAATAATTCGAAACCCGGATTTTTTCCACCCAATCAACCTCAAATACCATATGAAACATTCACGACGAAAGCTAGACCATTTGGAGCATCCGGGGTCAGGTTTTAGGGGTCCGACACATTAGGCCGCGTTGCAAATCACACGCGGTGAGTGGATCGTATTGTCCTCCAAATTCCCGTTTTTTAGCATTTCCCGGCCTTATTGTACATACCAAAGCTACCCACAAAGTTTCATCCCTTTTGAAGCACTAGAGATGACACTTCCTTCATTAACCCGAAATCGCCCAAAATACAAGTCGGGGCCGAATGGTCAAAAAATGAAATAATTCGAAACCCGGAATTTTTCCGCCCAAACAACCTCAAATACCATATGAAACATTCACGACGAAAGCTAGACCATTTGGAGCATCCGGGGTCAGGTTTTAGGGGTCCGACACATTAGGCCGCGTTGCAAATCACACGCGGTGAGTGGATCGTATTGTCCTCCAAATTCCCGTTTTTTAGCATTTCCCGGCCTTATTGGACATACCAAAGCTACCCACAAAGTTTCATCCCTTTTGGAGCACTAGAGATGACACTTCCTTCATTAACTCGAAATCGCCCAAAATACAAGTCGGGGCCAAATGGTCAAAAAATGAAATAATTCGAAACCCGGATTTTTTCAGCCCAATCAACCGCAAATATCATATGAAACATGCACGACGAAAGCTAGTCCATTTGGAGCCCCCGGGGTCAGGTTTTAGGGGTCCGACACGTTAGGCCGCGTTGCAAATCACACGCGGTGAGTGGATCGTATTTTCCTCCAAATTCCCGTTTTTTAGCATTTCCCGGCCTTATTGGACATACCAAAGCTACCCACAATGTTTCATCCCTTTTGGAGCACTAGAGATGACACTTCCTTCATTAAACCGAAATCGCCCAAAATACAAGTTGGGGCCAAATGGTCAAAAAATGAAATAAATCGAAACCCGGATTTTTTCCGCCCAATCAACCTCAAATACCATATGAAACATGCACGACGAAAGCTAGACCATTTGTAGCATCCGGGGTCAGGTTTTAGGGGTCCGACACGTTAGGCCGCGTTGAAAATCACACGCGGTGAGTGGATCGTATTTTCCTCCAAATTCCCGTTTTTTAGCATTTCCCGGCCTTATTGGACATACCAAAGCTACCCACAATGTTTCATCCCTTTTGGAGCACTAGAGATGAAACTTCCTTCATTAAACCGAAATCGCCCAAAATACAAGTTGGGGCCAAATGGTCAAAAAATGAAATAATTCGAAACCCGGATTTTTTCCGCCCAATCAACCTCAAATACAATATGAAACATGCACGACGAAAGCAAGACCATTTGTAGCATCCGGGGTCAGGTTTTAGGGGTCCGACACGTTAGGCCGCGTTGCAAATCACACGCGGTGAGTGGATCGTATTGTCCTCCAAATTCCCGTTTTTTAGCATTTCCTGACCTTATTGGACATACCAAAGCTAACCACAAAGTTTCATCCCTTTTGGAGCACTAGAGATGACACTTCCTTCATTAACCCGAAATCGCCCAAAATACAAGTCGGGGCCAAATGGTCAAAAAATGAAATAATTCGAAACCCTGATTTTTTCAGCCCAATCAACCTCAAATATCATATGAAACATGCACGACGAAAGCTAGACCATTTGGAGCATCCGGGGTCAGGTTTTAGGGGTCCGACACGTTAGGCCGCGTTGCAAATCACACGCGGTGAGTGGATAGTATTGTCCTCCAAATTCCCCTTTTTTAGCATTTCCCGGCCTAATTGGACATACCAAAGCTACCCACAAAGTTTCATCCCTTTTGGAGCACTAGAGATGACACTTCCTTCATTAACCCGAAATCGCCCAAAATACAAGTCGGGGCCAAATGGTCAAAAAATGAAATAATTCGAAACCCGGATTTTTTCAGCCCAATCAACCTCAAATACCATATGAAACATGCACGACGAATACTAGATCATTTGGAGCACCCGGGGTCAGGTTTTAGGGGTCCGACACGTTAGGCCGCGTTGCAAATCACACGCGGTGAGTGTATCCTATTGTCCTCCAAATTCCTTTTTTTTAGCATTTCCCGAAGTTATTGGACATACCAAAGCTACCCACAAAGTTTCATCCCTTTTGGAGCACTAGAGATGACACTTCCTTCATTAACCCGAAATCGCCCAAAAAACAAGTCGGGGCCAAATGGTCAAAAAATGAAATAATTCGAAACCCGGATTTTTTCAGCCCAATCAACCTAAAATACCATATGAAACATGCACGATGAAAGCTAGACCATTTGGAGCATCCGGGGTCAGGTTTTAAGGGTCCGACACGTTTGGCCGCGTTGCAAATCACACGCGGTGAGTGGATCGTATTGTCCTCCAAATTCCCGTTTTTTATCATTTTCCGACCTTATTGGAGATACCAAAGCTACCCACAAAGTTTCATCCCTTTTGGAGCACTAGAGATGACACTTCCTTCATTAAACCGAAATCGCCCAAAATACAACTCGGGCCAAATGGTCAAAAAATGAAATAATTCGAAACCCGGATTTTTTCAGCCCAATCAACCTCAAATACCATAAGAAACATTCACGACGAAAGCTAGACCATTTGGAGCATCCGGGGTCAGGTTTTAGGGGTCCGACACATTAGGCCGCGTTGCAAATCACACGCGGTGAGTGGATCGTATTGTCCTCCAAATTCCCGTTTTTTAGCATTTCCCGGCCTTATTGGAGATACCAAAGCTACCCACAAAGTTTCATCCCTTTTGGAGCACTAGAGATGACACTTCCTTCATTAACTCGAAATCGCCCAAAATACAAGTCGGGGCCAAATGGTCAAAAAATGAAATAATTCGAAACCCGGATTTTTTCTGCCCAATCAACCTCAAATACCATATGAAACATTCACGACGAAAGCTAGACCATTTGGAGCATCCGGGGTCAGGTTTTAGGGGTCCGACACGTTAGGCCGCGTTGCAAATCACACGCGGTGAGTGGATCGTATTGTCCTCCAAATTCCCGTTTTTTAGCATTTCCTGACCTTATTGGACATACCAAAGCTACCCACAAAGTGTCATCCCTTTTGGAGCACTAGAGATGACACTTCCTTCATTAACCCGAAATCGCCCAAAATACAAGTCGGGGCCAAATGGTCAAAAAATTAAATAATTCAAAACCCGGATTTTTTCAGCCCAATCAACCTCAAATACCATATGAAACATGCACGACGAATATTAGACCATTTGGAGCCCCCGGGGTCAGGTTTTAGGGGTCCGATACGTTAGGCCGCGTTGCTAATCACACGCGGTGAGTGTATCCTATTGTCCTCCAAATTCCCGTTTTTTAGCATTTCCCGGCCTAATTGGACATACCAAAGCTACCCACAAAGTTTCATCCCTTTTGGAGCACTAGAGATGACACTTCCTTCATTAACCCGAAATCGCCCAAAATACAAGTCGGGGCCAAATGGTCAAAAAATGAAATAATTCTAAACCCTGATTTTTTCAGCCCAATCAACCTCAAATATCATATGAAACATGCACGACGAAAGCTAGACCATTTGGAGCATCCGGGGTCAGGTTTTAGGGGTCCGAAACGTTAGGCCGCGTTGTAAATCACACGCGGTGAGTGGATAGTATTGTCCTCCAAATTCCCCTTTTTTAGCATTTCCCGGCCTAATTGGACATACCAAAGCTACCCACAAAGTTTCATCCCTTTTGGAGCACTAGAGATGACACTTCCTTCATTAACCCGAAATCGCCCAAAATACAAGTCGGGCCAAATGGTCAAAAAATGAAATAATTCGAAACCCGGATTTTTTCAGCCCAATCAACCTCAAATACCATAAGAAACATTCACGACGAAAGCTAGACCATTTGGAGCATCCGGGGTCAGGTTTTAGGGGTCCGACACATTAGGCCGCGTTGCAAATCACACGTGGTGAGTGGATCGTATTGTCCTCCAAATTCCCTTTTTTTAGCATTTCCCGGCCTTATTGCACATACCAAAGCTACCCACAAAGTTTCATCCCTTTTGAAGCACTAGAGATGACACTTCCTTCATTAACCCGAAATCGCCCAAAATACAAGTCGGGGCCAAATGGTCAAAAAATGAAATAATTCGAAACCCGGATTTTTTCCGCCCAATCAACCTCAAATACCATATGAAACATTCACGACGAAAGCTAGACCATTTGGAGCATCCGGGGTCTGGTTTTAGGGGTCCGACACATTAGGTCGCGTTGCAAATCACACGCGGTGAGTGGATCGTATTGTCCTCCAAATTCCCTTTTTTAGCATTTCCCGGCCTTATTGGACATACCAAAGCTACCCAAAAAGTTTCATCCCTTTTGGAGCACTAGAGATGACACTTCCTTCATTAACTCGAAATCGCCCAAAATACAAGTCGGGGCCAAATGGTCAAAAAATGAAATAATTCGAAACCCGGATTTTTTCAGCCCAATCAACCTCAAATATCATATGAAACATGCACGACGAAAGCTAGACCATTTGGAGCCCCCGGGGTCAGGTTTTAGGGGTTCGACACGTTAGGCCGCGTTGCAAATCACACGCGGTGAGTGGATCGTATTTTCCTCCAAATTCCCGTTTTTTAGAATTTCCCGGCCTTATTGGACATACCAAAGCTACCCTCAAAGTTTCATCCCTTTTGGAGCACTAGAGATGACACTTCCTTCATTAAACCGAAATCGCCCAAAATACAAGTTGGGGCCAAATGGTCAAAAAATGAAATAATTCGAAACCCGGATTTTTTCCGCCCAATCAACCTCAAATACCATATGAAACATTCACGACGAAAGCTAGACCATTTGGAGCATCCGGGGTCTGGTTTTAGGGGTCCGACACATTAGGCCGCGTTGCAAATCACACGCGGTGAGTGGATCGTATTGTCCTCCAAATTCCCTTTTTTAGCATTTCCCGGCCTTATTGGACATACCAAAGCTACCCAAAAAGTTTCATCCCTTTTGGAGCACTAGAGATGACACTTCCTTCATTAACTCGAAATCGCCCAAAATACAAGTCGGGGCCAAATGGTCAAAAAATGAAATAATTCGAAACCCGGATTTTTTCAGCCCAATCAACCTCAAATATCATATGAAACATGCACGACGAAAGCTAGACCATTTGGAGCCCCCGGGGTCAGGTTTTAGGGGTTCGACACGTTAGGCCGCGTTGCAAATCACACGCGGTGAGTGGATCGTATTTTCCTCCAAATTCCCGTTGTTTAGAATTTCCCGGCCTTATTGGACATACCAAAGCTACCCACAAAGTTTCATCCCTTTTGGAGCACTAGAGATGACACTTCCTTCATTAAACCGAAATCGCCCAAAATACAAGTTGGGGCCAAATGGTCAAAAAATGAAATAATTCGAAACCCGGATTTTTTCCGCCCAATCAACCTCAAATACCATATGAAACATGCACGACGAAAGCTAGACCATTTGTAGCATCCGGGGTCAGGTTTTAGGGGTCCGACACGTTAGGCCGCGTTGCAAATCACACGCGGTGAGTGGATCGTATTGTCCTCCAAATTCCCGTTTTTTAGCATTTCCTGACCTTATTAGACATACCAAAGCTACCCACAAAGTTTCATCCCTTTTGGAGCACTAGAGATGACACTTCCTTCATTAACCCGAAATCGCCCAAAATACAAGTCGGGGCCAAATGGTCAAAAAATAAAATAATTCGAAACCCGGATTTTTTCAGCCCAATCAACCTCAAATACCATATGAAACATGCACGATGAAAGCTAGACCATTTGGATCCCCCGGGGTCAGGTTTTAGGGGTCCGACACGTTAGGCCGCGTTGCAAATCACACGCGGTGAGTGGATCGTATTTTCCTCCAAATTCCTGTTTTTTAGCAATTCCCGGCCTTATTGGACATACCAAAGCTACCCACAAAGTTTCATCCCTTTTGGCGCACTAGAGATGACACTTCCTTCATTAACCCGAAATCGCCCAAAATACAAGTCGGGGCCAAATGGTCAAAAAATAAAATAATTCGAAACCCGGATTTTTTCAGCCCAATCAACCTCAAATACCATATGAAACATGCACGACGAAAGCTAGACCATTTGGAGCCCCCGGGGTCAGGTTTTAGGGGTTCGACACGTTAGGCCGCGTTGCAAATCACACGCGGTGAGTGGATCGTATTTTCCTCCAAATTCCCGTTTTTTAGAATTTCCCGGCCTTATTGGACATACCAAAGCTACCCACAAAGTTTCATCCCTTTTGGAGCACTAGAGATGACACTTCCTTCATTAACCCGAAATCGCCCAAAATACAAGTCGGGGCCAAATGGTCAAAAAATGAAATAATTCAAAACCCGGATTTTTTCAGCCCAATCAACCTCAAATACCATATGAAACATGCACGAAGAAAGCTAGACCATTTGGAGCATCCGGGGTCAGGTTTTTGGGGTCCGTCACGTTAGGCCGCGTTGCAAATCAGACGCGGTGAGTGGATAGTATTGTCCTCCAAATTCCCGTTTTTTAGCATTTCCCGGCTTAATTGGACATACCAAAGCTACCCACAAAGTTTCATCCCTTTTGGAGCACTAGAGATGACACTTCCTTCATTAACCCGAAATCGCCCAAAATACAAGTCGGGGCCAAATGGTCAAAAAATGAAATAATTCGAAACCCGGATTTTTTCAGCCCAATCAACCTCAAATACCATATGAAACATGCACGACGAAAGCTAGACCATTTGGAGCCCCCGGGGTCAGGTTTTAGGGGTCCGACACGTTAGGCCGCGTTGCAAATCACACGCGGTGAGTGGATCGTATTTTCCTCCAAATTCCCGTTTTTTAGCATTTCCCGGCCTTATTGGACATACCAAAGCTACCCACAAAGTTTCATCCTTTTTGGAGCACTAGAGATGACACTTCCTTCATTAACCCGAAATCGCCCAAAATACAAGTCGGGGCCAAATGGTCAAAAAATGAAATAATTCGAAACCCGGATTTTTTCCGCCCAATCAACCTCAAATACCATATGAAACATGCACGACGAAAGCTAGACCATTTGGAGCATCCGGGGTCAGGTTTTAGGGGTCCGACACGTTAGGCCGCGTTGCAAATCACACGCGGTGAGTGGATCGTATTGTCATCCAAATTCCCGTTTTTTAGCATTTCCCGGCCTCATTGAACATATCAAAGCTACTCACAAAGTTTCATCTCTTTTGGAGCACTAGAGATGACACTTCCTTCATTAACCCGAAATCGCCCAAAATACAAGTCGGGGCCAAATGGTCAAAAAATGAAATAATTCGAAACCCGGATATTTTCAGCCCAATCAACCTCAAATAGCATATGAAACATGCACGACGAATACTAGATCATTTGGAGCCCCCGGGGTCAGGTTTTAGGGGTCCGACATGTTAGGCCGCGTTGCAAATAACACGCGGTGAATGTATCCTATTGTCCTCCAAATTCCTGATTTTTAGCATTTCCCGGCCTTATTGGACATACCAAAGCTACCCAAAAAGTTTCATCCCTTTTGGAGCACTAGAGATGACACTTCCTTCATTAACCCGAAATCGCCCAAAAGCCCAAAATACAAGTCGGGGCCAAATGGTCAAAAAATGAAATAATTCGAAACCCGGATTTTTTCAACCCAATCAACCACAAATACCATATGAAACATGCACGACGAAAGCTAGACAATTTGGAGCATCCGGGGTCAGGTTTTAGGGGTCCGACACGTTAGGCCGCGTTGCAAATCACACGCGGTGAGTGGATCGTATTGTCCTCCAAATTCCCGTTTTTTAGCATTTCCCGGCCTTATTGGACATACCAAAGCTACCTACAAAGTTTCATCCCTTTTGGAGCACTAGAGATGACACTTCCTTCATTAACCCGAAATCGCCCAAAATACAAGTCGGGGCCAAATGGTCAAAAAATAAAATAATTCGAAACCCGGATTTTTTCAGCCCAATCAACCTCAAATACCATATGAAACATGCACGATGAAAGCTAGACCATTTGGATCCCCCGGGGTCAGGTTTTAGGGGTCCGACACGTTAGGCCGCGTTGCAAATCACACGCGGTGAGTGGATCGTATTTTCCTCCAAATTCCTGTTTTTTAGCAATTCCCGGCCTTATTGGACATACCAAAGCTACCCACAAAGTTTCATCCCTTTTGGCGCACTAGAGATGACACTTCCTTCATTAACCCGAAATCGCCCAAAATACAAGTCGGGGCCAAATGGTCAAAAAATAAAATAATTCGAAACCCGGATTTTTTCAGCCCAATCAACCTCAAATACCATATGAAACATGCACGACGAAAGCTAGACCATTTGGAGCCCCCGGGGTCAGGTTTTAGGGGTCCGACACGTTAGGCCACGTTGCAAATCACACGCGGTGAGTGGATCCTATTGTCCTCCAAATTCCCGTTTTTAGCATTTCCCGGCCTTATTGGACATACCAAAGCTACCCACAAAGTTTTATCCCTTTTGAAGCACTAGAGATGACACTTCCTTCATTAACCCGAAATCGCCCAAAATACAAGTCGGGGCCAAATGGTCAAAAAATGAAATAATTAGAAACCCGGATTTTTTCAGCCCAATCAACCTCAAATACCATATGAAACATGCACGACGAATACTAGACCATTTGGAGCCCCCGGGGTCGGGTTTTAGGGGTCCGACACGTTAGGCCACGTTGCAAATCACACGCGGTGAGTGGATCCTATTGTCCTCCAAATTCCCGTTTTTAGCATTTCCCGGCCTTATTGGACATACCAAAGCTACCCACAAAGTTTCATCTCTTTAGGAGCACTAGAGATGACACTTCCTTCATTAACTCGAAATCGCCCAAAATACAAGTCGGGGCCAAATGGTCAAAAAATGAAATAATTCGAAACCCGGATTTTTTCAGCCCAATCAACCTCAAATAGCATATGAAACATGCACGACGAATACTAGATCATTTGGAGCCCCCGGGGTCAGGTTATAGGGGTCCGACATGTTAGGCCGCGTTGCAAATAACACGCGGTGAGTGTATCCTATTGTCCTCCAAATTCCTGATTTTTAGCATTTCCCGGCCTTATTGGACATACCAAAGCTACCCAAAAAGTTTCATCCCTTTTGGAGCACTAGAGATGACACTTCCTTCATTAACCCGAAATCGCCCAAAAGCCCAAAATACAAGTCGGGGCCAAATGGTCAAAAAATGAAATAATTCGAAACCCGGATTTTTCAACCCAATCAACCACATATACCATATGAAACATGCACGACGAAAGCTAGACAATTTGGAGCATCCGGGGTCAGGTTTTAGGGGTCCGACACGTTAGGCCGCGTTGCAAATCACACGCGGTGAGTGGATCGTATTGTCCTCCAAATTCCCGTTTTTTAGCATTTCCCGGCCTTATTGGACATACCAAAGCTACCTACAAAGTTTCATCCCTTTTGGAGCACTAGAGATGACACTTCCTTTATTAACCCGAAATCGCCCAAAATACAAGTCGGGGCCAAATGGTCAAAAAATAAAATAATTCGAAACCCGGATTTTTTCAGCCCAATCAACCTCAAATACCATATGAAACATGCACGATGAAAGCTAGACCATTTGGATCCCCCGGGGTCAGGTTTTAGGGGTCCGACACGTTAGGCCGCGTTGCAAATCACACGCGGTGAGTGGTTCGTATTTTCCTCCAAATTCCTGTTTTTTAGCAATTCCCGGCCTTATTGGACATACCAAAGCTACCCACAAAGTTTCATCCCTTTTGGCGCACTAGAGATGACACTTCCTTCATTAACCCGAAATCGCCCAAAATACAAGTCGGGGCCAAATGGTCAAAAAATAAAATAATTCGAAACCCGGATTTTTTCAGCCCAATCAACCTCAAATACCATATGAAACATGCACGACGAAAGCTAGACCATTTGGAGCCCCCGGGGTCAGGTTTTAGGGGTCCGACACGTTAGGCCGCGTTGCAAATCACACGCGGTGAGTGTATCCTATTGTCCTCCAAATTCCTGTTTTTAAGCATTTCCCGGCCTTATTGGACATACCAAAGCTACCCACAAAGTTTCATCCCTTTTGGAGCACTAGAGATGACACTTCCTTCATTAACCCGAAATCGCCCAAAATACAAGTCGGGGCCAAATGGTCAAAAAATGAAATAATTCGAAACCCGAATTTTTTCAACCCAATCAACCTAAAATACCATATGAAACATGCACGACGAAAGCTAGACCATTTGGAGCATCCGGGGTCAGGTTTTAGGGGTCCGACACGTTAGGCCGCGTTGCAAATCACACGCGGTGAGTGGATCGTATTGTCCTCCAAATTCCCGTTTTTTAGCATTTCCAGGCCTTATTGGACATACCAAAGCTACCCACAAAGTTTCATCCCTTTTGGAGCACTAGAGATGACACTTCCTTCATTAACCCGAAATCGCCCAAAATACAAGTCGGGGCCAAATGGTCAAAAAAATGAAATAATTCGAAACCCGGATTTTTTCTGCTCAATCAACCTCAAATACCATATGAAACATGCACGACGAATACTAGACCATTTGGAGCCCCCGGGGTCAGGTTTTAGGGGTCCAACACGTTAGGCCGCGTTGCAAATCACACGCGGTGAGTGGATCGTATTGTCCTCCAAATTCCCGTTTTTTAGCATTTCCCGGCCTTATTGGACATACCAAAGCTACTCACAAAGTTTCATCCCGTTTGGAGCACTAGAGATGACACTTCCTTCATTAACCCGAAATCGCCCAAAATACAAGTCGGGGCCAAATGGTCAAAAAATGAAATAATTCGAAACCCGGATTTTTTCAGCCCAATCAACCTCAAATACCATATGAAACATGCACGATGAATACTAGACCATTTGGAGCCCCCGGGGTCAGGTTTTAGGGGTCCGACACGTTAGGCCGCGTTGAAAATCACACGCGGTGAGTGTATCCTATTGTCCTCCAAATTCCTGTTTTTTAGCATTTCCCGGCCTTATTGGACATACCAAAGCTACCCACAAAGTTTCATCCCTTTTGGAGCACTAGAGATGACACTTCCTTCATTAACCCGAAATCGCCCAAAATACAAGTCAGGGCCAAATGGTCAAAAAATGAAATAATTCGAAACCCGGATTTTTTCAGCCCAATCAACCTCAAATACCATATGAAACATGCACGATGAAAGCTAGACCATTTGCAGCATCCGGGGTCAGGTTTTAGGGGTCCGACACGTTAGGCCGCGTTGCAAATCACACGCGGTGAGTGCATCGTATTGTCCTCCAAATTCCCGTTTTTTAGCATTTCTCGACTTTAATGGACATACCAAAGCTACCCACAAAGTTTCATCCCTTTTGGAGCACTAGAGATGACACTTCCTTCATTAAACCGAAATCGCCCAAAATACAAGTCGGGGCCTAATGGTCAAAAAATGAAATAATTCGAAACCCGGATTTTTTCAGCCCAATCAACCTCAAATACCATATGAAACATGCACGATGAATACTAGACCATTTGGAGCCCCCGGGGTCAGGTTTTAGGGGTCCGACACGTTAGGCCGCGTTGCAAATAACACGCGGTGAGTGTATCCTATTGTCCTCCAAATTCCTGATTTTTAGCATTTCCCGGCCTTATTGGACATACCAAAGCTACCCAAAAAGTTTCATCCCTTTTGGAGCACTAGAGATGACACTTCCTTCATTAACCCGAAATCGCCCAAAAGCCCAAAATACAAGTCGGGGCCAAATGGTCAAAAAATGAAATAATTCGAAACCCGGATTTTTCAACCCAATCAACCACATATACCATATGAAACATGCACGACGAAAGCTAGACAATTTGGAGCATCCGGGGTCAGGTTGTAGGGGTCCGACACGTTAGGCCGCGTTGCAAATCACACGCGGTGAGTGGATCGTATTGTCCTCCAAATTCCCGTTTTTTAGCATTTCCCGGCCTTATTGGACATACCAAAGCTACCTACAAAGTTTCATCCCTTTTGGAGCACTAGAGATGACACTTCCTTTATTAACCCGAAATCGCCCAAAATACAAGTCGGGGCCAAATGGTCAAAAAATAAAATAATTCGAAACCCGGATTTTTTCAGCCCAATCAACCTCAAATACCATATGAAACATGCACGATGAAAGCTAGACCATTTGGATCCCCCGGGGTCAGGTTTTAGGGGTCCGACACGTTAGGCCGCGTTGCAAATCACACGCGGTGAGTGGTTCGTATTTTCCTCCAAATTCCTGTTTTTTAGCAATTCCCGGCCTTATTGGACATACCAAAGCTACCCACAAAGTTTCATCCCTTTTGGCGCACTAGAGATGACACTTCCTTCATTAACCCGAAATCGCCCAAAATACAAGTCGGGGCCAAATGGTCAAAAAATAAAATAATTCGAAACCCGGATTTTTTCAGCCCAATCAACCTCAAATACCATATGAAACATGCACGACGAAAGCTAGACCATTTGGAGCCCCCGGGGTCAGGTTTTAGGGGTCCGACACGTTAGGCCGCGTTGCAAATCACACGCGGTGAGTGTATCCTATTGTCCTCCAAATTCCTGTTTTTAAGCATTTCCCGGCCTTATTGGACATACCAAAGCTACCCACAAAGTTTCATCCCTTTTGGAGCACTAGAGATGACACTTCCTTCATTAACCCGAAATCGCCCAAAATACAAGTCGGGGCCAAATGGTCAAAAAATGAAATAATTCGAAACCCGAATTTTTTCAACCCAATCAACCTAAAATACCATATGAAACATGCACGACGAAAGCTAGACCATTTGGAGCATCCGGGGTCAGGTTTTAGGGGTCCGACACGTTAGGCCGCGTTGCAAATCACACGCGGTGAGTGGATCGTATTGTCCTCCAAATTCCCGTTTTTTAGCATTTCCAGGCCTTATTGGACATACCAAAGCTACCCACAAAGTTTCATCCCTTTTGGAGCACTAGAGATGACACTTCCTTCATTAACCCGAAATCGCCCAAAATACAAGTCGGGGCCAAATGGTCAAAAAAATGAAATAATTCGAAACCCGGATTTTTTCTGCTCAATCAACCTCAAATACCATATGAAACATGCACGACGAATACTAGACCATTTGGAGCCCCCGGGGTCAGGTTTTAGGGGTCCAACACGTTAGGCCGCGTTGCAAATCACACGCGGTGAGTGGATCGTATTGTCCTCCAAATTCCCGTTTTTTAGCATTTCCCGGCCTTATTGGACATACCAAAGCTACTCACAAAGTTTCATCCCGTTTGGAGCACTAGAGATGACACTTCCTTCATTAACCCGAAATCGCCCAAAATACAAGTCGGGGCCAAATGGTCAAAAAATGAAATAATTCGAAACCCGGATTTTTTCAGCCCAATCAACCTCAAATACCATATGAAACATGCACGATGAATACTAGACCATTTGGAGCCCCCGGGGTCAGGTTTTAGGGGTCCGACACGTTAGGCCGCGTTGAAAATCACACGCGGTGAGTGTATCCTATTGTCCTCCAAATTCCTGTTTTTTAGTATTTCCCGGCCTTATTGGACATACCAAAGCTACCCACAAAGTTTCATCCCTTTTGGAGCACTAGAGATGACACTTCCTTCATTAACCCGAAATCGCCCAAAAGCCCAAAATACAAGTCGGGGCCAAATGGTCAAAAAATGAAATAATTCGAAACCCGGATTTTTTCAGCCCAATCAACCTCAAATACCATATGAAACATGCACGATGAAAGCTAGACCATTTGCAGCATCCGGGGTCAGGTTTTAGGGGTCCGACACGTTAGGCCGCGTTGCAAATCACACGCGGTGAGTGCATCGTATTGTCCTCCAAATTCCCGTTTTTTAGCATTTCTCGACTTTAATGGACATTCCAAAGCTACCCACAAAGTTTCATCCCTTTTGGAGCACTAGAGATGACACTTCCTTCATTAAACCGAAATCGCCCAAAATACAAGTCGGGGCCTAATGGTCAAAAAATGAAATAATTCGAAACCCGGATTTTTTCAGCCCAATCAACCTCAAATACCATATGAAACATGCACGACGAAAGCTAGAAGATTTGGAGCCCCCGGGGTCAGGTTTTAGGGGTCCGACACGTTAGGCCGCGTTGCAAATCACACGCGGTGAGTGGATCCTATTGTCCTCCAAATTCCCGTTTTTAGCATTTCCCGGCCTTATTGTACATACCAAAGCTACCCACAAAGTTTCATCCCTTTTGAAGCACTAGAGATGACACTTACTTCATTAACCCGAAATCGCCCAAAATACAAGTCGAGGCCAAATGGTCAAAAAATGAAATAATTCGAAACCCGGATTTTTTCAGCCCAATCAACCTCAAATACCATATGAAACATGCACGGTGAAAGCTAGACCATTTGGAGCATCCGGGGTCAGGTTTTAGGGGTCCGACACGTTAGGCCGCGTTGCAAATCACACGCTGTGAGTGGATCCTATTGTCCTCCAAATTCCCGTTATTAGCATTTCCCGGCCTTATTGGACATACCAAAGCTACCCACAAAGTTTCATCCCTTTTGAAGCACTAGAGATGACACTTACTTCATTAACCCGAAATCGCCCAAAATACAAGTCGGGGCCAAATGGTCAAAAAATGAAATAATTCGAAACCCGGATTTTTTCAACCCAATCAACCTCAAATACCATATGAAACATGCACGGTGAAAGCTAGACCATTTGGAGCATCCGGGGTCAGGTTTTAGGGGTCCGACACGTTAGGCCGCGTTGCAAATCACACGCGGTGAGTGGATCGTATTTTCCTCCAAATTCCCGTTTTTTAGCATTTCCCGGCCTTATTGGACATACCAAAGCTACCTACAAAGTTTCATCCCTTTTGGAGCACTAGAGATGACACTTCCTTCATTAACCCGAAATAGCCCAAAATACAAGTCGGGGCCAAATGGTCAAAAAATAAAATAATTCGAAACCCAGATTTTTTCAGCCCAATCAACCTCAAATACCATATGAAACATGCACGACGAAACCTAGACCATTTGGATCCCCCGGGGTCAGGTTTTAGGGGTCCGACACGTTAGGCCGCGTTGCAAATCACACGCGGTGAGTGGATCGTATTGTCCTACAAATTCCCGTTTTTTAGAATTTTCCGGCCTTATTGGACATACCAAAGCTACCCACAATGTTTCATACCTTTTGGAGCACTAGAGATGACACTTCCTTCATTAACCCGAAATCGCCCAAAATACAAGTCGGGGCCAAATGGTCAAAAAATGAAATAATTCGAAACCCGAATTTTTTTAGCCCAATCAACCTCAAATACCATATGAAACATGCACGACGAAAGCTAGACCATTTGGAGCATCCGGGGTCAGGTTTTAGGGGTCCGACACGTTAGAGCGCGTTGCAAATTACACGCGGTGAGTGGATCGTATTGTCCTCCAAATTCCCGTTTTTTAGCATTTCCCGGCCTTTTTGGACATACCAAAGCTACCCACAAAGTTTCATCCCTTTTGGAGCACTAGAGATGACACTTCCTTCATTAACCTGAAATCGCCCAAAATACAAGTCGGGGCCAATTGGTAAAAAAATGAAATAATTTGAAACCCGGATTTTTTCAGCCCAATCAACCTCAAATACCATATGAAACATGCACGACGAATACTAGACCATTTGGAGCCCCCGGGGTCGGGTTTTAGGGGTCCGACACGTTAGGCCACGTTGCAAATCACACGCGGTGAGTGGATCCTATTGTCCTCCAAATTCCCGTTTTTAGCATTTCCCGGCCTTATTGGACATACCAAAGCTACCCACAAAGTTTCATCCCTTTTGAAGCACTAGAGATGACACTTCCTTCATTAACCCGAAATCGCCCAAAATACAAGTCGGGGCCAAATGGTCAAAAAAAGAAATAATTAGAAACTCGGATTTTTTCAGCCCAATCAACCTCAAATACCATATGAAACATGCACGATGAAAGCTAGACCATTTGGAGCATCCGGGGTCAGGTTTTAGGGGTCCGACACGTTAGGCCGCGTTGCAAATCACACGCGGTGAGTGGATCGTATTTTCCTCCAAATTCCCGTTTTTTAGCAATTCCCGGCCTTATTGGACATACCAAAGCTACCCACAAAGTTTCATCCCTTTTGAAGCACTAGAGATGACACTTCCTTCATTAACCCGAAATCGCCCAAAATACAAGTCGGGGCCAAATGGTCAAAAAATGAAATAATTCGAAACCCGGATTTTTTCCGCCCAATCAACCTCAAATACCATATGAAACATGCACGATGAAAGCTAGACCATTTGGAGCATCCGGGGTCAGGTTTTAGGGGTCCGACACGTTAGGCCGCGTTGCAAATCACACGCGGTGAGTGGATTGTATTGTCCTCCAAATTCCCGTTTTTTAGCATTCCCCGGCCTTATTGGACATACCAAAGCTACCCACAAATCCCTTTTGGAGCACTAGAGATGACACTTCCTTCATTAACCCGAAATCGCCCAAAATACAAGTCGGGGCCAATTGGTAAAAAAATGAAATAATTCGAAACCCGGATTTTTTCAGCCCAATCAACCTCAAATACCATATGAAACATGCACGACGAATACTAGACCATTTGGAGCCCCCGGGGTCAGGTTTTAGGGGTCCGACACGTTAGGCCACGTTGCAAATCACACGCGGTGAGTGGATCCTATTGTCCTCCAAATTCCCGTTTTTAGCATTTTCCGGCCTTATTGGACATACCAAAGCTACCCACAAAGTTTCATCCCTTTTGAAGCACTAGAGATGACACTTCCTTCATTAACCCGAAATCGCCCAAAATACAAGTCGGGGCCAAATGGTCAAAAAAAGAAATAATTAGAAACCCGGATTTTTTCAGCCCAATCAACCTAAAATATCATATGAAACATGCACGATGAAAGCTAGACCATTTGGAGCATCCGGGGTTAGGTTTTAGGGGTCCGACACGTTAGGCCGCGTTGCAAATCACACGCGGTGAGTGGATCGTATTTTCCTCCAAATTCCCGTTTTTTAGCATTTCCCGGCCTTATTGGACATACCAAAGCTACCTACAAAGTTTCATCCCTTTTGGAACACTAGAGATGACACTTCCTTCATTAACCCGAAATCGCCCAAAATACAAGTCGGGGCCAAATGGTCAAAAAATAAAATAATTCGAAACCCGGATTTTTTCAGCCCAATCAACCTCAAATACCATATGAAACATGCACGACGAAAGCTAGACCATTTGGATCCCCCGGGGTCAGGTTTTAGGGGTCCGACACGTTAGGCCGCGTTGCATATCACACGCGGTGAGTGGATCGTATTGTCCTACAAATTCCCGTTTTTTAGCATTTTCCGGCCTTATTGGACATACCAAAGCTACCCACAATGTTTCATACCTTTTGGAGCACTAGAGATGACACTTCCTTCATTAACCCGAAATCGCCCAAAATACAAGTCGGGGCCAAATGGTCAAAAAATGAAATAATTCGAAACCCGAATTTTTTTAGCCCAATCAACCTCAAATACCATATGAAACATGCACGACGAAAGCTAGACCATTTGGAGCATCCGGGGTCAGGTTTTAGGGGTCCGACACGTTAGAGCGCGTTGCAAATTACACGCGGTGAGTGGATCGTATTGTCCTCCAAATTCCCGTTTTTTAGCATTTCCCGGCCTTTTTGGACATACCAAAGCTACCCACAAAGTTTCATCCCTTTTGGAGCACTAGAGATGACACTTCCTTCATTAACCTGAAATCGCCCAAAATACAAGTCGGGGCCAATTGGTAAAAAAATGAAATAATTCGAAACCCGGATTTTTTCAGCCCAATCAACCTCAAATACCATATGAAACATGCACGACGAATACTAGACCATTTGGAGCCCCCGGGGTCGGGTTTTAGGGGTCCGACACGTTAGGCCACGTTGCAAATCACACGCGGTGAGTGGATCCTATTGTCCTCCAAATTCCCGTTTTTAGCATTTCCCGGCCTTATTGGACATACCAAAGCTACCCACAAAGTTTCATCCCTTTTGAAGCACTAGAGATGACACTTCCTTCATTAACCCGAAATCGCCCAAAATACAAGTCGGGGCCAAATGGTCAAAAAAAGAAATAATTAGAAACCCGGATTTTTTCAGCCCATCAACCTCAAATACCATATGAAACATGCACGATGAAAGCTAGACCATTTGGAGCATCCGGGGTCAGGTTTTAGGGGTCCGACACGTTAGGCCGCGTTGCAAATCACACGCGGTGAGTGGATCGTATTTTCCTCCAAATTCCCGTTTTTTAGCAATTCCCGGCCTTATTGGACATACCAAAGCTACCCACAAAGTTTCATCCCTTTTGAAGCACTAGAGATGACACTTCCTTCATTAACCCGAAATCGCCCAAAATACAAGTCGGGGCCAAATGGTCAAAAAATGAAATAATTCGAAACCCGGATTTTTTCCGCCCAATCAACCTCAAATACCATATGAAACATGCACGATGAAAGCTAGACCATTTGGAGCATCCGGGGTCAGGTTTTAGGGGTCCGACACGTTAGGCCGCGTTGCAAATCACACGCGGTGAGTGGATTGTATTGTCCTCCAAATTCCCGTTTTTTAGCATTCCCCGGCCTTATTGGACATACCAAAGCTACCCACAAATCCCTTTTGGAGCACTAGAGATGACACTTCCTTCATTAACCCGAAATCGCCCAAAATACAAGTCGGGGCCAATTGGTAAAAAAATGAAATAATTCGAAACCCGGAATTTTTTAGCCCAATAAACCTCAAATACCATATGAAACATGCACGACGAATACTAGACCATTTGGAGCCCCCGGGGTCAGGTTTTAGGGGTCCGACACGTTAGGCCACGTTGCAAATCACACGCGGTGAGTGGATCCTATTGTCCTCCAAATTCCCGTTTTTAGCATTTTCCGGCCTTATTGGACATACCAAAGCTACCCACAAAGTTTCATCCCTTTTGAAGCACTAGAGATGACACTTCCTTCATTAACCCGAAATCGCCCAAAATACAAGTCGGGGCCAAATGGTCAAAAAAAGAAATAATTAGAAACCCGGATTATTTCAGCCCAATCAACCTCAAATACCATATGAAACATGCACGATGAAAGCTAGACCATTTGGAGCATCCGGGGTCAGGTTTTAGGGGTCCGACACGTTAGGCCGCGTTGCAAATCACACGCGGTGAGTGGATCGTATTTTCCTCCAAATTCCCGTTTTTTAGCATTTCCCGACCTTATTGGACATACCAAAGCTACCTACAAAGTTTCATCCCTTTTGGAGCACTAGAGATGACACTTCCTTCATTAACCCGAAATCGCCCAAAATACAAGTCGGGGCCAAATGGTCAAAAAATAAAATAATTCGAAACCCGGATTTTTTCAGCCCAATCAACCTCGAATACCATATGAAACATGCACGACGAAAGCTAGACCATTTGGATCCCCCGGGGTCAGGTTTTAGGGGTCCGACACGTTAGGCCGCGTTGCAAATCACACGCGGTGAGTGGATCGTATTGTCCTACAAATTCCCGTTTTTTAGCATTTTCCGGCCTTATTGGACATACCAAAGCTACCCACAATGTTTCATACCTTTTGGAGCACTAGAGATGACACTTCCTTCATTAACCCGAAATCGCCCAAAATACAAGTCGGGGCCAAACGGTCAAAAAATGAAATAATTCGAAACCCGGATTTTTTCCTCCCAATCAACCTCAAATACCATATGAAACATGCACGACGAAAGCTAGACCATTTGGAGCATCCGGGGTCAGGTTTTAGGGGTCCGACACGTTAGGCCGCGTTGCAAATCACACGCGGTGAGTGGATCGTATTGTCCTCCAAATTCCCGTTTTTTAGCATTTCCCGGCCTTATTGGACATACCAAAGCTACCCACAAAGTTTCATCCCTTTTGGAGCACTAGAGATGACACTTCCTTCATTAACCCGACATCGCCCAAAATACAAGTCGGGGCCAAATGGTCAAAAAATGAAATAATTCGAAACCCAGATTTTTTCAGCCCAATCAACCTCAAATACCATATGAAACATGCACGACGAAAGCTAGACCATTTGGAGCCCCCGGGGTCAGGTTTTAGGGGTCCGACACGTTAGGCCGCGTTGCAAATCACACGCGGTGAGTGGATCGTATTTTCCTCCAAATTCCCGTTTTTTAGCATTTCCCGACCTTATTAGACATACCAAAGCTATCCACAAAGTTTCATCCCTTTTGGAGCACTAGAGATGACACTTCCTTCATTAACCCGAAATCGCCCAAAATACAAGTCGGGGCCAAATCGTCAAAAAATGAAATAATTCGAAACCCGGATTTTTTCAGCCCAATCAACCTCAAATACCATATGAAACATGCACGACGAAAGCTAGACCATTTGGAGCCCCCGGGGTCAGGTTTTAGGGGTCCGACACGTTAGGCCGCGTTGCAAATCACACGCGGTGAGTGGATCGTATTTTCCTCCAAATTCCCGTTTTTTAGCATTTCCCGGCCTTATTGGACATACCAAAGCTACCCACAAAGTTTCATCCCTTTTGGAGCACTAGAGATGACACTTCCTTCATTAACCCGAAATCGCCCAAAATACAAGTCGGGGCCAAATGGTCAAAAAATGATATAATTCGAAACCCGGATTTTTTCAGCCCAATCAACCTCAAATACCATATGAAACGTGCACGACGAAAGCTAGACCATTTGGAGCATCCGGGGTCAGGTTTTAGGGGTCCGACACGTTAGGCCGCGTTGCAAATCACACGCGGTGAGTGGATCGTATTGTCCTCCAAATTCCCGTTTTTTAGCATTTTGTCGGCCTTATTGGACATACCAAAGCTACCTACAAAGTTTCATCCCTTTTGAAGCACTAGAGATGACACTTCCTTCATTAACCCGAAATCGCCCAAAATACAAGTCGGGGCCAAATGGTCAAAAAATGAAATAATTCGAAACCCGGATTTTTTCTGCCCAATCAACCTCAAATACCATATGAAACATGCACGACGAATACTAGACCATTTGGAGCCCCCGGGGTCAGGTTTTAGGGGTCCGACACGTTAGGCCGCGTTTCAAATCACACGCGGTGAGTGGATCGTATTGTCCTCCAAATTCCCATTTTTTAGCATTTCCCGGCCTTATTGGACATACCAAAGCTACCCACAAATTTTCATCCCTTTTGGAGCACTAGAGATGACACTTCCTTCATTAACCCGAAATCGCCCAAAATACAAGTCGGGGCCAAATGGTCAAAAAAAGAAATAATTCGAAACCCGGATTTTTTCAGCCCAATCAACCTCAAATACCATATGAAACATGCACGACGAAAACTAGACCATTTGGAGCCCCCGGGGTCAGGTTTTAGGGGTCCGACACGTTAGGCCGCGTTGCAAATCACACGCGGTGAGTGGATCGTATTGTCCTCCAAATTCCCGTTTTTTAACATTTCCCGGCCTTATTGGACATACCAAAGCTACCCACAAAGTTTCATCCCTTTTGGAGCACTAGAGATGACACTTCCTTCATT
Source organism: Persicaria maculosa (assembly GCA_963922045.1). Lineage (NCBI taxonomy): Eukaryota > Viridiplantae > Streptophyta > Magnoliopsida > Caryophyllales > Polygonaceae > Persicaria > Persicaria maculosa. Next base: position 212,879 of record OY998271.1, on the reverse strand, counting down.
AACCCGAAATCGCCCAAAATACAAGTCGGGGCCAAATGGTCAAAAAATGAAATAATTCGAAACCCGAATTTTTTCAGCCCAATCAACCTCAAATACCATATGAAACATGCACGACGAAAGCTAGACCATTTGGAGCATCCGGGGTCAGGTTTTAGGGGTCCGACACGTTAGAGCGCGTTGCAAATTACACGCGGTGAGTGGATCGTATTGTCCTCCAAATTCCCGTTTTTTAGCATTTCCCGGCCTTTTTGGACATACCAAAGCTACCCACAAAGTTTCATCCCTTTTGGAGCACTAGAGATGACACTTCCTTCATTAACCTGAAATCGCCCAAAATACAAGTCGGGGCCAATTGGTAAAAAAATGAAATAATTCGAAACCCGGATTTTTTCAGCCCAATCAACCTCAAATACCATATGAAACATGCACGACGAATACTAGACCATTTGGAGCCCCCGGGGTCGGGTTTTAGGGGTCCGACACGTTAGGCCACGTTGCAAATCACACGCGGTGAGTGGATCCTATTGTCCTCCAAATTCCCGTTTTTAGCATTTCCCGGCCTTATTGGACATACCAAAGCTACCCACAAAGTTTCATCCCTTTTGAAGCACTAGAGATGACACTTCCTTCATTAACCCGAAATCGCCCAAAATACAAGTCGGGGCCAAATGGTCAAAAAAAGAAATAATTAGAAACCCGGATTTTTTCAGCCCAATCAACCTCAAATACCATATGAAACATGCACGATGAAAGCTAGACCATTTGGAGCATCCGGGGTCAGGTTTTAGGGGTCCGACACGTTAGGCCGCGTTGCAAATCACACGCGGTGAGTGGATCGTATTTTCCTCCAAATTCCCGTTTTTTAGCAATTCCCGGCCTTATTGGACATACCAAAGCTACCCACAAAGTTTCATCCCTTTTGAAGCACTAGAGATGACACTTCCTTCATTAACCCGAAATCGCCCAAAATACAAGTCGGGGCCAAATGGTCAAAAAATGAAATAATTCGAAACCCAGATTTTTTCCGCCCAATCAACCTCAAATACCATATGAAACATGCACGAAGAAAGCTAGACCATTTGGAGCATCCGGGGTCAGGTTTTAGGGGTCCGACACGTTAGGCCGCGTTGCAAATCACACGCGGTGAGTGGATTGTATTGTCCTCCAAATTCCCGTTTTTTAGCATTCCCCGGCCTTATTGGACATACCAAAGCTACCCACAAATCTCTTTTGGAGCACTAGAGATGACACTTCCTTCATTAACCCGAAATCGCCCAAAATACAAGTCGGGGCCAATTGGTAAAAAAATGAAATAATTCGAAACCCGGATTTTTTCAGCCCAATCAACCTCAAATACCATATGAAACATGCACGACGAATACTAGACCATTTGGAGCCCCCGGGGTCAGGTTTTAGGGGTCCGACACGTTAGGCCACGTTGCAAATCACACGCGGTGAGTGGATCGTATTGTCCTCCAAATTCCCGTTTTTAGCATTTTCCGGCCTTATTGGACATACCAAAGCTACCCACAAAGTTTCATCCCTTTTGAAGCACTAGAGATGACACTTCCTTCATTAACCCGAAATCGCCCAAAATACAAGTCGGGGCCAAATGGTCAAAAAAAGAAATAATTCCAAACCCGGATTTTTTCAGCCCAGTCAACCTCAAATACCATATGAAACATGCATGACGAAAGCTAGACCATTTGGAGCATCCGGGGTCAGGTTTTAGGGGTCCGACACGTTAGGCCGCGTTGCAAATCACACGCGGTGAATGGATCGTATTTTCCTCCAAATTCCTGTTTTTTAGCATTTCCCGGCCTTATTGGACATACCAAAGCTACCTACAAAGTTTCATCCCTTTTGGAGCACTAGAGATGACACTTCCTTCATTAACCCGAAATCGCCCAAAATACAAGTCGGGGCCAAATGGTCAAAAAATGAAATAATTCGAAACCCGGATTTTTTCAGCCCAATCAACCTCAAATACCGTATGAAACATGCACGATGAAAGCTAGACCATTTGGAGCATCCGGGGTCAGGTTTTAGGGGTCCGACACGTTAGGCCGCGTTGCAAATCACACGCGGTGAGTGGATCGTATTGTCCTCCAAATTCCCGTTTTTTAGCATTTCCCGGCCTTATTGGACATACCAAAGCTACCCACAAAGTTTCATCCCTTTTGGAGCACTAGAGATGACACTTCCTTCATTAACCCGAAATCGCCCAAAATACAAGTCGGGGCCAAACGGTCAAAAAATGAAATAATTCGAAACCCGAATTTTTTTAGCCCAATCAACCTCAAATACCATATGAAACATGCACGACGAAAGCTAGACCATTTGGAGCATCCGGGGTCAGGTTTTAGGGGTCCGACACGTTAGAGCGCGTTGCAAATTACACGCGGTGAGTGGATCGTATTGTCCTCCAAATTCCCGTTTTTTAGCATTTCCCGGCCTTTTTGGACATACCAAAGCTACCCACAAAGTTTCATCCCTTTTGGAGCACTAGAGATGACACTTCCTTCATTAACCCGAAATCGCCCAAAATACAAGTCGGGGCCAATTGGTAAAAAAATGAAATAATTCGAAACCCGGATTTTTTCAGCCCAATCAACCTCAAATACCATATGAAACATGCACGACGAATACTAGACCATTTGGAGCCCCCGGGGTCGGGTTTTAGGGGTCCGACACGTTAGGCCACGTTGCAAATCACACGCGGTGAGTGGATCCTATTGTCCTCCAAATTCCCGTTTTTAGCATTTCCCGGCCTTATTGGACATACCAAAGCTACCCACAAAGTTTCATCCCTTTTGAAGCACTAGAGATGACACTTCCTTCATTAACCCGAAATCGCCCAAAATACAAGTCGGGGCCAAATGGTCAAAAAAAGAAATAATTCCAAACCCGGATTTTTTCAGCCCAGTCAACCTCAAATACCATATGAAACATGCATGACGAAAGCTAGACCATTTGGAGCATCCGGGGTCAGGTTTTAGGGGTCCGACACGTTAGGCCGCGTTGCAAATCACACGCGGTGAATGGATCGTATTTTCCTCCAAATTCCTGTTTTTTAGCATTTCCCGGCCTTATTGGACATACCAAAGCTACCTACAAAGTTTCATCCCTTTTGGAGCACTAGAGATGACACTTCCTTCATTAACCCGAAATCGCCCAAAATACAAGTCGGGGCCAAATGGTCAAAAAATGAAATAATTCGAAACCCGGATTTTTTCAGCCCAATCAACCTCAAATACCGTATGAAACATGCACGATGAAAGCTAGACCATTTGGAGCATCCGGGGTCAGGTTTTAGGGGTCCGACACGTTAGGCCGCGTTGCAAATCACACGCGGTGAGTGGATCGTATTTTCCTCCAAATTCCCGTTTTTTAGCAATTCCCGGCCTTATTGGACATACCAAAGCTACCCACAAAGTTTCATCCCTTTTGAAGCACTAGAGATGACACTTCCTTCATTAACCCGAAATCGCCCAAAATACAAGTCGGGGCCAAATGGTCAAAAAATGAAATAATTCGAAACCCAGATTTTTTCCGCCCAATCAACCTCAAATACCATATGAAACATGCACGAAGAAAGCTAGACCATTTGGAGCATCCGGGGTCAGGTTTTAGGGGTCCGACACGTTAGGCCGCGTTGCAAATCACACGCGGTGAGTGGATTGTATTGTCCTCCAAATTCCCGTTTTTTAGCATTCCCCGGCCTTATTGGACATACCAAAGCTACCCACAAATCTCTTTTGGAGCACTAGAGATGACACTTCCTTCATTAACCCGAAATCGCCCAAAATACAAGTCGGGGCCAATTGGTAAAAAAATGAAATAATTCGAAACCCGGATTTTTTCAGCCCAATCAACCTCAAATACCATATGAAACATGCACGACGAATACTAGACCATTTGGAGCCCCCGGGGTCAGGTTTTAGGGGTCCGACACGTTAGGCCACGTTGCAAATCACACGCGGTGAGTGGATCGTATTGTCCTCCAAATTCCCGTTTTTAGCATTTTCCGGCCTTATTGGACATACCAAAGCTACCCACAAAGTTTCATCCCTTTTGGAGCACTAGAGATGACACTTCCTTCATTAACCCGAAATCGCCCAAAATACAAGTCGGGGCCAAACGGTCAAAAAATGAAATAATTCGAAACCCGAATTTTTTTAGCCCAATCAACCTCAAATACCATATGAAACATGCACGACGAAAGCTAGACCATTTGGAGCATCCGGGGTCAGGTTTTAGGGGTCCGACACGTTAGAGCGCGTTGCAAATTACACGCGGTGAGTGGATCGTATTGTCCTCCAAATTCCCGTTTTTTAGCATTTCCCGGCCTTTTTGGACATACCAAAGCTACCCACAATGTTTCATCCCTTTTGGAGCACTAGAGATGACACTTCCTTCATTAACCCGAAATCGCCCAAAATACAAGTCGGGGCCAATTGGTAAAAAAATGAAATAATTCGAAACCCGGATTTTTTCAGCCCAATCAACCTCAAATACCATATGAAACATGCACGACGAATACTAGACCATTTGGAGCCCCCGGGGTCGGGTTTTAGGGGTCCGACACGTTAGGCCACGTTGCAAATCACACGCGGTGAGTGGATCCTATTGTCCTCCAAATTCCCGTTTTTTAGCATTTTCCGGCCTTATTGGACATACCAAAGCTACCCACAAAGTTTCATCCCTTTTGGAGCACTAGAGATGACACTTCCTTCATTAACCCGAAATCGCCCAAAATACAAGTCGGGGCTAAATGGTCAAAAAATGAAATAATTCGAAACCCGGATTTTTTCAGCCCAATCAACCTCAAATACCATATGAAACATGCACGACGAAAGCTAGACCATTTGGAGCATCCGGGGTCAGGTTTTAGGGGTCCGACACGTTAGGCCGCGTTGCAAATCACACGCGGTGAGTGGATCGTATTGTCCTCCAAATTCCCGTTTTTTAGCATTTTCTGGCCTTATTGGACATACCAAAGCTACCCACAAAGTTTCATCCCTTTTGAAGCACTAGAGATGACACTTCCTTCATTAACCCGAAATCGCCCAAAATACAAGTCGAGGCCAAATGGTCAAAAAATGAAATAATTCGAAACCCGGATTTTTTCTGCCCAATCAACCTCAAATACCATATGAAACATGCACGATGAATACTAGACCATTTGGAGCCCCCGGGGTCAGGTTTTAGGGGTCCGACACGTTAGGCCGCGTTTCAAATCACACGCGGTGAGTGGATCGTATTGTCCTCCAAATTCCCGTTTTTTAGTATTTCCCGGCCTTATTCGACATACCAAAGCTACCCACAAAGTTTCATCTCTTTTGGAGCACTAGAGATGACACTTCCTTCATTAACCCGAAATCGCCCAAAATACAAGTCGGGGCCAGATGGTCAAAAAATGAAATAATTCGAAACCCGGATTTTTTCAGCCCAATCAACCTCAAATACCATATGAAACATGCACGACGAAATCTAGACCATTTGGAGGCCCCGGGGTCAGGTTTTAGGGGTCCGACACGTTAGGCCGCGTTGCAAATCACACGCGGTGAGTGGATCGTATTGTCCTCCAAATTCCCGTTTTTTAGGATTTCCCGGCCTTATTGGACATACCAAAGCTACCCACAAAGTTTCATCCCTTTTGGAGCACTAGAGATGACACTTCCTTCATTAACCCGAAATCGCCCAAAATACAAGTCGGGGCCAAATGGTCAAAAAATGAAATAATTCGAAACCCGGATTTTTTCAGCCCAATCAACCTCAAATACCATATGAAACATGCACGACGAAAGCTAGACCATTTGGAGCATCCGGGGTCAGGTTTTAGGGGTCCGACACGTTAGGCCGCGTTGCAAATCACACGCGGTGAGTGGATCGTATTTTCCTCCAAATTCCCGTTTTTTATAATTTCCCGGCCTTATTGGACATACCAAAGCTACCCACAAAGTTTCATCCCTTTTGGAGCACTAGAGATGACACTTCCTTCATTAACCCGAAATCGCCCAAAATACAAGTCGGGGCCAAATGGTCAAAAAATGAAATAATTCAAAACCCGGATTTTTTCAGCCCAATCAACCTCAAATACCATATGAAACATGCACGACGAAAGCTAGACCATTTGGAGCATCCGGGGTCAGGTTTTAGGGGTCCGACACGTTAGGCCGCGTTGCAAATCACACGCGGTGAGTGGATCGTATTGTCCATCAAATTCCAATTTTTTAGCATTTCCCGGCCTTATTGGACATACCAAAGCTACCCACAAAGTTTCATCCCTTTTGGAGCACTAGAGATGACACTTCCTTCATTAACCCGAAATCGCCCAAAATACAAGTCGGGGCCAAATGGTCAAAAAATGAAATAATTCAAAACCCGGATTTTTTCAGCCCAATCAACCTCAAATACCATATGAAACATGCACGACGAAAGCTAGACCATTTGGAGCATCCGGGGTCAGGTTTTAGGGGTGCGACACGTTAGGCAACCTTGCAAATCACACGCGGTGAGTGGATCGTATTTTCCTCCAAATTCCCGTTTTTTAGCATTTCCCGGCCTTATTGGACATACCAAAGCTACCCACAAAGTTTCATCCCTTTTGGAGTACTAGAGATGACACTTCCTTCATTAACCCGAAATCGCCCAAAATACAAGTTGGGGCCAAATGGTCAAAAAATGAAAAAATTCGAAACCCGGATTTTTTCAGCCCAATCAACCTCAAATACCACATGAAACATGCACGACGAAAGCTAGACCATTTGGAGCATCCGGGGTCAGGTTTTAGGGGTCCGACACGTTAGGCCGCGTTGCAAATCACACGCGGTGAGTGGATCGTATTGTCCTCCAAATTCCCGTTTTTTAGCATTTTCCGGCCTTATTGGACATACCAAAGCTACCCACAAAGTTTCATCCCTTTTGGAGCACTAGAGATGACACTTCCTTCATTAACCCGAAATCGCCCAAAATACAAGTCGGGGCCAAATGGTCAAAAAATGAAATAATTCGAAACCCGGATTTTTTCTGCCCAATCAACCTCAAATACCATATGAAACATGCACGACGAATACTAGACCATTTGGAGCCCCCGGGGTCAGGTTTTAGGGGTCCGACACGTTAGGCCGCGTTTCAAATCACACGCGGTGAGTGGATCGTATTGTCCTCCAAATTCCCGTTTTTTAGTATTTCCCGGCCTTATTCGACATACCAAAGCTACCCACAAATTTTCATCCTTTTTGGAGCACTAGAGATGACACCTCCTTCATTAACCCGAAATCGCCCAAAATACAAGGGGCCAAATGGTCAAAAAATGAAATAATTCGAAACCCGGATTTTTTCAGCCCAATCAACCTGAAATACCATATGAAACATGCACGACGAATACTAGACAATATGGAGCCCCCGGGGTCAGGTTTTAGGGGTCCGACACGTTAGGCCGCGTTGCAAATCACACGCGGTGAGTGGATCGTATTGTCCTCCAAATTCCCGTTTTTTAGTATTTCTCGGCCTTATTCGAAATACCAAAGCTACCCACAAAGTTTCATCCCTTTTGGAGCACTAGAGATGACACTTCCTTCATTAACCCGAAATCGCCCAAAATACAAGTCGGGGCCAAATGATCAAAAAATGAAATAATTCGAAACCCGGATTTTTTCAGCCCAATCAACCTCAAATACCATATGAAACATGCACGACGAAATCTAGACCATTTGGAGGCCCCGGGGTCAGGTTTTAGGGGTCCGACACGTTAGGCCGCGTTGCAAATCACACGCGGTGAGTGGATCGTATTGTCCTCCAAATTCCCGTTTTTTAGGATTTCCCGGCCTTATTGGACATACCAAAGCTACCCACAAAGTTTCATCCCTTTTGGAGCACTAGAGATGACACTTCCTTCATTAACCCGAAATCGCCCAAAATACAAGTCGGGGCCAAATGGTCAAAAAATGAAATAATTCGAAACCCGGATTTTTTCAGCCCAATCAACCTCAAATACCATATGAAACATGCACGACGAAAGCTAGACCATTTGGTGCATCCGGGGTCAGGTTTTAGGGGTGCGACACGTTAGGCAGCCTTGCAAATCACACGCGGTGAGTGGATCGTATTTTCCTCCAAATTCCCGTTTTTTAGCATTTCTCGGCCTTATTGGACATACCAAACCTACCCACAAAGTTTCATCCCTTTTGGAGTACTAGAGATGACACTTCCTTCATTAACCCGAAATCGCCCAAAATACAAGTCGGGGCCAAATGATCAAAAAATGAAATAATTCGAAACCCGGATTTTTTCAGCCCAATCAACCTCAAATACCATATGAAACATGCACGACGAAATCTAGACCATTTGGAGCCCCCGGGGTCAGGTTTTAGGGGTCCGACACGTTAGGCCGCGTTGCAAATCACACGCGGTGAGTGGATCGTATTGTCCTCCAAATTCCCGTTTTTTAGCATTTCCCGGCCTTATTGGACATACCAAAGCTAGCCACAAATTTTCATCCCTTTTGGAGCACTAGAGATGACACTTCCTTCATTAACCCGAAATCGCCCAAAATACAAGTCGGGGCCAAATGGTCAAAAAATGAAATAATTCGAAACCCGGATTTTTTCAGCCCAATCAACCTCAAATACCATATGAAACATGCACGACGAAAGCTAGACCATTTTGAGCATCCGGGGTCAGGTTTTAGGGGTCCGACACGTTAGGCCGCGTTGCAAATCACACGCGGTGAGTGGATCGTATTTTCCTCCAAATTCCCGTTTTTTAGGATTTCCCGGCCTTATTGGACATACCAAAGCTACCCACAAAGTTTCATTCCTTTTGGAGCACTAGAGATGACACTTCCTTCATTAACCCGAAATCGCCCAAAATACAAGTCGGGGCCAAATGGTCAAAAAATGAAATAATTCGAAACCCGGATTTTTTCAGCCTAATCAACCTCAAATACCATATGAAACATGCACGACGAAAGCTAGACCATTTGGAGCATCCGGGGTCAGGTTTTAGGGGTGCGACACGTTAGGCAGCCTTGCAAATCACACGCGGTGAGTGGATCGTATTTTCCTCCAAATTCCCGTTTTTTAGCATTTCTCGGCCTTATTGGACATACCAAACCTACCCACAAAGTTTCATCCCTTTTGGAGTAATAGAGATGACACTTCCTTCATTAACCCGAAATCGCCCAAAATACAAGTCGGGGCCAAATGATCAAAAAATGAAATAATTCGAAACCCGGATTTTTTCAGCCCAATCAACCTCAAATACCATATGAAACATGCACGACGAAATCTAGACCATTTGGAGCCCCCGGGGTCAGGTTTTAGGGGTCCGACACGTTAGGCCGCGTTGCAAATCACACGCGGTGAGTGGATCGTATTGTCCTCCAAATTCCCGTTTTTTAGGATTTCCCGGCCTTATTGGACATACCAAAGCTACCCACAAAGTTTCATCCCTTTTGGAGCACTAGAGATGACACTTCCTTCATTAACCCGAAATCGCCCAAAATACAAGTCGGGGCCAAATGGTCAAAAAATGAAATAATTCGAAACCCGGATTTTTTCAGCCCAATCAACCTCAAATACCATATGAAACATGCACGACGAAAGCTAGACCATTTGGAGCATCCGGGGTCAGGTTTTAGGGGTGCGACACGTTAGGCAGCCTTGCAAATCACACGCGGTGAGTGGATCGTATTTTCCTCCAAATTCCCGTTTTTTAGCATTTCTCGGCCTTATTGGACATACCAAACCTACCCACAAAGTTTCATCCCTTTTGGAGTACTAGAGATGACACTTTCTTCATTAACCCGAAATCGCCCAAAATACAAGTCGGGGCCAAATGATCAAAAAATGAAATAATTCGAAACCCGGATTTTTTCAGCCCAATCAACCTCAAATACCATATGAAACAGGCACGACGAAATCTAGACCATTTGGAGCCCCCGGGGTCAGGTTTTAGGGGTCCGACACGTTAGGCCGCGTTGCAAATCACACGCGGTGAGTGGATCGTATTGTCCTCCAAATTCCCGTTTTTTAGCATTTCCCGGCCTTATTGGACATACCAAAGCTAGCCACAAATTTTCATCCCTTTTGGAGCACTAGAGATGACACTTCCTTCATTAACCCGAAATCGCCCAAAATACAAGTCGGGGCCAAATGGTCAAAAAATGAAATAATTCGAAACCCGGATTTTTTCAGCCCAATCAACCTCAAATACCATATGAAACATGCACGACGAAAGCTAGACCATTTTGAGCATCCGGGGTCAGGTTTTAGGGGTCCGACACGTTAGGCCGCGTTGCAAATCACACGCGGTGAGTGGATCGTATTTTCCTCCAAATTCCCGTTTTTTAGCATTCTCCGACCTTATTGGACATACCAAAGCTACCCACAAAGTTTCATCCCTTTTGGAGCACTAGAGATGACACTTCCTTCATTAACCCGAAATCGCCCAAAATACAAGTCGGGGCCAAATGGTCAAAAAATGAAATAATTCGAAACTCGGATTTTTTCAGCCCAATCAACCTCAAATACCATATGAAACATGCACGACGAAATCTAGACAATTTGGAGCATCCGGGGTCAGGTTTTAGGGGTCCGACACGTTAGGCCGCGTTGCAAATCACACGCGGTGAGTGGATCGTATTGTCCTCCAAATTCCCGTTTTTTAGGATTTCCCGGCCTTATTGGACATACCAAAGCTACCCACAAAGTTTCATTCCTTTTGGAGCACTAGAGATGACACTTCCTTCATTAACCCGAAATCGCCCAAAATACAAGTCGGGGCCAAATGGTCAAAAAATGAAATAATTCGAAACCCGGATTTTTTCAGCCCAATCAACCTCAAATACCATATGAAACATGCACGACGAAAGCTAGACCATTTGGAGCATCCGGGGTCAGGTTTTAGGGGTGCGACACGTTAGGCAGCCTTGCAAATCACACGCGGTGAGTGGATCGTATTTTCCTCCAAATTCCCGTTTTTTAGCATTTCTCGGCCTTATTGGACATACCAAACCTACCCACAAAGTTTCATCCCTTTTGGAGTACTAGAGATGACACTTCCTTCATTAACCCGAAATCGCCCAAAATACAAGTCGGGGCCAAATGATCAAAAAATGAAATAATTCGAAACCCGGATTTTTTCAGCCCAATCAACCTCAAATACCATATGAAACATGCACGACGAAATCTAGACCATTTGGAGCCCCCGGGGTCAGGTTTTAGGGGTCCGACACGTTAGGCCGCGTTGCAAATCACACGCGGTGAGTGGATCGTATTGTCCTCCAAATTCCCGTTTTTTAGCATTTCCCGGCCTTATTGGACATACCAAAGCTAGCCACAAATTTTCATCCCTTTTGGAGCACTAGAGATGACACTTCCTTCATTAACCCGAAATCGCCCAAAATACAAGTCGGGGCCAAATGGTCAAAAAATGAAATAATTCGAAACCCGGATTTTTTCAGCCCAATCAACCTCAAATACCATATGAAACATGCACGACGAAAGCTAGACCATTTGGAGCATCCGGGGTCAGGTTTTAGGGGTCCGACACGTTAGGCCGCGTTGCAAATCACACGCGGTGAGTGGATCGTATTTTCCTCCAAATTCCTGTTTTTTAGCATTTTCCGACCTTATTGGACATACCAAAGCTACCCACAAAGTTTCATCCCTTTTGGAGCACTAGAGATGACACTTCCTTCATTAACCCGAAATCGTCCAAAATACAAGTCGGGGCCAAATGGTCAAAAAATGAAATAATTCGAAACCCGGATTTTTTCAGCCCAATCAACCTCAAATACCATATGAAACATGCACGACGAAAGCTAGACCATTTTGAGCATCCGGGGTCAGGTTTTAGGGGTCCGACACGTTAGGCCGCGTTGCAAATCACACGCGGTGAGTGGATCGTATTTTCCTCCAAATTCCCGTTTTTTAGCATTTTCCGACCTTATTGGAAATACCAAAGCTACCCACAAAGTTTCATCTCTTTTGGAGCACTAGAGATGACACTTCCTTCATTAACCCGAAATCGCCCAAAATACAAGTCGGGGCCAAATGGTCAAAAAATGAAATAATTCGAAACTCGGATTTTTTCAGCCCAATCAACCTCAAACACCATATGAAACATGCACGACGAAAGCTAGACCATTTGGAGCATCCGGGGTCAGGTTTTAGGGGTCCGACACGTTAGGCCGCGTTGCAAATCACACGCGGTGAGTGGATCGTATTGTCCTCCAAATTCCCGTTTTTTAGAATTTTCCGGCCTTATTGGACATACCAAAGCTACCCACAAAGTTTCATCCCTTTTGGAGCACTCGAGATGACACTTCCTTCATTAACCCGAAATCGCCCAAAATACAAGTCGGGGCCAAATGGTCAAAAAATGAAATAATTCGAAACCCGGATTTTTTCTGCCCAATCAACCTCAAATACCATATGAAACATGCACGACGAATACTAGACCATTTGGAGCCCCCGGGGTCAGGTTTTAGGGGCCCGACACGTTAGGCCGCGTTTCAAATCACACGCGGTGAGTGGATCGTATTGTACTCCAAATTCCCGTTTTTTAGTATTTCCCGGCCTTATTCGACATACCAAAGCTACCCACAAAGTTTCATCCCTTTTGGAGCACTAGAGATGACACTTCCTTCATTAACCCGAAATCGCCCAAAATACAAGTCGGGGCCAAATGATCAAAAAATGAAATAATTCGAAACCCGGATTTTTTCAGCCCAATCAACCTCAAATACCATATGAAACATGCACGACGAAATCTAGACCATTTGGAGGCCCCGGGGTCAGGTTTTAGGGGTCCGACACGTTAGGCCGCGTTGCAAATCACACGCGGTGAGTGGATCTTATTGTCCTCCAAATTCCCGTTTTTTAGGATTTCTCGGCCTTATTGGACATACCAAAGCTACCCACAAAGTTTCATCCCTTTTGGAGCACTAGAGATGACACTTCCATCATTAACCCGAAATCGCCCAAAATACAAGTCGGGGCCAAATGGTCAAAAAATGAAATAATTCGAAACCCGGATTTTTTCAGCCCAATCAACCTCAAATACCATATGAAACATGCACGACGAATACTAGACCATTTGGAGCATCCGGGGTCAGGTTTTAGGGGTCCGACACGTTAGGCCGCGTTGCAAATCACACGCGGTGAGTGGATCGTATTTTCCTCCAAATTCCCGTTTTTTATCATTTCTCGGCCTTATTGGACATACCAAAGCTACCCACAAAGTTTCATCCCTTTTGGAGTACTAGAGATGACACTTCCTTCATTAACCCGAAATCGCCCAAAATACAAGTCGGGGCCAAATGATCAAAAAATGAAATAATTCGAAACCCGGATTTTTTCAGCCCAATCAACCTCAAATACCATATGAAACATGCACGACGAAATCTAGACCATTTGGAGCCCCCGGGGTCAGGTTTTAGGGGTCCGACACGTTAGGCCGCGTTGCAAATCACACGCGGTGAGTGGATCGTATTGTCCTCCAAATTCCCGTTTTTTAGCATTTCCCGGCCTTATTGGACATACCAAAGCTAGCCACAAATTTTCATCCCTTTTGGAGCACTAGAGATGACACTTCCTTCATTAACCCGAAATCGCCCAAAATACAAGTCGGGGCCAAATGGTCAAAAAATGAAATAATTCGAAACCCGGATTTTTTCAGCCCAATCAACCTCAAATACCATATGAAACATGCACGACGAAAGCTAGACCATTTGGAGCATCCGGGGTCAGGTTTTAGGGGTCCGACACGTTAGGCCGCGTTGCAAATCACACGCGGTGAGTGGATCGTATTGTCCTCCAAATTCCCGTTTTTTAAAATTTCCCGGCCTTATTCGACATACCAAAGCTACCCACAAAGTTTCATCCCTTTTGGAGCACTAGAGATGACACTTCCTTCATTAACCCGAAATCGCCCAAAATACAAGTCGGGGCCAAATGATCAAAAAATGAAATAATTCGAAACCCGGATTTTTTCAGCCCAATCAACCTCAAATACCATATGAAACATGCACGACGAAATCTAGACCATTTGGAGGCCCCGGGGTCAGGTTTTAGGGGTCCGACACGTTAGGCCGCGTTGCAAATCACACGCGGTGAGTGGATCTTATTGTCCTCCAAATTCCCGTTTTTTAGGATTTATCGGCCTTATTGGACATACCAAAGCTACCCACAAATTTTCATCCCTTTTGGAGCACTAGAGATGACACTTCCTTCATTAACCCGAAATCGCCCAAAATACAAGTCGGGGCAAAATGGTCAAAAAATGAAATAATTCGAAACTCGGATTTTTTCAGCCCAATCAACCTCAAATACCATATGAAACATGCACGACGAATACTAGACCATTTGGAGCATCCGGGGTCAGGTTTTAGGGGTCCGACACGTTAGGCCGCGTTGCAAATCACACGCGGTGAGTGGGATCGTATTTTCCTCCAAATTCCCGTTTTTTATCATTTCCCGACCTTATTGGACATACCAAAGCTACCCACAAAGTTTCATCCCTTTTGGAGCACTAGAGATGACACTTCCTTCATTAACCCGAAATCGCCCAAAATACAAGTCGGGGCCAAATGGTAAAAAAATGAAATAATTCGAAACCCGGATTTTTTCAGCCCAATCAACCTCAAATACCATATGAAACATGCACGACGAAAGCTAGACCATTTGGAGTATCCGGGGTCAGGTTTTAGGGGTCCGACACGTTAGGCCGCGTTGCAAATCACACGCGGTGAGTGGATCGTATTGTCCACCAAATTCCCATTTTTTAGCATTTTCCGGCCTTATTGGACATACCAAAGCTACCCACAAAGTTTCATCCCTTTTGGAGCACTAGAGATGACACTTCCTTTATTAACCCGAAATCGCCCAAAATACAAGTCGGGGCCAAATGGTCAAAAAATGAAATAATTCAAAACCCGGATTTTTTCAGCCCAATCAACCTCAAATACCATATGAAACATGCACGACGAAAGCTAGACCATTTGGAGCATCCGGGATCAGGTTTTAGGGGTGCGACACGTTAGGCAGCCTTGGAAATCACACGCGGTGAGTGGATCGTATTTTCCTCCAAATTCCCGTTTTTTAGTATTTCCCGGCCTTATTGGACATACCAAAGCTACCCACAAAGTTTCATCCCTTTTGGAGTACCAGAGATGACACTTCCTTCATTAACCCGAAATCGCCCAAAATACAAGTCGGGGCCAAATGGTCAAAAAATGAAAAAATTCGAAACCCGGATTTTTTCAGCCCAATCAACCTCAAATACCACATGAAACATGCACGACGAAAGCTAGACCATTTGGAGCATCCGGGGTCAGGTTTTAGGGGTCCGACACGTTAGGCCGCGTTGCAAATCACACGCGGTGAGTGGATCGTATTGTCCTCCAAATTCCCGTTTTTTAGCATTTTCCGGCTTTATTGGACATACCAAAGCTACCCACAAAGTTTCATCCCTTTTGGAGCACTAGAGATGACACTTCCTTCATTAACCCGAAATCGCCCAAAATACAAGTCGGGGCTAAATGGTCAAAAAATGAAATAATTCGAAACCCGGATTTTTTCAGCCCAATCAACCTCAAATACCATATGAAACATGCACGACGAAAGCTAGACCATTTGGAGCATCCGGGGTCAGGTTTTAGGGGTCCGACACGTTAGGCCGCGTTGCAAATCACACGCGGTGAGTGGATCGTATTGTCCTCCAAATTCCCGTTTTTTAGCATTTTCCGGCCTTATTGGACATACCAAAGCTACCCACAAAGTTTCATCCCTTTTGGAGCACTAGAGATGACACTTCCTTCATTAACCCGAAATCGCCCAAAATACAAGTCGAGGCCAAATGGTCAAAAAATGAAATAATTCGAAACCCAGATTTTTTCTGCCCAATCAACCTCAAATACCATATGAAACATGCACGACGAATACTAGACCATTTGGAGCCCCCGGGGTCAGGTTTTAGGGGTCCGACACGTTAGGCCGCGTTTCAAATCACACGCGGTGAGTGGATCGTATTGTCCTCCAAATTCCCGTTTTTTAGCATTTCTCGGCCTTATTGGACATACCAAACCTACCTACAAAGTTTCATCCCTTTTGGAGTACTAGAGATGACACTTCCTTCATTAACCCGAAATCGCCCAAAATACAAGTCGGGGCCTGATGGTCAAAAAATGAAATAATTCGAAACCCGGATTTTTTCAGCCCAATCAACCTCAAATACCATATGAAACATGCACGACGAAATCTAGACCATTTGGAGCCCCCGGGGTCAGGTTTTAGGGGTCCGACACGTTAGGCCGCGTTGCAAATCACACGCGGTGAGTGGATCGTATTGTCCTCCAAATTCCCGTTTTTTAGCATTTCCCGGCCTTATTGGACATACCAAAGCTAGCCACAAATTTTCATCCCTTTTGGAGCACTAGAGATGACACTTCCTTCATTAACCCGAAATCGCCCAAAATACAAGTCGGGGCCAAATGGTCAAAAAATGAAATAATTCGAAACCCGGATTTTTTCAGCCCAATCAACCTCAAATACCATATGAAACATGCACGACGAAAGCTAGACCATTTGGAGCATCCGGGGTCAGGTTTTAGGGGTCCGACACGTTAGGCCGCGTTGCAAATCACACGCGGTGAGTGGATCGTATTTTCCTCCAAATTCCCGTTTTTTAGCATTTTCCGACCTTATTGGACATACCAAAGCTACCCACAAAGTTTCATCCCTTTTGGAGCACTAGAGATGACACTTCCTTCATTAACCCGAAATCGCCCAAAATACAAGTCGGGGCCAAATGGTCAAAAAATGAAATAATTCGAAACCCGGATTTTTTCAGCCCAATCAACCTCAAATACCATATGAAACATGCACGACGAAAGCTAGACCATTTTGAGCATCCGGGGTCAGGTTTTAGGGGTCCGACACGTTAGGCCGCGTTGCAAATCACACGCGGTGAGTGGATCGTATTTTCCTCCAAATTCCCGTTTTTTAGCATTTTCCGACCTTATTGGACATACCAAAGCTACCCACAAAGTTTCATCCCTTTTGGAGCACTAGAGATGACACTTCCTTCATTAACCCGAAATCGCCCAAAATACAAGTCGGGGCCAAATGGTCAAAAAATGAAATAATTCAAAACCCGGATTTTTTCAGCCCAATCAACCTCAAACACCATATGAAACATGCACGACGAAAGCTAGACCATTTGGAGCATCCGGGGTCAGGTTTTAGGGGTCCGACACGTTAGGCCGCGTTGCAAATCACACGCGGTGAGTGGATCGTATTGTCCTCCAAATTCCCGTTTTTTAGAATTCCCCGGCCTTATTGGACATACCAAAGCTACCCACAAAGTTTCATCCCTTTTGGAGCACTAGAGATGACACTTCCTTCATTAACCCGAAATCGCCCAAAATACAAGTCGGGGCCAAATGGTCAAAAAATGAAATAATTCGAAACCCGGATTTTTTCTGCCCAATCAACCTCAAATACCATATGAAACATGCACGACGAATACTAGACCATTTGGAGCCCCCGGGGTCAGGTTTTAGGGGTCCGACACGTTAGGCCGCGTTTCAAATCACACGCGGTGAGTGGATCGTATTGTACTCCAAATTCCCGTTTTTTAGTATTTCCCTGCCTTATTCGACATACCAAAGCTACCCACAAAGTTTTATCTCTTTTGGAGCACTAGAGATGACACTTCCTTCATTAACCCGAAATCGCCCAAAATACAAGTCGGGGCCAAATGGTCAAAAAATGAAATAGTTCGAAACCCGGATTTTTTAAGCCCAATCAACCTCAAATACCATATGAAACATGCACGACGAATACTAGACCATTTGGAGCCCCCGGGGTCAGGTTTTAGGGGTCCGACACGTTATGCCGCGTTGCAAATCACACGCGGTGAGTGGATCGTATTGTCCTCCAAATTCCCGTTTTTTAGTATTTCCCGGCCTTATTCGACATACCAAAGCTACCCACAAAGTTTCATCCCTTTTGGAGCACTAGAGATGACACTTCCTTCATTAACCCGAAATCGCCCAAAATACAAGTCGGGGCCAAATGATCAAAAAATGAAATAATTCGAAACCCGGATTTTTTCAGCCCAATCAACCTCAAATACCATATGAAACATGCACGACGAAATCTAGACCATTTGGAGGCCCCGGGGTCAGGTTTTAGGGGTCCGACACGTTAGGCCGCGTTGCAAATCACACGCGGTGAGTGGATCTTATTGTCCTCCAAATTCCCGTTTTTTAGGATTTCTCGGCCTTATTGGACATACCAAAGCTACCCACAAAGTTTCATCCCTTTTGGAGCACTAGAGATGACACTTCCATCATTAACCCGAAATCGCCCAAAATACAAGTCGGGGCCAAATGGTCAAAAAATGAAATAATTCGAAACCCGGATTTTTTCAGCCCAATCAACCTCAAATACCATATGAAACATGCACGACGAATACTAGACCATTTGGAGCATCCGGGGTCAGGTTTTAGGGGTCCGACACGTTAGGCCGCGTTGCAAATCACACGCGGTGAGTGGATCGTATTTTCCTCCAAATTCCCGTTTTTTATCATTTCTCGGCCTTATTGGACATACCAAAGCTACCCACAAAGTTTCATCCCTTTTGGAGTACTAGAGATGACACTTCCTTCATTAACCCGAAATCGCCCAAAATACAAGTCGGGGCCAAATGATCAAAAAATGAAATAATTCGAAACCCGGATTTTTTCAGCCCAATCAACCTCAAATACCATATGAAACATGCACGACGAAATCTAGACCATTTGGAGCCCCCGGGGTCAGGTTTTAGGGGTCCGACACGTTAGGCCGCGTTGCAAATCACACGCGGTGAGTGGATCGTATTGTCCTCCAAATTCCCGTTTTTTAGCATTTCCCGGCCTTATTGGACATACCAAAGCTAGCCACAAATTTTCATCCCTTTTGGAGCACTAGAGATGACACTTCCTTCATTAACCCGAAATCGCCCAAAATACAAGTCGGGGCCAAATGGTCAAAAAATGAAATAATTCGAAACCCGGATTTTTTCAGCCCAATCAACCTCAAATACCATATGAAACATGCACGACGAAAGCTAGACCATTTGGAGCATCCGGGGTCAGGTTTTAGGGGTCCGACACGTTAGGCCGCGTTGCAAATCACACGCGGTGAGTGGATCGTATTTTCCTCCAAATTCCCGTTTTTTAGCATTTTCCGACCTTATTGGACATACCAAAGCTACCCACAAAGTTTCATCCCTTTTGGAGCACTAGAGATGACACTTCCTTCATTAACCCGAAATCGCCCAAAATACAAGTCGGGGCCAAATGGTCAAAAAATGAAATAATTCGAAACTCGGATTTTTTCAGCCCAATCAACCTCAAACACCATATGAAACATGCACGACGAAAGCTAGACCATTTGGAGCATCCGGGGTCAGGTTTTAGGGGTCCGACACGTTAGGCCGCGTTGCAAATCACACGCGGTGAGTGGATCGTATTGTCCTCCAAATTCCCGTTTTTTAGCATTTTCCGGCCTTATTGGACATACCAAAGCTACCCACAAAGTTTCATCCCTTTTGGAGCACTAGAGATGACACTTCCTTCATTAACCCGAAATCGCCCAAAATACAAGTCGGGGCCAAATGGTCAAAAAATGAAATAATTCGAAACCCGGATTTTTTCTGCCCAATCAACCTCAAATACCATATGAAACATGCACGACGAATACTAGACCATTTGGAGCCCCCGGGGTCAGGTTTTAGGGGTCCGACACGTTAGGCCGCGTTTCAAATCACACGCGGTGAGTGGATCGTATTGTACTCCAAATTCCCGTTTTTTAGTATTTCCCTGCCTTATTCGACATACCAAAGCTACCCACAAAGTTTTATCTCTTTTGGAGCACTAGAGATGACACTTCCTTCATTAACCCGAAATCGCCCAAAATACAAGTCGGGGCCAAATGGTCAAAAAATGAAATAATTCGAAACCCGGATTTTTTAAGCCCAATCAACCTCAAATACCATATGAAACATGCACGACGAATACTAGACCATTTGGAGCCCCCGGGGTCAGGTTTTAGGGGTCCGACACGTTATGCCGCGTTGCAAATCACACGCGGTGAGTGGATCGTATTGTCCTCCAAATTCCCGTTTTTTAGTATTTCCCGGCCTTATTCGACATACCAAAGCTACCCACAAAGTTTCATCCCTTTTGGAGCACTAGAGATGACACTTCCTTCATTAACCCGAAATCGCCCAAAATACAAGTCGGGGCCAAATGATCAAAAAATGAAATAATTCGAAACCCGGATTTTTTCAGCCCAATCAACCTCAAATACCATATGAAACATGCACGACGAAATCTAGACCATTTGGAGGCCCCGGGGTCAGGTTTTAGGGGTCCGACACGTTAGGCCGCGTTGCAAATCACACGCGGTGAGTGGATCTTATTGTCCTCCAAATTCCCGTTTTTTAGGATTTCTCGGCCTTATTGGACATACCAAAGCTACCCACAAATTTTCATCCCTTTTGGAGCACTAGAGATGACACTTCCTTCATTAACCCGAAATCGCCCAAAATACAAGTCGGGGCAAAATGGTCAAAAAATGAAATAATTCGAAACTCGGATTTTTTCAGCCCAATCAACCTCAAATACCATATGAAACATGCACGACGAATACTAGACCATTTGGAGCATCCGGGGTCAGGTTTTAGGGGTCCGACACGTTAGGCCGCGTTGCAAATCACACGCGGTGAGTGGATCGTATTTTCCTCCAAATTCCTGTTTTTTATCATTTCCCGACCTTATTGGACATACCAAAGCTACCCACAAAGTTTCATTCCTTTTGGAGCACTAGAGATGACACTTCCTTCATTAACCCGAAATCGCCCAAAATACAAGTCGGGGCCAAATGGTAAAAAAATGAAATAATTCGAAACCCGGATTTTTTCAGCCCAATCAACCTCAAATACCATATGAAACATGCACGACGAAAGCTAGACCATTTGGAGTATCCGGGGTCAGGTTTTAGGGGTCCGACACGTTAGGCCGCGTTGCAAATCACACGCGGTGAGTGGATCGTATTGTCCACCAAATTCCCATTTTTTAGCATTTTCCGGCCTTATTGGACATACCAAAGCTACCCACAAAGTTTCATCCCTTTTGGAGCACTAGAGATGACACTTCCTTTATTAACCCGAAATCGCCCAAAATACAAGTCGGGGCCAAATGGTCAAAAAATGAAATAATTCAAAACCCGGATTTTTTCAGCCCAATCAACCTCAAATACCATATGAAACATGCACGACGAAAGCTAGACCATTTGGAGCATCCGGGGTCAGGTTTTAGGGGTGCGACACGTTAGGCAGCCTTGGAAATCACACGCGGTGAGTGGATCGTATTTTCCTCCAAATTCCCGTTTTTTAGTATTTCCCGGCCTTATTGGACATACCAAAGCTACCCACAAAGTTTCATCCCTTTTGGAGTACTAGAGATGACACTTCCTTCATTAACCCGAAATCGCCCAAAATACAAGTCGGGGCCAAATGGTCAAAAAATGAAAAAATTCGAAACCCGGATTTTTTCAGCCCAATCAACCTCAAATACCACATGAAACATGCACGACGAAAGCTAGACCATTTGGAGCATCCGGGGTCAGGTTTTAGGGGTCCGACACGTTAGGCCGCGTTGCAAATCACACGCGGTGAGTGGATCGTATTGTCCTCCAAATTCCCGTTTTTTAGCATTTTCCGGCTTTATTGGACATACCAAAGCTACCCACAAAGTTTCATCCCTTTTGGAGCACTAGAGATGACACTTCCTTCATTAACCCGAAATCGCCCAAAATACAAGTCGGGGCTAAATGGTCAAAAAATGAAATAATTCGAAACCCGGATTTTTTCAGCCCAATCAACCTCAAATACCATATGAAACATGCACGACGAAAGCTAGACCATTTGGAGCATCCGGGGTCAGGTTTTAGGGGTCCGACACGTTAGGCCGCGTTGCAAATCACACGCGGTGAGTGGATCGTATTGTCCTCCAAATTCCCGTTTTTTAGCATTTTCCGGCCTTATTGGACATACCAAAGCTACCCACAAAGTTTCATCCCTTTTGGAGCACTAGAGATGACACTTCCTTCATTAACCCGAAATCGCCCAAAATACAAGTCGAGGCCAAATGGTCAAAAAATGAAATAATTCGAAACCCGGATTTTTTCTGCCCAATCAACCTCAAATACCATATGAAACATGCACGACGAATACTAGACCATTTGGAGCCCCCGGGGTCAGGTTTTAGGGGTCCGACACGTTAGGCCGCGTTTCAAATCACACGCGGTGAGTGGATCGTATTGTCCTCCAAATTCCAGTTTTTTAGTATTTCCCGGCCTTATTCGACATACCAAAGCGACCCAAAAAGTTTCATCTCTTTTGGAGCACTAGAGATGACACTTCCTTCATTAACCCGAAATCGCCCAAAATACAAGTCGGGGCCTGATGGTCAAAAAATGAAATAATTCGAAACCCGGATTTTTTCAGCCCAATCAACCTCAAATACCATATGAAACATGCACGACGAAATCTAGACCATTTGGAGGCCCCGGGGTCAGGTTTTAGGGGTCCGACACGTTAGGCCGCGTTGCAAATCACACGCGGTGAGTGGATCGTATTGTCCTCCAAATTCCCGTTTTTTAGGATTTTCCGGCCTTATTGGACATACCAAAGCTACCCAAAAAGTTTCATCCCTTTTAGAGCACTAGAGATGACACTTCCTTCATTAACCCGAAATCGCCCAAAATACAAGTCGGGGCCAAATGGTCAAAAAATGAAATAATTCAAAACCCGGATTTTTTCAGCCCAATCAACCTCAAATACCATATGAAACATGCACGACGAAAGCTAGACCATTTGGAGCATCCGGGGTCAGGTTTTAGGGGTCCGACACGTTAGGCCGCGTTGCAAATCACACGCGGTGAGTGGATCGTATTTTCCTCCAAATTCCCGTTTTTTATCATTTCCCGGCCTTATTGGACATACCAAAGCTACCCACAAAGTTTCATCCCTTTTGGAGCACTAGAGATGACACTTCCTTCATTAACCCGAAATCGCCCAAAATACAAGTCGGGGCCAAATGGTCAAAAAATGAAATAATTCAAAACCCGGATTTTTTCAGCCCAATCAACCTCAAATACCATATGAAACATGCACGACGAAAGCTAGACCATTTGGAGCATCCGGGGTCAGGTTTTAGGGGTCCGACACGTTAGGCCGCGTTGCAAATCACACGCGGTGAGTGGATCGTATTGTCCATCAAATTCCCATTTTTTAGCATTTTCCGGCCTTATTGGACATACCAAAGCTACCCACAAAGTTTCATCGCTTTTGGAGCACTAGAGATGACACTTCCTTCATTAACCCGAAATCGCCCAAAATACAAGTCGGGGCCAAATGGTCAAAAAATGAAATAATTCAAAACCCGGATTTTTTCAGCCCAATCAACCTCAAATACCATATGAAACATGCACGACGAAAGCTAGACCATTTGGAGCATCCGGGGTCAGGTTTTAGGGGTGCGACACGTTAGGCAACCTTGCAAATCACACGCGGTGAGTGGATCGTATTTTCCTCCAAATTCCCGTTTTTTAGCATTTCCCGGCCTTATTGGACATACCAAAGCTACCCACAAAGTTTCATCCCTTTTGGAGTACTAGAGATGACACTTCCTTCATTAACCCGAAATCGCCCAAAATACAAGTCGGGGCCAAATGGTCAAAAAATGAAAAAATTCGAAACCCGGATTTTTTCAGCCCAATCAACCTCAAATACCACATGAAACATGCACGACGAAAGCTAGACCATTTGGAGCATCCGGGGTCAGGTTTTAGGGGTCCGACACGTTAGGCCGCGTTTCAAATCACACGCGGTGAGTGGATCGTATTGTCCTCCAAATTCCCGTTTTTTAGGATTTTCCGGCCTTATTGGACATACCAAAGCTACCCAAAAAGTTTCATCCCTTTTAGAGCACTAGAGATGACACTTCCTTCATTAACCCGAAATCGCCCAAAATACAAGTCGGGGCCAAATGGTCAAAAAATGAAATAATTCGAAACCCGGATTTTTTCAGCCCAATCAACCTCAAATACCATATGAAACATGCACGACGAAAGCTAGACCATTTGGAGCATCCGGGGTCAGGTTTTAGGGGTCCGACACGTTAGACCGCGTTGCAAATCACACGCGGTGAGTGGATCGTATTTTCCTCCAAATTCCCGTTTTTTATCATTTCCCGGCCTTATTGGACATACTAAAGCTACCCACAAAGTTTCATCCCTTTTGGAGCACTAGAGATGACACTTCCTTCATTAACCCGAAATCGCCCAAAATACAAGTCGGGGCCAAATGGTCAAAAAATGAAATAATTCAAAACCCGGATTTTTTCAGCCCAATCAACCTCAAATACCATATGAAACATGCACGACGAAAGCTAGACCATTTGGAGCATCCGGGGTCAGGTTTTAGGGGTGCGACACGTTAGGCAACCTTGCAAATCACACGCGGTGAGTGGATCGTATTTTCCTCCAAATTCCCGTTTTTTAGCATTTTCCGGCCTTATTGGACATACCAAAGCTACCCACAAAGTTTCATCCCTTTTGGAGCACTAGAGATGACACTTCCTTCATTAACCCGAAATCGCCCAAAATACAAGTCGGGGCCAAATGGTCAAAAAATGAAATAATTCGAAACCCGGATTTTTTCTGCCCAATCAACCTCAAATACCATATGAAACATGCACGACGAATACTAGACCATTTGGAGCCCCCGGGGTCAGGTTTTAGGGGTCCGACACGTTAGGCCGCGTTTCAAATCACACGCGGTGAGTGGATCGTATTGTCCTCCAAATTCCCGTTTTTTAGTATTTCCCGGTTTTATTCGACATACCAAAGCTACCCACAAATTTTCATCCCTTTTGGAGCACTAGAGATGACACCTCCTTCATTAACCCGAAATCGCCCAAAATACAAGGGGCCAAATGGTCAAAAAATGAAATAATTCGAAACCCGGATTTTTTCAGCCCAATCAACCTCAAATACCATATGAAACATGCACGACGAATACTAGACCATTTGGAGCCCCCGGGGTCAGGTTTTAGGGGTCCGACACGTTAGGCCGCGTTTCAAATCACACGCGGTGAGTGGATCGTATTGTCCTCCAAATTCCCGTTTTTTAGTATTTCCCGGCCTTATTCGACATACCAAAGCTACCCACAAATTTTCATCCCTTTTGGAGCACTAGAGATGACACCTCCTTCATTAACCCGAAATCGCCCAAAATACAAGGGGCCAAATGGTCAAAAAATGAAATAATTCGAAACCCGGATTTTTTCAGCCCAATCAACCTCAAATACCATATGAAACATGCACGACGAATACTAGACCATTTGGAGCCCCCGGGGTCAGGTTTTAGGGGTCCGACACGTTAGGCCGCGTTGCAAATCACACGCGGTGAGTGGATCGTATTGTCCTCCAAATTCCCATTTTTTAGTATTTCTCGGCCTTATTCGACATACCAAAGCTACCCACAAAGTTTCATCCCTTTTGGAGCACTAGAGATGACACTTCCTTCATTAACCCGAAATCGCCCAAAATACAAGTCGGGGCCAAATGATCAAAAAATGAAATAATTCGAAACCCGGATTTTTTCAGCCCAATCAACTTCAAATACCATATGAAACATGCACGACGAAATCTAGACCATTTGGAGGCCCCGGGGTCAGGTTTTAGGGGTCCGACACGTTAGGCCGCGTTGCAAATCACACGCGGTGAGTGGATCGTATTGTCCTCCAAATTCCCGTTTTTTAGGATTTCCCGGCCTTATTGGACATACCAAAGCTACCCACAAAGTTTCATCCCTTTTGGAGCACTAGAAATGACACTTCCTTCATTAACCCGAAATCGCCCAAAATACAAGTCGGGGCCAAATGGTCAAAAAATGAAATAATTCGAAACCCGGATTTTTTCAGCCCAATCAACCTCAAATACCATATGAAACATGCACGACGAAAGCTAGACCATTTGGAGCATCCGGGGTCAGGTTTTAGGGGTGCGACACGTTAGGCAGCCTTGCAAATCACACGCGGTGAGTGGATCGTATTTTCCTCCAAATTCCCGTTTTTTAGCATTTCTCGGCCTTATTAGACATACCAAACCTACCCACAAAGTTTCATCCCTTTTGGAGTACTAGAGATGACACTTCCTTCATTAACCCGAAATCGCCCAAAATACAAGTCGGGGCCAAATGGTCAAAAAATGAAAAAATTCGAAACCCGGATTTTTTCAGCCCAATCAACCTCAAATACCACATGAAACATGCACGATGAAAGCTAGACCATTTGGAGCATCCGGGGTCAGGTTTTAGGGGTCCGACACGTTAGGCCGCGTTGCAAATCACACGCGGTGAGTGGATCGTATTGTCCTCCAAATTCCCGTTTTTTAGCATTTTCCGGCCTTATTGGACATACCAAAGCTACCCACAAAGTTTCATCCCTTTTGGAGCACTAGAGATGACACTTCCTTCATTAACCCGAAATCGCCCAAAATACAAGTCGGGGCCAAATGGTCAAAAAATGAAATAATTCGAAACCCGGATTTTTTCAGCCCAATCAACCTCAAATACCATATGAAACATGCACGACGAAAGCTAGACCATTTGGAGCATCCGGGGTAAGGTTTTAGGGGTCCGACACGTTAGGCCTCGTTGCAAATCACACGCGGTGAGTGGATCGTATTGTCCACCAAATTCCCATTTTTTAGCATTTTCCGGCCTTATTGGACATACCAAAGCTACCCACAAAGTTTCATCCTTTTTGGAGCACTAGAGATGACACTTCCTTCATTAACCCGAAATCGCCCAAAATACAAGTCGGGGCCAGATGGTCAAAAAATGAAATAATTTGAAACCCGGATTTTTTCAGCCCAATCAACCTCAAATACCATATGAAACATGCACGACGAAAGCTAGACCATTTGGAGCATCCGGGGTCAGGTTTTAGGGGTGCGACACGTTAGGCAGCCTTGCAAATCACACGCGGTGAGTGGATCGTATTTTCCTCCAAATTCCCGTTTTTTAGCATTTCCCGGCCTTATTGGACATACCAAAGCTACCCACAAAGTTTCATCCCTTTTGGAATACTTGAGATGACACTTCCTTCATTAACCCGAAATCGCCCAAAATACAAGTCGGGGCCAAATGGTCAAAAAATGAAATAATTCGAAACCCGGATTTTTTCTGCCCAATCAACCTCAAATACCATATGAAACATGCACGACGAATGCTAGACCATTTGGAGCATCCGGGGTCAGGTTTTAGGGGTCCGACACGTTAGGCCGCGTTGCAAATCACACGCGGTGAGTGGATCGTATTGTCCATCAAATTCCCATTTTTTAGCATTTTCCGGCCTTATTGGACATACCAAAGCTACCCACAAAGTTTCATCGCTTTTGGAGCACTAGAGATGACACTTCCTTCATTAACCCGAAATCGCCCAAAATACAAGTCGGGGCCAAATGGTCAAAAAATGAAATAATTCAAAACCCGGATTTTTTCAGCCCAATCAACCTCAAATACCATATGAAACATGCACGACGAAAGCTAGACCATTTGGAGCATCCGGGGTCAGGTTTTAGGGGTGCGACACGTTAGGCAACCTTGCAAATCACACGCGGTGAGTGGATCGTATTTTCCTCCAAATTCCCGTTTTTTAGCATTTCCCGGCCTTATTGGACATACCAAAGCTACCCACAAAGTTTCATCCCTTTTGGAGTACTAGAGATGACACTTCCTTCATTAACCCGAAATCGCCCAAAATACAAGTCGGGGCCAAATGGTCAAAAAATGAAAAAATTCGAAACCCGGATTTTTTCAGCCCAATCAACCTCAAATACCACATGAAACATGCACGACGAAAGCTAGACCATTTGGAGCATCCGGGGTCAGGTTTTAGGGGTCCGACACGTTAGGCCGCGTTTCAAATCACACGCGGTGAGTGGATCGTATTGTCCTCCAAATTCCCGTTTTTTAGGATTTTCCGGCCTTATTGGACATACCAAAGCTACCCAAAAAGTTTCATCCCTTTTAGAGCACTAGAGATGACACTTCCTTCATTAACCCGAAATCGCCCAAAATACAAGTCGGGGCCAAATGGTCAAAAAATGAAAAAATTCGAAACCCGGATTTTTTCAGCCCAATCAACCTCAAATACCACATGAAACATGCACGACGAAAGCTAGACCATTTGGAGCATCCGGGGTCAGGTTTTAGGGGTCCGACACGTTAGGCCGCGTTTCAAATCACACGCGGTGAGTGGATCGTATTGTCCTCCAAATTCCCGTTTTTTAGGATTTTCCGGCCTTATTGGACATACCAAAGCTACCCAAAAAGTTTCATCCCTTTTAGAGCACTAGAGATGACACTTCCTTCATTAACCCGAAATCGCCCAAAATACAAGTCGGGGCCAAATGGTCAAAAAATGAAATAATTCGAAACCCGGATTTTTTCAGCCCAATCAACCTCAAATACCATATGAAACATGCACGACGAAAGCTAGACCATTTGGAGCATCCGGGGTCAGGTTTTAGGGGTCCGACACGTTAGGCCGCGTTGCAAATCACACGCGGTGAGTGGATCGTATTTTCCTCCAAATTCCCGTTTTTTATCATTTCCCGGCCTTATTGGACATACTAAAGCTACCCACAAAGTTTCATCCCTTTTGGAGCACTAGAGATGACACTTCCTTCATTAACCCGAAATCGCCCAAAATACAAGTCGGGGCCAAATGGTCAAAAAATGAAATAATTCAAAACCCGGATTTTTTCAGCCCAATCAACCTCAAATACCATATGAAACATGCACGACGAAAGCTAGACCATTTGGAGCATCCGGGGTCAGGTTTTAGGGGTGCGACACGTTAGGCAACCTTGCAAATCACACGCGGTGAGTGGATCGTATTTTCCTCCAAATTCCCGTTTTTTAGCATTTTCCGGCCTTATTGGACATACCAAAGCTACCCACAAAGTTTCATCCCTTTTGGAGCACTAGAGATGACACTTCCTTCATTAACCCGAAATCGCCCAAAATACAAGTCGGGGCCAAATGGTCAAAAAATGAAATAATTCGAAACCCGGATTTTTTCTGCCCAATCAACCTCAAATACCATATGAAACATGCACGACGAATACTAGACCATTTGGAGCCCCCGGGGTCAGGTTTTAGGGGTCCGACACGTTAGGCCGCGTTTCAAATCACACGCGGTGAGTGGATCGTATTGTCCTCCAAATTCCCGTTTTTTAGTATTTCCCGGCCTTATTCGACATACCAAAGCTACCCACAAATTTTCATCCCTTTTGGAGCACTAGAGATGACACCTCCTTCATTAACCCGAAATCGCCCAAAATACAAGGGGCCAAATGGTCAAAAAATGAAATAATTCGAAACCCGGATTTTTTCAGCCCAATCAACCTCAAATACCATATGAAACATGCACGACGAATACTAGACCATTTGGAGCCCCCGGGGTCAGGTTTTAGGGGTCCGACACGTTAGGCCGCGTTTCAAATCACACGCGGTGAGTGGATCGTATTGTCCTCCAAATTCCCATTTTTTAGCATTTTCCGGCCTTATTGGACATACCAAAGCTACCCACAAAGTTTCATCCCTTTTGGAGCACTAGAGATGACACTTCCTTTATTAACCCGAAATCGCCCAAAATACAAGTCGGGGCCAAATGGTCAAAAAATGAAATAATTCAAAACCCGGATTTTTTCAGCCCAATCAACCTCAAATACCATATGAAACATGCACGACGAAAGCTAGACCATTTGGAGCATCCGGGGTCAGGTTTTAGGGGTGCGACACGTTAGGCAGCCTTGGAAATCACACGCGGTGAGTGGATCGTATTTTCCTCCAAATTCCCGTTTTTTAGTATTTCCCGGCCTTATTGGACATACCAAAGCTACCCACAAAGTTTCATCCCTTTTGGAGTACTAGAGATGACACTTCCTTCATTAACCCGAAATCGCCCAAAATACAAGTCGGGGCCAAATGGTCAAAAAATGAAAAAATTCGAAACCCGGATTTTTTCAGCCCAATCAACCTCAAATACCACATGAAACATGCACGACGAAAGCTAGACCATTTGGAGCATCCGGGGTCAGGTTTTAGGGGTCCGACACGTTAGGCCGCGTTGCAAATCACACGCGGTGAGTGGATCGTATTGTCCTCCAAATTCCCGTTTTTTAGCATTTTCCGGCTTTATTGGACATACCAAAGCTACCCACAAAGTTTCATCCCTTTTGGAGCACTAGAGATGACACTTCCTTCATTAACCCGAAATCGCCCAAAATACAAGTCGGGGCTAAATGGTCAAAAAATGAAATAATTCGAAACCCGGATTTTTTCAGCCCAATCAACCTCAAATACCATATGAAACATGCACGACGAAAGCTAGACCATTTGGAGCATCCGGGGTCAGGTTTTAGGGGTCCGACACGTTAGGCCGCGTTGCAAATCACACGCGGTGAGTGGATCGTATTGTCCTCCAAATTCCCGTTTTTTAGCATTTTCCGGCCTTATTGGACATACCAAAGCTACCCACAAAGTTTCATCCCTTTTGGAGCACTAGAGATGACACTTCCTTCATTAACCCGAAATCGCCCAAAATACAAGTCGAGGCCAAATGGTCAAAAAATGAAATAATTCGAAACCCGGATTTTTTCTGCCCAATCAACCTCAAATACCATATGAAACATGCACGACGAATACTAGACCATTTGGAGCCCCCGGGGTCAGGTTTTAGGGGTCCGACACGTTAGGCCGCGTTTCAAATCACACGCGGTGAGTGGATCGTATTGTCCTCCAAATTCCAGTTTTTTAGTATTTCCCGGCCTTATTCGACATACCAAAGCGACCCAAAAAGTTTCATCTCTTTTGGAGCACTAGAGATGACACTTCCTTCATTAACCCGAAATCGCCCAAAATACAAGTCGGGGCCTGATGGTCAAAAAATGAAATAATTCGAAACCCGGATTTTTTCAGCCCAATCAACCTCAAATACCATATGAAACATGCACGACGAAATCTAGACCATTTGGAGGCCCCGGGGTCAGGTTTTAGGGGTCCGACACGTTAGGCCGCGTTGCAAATCACACGCGGTGAGTGGATCGTATTGTCCTCCAAATTCCCGTTTTTTAGGATTTTCCGGCCTTATTGGACATACCAAAGCTACCCAAAAAGTTTCATCCCTTTTAGAGCACTAGAGATGACACTTCCTTCATTAACCCGAAATCGCCCAAAATACAAGTCGGGGCCAAATGGTCAAAAAATGAAATAATTCAAAACCCGGATTTTTTCAGCCCAATCAACCTCAAATACCATATGAAACATGCACGACGAAAGCTAGACCATTTGGAGCATCCGGGGTCAGGTTTTAGGGGTCCGACACGTTAGGCCGCGTTGCAAATCACACGCGGTGAGTGGATCGTATTTTCCTCCAAATTCCCGTTTTTTATCATTTCCCGGCCTTATTGGACATACCAAAGCTACCCACAAAGTTTCATCCCTTTTGGAGCACTAGAGATGACACTTCCTTCATTAACCCGAAATCGCCCAAAATACAAGTCGGGGCCAAATGGTCAAAAAATGAAATAATTCAAAACCCGGATTTTTTCAGCCCAATCAACCTCAAATACCATATGAAACATGCACGACGAAAGCTAGACCATTTGGAGCATCCGGGGTCAGGTTTTAGGGGTCCGACACGTTAGGCCGCGTTGCAAATCACACGCGGTGAGTGGATCGTATTGTCCATCAAATTCCCATTTTTTAGCATTTTCCGGCCTTATTGGACATACCAAAGCTACCCACAAAGTTTCATCGCTTTTGGAGCACTAGAGATGACACTTCCTTCATTAACCCGAAATCGCCCAAAATACAAGTCGGGGCCAAATGGTCAAAAAATGAAATAATTCAAAACCCGGATTTTTTCAGCCCAATCAACCTCAAATACCATATGAAACATGCACGACGAAAGCTAGACCATTTGGAGCATCCGGGGTCAGGTTTTAGGGGTGCGACACGTTAGGCAACCTTGCAAATCACACGCGGTGAGTGGATCGTATTTTCCTCCAAATTCCCGTTTTTTAGCATTTCCCGGCCTTATTGGACATACCAAAGCTACCCACAAAGTTTCATCCCTTTTGGAGTACTAGAGATGACACTTCCTTCATTAACCCGAAATCGCCCAAAATACAAGTCGGGGCCAAATGGTCAAAAAATGAAAAAATTCGAAACCCGGATTTTTTCAGCCCAATCAACCTCAAATACCACATGAAACATGCACGACGAAAGCTAGACCATTTGGAGCATCCGGGGTCAGGTTTTAGGGGTCCGACACGTTAGGCCGCGTTTCAAATCACACGCGGTGAGTGGATCGTATTGTCCTCCAAATTCCCGTTTTTTAGGATTTTCCGGCCTTATTGGACATACCAAAGCTACCCAAAAAGTTTCATCCCTTTTAGAGCACTAGAGATGACACTTCCTTCATTAACCCGAAATCGCCCAAAATACAAGTCGGGGCCAAATGGTCAAAAAATGAAATAATTCGAAACCCGGATTTTTTCAGCCCAATCAACCTCAAATACCATATGAAACATGCACGACGAAAGCTAGACCATTTGGAGCATCCGGGGTCAGGTTTTAGGGGTCCGACACGTTAGGCCGCGTTGCAAATCACACGCGGTGAGTGGATCGTATTTTCCTCCAAATTCCCGTTTTTTATCATTTCCCGGCCTTATTGGACATACTAAAGCTACCCACAAAGTTTCATCCCTTTTGGAGCACTAGAGATGACACTTCCTTCATTAACCCGAAATCGCCCAAAATACAAGTCGGGGCCAAATGGTCAAAAAATGAAATAATTCAAAACCCGGATTTTTTCAGCCCAATCAACCTCAAATACCATATGAAACATGCACGACGAAAGCTAGACCATTTGGAGCATCCGGGGTCAGGTTTTAGGGGTGCGACACGTTAGGCAACCTTGCAAATCACACGCGGTGAGTGGATCGTATTTTCCTCCAAATTCCCGTTTTTTAGCATTTTCCGGCCTTATTGGACATACCAAAGCTACCCACAAAGTTTCATCCCTTTTGGAGCACTAGAGATGACACTTCCTTCATTAACCCGAAATCGCCCAAAATACAAGTCGGGGCCAAATGGTCAAAAAATGAAATAATTCGAAACCCGGATTTTTTCTGCCCAATCAACCTCAAATACCATATGAAACATGCACGACGAATACTAGACCATTTGGAGCCCCCGGGGTCAGGTTTTAGGGGTCCGACACGTTAGGCCGCGTTTCAAATCACACGCGGTGAGTGGATCGTATTGTCCTCCAAATTCCCGTTTTTTAGTATTTCCCGGTTTTATTCGACATACCAAAGCTACCCACAAATTTTCATCCCTTTTGGAGCACTAGAGATGACACCTCCTTCATTAACCCGAAATCGCCCAAAATACAAGGGGCCAAATGGTCAAAAAATGAAATAATTCGAAACCCGGATTTTTTCAGCCCAATCAACCTCAAATACCATATGAAACATGCACGACGAATACTAGACCATTTGGAGCCCCCGGGGTCAGGTTTTAGGGGTCCGACACGTTAGGCCGCGTTTCAAATCACACGCGGTGAGTGGATCGTATTGTCCTCCAAATTCCCGTTTTTTAGTATTTCCCGGCCTTATTCGACATACCAAAGCTACCCACAAATTTTCATCCCTTTTGGAGCACTAGAGATGACACCTCCTTCATTAACCCGAAATCGCCCAAAATACAAGGGGCCAAATGGTCAAAAAATGAAATAATTCGAAACCCGGATTTTTTCAGCCCAATCAACCTCAAATACCATATGAAACATGCACGACGAATACTAGACCATTTGGAGCCCCCGGGGTCAGGTTTTAGGGGTCCGACACGTTAGGCCGCGTTGCAAATCACACGCGGTGAGTGGATCGTATTGTCCTCCAAATTCCCGTTTTTTAGTATTTCTCCGCCTTATTCGACATACCAAAGCTACCCACAAAGTTTCATCCCTTTTGGAGCACTAGAGATGACACTTCCTTCATTAACCCGAAATCGCCCAAAATACAAGTCGGGGCCAAATGATCAAAAAATGAAATAATTCGAAACCCGGATTTTTTCAGCCCAATCAACTTCAAATACCATATGAAACATGCACGACGAAATCTAGACCATTTGGAGGCCCCGGGGTCAGGTTTTAGGGGTCCGACACGTTAGGCCGCGTTGCAAATCACACGCGGTGAGTGGATCGTATTGTCCTCCAAATTCCCGTTTTTTAGGATTTCCCGGCCTTATTGGACATACCAAAGCTACCCACAAAGTTTCATCCCTTTTGGAGCACTAGAAATGACACTTCCTTCATTAACCCGAAATCGCCCAAAATACAAGTCGGGGCCAAATGGTCAAAAAATGAAATAATTCGAAACCCGGATTTTTTCAGCCCAATCAACCTCAAATACCATATGAAACATGCACGACGAAAGCTAGACCATTTGGAGCATCCGGGGTCAGGTTTTAGGGGTGCGACACGTTAGGCAGCCTTGCAAATCACACGCGGTGAGTGGATCGTATTTTCCTCCAAATTCCCGTTTTTTAGCATTTCTCGGCCTTATTAGACATACCAAACCTACCCACAAAGTTTCATCCCTTTTGGAGTACTAGAGATGACACTTCCTTCATTAACCCGAAATCGCCCAAAATACAAGTCGGGGCCAAATGGTCAAAAAATGAAAAAATTCGAAACCCGGATTTTTTCAGCCCAATCAACCTCAAATACCACATGAAACATGCACGATGAAAGCTAGACCATTTGGAGCATCCGGGGTCAGGTTTTAGGGGTCCGACACGTTAGGCCGCGTTGCAAATCACACGCGGTGAGTGGATCGTATTGTCCTCCAAATTCCCGTTTTTTAGCATTTTCCGGCCTTATTGGACATACCAAAGCTACCCACAAAGTTTCATCCCTTTTGGAGCACTAGAGATGACACTTCCTTCATTAACCCGAAATCGCCCAAAATACAAGTCGGGGCCAAATGGTCAAAAAATGAAATAATTCGAAACCCGGATTTTTTCAGCCCAATCAACCTCAAATACCATATGAAACATGCACGACGAAAGCTAGACCATTTGGAGCATCCGGGGTAAGGTTTTAGGGGTCCGACACGTTAGGCCGCGTTGCAAATCACACGCGGTGAGTGGATCGTATTGTCCACCAAATTCCCATTTTTTAGCATTTTCCGGCCTTATTGGACATACCAAAGCTACCCACAAAGTTTCATCCTTTTTGGAGCACTAGAGATGACACTTCCTTCATTAACCCGAAATCGCCCAAAATACAAGTCGGGGCCAGATGGTCAAAAAATGAAATAATTTGAAACCCGGATTTTTTCAGCCCAATCAACCTCAAATACCATATGAAACATGCACGACGAAAGCTAGACCATTTGGAGCATCCGGGGTCAGGTTTTAGGGGTGCGACACGTTAGGCAGCCTTGCAAATCACACGCGGTGAGTGGATCGTATTTTCCTCCAAATTCCCGTTTTTTAGCATTTCCCGGCCTTATTGGACATACCAAAGCTACCCACAAAGTTTCATCCCTTTTGGAATACTTGAGATGACACTTCCTTCATTAACCCGAAATCGCCCAAAATACAAGTCGGGGCCAAATGGTCAAAAAATGAAATAATTCGAAACCCGGATTTTTTCTGCCCAATCAACCTCAAATACCATATGAAACATGCACGACGAATGCTAGACCATTTGGAGCATCCGGGGTCAGGTTTTAGGGGTCCGACACGTTAGGCCGCGTTGCAAATCACACGCGGTGAGTGGATCGTATTGTCCATCAAATTCCCATTTTTTAGCATTTTCCGGCCTTATTGGACATACCAAAGCTACCCACAAAGTTTCATCGCTTTTGGAGCACTAGAGATGACACTTCCTTCATTAACCCGAAATCGCCCAAAATACAAGTCGGGGCCAAATGGTCAAAAAATGAAATAATTCAAAACCCGGATTTTTTCAGCCCAATCAACCTCAAATACCATATGAAACATGCACGACGAAAGCTAGACCATTTGGAGCATCCGGGGTCAGGTTTTAGGGGTGCGACACGTTAGGCAACCTTGCAAATCACACGCGGTGAGTGGATCGTATTTTCCTCCAAATTCCCGTTTTTTAGCATTTCCCGGCCTTATTGGACATACCAAAGCTACCCACAAAGTTTCATCCCTTTTGGAGTACTAGAGATGACACTTCCTTCATTAACCCGAAATCGCCCAAAATACAAGTCGGGGCCAAATGGTCAAAAAATGAAAAAATTCGAAACCCGGATTTTTTCAGCCCAATCAACCTCAAATACCACATGAAACATGCACGACGAAAGCTAGACCATTTGGAGCATCCGGGGTCAGGTTTTAGGGGTCCGACACGTTAGGCCGCGTTTCAAATCACACGCGGTGAGTGGATCGTATTGTCCTCCAAATTCCCGTTTTTTAGGATTTTCCGGCCTTATTGGACATACCAAAGCTACCCAAAAAGTTTCATCCCTTTTAGAGCACTAGAGATGACACTTCCTTCATTAACCCGAAATCGCCCAAAATACAAGTCGGGGCCAAATGGTCAAAAAATGAAAAAATTCGAAACCCGGATTTTTTCAGCCCAATCAACCTCAAATACCACATGAAACATGCACGACGAAAGCTAGACCATTTGGAGCATCCGGGGTCAGGTTTTAGGGGTCCGACACGTTAGGCCGCGTTTCAAATCACACGCGGTGAGTGGATCGTATTGTCCTCCAAATTCCCGTTTTTTAGGATTTTCCGGCCTTATTGGACATACCAAAGCTACCCAAAAAGTTTCATCCCTTTTAGAGCACTAGAGATGACACTTCCTTCATTAACCCGAAATCGCCCAAAATACAAGTCGGGGCCAAATGGTCAAAAAATGAAATAATTCGAAACCCGGATTTTTTCAGCCCAATCAACCTCAAATACCATATGAAACATGCACGACGAAAGCTAGACCATTTGGAGCATCCGGGGTCAGGTTTTAGGGGTCCGACACGTTAGGCCGCGTTGCAAATCACACGCGGTGAGTGGATCGTATTTTCCTCCAAATTCCCGTTTTTTATCATTTCCCGGCCTTATTGGACATACTAAAGCTACCCACAAAGTTTCATCCCTTTTGGAGCACTAGAGATGACACTTCCTTCATTAACCCGAAATCGCCCAAAATACAAGTCGGGGCCAAATGGTCAAAAAATGAAATAATTCAAAACCCGGATTTTTTCAGCCCAATCAACCTCAAATACCATATGAAACATGCACGACGAAAGCTAGACCATTTGGAGCATCCGGGGTCAGGTTTTAGGGGTGCGACACGTTAGGCAACCTTGCAAATCACACGCGGTGAGTGGATCGTATTTTCCTCCAAATTCCCGTTTTTTAGCATTTTCCGGCCTTATTGGACATACCAAAGCTACCCACAAAGTTTCATCCCTTTTGGAGCACTAGAGATGACACTTCCTTCATTAACCCGAAATCGCCCAAAATACAAGTCGGGGCCAAATGGTCAAAAAATGAAATAATTCGAAACCCGGATTTTTTCTGCCCAATCAACCTCAAATACCATATGAAACATGCACGACGAATACTAGACCATTTGGAGCCCCCGGGGTCAGGTTTTAGGGGTCCGACACGTTAGGCCGCGTTTCAAATCACACGCGGTGAGTGGATCGTATTGTCCTCCAAATTCCCGTTTTTTAGTATTTCCCGGCCTTATTCGACATACCAAAGCTACCCACAAATTTTCATCCCTTTTGGAGCACTAGAGATGACACCTCCTTCATTAACCCGAAATCGCCCAAAATACAAGGGGCCAAATGGTCAAAAAATGAAATAATTCGAAACCCGGATTTTTTCAGCCCAATCAACCTCAAATACCATATGAAACATGCACGACGAATACTAGACCATTTGGAGCCCCCGGGGTCAGGTTTTAGGGGTCCGACACGTTAGGCCGCGTTTCAAATCACACGCGGTGAGTGGATCGTATTGTCCTCCAAATTCCCGTTTTTTAGTATTTCCCGGCCTTATTCGACATACCAAAGCTACCCACAAATTTTCATCCCTTTTGGAGCACTAGAGATGACA
The DNA here is from genome assembly GCA_963922045.1 of Persicaria maculosa. Lineage (NCBI taxonomy): Eukaryota > Viridiplantae > Streptophyta > Magnoliopsida > Caryophyllales > Polygonaceae > Persicaria > Persicaria maculosa. The sequence continues at coordinate 174,569 of OY998271.1, read as the reverse complement.
CCTCCTTCATTAACCCGAAATCGCCCAAAATACAAGGGGCCAAATGGTCAAAAAATGAAATAATTCGAAACCCGGATTTTTTCAGCCCAATCAACCTCAAATACCATATGAAACATGCACGACGAATACTAGACCATTTGGAGCCCCCGGGGTCAGGTTTTAGGGGTCCGACACGTTAGGCCGCGTTGCAAATCACACGCGGTGAGTGGATCGTATTGTCCTCCAAATTCCCGTTTTTTAGTATTTCTCGGCCTTATTCGACATACCAAAGCTACCCACAAAGTTTCATCCCTTTTGGAGCACTAGAGATGACACTTCCTTCATTAACCCGAAATCGCCCAAAATACAAGTCGGGGCCAAATGATCAAAAAATGAAATAATTCGAAACCCGGATTTTTTCAGCCCAATCAACTTCAAATACCATATGAAACATGCACGACGAAATCTAGACCATTTGGAGGCCCCGGGGTCAGGTTTTAGGGGTCCGACACGTTAGGCCGCGTTGCAAATCACACGCGGTGAGTGGATCGTATTGTCCTCCAAATTCCCGTTTTTTAGGATTTCCCGGCCTTATTGGACATACCAAAGCTACCCACAAAGTTTCATCCCTTTTGGAGCACTAGAAATGACACTTCCTTCATTAACCCGAAATCGCCCAAAATACAAGTCGGGGCCAAATGGTCAAAAAATGAAATAATTCGAAACCCGGATTTTTTCAGCCCAATCAACCTCAAATACCATATGAAACATGCACGACGAAAGCTAGACCATTTGGAGCATCCGGGGTCAGGTTTTAGGGGTGCGACACGTTAGGCAGCCTTGCAAATCACACGCGGTGAGTGGATCGTATTTTCCTCCAAATTCCCGTTTTTTAGCATTTCTCGGCCTTATTAGACATACCAAACCTACCCACAAAGTTTCATCCCTTTTGGAGTACTAGAGATGACACTTCCTTCATTAACCCGAAATCGCCCAAAATACAAGTCGGGGCCAAATGGTCAAAAAATGAAAAAATTCGAAACCCGGATTTTTTCAGCCCAATCAACCTCAAATACCACATGAAACATGCACGATGAAAGCTAGACCATTTGGAGCATCCGGGGTCAGGTTTTAGGGGTCCGACACGTTAGGCCGCGTTGCAAATCACACGCGGTGAGTGGATCGTATTGTCCTCCAAATTCCCGTTTTTTAGCATTTTCCGGCCTTATTGGACATACCAAAGCTACCCACAAAGTTTCATCCCTTTTGGAGCACTAGAGATGACACTTCCTTCATTAACCCGAAATCGCCCAAAATACAAGTCGGGGCCAAATGGTCAAAAAATGAAATAATTCGAAACCCGGATTTTTTCAGCCCAATCAACCTCAAATACCATATGAAACATGCACGACGAAAGCTAGACCATTTGGAGCATCCGGGGTAAGGTTTTAGGGGTCCGACACGTTAGGCCGCGTTGCAAATCACACGCGGTGAGTGGATCGTATTGTCCACCAAATTCCCATTTTTTAGCATTTTCCGGCCTTATTGGACATACCAAAGCTACCCACAAAGTTTCATCCTTTTTGGAGCACTAGAGATGACACTTCCTTCATTAACCCGAAATCGCCCAAAATACAAGTCGGGGCCAGATGGTCAAAAAATGAAATAATTTGAAACCCGGATTTTTTCAGCCCAATCAACCTCAAATACCATATGAAACATGCACGACGAAAGCTAGACCATTTGGAGCATCCGGGGTAAGGTTTTAGGGGTCCGACACGTTAGGCCGCGTTGCAAATCACACGCGGTGAGTGGATCGTATTGTCCACCAAATTCCCATTTTTTAGCATTTTCCGGCCTTATTGGACATACCAAAGCTACCCACAAAGTTTCATCCTTTTTGGAGCACTAGAGATGACACTTCCTTCATTAACCCGAAATCGCCCAAAATACAAGTCGGGGCCAGATGGTCAAAAAATGAAATAATTTGAAACCCGGATTTTTTCAGCCCAATCAACCTCAAATACCATATGAAACATGCACGACGAAAGCTAGACCATTTGGAGCATCCGGGGTCAGGTTTTAGGGGTGCGACACGTTAGGCAGCCTTGCAAATCACACGCGGTGAGTGGATCGTATTTTCCTCCAAATTCCCGTTTTTTAGCATTTCCCGGCCTTATTGGACATACCAAAGCTACCCACAAAGTTTCATCCCTTTTGGAATACTTGAGATGACACTTCCTTCATTAACCCGAAATCGCCCAAAATACAAGTCGGGGCCAAATGGTCAAAAAATGAAATAATTCGAAACCCGGATTTTTTCTGCCCAATCAACCTCAAATACCATATGAAACATGCACGACGAATGCTAGACCATTTGGAGCATCCGGGGTCAGGTTTTAGGGGTCCGACACGTTAGGCCGCGTTTCAAATCACACGCGGTGAGTGGATCGTATTGTCCTCCAAATTCCCGTTTTTTAGTATTTCCCGGCCTTATTCGACATACCAAAGCTACCCACAAATTTTCATCCCTTTTGGAGCACTAGAGATGACACCTCCTTCATTAACCCGAAATCGCCCAAAATACAAGGGGCCAAATGGTCAAAAAATGAAATAATTCGAAACCCGGATTTTTTCAGCCCAATCAACCTCAAATACCATATGAAACATGCACGACGAATACTAGACCATTTGGAGCCCCCGGGGTCAGGTTTTAGGGGTCCGACACGTTAGGCCGCGTTGCAAATCACACGCGGTGAGTGGATCGTATTGTCCTCCAAATTCCCGTTTTTTAGTATTTCTCGGCCTTATTCGACATACCAAAGCTACCCACAAAGTTTCATCCCTTTTGGAGCACTAGAGATGACACTTCCTTCATTAACCCGAAATCGCCCAAAATACAAGTCGGGGCCAAATGATCAAAAAATGAAATAATTCGAAACCCGGATTTTTTCAGCCCAATCAACTTCAAATACCATATGAAACATGCACGACGAAATCTAGACCATTTGGAGGCCCCGGGGTCAGGTTTTAGGGGTCCGACACGTTAGGCCGCGTTGCAAATCACACGCGGTGAGTGGATCGTATTGTCCTCCAAATTCCCGTTTTTTAGGATTTCCCGGCCTTATTGGACATACCAAAGCTACCCACAAAGTTTCATCCCTTTTGGAGCACTAGAAATGACACTTCCTTCATTAACCCGAAATCGCCCAAAATACAAGTCGGGGCCAAATGGTCAAAAAATGAAATAATTCGAAACCCGGATTTTTTCAGCCCAATCAACCTCAAATACCATATGAAACATGCACGACGAAAGCTAGACCATTTGGAGCATCCGGGGTCAGGTTTTAGGGGTGCGACACGTTAGGCAGCCTTGCAAATCACACGCGGTGAGTGGATCGTATTTTCCTCCAAATTCCCGTTTTTTAGCATTTCTCGGCCTTATTAGACATACCAAACCTACCCACAAAGTTTCATCCCTTTTGGAGTACTAGAGATGACACTTCCTTCATTAACCCGAAATCGCCCAAAATACAAGTCGGGGCCAAATGGTCAAAAAATGAAAAAATTCGAAACCCGGATTTTTTCAGCCCAATCAACCTCAAATACCACATGAAACATGCACGATGAAAGCTAGACCATTTGGAGCATCCGGGGTCAGGTTTTAGGGGTCCGACACGTTAGGCCGCGTTGCTAATCACACGCGGTGAGTGGATCGTATTGTCCTCCAAATTCCCGTTTTTTAGCATTTTCCGGCCTTATTGGACATACCAAAGCTACCCACAAAGTTTCATCCCTTTTGGAGCACTAGAGATGACACTTCCTTCATTAACCCGAAATCGCCCAAAATACAAGTCGGGGCCAAATGGTCAAAAAATGAAATAATTCGAAACCCGGATTTTTTCAGCCCAATCAACCTCAAATACCATATGAAACATGCACGACGAAAGCTAGACCATTTGGAGCATCCGGGGTAAGGTTTTAGGGGTCCGACACGTTAGGCCGCGTTGCAAATCACACGCGGTGAGTGGATCGTATTGTCCACCAAATTCCCATTTTTTAGCATTTTCCGGCCTTATTGGACATACCAAAGCTACCCACAAAGTTTCATCCTTTTTGGAGCACTAGAGATGACACTTCCTTCATTAACCCGAAATCGCCCAAAATACAAGTCGGGGCCAGATGGTCAAAAAATGAAATAATTTGAAACCCGGATTTTTTCAGCCCAATCAACCTCAAATACCATATGAAACATGCACGACGAAAGCTAGACCATTTGGAGCATCCGGGGTCAGGTTTTAGGGGTGCGACACGTTAGGCAGCCTTGCAAATCACACGCGGTGAGTGGATCGTATTTTCCTCCAAATTCCCGTTTTTTAGCATTTCCCGGCCTTATTGGACATACCAAAGCTACCCACAAAGTTTCATCCCTTTTGGAATACTTGAGATGACACTTCCTTCATTAACCCGAAATCGCCCAAAATACAAGTCGGGGCCAAATGGTCAAAAAATGAAATAATTCGAAACCCGGATTTTTTCTGCCCAATCAACCTCAAATACCATATGAAACATGCACGACGAATGCTAGACCATTTGGAGCATCCGGGGTCAGGTTTTAGGGGTCCGACACGTTAGGCCGCGTTGCAAATCACACGCGGTGAGTGGATCGTATTGTCCTCCAAATTCCAGTTTTTTAGCATTTTCCGGCCTTATTGGACATACCAAAGCTACCCACAAAGTTTCATCCCTTTTGGAGCACTAGAGATGACACTTCCTTCATTAACCCGAAATCGCCCAAAATACAAGTCGGGGCCAAATGGTCAAAAAATGAAATAATTCGAAACCCGGATTTTTTCTGCCCAATCAACCTCAAATACCATATGAAACATGCACGACGAATACTAGACCATTTGGAGCCCCCGGGGTCAGGTTTTAGGGGTCCGACACGTTAGGCCGCGTTTCAAATCACACGCGGTGAGTGGATCGTATTGTCCTCCAAATTCCCGTTTTTTAGTATTTCCCGGCCTTATTCGGCATACCAAAGCTACCCACAAATTTTCATCCCTTTTGGAGCACTAGAGATGACACCTCCTTCATTAACCCGAAATCGCCCAAAATACAAGGGGCCAAATGGTCAAAAAATGAAATAATTCGAAACCCGGATTTTTTCAGCCCAATCAACCTCAAATACCATATGAAACATGCACGACGAATACTAGACCATTTGGAGCCCCCGGGGTCAGGTTTTAGGGGTCCGACACGTTAGGCCGCGTTGCAAATCACACGCGGTGAGTGGATCGTATTGTCCTCCAAATTCCCGTTTTTTAGTATTTCCCGGCCTTATTCGACATACCAAAGCTACCCACAAAGTTTCATCCCTTTTGGATCACTAGAGATGACACTTCCTTCATTAACCCGAAATCGCCCAAAATACAAGTCGGGGCCAAATGGTCAAAAAATGAAAAAATTCGAAACCCGGATTTTTTCAGCCTAATCAACCTCAAATACCACATGAAACATGCACGATGAAAGCTAGACCATTTGGAGCATCCGGGGTCAGGTTTTAGGGGTCCGACACGTTAGGCCGCGTTGCAAATCACACGCGGTGAGTGGATCGTATTGTCCTCCAAATTCCCGTTTTTTAGCATTTTCCGGCCTTATTGGACATACCAAAGCTACCCACAAAGTTTCATCCCTTTTGGAGCACTAGAGATGACACTTCCTTCATTAACCCGAAATCGCCCAAAATACAAGTCGGGGCCAAATGGTCAAAAAATGAAATAATTCGAAACCCGGATTTTTTCAGCCCAATCAACCTCAAATACCATATGAAACATGCACGACGAAAGCTAGACCATTTGGAGCATCCGGGGTAAGGTTTTAGGGGTCCGACACGTTAGGCCGCGTTGCAAATCACACGCGGTGAGTGGATCGTATTGTCCTCCAAATTCCCGTTTTTTAGTATTTCTCGGCCTTATTCGACATACCAAAGCTACCCACAAAGTTTCATCCCTTTTGGAGCACTAGAGATGACACTTCCTTCATTAACCCGAAATCGCCCAAAATACAAGTCGGGGCCAAATGATCAAAAAATGAAATAATTCGAAACCCGGATTTTTTCAGCCCAATCAACCTCAAATACCATATGAAACATGCACGACGAAATCTAGACCATTTGGAGGCCCCGGGGTCAGGTTTTAGGGGTCCGACACGTTAGGCCGCGTTGCAAATCACACGCGGTGAGTGGATCGTATTGTCCTCCAAATTCCCGTTTTTTAGGATTTCCCGGCCTTATTGGACATACCAAAGCTACCCACAAAGTTTCATCCCTTTTGGAGCACTAGAGATGACACTTCCTTCATTAACCCGAAATCGCCCAAAATACAAGTCGGGGCCAAATGGTCAAAAAATGAAATAATTCGAAACCCGGATTTTTTCAGCCCAATCAACCTCAAATACCATATGAAACATGCACGACGAAAGCTAGACCATTTGGAGCATCCGGGGTCAGGTTTTAGGGGTGCGACACGTTAGGCAGCCTTGCAAATCACACGCGGTGAGTGGATCGTATTTTCCTCCAAATTCCCGTTTTTTAGCATTTCTCGGCCTTATTAGACATACCAAACCTACCCACAAAGTTTCATCCCTTTTGGAGTACTAGAGATGACACTTCCTTCATTAACCCGAAATCGCCCAAAATACAAGTCGGGGCCAAATGGTCAAAAAATGAAAAAATTCGAAACCCGGATTTTTTCAGCCCAATCAACCTCAAATACCACATGAAACATGCACGATGAAAGCTAGACCATTTGGAGCATCCGGGGTCAGGTTTTAGGGGTCCGACACGTTAGGCCGCGTTGCAAATCACACGCGGTGAGTGGATCGTATTGTCCTCCAAATTCCCGTTTTTTAGCATTTTCCGGCCTTATTGGACATACCAAAGCTACCCACAAAGTTTCATCCCTTTTGGAGCACTAGAGATGACACTTCCTTCATTAACCCGAAATCGCCCAAAATACAAGTCGGGGCCAAATGGTCAAAAAATGAAATAATTCGAAACCCGGATTTTTTCAGCCCAATCAACCTCAAATACCATATGAAACATGCACGACGAAAGCTAGACCATTTGGAGCATCCGGGGTAAGGTTTTAGGGGTCCGACACGTTAGGCCGCGTTGCAAATCACACGCGGTGAGTGGATCGTATTGTCCACCAAATTCCCATTTTTTAGCATTTTCCGGCCTTATTGGACATACCAAAGCTACCCACAAAGTTTCATCCTTTTTGGAGCACTAGAGATGACACTTCCTTCATTAACCCGAAATCGCCCAAAATACAAGTCGGGGCCAGATGGTCAAAAAATGAAATAATTCGAAACCCGGATTTTTTCAGCCCAATCAACCTCAAATACCATATGAAACATGCACGACGAAAGCTAGACCATTTGGAGCATCCGGGGTCAGGTTTTAGGGGTGCGACACGTTAGGCAGCCTTGCAAATCACACGCGGTGAGTGGATCGTATTTTCCTCCAAATTCCCGTTTTTTAGCATTTCTCGGCCTTATTAGACATACCAAACCTACCCACAAAGTTTCATCCCTTTTGGAGTACTAGAGATGACACTTCCTTCATTAACCCGAAATCGCCCAAAATACAAGTCGGGGCCAAATGGTCAAAAAATGAAAAAATTCGAAACCCGGATTTTTTCAGCCCAATCAACCTCAAATACCACATGAAACATGCACGATGAAAGCTAGACCATTTGGAGCATCCGGGGTCAGGTTTTAGGGGTCCGACACGTTAGGCCGCGTTGCAAATCACACGCGGTGAGTGGATCGTATTGTCCTCCAAATTCCCGTTTTTTAGCATTTTCCGGCCTTATTGGACATACCAAAGCTACCCACAAAGTTTCATCCCTTTTGGAGCACTAGAGATGACACTTCCTTCATTAACCCGAAATCGCCCAAAATACAAGTCGGGGCCAAATGGTCAAAAAATGAAATAATTCGAAACCCGGATTTTTTCAGCCCAATCAACCTCAAATACCATATGAAACATGCACGACGAAAGCTAGACCATTTGGAGCATCCGGGGTAAGGTTTTAGGGGTCCGACACGTTAGGCCGCGTTGCAAATCACACGCGGTGAGTGGATCGTATTGTCCTCCAAATTCCCATTTTTTAGCATTTTCCGGCCTTATTGGACATACCAAAGCTACCCACAAAGTTTCATCCTTTTTGGAGCACTAGAGATGACACTTCCTTCATTAACCCGAAATCGCCCAAAATACAAGTCGGGGCCAGATGGTCAAAAAATGAAATAATTCGAAACCCGGATTTTTTCAGCCCAATCAACCTCAAATACCATATGAAACATGCACGACGAAAGCTAGACCATTTGGAGCATCCGGGGTCAGGTTTTAGGGGTGCGACACGTTAGGCAGCCTTGCAAATCACACGCGGTGAGTGGATCGTATTTTCCTCCAAATTCCCGTTTTTTAGTATTTCCCGGCCTTATTCGACATACCAAAGGTACCCACAAAGTTTCATCCCTTTTGGAGCACTAGAGATGACACTTCCTTCATTAACCCGAAATCGCCCAAAATACAAGTCGGGGCCAAATGGTCAAAAAATGAAAAAATTCGAAACCCGGATTTTTTCAGCCTAATCAACCTCAAATACCACATGAAACATGCACGATGAAAGCTAGACCATTTGGAGCATCCGGGGTCAGGTTTTAGGGGTCCGACACGTTAGGCCGCGTTGCAAATCACACGCGGTGAGTGGATCGTATTGTCCTCCAAATTCCCGTTTTTTAGCATTTTCCGGCCTTATTAGACATACCAAACCTACCCACAAAGTTTCATCCCTTTTGGAGCACTAGAGATGACACTTCCTTCATTAACCCGAAATCGCCCAAAATACAAGTCGGGGCCAAATGGTCAAAAAATGAAATAATTCGAAACCCGGATTTTTTCAGCCCAATCAACCTCAAATACCATATGAAACATGCACGACGAAAGCTAGACCATTTGGAGCATCCGGGGTAAGGTTTTAGGGGTCCGACACGTTAGGCCGCGTTGCAAATCACACGCGGTGAGTGGATCGTATTGTCCTCCAAATTCCCTTTTTTTAGTATATCTCGGCCTTATTCGACATACCAAAGCTACCCACAAAGTTTCATCCCTTTTGGAGCACTAGAGATGACACTTCCTTCATTAACCCGAAATCGCCCAAAATACAAGTCGGGGCCAAATGATCAAAAAATGAAATAATTCGAAACCCGGATTTTTTCAGCCCAATCAACCTCAAATACCATATGAAACATGCACGACGAAATCTAGACCATTTGGAGGCCCCGGGGTCAGGTTTTAGGGGTCCGACACGTTAGGCCGCGTTGCAAATCACACGCGGTGAGTGGATCGTATTGTCCTCCAAATTCCCGTTTTTTAGGATTTCCCGGCCTTATTGGACATACCAAAGCTACCCACAAAGTTTCATCCCTTTTGGAGCACTAGAGATGACACTTCCTTCATTAACCCGAAATCGCCCAAAATACAAGTCGGGGCCACATGGTCAAAAAATGAAATAATTCGAAACCCGGATTTTTTCAGCCCAATCAACCTCAAATACCATATGAAACATGCACGACGAAAGTTAGACCATTTGGAGCATCCGGGGTCAGGTTTTAGGGGTGCGACACGTTAGGCAGCCTTGCAAATCACACGCGGTGAGTGGATCGTATTTTCCTCCAAATTCCCGTTTTTTAGCATTTCTCGGCCTTATTAGACATACCAAACCTACCCACAAAGTTTCATCCCTTTTGGAGTACTAGAGATGACACTTCCTTCATTAACCCGAAATCGCCCAAAATACAAGTCGGGGCCAAATGGTCAAAAAATGAAAAAATTCGAAACCCGGATTTTTTCAGCCCAATCAACCTCAAATACCACATGAAACATGCACGATGAAAGCTAGACCATTTGGAGCATCCGGGGTCAGGTTTTAGGGGTCCGACACGTTAGGCCGCGTTGCAAATCACACGCGGTGAGTGGATCGTATTGTCCTCCAAATTCCCGTTTTTTAGCATTTTCCGGCCTTATTGGACATACCAAAGCTACCCACAAAGTTTCATCCCTTTTGGAGCACTAGAGATGACACTTCCTTCATTAACCCGAAATCGCCCAAAATACAAGTCGGGGCCAAATGGTCAAAAAATGAAATAATTCGAAACCCGGATTTTTTCAGCCCAATCAACCTCAAATACCATATGAAACATGCACGACGAAAGCTAGACCATTTGGAGCATCCGGGGTAAGGTTTTAGGGGTCCGACACGTTAGGCCGCGTTGCAAATCACACGCGGTGAGTGGATCGTATTGTCCACCAAATTCCCATTTTTTAGCATTTTCCGGCCTTATTGGACATACCAAAGCTACCCACAAAGTTTCATCCTTTTTGGAGCACTAGAGATGACACTTCCTTCATTAACCCGAAATCGCCCAAAATACAAGTCGGGGCCAGATGGTCAAAAAATGAAATAATTCGAAACCCGGATTTTTTCAGCCCAATCAACCTCAAATACCATATGAAACATGCACGACGAAAGCTAGACCATTTGGAGCATCCGGGGTCAGGTTTTAGGGGTGCGACACGTTAGGCAGCCTTGCAAATCACACGCGGTGAGTGGATCGTATTTTCCTCCAAATTCCCGTTTTTTAGCATTTCCCGGCCTTATTGGACATACCAAAGCTACCCACAAAGTTTCATCCATTTTGGAATACTTGAGATGACACTTCCTTCATTAACCCGAAATCGCCCAAAATACAAGTCGGGGCCAAATGGTCAAAAAATGAAATAATTCGAAACCCGGATTTTTTCTGCCCAATCAACCTCAAATACCATATGAAACATGCACGACGAATGCTAGACCATTTGGAGCATCCGGGGTCAGGTTTTAGGGGTCCGACACGTTAGGCCGCGTTGCAAATCACACGCGGTGAGTGGATCGTATTGTCCTCCAAATTCCAGTTTTTTAGCATTTTCCGGCCTTATTGGACATACCAAAGCTACCCACAAAGTTTCATCCCTTTTGGAGCAATAGAGATGACACTTCCTTCATTAACCCGAAATCGCCCAAAATACAAGTCGGGGCCAAATGGTCAAAAAATGAAATAATTCGAAACCCGGATTTTTTCTTCCCAATCAACCTCAAATACCATATGAAACATGCACGACGAATACTAGACCATTTGGAGCCCCCGGGGTCAGGTTTTAGGGGTCCGACACGTTAGGCCGCGTTTCAAATCACACGCGGTGAGTGGATCGTATTGTCCTCCAAATTCCCGTTTTTTAGTATCTCCCGGCCTTATTCGGCATACCAAAGCTACCCACAAATTTTCATCCCTTTTGGAGCACTAGAGATGACACCTCCTTCATTAACCCGAAATCGCCCAAAATACAAGGGGCCAAATGGTCAAAAAATGAAATAATTCGAAACCCGGATTTTTTCAGCCCAATCAACCTCAAATACCATATGAAACATGCACGACGAATACTAGACCATTTGGAGCCCCCGGGGTCAGGTTTTAGGGGTCCGACATGTTAGGCCGCGTTGCAAATCACACGCGGTGAGTGGATCGTATTGTCCTCCAAATTCCCGTTTTTTAGTGTTTCCCGGCCTTATTCGACATACCAAAGCTACCCAAAAAGTTTCATCCCTTTTGGAGCACTAGAGATGACACTTCCTTCATTAACCCGAAATCGCCCAAAATACAAGTCGGGGCCAAATGATCAAAAAATGAAATAATTCGAAACCCGGATTTTTTCAGCCCAATCAACCTCAAATACCATATGAAACATGCACGACGAAATCTAGACCATTTGGAGGCCCCGGGGTCAGGTTTTAGGGGTCCGACACGTTAGGCCGCGTTGCAAATCACACGCGGTGAGTAGATCGTATTGTCCTCCAAATTCCCGTTTTTTAGGATTTCCCGGCCTTATTGGACATACCAAAGCTACCCACAAAGTTTCATCCCTTTTGGAGCACTAGAGATGACACTTCCTTCATTAACCCGAAATCGCCCAAAATACAAGTCGGGGCCAAATGGTCAAAAAATGAAATAATTCGAAACCCACATTTTTTCTGCCCAATCAACCTCAAATACCATATGAAACATGCACGACGAAATCTAGACCATTTGGAGCCCCCGGGGTCAGGTTTTAGGGGTCCGACACGTTAGGCCGCGTTTCAAATCACACGCGGTGAGTGGATTGTATTGTCCTCCAAATTCCCGTTTTTTAGTATTTCCCGGCCTTATTCGACATACCAAAGCTACCCACAAATTTTCATCCCTTTTGGAGCACTAGAGATGACACCTCCTTCATTAACCCGAAATCGCCCAAAATACAAGGGGCCAAATGGTCAAAAAATGAAATAATTCGAAACCCGGATTTTTTCAGCCCAATCAACCTCAAATACCATATGAAAAATGCACGACGAATTCTAGACCATTTGGAGCATCCGGGGTCAGGTTTTAAGAGTCCGACACGTTAGGCCGTGTTGCAAATCACACGCGGTGAGTGGATCGTATTGTCCTCCAAATTCCCGTTTTTTAGCATTTCCCGGCTTTATTGGACATACCAAAGCTACCCAAAAAGTTTCATCCCTTTTGGAGATCTAGAGATGACACTTCCTTTATTAACCCGAAATCGCCCAAAATACAAGTCGGGGCCAAATGGTCAAAAAATGAAATAATTCGAAACCCGGATTTTTTCTGCCCAATCAACCTCAAATATCATATGAAACATGCACGACGAATACTAGACCATTTGGAGCCCCCGGGGTCAGGTTTTAGGGGTCCGACACGTTAGGCCGCGTTGCAAATCACACGCGGTGAGTGGATCGTATTGTCCTCCAAATTCCCGTTTTTGAGCATTTCCCGGCCTTATTGTACATACCAAAGCTACCCACAAAGTTTCATCCCTTTTGGAGCACTAGAGATGACACTTCCTTCATTAACCCGAAATCGCCCAAAATACAAGTCGGGGCCAAATGGTCAAAAAATGAAATAATTCGAAACCTGGATTTTTTAAGCCCAATCAACCTCAAATACCATATGAAACATGCAAGACGAATACTAGACCATTTGGAGCCTCCGGGGTCAGGTTTTAGGGGTCCGACACGTTAGGCCGCGTTGCAAATCACACGCGGTGAGTGGATCGTATTGTCCTCCAAATTCCCGTTTTTTCGCATTTCCCGGCCTTATTGGACATACCAAAGCTACCCACAAAGTTTCATCCCTTTTGGAGCACTAGAGATGACACTTCCTTCATTAACCCGAAATCGCCCAAAATACAAGTCGGGGCCAAATGGTCAAAAAATAAAATAATTCGAAACCCGGATTTTTTCAGCCCAATCAACCTCAAATACCATATGAAACATGCACGACGAAATCTAGACCATTTGGAGCCCCCGGGGTCAGGTTTTAGGGGTCCGACACGTTAGGCCGCGTTTCAAATCACACGCGGTGAGTGGATCGTATTGTCCTCCAAATTCCCGTTTTTTAGTATTTCCCGGCATTATTCGACATACCAAAGCTACCCACAAATTTTCATCCCTTTTGGAGCACTAGAGATGACACCTCCTTCATTAACCCGAAATCGCCCAAAATACAAGGGGCCAAATGGTCAAAAAATGAAATAATTCGAAACCCGGATTTTTTCAGCCCAATCAACCTCAAATACCATATGAAACATGCATGACGAATACTAGACCATTTGGAGCCCCCGGGGTCAGGTTTTAGGGGTCCGACATGTTAGGCCGCGTTGCAAATCACACGCGGTGAGTGGATCGTATTGTCCTCCAAATTCCCGTTTTTTAGTATTTCCCGGCCTTATTCGACATACCAAAGCTACCCACAAAGTTTCATCCCTTTTGGAGCACTAGAGATGACACTTCCTTCATTAACCCGAAATCGCCCAAAATACAAGTCGGGGCCAAATGATCAAAAAATGAAATAATTCGAAACCCGGATTTTTTCAGCCCAATCAACCTCAAATACCATATGAAACATGCACGACGAAATCTAGACCATTTGGAGGCCCCGGGGTCAGGTTTTAGGGGTCCGACACGTTAGGCCGCGTTGCAAATCACACGCGGTGAGTGGATCGTATTGTCCTCCAAATTCCCGTTTTTTAGGATTTCCCGGCCTTATTGGACATACCAAAGCTACCCACAAAGTTTCATCCCTTTTGGAGCACTAGAGATGACACTTCCTTCATTAACCCGAAATCGCCCAAAATACAAGTCGGGGCCAAATGGTCAAAAAATGAAATAATTCGAAACCCGGATTTTTTCTGCCCAATCAACCTCAAATACCATATGAAACATGCACGACGAATACTAGACAATTTGGAGCCCCCGGGGTCAGGTTTTAGGGGTCCGACACTTTAGGCCGCGTTTCAAATCACACGCGGTGAGTGGATCGTATTGTCCTCCAAATTCCCGTTTTTTAGTATTTCCCGGCCTTATTCGGCATACCAAAGCTACCCACAAATTTTCATCCCTTTTGGAGCACTAGAGATGACACCTCCTTCATTAACCCGAAATCGCCCAAAATACAAGGGGCCAAATGGTCAAAAAATGAAATAATTCGAAACCCGGATTTTTTCAGCCCAATCAACCTCAAATACCATATGAAACATGCACGACGAATACTAGACCATTTGGAGCCCCCGGGGTCAGGTTTTAGGGGGTCCGACATGTTAGGCCGCGTTGCAAATCACACGCGGTGAGTGGATCGTATTGTCCTCCAAATTCCCGTTTTTTAGTATTTCCCGGCCTTATTCGACATACCAAAGCTACCCACAAAGTTTCATCCCTTTTGGAGCACTAGAGATGACACTTCCTTCATTAACCCGAAATCGCCCAAAATACAAGTCGGGGCCAAATGGTCAAAAAATAAAATAATTCGAAACCCGGATTTTTTCAGCCCAATCAACCTCAAATACCATATGAAACATGCACGACGAAATCTAGACCATTTGGAGCCCCCGGGGTCAGGTTTTAGGGGTCCGACACGTTAGGCCGCGTTTCAAATCACACGCGGTGAGTGGATCGTATTGTCCTCCAAATTCCCGTTTTTTAGTATTTCCCGGCATTATTCGACATACCAAAGCTACCCACAAATTTTCATCCCTTTTGGAGCACTAGAGATGACACCTCCTTCATTAACCCGAAATCGCCCAAAATACAAGGGGCCAAATGGTCAAAAAATGAAATAATTCGAAACCCGGATTTTTTCAGCCCAATCAACCTCAAATACCATATGAAACATGCATGACGAATACTAGACCATTTGGAGCCCCCGGGGTCAGGTTTTAGGGGTCCGACATGTTAGGCCGCGTTGCAAATCACACGCGGTGAGTGGATCGTATTGTCCTCCAAATTCCCGTTTTTTAGTATTTCCCGGCCTTATTCGACATACCAAAGCTACCCACAAAGTTTCATCCCTTTTGGAGCACTAGAGATGACACTTCCTTCATTAACCCGAAATCGCCCAAAATACAAGTCGGGGCCAAATGATCAAAAAATGAAATAATTCGAAACCCGGATTTTTTCAGCCCAATCAACCTCAAATACCATATGAAACATGCACGACGAAATCTAGACCATTTGGAGGCCCCGGGGTCAGGTTTTAGGGGTCCGACACGTTAGGCCGCGTTGCAAATCACACGCGGTGAGTGGATCGTATTGTCCTCCAAATTCCCGTTTTTTAGGATTTCCCGGCCTTATTGGACATACCAAAGCTACCCACAAAGTTTCATCCCTTTTGGAGCACTAGAGATGACACTTCCTTCATTAACCCGAAATCGCCCAAAATACAAGTCGGGGCCAAATGGTCAAAAAATGAAATAATTCGAAACCCGGATTTTTTCTGCCCAATCAACCTCAAATACCATATGAAACATGCACGACGAATACTAGACAATTTGGAGCCCCCGGGGTCAGGTTTTAGGGGTCCGACACTTTAGGCCGCGTTTCAAATCACACGCGGTGAGTGGATCGTATTGTCCTCCAAATTCCCGTTTTTTAGTATTTCCCGGCCTTATTCGGCATACCAAAGCTACCCACAAATTTTCATCCCTTTTGGAGCACTAGAGATGACACCTCCTTCATTAACCCGAAATCGCCCAAAATACAAGGGGCCAAATGGTCAAAAAATGAAATAATTCGAAACCCGGATTTTTTCAGCCCAATCAACCTCAAATACCATATGAAACATGCACGACGAATACTAGACCATTTGGAGCCCCCGGGGTCAGGTTTTAGGGGTCCGACATGTTAGGCCGCGTTGCAAATCACACGCGGTGAGTGGATCGTATTGTCCTCCAAATTCCCGTTTTTTAGTATTTCCCGGCCTTATTCGACATACCAAAGCTACCCACAAAGTTTCATCCCTTTTGGAGCACTAGAGATGACACTTCCTTCATTAACCCGAAATCGCCCAAAATACAAGTCGGGGCCAAATGATCAAAAAATGAAATAATTCGAAACCCGGATTTTTTCAGCCCAATCAACCTCAAATACCATATGAAACATGCACGACGAAATCTAGACCATTTGGAGGCCCCGGGGTCAGGTTTTAGGGGTCCGACACGTTAGGCCGCGTTGCAAATCACACGCGGTGAGTGGATCGTATTGTCCTCCAAATTCCCGTTTTTTAGGATTTCCCGGCCTTATTGGACATACCAAAGCTACCCACAAAGTTTCATCCCTTTTGGAGCACTAGAGATGACACTTCCTTCATTAACCCGAAATCGCCCAAAATACAAGTCGGGGCCAAATGGTCAAAAAATGAAATAATTCGAAACCCGGATTTTTTCTGCCCAATCAACCTCAAATACCATATGAAACATGCACGACGAATACTAGACAATTTGGAGCCCCCGGGGTCAGGTTTTAGGGGTCCGACACTTTAGGCCGCGTTTCAAATCACACGCGGTGAGTGGATCGTATTGTCCTCCAAATTCCCGTTTTTTAGTATTTCCCGGCCTTATTCGGCATACCAAAGCTACCCACAAATTTTCATCCCTTTTGGAGCACTAGAGATGACACCTCCTTCATTAACCCGAAATCGCCCAAAATACAAGGGGCCAAATGGTCAAAAAATGAAATAATTCGAAACCCGGATTTTTTCAGCCCAATCAACCTCAAATACCATATGAAACATGCACGACGAATACTAGACCATTTGGAGCCCCCGGGGTCAGGTTTTAGGGGGTCCGACATGTTAGGCCGCGTTGCAAATCACACGCGGTGAGTGGATCGTATTGTCCTCCAAATTCCTGTTTTTTAGTATTTCCCGGCCTTATTCGACATACCAAAGCTACCCACAAAGTTTCATCCCTTTTAGAGCACTAGAGATGACACTTCCTTCATTAACCCGAAATCGCCCAAAATACAAGTCGGGGCCAAATGGTCAAAAAATGAAATAATTCGAAACCCACATTTTTTCTGCCCAATCAACCTCAAATACCATATGAAACATGCACGACGAAATCTAGACCATTTGGAGCCCCCGGGGTCAGGTTTTAGGGGTCCGACACGTTAGGCCGCGTTTCAAATCACACGCGGTGAGTGGATCGTATTGTCCTCCAAATTCCCGTTTTTTAGTATTTCCCGGCCTTATTCGACATACCAAAGCTACCCACAAATTTTCATCCCTTTTGGAGCACTAGAGATGACACCTCCTTCATTAACCCGAAATCGCCCAAAATACAAGGGGCCAAATGGTCAAAAAATGAAATAATTCAAAACCCGGATTTTTTCAGCCCAATCAACCTCAAATACCATATGAAAAATGCACGACGAATTCTAGACCATTTGGAGCATCCGGGGTCAGGTTTTAAGAGTCCGACACGTTAGGCCGCGTTGCAAATCACACGCGGTGAGTGGATCGTATTGTCCTCCAAATTCCCGTTTTTTAGCATTTCCCGGCTTTATTGGACATTCCAAAGCTACCCACAAAGTTTCATCCCTTTTGGAGCATTAGAGATGACACTTCCTTCATTAACCCGAAATCGCCCAAAATACAAGTCGGGGCCAAATGGTCAAAAAATGAAATAATTCGAAACCCACATTTTTTCTGCCCAATCAACCTCAAATACCATATGAAACATGCACGACGAAATCTAGACCATTTGGAGCCCCCGGGGTCAGGTTTTAGGGGTCCGACACGTTAGGCCGCGTTTCAAATCACACGCGGTGAGTGGATCGTATTGTCCTCCAAATTCCCGTTTTTTAGTATTTCCCGGCCTTATTCGACATACCAAAGCTACCCACAAATTTTCATCCCTTTTGGAGCAGTAGAGATGACACCTCCTTCATTAACCCGAAATCGCCCAAAATACAAGGGGCCAAATGGTCAAAAAATGAAATAATTCAAAACCCGGATTTTTTCAGCCCAATCAACCTCAAATACGATATGAAAAATGCACGACGAATTCTAGACCATTTGGAGCATCCGGGGTCAGGTTTTAAGAGTCCGACACGTTAGGCCGCGTTGCAAATCACACGCGGTGAGTGGATCGTATTGTCCTCCAAATTCCCGTTTTTTAGCATTTCCCGGCTTTATTGGACATACCAAAGCTACCCAAAAAGTTTCATCCCTTTTGGAGATCTAGAGATGACACTTCCTTTATTAACCCGAAATCGCCCAAAATACAAGTCGGGGCCAAATGGTCAAAAAATGAAATAATTCGAAACCCGGATTTTTTCTGCCCAATCAACCTCAAATACCATATGAAACATGCACGACGAATACTAGACCATTTGGAGCCCCCGGGGTCAGGTTTTAGGGGTCCGACACGTTAGGCCGCGTTGCAAATCACACGCGGTGAGTGGATCGTATTGTCCTCCAAATTCCCGTTTTTGAGCATTTCCCGGCCTTATTGTACATACCAAAGCTACCCACAAAGTTTCATCCCTTTTGGAGCACTAGAGATGACACTTCCTTCATTAACCCGAAATCGCCCAAAATACAAGTCGGGGCCAAATGGTCAAAAAATGAAATAATTCGAAACCTGGATTTTTTCAGCCCAATCAACCTCAAATACCATATGAAACATGCAAGACGAATACTAGACCATTTGGAGCCTCCGGGGTCAGGTTTTAGGGGTCCGACACGTTAGGCCGCGTTGCAAATCACACGCGGTGAGTGGATCGTATTGTCCTCCAAATTCCCGTTTTTTCGCATTTCCCGGCCTTATTGGACATACCAAAGCTACCCACAAAGTTTCATCCCTTTTGGAGCACTAGAGATGACACTTCCTTCATTAACCCGAAATCGCCCAAAATACAAGTCGGGGCCAAATGGTCAAAAAATAAAATAATTCGAAACCCGGATTTTTTCAGCCCAATCAACCTCAAATACCATATGAAACATGCACGACGAAATCTAGACCATTTGGAGCCCCCGGGGTCAGGTTTTAGGGGTCCGACACGTTAGGCCGCGTTTCAAATCACACGCGGTGAGTGGATCGTATTGTCCTCCAAATTCCCGTTTTTTAGTATTTCCCGGCATTATTCGACATACCAAAGCTACCCACAAATTTTCATCCCTTTTGGAGCACTAGAGATGACACCTCCTTCATTAACCCGAAATCGCCCAAAATACAAGGGGCCAAATGGTCAAAAAATGAAATAATTCGAAACCCGGATTTTTTCAGCCCAATCAACCTCAAATACCATATGAAAAATGCACGACGAATTCTAGACCATTTGGAGCTACCGGGGTCAGGTTTTAAGAGTCCGACACGTTAGGCCGCGTTGCAAATCACACGCGGTGAGTGGATCGTATTGTCCTCCAAATTCCCGTTTTTTAGCATTTCCCGGCTTTATTGGACATACCAAAGCTACCCAAAAAATTCATCCCTTTTGGAGCACTAGAGATGGCACTTCCTTCATTAACCCGAAATCGCCCAAAATACAAGTCGGGGCCAAATGGTCAAAAAATGAAATAATTCGAAACCCGGATTTTTTCTGCCCAATCAACCTCAAATACCATATGAAACATGCACGACTAATACTAGACCATTTGGAGCATCCGGGGTCAGGTTTTAGGGGTCCGACACGTTAGGCCGCGTTGCAAATCACACGCGGTGAGTGGATCGTATTGTCCTCCAAATTCCCGTTTTTTCGCATTTCCCGGCCTTATTGGACATACCAAAGCTACCCACAAAGTTTCATCCCTTTTGGAGCACTAGAGATGACACTTCCTTCATTAACCCGAAATCGCCCAAAATACAAGTCGGGGCCAAATGGTCAAAAAATAAAATAATTCGAAACCCGGATTTTTTCAGCCCAATCAACCCCAAATACCATATGAAACATGCACGACGAAATCTAGACCATTTGGAGCCCCCGGGGTCAGGTTTTAGGGGTCCGACACGTTAGGCTGCGTTTCAAATCACACGCGGTGAGTGGATCGTATTGTCCTCCAAATTCCCGTTTTTTAGTATTTCCCGGCATTATTCGACATACCAAAGCTACCCACAAATTTTCATCCCTTTTGGAGCACTAGAGATGACACCTCCTTCATTAACCCGAAATCGCCCAAAATACAAGGGGCCAAATGGTCAAAAAATGAAATAATTCGAAACCCGGATTTTTTCAGCCCAATCAACCTCAAATACCATATGAAAAATGCACGACGAATTCTAGACCATTTGGAGCATCCGGGGTCAGGTTTTAAGAGTCCGACACGTTAGGCCGCGTTGCAAATCACACGCGGTGAGTGGATCGTATTGTCCTCCAAATTCCCGTTTTTTAGCATTTCCCGGCTTTATTGGACATACCAAAGCTACCCAAAAAGTTTCATCCCTTTTGGAGATCTAGAGATGACACTTCCTTTATTAACCCGAAATCGCCCAAAATACAAGTCGGGGCCAAATGGTCAAAAAATGAAATAATTCGAAACCCGGATTTTTTCTGCCCAATCAACCTCAAATACCATATGAAACATGCACGACGAATACTAGACCATTTGGAGCCCCCGGGGTCAGGTTTTAGGGGTCCGACACGTTAGGCCGCGTTGCAAATCACACGCGGTGAGTGGATCGTATTGTCCTCCAAATTCCCGTTTTTGAGCATTTCCCGGCCTTATTGTACATACCAAAGCTACCCACAAAGTTTCATCCCTTTTGGAGCACTAGAGATGACACTTCCTTCATTAACCCGAAATCGCCCAAAATACAAGTCGGGGCCAAATGGTCAAAAAATGAAATAATTCGAAACCTGGATTTTTTCAGCCCAATCAACCTCAAATACCATATGAAACATGCAAGACGAATACTAGACCATTTGGAGCCTCCGGGGTCAGGTTTTAGGGGTCCGACACGTTAGGCCGCGTTGCAAATCACACGCGGTGAGTGGATCGTATTGTCCTCCAAATTCCCGTTTTTTCGCATTTCCCGGCCTTATTGGACATACCAAAGCTACCCACAAAGTTTCATCCCTTTTGGAGCACTAGAGATGACACTTCCTTCATTAACCCGAAATCGCCCAAAATACAAGTCGGGGCCAAATGGTCAAAAAATAAAATAATTCGAAACCCGGATTTTTTCAGCCCAATCAACCTCAAATACCATATGAAACATGCACGACGAAATCTAGACCATTTGGAGCCCCCGGGGTCAGGTTTTAGGGGTCCGACACGTTAGGCCGCGTTTCAAATCACACGCGGTGAGTGGATCGTATTGTCCTCCAAATTCCCGTTTTTTAGTATTTCCCGGCATTATTCGACATACCAAAGCTACCCACAAATTTTCATCCCTTTTGGAGCACTAGAGATGACACCTCCTTCATTAACCCGAAATCGCCCAAAATACAAGGGGCCAAATGGTCAAAAAATGAAATAATTCGAAACCCGGATTTTTTCAGCCCAATCAACCTCAAATACCATATGAAAAATGCACGACGAATTCTAGACCATTTGGAGCTACCGGGGTCAGGTTTTAAGAGTCCGACACGTTAGGCCGCGTTGCAAATCACACGCGGTGAGTGGATCGTATTGTCCTCCAAATTCCCGTTTTTTAGCATTTCCCGGCTTTATTGGACATACCAAAGCTACCCAAAAAATTCATCCCTTTTGGAGCACTAGAGATGGCACTTCCTTCATTAACCCGAAATCGCCCAAAATACAAGTCGGGGCCAAATGGTCAAAAAATGAAATAATTCGAAACCCGGATTTTTTCTGCCCAATCAACCTCAAATACCATATGAAACATGCACGACTAATACTAGACCATTTGGAGCCCCCGGGGTCAGGTTTTAGGGGTCCGACACGTTAGGCCGCGTTGCAAATCACACGCGGTGAGTGGATCGTATTGTCCTCCAAATTCCCGTTTTTTCGCATTTCCCGGCCTTATTGGACATACCAAAGCTACCCACAAAGTTTCATCCCTTTTGGAGCACTAGAGATGACACTTCCTTCATTAACCCGAAATCGCCCAAAATACAAGTCGGGGCCAAATGGTCAAAAAATAAAATAATTCGAAACCCGGATTTTTTCAGCCCAATCAACCTCAAATACCATATGAAACATGCACGACGAAATCTAGACCATTTGGAGCCCCCGGGGTCAGGTTTTAGGGGTCCGACACGTTAGGCTGCGTTTCAAATCACACGCGGTGAGTGGATCGTATTGTCCTCCAAATTCCCGTTTTTTAGTATTTCCCGGCATTATTCGACATACCAAAGCTACCCACAAATTTTCATCCCTTTTGGAGCACTAGAGATGACACCTCCTTCATTAACCCGAAATCGCCCAAAATACAAGGGGCCAAATGGTCAAAAAATGAAATAATTCGAAACCCGGATTTTTTCAGCCCAATCAACCTCAAATACCATATGAAAAATGCACGACGAATTCTAGACCATTTGGAGCATCCGGGGTCAGGTTTTAAGAGTCCGACACGTTAGGCCGCGTTGCAAATCACACGCGGTGAGTGGATCGTATTGTCCTCCAAATTCCCGTTTTTTAGCATTTCCCGGCTTTATTGGACATACCAAAGCTACCCAAAAAGTTCATCCCTTTTGGAGCACTAGAGATGGCACTTCCTTCATTAACCCGAAATCGCCCAAAATACAAGTCGGGGCCAAATGGTCAAAAAATGAAATAATTCGAAACCCGGATTTTTTCTGCCCAATCAACCTCAAATACCATATGAAACATGCACGACGAATACTAGACCATTTGGAGCCCCCGGGGTCAGGTTTTAGGGGTCCGACACGTTAGGCCGCGTTGCAAATCACACGCGGTGAGTGGATCGTATTGTCCTCCAAATTCCCGTTTTTGAGCATTTCCCGGCCTTATTGTACATACCAAAGCTACCCACAAAGTTTCATCCCTTTTGGAGCACTAGAGATGACACTTCCTTCATTAACCCGAAATCGCCCAAAATACAAGTCGGGGCCAAATGGTCAAAAAATGAAATAATTCGAAACCTGGATTTTTTCAGCCCAATCAACCTCAAATACCATATGAAACATGCAAGACGAATACTAGACCATTTGGAGCCTCCGGGGTCAGGTTTTAGGGGTCCGACACGTCAGGCCGCGTTGCAAATCACACGCGGTGAGTGGATCGTATTGTCCTCCAAATTCCCGTTTTTTCGCATTTTCCGGCCTTATTGGACATACCAAAGCTACCCACAAAGTTTCATCCTTTTTGGAGCACTAGAGATGACACTTCCTTCATTAACCCGAAATCGCCCAAAATACAAGTCGGGGCCAAATGGTCAAAAAATAAAATAATTCGAAACCCGGATTTTTTCTGCCCAATCAACCTCAAATAATATATGAAACATGCACGACGAATACTAGACCATTTGGAGCCCCCGGGGTCAGGTTTTAGGAGTCCGACACGTTAGGCCGCGTTGCAAATCACACGCGGTGAGTGGATCGTATTGTCCTCCAAATTCCCGTTTTTGAGCATTTCCCGGCCTTATTGGACATACCAAAGCTACCCACAAAGTTTCATCCCTTTTGGAGCACTAGAGAAGACACTTCCTTCATTAACCCGAAATCGCCCAAAATACAAGTCGGGGCCAAATGGTCAAAAAATGAAATAATTCGAAACCCGGATTTTTTCATACCAATCAACCTCAAATACCATTTGAAACATGCACGACGAATACTAGACCATTTGGAGCCCCCCGGGGTCAGGTTTTAGGGGTACGACACGTTAGGCCGCGTTGCAAATCACACGCGGTGAGTGTATCCTATTGTCCTCCAAATTCCCATTTTTTAGCATTTCCCGGCCTTATTGGACATACAAAGCTACCCACAAAGTTTCATCCCTTTTGGAGCACTAGAGATGACACTTCCTTCATTAACCCGAAATCGCCCAAAATACAAGTCGAGGCCAAATGGTCAAAAAATGAAATAATTCGAAACCCGGATTTTTTCAGCCCAATCAACCTCAAATACCATATGAAACATGCACGACGAAAGCTAGACCATTTGGAGCATCCAGGGTCAGGTTTTAGGGGTCCGACACGTTAGGCCGCGTTGCACATCACACGCGGTGAGTGGATCGTATTGTCCTCAAAATTCCCGTTTTTTAGCATTTCTCGGCCTTATTGGACATACCAAAGCTACCCACAAAGTTTCATCCCTTTTGGAGCACTAGAGATGACACTTCCTTCATTAACCCGAAATCGCCCAAAATACAAGTCGGGGCCAAATGGTCAAAAAATGAAATAATTCGAAACCCGGATTTTTTCCGCCCAATCAACCTCAAATACCATATGAAACATGTACGACGAATACTAGACCATTTGGAGCATCCGGGGTCAGGTTTTAGGGGTCCGACACGTTAGGCCGCGTTGCAAATAACACGCGGTGAGTTGATCGTATTTTCCTCCAAATTCCCGTTTTTGAGCATTTTCCGGCCTTATTGGACATACCAAAGCTACCCACAAAGTTTCATCCCTTTTCGAGCACTAGAGATGACACTTTCTTCATTAACCCGAAATCGCCCAAAATACAAGTCGCGGCCAAATGGTCAAAAAATGAAATAATTTGAAACCCGGATTTTTTATGCCCAATCAACCTCAAATACCATATGAAACATGCACGACGAAAGCTAGACCATTTGGAGCCCCCGGGGTCAGGTTTTAGGGGTCCGACACGTTAGGCCGCGTTGCAAATCACACGCGGTGAGTGGATCGTATTTTCCTCCAAATTCCCGTTTTTTAGTATTTCCCGGCCTTATTGGACATACCAAAGCTACCCACAAAGTTTCATCCCTTTTGGAGCACTAGAGATGACACTTCCTTAATTAACCCAAAATCGCCCAAAATACAAGTCGGGGCCAAATGGTCAAAAAATGAAATAATTCGAAACCCGGATTTTTTCAGCCCAATCAACCTCAAATACCATATGAAACATGCACGACGAATACTAGACCATTTGGAGCCTCCGGGGTCAGGTTTTAGGGGTCTGACACGTTAGGTCGCGTTGCAAATCACACGCGGTGAGTGGATCGTATTGTCCTCCAAATTCCCGTTTTTTAGCATTTCCCGGCCTTATTGGACATACCAAAGCTACCCACAAAGTTTCATCCCTTTTGGAGCACTAGAGATGACACTTCCTTCATTAACCCGAAATCGCCCAAAATACAAGTCGGGGCCAAATGGTCAAAAAATGAAATAATTCGAAACCCGGATT
The DNA here is from genome assembly GCA_963922045.1 of Persicaria maculosa. Classification (NCBI taxonomy): domain Eukaryota; kingdom Viridiplantae; phylum Streptophyta; class Magnoliopsida; order Caryophyllales; family Polygonaceae; genus Persicaria; species Persicaria maculosa. The sequence continues at coordinate 148,860 of OY998271.1, read as the reverse complement.
TTTTCTGCCCAATCAACCTCAAATACCATATGAAACATGCACGACTAATACTAGACCATTTGGAGCCCCCGGGGTCAGGTTTTAGGGGTCCGACACGTTAGGCCGCGTTGCAAATCACACGCGGTGAGTGGATCGTATTGTCCTCCAAATTCCCGTTTTTTCGCATTTCCCGGCCTTATTGGACATACCAAAGCTACCCACAAAGTTTCATCCAATTTGGAGCACTAGAGATGACACTTCCTTCATTAACCCGAAATCGCCCAAAATACAAGTCGGGGCCAAATGGTCAAAAAATAAAATAATTCGAAACCCGGATTTTTTCAGCCCAATCAACCTCAAATACCATATGAAACATGCACGACGAAATCTAGACCATTTGGAGCCCCCGGGGTCAGGTTTTAGGGGTCCGACACGTTAGGCTGCGTTTCAAATCACACGCGGTGAGTGGATCGTATTGTCCTCCAAATTCCCGTTTTTTAGTATTTCCCGGCATTATTCGACATACCAAAGCTACCCACAAATTTTCATCCCTTTTGGAGCACTAGAGATGACACCTCCTTCATTAACCCGAAATCGCCCAAAATACAAGGGGCCAAATGGTCAAAAAATGAAATAATTCGAAACCCGGATTTTTTCAGCCCAATCAACCTCAAATACCATATGAAAAATGCACGACGAATTCTAGACCAGTTGGAGCATCCGGGGTCAGGTTTTAAGAGTCCGACACGTTAGGCCGCGTTGCAAATCACACGCGGTGAGTGGATCGTATTGTCCTCCAAATTCCCGTTTTTTAGCATTTCCCGGCTTTATTGGACATACCAAAGCTACCCAAAAAGTTCATCCCTTTTGGAGCACTAGAGATGGCACTTCCTTCATTAACCCGAAATCGCCCAAAATACAAGTCGGGGCCAAATGGTCAAAAAATGAAATAATTCGAAACCCGGATTTTTTCTGCCCAATCAACCTCAAATACCATATGAAACATGCACGACGAATACTAGACCATTTGGAGCCCCCGGGGTCAGGTTTTAGGGGTCCGACACGTTAGGCCGCGTTGCAAATCACACGCGGTGAGTGGATCGTATTGTCCTCCAAATTCCCGTTTTTGAGCATTTCCCGGCCTTATTGTACATACCAAAGCTACCCACAAAGTTTCATCCCTTTTGGAGCACTAGAGATGACACTTCCTTCATTAACCCGAAATCGCCCAAAATACAAGTCGGGGCCAAATGGTCAAAAAATGAAATAATTCGAAACCTGGATTTTTTCAGCCCAATCAACCTCAAATACCATATGAAACATGCAAGACGAATACTAGACCATTTGGAGCCTCCGGGGTCAGGTTTTAGGGGTCCGACACGTTAGGCCGCGTTGCAAATCACACGCGGTGAGTGGATCGTATTGTCCTCCAAATTCCCGTTTTTTCGCATTTTCCGGCCTTATTGGACATACCAAAGCTACCCACAAAGTTTCATCCTTTTTGGAGCACTAGAGATGACACTTCCTTCATTAACCCGAAATCGCCCAAAATACAAGTCGGGGCCAAATGGTCAAAAAATAAAATAATTCGAAACCCGGATTTTTTCTGCCCAATCAACCTCAAATAATATATGAAACATGCACGACGAATACTAGACCATTTGGAGCCCCCGGGGTCAGGTTTTAGGAGTCCGACACGTTAGGCCGCGTTGCAAATCACACGCGGTGAGTGGATCGTATTGTCCTCCAAATTCCCGTTTTTGAGCATTTCCCGGCCTTATTGGACATACCAAAGCTACCCACAAAGTTTCATCCCTTTTGGAGCACTAGAGAAGACACTTCCTTCATTAACCCGAAATCGCCCAAAATACAAGTCGGGGCCAAATGGTCAAAAAATGAAATAATTCGAAACCCGGATTTTTTCATACCAATCAACCTCAAATACCATTTGAAACATGCACGACGAATACTAGACCATTTGGAGCCCCCCGGGGTCAGGTTTTAGGGGTACGACACGTTAGGCCGCGTTGCAAATCACACGCGGTGAGTGTATCCTATTGTCCTCCAAATTCCCATTTTTTAGCATTTCCCGGCCTTATTGGACATACAAAGCTACCCACAAAGTTTCATCCCTTTTGGAGCACTAGAGATGACACTTCCTTCATTAACCCGAAATCGCCCAAAATACAAGTCGGGGCCAAATGGTCAAAAAATGAAATAATTCGAAACCCGGATTTTTTCAGCCCAATCAACCTCAAATACCATATGAAACATGCACGACGAAAGCTAGACCATTTGGAGCATCCAGGGTCAGGTTTTAGGGGTCCGACACGTTAGGCCGCGTTGCACATCACACGCGGTGAGTGGATCGTATTGTCCTCAAAATTCCCGTTTTTTAGCATTTCTCGGCCTTATTGGACATACCAAAGCTACCCACAAAGTTTCATCCCTTTTGGAGCACTAGAGATGACACTTCCTTCATTAACCCGAAATCGCCCAAAATACAAGTCGGGGCCAAATGGTCAAAAAATGAAATAATTCGAAACCCGGATTTTTTCCGCCCAATCAACCTCAAATACCATATGAAACATGCACGACGAATACTAGACCATTTGGAGCATCCGGGGTCAGGTTTTAGGGGTCCGACACGTTAGGCCGCGTTGCAAATAACACGCGGTGAGTTGATCGTATTTTCCTCCAAATTCCCGTTTTTGAGCATTTTCCGGCCTTATTGGACATACCAAAGCTACCCACAAAGTTTCATCCCTTTTCGAGCACTAGAGATGACACTTTCTTCATTAACCCGAAATCGCCCAAAATACAAGTCGCGGCCAAATGGTCAAAAAATGAAATAATTTGAAACCCGGATTTTTTATGCCCAATCAACCTCAAATACCATATGAAACATGCACGACGAAAGCTAGACCATTTGGAGCCCCCGGGGTCAGGTTTTAGGGGTCCGACACGTTAGGCCGCGTTGCAAATCACACGCGGTGAGTGGATCGTATTTTCCTCCAAATTCCCGTTTTTTAGTATTTCCCGGCCTTATTGGACATACCAAAGCTACCCACAAAGTTTCATCCCTTTTGGAGCACTAGAGATGACACTTCCTTAATTAACCCAAAATCGCCCAAAATACAAGTCGGGGCCAAATGGTCAAAAAATGAAATAATTCGAAACCCGGATTTTTTCAGCCCAATCAACCTCAAATACCATATGAAACATGCACGACGAATACTAGACCATTTGGAGCCTCCGGGGTCAGGTTTTAGGGGTCTGACACGTTAGGTCGCGTTGCAAATCACACGCGGTGAGTGGATCGTATTGTCCTCCAAATTCCCGTTTTTTAGCATTTCCCGGCCTTATTGGACATACCAAAGCTACCCACAAAGTTTCATCCCTTTTGGAGCACTAGAGTAGATGACACTTCCTTCATTAACCCGAAATCACCCAAAATACAAGTCGGGGCCAAATGGTCAAAAAATTAAATAATTCGTAACCCGGATTTTTTCATCCCAATCAACCTCAAATACCATATGAAACATGCACGACGAAAGCTAGACCATTTGGAGCCCCTGGGGTCAGGTTTTAGGGGTCCGACGCGTTAGGCCGCGTTGCAAATCACACACGGTGAGTGTATCATATTGTCCTCCAAATTCCCGTTTTTTAGCATTTCCCGGCTTTATTGGACATACCAAAGCTACCCAAAAAGTTTCATCTCTTTTGGAGCACTAGAGATGACACTTCCTTCATTAACCCGAAATCGCCCAAAATACAAGTCGGGGCCAAATGGTCAAAAAATGAAATAATTCGAAACCCGGATTTTTTCAGCCCAATCAACCTCAAATACCATATGAAACATGCACGACGAATACTAGACCATTTGGAGCCCCCGGGGTCAGGTTTTAGGAGTCCGACACGTTAGGCCGCGTTGCAAATCACACGCGGTGAGTGGATCGTATTGTCCTCCAAATTCCCGTTTTTGAGCATTTCCCGGCCTTATTGGACATACCAAAGCTACCCACAAAGTTTCATCCCTTTTGGAGCATTAGAGATGACACTTCCTTCATTAACCCGAAATCGCCCAAAATACAAGTCGGGGCCAAATGGTCAAAAAATGAAATAATTCGAAACCCGGATTTTTTCAGCCCAATCAACCTCAAATACCATATGAAACATGCACGACGAATACTAGACCATTTGGAGCCCCCGGGGTCAGGTTTTAGGAGTCCGACGCGTTAGGCCGCGTTGCAAATCACACGCGGTGAGTGGATCGTATTGTCCTCCAAATTCCCGTTTTTGAGCATTTCCCGGCCTTATTGGACATACCAAAGCTACCCACAAAGTTTCATCCCTTTTGGAGCACTAGAGATGACACTTCCTTCATTAATCCGAAATCGCCCAAAATACAAGTCGGGGCCAAATGGTCAAAAAATGAAATAATTCGAAACCCGGATTTTTTCAGACCAATCAACCTAAAATACCATTTGAAACATGCACGACGAATACTAGACCATTTGGAGCCCCCCGGGGTCACGTTTTAGGGGTCCGACACGTTAGGCCGCGTTGCAAATCACACGCGGTGAGTGGATCGTATTGTCCTCCAAATTCCCTTTTTGAGCATTTCCCGGCCTTATTGGACATACCAAAGCTACCCACAATGTTTCATCCCTTTTGGAGCACTAGAGATGAAACTTCCTTCATTAACCCGAAATCGCCCAAAATACAAGTCGGGGCCAAATGGTCAAAAAATGAAATAATTCGAAACCCGGATTTTTTCAGACCAATCAACCTCAAATACCATTTGAAACATGCACGACGAATACTAGACCATTTGGAGCCCCCCGGGGTCAGGTTTTAGGGGTCCGACACGTTAGGCCGCGTTGCAAATCACACGCGGTGAGTGTATCCTATTGTCCTCCAAATTCCCGTTTTTTAGCATTTTCCGGCCTTATTGGACATACAAAACTACCCACAAAGTTTCATCCCTTTTGGAGCACCAGAGATGACACTTCCTTCATTAACCCGAAATCGCCCAAAATACAAGTCGGGGCCAAATGGTCAAAAAATGAAATAATTCGAAACCCGGATTTTTTCAGCCCAATCAACCTCAAATACCATATGAAACATGCACGACGAAAGCTAGACCATTTGGAGCATCCAGGGTCAGGTTTTAGGGGTCCGACACGTTAGGCCGCGTTGCACATCACACGCGGTGAGTGGATCGTATTGTCCTCCAAATTCCCGTTTTTTAGCATTTCTCGGCCTTATTGGACATACCAAAGCTACCCACAAAGTTTCATCCCTTTTGGAGCACTAGAGATGATACTTCCTTCATTAACCCGAAATCGCCCAAAATACAAGTCGGGGCCAAATGGTCAAAAAATGAAATAATTCAAAACCCGGATTTTTTCCACCCAATCAACCTCAAATACCATATGAAACATGCACGATGAATACTAGACCATTTGGAGCCCCCGGGGTCAGGTTTTAGGGGTCCGACACGTTAGTCCGCGTTGCAAATCACACGCGGTGAGTGGATATTGTTGTCCTCCAAATTCCCGTTTTTTAGCATTTCCCGGCCTTATTGGACATACCAAAGCTACCCACAAAGTTTCATCCCTTTTGGAGCACTAGAGATGACACTTCCTTCATTAACCCGAAATCGCCCAAAATACAAGTCGGGGCCAAATGGTCAAAAAATGAAATAATTCGAAACCCGGATTTTTTCAGCCCAATCAACCTCAAATACCATATGAAAAATGCACGACGAATTTTAGACCATTTGGAGCATCCGGGGTCAGGTTTTAGGGGTCCGACGCATTAGGACGCGTTGCAAATCACACACGGTGAGTGTACCATATGAAACATGCACGACGAAAGCTAGACCATTTGGAGCCCCCGGGGTCAGGTTTTAGGGGTCCGACACGTTAGGCCGCGTTGCAAATCACACGCTGTGAGTGGATCGTATTGTCCTCCAAATTCCCGTTTTTTAGTATTTCCCGGCCTTATTGGACATACCAAAGCTACCCACAAAGTTTCATCCGTTTTGGAGCACTAGAGATGACACTTCCTTAATTAACCCAAAATCGCCCAAAATACAAGTCGGGGCCAAATGGTCAAAAAATGAAATAATTCGAAACCCGGATTTTTTAAGCCCAATCAACCTCAAATACCATATGAAACATGCACGACGAATACTAGACCATTTGGAGCCCCCGGGGTCAGGTTTTAGGAGTCCGACACGTTAGGCCGCGTTGCAAATCACACGCGGTGAGTGGATCGTATTGTCCTCCAAATTCCCGTTTTTGAGCATTTCCCGGCCTTATTGGACATACCAAAGCTACCCACAAAGTTTCATCCCTTTTGGAGCATTAGAGATGACACTTCCTTCATTAACCCGAAATCGCCCAAAATACAAGTCGGGGCCAAATGGTCAAAAAATGAAATAATTCGAAACCCGGATTTTTTCAGCCCAATCAACCTCAAATACCATATGAAACATGCACGACGAAAGCTAGACTATTTGGAGCATCCGGGGTCAGGATTTAAGGGTCCGACACGTTAGGCCGCGTTGCAAATCACACGCTGTGAGTTGATCGTATTTTCCTCCAAATTCCCATTTTTGAGCATTTTCCGGCCTTATTGGACATACCAAAGCTACCCACAAAGTTTCATCCCTTTTCGAGCACTAGAGATGACACTTCCTTCATTAACCCGAAATCGCCCAAAATACAAGTCGCGGCCAAATGGTCAAAAAATGAAATAATTTGAAACCCGGATTTTTTATGCCCAATCAACCTCAAATACCATATGAAACATGCACGACGAAAGCTAGACCATTTGGAGCCCCCGGGGTCAGGTTTTAGGGGTCCGACACGTTAGGCCGCGTTGCAAATCACACGCGGTGAGTGGATCGTATTTTCCTCCAAATTCCCGTTTTTTAGTATTTCCCGGCCTTATTGGACATACCAAAGCTACCCACAAAGTTTCATCCCTTTTGGAGCACTAGAGATGACACTTCCTTAATTAACCCAAAATCGCCCAAAATACAAGTCGGGGCCAAATGGTCAAAAAATGAAATAATTCGAAACCCGGATTTTTTCAGCCCAATCAACCTCAAATACCATATGAAACATGCACGACGAATACTAGACCATTTGGAGCCTCCGGGGTCAGGTTTTAGGGGTCTGACACGTTAGGTCGCGTTGCAAATCACACGCGGTGAGTGGATCGTATTGTCCTCCAAATTCCCGTTTTTTAGCATTTCCCGGCCTTATTGGACATACCAAAGCTACCCACAAAGTTTCATCCCTTTTGGAGCACTAGAGTAGATGACACTTCCTTCATTAACCCGAAATCACCCAAAATACAAGTCGGGGCCAAATGGTCAAAAAATTAAATAATTCGTAACCCGGATTTTTTCATCCCAATCAACCTCAAATACCATATGAAACATGCACGACGAAAGCTAGACCATTTGGAGCCCCTGGGGTCAGGTTTTAGGGGTCCGACGCGTTAGGCCGCGTTGCAAATCACACACGGTGAGTGTATCATATTGTCCTCCAAATTCCCGTTTTTTAGCATTTCCCGGCTTTATTGGACATACCAAAGCTACCCAAAAAGTTTCATCTCTTTTGGAGCACTAGAGATGACACTTCCTTCATTAACCCGAAATCGCCCAAAATACAAGTCGGGGCCAAATGGTCAAAAAATGAAATAATTCGAAACCCGGATTTTTTCAGCCCAATCAACCTCAAATACCATATGAAACATGCACGACGAATACTAGACCATTTGGAGCCCCCGGGGTCAGGTTTTAGGAGTCCGACACGTTAGGCCGCGTTGCAAATCACACGCGGTGAGTGGATCGTATTGTCCTCCAAATTCCCGTTTTTGAGCATTTCCCGGCCTTATTGGACATACCAAAGCTATCCACAAAGTTTCATCCCTTTTGGAGCATTAGAGATGACACTTCCTTCATTAACCCGAAATCGCCCAAAATACAAGTCGGGGCCAAATGGTCAAAAAATGAAATAATTCGAAACCCGGATTTTTTCAGCCCAATCAACCTCAAATACCATATGAAACATGCACGACGAATACTAGACCATTTGGAGCCCCCGGGGTCAGGTTTTAGGAGTCCGACGCGTTAGGCCGCGTTGCAAATCACACGCGGTGAGTGGATCGTATTGTCCTCCAAATTCCCGTTTTTGAGCATTTCCCGGCCTTATTGGACATACCAAAGCTACCCACAAAGTTTCATCCCTTTTGGAGCACTAGAGATGACACTTCCTTCATTAATCCGAAATCGCCCAAAATACAAGTCGGGGCCAAATGGTCAAAAAATGAAATAATTCGAAACCCGGATTTTTTCAGACCAATCAACCTAAAATACCATTTGAAACATGCACGACGAATACTAGACCATTTGGAGCCCCCCGGGGTCAGGTTTTAGGGGTCCGACACGTTAGGCCGCGTTGCAAATCACACGCGGTGAGTGGATCGTATTGTCCTCCAAATTCCCTTTTTGAGCATTTCCCGGCCTTATTGGACATACCAAAGCTACCCACAATGTTTCATCCCTTTTGGAGCACTAGAGATGAAACTTCCTTCATTAACCCGAAATCGCCCAAAATACAAGTCGGGGCCAAATGGTCAAAAAATGAAATAATTCGAAACCCGGATTTTTTCAGACCAATCAACCTCAAATACCATTTGAAACATGCACGACGAATACTAGACCATTTGGAGCCCCCCGGGGTCAGGTTTTAGGGGTCCGACACGTTAGGCCGCGTTGCAAATCACACGCGGTGAGTGTATCCTATTGTCCTCCAAATTCCCGTTTTTTAGCATTTTCCGGCCTTATTGGACATACAAAACTACCCACAAAGTTTCATCCCTTTTGGAGCACCAGAGATGACACTTCCTTCATTAACCCGAAATCGCCCAAAATACAAGTCGGGGCCAAATGGTCAAAAAATGAAATAATTCGAAACCCGGATTTTTTCAGCCCAATCAACCTCAAATACCATATGAAACATGCACGACGAAAGCTAGACCATTTGGAGCATCCAGGGTCAGGTTTTAGGGGTCCGACACGTTAGGCCGCGTTGCACATCACACGCGGTGAGTGGATCGTATTGTCCTCCAAATTCCCGTTTTTTAGCATTTCTCGGCCTTATTGGACATACCAAAGCTACCCACAAAGTTTCATCCCTTTTGGAGCACTAGAGATGATACTTCCTTCATTAACCCGAAATCGCCCAAAATACAAGTCGGGGCCAAATGGTCAAAAAATGAAATAATTCAAAACCCGGATTTTTTCCACCCAATCAACCTCAAATACCATATGAAACATGCACGATGAATACTAGACCATTTGGAGCCCCCGGGGTCAGGTTTTAGGGGTCCGACACGTTAGTCCGCGTTGCAAATCACACGCGGTGAGTGGATATTGTTGTCCTCCAAATTCCCGTTTTTTAGCATTTCCCGGCCTTATTGGACATACCAAAGCTACCCACAAAGTTTCATCCCTTTTGGAGCACTAGAGATGACACTTCCTTCATTAACCCGAAATCGCCCAAAATACAAGTCGGGGCCAAATGGTCAAAAAATGAAATAATTCGAAACCCGGATTTTTTCAGCCCAATCAACCTCAAATACCATATGAAAAATGCACGACGAATTTTAGACCATTTGGAGCATCCGGGGTCAGGTTTTAGGGGTCCGACGCATTAGGACGCGTTGCAAATCACACACGGTGAGTGTACCATATGAAACATGCACGACGAAAGCTAGACCATTTGGAGCCCCCGGGGTCAGGTTTTAGGGGTCCGACACGTTAGGCCGCGTTGCAAATCACACGCTGTGAGTGGATCGTATTGTCCTCCAAATTCCCGTTTTTTAGTATTTCCCGGCCTTATTGGACATACCAAAGCTACCCACAAAGTTTCATCCGTTTTGGAGCACTAGAGATGACACTTCCTTAATTAACCCAAAATCGCCCAAAATACAAGTCGGGGCCAAATGGTCAAAAAATGAAATAATTCGAAACCCGGATTTTTTAAGCCCAATCAACCTCAAATACCATATGAAACATGCACGACGAATACTAGACCATTTGGAGCCCCCGGGGTCAGGTTTTAGGAGTCCGACACGTTAGGCCGCGTTGCAAATCACACGCGGTGAGTGGATCGTATTGTCCTCCAAATTCCCGTTTTTGAGCATTTCCCGGCCTTATTGGACATACCAAAGCTACCCACAAAGTTTCATCCCTTTTGGAGCATTAGAGATGACACTTCCTTCATTAACCCGAAATCGCCCAAAATACAAGTCGGGGCCAAATGGTCAAAAAATGAAATAATTCGAAACCCGGATTTTTTCAGCCCAATCAACCTCAAATACCATATGAAACATGCACGACGAAAGCTAGACTATTTGGAGCATCCGGGGTCAGGTTTTAAGGGTCCGACACGTTAGGCCGCGTTGCAAATCACACGCTGTGAGTTGATCGTATTTTCCTCCAAATTCCCATTTTTGAGCATTTTCCGGCCTTATTGGACATACCAAAGCTACCCACAAAGTTTCATCCCTTTTCGAGCACTAGAGATGACACTTCCTTCATTAACCCGAAATCGCCCAAAATACAAGTCGCGGCCAAATGGTCAAAAAATGAAATAATTTGAAACCCGGATTTTTTATGCCCAATCAACCTCAAATACCATATGAAACATGCACGACGAAAGCTAGACCATTTGGAGCCCCCGGGGTCAGGTTTTAGGGGTCCGACACGTTAGGCCGCGTTGCAAATCACACGCGGTGAGTGGATCGTATTTTCCTCCAAATTCCCGTTTTTTAGTATTTCCCGGCCTTATTGGACATACCAAAGCTACCCACAAAGTTTCATCCGTTTTGGAGCACTAGAGATGACACTTCCTTAATTAACCCAAAATCGCCCAAAATACAAGTCGGGGCCAAATGGTCAAAAAATGAAATAATTCGAAACCCGGATTTTTTCAGCCCAATCAACCTCAAATACCATATGAAACATGCACGACGAATACTAGACCATTTGGAGCCTCCGGGGTCAGGTTTTAGGGGTCCGACACGTTAGGCCGCGTTGCAAATCACACGCGGTGAGTGGATCGTATTGTCCTCCAAATTCCCGTTTTTTAGCATTTCCCGGCCTTATTGGACATTCCAAAGCTACCCACAAAGTTTCATCCCTTTTGGAGCACTAGAGATGACACTTCCTTCATTAACCCGAAATCGCCCAAAATACAAGTCGGGGCCAAATGGTCAAAAAATGAAATAATTCGAAACCCGGATTTTTTCAGCCCAATCAACCTCAAATACCATATGAAACATGCACGACGAAAGCTAGACCATTTGGAGCATCCAGGGTCAGGTTTTAAGGGTCCGACACGTTAGGCCGCGTTGCACATCACACGCGGTGAGTGGATCGTATTGTCCTCCAAATTCCCGTTTTTTAGCATTTCTCGGCCTTATTGGACATACCAAAGCTACCCACAAAGTTTCATCCCTTTTGGAGCACTAGAGATGATACTTCCTTCATTAACCCGAAATCGCCCAAAATACAAGTCGGGGCCAAATGGTCAAAAAATGAAATAATTCAAAACCCGGATTTTTTCCACCCAATCAACCTCAAATACCATATGAAACATGCACGATGAATACTAGACCATTTGGAGCCCCCGGGGTCAGGTTTTAGGGGTCCGACACGTTAGTCCGCGTTGCAAATCACACGCGGTGAGTGGATATTGTTGTCCTCCAAATTCCCGTTTTTTAGCATTTCCCGGCCTTATTGGACATACCAAAGCTACCCACAAAGTTTCATCCCTTTTGGAGCACTAGAGATGACACTTCCTTCATTAACCCGAAATCGCCCAAAATACAAGTCGGGGCCAAATGGTCAAAAAATGAAATAATTCGAAACCCGGATTTTTTCAGCCCAATCAACCTCAAATACCATATGAAAAATGCACGACGAATTTTAGACCATTTGGAGCATCCGGGGTCAGGTTTTAGGGGTCCGACGCATTAGGACGCGTTGCAAATCACACACGGTGAGTGTACCATATGAAACATGCACGACGAAAGCTAGACCATTTGGAGCCCCCGGGGTCAGGTTTTAGGGGTCCGACACGTTAGGCCGCGTTGCAAATCACACGCGGTGAGTGGATCGTATTGTCCTCCAAATTCCCGTTTTTTAGTATTTCCCGGCCTTATTGGACATACCAAAGCTACCCACAAAGTTTCATCCGTTTTGGAGCACTAGAGATGACACTTCCTTAATTAACCCAAAATCGCCCAAAATACAAGTCGGGGCCAAATGGTCAAAAAATGAAATAATTCGAAACCCGGATTTTTTAAGCCCAATCAACCTCAAATACCATATGAAACATGCACGACGAATACTAGACCATTTGGAGCCCCCGGGGTCAGGTTTTAGGAGTCCGACACGTTAGGCCGCGTTGCAAATCACACGCGGTGAGTGGATCGTATTGTCCTCCAAATTCCCGTTTTTGAGCATTTCCCGGCCTTATTGGACATACCAAAGCTACCCACAAAGTTTCATCCCTTTTGGAGCATTAGAGATGACACTTCCTTCATTAACCCGAAATCGCCCAAAATACAAGTCGGGGCCAAATGGTCAAAAAATGAAATAATTCGAAACCCGGATTTTTTCAGCCCAATCAACCTCAAATACCATATGAAACATGCACGACGAAAGCTAGACTATTTGGAGCATCCGGGGTCAGGTTTTAAGGGTCCGACACGTTAGGCCGCGTTGCAAATCACACGCTGTGAGTTGATCGTATTTTCCTCCAAATTCCCATTTTTGAGCATTTTCCGGCCTTATTGGACATACCAAAGCTACCCACAAAGTTTCATCCCTTTTCGAGCACTAGAGATGACACTTCCTTCATTAACCCGAAATCGCCCAAAATACAAGTCGCGGCCAAATGGTCAAAAAATGAAATAATTTGAAACCCGGATTTTTTATGCCCAATCAACCTCAAATACCATATGAAACATGCACGACGAAAGCTAGACCATTTGGAGCCCCCGGGGTCAGGTTTTAGGGGTCCGACACGTTAGGCCGCGTTGCAAATCACACGCGGTGAGTGGATCGTATTTTCCTCCAAATTCCCGTTTTTTAGTATTTCCCGGCCTTATTGGACATACCAAAGCTACCCACAAAGTTTCATCCGTTTTGGAGCACTAGAGATGACACTTCCTTAATTAACCCAAAATCGCCCAAAATACAAGTCGGGGCCAAATGGTCAAAAAATGAAATAATTCGAAACCCGGATTTTTTCAGCCCAATCAACCTCAAATACCATATGAAACATGCACGACGAATACTAGACCATTTGGAGCCTCCGGGGTCAGGTTTTAGGGGTCCGACACGTTAGGCCGCGTTGCAAATCACACGCGGTGAGTGGATCGTATTGTCCTCCAAATTCCCGTTTTTTAGCATTTCCCGGCCTTATTGGACATTCCAAAGCTACCCACAAAGTTTCATCCCTTTTGGAGCACTAGAGATGACACTTCCTTCATTAACCCGAAATCGCCCAAAATACAAGTCGGGGCCAAATGGTCAAAAAATGAAATAATTCGAAACCCGGATTTTTTCAGCCCAATCAACCTCAAATACCATATGAAACATGCACGACGAAAGCTAGACCATTTGGAGCATCCAGGGTCAGGTTTTAGGGGTCCGACACGTTAGGCCGCGTTGCACATCACACGCGGTGAGTGGATCGTATTGTCCTCCAAATTCCCGTTTTTTAGCATTTCCCGGCTTTATTGGACATACCAAAGCTACCCAAAAAGTTTCATCTCTTTTGGAGCACTAGAGATGACACTTCCTTCATTAACCCGAAATCGCCCAAAATACAAGTCGGGGCCAAATGGTCAAAAAATGAAATAATTCGAAACCCGGATTTTTTCAGCCCAATCAACCTCAAATACCATATGAAACATGCACGACGAATACTAGACCATTTGGAGCCCCCGGGGTCAGGTTTTAGGAGTCCGACACGTTAGGCCGCGTTGCAAATCACACGCGGTGAGTGGATCGTATTGTCCTCCAAATTCCCGTTTTTGAGCATTTCCCGGCCTTATTGGACATACCAAAGCTATCCACAAAGTTTCATCCCTTTTGGAGCATTAGAGATGACACTTCCTTCATTAACCCGAAATCGCCCAAAATACAAGTCGGGGCCAAATGGTCAAAAAATGAAATAATTCGAAACCCGGATTTTTTCAGCCCAATCAACCTCAAATACCATATGAAACATGCACGACGAATACTAGACCATTTGGAGCCCCCGGGGTCAGGTTTTAGGAGTCCGACGCGTTAGGCCGCGTTGCAAATCACACGCGGTGAGTGGATCGTATTGTCCTCCAAATTCCCGTTTTTGAGCATTTCCCGGCCTTATTGGACATACCAAAGCTACCCACAAAGTTTCATCCCTTTTGGAGCACTAGAGATGACACTTCCTTCATTAATCCGAAATCGCCCAAAATACAAGTCGGGGCCAAATGGTCAAAAAATGAAATAATTCGAAACCCGGATTTTTTCAGACCAATCAACCTAAAATACCATTTGAAACATGCACGACGAATACTAGACCATTTGGAGCCCCCCGGGGTCAGGTTTTAGGGGTCCGACACGTTAGGCCGCGTTGCAAATCACACGCGGTGAGTGGATCGTATTGTCCTCCAAATTCCCTTTTTGAGCATTTCCCGGCCTTATTGGACATACCAAAGCTACCCACAATGTTTCATCCCTTTTGGAGCACTAGAGATGAAACTTCCTTCATTAACCCGAAATCGCCCAAAATACAAGTCGGGGCCAAATGGTCAAAAAATGAAATAATTCGAAACCCGGATTTTTTCAGACCAATCAACCTCAAATACCATTTGAAACATGCACGACGAATACTAGACCATTTGGAGCCCCCCGGGGTCAGGTTTTAGGGGTCCGACACGTTAGGCCGCGTTGCAAATCACACGCGGTGAGTGTATCCTATTGTCCTCCAAATTCCCGTTTTTTAGCATTTTCCGGCCTTATTGGACATACAAAACTACCCACAAAGTTTCATCCCTTTTGGAGCACCAGAGATGACACTTCCTTCATTAACCCGAAATCGCCCAAAATACAAGTCGGGGCCAAATGGTCAAAAAATGAAATAATTCGAAACCCGGATTTTTTCAGCCCAATCAACCTCAAATACCATATGAAACATGCACGACGAAAGCTAGACCATTTGGAGCATCCAGGGTCAGGTTTTAGGGGTCCGACACGTTAGGCCGCGTTGCACATCACACGCGGTGAGTGGATCGTATTGTCCTCCAAATTCCCGTTTTTTAGCATTTCTCGGCCTTATTGGACATACCAAAGCTACCCACAAAGTTTCATCCCTTTTGGAGCACTAGAGATGATACTTCCTTCATTAACCCGAAATCGCCCAAAATACAAGTCGGGGCCAAATGGTCAAAAAATGAAATAATTCAAAACCCGGATTTTTTCCACCCAATCAACCTCAAATACCATATGAAACATGCACGATGAATACTAGACCATTTGGAGCCCCCGGGGTCAGGTTTTAGGGGTCCGACACGTTAGTCCGCGTTGCAAATCACACGCGGTGAGTGGATATTGTTGTCCTCCAAATTCCCGTTTTTTAGCATTTCCCGGCCTTATTGGACATACCAAAGCTACCCACAAAGTTTCATCCCTTTTGGAGCACTAGAGATGACACTTCCTTCATTAACCCGAAATCGCCCAAAATACAAGTCGGGGCCAAATGGTCAAAAAATGAAATAATTCGAAACCCGGATTTTTTCAGCCCAATCAACCTCAAATACCATATGAAAAATGCACGACGAATTTTAGACCATTTGGAGCATCCGGGGTCAGGTTTTAGGGGTCCGACGCATTAGGACGCGTTGCAAATCACACACGGTGAGTGTACCATATGAAACATGCACGACGAAAGCTAGACCATTTGGAGCCCCCGGGGTCAGGTTTTAGGGGTCCGACACGTTAGGCCGCGTTGCAAATCACACGCTGTGAGTGGATCGTATTGTCCTCCAAATTCCCGTTTTTTAGTATTTCCCGGCCTTATTGGACATACCAAAGCTACCCACAAAGTTTCATCCGTTTTGGAGCACTAGAGATGACACTTCCTTAATTAACCCAAAATCGCCCAAAATACAAGTCGGGGCCAAATGGTCAAAAAATGAAATAATTCGAAACCCGGATTTTTTAAGCCCAATCAACCTCAAATACCATATGAAACATGCACGACGAATACTAGACCATTTGGAGCCCCCGGGGTCAGGTTTTAGGAGTCCGACACGTTAGGCCGCGTTGCAAATCACACGCGGTGAGTGGATCGTATTGTCCTCCAAATTCCCGTTTTTGAGCATTTCCCGGCCTTATTGGACATACCAAAGCTACCCACAAAGTTTCATCCCTTTTGGAGCATTAGAGATGACACTTCCTTCATTAACCCGAAATCGCCCAAAATACAAGTCGGGGCCAAATGGTCAAAAAATGAAATAATTCGAAACCCGGATTTTTTCAGCCCAATCAACCTCAAATACCATATGAAACATGCACGACGAAAGCTAGACTATTTGGAGCATCCGGGGTCAGGTTTTAAGGGTCCGACACGTTAGGCCGCGTTGCAAATCACACGCTGTGAGTTGATCGTATTTTCCTCCAAATTCCCATTTTTGAGCATTTTCCGGCCTTATTGGACATACCAAAGCTACCCACAAAGTTTCATCCCTTTTCGAGCACTAGAGATGACACTTCCTTCATTAACCCGAAATCGCCCAAAATACAAGTCGCGGCCAAATGGTCAAAAAATGAAATAATTTGAAACCCGGATTTTTTATGCCCAATCAACCTCAAATACCATATGAAACATGCACGACGAAAGCTAGACCATTTGGAGCCCCCGGGGTCAGGTTTTAGGGGTCCGACACGTTAGGCCGCGTTGCAAATCACACGCGGTGAGTGGATCGTATTTTCCTCCAAATTCCCGTTTTTTAGTATTTCCCGGCCTTATTGGACATACCAAAGCTACCCACAAAGTTTCATCCGTTTTGGAGCACTAGAGATGACACTTCCTTAATTAACCCAAAATCGCCCAAAATACAAGTCGGGGCCAAATGGTCAAAAAATGAAATAATTCGAAACCCGGATTTTTTCAGCCCAATCAACCTCAAATACCATATGAAACATGCACGACGAATACTAGACCATTTGGAGCCTCCGGGGTCAGGTTTTAGGGGTCCGACACGTTAGGCCGCGTTGCAAATCACACGCGGTGAGTGGATCGTATTGTCCTCCAAATTCCCGTTTTTTAGCATTTCCCGGCCTTATTGGACATTCCAAAGCTACCCACAAAGTTTCATCCCTTTTGGAGCACTAGAGATGACACTTCCTTCATTAACCCGAAATCGCCCAAAATACAAGTCGGGGCCAAATGGTCAAAAAATGAAATAATTCGAAACCCGGATTTTTTCCGCCCAATCAACCTCAAATACCATATGAAACATGCACGACGAAAGCTAGACCATTTGGAGCATCCAGGGTCAGGTTTTAGGGGTCCGACACGTTAGGCCGCGTTGCACATCACACGCGGTGAGTGGATCGTATTGTCCTCCAAATTCCCGTTTTTTAGCATTTCTCGGCCTTATTGGACATACCAAAGCTACCCACAAAGTTTCATCCCTTTTGGAGCACTAGAGATGATACTTCCTTCATTAACCCGAAATCGCCCAAAATACAAGTCGGGGCCAAATGGTCAAAAAATGAAATAATTCAAAACCCGGATTTTTTCCACCCAATCAACCTCAAATACCATATGAAACATGCACGATGAATACTAGACCATTTGGAGCCCCCGGGGTCAGGTTTTAGGGGTCCGACACGTTAGTCCGCGTTGCAAATCACACGCGGTGAGTGGATATTGTTGTCCTCCAAATTCCCGTTTTTTAGCATTTCCCGGCCTTATTGGACATACCAAAGCTACCCACAAAGTTTCATCCCTTTTGGAGCACTAGAGATGACACTTCCTTCATTAACCCGAAATCGCCCAAAATACAAGTCGGGGCCAAATGGTCAAAAAATGAAATAATTCGAAACCCGGATTTTTTCAGCCCAATCAACCTCAAATACCATATGAAAAATGCACGACGAATTTTAGACCATTTGGAGCATCCGGGGTCAGGTTTTAGGGGTCCGACGCATTAGGACGCGTTGCAAATCACACACGGTGAGTGTACCATATGAAACATGCACGACGAAAGCTAGACCATTTGGAGCCCCCGGGGTCAGGTTTTAGGGGTCCGACACGTTAGGCCGCGTTGCAAATCACACGCGGTGAGTGGATCGTATTGTCCTCCAAATTCCCGTTTTTTAGTATTTCCCGGCCTTATTGGACATACCAAAGCTACCCACAAAGTTTCATCCGTTTTGGAGCACTAGAGATGACACTTCCTTAATTAACCCAAAATCGCCCAAAATACAAGTCGGGGCCAAATGGTCAAAAAATGAAATAATTCGAAACCCGGATTTTTTAAGCCCAATCAACCTCAAATACCATATGAAACATGCACGACGAATACTAGACCATTTGGAGCCCCCGGGGTCAGGTTTTAGGAGTCCGACACGTTAGGCCGCGTTGCAAATCACACGCGGTGAGTGGATCGTATTGTCCTCCAAATTCCCGTTTTTGAGCATTTCCCGGCCTTATTGGACATACCAAAGCTACCCACAAAGTTTCATCCCTTTTGGAGCATTAGAGATGACACTTCCTTCATTAACCCGAAATCGCCCAAAATACAAGTCGGGGCCAAATGGTCAAAAAATGAAATAATTCGAAACCCGGATTTTTTCAGCCCAATCAACCTCAAATACCATATGAAACATGCACGACGAAAGCTAGACTATTTGGAGCATCCGGGGTCAGGTTTTAAGGGTCCGACACGTTAGGCCGCGTTGCAAATCACACGCTGTGAGTTGATCGTATTTTCCTCCAAATTCCCATTTTTGAGCATTTTCCGGCCTTATTGGACATACCAAAGCTACCCACAAAGTTTCATCCCTTTTCGAGCACTAGAGATGACACTTCCTTCATTAACCCGAAATCGCCCAAAATACAAGTCGCGGCCAAATGGTCAAAAAATGAAATAATTTGAAACCCGGATTTTTTATGCCCAATCAACCTCAAATACCATATGAAACATGCACGACGAAAGCTAGACCATTTGGAGCCCCCGGGGTCAGGTTTTAGGGGTCCGACACGTTAGGCCGCGTTGCAAATCACACGCGGTGAGTGGATCGTATTTTCCTCCAAATTCCCGTTTTTTAGTATTTCCCGGCCTTATTGGACATACCAAAGCTACCCACAAAGTTTCATCCGTTTTGGAGCACTAGAGATGACACTTCCTTAATTAACCCAAAATCGCCCAAAATACAAGTCGGGGCCAAATGGTCAAAAAATGAAATAATTCGAAACCCGGATTTTTTCAGCCCAATCAACCTCAAATACCATATGAAACATGCACGACGAATACTAGACCATTTGGAGCCTCCGGGGTCAGGTTTTAGGGGTCCGACACGTTAGGCCGCGTTGCAAATCACACGCGGTGAGTGGATCGTATTGTCCTCCAAATTCCCGTTTTTTAGCATTTCCCGGCCTTATTGGACATTCCAAAGCTACCCACAAAGTTTCATCCCTTTTGGAGCACTAGAGATGACACTTCCTTCATTAACCCGAAATCGCCCAAAATACAAGTCGGGGCCAAATGGTCAAAAAATGAAATAATTCGAAACCCGGATTTTTTCAGCCCAATCAACCTCAAATACCATATGAAACATGCACGACGAAAGCTAGACCATTTGGAGCATCCAGGGTCAGGTTTTAGGGGTCCGACACGTTAGGCCGCGTTGCACATCACACGCGGTGAGTGGATCGTATTGTCCTCCAAATTCCCGTTTTTTAGCATTTCTCGGCCTTATTGGACATACCAAAGCTACCCACAAAGTTTCATCCCTTTTGGAGCACTAGAGATGACACTTCCTTCATTAACCCGAAATCGCCCAAAATACAAGTCGGGGCCAAATGGTCAAAAAATGAAATAATTCGAAACCCGGATTTTTTCCGGCCAATCAACCTCAAATACCATATGAAACATGCACGACGAATACTAGACCATTTGGAGCATCCGGGGTCAGGTTTTAGGGGTCCGACACGTTAGGCCGCGTTGCAAATCACACGCGGTGAGTTGATCGTATTTTCCTCCAAATTCCCGTTTTTGAGCATTTTCCGGCCTTATTGGACATACTAAAGCTACCCACAAAGTTTCATCCCTTTTCGAGCACTAGAGATGACACTTCCTTCATTAACCCGAAATCGCCCAAAATACAAGTCGGGGCCAAATGGTCAAAAAATGAAATAATTCGAAACCCGGATTTTTTCAGCCCAATCAACCTCAAATACCATATGAAACATGCACGACGAAAGCTAGACCATTTGGAGCATCCAGGGTCAGGTTTTAGGGGTCCGACACGTTAGGCCGCGTTGCACATCACACGCGGTGAGTGGATCGTATTGTCCTCCAAATTCCCGTTTTTTAGCATTTCTCGGCCTTATTGGACATACCAAAGCTACCCACAAAGTTTCATCCCTTTTGGAGCACTAGAGATGACACTTCCTTCATTAACCCGAAATCGCTTAAAATACAAGTCGGGGCCAAATGGTCAAAAAATGAAATAATTCGAAACCCGGATTTTTTCCGGCCAATCAACCTCAAATACCATATGAAACATGCACGACGAATACTAGACCATTTTGAGCATCCGGGGTCAGGTTTTAGGGGTCCGACACGTTAGGCCGCGTTGCAAATCACACGCGGTGAGTTGATCGTATTTTCCTCCAAATTCCCGTTTTTGAGCATTTTCCGGCCTTATTGGACATACCAAAGCTACCCACAAAGTTTCATCCCTTTTCGAGCACTAGAGATGACACTTCCTTCATTAATCCGAAATCGCCCAAAATACAAGTTGCGGCCAAATGGTCAAAAAATGAAATAATTTGAAACCCGGATTTTTTATGCCCAATCAACCTCAAATACCATATGAAACATGCACGACGAAAGCTAGACCATTTGGAGCCCCCGGGGTCAGGTTTTAGGGGTCCGACACGTTAGGCCGCGTTGCAAATCACACGCGGTGAGTGGATCGTATTTTCCTCCAAATTCCCGTTTTTTAGTATTTCCCGGCCTTATTGGACATACCAAAGCTACCCACAAAGTTTCATCCGTTTTGGAGCACTAGAGATGATACTTCCTTCATTAACCCGAAATCGCCCAAAATACAAGTCGGGGCCAAATGGTCAAAAAATGAAATAATTCGAAACCCGGATTTTTTCAGACCAATCAACCTCAAATACCATTTGAAACATGCACGACGAATACTAGACCATTTGGAGCCCCCCGGGGTCAGGTTTTAGGGGTCCGACACGTTAGGCCGCGTTGCAAATCACACGCGGTGAGTGTATCCTATTGTCCTCCAAATTCCCGTTTTTTAGCATTTCCCGGCTTATTGGACATACAAAGCTACCCACAAAGTTTCATCCCTTTTGGATCACTAGAGATGACACTTCCTTCATTAACCCGAAATCGCCCAAAATACAAGTCGGGGCCAAATGGTCAAAAATGAAATAATTCAAAACCCGGATTTTTTCAGCCAAATCAACCTCAAATACCATATGAAACATGCACGACGAAAGCTAGACCATTTGGAGCATCCAGGGTCAGGTTTTAGGGGTCTGACACGTTAGGCCGCGTTGCAAATCACACGCGGTGAGTGGATCGTATTTTCCTCCAAATTCCCGTTTTTTAGCATTTGTCGGCCTTATTGGACATACCAAAGCTACCCACAAAGTTTCATCCCTTTTGGAGCACTAGAGATGACACTTCCTTCATTAACCCGAAATCGCCCAAAATACAAGTCGGGGCCAAATGGTCAAAAAATGAAATAATTCGAAACCCAAATTTTTTCCGCCCAATCAACCTCAAATACCATATGAAACATGCACGACGAATACTAGACCATTTTGAGCATCCGGGGTAAGGTTTTAGGGGTCCGACACGTTAGGCCGCGTTGCAAATCACACGCGGTGAGTTGATCGTATTTTCCTCCAAATTCCCGTTTTTGAGCATTTTCCGGCCTTATTGGACATACCAAAGCTACCCACAAAGTTTCATCCTTTTTTGAGCACTAGAGATGACACTTCCTTCATTAACCCGAAATCGCCCAAAATACAAGTCGGGGCCAAATGGTCAAAAAATGAAATAATTCGAAACCCGGATTTTTTCCGCCCAATCAACCTCAAATACCATATGAAACATGCACGACGAATCCTAGACCATTTGGAGCCCCCGGGGTCAGGTTTTAGGGGTCCGACACGTTAGTCCGCGTTGCAAATCACACGCGGTGAGTGGATATTATTGTCCTCCAAATTCCCGTTTTTTAGCATTTCCCGGCCTTATTTGACATACCAAAGCTACCCACAAAGTTTCATCCCTTTTGGAGCACTAGAGATGACACTTCCTTCATTAACCCAAAATCGCCCAAAATACAAGTCGGGGCCAAATGGTCAAAAAATGAAATAATTCGAAACCCAGATTTTTTCAGCCCAATCAACCTCAAATACCATATGAAAAATGCACGACGAATTCTAGACCATTTGGAGCATTCGGGGTCAGGTTTTAGGGGTCCGACGCGTTAGGCCGCGTTGCAAATCACACACGGTGAGTGTACCCTATTGTCCTCCAAATTCCCGTTTTTTAGCATTTCCCGGCCTTATTGGACATACCAAAGCTACTAAAAAAGTTTCATCCCTTTTGGAGCACTAGAGATGACACTTCCTTCATTAACCCGAAATCGCCCAAAATACAAGTCGGGGCCAAATGGTCAAAAAATGAAATAATTCGAAACCCGGATTTTTTCAGCCCAATCAACCTCAAATACCATATGAAACATGCACGACGAATACTAGACCATTTGGAGCCCCCGGGGTCAGGTTTTAGGAGTCCGACACGTTAGGCCGCGTTGCAAATCACACGCGGTGAGTGGATCGTATTGTCCTCCAAATTCCCGTTTTTGAGCATTTCCCGGCCTTATTGGACATACCAAAGCTACCCACAATGTTTCATCCCTTTTGGAGCACTAGAGATGACACTTCCTTCATTAACCCGAAATCGCCCAAAATACAAGTCGGTGCCAAATGGTCAAAAAATGAAATAATTCGAAACCCGGATTTTTTCAGCCCAATCAACCTCAAATACCATATGAAACATGCAAGACTAATACTAGACCATTTGGAGCCTCCGGGGTCAGGTTTTAGGGGTCCGACACGTTAGGCTGCGTTGCAAATCACACGCGGTGAGTGGATCGTATTGTCCTCCAAATTCCCGTTTTTTAGCATTTTCCGGCCTTATTGGACATACCAAAGCTACCCACAAAGTTTCATCCCTTTTGGAGCACTAGAGATGACACTTCCTTCATTAACCCGAAATCGCCCAAAATACAAGTCGGGGCCAAATGGTCAAAAAATGAAATAATTCGTAACCCGGATTTTTTCAGCCCAATCAACCTCAAATACCATATGAAACATGCACGACGAAAGCTAGACCATTTGGAGCCCCTGGGGTCAGGTTTTAGGGGTGCGACACGTTAGGCAGCCTTGCAAATCACACGCGGTGAGTGGATCGTATTTTCCTCCAAATTCCCGTTTTTTAGCATTCCCCGGCCTTATTGGACATACCAAAGCTACCCACAAAGTTTCATCCCTTTTGGAGCACTAGAGATGACACTTCCTTCATTAACCCGAAATCGCCAAAATACAAGTCGGGGCCAAATGGTCAAAAAATGAAAAAATTCGAAACCCGGATTTTTTCAGCCCAATCAACCTCAAATACCACATGAAACATGCACGACGAAAGCTAGACCATTTGGAGCCCCCCGGGGTCAGGTTTTAGGGGTCCGACACGTTAGGCCGCGTTGCAAATCACACGCGGTGAGTGTATCCTATTGTCCTCCAAATTCCCGTTTTTTAGCATTTTCCGGCCTTATTGGACATACAAAGCTACCCACAAAGTTTCATCCCTTTTGGATCACTAGAGATGACACTTCCTTCATTAACCCGAAATCGCCCAAAATACAAGTCGGGGCCAAATGGTCAAAAATGAAATAATTCGAAACCCGGATTTTTTCAGCCCAATCAACCTCAAATACCATATGAAACATGCACGATGAAAGCTAGACCATTTGGAGCATCCAGGGTCAGGTTTTAGGGGTCCGACACGTTAGGCCGCGTTGCAAATCACACGCGGTGAGTGGATCGTATTGTCCTCCAAATTCCCGTTTTTTAGTATTTCCCGGCCTTATTCGACATACCAAAGCTACCCACAAATTCTCATCCCTTTTGGAGCACTAGAGATGACACTTCCTTCATTAACCCGAAATCGCCCAAAATACAAGTCGGGGCCAAATGATCAAAAAATGAAATAATTCGAAACCCGGATTTTTTCAGCCCAATCAACCTCAAATACCATATGAAACATGCACGACGAAATCTAGACCATTTGGAGGCCCCGGGGTCAGGTTTTAGGGGTCCGACACGTTAGGCCGCGTTGCAAATCACACGCGGTGAGTGGATCGTTTTGTCCTCCAAATTCCCGTTTTTTAGGATTTCCCGGCCTTATTGGACATACCAAAGCTACCCACAAAGTTTCATCCCTTTTGGAGCACTAGAGATGACACTTCCTTCATTAACCCGAAATCGCCCAAAATACAAGTCGGGGCCAAATGGTCAAAAAATGAAATAATTCGAAACCCGGATTTTTTCAGCCCAATCAACCTCAAATACCATATGAAACATGCACGACGAATACTAGACCATTTGGAGCCCCCGGGGTCAGGTTTTAGGGGTCCGACACGTTAGTCCGCGTTGCAAATCACACGCGGTGAGTGGATCGTATTGTCTTCCAAATTCCCGTTTTTTAGCATTTCCCGGCCTTAGTGGACATACCAAAGCTACCCACAAAGTTTCATCCCTTTTGGAGCACTAGAGATGACACTTCCTTCATTAACCCGAAATCGCCCAAAATACAAGTCGGGGCCAAATGGTCAAAAAATGAAATAATTCGAAACCCGGATTTTTTCAGCCCAATCAACCTCAAATACCATATGAAACATGCACGACGAATACTAGACCATTTGCAGCCCCCGGGGTCAGGTTTTAGGGGTCCGACACGTTAGGCCGCGTTGCAAATCACACGCGGTGAGTGGATCGTATTGTCCTCCAAATTCCCGTTTTATAGCATTTACCGGCCTTATTGGACATACCAAAGCTACCCACAAAGTTTCATCCCTTTTGGAGCGATAGAGATGACACTTCCTTCATTAACCCGAAATCGCCCAAAATACAAGTCTGGGCCAAATGGTCAAAAAATGAAATAATTCAAAACCCGGATTTTTTCAACCCAATCAACCTCAAATACCATATGAAACATGCACGACGAATACTAGACCATTTGGAGCCCCCGGGGTCAGGTTTTAGGGGTCCGACACGTTAGGCCGCGTTGCAAGTCACACGCGGTGAGTGGATCGTATTGTCCTCCAAATTCCCTTTTTTAGCATTTCCCGGCCTTATTGGACATACCAAAGCTACCCACAAAGTTTTATCCCTTTTGGAGCACTAGAGATGACACTTCCTTCATTAACCCGAAATCGCCTAAAATACAAGTCGGGGCCAAATGGTCAAAAAATGAAATAATTCGAAACCCGAATTTTTTCAGCCCAATCAACCTCAAATACCATATGAAAAATGCACGACGAATTCTAGACCATTTGGAGCATCCGAGGTAAGGTTTTAGGGGTCCGACACGTTAGGCCGCGTTGCAAATCACACGCGGTGAGTGGATCGTATTGTCCTCCAAATTCCCGTTTTTTAGCATTTCCCGGCCTTATTGGACATAATAAAGCTACCCACAAAGTTTCATCCCTTTTGGAGCACTAGAGATGACACTTCCTTCATTAACCCGAAATCGCCCAAAATACAAGTCGGGGCCAAATGGTCAAAAAATGAAATAATTCGAAACCCGGATTTTTTCCACCCAATCAACCTCAAATACCATATGAAACATGCACGACGAATACTAGACCATTTGAAGCCCCCGGGGTCAGGTTTTAGGGGTCCGACACGTTAGTCCGCGTCGCAAATCACACGCGGTGAGTGGATATTATTGTCCTCCAAATTCCCGTTTTTTAGCATTTCCCGGCCTTATTGGACATACCAAAGCTACCCACAAAGTTTCATCCCTTTTCGAGCACTAGAGATGACACTTCCTTCATTAACCCGAAATCGCCAAAAATACAAGTCGGGGCCAAATGGTCAAAAAATGAAATAATTCGAAACCCGGATTTTTTCAGACCAATCAACCTCAAATACCATATGAAACATTCACGACGAATACTAGACCATTTGGAGCCCCCGGGGTCAGGTTTTAGGGGTCCGACACGTTAGGCCGCGTTGCAAATCACACGCGGTGAGTGGATATTATTGTCCTCCAAATTCCTGTTTTTTAGCATTTCCCGGCCTTATTGGACATACCAAAGCTACCCACAAAGTTTTATCCCTTTTGGAGCACTAGAGATGACACTTCCTTCATTAACCCGAAATCGCCCAAAATACAAGTCGGGGCCAAATGGTCAAAAAATGAAATAATTCGAAACCCGGATTTTTTCAGCCCAATCAACCTCAAATACCATATGAAACATGCACGACGAAAGCTAGACCATTTGGAGCATCCGGGGTCAGGTTTTAGGGGTCCGACACGTTAGGCCGCGTTGCAAATCACACGCGGTGAGTGGATCGTATTGTCCTCCAAATTCCCGTTTTTTAGCATTTCCCGGCCTTATTGGACATACTAAAGCTACCCACAAAGTTTCATCCCTTTTGGAGCACTAGAGATGACACTTCGTTCATTAACCCGAAATCGCCCAAAATACAAGTCGGGGCCAAATGGTCAAAAAATGAAATAATTCGAAACCCGAATTTTTTGAGACCAATCAACCTCAAATACCATTTGAAACATGAACGACGAATACTAGACCATTTGGAGCATCCGGGGTCAGGTTTTAGGAGTCCGACACGTTAGGCCGCGTTGCAAATCACACGCGGTGAGTGGATCGTATTGTCCTCCAAATTCCCCTTTTTTAGCATTTCCCGGCCTTATTGGACATACCAAAGCTACCCACAAAGTTTCATCCCTTTTGGAGCACTAGAGATGACACTTCCATCATTAACCCGAAATCGCCCAAAATACAAGTCGGGGCCAAATGGTCAAAAAATGAAATAATTCGAAACCCGGATTTTTTCCGCCCAATCAACCTCAAATAACATATGAAACATGCACGACGAATACTAGACCATTTGGAGCATCCGGGGTCCGGTTTTAGGGGTCCGACACGTTAGGCCGCGTTGCAAATCACACGTGGTGAGTGGATCGTATTTTCCTCCAAATTCCCGTTTTTGAGCATTTTCCGGCCTTATTGGACATACCAAAGCTTCCCACAAAGTTTCATCCCTTTTCGAGAACTAGAGATGACACTTCCTTCATTAACCCGAAATCGCCCAAAATACAAGTCGGGGCCAAATGGTCAAAAAATGAAATAATTCGAAACCCGGATTTTTTCAGACCAATCAACCTCAAATACCATATGAAACATGCACGACGAATACTAGACCATTTGGAGCCCCCGGGGTCAGGTTTTAGGGGTCCGACACGTTAGGCCGCGTTGCAAATCACACGCGGTGAGTGGATATTATTGTCCTCCAAATTCCTGTTTTTTAGCATTTCCCGGCCTTATTGGACATACCAAAGCTACCCACAAAGTTTAATCCCTTTTGGAGCACTAGAGATAACACTTCCTTCATTAACCCGAAATCGCCCAAAATACAAGTCGGGGTCAAATGGTAAAAAAATGAAATAATTCGAAACCCGGATTTTTTCAGCCCAATCAACCTCAAATACCATATGAAACATGCACGACGAAAGCTAGACCATTTGGAGCATCCGGGGTCAGGTTTTAGGGGTCCGACACGTTAGGCCGCGTTGCAAATCACACGCGGTGAGTGGATCGTATTGTCCTCCAAATTCCCGTTTTTTAGCATTTCCCAGCCTTATTGGACATACTAAAGCTACCCACAAAGTTTCATCCCTTTTGGAGCACTAGAGATGATACTTCCTTCATTAACCCGAAATCGCCCAAAATACAAGTCGGGGCCAAATGGTCAAAAAATGAAATAATTCGAAACCCGGATTTTATCAGACCAATCAACCTCAAATACCATTTGAAACATGCACGACGAATACTAGACCATTTGGAGCATCCGGGGTCAGGTTTTAGGGGTCCGACACGTTAGGCCGCGTTGCAAATCACACGCGGTGAGTTGATCGTATTTTTCTCCAACTTCCCGTTTTTGAGCATTTTCCGGCCTTATTGGACATACTAAAGCTACCCACAAAGTTTCATCCCTTTTCGAGCACTAGAGATGACACTTCCTTCATTAACCCGAAATCGCCCAAAATACAAGTCGGGGCCAAATGGTCAAAAAATGAAATAATTCGAAACCCGGATTTTTTCCGCCCAATCAACCTCAAATACCATATGAAACATGCACGACGAATACTAGACCATTTGGAGCATCCGGGGTCCGGTTTTAGGGGTCCGACACGTTAGGCCGCGTTGCAAATCACACGCGGTGAGTGGATCGTATTTTCCTCCAAATTCCCGTTTTTGAGCATTTTCCGGCCTTATTGGACATACCAAAGCTTCCCACAAAGTTTCATCCCTTTTCGAGCACTAGAGATGACACTTCCTTCATTAACCCGAAATCGCCCAAAATACAAGTCGGGGCCAAATGGTCAAAAAATGAAATAATTCGAAACCCGGATTTTTTCAGACCAATCAACCTCAAATACCATATGAAACATGCACGACGAATACTAGACCATTTGGAGCCCCCGGGGTCAGGTTTTAGGGGTCCGACACGTTAGGCCGCGTTGCAAATCACACGCGGTGAGTGGATATTATTGTCCTCCAAATTCCTGTTTTTTAGCATTTCCCGGCCTTATTGGACATACCAAAGCTACCCACAAAGTTTAATCCCTTTTGGAGCACTAGAGATAACACTTCCTTCATTAACCCGAAATCGCCCAAAATACAAGTTGGGGTCAAATGGTCAAAAAATGAAATAATTCGAAACCCGGATTTTTTCAGCCCAATCAACCTCAAATACCATATGAAACATGCACGACGAAAGCTAGACCATTTGGAGCATCCGGGGTCAGGTTTTAGGGGTCCGACACGTTAGGTCGCGTTGCAAATCACACGCGGTGAGTGGATCGTATTGTCCTCCAAATTCCCGTTTTTTAGCATTTCCCAGCCTTATTGGACATACTAAAGCTACCCACAAAGTTTCATCCCTTTTGGAGCACTAGAGATGACACTTCCTTCATTAACCCGAAATCGCCCAAAATACAAGTCGGGGCCAAATGGTCAAAAAATGAAATAATTCGAAACCCGGATTTTTTCAGACCAATCAACCTCAAATACCATTTGAAACATGCACGACGAATACTAGACCATTTGGAGCCCCCGGGGTCAGGTTTTAGGGGTCCGACACGTTAGGCCGCGTTGCAAATCACACGCGGTGAGTGTATCCTATTGTCCTCCAAATTCCCGTTTTTTAGTATTTCCCGGCCTTATTGGACATACCAAAGCTACCCACAAAGTTTTATCCCTTTTGGAGCACTAGAGATGACACTTCCTTCATTAACCCGAAATCGTCCAAAATACAAGTCGGGGCCAAATGGTCAAAAAATGAAATAATTCGAAACCCGGATTTTTTCAGCCCAATCAACCTCAAATACCATATGAAACATGCACGACGAATACTAGACCATTTGGAGCTCCCGGGGTCAGCTTTTAGGGGTCCGACACGTTAGGCCGCGTTGGAAATCACACGCGGTTAGTGGATGGTATTGTCCTCCAAATTCCCGTTTTTTTAGCATTTCCCGGCCTTATTGGACATACCAAAGCTACCCACAAAGTTTCATCCCTTTTGGAGCACTAGAGATGACACTTCCTTCATTAACCCGAAATCGCCCAAAATACAAGTCGGGGCCAAATGGTCAAAAAATGAAATAATTCGAAACCCGGATTTTTTCCAACCAATCAACCTCAAATACCATATGAAACATGCACGACGAATACTATACCATTTGGAGCATCCGGGGTCAGGTTTTAGGGGTCCGACACGTTAGGCCGCGTTGCAAATCACACGCGGTGAGTGTATCGTATTGTCCTCCAAATTCCCGTTTTTTAGCATTTCCCGGCCTTATTGGACATACCAAAGCTACCCACAAAGTTTCATCCCTTTTGGAGCATAGAGATGACACTTCCTTCATTAACCCGAAATCGCCCAAAATACAAGTCGGGGTCAAATAGTCAAAAAATGAAATAATTCGAAACCCAGATTTTTTCAGTTCAATCAACCTCAAATACCATATGAAACATGCACGACGAAAGCTAGACCATTTGGAGCCCCCGGGGTCAGGTTTTAGGGGTCCGACACGTTAGGCCGCGTTGCAAATCACACGCGGTGAGTGGATCGTATTGTCCTCCAAATTCCCGTTTTTTAGCATTTCCCAGCCTTATTGGACATACTAAAGCTACCCACAAAGTTTCATCCCTTTTGGAGCACTAGAGATGATACTTCCTTCATTAACCCGAAATCGCCAAAAAATACAAGTCGGGGCCAAATGGTCAAAAAATGAAATAATTCAAAACCCGGATTTTTTCAGACCAATCAACCTCAAATACCATTTGAAACATGCACGACGAATACTAGACCATTTGGAGCATCCGGGGTCAGGTTTTAGGGGTCCGACACGTTAGGCCGCGTTGCAAATCACACGCGGTGAGTTGATCGTATTTTTCTCCAACTTCCCGTTTTTGAGCATTTTCCGGCCTTATTGGACATACTAAAGCTACCCACAAAGTTTCATCCCTTTTCGAGCACTAGAGATGACACTTCCTTCATTAACCCGAAATCGCCCAAAATACAAGTCGGGGCCAAATGGTCAAAAAATGAAATAATTCGAAACCCGGATTTTTTCCGCCCAATCAACCTCATATACCATATGAAACATGCACGACGAATACTAGACCATTTGGAGCATCCGGGGTCCGGTTTTAGGGGTCCGACACGTTAGGCCGCGTTGCAAATCACACGCGGTGAGTGGATCGTATTTTCCTCCAAATTCCCGTTTTTGAGCATTTTCCGGCCTTATTGGACATACCAAAGCTTCCCACAAAGTTTCATCCCTTTTCGAGCACTAGAGATGACACTTCCTTCATTAACCCGAAATCGCCCAAAATACAAGTCGGGGCCAAATGGTCAAAAAATGAAATAATTCGAAACCCGGATTTTTTCAGACCAATCAACCTCAAATACCATATGAAACATGCACGACGAATACTAGACCATTTGGAGCCCCCGGGGTCAGGTTTTAGGGGTCCGACACGTTAGGCCGCGTTGCAAATCACACGCGGTGAGTGGATATTATTGTCCTCCAAATTCCTGTTTTTTAGCATTTCCCGGCCTTATTGGACATACCAAAGCTACCCACAAAGTTTAATCCCTTTTGGAGCACTAGAGATAACACTTCCTTCATTAACCCGAAATCGCCCAAAATACAAGTCGGGGTCAAATGGTCAAAAAATGAAATAATTCGAAACCCGGATTTTTTCAGCCCAATCAACCTCAAATACCATATGAAACATGCACGACGAAAGCTAGACCATTTGGAGCATCCGGGGTCAGGTTTTAGGGGTCCGACACGTTAGGCCGCGTTGCAAATCACACGCGGTGAGTGGATCGTATTGTCCTCCAAATTCCCGTTTTTTAGCATTTCCCAGCCTTATTGGACATACTAAAGCTACCCACAAAGTTTCATCCCTTTTGGAGCACTAGAGATGACACTTCCTTCATTAACCCGAAATCGCCCAAAATACAAGTCGGGGCCAAATGGTCAAAAAATGAAATAATTCGAAACCCGGATTTTTTCAGACCAATCAACCTCAAATACCATTTGAAACATGCACGACGAATACTAGACCATTTGGAGCCCCCGGGGTCAGGTTTTAGGGGTCCGACACGTTAGGCCGCGTTGCAAATCACACGCGGTGAGTGTATCTTATTGTCCTCCAAATTCCCGTTTTTTAGTATTTCCCGGCCTTATTGGACATACCAAAGCTACCCACAAAGTTTCATCCCTTTTGGAGCACTAGAGATGACACTTCCTTCATTAACCCGAAATCGTCCAAAATACAAGTCAGGGCCAAATGGTCAAAAAATGAAATAATTCAAAACCCGGATTTTTTCAGCCCAATCAACCTCAAATACCATATGAAACATGCACGACGAATACTAGACCATTTGGAGCTCCCGGGGTCAGCTTTTAGGGGTCCGACACGTTAGGCCGCGTTGGAAATCACACGCGGTTAGTGGATGGTATTGTCCTCCAAATTCCCGGTTTTTAGCATTTCCCGGCCTTATTGGACATACCAAAGCTACCCACAAAGTTTCATCCCTTTTGGAGCACTAGAGATGACACTTCCTTCATTAACCCGAAATCGCCCAAAATACAAGTCGGGGCCAAATGGTCAAAAAATGAAATAATTCGAAACCCGGATTTTTTCCAACCAATCAACCTCAAATACCATATGAAACATGCACGACGAATACTAGACCATTTGGAGCATCCGGGGTCAGGTTTTAGGGGTCCGACACGTTAGGCCGCGTTGCAAATCACACGCGGTGAGTGTATCGTATTGTCCTCCAAATTCCCGTTTTTTAGCATTTCCCGGCCTTATTGGACATACCAAAGCTACCCACAAAGTTTCATCCCTTTTGGAGCATAGAGATGACACTTCCTTCATTAACCCGAAATCGCCCAAAATACAAGTCGGGGCCAAATGGTCAAAAAATGAAATAATTCGAAACCCAGATTTTTTCAGTTCAATCAACCTCAAATACCATATGAAACATGCACGACGAAAGCTAGACCATTTGGAGCCCCCGGGGTCAGGTTTTAGGGGTCCGACACGTTAGGCCGCGTTGCAAATCACACGCGGTGAGTGGATCGTATTTTCCTCCAAATTCCCGTTTTTTAGCATTTTCCGGCCTTATTGGACATACCAAATCTACCCACAAAGTTTCATCCCTTTTGGAGCACTAGAGATGACACTTCCTTCATTAACCCAAAATCGCCCAAAATACAAGTCGGGGCCAAATTGTCAAAAAATGAAATAATTCGAAACCCGGATTTTTTCCGCCCAATCAACCTCAAATACCATATGAAACATGCACGATGAAAGCTAGACCATTTGGAGCATCCGGGGTCAGGTTTTAGGGGTCCGACACGTTAGGCCGCGTTGCAAATCACACGCGGTGAGTGGATCGTATTGTCCTCCAAATTCCCGTTTTTTAGCATTTCCCGGTCTTATTGGATATACCAAAGCTACCCACAAAGTTTCATCCCTTTTGGAGCACTAGAGATGACACTTCCTTCATTAACCCGAAATCGCCCAAAATACAAGTCGGGGCCAAATGGTCAAAAAATGAAATAATTCGAAAACCGGATTTTTTCAGCCCAATCAACCTCAAATACCATATGAAAAATGCACGACGAATACTAGACCAGTTGGAGCATCCGGGGTCAGGTTTTAGGGGTCCGACACGTTAGGCCGCGTTGCAAATCACACGCGGTGAGTGTATCCTATTGTCCTCCAAATTCCCCTTTTTTAGCATTTCCCGGCCTTATTGGACATACCAAAGCTACCCACAAAGTTTCATCCCTTTTGGAGCACTAGAGATAACACATCTTTCATTAACCCGAAATCGCCCAAAATACAAGTCGGGGCCAAATGGTCAAAAAATGAAATAATTTGAAACCCGGATTTTTTCAGCCCAATCAACCTCAAATACCATATGAAACATGCACGACGAAAGCTAGACCATTTGGAGCATCCGGGGTCAGGTTTTAGGGGTCCGATACGTTAGGCCGCGTTGCAAATCACACGCGGTGAGTGGATCGTATTGTCCTCCAAATTCCAGTTTTTTAGCATTTCCCGGTCTTATTGGACATACCAAAGCTACCCAAAAAGTTTCATCCCTTTTCGAGCACTAGAGATGACACTTCCTTCATTAACCCGAAATCGCCCAAAATACAAGTCGGGGCCAAATGTTCAAAAAATGAAATAATTCGAAACCCGAATTTTTTCCTCCCAATCAACCTCAAATACCATATGAAACATGCACGACGAATACTAGACCATTTGGAGCCCCCAGGGTTAGGTTTTAGGGGTCCGACACGTTAGGCCGCGTTGCAAATCACACGCGGTGAGTGTATCCTATTGTCCTCCAAATTCCCGTTTTTTAGCATTTCCCGGCCTTATTGGACATTCCAAAGCTACCCACAAAGTTTCATCCCTTTTGGAGCACTAGAGATGACACTTCCTTCATTAACCCGAAATCGCCCAAAATACAAGTCGCGGCCAAATGGTCAAAAAATGAAATAATTCGAAACCCGGATTTTTTCAGCCCAATCAACCTCAAATACGATATGAAACATGCACGACGAATACTAGACCATTTGGAGCCCCCGGGGTCAGGTTTTAGGGGTCCGACACGTTAGGCCGCGTTGCAAATCACACGCAGTGAGTGTATCCTATTGTCCTCCAAATTCCCGTTTTTTAGTATTTCCCGGCCTTATTGGACATACCAAAGCTACCCACAAAGTTTCATCCCTTTTGGAGCACTAGAGATGACACTTCCTTCATTAACCCGAAATCGCCCAAAATACAAGTCGGGGCCAAATAGTCAAAAAATGAAATAATTCGAAACCCGGATTTTTTCCGTCCAATCAACCTCAAATACCATATGAAACATGCACTACGAATACTAGACCATTTGGAGCCCCCGGGGTCAGGTTTCATCCCTTTTGGAGCACTAGAGATGACACTTCCTTCATTAACCCGAAATCGCCCAAAATACAAGTCGGGGGCCAAATGGTTAAAAAATGAAATAATTCAAAACCCGGATTTTTTCAGCCCAATCAACCTCAAATACCATATGAAAAATGCACGACGAATACTAGACCATTTGGAGCATCCGGGGTCAGGTTTTAGGGGTCCGACACGTTAGGCCTCGTTGCAAATCACACGCGGTGAGTGTATCCTATTTTCCTCCAAATTCCCGTTTTTTAGCATTTCCCGGCCTTATTGGACATACCAAAGCTACTCACAAAGTTTCATCCCTTTTGGAGCACTAGAGATGACACTTCCTTCATTAACCCGAAATCGCCCAAAATACAAGTCGGGGCCAAATGGTCAAAAAATGAAATAATTCGAAACCGGAATTTTTTCCACCCAATCAACCTCAAATACCATATGAAACATGCACGACGAATACTAGACCATTTGGAGCATCCGGGGTAAGGTTTTAGGGGTCCGACACGTTAGACCGCGTTGCAAATCACACGCGGTGAGTGGATCGTATTGTCCTCCAAATTCCCGTTTTTTAGCATTTCCCGGACTTAATATACATACCAAAGCTACCCACAAAGTTTCATCCCTTTTGGAGCAATAGAGATGACACTTCCTTCATTAACCCGAAATCGCCCAAAATACAAGTCGGGGCCAAATGGTCAAAAAATAAAATAATTCGAAACCCGGATTTTTTCAGCCCAATCAACCTCAAATACCATATGAAACATGCACGACGAATACTAGACCATTTGGAGCCCCCGGGGTCAGGTTTTAGGGGTCCGACACGTTAGGCCGCGTTGCAAATCACACGCGGTGAGTGTATCCTATTGTCCTCCAAATTCCCGTTTTTTAGTATTTCCCGGCCTTATTGGACATACCAAAGCTACCCACAAAGTTTCATCCCTTTTGGAGCACTAGAGATGACACTTCCTTCATTAACCCGAAATCGCCCAAAATACAAGTCGGGGCCAAATAGTCAAAAAATGAAATAATTCGAAACCCGGATTTTTTCCGTCCAATCAACCTCAAATACCATATGAAACATGCACTACGAATACTAGACCATTTGGAGCCCCCGGGGTCAGGTTTTAGGGGTCCGACACGTTAGTCCGCGTTGCAAATCACACGCGGTGAGTGGATATTATTGTCCTCCAAATTCCCGTTTTTTAGCATTTCCCGGCCTTATTGGACATACCAAAGCTACCCACAAAGTTTCATCCCTTTTGGAGCACTAGAGATGACACTTCCTTCATTAACCCGAAATCGCCCAAAATACAAGTCGGGACCAAATGGTCAAAAAATGAAATAATTCGAAACCCGGATTTTTTCAGACCAATCAACCTCAAATACCATTTGAAACATGCACGACGAATACTAGACCATTTGGAGCCCCCCGGGGTCAGGTTTTAGGGGTCCGACACGTTAGGCCGCGTTGCAAATAACACGCGGTGAGTGTATTCTATTGTCTTCCAAATTCCCATTTTTTAGCATTTTCCGGCCTTATTGGACATACCAAAGCTACCCACAAAGTTTCATCCCTTTTGGAGCACTAGAGATGACACTTCCTTCATTAACCCGAAATCGCCCAAAATACAAGTCGGGGCCAAATGGTCAAAAAATGAAATAATTTGAAACCCGGATTTTTTCAGCCCAATCAACCTCAAATACCATATGAAAAATGCACGATGAATTCTAGACCATTTGGAGCATCCGGGGTCAGGTTTTAGGGGTCCGACACGTTAGGCCGCGATGCAAATCACACGCGGTGAGTGTATCCTATTGTCTTCCAAATTCCCGTTTTTTAGCATTTCCCGGCCTTATTGGACATAACAAAGCTACCCACAAAGTTTCATCCCTTTTGGAGCACTAGAGATGACACTTCCTTCATTAACCCGAAATCGCCTAAAATACAAGTCGGGGCCAAATGATCAAAAAATGAAATAATTCGAAACCCGGATTTTTTCCACCCAATCAACCTCAAATACCATTTGAAACATGCACGACGAATACTAGACCATTTGGAGCATCCGGTGTAAGGTTTTAGGGGTCAGACACGTTAGACCGCGTTGCAAATCACACGCGGTGAGTGGATCGTATTGTCCTCCAAATTCCCGTTTTTTAGCATTTCCCGGCCTTAATATACATACCAAAGCTACCCACAAAGTTTCATCCCTTTTGGAGCACTAGAGATGACACTTCCTTCATTAACCCGAAATCGCACAAAATACAAGTCGGGGCCAAATGTTTAAAAAAATGAAATAATTCGAAACCCGGATTTTTTAAGCCCAATCAACCTCAAATACCATATGAAACATGCACGACGAATACTATACCATTTGGAGCCCCCGGGGTCAGGTTTTAGGGGTCCGACACGTTAGGTCGCGTTGCAAATCACACGCGGTGAGTGTATCCTATTGTCCTCTAAATTCCCGTTTTTTAGCATTTCCCGGCCTTATTAGACATACCAAAGCTACCCACAAAGTTTCATCCCTTTTGGAGCACTAGAGATGACACTTCCTTCATTAACCCGAAATCGCCCAAAATACAAGTCGGGGCCAAATGGTCAAAAAATGAAATAATTCGAAACCCGGATTTTTTCCGCCCAATCAACCTCAAATACCATATAAAACATGCACGACGAATACTAGACCATTTGGAGCATCCGGTGTCAGGTTTTAGGGGTCTGACACGTTAGGCCGCGTTGCAAATCACACGCGGTGAGTTGATCGTATTTTCCTCCAAATTCCCGTTTTTGAGCATTTTCCGGCCTTATTGGACATTCCAAAACTACCCACAAAGTTTCATCCCTTTTCGAGCACTAGAGATGACACTTCCTTCATTAACCCGAAATCGTCCAAAATACAAGTCGGGGCCAAATGGTCAAAAAATAAAATAATTCGAAACCCGGATTTTTTCAGCACAATCAACCTCAAATACATTATGAAACATGCACGACAAATACTAGACCATTTGGAGCCCCCGGGGTCAGGTTTTAGGGGTCCGACACGTTAGGCCGCGTTGCAAATCACACGCGGTGAGTGTATCCTATTGTCCTCCAAATTCCCGTTTTTTAGCATTTCCCGGCCTTATTGGACATACCAAAGCTACTCACAAAGTTTCATCCCTTTTGGAGCACTAGAGATGACACTTCCTTCATTAACCCGAAATCGCCCAAAATACAAGTCGGGGCCAAATGGTCAAAAAATGAATTAATTCGAAACCGGAATTTTTTCCACCCAATCAACCTCAAATACCATATGAAACATGCACAACGAATACTAGACCATTTGGAGCATCCGGGGTAAGGTTTTAGGGGTCCGACACGTTAGACCGCGTTGCAAATCACACGCGGTGAGTGGATCGTATTGTCCTCCAAATTCCCGTTTTTTAGCATTTCCCGGACTTAATATACATACCAAAGCTACCCACAAAGTTTCATCCTTTTTGGAGCAATAGAGATGACACTTCCTTCATTAACCCGAAATCGCCCAAAATACAAGTCGGGGCCAAATGGTCAAAAAATGAAATAATTCGAAACCCGGATTTTTTCAGCCCAATCAACCTCAAATACCATATGAAACATGCACGACGAAAGCTAGACCATTTGGAGCCCCCGGGGTCAGGTTTTAGGGGTCCGACACGTTAGGCCGCGTTGCAAATCACACGCGGTGAGTGTATCCTATTGTCCTCCAAATTCCCGTTTTTTAGCATTTCCCGGCCTTATTGGACATACCAAAACTACTCACAAAGTTTCATCCCTTTTGGAGCACTAGAGATGACACTTCCTTCATTAACCCGAAATCG
Organism: Persicaria maculosa; assembly: GCA_963922045.1. Lineage (NCBI taxonomy): Eukaryota > Viridiplantae > Streptophyta > Magnoliopsida > Caryophyllales > Polygonaceae > Persicaria > Persicaria maculosa. Next base: position 109,835 of record OY998271.1, on the reverse strand, counting down.
CCCAAAATACAAGTCGGGGCCAAATAGTCAAAAAATGAAATAATTCGAAACCCGGATTTTTTCCGTCCAATCAACCTCAAATACCATATGAAACATGCACGACGAATACTAGACCATTTGGAGCCCCGGGGTCAGGTTTTAGGGGTCCGACACTTTAAGCCGCGTTGGAAATCACACGCAGTGAGTGGATCGTATTGTCCACCAAATTCCCTTTTTTAGCATTTCCCGGCCTTATTAGACATACCAAAGCTACCCACAAAGTTTCATCCCTTTTCGAGCACTAGAGATGACACTTCCTTCATTAACCCGAAATCGCCCAAAATACAAGTCGGGGCCAAATGGTCAAAAAATGAAATAATTCGAAACCCATATTTTTTCAGCCCAATCAACCTCAAATACCATATGAAACATGCACGACGAATACTAGACCATTTGGAGCCCCGGGGTCAGGTTTTAGGGGTCCGACACGTTAGGCCGCGTTGCAAATCACACGCGGTGAGTGGATCGTATTGTCCTCCAAATTCCCGTTTTTTAGCATTTCCCGGCCTTATTGGACATACCAAAGCTACTCACAAAGTTTCATCCCTTTTGGAGCATAGAGATGACACTTCCTTCATTAACCCGAAATCGCCAAAAATACAAGTCGGGGCCAAATGGTCAAAAAATGAAATAATTCGAAACCCAGATTTTTTCAGTTCAATCAACCTCAAATACCATATGAAACATGCACGACGAAAGCTAGACCATTTGGAGCCCCCGGGGTCAGGTTTTAGGGGTCCGACACGTTAGGCCGCGTTGCAAATCACACGCGGTGAGTGGATCGTATTTTCCTCCAAATTCCCGTTTTTTAGCATTTTCCGGCCTTATTGGACATACCAAAGCTACCCACAAAGTTTCATCCCTTTTGGAGCACTAGAGATGACACTTCCTTAATTAACCCAAAATCGCCCAAAATACAAGTCGGGGCCAAATTGTCAAAAAATGAAATAATTCGAAACCCGGATTTTTTCCGCCCAATCAACCTCAAATACCATATGAAACATGCACGACGAAAGCTAGACCATTTGGAGCATCCGGAGTCAGGTTTTAGGGGTCCGATACGTTAGGCCGCGTTGCAAATCACACGCGGTGAGTGGATCGTATTGTCCTCCAAATTCCAGTTTTTTAGCATTTCCCGGTCTTATTGGACATACCAAAGCTACCCACAAAGTTTCATCCCTTTTGGAGCACTAGAGATGACACTTCCTTCATTAACCCGAAATCGCCCAAAATACAAGTCGGGGCCAAATGGTCAAAAAATGAAATAATTCGAAAACCGGATTTTTTCAGCCCAATCAACCTCAAATACCATATGAAAAATGCACGACGAATACTAGACCATTTGGAGCATCCGGTGTAAGGTTTTAGGGGTCCGACACGTTAGACCGCGTTGCAAATCACACGCGGTGAGTGGATCGTATTGTCCTCCAAATTCCCCTTTTTTAGCATTTCCCGGTCTTATTGGACATACAAAAGCTACCCACAAAGTTTCATCCCTTTTGGAGCACTAGAGATGACACGTCCTTCATTAACCCGAAATCGCCCAAAATACAAGTCGGGGGCCAAATGGTTAAAAAATGAAATAATTCAAAACCCGGATTTTTTCAGCCCAATCAACCTCAAATACCATATGAAAAATGCACGACGAATACTAGACCATTTGGAGCATCCGGGGTCAGGTTTTAGGGGTCCGACACGTTAGGCCGCGTTGCAAATCACACGCGGTGAGTGTATCCTATTGTCCTCCAAATTCCCGTTTTTTAGCATTTCCCGGCCTTATTGGACATACCAAAGCTACTCACAAAGTTTCATCCCTTTTGGAGCACTAGAGATGACACTTCCTTCATTAACCCGAAATCGCCCAAAATACAAGTCGGGGCCAAATGGTCAAAAAATGAAATAATTCGAAACCGGAATTTTTTCCACCCAATCAACCTCAAATACCATATGAAACATGCACGACGAATACTAGACCATTTGGAGCATCCGGGGTAAGGTTTTAGGGGTCCGACACGTTAGACCGCGTTGCAAATCACACGCGGTGAGTGGATCGTATTGTCCTCCAAATTCCCGTTTTTTAGCATTTCCCGGACTTAATATACATACCAAAGCTACCACAAAGTTTCATCCCTTTTGGAGCAATAGAGATGACACTTCCTTCATTAACCCGAAATCGCCCAAAATACAAGTCGGGGCCAAATGGTCAAAAAATGAAATAATTCGAAACCCGGATTTTTTCCAACCAATCAACCTCAAATACCATATGAAACATGCACGACGAAAGCTAGACCATTTGGAGCCCCCGGGGTCAGGTTTTAGGGGTCCGACACGTTAGGCCGCGTTGCAAATCACACGCGGTGAGTGTATCCTATTGTCCTCCAAATTCCCGTTTTTTAGCATTTCCCGGCCTTATTGGACATACCAAAACTACTCACAAAGTTTCATCCCTTTTGGAGCACTAGAGATGACACTTCCTTCATTAACCCGAAATCGCCCAAAATACAAGTCGGGGCCAAATAGTCAAAAAATGAAATAATTCGAAACCCGGATTTTTTCCGTCCAATCAACCTCAAATACCATATGAAACATGCACGACGAATACTAGACCATTTGGAGCCCCCGGGGTCTGGTTTTAGGGGTCCGACACGTTAGTCCGCGTTGCAAATCACACGCGGTGAGTGGATATTATTGTCCTCCAAATTCCCGTTTTTTAGCATTTCCCGGCCTTATTGGACATACCAAAGCTACCCACAAAGTTTCATCCTTTTTGGAGCACTAGAGATGACACTTCCTTCATTAACCCGAAATCGCCCAAAATACAAGTCGGGACCAAATGGTCAAAAAATGAAATAATTCGAAACCCGGATTTTTTCAGACCAATCAACCTCAAATACCATTTGAAACATGCACGACGAATACTAGACCATTTGGAGCCCCCCGGGGTCAGGTTTTAGGGGTCCGACACGTTAGGCCGCGTTGCAAATAACACGCGGTGAGTGTATTCTATTGTCTTCCAAATTCCCATTTTTTAGCATTTTCCGGCCTTATTGGACATACCAAAGCTACCCACAAAGTTTCATCCCTTTTGGAGCACTAGAGATGACACTTCCTTCATTAACCTGAAATCGCCCAAAATACAAGTCGGGGCCAAATGGTCAAAAAATGAAATAATTCGAAACCCGGATTTTTTCAGCCCAATCAACCTCAAATACCATATGAAAAATGCACGATGAGTTCTAGACCATTTGGAGCATCCGGGGTCAGGTTTTAGGGGTCCGACACGTTAGGCCGCGATGCAAATCACACGCGGTGAGTGTATCCTATTGTCTTCCAAATTCCCGTTTTTTAGCATTTCCCGGCCTTATTGGACATAACAAAGCTACCCACAAAGTTTCATCCCTTTTGGAGCACTAGAGATGACACTTCCTTCATTAACCCGAAATCGCCTAAAATACAAGTCGGGGCCAAATGGTCAAAAAATGAAATAATTCGAAACCCGGATTTTTTCAGCCCAATCAACCTCAAATACCATATGAAACATGCACGACGAATACTAGACCATTTGGAGCCCCCGGGGTCAGGTTTTAGGGGTCCGACACGTTAGACCGCGTTGCAAATCACACGCGGTGAGTGGATCGTATTGTCCTCCAAATTCCCGTTTTTTAGCATTTCCCGGCCTTAATATACATACCAAAGCTACCCACAAAGTTTCATCCCTTTTGGAGCACTAGAGATGACACTTCCTTCATTAACCCGAAATCGCACAAAATACAAGTCGGGGCCAAATGGTTAAAAAAATGAAATAATTCGAAACCCGGATTTTTTAAGCCCAATCAACCTCAAATACCATATGAAACATGCACGACGAATACTATACCATTTGGAGCCCCCGGGGTCAGGTTTTAGGGGTCCGACACGTTAGGTCGCGTTGCAAATCACACGCGGTGAGTGTATCCTATTGTCCTCCAAATTCCCGTTTTTTAGCATTTCCCGGCCTTATTAGACATACCAAAGCTACCCACAAAGTTTCATCCCTTTTGGAGCACTAGAGATGACACTTCCTTCATTAACCCGAAATCGCCCAAAATACAAGTCGGGGCCAAATGGTCAAAAAATGAAATAATTCAAAACCCGGATTTTTTCCGCCCAATCAACCTCAAATACCATATAAAACATGCACGACGAATACTAGACCATTTGGAGCATCCGGTGTCAGGTTTTAGGGGTCTGACACGTTAGGCCGCGTTGCAAATCACACGCGGTGAGTTGATCGTATTTTCCTCCAAATTCCCGTTTTTGAGCATTTTCCGGTCTTATTGGACATTCCAAAGCTACCCACAAAGTTTCATCCCTTTTCGAGCACTAGAGATGACACTTCCTTCATTAACCCGAAATCGTCCAAAATACAAGTCGGGGCCAAATGGTCAAAAAATGAAATAATTCGAAACCCGGATTTTTTCAGCCCAATCAACCTCAAATACATTATGAAACATGCACGACAAATACTAGACCATTTGGAGCCCCCGGGGTCAGGTTTTAGGGGTCCGACACGTTAGGCCGCGTTGCAAATCACACGCGGTGAGTGTATCCTATTGTCCTCCAAATATCCGTTTTTTAGCATTTCCCGGCCTTATTGGACATACCAAAGCTACCCACAAAGTTTCATCCGTTTTGGAGCACTAGAGATGACACTTCCTTCATTAACCCGAAATCGCCCAAAATACAAGTCGGGGCCAAATGGTCAAAAAATGAAATAATTCGAAACCCGGATTTTTTCAGCCCAATCAATCTCAAATACCATATGAAAAATGCACGACGAATTCTAGTCCATTGGGAGCATCCGGGGTCAGGTTTTAGGGGTCCGACACGTTAGGCCGCGTTGCAAATCACACGCGGTGAGTATATCCTATTTTCCTCCAAATTCCCGTTTTTTCGCATTTCCCGGCCTTATTGGACATACCAAAGCTACCAACAAAGTTTCATCCCTTTTGGAGCACTAGAGATGACACTTTCTTCATTAACCCGAAATCGCCCAAAATACAAGTCGGGGCCAAATGGTCAAAAAATGAAATAATTCGAAACCCGGATTTTTTCCACCCAATCAACCTCATATACCATATGAAACATGCACGACGAATACTAGACCATTTGGAGCATCCGGTGTAAGGTTTTAGGGGTCCGACACGTTAGACCGCGTTGCAAATCACACGCGGTGAGTGGATTGTATTATCCTCCAAATTCCCGTTTTTTAGCATTTCCCGGCCTTAATATACATACCAAAGCTACCCACAAAGTTTCATCCCTTTTGGAGCACTAGAGATGACACTTCCTTCATTAACCCGAAATCGCCCAAAATACAAGTCGGGGCCAAATGGTTAAAAAAATGAAATAATTCGAAACCCGGATTTTTTCAGCCCAATCAACCTCAAATACCATATGAAACATGCACGACGAATACTAGACCATTTGGAGGCCCCGGGGTCAGGTTTTAGGGGTCCGACACGTTAGGCCGCGTTGCAAATCACACGCGGTGAGTGTATCCTATTGTCCTCCAAATTCCCGTTTTTTAGTATTTTCCGGCCTTATTGGACATACCAAAGCTACCCACAAAGTTTCATTCCTTTTGGAGCACTAGAGATGACACTTCCTTCATTAACCCGAAATCGCCCAAAATACAAGTCGGGGCCAAATGGTCAAAAAATGAAATAATTCGAAACCCGGATTTTTTCAGCTAATCAACCTCAAATACCATATGAAACATGCACGACGAATACTAGACCATTTGGAGCCCCCGGGGTCAGGTTTTAGGGGTCCGACACGTTAGGCCGCGTTGCAAATCACACGCGGTGAGTGTATCCTATTGTCCTCCAAATTCCCGTTTTTTAGTATTTCCCGGCCATATTGGATATACCAAAGCTACCCACAAAGTTTCATCCCTTTTGGAGCACTAGAGATGACACTTCCTTCATTAACCCGAAATCGCCCAAAATACAAGTCGGGGCCAAATGGTCAAAAAATGAAATAATTCGAAACTCGGATTTTTTCAGCTCAATCAACCTCAAATACCATATGAAACATGCACGACGAATACTAGACCATTTAGAGCCCCCGGGGTCAGGTTTTAGGGGTCCGACACGTTAGGCCGCGTTGCAAATCACACGCGGTGAGTGTATCCTATTGTCCTCCAAATTCCCGTTTTTTAGTATTTCCCGGCCTTATTGGACATACCAAAGCTACCCACAAAGTTTCATCCCTTTTGGAGCACTAGAGATGACACTTCCTTCATTAACCCGAAATTGCCCAAAATACAAGTCGGGGCCAAATGGTCAAAAAATGAAATAATTCGAAACCCGGATTTTTTCAGCCCAATCAACCTCAAATACCATATGAAACATGCACCGCGAATACTAGACCATTTGGAGCATCCGGGGTCAGGTTTTAAGGGTCCGACACGTTAGGCCGCGTTGCAAATCACACGCGGTGAATGGATCGTATTTTCCTCCAAATTCCCGTTTTTTAGCATTTTCTGGCCTTATTGGACATACCAAAGCTACCTACAAAGTTTCATCCCTTTTCGAGCACTAGAGATGACACTTCCTTCATTAACCCGAAATCGCCCAAAATACAAGTCGGGGCCAAATGGTCAAAAAATGAAATAATTCGAAACCCGGATTTTTTCCACCCAATCAACCTGAAATACCATATGAAACATGCACGACGAATACTAGACCATTTGGAGCATCCGGGGTAAGGTTTTAGGGGTCCGACACGTTAGACCGCGTTGCAAATCACACGCGGTGAGTGGATCGTATTGTCCTCCAAATTCCCGTTTTTTAGCATTTCCCGGCCTTAATATACATACCAAAGCTACCCACAAAGTTTCATCCCTTTTGGAGCACTAGAGATGACACTTCCTTCATTAACCCGAAATCGCCCAAAATACAAGTCGGGGCCAAATGGTCAAAAAATGAAATAATTCGAAACCCGGATTTTTTCAGCCCAATCAACCTCAAATACCATATGAAACATGCACGACGAATACTAGACCATTTGGAGCCCCCGGGGTCAGGTTTTAGGGGTCCGACACGTTAGGCCGCGTTGCAAATCACACGCGGTGAGTGTATCCTATTGTCCTCCAAATTCCCGTTTTTTAGTATTTACCGGCCTTATTGGACATACTAAAGCTACCCACAAAGTTTCATCCCTTTTGGAGCACTAGAGATGACACTTTCTTCATTAACCCGAAATCGCCCAAAATAAAAGTCGGGGCCAAATGGTCAAAAAATGAAATAATTCGAAACCCGGATTTTTTCAGCCCAATCAACCTCAAATACCATATGAAACATGCACGACGAATACTAGACCATTTGGAGCATCCGGGGTCAGGTTTTAAGGGTCCGACACGTTAGGCCGCGTTGCAAATCACACGCGGTGAGTGGATCGTATTTTCCTCCAAATTCCCGTTTTTTAGCATTTTCCGGCCTTATTGGACATACCAAAGCTACCCACAAAGTTTCATCCCTTTTCGAGCACTAGAGATGACACTTCCTTCATTAACCCGAAATCGCCCAAAATACAAGTCGGGGCCAAATGGTCAAAAAATGAAATAATTCAAAACCCGGATTTTTTCCACCCAATCAACCTCAAATACCATATGAAACATGCACGACGAATACTAGACCATTTGGAGCATCCGGGGTCAGGTTTTAAGGGTCCGACACGTTAGGCCGCGTTGCAAATCACACGCGGTGAGTGGATCGTATTGTCCTCCAAATTCCCGTTTTTTAGCATTTCCCGGCCTTATTTGACATACCAAAGCTACCCACAAAGTTTCATTCCTTTTGGAGCACTAGAGATGACACTTCCTTCATTAACCCGAAATCGCCCAAAATACAAGTCGGGGCCAAATGGTCAAAAAATGAAATAATTCGAAACCCAGATTTTTTCAGCCCAATCAACCTCAAATACCATATGAAACATGCACGACGAAAGCTAGACCATTTGGAGCCCCCGGGATCAGGTTTTAGGGGTCCGACACGTTAGGCCGCGTTGCAAATCACACGCGGTGAATGGATCGTATTGTCCTCCAAATTCCCGTTTTTTAGCATTTCCCGGCATTATTGGACATACCAAAGCTACCCACAAAGTTTCATCCCTTTTCGAGCACTAGAGATGACACTTCCTTCATTAACCCGAAATCGCCCAAAATACAAGTCGGGGCCAAATGGTCAAAAAATGAAATAATTCGAAACCCGGATTTTTTCAGCCCAATCAACCTCAAATACCATATGAAACATGCACGACGAATACTAGACCATTTGGAGCAACCGGGGTAAGGTTTTAGGGGTCCGACATGATAGACCGCGTTGCAAATCACACGCGGTGAGTGGATCGTATTGTCCTCCAAATTCCCGTTTTTTAGCATTTCCCGACCTTATTGGACATACCAAAGCTACCCACAAAGTTTCATCCCTTTTGGAGCACTAGAGATGACACTTCCTTCATTAACCCGAAATCGCCCAAAATACAAGTCGGGGCCAAATGGTCAAAAAATGAAATAATTCGAAACCCGGATTTTTTCCACCCAATCAACCTCAAATACCATATGAAACATGTACGACGAATACTAGACCATTTGGAGCAACCGGGGTAAGGTTTTAGGGGTCCGACACGTTAGGCCGCGTTGCAAATCACACGCGGTGAGTGGATCGTATTGTCCTCCAAATTCCCGTTTTTTAGCATTTCCCGGCCTTATTGGACATACCAAAGCTACCCACAAAGTTTCATCCCTTTTCGAGCACTAGAGATGACACTTCCTTCATTAACCCGAAATCGCCCAAAATACAAGTCGGGGCCAAATGGTCAAAAAATGAAATAATTCGAAACCCGGATTTTTTCCACCCAATCAACCTCAAAGACCATATGAAACATGCACGACGAATACTAGACCATTTGGAGCCCCCGGGGTTAGGTTTTAGGGGTCCGACACGTTAGGCCGCGTTGCAAATCACACGCGGTGAGTGGATCGTATTGTCCTCCAAATTCCCGTTTTTTAGCATTTCCCGGCCTTATTGGACATACCAATGCTACCCACAAAGTTTCATTCCTTTTGGAGCACTAGAGATGACACTTCCTTCATTAACCCGAAATCGCCCAAAATACAAGTCGGGGCCAAATGGTCAAAAAATGAAATAATTCGAAACCCGGATTTTTTCAGCCCAATCAACCTCAAATACCATATGAAACATGCACGACGAAAGCTAGACCATTTGGAGCCCCCGGGATCAGGTTTTAGGGGTCCGACACGTTAGGCCGCGTTGCAAATCACACGCGGTGAATGGATCGTATTGTCCTCCAAATTCCCGTTTTTTAGCATTTCCCGGCCTTATTGGACATACCAAAGCTACCCACAAAGTTTCATCCCTTTTCGAGCACTAGAGATGACACTTCCTTCATTAACCCGAAATCGCCCAAAATACAAGTCGGGGCCAAATGGTCAAAAAATGAAATAATTCGAAACCCGGATTTTTTCAGCCCAATCAACCTCAAATACCATATGAAACATGCATGACGAATACTAGACCATTTGGAGCATCCGGGGTCAGGTTTTAAGGGTCCGACACGTTAGGCCGCGTTGCAAATCACACGCGGTGAGTGGATCGTATTTTACTCCAAATTCCCGTTTTTTAGCATTTTTCGGCCTTATTGGACATACCAAAGCTACCCACAAAGTTTCATCCCTTTTCGAGCACTAGAGATGACACTTCCTTCATTAACCCGAAATCGCCCAAAATACAAGTCGGGGCCAAATGGTCAAAAAATGAAATAATTCGAAACCCGGATTTTTTCCACCCAATCAACCTCAAAGACCATATGAAACATGCACGACGAATACTAGACCATTTGGAGCCCCCGGGGTTAGGTTTTAGGGGTCCGACACGTTAGGCCGCGTTGTAAATCACACGCGGTGAGTGGATCGTATTGTCCTCCAAATTCCCGTTTTTTAGCATTTCCCGACCTTATTGGACATACCAAAGCTACCCACAAAGTTTCATCCCTTTTGGAGCACTAGAGATGACACTTCCTTCATTAACCCGAAATCGCCCAAAATACAAGTCGGGGCCAAATGGTCAAAAAATGAAATAATTCGAAACCCGGATTTTTCAGCCCAATCAACCTCAAATACCATATGAAACATGCACGACGAATACTAGACCATTTGGAGCCCCCGGGGTCAGGTTTTAGGGGTCCGACACGTTAGGCCGCGTTGCAAATCACACGCGGTGAGTGTATCCTATTGTCCTCCAAATTCCCGTTTTTTAGTATTTCCCGGCCTTATTGGACATACCAAAGCTACCCACAAAGTTTCATCCCTTTTGGAGCACTAGAGATGACACTTCCTTCATTAACCCGAAATCGCCCAAAATACAAGTCGGGGCCAAATGGTCAAAAAATGAAATAATTCGAAACCCGGATTTTTTCAGCCCAATCAACCTCAAATACCATATGAAACATGCACGACGAATACTAGACCATTTGGAGCATCCGGGGTCAGGTTTTAAGGGTCCGACACGTTAGGCCGCGTTGCAAATCACACGCGGTGAGTGGATCGTATTTTCCTCCAAATTCCCGTTTTTTAGCATTTTCCGGCCTTATTGGACATACCAAAGCTACCCACAAAGTTTCATCTCTTTTCGAGCACTAGAGATGACACTTCCTTCATTAACCCGAAATCGCCCAAAATACAAGTCGGGGCCAAATGGTCAAAAAATGAAATAATTCGAAACCCGGATTTTTTCCACCCAATCAACCTCAAATACCATATGAAACATGCACGACGAATACTAGACCATTTGGAGCCCCCGGGGTTAGGTTTTAGGGGTCCGACACGTTAGGCCGCATTGCAAATCACACGCGGTGAGTGGATCGTATTGTCCTCCAAATTCCCGTTTTTTAGCATTTCCCGGCCTTATTGGACATACCAAAGCTACCCACAAAGTTTCATTCCTTTTGGAGCACTAGAGATGACACTTCCTTCATTAACCCGAAATCGCCCAAAATACAAGTCGGGGCCAAATGGTCAAAAAATGAAATAATTCGAAACCCGGATTTTTTCAGCCCAATCAACCTCAAATACCATATGAAACATGCACGACGAAAGCTAGACCATTTGGAGCCCCCGGGATCAGGTTTTAGGGGTCCGACACGTTAGGCCGCGTTGCAAATCACACGCGGTGAATGGATCGTATTGTCCTCCAAATTCCCGTTTTTTAGCATTTCCCGGCCTTATTGGACATACCAAAGCTACCCACAAAGTTTCATCCCTTTTCGAGCACTAGAGATGACACTTCCTTCATTAACCCGAAATCGCCCAAAATACAAGTCGGGGCCAAATGGTCAAAAAATGAAATAATTCGAAACCCGGATTTTTTCAGCCCAATCAACCTCAAATACCATATGAAACATGCACGACGAATACTAGACCATTTGGAGCATCCGGGGTCAGGTTTTAAGGGTCCGACACGTTAGGCCGCGTTGCAAATCACACGCGGTGAGTGGATCGTATTTTACTCCAAATTCCCGTTTTTTAGCATTTTTCGGCCTTATTGGACATACCAAAGCTACCCACAAAGTTTCATCCCTTTTCGAGCACTAGAGATGACACTTCCTTCATTAACCCGAAATCGCCCAAAATACAAGTCGGGGCCAAATGGTCAAAAAATGAAATAATTCGAAACCCGGATTTTTTCCACCCAATCAACCTCAAAGACCATATGAAACATGCACGACGAATACTAGACCATTTGGAGCCCCCGGGGTTAGGTTTTAGGGGTCCTACACGTTAGGCCGCGTTGCAAATCACACGCGGTGAGTGGATCGTATTGTCCTTCAAATTCCCGTTTTTTAGCATTTCCCGACCTTATTGGACATACCAAAGCTACCCACAAAGTTTCATCCCTTTTGGAGCACTAGAGATGACACTTCCTTCATTAACCCGAAATCGCCCAAAATACAAGTCGGGGCCAAATGGTCAAAAAATGAAATAATTCGAAACCCGGATTTTTTCCACCCAATCAACCTCAAATACCATATGAAACATGCACGACGAATACTAGACCATTTGGAGCAACCGGGGTAAGGTTTTAGGGGTCCGACATGATAGACCGCGTTGCAAATCACACGCGGTGAGTGGATCGTATTGTCCTCCAAATTCCCGTTTTTTAGCATTTCCCGGCCTTAATATACATACCAAAGCTACCCACAAAGTTTCATCCCTTTTGGAGCACTAGAGATGACACTTCCTTCATTAACCCGAAATCGCCCAAAATACAAGTCGGGGCCAAATGGTCAAAAAATGAAATAATTCGAAACCCGGATTTTTTCAGCCCAATCAACCTCAAATACCATATGAAACATGCACGACGAATACTAGACCATTTGGAGCCCCCGGGGTCAGGTTTTAGGGGTACGACACGTTAGGCCGCGTTGCAAATCACACGCGGTGAGTGTATCCTATTGTCCTCCAAATTCCCGTTTTTTAGTATTTCCCGGCCTTATTGGACATACCAAAGCTACCCACAAAGTTTCATCCCTTTTGGAGCACTAGAGATGACACTTCGTTAATTAACCCGAAATCGCCCAAAATACAAGTCGGGGCCAAATGGTCAAAAAATGAAATAATTCGAAACCCGGATTTTTTCAGCCCAATCAACCTCAAATACCATATGAAACATGCACGACGAATACTAGACCATTTGGAGCATCCGGGGTCAGGTTTTAAGGGTCCGACACGTTAGGCCGCGTTGCAAATCACACGCGGTGAGTGGATCGTATTTTCCTCCAAATTCCCGTTTTTTAGCATTTTCCGGCCTTATTGGACATACCAAAGCTACCCACAATGTTTCATCCCTTTTCGAGCACTAGAGATGACACTTCCTTCATTAACCCGAAATCGCCCAAAATACAAGTCGGGGCCAAATGGTCAAAAAATGAAATAATTCGAAACCCGGATTTTTTCCACCCAATCAACCTCAAATACCATATGAAACATGCACGACGAATACTAGACCATTTGGAGCCCCCGGGGTTAGGTTTTAGGGGTCCGACACGTTAGGCCGCATTGCAAATCACACGCGGTGAGTGGATCGTATTGTCCTCCAAATTCCCGTTTTTTAGCATTTCCCGGCCTTATTGGACATACCAAAGCTACCCACAAAGTTTCATTCCTTTTGGAGCACTAGAGATGACACTTCCTTCATTAACCCGAAATCGCCCAAAATACAAGTCGGGGCCAAATGGTCAAAAAATGAAATAATTCGAAACCCGGATTTTTTCAGCCCAATCAACCTCAAATACCATATGAAACATGCACGACGAAAGCTAGACCATTTGGAGCCCCCGGGATCAGGTTTTAGGGGTCCGACACGTTAGGCCGCGTTGCAAATCACACGCGGTGAATGGATCGTATTGTCCTCCAAATTCCCGTTTTTTAGCATTTCCCGGCCTTATTGGACATACCAAAGCTACCCACAAAGTTTCATCCCTTTTCGAGCACTAGAGATGACACTTCCTTCATTAACCCGAAATCGCCCAAAATACAAGTCGGGGCCAAATGGTCAAAAAATGAAATAATTCGAAACCCGGATTTTTTCAGCCCAATCAACCTCAAATACCATATGAAACATGCACGACGAATACTAGACCATTTGGAGCATCCGGGGTCAGGTTTTAAGGGTCCGACACGTTAGGCCGCGTTGCAAATCACACGCGGTGAGTGGATCGTATTTTACTCCAAATTCCCGTTTTTTAGCATTTTTCGGCCTTATTGGACATACCAAAGCTACCCACAAAGTTTCATCCCTTTTCGAGCACTAGAGATGACACTTCCTTCATTAACCCGAAATCGCCCAAAATACAAGTCGGGGCCAAATGGTCAAAAAATGAAATAATTCGAAACCCGGATTTTTTCCACCCAATCAACCTCAAAGACCATATGAAACATGCACGACGAATACTAGACCATTTGGAGCCCCCGGGGTTAGGTTTTAGGGGTCCGACACGTTAGGCCGCGTTGCAAATCACACGCGGTGAGTGGATCGTATTGTCCTTCAAATTCCCGTTTTTTAGCATTTCCCGACCTTATTGGACATACCAAAGCTACCCACAAAGTTTCATCCCTTTTGGAGCACTAGAGATGACACTTCCTTCATTAACCCGAAATCGCCCAAAATACAAGTCGGGGCCAAATGGTCAAAAAATGAAATAATTCGAAACCCGGATTTTTTCCACCCAATCAACCTCAAATACCATATGAAACATGCACGACGAATACTAGACCATTTGGAGCAACCGGGGTAAGGTTTTAGGGGTCCGACATGATAGACCGCGTTGCAAATCACACGCGGTGAGTGGATCGTATTGTCCTCCAAATTCCCGTTTTTTAGCATTTCCCGGCCTTAATATACATACCAAAGCTACCCACAAAGTTTTATCCCTTTTGGAGCACTAGAGATGACACTTCCTTCATTAACCCGAAATCGCCCAAAATACAAGTCGGGGCCAAATGGTCAAAAAATGAAATAATTCGAAACCCGGATTTTTTCAGCCCAATCAACCTCAAATACCATATGAAACATGCACGACGAATACTAGACCATTTGGAGCCCCCGGGGTCAGGTTTTAGGGGTCCGACACGTTAGGCCGCGTTGCAAATCACACGCGGTGAGTGTATCCTATTGTCCTCCAAATTCCCGTTTTTTAGTATTTCCCGGCCTTATTGGACATACCAAAGCTACCCACAAAGTTTCATCCCTTTTGGAGCACTAGAGATGACACTTCGTTCATTAACCCGAAATCGCCCAAAATACAAGTCGGGGCCAAATGGTCAAAAAATGAAATAATTCGAAACCCGGATTTTTTCAGCCCAATCAACCTCAAATACCATATGAAACATGCACGACGAATACTAGACCATTTGGAGCATCCGGGGTCAGGTTTTAAGGGTCCGACACGTTAGGCCGCGTTGCAAATCACACGCGGTGAGTGGATCGTATTTTCCTCCAAATTCCCGTTTTTTAGCATTTTCCGGCCTTATTGGACATACCAAAGCTACCCACAATGTTTCATCCCTTTTCGAGCACTAGAGATGACACTTCCTTCATTAACCCGAAATCGCCCAAAATACAAGTCGGGGCCAAATGGTCAATAAATGAAATAATTCGAAACCCGGATTTTTTCCACCCAATCAACCTCAAATACCATATGAAACATGCACGACGAATACTAGACCATTTGGAGCCCCCGGGGTTAGGTTTTAGGGGTCCGACACGTTAGGCCGCATTGCAAATCACACGCGGTGAGTGGATCGTATTGTCCTCCAAATTCCCGTTTTTTAGCATTTCCCGGCCTTATTGGACATACCAAAGCTACCCACAAAGTTTCATTCCTTTTGGAGCACTAGAGATGACACTTCCTTCATTAACCCGAAATCGCCCAAAATACAAGTCGGGGCCAAATGGTCAAAAAATGAAATAATTCGAAACCCGGATTTTTTCAGCCCAATCAACCTCAAATACCATATGAAACATGCACGACGAAAGCTAGACCATTTGGAGCCCCCGGGATCAGGTTTTAGGGGTCCGACACGTTAGGCCGCGTTGCAAATCACACGCGGTGAATGGATCGTATTGTCCTCCAAATTCCCGTTTTTTAGCATTTCCCGGCCTTATTGGACATACCAAAGCTACCCACAAAGTTTCATCCCTTTTCGAGCACTAGAGATGACACTTCCTTCATTAACCCGAAATCGCCCAAAATACAAGTCGGGGCCAAATGGTCAAAAAATGAAATAATTCGAAACCCGGATTTTTTCAGCCCAATCAACCTCAAATACCATATGAAACATGCACGACGAATACTAGACCATTTGGAGCATCCGGGGTCAGGTTTTAAGGGTCCGACACGTTAGGCCGCGTTGCAAATCACACGCGGTGAGTGGATCGTATTTTACTCCAAATTCCCGTTTTTTAGCATTTTTCGGCCTTATTGGACATACCAAAGCTACCCACAAAGTTTCATCCCTTTTCGAGCACTAGAGATGACACTTCCTTCATTAACCCGAAATCGCCCAAAATACAAGTCGGGGCCAAATGGTCAAAAAATGAAATAATTCGAAACCCGGATTTTTTCCACCCAATCAACCTCAAAGACCATATGAAACATGCACGACGAATACTAGACCATTTGGAGCCCCCGGGGTTAGGTTTTAGGGGTCCGACACGTTAGGCCGCGTTGCAAATCACACGCGGTGAGTGGATCGTATTGTCCTCCAAATTCCCGTTTTTTAGCATTTCCCGACCTTATTGGACATACCAAAGCTACCCACAAAGTTTCATCCCTTTTGGAGCACTAGAGATGACACTTCCTTCATTAACCCGAAATCGCCCAAAATACAAGTCGGGGCCAAATGGTCAAAAAATGAAATAATTCGAAACCCGGATTTTTCAGCCCAATCAACCTCAAATACCATATGAAACATGCACGACGAATACTAGACCATTTGGAGCCCCCGGGATCAGGTTTTAGGGGTCCGACACGTTAGGCCGCGTTGCAAATCACACGCGGTGAATAGATCGTATTGTCCTCCAAATTCCCGTTTTTTAGCATTTCCCGGCCTTATTGGACATACCAAAGCTACCCACAAAGTTTCATCCCTTTTGGAGCACTAGAGATGACACTTCCTTCATTAACCCGAAATCGCCCAAAATACAAGTCGGGGCCAAATGGTCAAAAAATGAAATAATTCGAAACCCGGATTTTTTCAGCCCAATCAACCTCAAATACCATATGAAACATGCACGACGAATACTAGACCATTTGGAGCATCGGGGGTCAGGTTTTAAGGGTCCGACACGTTAGGCCGCGTTGCAAATCACACGCGGTGAGTGGATCGTATTTTCCTCCAAATTCCCGTTTTTTAGCATTTTCCGGCCTTATTGGACATACCAAAGCTACCCACAAAGTTTCATCCCTTTTCGAGCACTAGAGATGACACTTCCTTCATTAACCCGAAATTGCCCAAAATACAAGTCGGGGCCAAATGGTCAAAAAATGAAATAATTCGAAACCCGGATTTTTTCCACCCAATCAACCTCAAATACCATATGAAACATGCACGACGAATACTAGACCATTTGGAGCCCCCGGGGTTAGGTTTTAGGGGTCCGACACGTTAGGCCGCATTGCAAATCACACGCGGTGAGTGGATCGTATTGTCCTCCAAATTCCCGTTTTTTAGCATTTCCCGGCCTTATTGGACATACCAAAGCTACCCACAAAGTTTCATTCCTTTTGGAGCACTAGAGATGACACTTCCTTCATTAACCCGAAATCGCCCAAAATACAAGTCGGGGCCAAATGGTCAAAAAATGAAATAATTCGAAACCCGGATTTTTTCAGCCCAATCAACCTCAAATACCATATGAAACATGCACGACGAAAGCTAGACCATTTGGAGCCCCCGGGATCAGGTTTTAGGGGTCCGACACGTTAGGCCGCGTTGCAAATCACACGCGGTGAATAGATCGTATTGTCCTCCAAATTCCCGTTTTTTAGCATTTCCCGGCCTTATTGGACATACCAAAGCTACCCACAAAGTTTCATCCCTTTTCGAGCACTAGAGATGACACTTCCTTCATTAACCCGAAATCGCCCAAAATACAAGTCGGGGCCAAATGGTCAAAAAATGAAATAATTCGAAACCCGGATTTTTTCAGCCCAATCAACCTCAAATACCATATGAAACATGCACGACGAATACTAGACCATTTGGAGCATCCGGGGTCAGGTTTTAAGGGTCCGACACGTTAGGCCGCGTTGCAAATCACACGCGGTGAGTGGATCGTATTTTACTCCAAATTCCCGTTTTTTAGCATTTTTCGGCCTTATTGGACATACCAAAGCTACCCACAAAGTTTCATCCCTTTTCGAGCACTAGAGATGACACTTCCTTCATTAACCCGAAATCGCCCAAAATACAAGTCGGGGCCAAATGGTCAAAAAATGAAATAATTCGAAACCCGGATTTTTTCCACCCAATCAACCTCAAAGACCATATGAAACATGCACGACGAATACTAGACCATTTGGAGCCCCCGGGGTTAGGTTTTAGGGGTCCGACACGTTAGGCCGCGTTGCAAATCACACGCGGTGAGTGGATCGTATTGTCCTTCAAATTCCCGTTTTTTAGCATTTCCCGACCTTATTGGATATACCAAAGCTACCCACAAAGTTTCATCCCTTTTGGAGCACTAGAGATGACACTTCCTTCATTAACCCGAAATCGCCCAAAATACAAGTCGGGGCCAAATGGTCAAAAAATGAAATAATTCGAAACCCGGATTTTTTCCACCCAATCAACCTCAAATACCATATGAAACATGCACGACGAATACTAGACCATTTGGAGCAACCGGGGTAAGGTTTTAGGGGTCCGACATGATAGACCGCGTTGCAAATCACACGCGGTGAGTGGATCGTATTGTCCTCCAAATTCCCGTTTTTTAGCATTTCCCGGCCGTAATATACATACCAAAGCTACCCACAAAGTTTCATCCCTTTTGGAGCACTAGAGATGACACTTCCTTCATTAACCCGATATCGCCCAAAATACAAGTCGGGGCCAAATGGTCAAAAAATGAAATAATTCGAAACCCGGATTTTTTCAGCCCAATCAACCTCAAATACCATATGAAACATGCACGACGAATACTAGACCATTTGGAGCCCCCGGGGTCAGGTTTTAGGGGTCCGACACGTTAGGCCGCGTTGCAAATCACACGCGGTGAGTGTATCCTATTGTCCTCCAAATTCCCGTTTTTTAGTATTTCCCGGCCTTATTGGACATACCAAAGCTACCCACAAAGTTTCATCCCTTTTGGAGCACTAGAGATGACACTTCCTTCATTAACCCGAAATCGCCCAAAATACAAGTCGGGGCCAAATGGTCAAAAAATGAAATAATTCGAAACCCGGATTTTTTCAGCCCAATCAACCTCAAATACCATATGAAACATGCACGACGAAAGCTAGACCATTTGGAGCCCCCGGGATCAGGTTTTAGGGGTCCGACACGTTAGGCCGCGTTGCAAATCACACGCGGTGAGTGGATCGTATTGTCCTTCAAATTCCCGTTTTTTAGCATTTCCCGACCTTATTGGACATACCAAAGCTACCCACAAAGTTTCATCCCTTTTGGAGCACTAGAGATGACACTTCGTTCATTAACCCGAAATCGCCCAAAATACAAGTCGGGGCCAAATGGTCAAAAAATGAAATAATTCGAAACCCGGATTTTTTCAGCCCAATCAACCTCAAATACCATATGAAACATGCACGACGAATACTAGACCATTTGGAGCATCCGGGGTCAGGTTTTAAGGGTCCGACACGTTAGGCCGCGTTGCAAATCACACGCGGTGAGTGGATCGTATTTTCCTCCAAATTCCCGTTTTTTAGCATTTTCCGGCCTTATTGGACATACCAAAGCTACCCACAATGTTTCATCCGTTTTCGAGCACTAGAGATGACACTTCCTTCATTAACCCGAAATCGCCCAAAATACAAGTCGGGGCCAAATGGTCAATAAATGAAATAATTCGAAACCCGGATTTTTTCCACCCAATCAACCTCAAATACCATATGAAACATGCACGACGAATACTAGACCATTTGGAGCCCCCGGGGTTAGGTTTTAGGGGTCCGACACGTTAGGCCGCATTGCAAATCACACGCGGTGAGTGGATCGTATTGTCCTCCAAATTCCCGTTTTTTAGCATTTCCCGGCCTTATTGGACATACCAAAGCTACCCACAAAGTTTCATTCCTTTTGGAGCACTAGAGATGACACTTCCTTCATTAACCCGAAATCGCCCAAAATACAAGTCGGGGCCAAATGGTCAAAAAATGAAATAATTCGAAACCCGGATTTTTTCAGCCCAATCAACCTCAAATACCATATGAAACATGCACGACGAAAGCTAGACCATTTGGAGCCCCCGGGATCAGGTTTTAGGGGTCCGACACGTTAGGCCGCGTTGCAAATCACACGCGGTGAATGGATCGTATTGTCCTCCAAATTCCCGTTTTTTAGCATTTCCCGGCCTTATTGGACATACCAAAGCTACCCACAAAGTTTCATCCCTTTTCGAGCACTAGAGATGACACTTCCTTCATTAACCCGAAATCGCCCAAAATACAAGTCGGGGCCAAATGGTCAAAAAATGAAATAATTCGAAACCCGGATTTTTTCAGCCCAATCAACCTCAAATACCATATGAAACATGCACGACGAATACTAGACCATTTGGAGCATCCGGGGTCAGGTTTTAAGGGTCCGACACGTTAGGCCGCGTTGCAAATCACACGCGGTGAGTGGATCGTATTTTACTCCAAATTCCCGTTTTTTAGCATTTTTCGGCCTTATTGGACATACCAAAGCTACCCACAAAGTTTCATCCCTTTTCGAGCACTAGAGATGACACTTCCTTCATTAACCCGAAATCGCCCAAAATACAAGTCGGGGCCAAATGGTCAAAAAATGAAATAATTCGAAACCCGGATTTTTTCCACCCAATCAACCTCAAAGACCATATGAAACATGCACGACGAATACTAGACCATTTGGAGCCCCCGGGGTTAGGTTTTAGGGGTCCGACACGTTAGGCCGCGTTGCAAATCACACGCGGTGAGTGGATCGTATTGTCCTCCAAATTCCCGTTTTTTAGCATTTCCCGACCTTATTGGACATACCAAAGCTACCCACAAAGTTTCATCCCTTTTGGAGCACTAGAGATGACACTTCCTTCATTAACCCGAAATCGCCCAAAATACAAGTCGGGGCCAAATGGTCAAAAAATGAAATAATTCGAAACCCGGATTTTTCAGCCCAATCAACCTCAAATACCATATGAAACATGCACGACGAATACTAGACCATTTGGAGCCCCCGGGATCAGGTTTTAGGGGTCCGACACGTTAGGCCGCGTTGCAAATCACACGCGGTGAATAGATCGTATTGTCCTCCAAATTCCCGTTTTTTAGCATTTCCCGGCCTTATTGGACATACCAAAGCTACCCACAAAGTTTCATCCCTTTTGGAGCACTAGAGATGACACTTCCTTCATTAACCCGAAATCGCCCAAAATACAAGTCGGGGCCAAATGGTCAAAAAATGAAATAATTCGAAACCCGGATTTTTTCAGCCCAATCAACCTCAAATACCATATGAAACATGCACGACGAATACTAGACCATTTGGAGCATCGGGGGTCAGGTTTTAAGGGTCCGACACGTTAGGCCGCGTTGCAAATCACACGCGGTGAGTGGATCGTATTTTCCTCCAAATTCCCGTTTTTTAGCATTTTCCGGCCTTATTGGACATACCAAAGCTACCCACAAAGTTTCATCCCTTTTCGAGCACTAGAGATGACACTTCCTTCATTAACCCGAAATTGCCCAAAATACAAGTCGGGGCCAAATGGTCAAAAAATGAAATAATTCGAAACCCGGATTTTTTCCACCCAATCAACCTCAAATACCATATGAAACATGCACGACGAATACTAGACCATTTGGAGCCCCCGGGGTTAGGTTTTAGGGGTCCGACACGTTAGGCCGCATTGCAAATCACACGCGGTGAGTGGATCGTATTGTCCTCCAAATTCCCGTTTTTTAGCATTTCCCGGCCTTATTGGACATACCAAAGCTACCCACAAAGTTTCATTCCTTTTGGAGCACTAGAGATGACACTTCCTTCATTAACCCGAAATCGCCCAAAATACAAGTCGGGGCCAAATGGTCAAAAAATGAAATAATTCGAAACCCGGATTTTTTCAGCCCAATCAACCTCAAATACCATATGAAACATGCACGACGAAAGCTAGACCATTTGGAGCCCCCGGGATCAGGTTTTAGGGGTCCGACACGTTAGGCCGCGTTGCAAATCACACGCGGTGAATAGATCGTATTGTCCTCCAAATTCCCGTTTTTTAGCATTTCCCGGCCTTATTGGACATACCAAAGCTACCCACAAAGTTTCATCCCTTTTCGAGCACTAGAGATGACACTTCCTTCATTAACCCGAAATCGCCCAAAATACAAGTCGGGGCCAAATGGTCAAAAAATGAAATAATTCGAAACCCGGATTTTTTCAGCCCAATCAACCTCAAATACCATATGAAACATGCACGACGAATACTAGACCATTTGGAGCATCCGGGGTCAGGTTTTAAGGGTCCGACACGTTAGGCCGCGTTGCAAATCACACGCGGTGAGTGGATCGTATTTTACTCCAAATTCCCGTTTTTTAGCATTTTTCGGCCTTATTGGACATACCAAAGCTACCCACAAAGTTTCATCCCTTTTCGAGCACTAGAGATGACACTTCCTTCATTAACCCGAAATCGCCCAAAATACAAGTCGGGGCCAAATGGTCAAAAAATGAAATAATTCGAAACCCGGATTTTTTCCACCCAATCAACCTCAAAGACCATATGAAACATGCACGACGAATACTAGACCATTTGGAGCCCCCGGGGTTAGGTTTTAGGGGTCCGACACGTTAGGCCGCGTTGCAAATCACACGCGGTGAGTGGATCGTATTGTCCTTCAAATTCCCGTTTTTTAGCATTTCCCGACCTTATTGGATATACCAAAGCTACCCACAAAGTTTCATCCCTTTTGGAGCACTAGAGATGACACTTCCTTCATTAACCCGAAATCGCCCAAAATACAAGTCGGGGCCAAATGGTCAAAAAATGAAATAATTCGAAACCCGGATTTTTTCCACCCAATCAACCTCAAATACCATATGAAACATGCACGACGAATACTAGACCATTTGGAGCAACCGGGGTAAGGTTTTAGGGGTCCGACATGATAGACCGCGTTGCAAATCACACGCGGTGAGTGGATCGTATTGTCCTCCAAATTCCCGTTTTTTAGCATTTCCCGGCCGTAATATACATACCAAAGCTACCCACAAAGTTTCATCCCTTTTGGAGCACTAGAGATGACACTTCCTTCATTAACCCGATATCGCCCAAAATACAAGTCGGGGCCAAATGGTCAAAAAATGAAATAATTCGAAACCCGGATTTTTTCAGCCCAATCAACCTCAAATACCATATGAAACATGCACGACGAATACTAGACCATTTGGAGCCCCCGGGGTCAGGTTTTAGGGGTCCGACACGTTAGGCCGCGTTGCAAATCACACGCGGTGAGTGTATCCTATTGTCCTCCAAATTCCCGTTTTTTAGTATTTCCCGGCCTTATTGGACATACCAAAGCTACCCACAAAGTTTCATCCCTTTTGGAGCACTAGAGATGACACTTCCTTCATTAACCCGAAATCGCCCAACATACAAGTCGGGGCCAAATGGTCAAAAAATGAAATAATTCGAAACCCGGATTTTTTCAGCCCAATCAACCTCAAATACCATATGAAACATGCACGACGAAAGCTAGACCATTTGGAGCCCCCGGGATCAGGTTTTAGGGGTCCGACACGTTAGGCCGCGTTGCAAATCACACGCGGTGAATGGATCGTATTTTACTCCAAATTCCCGTTTTTTAGCATTTTTCGGCCTTATTGGACATACCAAAGCTATCCACAAAGTTTCATCCCTTTTCGAGCACTAGAGATGACACTTCCTTCATTAACCCGAAATCGCCCAAAATACAAGTCGGGGCCAAATGGTCAAAAAATGAAATAATTCGAAACCCGGATTTTTTCCACCCAATCAACCTCAAAGACCATATGAAACATGCACGACGAATACTAGACCATTTGGAGCCCCCGGGGTTAGGTTTTAGGGGTCCGACACGTTAGGCCGCGTTGTAAATCACACGCGGTGAGTGGATCGTATTGTCCTCCAAATTCCCGTTTTTTAGCATTTCCCGACCTTATTGGACATACCAAAGCTACCCACAAAGTTTCATCCCTTTTGGAGCACTAGAGATGACACTTCCTTCATTAACCCGAAATCGCCCAAAATACAAGTCGGGGCCAAATGGTCAAAAAATGAAATAATTCGAAACCCGGATTTTTCAGCCCAATCAACCTCAAATACCATATGAAACATGCACGACGAATACTAGACCATTTGGAGCCCCCGGGGTCAGGTTTTAGGGGTCCGACACGTTAGGCCGCGTTGCAAATCACACGCGGTGAGTGTATCCTATTGTCCTCCAAATTCCCGTTTTTTAGTATTTCCCGGCCTTATTGGACATACCAAAGCTACCCACAAAGTTTCATCCCTTTTGGAGCACTAGAGATGACACTTCCTTCATTAACCCGAAATCGCCCAAAATACAAGTCGGGGCCAAATGGTCAAAAAATGAAATAATTCGAAACCCGGATTTTTTCAGCCCAATCAACCTCAAATACCATATGAAACATGCACGACGAATACTAGACCATTTGGAGCATCCGGGGTCAGGTTTTAAGGATCCGACACGTTAGGCCGCGTTGCAAATCACACGCGGTGAGTGGATCGTATTTTCCTCCAAATTCCCGTTTTTTAGCATTTTCCGGCCTTATTGGACATACCAAAGCTACCCACAAAGTTTCATCCCTTTTCGAGCACTAGAGATGACACTTCCTTCATTAACCCGAAATCGCCCAAAATACAAGTCGGGGCCAAATGGTCAAAAAATGAAATAATTCGAAACCCGGATTTTTTCCACCCAATCAACCTCAAATACCATATGAAACATGCACGACGAATACTAGACCATTTGGAGCCCCCGGGGTTAGGTTTTAGGGGTCCGACACGTTAGGCCGCATTGCAAATCACACGCGGTGAGTGGATCGTATTGTCCTCCAAATTCCCGTTTTTTAGCATTTCCCGGCCTTATTGGACATACCAAAGCTACCCACAAAGTTTCATTCCTTTTGGAGCACTAGAGATGACACTTCCTTCATTAACCCGAAATCGCCCAAAATACAAGTCGGGGCCAAATGGTCAAAAAATGAAATAATTCGAAACCCGGATTTTTTCAGCCCAATCAACCTCAAATACCATATGAAACATGCACGACGAAAGCTAGACCATTTGGAGCCCCCGGGATCAGGTTTTAGGGGTCCGACACGTTAGGCCGCGTTGCAAATCACACGCGGTGAATGGATCGTATTGTCCTCCAAATTCCCGTTTTTTAGCATTTCCCGTCCTTATTGGACATACCAAAGCTACCCACAAAGTTTCATCCCTTTTCGAGCACTAGAGACGACACTTCCTTCATTAACCCGAAATCGCCCAAAATACAAGTCGGGGCCAAATGGTCAAAAAATGAAATAATTCGAAACCCGGATTTTTTCAGCCCAATCAACCTCAAATACCATATGAAACATGCACGACGAATACTAGACCATTTGGAGCATCCGGGGTCAGGTTTTAAGGGTCCGACACGTTAGGCCGCGTTGCAAATCACACGCGGTGAGTGGATCGTATTTTACTCCAAATTCCCGTTTTTTAGCATTTTTCGGCCTTATTGGACATACCAAAGCTACCCACAAAGTTTCATCCCTTTTCGAGCACTAGAGATGACACTTCCTTCATTAACCCGAAATCGCCCAAAATACAAGTCGGGGCCAAATGGTCAAAAAATGAAATAATTCGAAACCCGGATTTTTTCCACCCAATCAACCTCAAAGACCATATGAAACATGCACGACGAATACTAGACCATTTGGAGCCCCCGGGGTTAGGTTTTAGGGGTCCGACACGTTAGGCCGCGTTGCAAATCACACGCGGTGAGTGGATCGTATTGTCCTTCAAATTCCCGTTTTTTAGCATTTCCCGACCTTATTGGACATACCAAAGCTACCCACAAAGTTTCATCCCTTTTGGAGCACTAGAGATGACACTTCCTTCATTAACCCGAAATCGCCCAAAATACAAGTCGGGGCCAAATGGTCAAAAAATGAAATAATTCGAAACCCGGATTTTTTCCACCCAATCAACCTCAAATACCATATGAAACATGCACGACGAATACTAGACCATTTGGAGCAACCGGGGTAAGGTTTTAGGGGTCCGACATGATAGACCGCGTTGCAAATCACACGCGGTGAGTGGATTGTATTGTCCTCCAAATTCCCGTTTTTTAGCATTTCCCGGCCTTAATATACATACCAAAGCTACCCACAATGTTTCATCCCTTTTGGAGCACTAGAGATGACACTTCCTTCATTAACCCGAAATCGCCCAAAATACAAGTCGGGGCCAAATGGTCAAAAAATGAAATAATTCGAAACCCGGATTTTTTCAGCCCAATCAACCTCAAATACCATATGAAACATGCACGACGAATACTAGACCATTTGGAGCCCCCGGGGTCAGGTTTTAGGGGTCCGACACGTTAGGCCGCGTTGCAAATCACACGCGGTGAGTGTATCCTATTGTCCTCCAAATTCCCGTTTTTTAGTATTTCCCGGCCTTATTGGACATACCAAAGCTACCCACAAAGTTTCATCCCTTTTGGAGCACTAGAGATGACACTTCCTTCATTAACCCGAAATCGCCCAAAATACAAGTCGGGGCCAAATGGTCAAAAAATGAAATAATTCGAAACCCGGATTTTTTCAGCCCAATCAACCTCAAATACCATATGAAACATGCACGACGAATACTAGACCATTTGGAGCATCCGGGGTCAGGTTTTAAGGGTCCGACACGTTAGGCCGCGTTGCAAATCACACGCGGTGAGTGGATCGTATTTTCCTCCAAATTCCCGTTTTTTAGCATTTTCCGGCCTTATTGGACATACCAAAGCTACCCACAATGTTTCATCCCTTTTCGAGCACTAGAGATGACACTTCCTTCATTAACCCGAAATCGCCCAAAATACAAGTCGGGGCCAAATGGTCAATAAATGAAATAATTGGAAACCCGGATTTTTTCCACCCAATCAACCTCAAATACCATATGAAACATGCACGACGAATACTAGACCATTTGGAGCCCCCGGGGTTAGGTTTTAGGGGTCCGACACGTTAGGCCGCATTGCAAATCACACGCGGTGAGTGGATCGTATTGTCCTCCAAATTCCCGTTTTTTAGCATTTCCCGGCCTTATTGGACATACCAAAGCTACCCACAAAGTTTCATTCCTTTTGGAGCACTAGAGATGACACTTCCTTCATTAACCCGAAATCGCCCAAAATACAAGTCGGGGCCAAATGGTCAAAAAATGAAATAATTCGAAACCCGGATTTTTTCAGCCCAATCAACCTCAAATACCATATGAAACATGCACGACGAAAGCTAGACCATTTGGAGCCCCCGGGATCAGGTTTTAGGGGTCCGACACGTTAGGCCGCGTTGCAAATCACACGCGGTGAATGGATCGTATTGTCCTCCAAATTCCCGTTTTTTAGCATTTCCCGGCCTTATTGGACATACCAAAGCTACCCACAAAGTTTCATCCCTTTTCGAGCACTAGAGATGACACTTCCTTCATTAACCCGAAATCGCCCAAAATACAAGTCGGGGCCAAATGGTCAAAAAATGAAATAATTCGAAACCCGGATTTTTTCCACCCAATCAACCTCAAAGACCATATGAAACATGCACGACGAATACTAGACCATTTGGAGCCCCCGGGGTTAGGTTTTAGGGGTCCGACACGTTAGGCCGCGTTGCAAATCACACGCGGTGAGTGGATCGTATTGTCCTCCAAATTTCCGTTTTTTAGCATTTCCCGACCTTATTGGACATACCAAAGCTACCCACAAAGTTTCATCCCTTTTAGAGCACTAGAGATGACACTTCCTTCATTAACCCGAAATCGCCCAAAATACAAGTCGGGGCCAAATGGTCAAAAAATGAAATAATTCGAAACCCGGATTTTTCAGCCCAATCAACCTCAAATACCATATGAAACATGCACGACGAATACTAGACCATTTGGAGCCCCCGGGGTCAGGTTTTAGGGGTCCGACACGTTAGGCCGCGTTGCAAATCACACGCGGTGAGTGTATCCTATTGTCCTCCAAATTCCCGTTTTTTAGTATTTCCCGGCCTTATTGGACATACCAAAGCTACCCACAAAGTTTCATCCCTTTTGGAGCACTAGAGATGACACTTCCTTCATTAACCCGAAATCGCCCAAAATACAAGTCGGGGCCAAATGGTCAAAAAATGAAATAATTCGAAACCCGGATTTTTTCAGCCCAATCAACCTCAAATACCATATGAAACATGCACGACGAATACTAGACCATTTGGAGCATCCGGGGTCAGGTTTTAAGGATCCGACACGTTAGGCCGCGTTGCAAATCACACGCGGTGAGTGGATCGTATTTTCCTCCAAATTCCCGTTTTTTAGCATTTTCCGGCCTTATTGGACATACCAAAGCTACCCACAAAGTTTCATCCCTTTTCGAGCACTAGAGATGACACTTCCTTCATTAACCCGAAATCGCCCAAAATACAAGTCGGGGCCAAATGGTCAAAAAATGAAATAATTCGAAACCCGGATTTTTTCCACCCAATCAACCTCAAATACCATATGAAACATGCACGACGAATACTAGACCATTTGGAGCCCCCGGGGTTAGGTTTTAGGGGTCCGACACGTTAGGCCGCATTGCAAATCACACGCGGTGAGTGGATCGTATTGTCCTCCAAATTCCCGTTTTTTAGCATTTCCCGGCCTTATTGGACATACCAAAGCTACCCACAAAGTTTCATTCCTTTTGGAGCACTAGAGATGACACTTCCTTCATTAACCCGAAATCGCCCAAAATACAAGTCGGGGCCAAATGGTCAAAAAATGAAATAATTCGAAACCCGGATTTTTTCAGCCCAATCAACCTCAAATACCATATGAAACATGCACGACGAAAGCTAGACCATTTGGAGCCCCCGGGATCAGGTTTTAGGGGTCCGACACGTTAGGCCGCGTTGCAAATCACACGCGGTGAATGGATCGTATTGTCCTCCAAATTCCCGTTTTTTAGCATTTCCCGGCCTTATTGGACATACCAAAGCTACCCACAAAGTTTCATCCCTTTTCGAGCACTAGAGATGACACTTCCTTCATTAACCCGAAATCGCCCAAAATACAAGTCGGGGCCAAATGGTCAAAAAATGAAATAATTCGAAACCCGGATTTTTTCAGCCCAATCAACCTCAAATACCATATGAAACATGCACGACGAATACTAGACCATTTGGAGCATCCGGGGTCAGGTTTTAAGGGTCCGACACGTTAGGCCGCGTTGCAAATCACACGCGGTGAGTGGATCGTATTGTACTCCAAATTCCCGTTTTTTAGCATTTTTCGGCCTTATTGGACATACCAAAGCTACCCACAAAGTTTCATCCCTTTTCGAGCACTAGAGATGACACTTCCTTCATTAACCCGAAATCGCCCAAAATACAAGTCGGGGCCAAATGGTCAAAAAATGAAATAATTCGAAACCCGGATTTTTTCCACCCAATCAACCTCAAAGACCATATGAAACATGCACGACGAATACTAGACCATTTGGAGCCCCCGGGGTTAGGTTTTAGGGGTCCGACACGTTAGGCCGCGTTGCAAATCACACGCGGTGAGTGGATCGTATTGTCCTTCAAATTCCCGTTTTTTAGCATTTCCCGACCTTATTGGACATACCAAAGCTACCCACAAAGTTTCATCCCTTTTGGAGCACTAGAGATGACACTTCCTTCATTAACCCGAAATCGCCCAAAATACAAGTCGGGGCCAAATGGTCAAAAAATGAAATAATTCGAAACCCGGATTTTTTCCACCCAATCAACCTCAAATACCATATGAAACATGCACGACGAATACTAGACCATTTGGAGCAACCGGGGTAAGGTTTTAGGGGTCCGACATGATAGACCGCGTTGCAAATCACACGCGGTGAGTGGATTGTATTGTCCTCCAAATTCCCGTTTTTTAGCATTTTCCGGCCTTAATATACATACCAAAGCTACCCACAAAGTTTCATCCCTTTTGGAGCACTAGAGATGACACTTCCTTCATTAACCCGAAATCGCCCAAAATACAAGTCGGGGCCAAATGGTCAAAAAATGAAATAATTCGAAACCCGGATTTTTTCAGCCCAATCAACCTCAAATACCATATGAAACATGCACGACGAATACTAGACCATTTGGAGCCCCCGGGGTCAGGTTTTAGGGGTCCGACACGTTAGGCCGCGTTGCAAATCACACGCGGTGAGTGTATCCTATTGTCCTCCAAATTCCCGTTTTTTAGTATTTCCCGGCCTTATTGGACATACCAAAGCTACCCACAAAGTTTCATCCCTTTTGGAGCACTAGAGATGACACTTCCTTCATTAACCCGAAATCGCCCAAAATACAAGTCGGGGCCAAATGGTCAAAAAATGAAATAATTCGAAACCCGGATTTTTTCAGCCCAATCAACCTCAAATACCATATGAAACATGCACGACGAATACTAGACCATTTGGAGCATCCGGGGTCAGGTTTTAAGGGTCCGACACGTTAGGCCGCGTTGCAAATCACACGCGGTGAGTGGATCGTATTTTCCTCCAAATTCCCGTTTTTTAGCATTTTCCGGCCTTATTGGACATACCAAAGCTACCCACAATGTTTCATCCCTTTTCGAGCACTAGAGATGACACTTCCTTCATTAACCCGAAATCGCCCAAAATACAAGTCGGGGCCAAATGGTCAAAAAATGAAATAATTCGAAACCCGGATTTTTTCAGCCCAATCAACCTCAAATACCATATGAAACATGCACGACGAATACTAGACCATTTGGAGCATCCGGGGTCAGGTTTTAAGGGTCCGACACGTTAGGCCGCGTTGCAAATCACACGCGGTGAGTTGATCGTATTTTACTCCAAATTCCCGTTTTTTAGCATTTTTCGGCCTTATTGGACATACCAAAGCTACCCACAAAGTTTCATCCCTTTTCGAGCACTAGAGATGACACTTCCTTCATTAACCCGAAATCGCCCAAAATACAAGTCGGGGCCAAATGGTCAAAAAATGAAATAATTCGAAACCCGGATTTTTCAGCCCAATCAACCTCAAATACCATATGAAACATGCACGACGAATACTAGACCATTTGGAGCCCCCGGGGTCAGGTTTTAGGGGTCCGACACGTTAGGCCGCGTTGCAAATCACACGCGGTGAGTGTATCCTATTGTCCTCCAAATTCCCGTTTTTTAGTATTTCCCGGCCTTATTGGACATACCAAAGCTACCCACAAAGTTTCATCCCTTTTGGAGCACTAGAGATGACACTTCCTTCATTAACCCGAAATCGCCCAAAATACAAGTCGGGGCCAAATGGTCAAAAAATGAAATAATTCGAAACCCGGATTTTTTCAGCCCAATCAACCTCAAATACCATATGAAACATGCACGACGAATACTAGACCATTTGGAGCATCCGGGGTCAGGTTTTAAGGATCCGACACGTTAGGCCGCGTTGCAAATCACACGCGGTGAGTGGATCGTATTTTCCTCCAAATTCCCGTTTTTTAGCATTTTCCGGCCTTATTGGACATACCAAAGCTACCCACAAAGTTTCATCCCTTTTCGAGCACTAGAGATGACACTTCCTTCATTAACCCGAAATCGCCCAAAATACAAGTCGGGGCCAAATGGTCAAAAAATGAAATAATTCGAAACCCGGATTTTTTCCACCCAATCAACCTCAAATACCATATGAAACATGCACGACGAATACTAGACCATTTGGAGCCCCCGGGGTTAGGTTTTAGGGGTCCGACACGTTAGGCCGCATTGCAAATCACACGCGGTGAGTGGATCGTATTGTCCTCCAAATTCCCGTTTTTTAGCATTTCCCGGCCTTATTGGACATACCAAAGCTACCCACAAAGTTTCATTCCTTTTGGAGCACTAGAGATGACACTTCCTTCATTAACCCGAAATCGCCCAAAATACAAGTCGGGGCCAAATGGTCAAAAAATGAAATAATTCGAAACCCGGATTTTTTCAGCCCAATCAACCTCAAATACCATATGAAACATGCACGACGAAAGCTAGACCATTTGGAGCCCCCGGGATCAGGTTTTAGGGGTCCGACACGTTAGGCCGCGTTGCAAATCACACGCGGTGAATGGATCGTATTGTCCTCCAAATTCCCGTTTTTTAGCATTTCCCGGCCTTATTGGACATACCAAAGCTACCCACAAAGTTTCATCCCTTTTCGAGCACTAGAGATGACACTTCCTTCATTAACCCGAAATCGCCCAAAATACAAGTCGGGGCCAAATGGTCAAAAAATGAAATAATTCGAAACCCGGATTTTTTCAGCCCAATCAACCTCAAATACCATATGAAACATGCACGACGAATACTAGACCATTTGGAGCATCCGGGGTCAGGTTTTAAGGGTCCGACACGTTAGGCCGCGTTGCAAATCACACGCGGTGAGTGGATCGTATTTTACTCCAAATTCCCGTTTTTTAGCATTTTTCGGCCTTATTGGACATACCAAAGCTACCCACAAAGTTTCATCCCTTTTCGAGCACTAGAGATGACACTTCCTTCATTAACCCGAAATCGCCCAAAATACAAGTCGGGGCCAAATGGTCAAAAAATGAAATAATTCGAAACCCGGATTTTTTCCACCCAATCAACCTCAAAGACCATATGAAACATGCACGACGAATACTAGACCATTTGGAGCCCCCGGGGTTAGGTTTTAGGGGTCCGACACGTTAGGCCGCGTTGCAAATCACACGCGGTGAGTGGATCGTATTGTCCTTCAAATTCCCGTTTTTTAGCATTTCCCGACCTTATTGGACATACCAAAGCTACCCACAAAGTTTCATCCCTTTTGGAGCACTAGAGATGACACTTCCTTCATTAACCCGAAATCGCCCAAAATACAAGTCGGGGCCAAATGGTCAAAAAATGAAATAATTCGAAACCCGGATTTTTTCCACCCAATCAACCTCAAATACCATATGAAACATGCACGACGAATACTAGACCATTTGGAGCAACCGGGGTAAGGTTTTAGGGGTCCGACATGATAGACCGCGTTGCAAATCACACGCGGTGAGTGGATTGTATTGTCCTCCAAATTCCCGTTTTTTAGCATTTCCCGGCCTTAATATACATACCAAAGCTACCCACAAAGTTTCATCCCTTTTGGAGCACTAGAGATGACACTTCCTTCATTAACCCGAAATCGCCCAAAATACAAGTCGGGGCCAAATGGTCAAAAAATGAAATAATTCGAAACCCGGATTTTTTCAGCCCAATCAACCTCAAATACCATATGAAACATGCACGACGAATACTAGACCATTTGGAGCCCCCGGGGTCAGGTTTTAGGGGTCCGACACGTTAGGCCGCGTTGCAAATCACACGCGGTGAGTGTATCCTATTGTCCTCCAAATTCCCGTTTTTTAGTATTTCCCGGCCTTATTGGACATACCAAAGCTACCCACAAAGTTTCATCCCTTTTGGAGCACTAGAGATGACACTTCCTTCATTAACCCGAAATCGCCCAAAATACAAGTCGGGGCCAAATGGTCAAAAAATGAAATAATTCGAAACCCGGATTTTTTCAGCCCAATCAACCTCAAATACCATATGAAACATGCACGACGAATACTAGACCATTTGGAGCATCCGGGGTCAGGTTTTAAGGGTCCGACACGTTAGGCCGCGTTGCAAATCACACGCGGTGAGTGGATCGTATTTTCCTCCAAATTCCCGTTTTTTAGCATTTTCCGGCCTTATTGGACATACCAAAGCTACCCACAATGTTTCATCCCTTTTCGAGCACTAGAGATGACACTTCCTTCATTAACCCGAAATCGCCCAAAATACAAGTCGGGGCCAAATGGTCAATAAATGAAATAATTGGAAACCCGGATTTTTTCCACCCAATCAACCTCAAATACCATATGAAACATGCACGACGAATACTAGACCATTTGGAGCCCCCGGGGTTAGGTTTTAGGGGTCCGACACGTTAGGCCGCATTGCAAATCACACGCGGTGAGTGGATCGTATTGTCCTCCAAATTCCCGTTTTTTAGCATTTCCCGGCCTTATTGGACATACCAAAGCTACCCACAAAGTTTCATTCCTTTTGGAGCACTAGAGATGACACTTCCTTCATTAACCCGAAATCGCCCAAAATACAAGTCGGGGCCAAATGGTCAAAAAATGAAATAATTCGAAACCCGGATTTTTTCAGCCCAATCAACCTCAAATACCATATGAAACATGCACGACGAAAGCTAGACCATTTGGAGCCCCCGGGATCAGGTTTTAGGGGTCCGACACGTTAGGCCGCGTTGCAAATCACACGCGGTGAATGGATCGTATTGTCCTCCAAATTCCCGTTTTTTAGCATTTCCCGGCCTTATTGGACATACCAAAGCTACCCACAAAGTTTCATCCCTTTTCGAGCACTAGAGATGACACTTCCTTCATTAACCCGAAATCGCCCAAAATACAAGTCGGGGCCAAATGGTCAAAAAATGAAATAATTCGAAACCCGGATTTTTTCCACCCAATCAACCTCAAAGACCATATGAAACATGCACGACGAATACTAGACCATTTGGAGCCCCCGGGGTTAGGTTTTAGGGGTCCGACACGTTAGGCCGCGTTGCAAATCACACGCGGTGAGTGGATCGTATTGTCCTCCAAATTTCCGTTTTTTAGCATTTCCCGACCTTATTGGACATACCAAAGCTACCCACAAAGTTTCATCCCTTTTGGAGCACTAGAGATGACACTTCCTTCATTAACCCGAAATCGCCCAAAATACAAGTCGGGGCCAAATGGTCAAAAAATGAAATAATTCGAAACCCGGATTTTTTCCACCCAATCAACCTCAAATACCATATGAAACATGCACGACGAATACTAGACCATTTGGAGCAACCGGGGTAAGGTTTTAGGGGTCCGACATCATAGACCGCGTTGCAAATCACACGCGGTGAGTGGATCGTATTGTCCTCCAAATTCCCGTTTTTTAGCATTTCCCGACCTTATTGGACATACCAAAGCTACCCACAAAGTTTCATCCCTTTTGGAGCACTAGAGATGACACTTCCTTCATTAACCCGAAATCGCCCAAAATACAAGTCGGGGCCAAATGGTCAAAAAATGAAATAATTCGAAACCCGGATTTTTTCCACTCAATCAACCTCAAATACCATATGAAACATGCACGACGAATACTAGACCATTTGGAGCAACCGGGGTAAGGTTTTAGGGGTCCGACACGTTAGGCCG
Source organism: Persicaria maculosa (assembly GCA_963922045.1). NCBI lineage: Eukaryota > Viridiplantae > Streptophyta > Magnoliopsida > Caryophyllales > Polygonaceae > Persicaria > Persicaria maculosa. The sequence continues at coordinate 74,493 of OY998271.1, read as the reverse complement.
CGTTGCAAATCACACGCGGTGAGTGGATCGTATTGTCCTCCAAATTCCCGTTTTTTAGCATTTCCCGGCCTTATTGGACATACCAAAGCTACCCACAAAGTTTCATCCCTTTTCGAGCACTAGAGATGACACTTCCTTCATTAACCCGAAATCGCCCAAAATACAAGTCGGGGCCAAATGGTCAAAAAATGAAATAATTCGAAACCCGGATTTTTTCCACCCAATCAACCTCAAAGACCATATGAAACATGCACGACGAATACTAGACCATTTGGAGCCCCCGGGGTTAGGTTTTAGGGGTCCGACACGTTAGGCCGCGTTGCAAATCACACGCGGTGAGTGGATCGTATTGTCCTCCAAATTCCCGTTTTTTAGCATTTCCCGGCCTTATTGGACATACCAAAGCTACCCACAAAGTTTCATTCCTTTTGGAGCACTAGAGATGACACTTCCTTCATTAACCCGAAATCGCCCAAAATACAAGTCGGGGCCAAATGGTCAAAAAATGAAATAATTCGAAACCCGGATTTTTTCAGCCCAATCAACCTCAAATACAATATGAAACATGCACGACGAAAGCTAGACCATTTGGAGCCCCCGGGATCAGGTTTTAGGGGTCCGACACGTTAGGCCGCGTTGCAAATCACACGCGGTGAATGGATCGTATTGTCCTCCAAATTCCCGTTTTTTAGCATTTCCCGGCCTTATTGGACATACCAAAGCTACCCACAAAGTTTCATCCCTTTTCGAGCACTAGAGATGACACTTCCTTCATTAACCCGAAATCGCCCAAAATACAAGTCGGGGCCAAATGGTCAAAAAATGAAATAATTCGAAACCCGGATTTTTTCAGCCCAATCAACCTCAAATACCATATGAAACATGCATGACGAATACTAGACCATTTGGAGCATCCGGGGTCAGGTTTTAAGGGTCCGACACGTTAGGCCGCGTTGCAAATCACACGCGGTGAGTGGATCGTATTTTACTCCAAATTCCCGTTTTTTAGCATTTTTCGGCCTTATTGGACATACCAAAGCTACCCACAAAGTTTCATCCCTTTTCGAGCACTAGAGATGACACTTCCTTCATTAACCCGAAATCGCCCAAAATACAAGTCGGGGCCAAATGGTCAAAAAATGAAATAATTCGAAACCCGGATTTTTTCCACCCAATCAACCTCAAAGACCATATGAAACATGCACGACGAATACTAGACCATTTGGAGCCCCCGGGGTTAGGTTTTAGGGGTCCGACACGTTAGGCCGCGTTGTAAATCACACGCGGTGAGTGGATCGTATTGTCCTCCAAATTCCCGTTTTTTAGCATTTCCCGACCTTATTGGACATACCAAAGCTACCCACAAAGTTTCATCCCTTTTGGAGCACTAGAGATGACACTTCCTTCATTAACCCGAAATCGCCCAAAATACAAGTCGGGGCCAAATGGTCAAAAAATGAAATAATTCGAAACCCGGATTTTTCAGCCCAATCAACCTCAAATACCATATGAAACATGCACGACGAATACTAGACCATTTGGAGCCCCCGGGGTCAGGTTTTAGGGGTCCGACACGTTAGGCCGCGTTGCAAATCACACGCGGTGAGTGTATCCTATTGTCCTCCAAATTCCCGTTTTTTAGTATTTCCCGGCCTTATTGGACATACCAAAGCTACCCACAAAGTTTCATCCCTTTTGGAGCACTAGAGATGACACTTCCTTCATTAACCCGAAATCGCCCAAAATACAAGTCGGGGCCAAATGGTCAAAAAATGAAATAATTCGAAACCCGGATTTTTTCAGCCCAATCAACCTCAAATACCATATGAAACATGCACGACGAATACTAGACCATTTGGAGCATCCGGGGTCAGGTTTTAAGGGTCCGACACGTTAGGCCGCGTTGCAAATCACACGCGGTGAGTGGATCGTATTTTCCTCCAAATTCCCGTTTTTTAGCATTTTCCGGCCTTATTGGACATACCAAAGCTACCCACAAAGTTTCATCCCTTTTCGAGCACTAGAGATGACACTTCCTTCATTAACCCGAAATCGCCCAAAATACAAGTCGGGGCCAAATGGTCAAAAAATGAAATAATTCGAAACCCGGATTTTTTCCACCCAATCAACCTCAAATACCATATGAAACATGCACGACGAATACTAGACCATTTGGAGCCCCCGGGGTTAGGTTTTAGGGGTCCGACACGTTAGGCCGCATTGCAAATCACACGCGGTGAGTGGATCGTATTGTCCTCCAAATTCCCGTTTTTTAGCATTTCCCGGCCTTATTGGACATACCAAAGCTACCCACAAAGTTTCATTCCTTTTGGAGCACTAGAGATGACACTTCCTTCATTAACCCGAAATCGCCCAAAATACAAGTCGGGGCCAAATGGTCAAAAAATGAAATAATTCGAAACCCGGATTTTTTCAGCCCAATCAACCTCAAATACCATATGAAACATGCACGACGAAAGCTAGACCATTTGGAGCCCCCGGGATCAGGTTTTAGGGGTCCGACACGTTAGGCCGCGTTGCAAATCACACGCGGTGAATGGATCGTATTGTCCTCCAAATTCCCGTTTTTTAGCATTTCCCGGCCTTATTGGACATACCAAAGCTACCCACAAAGTTTCATCCCTTTTCGAGCACTAGAGATGACACTTCCTTCATTAACCCGAAATCGCCCAAAATACAAGTCGGGGCCAAATGGTCAAAAAATGAAATAATTCGAAACCCGGATTTTTTCAGCCCAATCAACCTCAAATACCATATGAAACATGCACGACGAATACTAGACCATTTGGAGCATCCGGGGTCAGGTTTTAAGGGTCCGACACGTTAGGCCGCGTTGCAAATCACACGCGGTGAGTGGATCGTATTTTCCTCCAAATTCCCGTTTTTTAGCATTTTCCGGCCTTATTGGACATACCAAAGCTACCCACAAAGTTTCATCCCTTTTCGAGCACTAGAGATGACACTTCCTTCATTAACCCGAAATCGCCCAAAATACAAGTCGGGGCCAAATGGTCAAAAAATGAAATAATTCGAAACCCGGATTTTTTCCACCCAATCAACCTCAAATACCATATGAAACATGCACGACGAATACTAGACCATTTGGAGCCCCCGGGGTTAGGTTTTAGGGGTCCGACACGTTAGGCCGCATTGCAAATCACACGCGGTGAGTGGATCGTATTGTCCTCCAAATTCCCGTTTTTTAGCATTTCCCGGCCTTATTGGACATACCAAAGCTACCCACAAAGTTTCATTCCTTTTGGAGCACTAGAGATGACACTTCCTTCATTAACCCGAAATCGCCCAAAATACAAGTCGGGGCCAAATGGTCAAAAAATGAAATAATTCGAAACCCGAATTTTTTCAGCCCAATCAACCTCAAATACCATATGAAACATGCACGACGAAAGCTAGACCATTTGGAGCCCCCGGGATCAGGTTTTAGGGGTCCGACACGTTAGGCCGCGTTGCAAATCACACGCGGTGAATGGATCGTATTGTCCTCCAAATTCCCGTTTTTTAGCATTTCCCGGCCTTATTGGACATACCAAAGCTACCCACAAAGTTTCATCCCTTTTCGAGCACTAGAGATGACACTTCCTTCATTAACCCGAAATCGCCCAAAATACAAGTCGGGGCCAAATGGTCAAAAAATGAAATAATTCGAAACCCGGATTTTTTCAGCCCAATCAACCTCAAATACCATATGAAACATGCACGACGAATACTAGACCATTTGGAGCATCCGGGGTCAGGTTTTAAGGGTCCGACACGTTAGGCCGCGTTGCAAATCACACGCGGTGAGTGGATCGTATTTTACTCCAAATTCCCGTTTTTTAGCATTTTTCGGCCTTATTGGACATACCAAAGCTACCCACAAAGTTTCATCCCTTTTCGAGCACTAGAGATGACACTTCCTTCATTAACCCGAAATCGCCCAAAATACAAGTCGGGGCCAAATGGTCAAAAAATGAAATAATTCGAAACCCGGATTTTTTCCACCCAATAAACCTCAAAGACCATATGAAACATGCACGACGAATACTAGACCATTTGGAGCCCCCGGGGTTAGGTTTTAGGGGTCCGACACGTTAGGCCGCGTTGCAAATCACACGCGGTGAGTGGATCGTATTGTCCTTCAAATTCCCGTTTTTTAGCATTTCCCGACCTTATTGGACATACCAAAGCTACCCACAAAGTTTCATCCCTTTTGGAGCACTAGAGATGACACTTCCTTCATTAACCCGAAATCGCCCAAAATACAAGTCGGGGCCAAATGGTCAAAAAATGAAATAATTCGAAACCCGGATTTTTTCCACCCAATCAACCTCAAATACCATATGAAACATGCACGACGAATACTAGACCATTTGGAGCAACCGGGGTAAGGTTTTAGGGGTCCGACATGATAGACCGCGTTGCAAATCACACGCGGTGAGTGGATCGTATTGTCCTCCAAATTCCCGTTTTTTAGCATTTCCCGGCCTTAATATACATACCAAAGCTACCCACAAAGTTTCATCCCTTTTGGAGCACTAGAGATGACACTTCCTTCATTAACCCGAAATCGCCCAAAATACAAGTCGGGGCCAAATGGTCAAAAAATGAAATAATTCGAAACCCGGATTTTTTCAGCCCAATCAACCTCAAATACCATATGAAACATGCACGACGAATACTAGACCATTTGGAGCCCCCGGGGTCAGGTTTTAGGGGTCCGACACGTTAGGCCGCGTTGCAAATCACACGCGGTGAGTGTATCCTATTGTCCTCCAAATTCCCGTTTTTTAGTATTTCCCGGCCTTATTGGACATACCAAAGCTACCCACAAAGTTTCATCCCTTTTGGAGCACTAGAGATGACACTTCCTTCATTAACCCGAAATCGCCCAAAATACAAGTCGGGGCCAAATGGTCAAAAAATGAAATAATTCGAAACCCGGATTTTTTCAGCCCAATCAACCTCAAATACCATATGAAACATGCACGACGAATAGTAGACCATTTGGAGCATCCGGGGTCAGGTTTTAAGGGTCCGACACGTTAGGCCGCGTTGCAAATCACACGCGGTGAGTGGATCGTATTTTCCTCCAAATTCCCGTTTTTTAGCATTTTCCGACCTTATTGGACATACCAAAGCTACCCACAATGTTTCATCCCTTTTCGAGCACTAGAGATGACACTTCCTTCATTAACCCGAAATCGCCCAAAATACAAGTCGGGGCCAAATGGTCAAAAAATGAAATAATTCGAAACCCGGATTTTTTCCACCCAATCAACCTCAAATACCATATGAAACATGCACGACGAATACTAGACCATTTGGAGCCCCCGGGGTTAGGTTTTAGGGGTCCGACACGTTAGGCCGCATTGCAAATCACACGCGGTGAGTGGATCGTATTGTCCTCCAAATTCCCGTTTTTTAGCATTTCCCGGCCTTATTGGACATACCAAAGCTACCCACAAAGTTTCATTCCTTTTGGAGCACTAGAGATGACACTTCCTTCATTAACCCGAAATCGCCCAAAATACAAGTCGGGGCCAAATGGTCAAAAAATGAAATAATTCGAAACCCGGATTTTTTCAGCCCAATATATCTCAAATACCATATGAAACATGCACGACGAAAGCTAGACCATTTGGAGCCCCCGGGATCAGGTTTTAGGGGTCCGACACGTTAGGCCGCGTTGCAAATCACACGCGGTGAATGGATCGTATTGTCCTCCAAATTCCCGTTTTTTAGCATTTCCCGGCCTTATTGGACATACCAAAGCTACCCACAAAGTTTCATCCCTTTTCGAGCACTAGAGATGACACTTCCTTCATTAACCCGAAATCGCCCAAAATACAAGTCGGGGCCAAATGGTCAAAAAATGAAATAATTCGAAACCCGGATTTTTTCAGCCCAATCAACCTCAAATACCATATGAAACATCCACGACGAATACTAGACCATTTGGAGCATCCGGGGTCAGGTTTTAAGGGTCCGACACGTTAGGCCGCGTTGCAAATCACACGCGGTGAGTGGATCGTATTTTACTCCAAATTCCCGTTTTTTAGCATTTTTCGGCCTTATTGGACATACCAAAGCTACCCACAAAGTTTCATCCCTTTTCGAGCACTAGAGATGACACTTCCTTCATTAACCCGAAATCGCCCAAAATACAAGTCGGGGCCAAATGGTCAAAAAATGAAATAATTCGAAACCCGGATTTTTTCCACCCAATCAACCTCAAAGACCATATGAAACATGCACGACGAATACTAGACCATTTGGAGCCCCCGGGGTTAGGTTTTAGGGGTCCGACACGTTAGGCCGCGTTGCAAATCACACGCGGTGAGTGGATCGTATTGTCCTTCAAATTCCCGTTTTTTAGCATTTCCCGACCTTATTGGACATACCAAAGCTACCCACAAAGTTTCATCCCTTTTGGAGCACTAGAGATGACACTTCCTTCATTAACCCGAAATCGCCCAAAATACAAGTCGGGGCCAAATGGTCAAAAAATGAAATAATTCGAAACCCGGATTTTTTCCACCCAATCAACCTCAAATACCATATGAAACATGCACGACGAATACTAGACCATTTGGAGCAACCGGGGTAAGGTTTTAGGGGTCCGACATGATAGACCGCGTTGCAAATCACACGCGGTGAGTGGATCGTATTGTCCTCCAAATTCCCGTTTTTTAGCATTTCCCGGCCTTAATATACATACCAAAGCTACCCACAAAGTTTCATCCCTTTTGGAGCACTAGAGATGACACTTCCTTCATTAACCCGAAATCGCCCAAAATACAAGTCGGGGCCAAATGGTCAAAAAATGAAATAATTCGAAACCCGGATTTTTTCAGCCCAATCAACCTCAAATACCATATGAAACATGCACGACGAATACTAGACCATTTGGAGCCCCCGGGGTCGGGTTTTAGGGGTCCGACACGTTAGGCCGCGTTGCAAATCACACGCGGTGAGTGTATCCTATTGTCCTCCAAATTCCCGTTTTTTAGTATTTCCCGGCCTTATTGGACATACCAAAGCTACCCACAAAGTTTCATCCCTTTTGGAGCACTAGAGATGACACTTCCTTCATTAACCCGAAATCGCCCAAAATACAAGTCGGGGCCAAATGGTCAAAAAATGAAATAATTCGAAACCCAAATTTTTTCAGCCCAATCAACCTCAAATACCATATGAAACATGCACGACGAATACTAGACCATTTGGAGCCCCCGGGGTCAGGTTTTAGGGGTCCGACACGTTAGGCCGTGTTGCAAATCACACGCGGTGAGTGTATCCTATTTTCCTCCAAATTCCCGTTTTTTAGCATTTCCCGGCCTTATTGGACATTCCAAAGTTACCCACAAAGTTTCATCCCTTTTGGAGCACTAGAGATGACACTTCCTTCATTAACCCGAAATCGCCCAAAATACAAGTCGCGGCCAAATGGTCAAAAAATGAAATAATTCGAAACCCGGATTTTTTCAGCCCAATCAACCTCAAAGACCATATGAAACATGCACGACGAATGCTAGACCATTTGGAGCATCCGGGGTCAGGTTTTAGGGGTCCGACACGTTAGGCCGCGTTGTAAATCACACGCGGTGAGTGTATCCTATTGTCCTCCAAATTCCTGTTTTTTAGTATTTCCCGGCCTGATTGGACATACCAAAGCTACCCACAAAGTTTCATCCCTTTTGGAGCACTAGAGATGACACTTCCTTCATTAACCCGAAATCGCCCAAAATACAAGTCGGGGCCAAATGGTAAAAAAATGAAATAATTCGAAACCCGGATTTTTTCCGCCCAATCAACCTCAAATACCATATGAAACATGCACGACAAAAGCTAGACCATTTGGAGCATCCGGAGTCAGGTTTTAGGGGTCCGACACGTTAGGCCGCGTTGCAAATCACACACGGTGAATGGATCGTATTGTCCTCCAAATTCCCGTTTTTTACCATTTCCCGGCCTTATTGGACATACCAAAGCTACCCACAAAGTTTCATCCCTTTTGGAGCACTAGAGATAAAACTTCCTTCATTAACCCGAAATCGCCCAAAATACAAGTCGGGGCCAAATGGTCAAAAAATGAAATAATTCGAAACCCGGATTTTTTCAGCCCAATCAACCTCAAATACCATATGAAACATGCACGACGAATACTAGACCATTTGGAGCCCCCGGGGTCAGGTTTTAGGGGTCCGACATGTTAGGCCGCGTTGCAAATCACACGCGGTGAGTGGATCGTATTGTCCTCCAAATTCCCGTTTTTTAGCATTTTCCGGCCTTATTGGACACACCAAAGCTACCCACATAGTTTCATCCCTTTTGTAGCACTAGAGATGACACTTCCTTTATTAACCCGAAATCGCCCAAAATACAAGTCGCGGCCAAATGGTCAAAAAATGAAATAATTCGAAACCCGGATCTTTTCAGCTCAATCAACCTCTAATACCATATGAAACATGCACGACGAATACTAGACCATTTGGAGCATCCGGGGTAAGGTTTTAGGGGTCCGACACGTTAGACCGCGTTGCAAATCACACGCGGTGAGTGGATCGTATTGTCCTCCAAATTCCCGTTTTTTAGCATTTCCCGGCCTTAATATACATACCAAAGCTACCCACAAAGTTTCATCCCTTTTGGAGCACTAGAGATGACACTTCCTTCATTAACCCGAAATCGCCCAAAATACAAGTCGTGGCCAAATAGTCAAAAAATGAAATAATTCAAAACCCGGATTTTTTCAGCACAATCAACCACAAATACCATATGAAACATGCACGACGAATACTAGACCATTTGGAGCCCCCGGGGTCAGGTTTTAGGGGTCCGACACGTTAGGCCGCGTTGCAAATCACAAGCGGTGAGTGGATCGTATTGTCCTCCAAATTCCCTTTTTTAGCATTTCCCGGCCTTATTTGACATACCAAAGCTACCCACAAAGTTTCATCCCTTTTGGAGCATTAGAGATGACACTTCCTTCATTAACCCGAAATCGCCCAAAATACAAGTCGGGGCCAAATGGTCAAAAAATGGATTAATTCGAAATCCGGATTTTTTCTGCCCAATCAACCTCAAATACCATATGAAATATGCACGACGAAAGCTAGACCATTTGGAGCATCCGGGGTCAGGTTTTAGGGGTCCGACACGTTAGGCCGCGTTGCAAATCACACACGGTGAATGGATCGTATTGTCCTCCAAATTCCCCTTTTTTAGCATTTTCCGGCCTTATTGGACATTACAAAGCTACCCACAAATTTTCATTCCTTTTGGAGCACTAGAGATGACACTTCCTTCATTAACCCGAAATCTCCCAAAATACAAGTCGGGGCCAAATGGTCAAAAAATGAAATAATTCGAAACCCGGATTTTTTCAGCCAAATCAACCTCAAACACCATATGAAACATGCACGACGAATACTAGACCATTTGGAGCATCCGGGGTCAGGTTTTAGGGGTCCGACACGTTAGGCCGCGTTGCAAATCACACGCGGTGAGTGGATCGTATTTTCCTCCAAATTCCCATTTTTTAGCATTTCCCGGCCTTATTGGACATACCAAAGCTACCCACAAAGTTTCATCCCTTTTCGAGCACTAGAGATGACACTTCCTTCATTAACCCGAAATCGCCCAAAATACAAGTCGGGGCCAAATGGTCAAAAAATGAAATAATTCGAAACCCGGATTTTTTCCACCCAATCAACCTCAAAGACCATATGAAACATGCACGACGAATACTAGACCATTTGGAGCCCCCGGGGTTAGGTTTTAGGGGTCCGACACGTTAGGCCGCGTTGCAAATCACACGCGGTGAGTGGATCGTATTGTCCTCCAAATTCCCGTTTTTTAGCATTTCCCGGCCTTATTGGACATACCAAAGCTACCCACAAAGTTTCATTCCTTTTGGAGCACTAGAGATGACACTTCCTTCATTAACCCGAAATCGCCCAAAATACAAGTCGGGGCCAAATGGTCAAAAAATGAAATAATTCGAAACCCGGATTTTTTCAGCCCAATCAACCTCAAATACAATATGAAACATGCACGACGAAAGCTAGACCATTTGGAGCCCCCGGGATCAGGTTTTAGGGGTCCGACACGTTAGGCCGCGTTGCAAATCACACGCGGTGAATGGATCGTATTGTCCTCCAAATTCCCGTTTTTTAGCATTTCCCGGCCTTATTGGACATACCAAAGCTACCCACAAAGTTTCATCCCTTTTCGAGCACTAGAGATGACACTTCCTTCATTAACCCGAAATCGCCCAAAATACAAGTCGGGGCCAAATGGTCAAAAAATGAAATAATTCGAAACCCGGATTTTTTCAGCCCAATCAACCTCAAATACCATATGAAACATGCATGACGAATACTAGACCATTTGGAGCATCCGGGGTCAGGTTTTAAGGGTCCGACACGTTAGGCCGCGTTGCAAATCACACGCGGTGAGTGGATCGTATTTTACTCCAAATGCCCGTTTTTTAGCATTTTTCGGCCTTATTGGACATACCAAAGCTACCCACAAAGTTTCATCCCTTTTCGAGCACTAGAGATGACACTTCCTTCATTAACCCGAAATCGCCCAAAATACAAGTCGGGGCCAAATGGTCAAAAAATGAAATAATTCGAAACCCGGATTTTTTCCACCCAATCAACCTCAAAGACCATATGAAACATGCACGACGAATACTAGACCATTTGGAGCCCCCGGGGTTAGGTTTTAGGGGTCCGACACGTTAGGCCGCGTTGTAAATCACACGCGGTGAGTGGATCGTATTGTCCTCCAAATTCCCGTTTTTTAGCATTTCCCGACCTTATTGGACATACCAAAGCTACCCACAAAGTTTCATCCCTTTTGGAGCACTAGAGATGACACTTCCTTCATTAACCCGAAATCGCCCAAAATACAAGTCGGGGCCAAATGGTCAAAAAATGAAATAATTCGAAACCCGGATTTTTCAGCCCAATCAACCTCAAATACCATATGAAACATGCACGACGAATACTAGACCATTTGGAGCCCCCGGGGTCAGGTTTTAGGGGTCCGACACGTTAGGCCGCGTTGCAAATCACACGCGGTGAGTGTATCCTATTGTCCTCCAAATTCCCGTTTTTTAGTATTTCCCGGCCTTATTGGACATACCAAAGCTACCCACAAAGTTTCATCCCTTTTGGAGCACTAGAGATGACACTTCCTTCATTAACCCGAAATCGCCCAAAATACAAGTCGGGGCCAAATGGTCAAAAAATGAAATAATTCGAAACCCGGATTTTTTCAGCCCAATCAACCTCAAATACCATATGAAACATGCACGACGAATACTAGACCATTTGGAGCATCCGGGGTCAGGTTTTAAGGGTCCGACACGTTAGGCCGCGTTGCAAATCACACGCGGTGAGTGGATCGTATTTTCCTCCAAATTCCCGTTTTTTAGCATTTTCCGGCCTTATTGGACATACCAAAGCTACCCACAAAGTTTCATCCCTTTTCGAGCACTAGAGATGACACTTCCTTCATTAACCCGAAATCGCCCAAAATACAAGTCGGGGCCAAATGGTCAAAAAATGAAATAATTCGAAACCCGGATTTTTTCCACCCAATCAACCTCAAATACCATATGAAACATGCACGACGAATACTAGACCATTTGGAGCCCCCGGGGTTAGGTTTTAGGGGTCCGACACGTTAGGCCGCATTGCAAATCACACGCGGTGAGTGGATCGTATTGTCCTCCAAATTCCCGTTTTTTAGCATTTCCCGGCCTTATTGGACATACCAAAGCTACCCACAAAGTTTCATTCCTTTTGGAGCACTAGAGATGACACTTCCTTCATTAACCCGAAATCGCCCAAAATACAAGTCGGGGCCAAATGGTCAAAAAATGAAATAATTCGAAACCCAGATTTTTTCAGCCCAATCAACCTCAAATACCATATGAAACATGCACGACGAAAGCTAGACCATTTGGAGCCCCCGGGATCAGGTTTTAGGGGTCCGACACGTTAGGCCGCGTTGCAAATCACACGCGGTGAATGGATCGTATTGTCCTCCAAATTCCCGTTTTTTAGCATTTCCCGGCCTTATTGGACATACCAAAGCTACCCACAAAGTTTCATCCCTTTTCGAGCACTAGAGATGACACTTCCTTCATTAACCCGAAATCGCCCAAAATACAAGTCGGGGCCAAATGGTCAAAAAATGAAATAATTCGAAACCCGGATTTTTTCAGCCCAATCAACCTCAAATACCATATGAAACATGCACGACGAATACTAGACCATTTGGAGCATCCGGGGTCAGGTTTTAAGGGTCCGACACGTTAGGCCGCGTTGCAAATCACACGCGGTGAGTGGATCGTATTTTACTCCAAATTCCCGTTTTTTAGCATTTTTCGGCCTTATTGGACATACCAAAGCTACCCACAAAGTTTCATCCCTTTTCGAGCACTAGAGATGACACTTCCTTCATTAACCCGAAATCGCCCAAAATACAAGTCGGGGCCAAATGGTCAAAAAATGAAATAATTCGAAACCCGGATTTTTTCCACCCAATCAACCTCAAAGACCATATGAAACATGCACGACGAATACTAGACCATTTGGAGCCCCCGGGGTTAGGTTTTAGGGGTCCGACACGTTAGGCCGCGTTGCAAATCACACGCGGTGAGTGGATCGTATTGTCCTTCAAATTCCCGTTTTTTAGCATTTCCCGACCTTATTGGACATACCAAAGCTACCCACAAAGTTTCATCCCTTTTGGAGCACTAGAGATGACACTTCCTTCATTAACCCGAAATCGCCCAAAATACAAGTCGGGGCCAAATGGTCAAAAAATGAAATAATTCGAAACCCGGATTTTTTCCACCCAATCAACCTCAAATACCATATGAAACATGCACGACGAATACTAGACCATTTGGAGCAACCGGGGTAAGGTTTTAGGGGTCCGACATGATAGACCGCGTTGCAAATCACACGCGGTGAGTGGATCGTATTGTCCTCCAAATTCCCGTTTTTTAGCATTTCCCGGCCTTAATATACATACCAAAGCTACCCACAAAGTTTCATCCCTTTTGGAGCACTAGAGATGACACTTCCTTCATTAACCCGAAATCGCCCAAAATACAAGTCGGGGCCAAATGGTCAAAAAATGAAATAATTCGAAACCCGGATTTTTTCAGCCCAATCAACCTCAAATACCATATGAAACATGCACGACGAATACTAGACCATTTGGAGCCCCCGGGGTCGGGTTTTAGGGGTCCGACACGTTAGGCCGCGTTGCAAATCACACGCGGTGAGTGTATCCTATTGTCCTCCAAATTCCCGTTTTTTAGTATTTCCCGGCCTTATTGGACATACCAAAGCTACCCACAAAGTTTCATCCCTTTTGGAGCACTAGAGATGACACTTCCTTCATTAACCCGAAATCGCCCAAAATACAAGTCGGGGCCAAATGGTCAAAAAATGAAATAATTCGAAACCCGAATTTTTTCAGCCCAATCAACCTCAAATACCATATGAAACATGCACGACGAATACTAGACCATTTGGAGCCCCCGGGGTCAGGTTTTAGGGGTCCGACACGTTAGGCCGTGTTGCAAATCACACGCGGTGAGTGTATCCTATTTTCCTCCAAATTCCCGTTTTTTAGCATTTCCCGGCCTTATTGGACATTCCAAAGTTACCCACAAAGTTTCATCCCTTTTGGAGCACTAGAGATGACACTTCCTTCATTAACCCGAAATCGCCCAAAATACAAGTCGCGGCCAAATGGTCAAAAAATGAAATAATTCGAAACCCGGATTTTTTCAGCCCAATCAACCTCAAAGACCATATGAAACATGCACGACGAATGCTAGACCATTTGGAGCATCCGGGGTCAGGTTTTAGGGGTCCGACACGTTAGGCCGCGTTGTAAATCACACGCGGTGAGTGTATCCTATTGTCCTCCAAATTCCTGTTTTTTAGTATTTCCCGGCCTGATTGGACATACCAAAGCTACCCACAAAGTTTCATCCCTTTTGGAGCACTAGAGATGACACTTCCTTCATTAACCCGAAATCGCCCAAAATACAAGTCGGGGCCAAATGGTAAAAAAATGAAATAATTCGAAACCCGGATTTTTTCCGCCCAATCAACCTCAAATACCATATGAAACATGCACGACAAAAGCTAGACCATTTGGAGCATCCGGAGTCAGGTTTTAGGGGTCCGACACGTTAGGCCGCGTTGCAAATCACACACGGTGAATGGATCGTATTGTCCTCCAAATTCCCGTTTTTTACCATTTCCCGGCCTTATTGGACATACCAAAGCTACCCACAAAGTTTCATCCCTTTTGGAGCACTAGAGATAAAACTTCCTTCATTAACCCGAAATCGCCCAAAATACAAGTCGGGGCCAAATGGTCAAAAAATTAAATAATTCGAAACCCGGATTTTTTCAGCCCAATCAACCTCAAATACCATATGAAACATGCACGACGAATACTAGACCATTTGGAGCCCCCGGGGTCAGGTTTTAGGGGTCCGACATGTTAGGCCGCGTTGCAAATCACACGCGGTGAGTGGATCGTATTGTCCTCCAAATTCCCGTTTTTTAGCATTTTCCGGCCTTATTGGACACACCAAAGCTACCCACATAGTTTCATCCCTTTTGTAGCACTAGAGATGACACTTCCTTTATTAACCCGAAATCGCCCAAAATACAAGTCGCGGCCAAATGGTCAAAAAATGAAATAATTCGAAACCCGGATCTTTTCAGCTCAATCAACCTCTAATACCATATGAAACATGCACGACGAATACTAGACCATTTGGAGCATCCGGGGTAAGGTTTTAGGGGTCCGACACGTTAGACCGCGTTGCAAATCACACGCGGTGAGTGGATCGTATTGTCCTCCAAATTCCCGTTTTTTAGCATTTCCCGGCCTTAATATACATACCAAAGCTACCCACAAAGTTTCATCCCTTTTGGAGCACTAGAGATGACACTTCCTTCATTAACCCGAAATCGCCCAAAATACAAGTCGTGGCCAAATAGTCAAAAAATGAAATAATTCAAAACCCGGATTTTTTCAGCACAATCAACCACAAATACCATATGAAACATGCACGACGAATACTAGACCATTTGGAGCCCCCGGGGTCAGGTTTTAGGGGTCCGACACGTTAGGCCGCGTTGCAAATCACACGCGGTGAGTGGATCGTATTGTCCTCCAAATTCCCGTTTTTTAGCATTTCCCGGCCTTATTGGACATACTAAAGCTACCCACAATGTTTCATCCCTTTTGGAGCACTAGAGATGACACTTCCTTCATTAACCCGAAATCGCCCAAAATACAAGTCGTGGCCAAATGGTCAAAAAATGAAATAATTCGAAACCCGGATTTTTTAAGCCCAATCAACCTCAAATACCATATGAAACATGCACGACGAATACTAGACCATTTTGAGCATCCGGGGTAAGGTTTTAGGGGTCCGACACGTTAGACCGCGTTGCAAATCACACGCGGTGAGTGGATCGTATTGTCCTCCAAATTCCCGTTTTTTAGCATTTCCCGGCCTTAATATACATACCAAAGCTACCCACAAAGTTTCATCCTTTTTGGAGCACTAGAGATGACACTTCCTTCATTAACCCGAAATCGCCCAAAATACAAGTCGGGGCCAAATGGTCAAAAAATGAAATAATTCGAAACCCGGATCTTTTCAGCCCAATCAACCTCTAATACCATATGAAACATGCACGACGAATACTAGACCATTTGGAGCATCCGGGGTAAGGTTTTAGGGGTCCGACACGTTAGACCGCGTTGCAAATCACACGCGGTGAGTGGATCGTATTGTCCTCCAAATTCCCGTTTTTTAGCATTTCCCGGCCTTAATATACATACCAAAGCTACCCACAAAGTTTCATCCCTTTTGGAGCACTAGAGATGACACTTCCTTCATTAACCCGAAATCGCCCAAAATACAAGTCGGGGCCAAATGGTCAAAAAATGAAATAATTCGAAACCCGGATTTTTTCAGCCCAATCAACCTCAAATACCATATGAAACATGCACGACGAAAGCTAGACCATTTGGAGCCCCCGGGATCAGGTTTTAGGGGTCCGACACGTTAGGCCGCGTTGCAAATCACACGCGGTGAATGGATCGTATTGTCCTCCAAATTCCCGTTTTTTAGCATTTCCCGGCCTTATTGGACATACCAAAGCTACCCACAAAGTTTCATCCCTTTTCGAGCACTAGAGATGACACTTCCTTCATTAACCCGAAATCGCCCAAAATACAAGTCGGGGCCAAATGGTCAAAAAATGAAATAATTCGAAACCCGGATTTTTTCAGCCCAATCAACCTCAAATACCATATGAAACATGCACGACGAAAGCTAGACCATTTGGAGCCCCCGGGGTCAGGTTTTAGGGGTCCGACACGTTAGGCCGCGTTGCAAATCACACGCGGTGAGTGGATCGTATTGTCCTCCAAATTCCCGTTTTTTATTATTTCCCGGCCTTATTGGACATACTAAAGCTACCCACAAAGTTTCATCCCTTTTGGAGCACTAGAGATGACACTTCCTTCATTAACCCGAAATCGCCCAAAATACAAGTCGTGGCCAAATGGTCAAAAAATGAAATAATTCGAAACCCGGATTTTTTCAGCCCAATCAACCTCAAATACCATATGAAACATGCACGACGAATACTAGACCATTTTGAGCATCCGGGGTAAGGTTTTAGGGGTCCGACACGTTAGACCGCGTTGCAAATCACACGCGGTGAGTGGATCGTATTGTCCTCCAAATTCCCGTTTTTTAGCATTTCCCGGCCTTAATATACATACCAAAGCTACCCACAAAGTTTCATCCCTTTTGGAGCACTAGAGATGACACTTCCTTCATTAACCCGAAATCGCCCAAAATACAAGTCGGGGCCAAATGGTCAAAAAATGAAATAATTCGAAACCCGGATTTTTTCAGCTCAATCAACCTCAAATACCATATGAAACATGCACGACGAATACTAGACCATTTGGAGCCCCCGGGGTCAGGTTTTAGGGGTCCGACACGTTAGGCCGAGTTGCAAATCACACGCGGTGAGTGTATCCTATTGTCCTCCAAATTCCCGTTTTTTAGTATTTCCCGGCCTTATTGGACATACCAAAGCTACCCACAAAGTTTCATCCCTTTTGGAGCACTAGAGATGACACTTCCTTCATTAACCCGAAATCGTCCAAAATACAAGTCGGGGCAAAATGGTCAAAAAATGAAATAATTCGAAATCCAGATTTTTTCAGCCCAATCAACCTCAAATACCATATGAAACATGCACGACGAATACTAGACCATTTGGAGCCCCCGGGGTCAGGTTTTAGGGGTCCGACACGTTAGGCCGCGTTGCAAATCACACGCGGTGAGTGGATCGTATTGTCCTCCAAATTCCCGTTTTTTAGCATTTTCCGGCCTTATTGGACATACCAAAGCTACCCACATAGTTTCATCCCTTTTGGAGCACTAGAGATGACACTTCCTTTATTAACCCGAAATCGCCCAAAATACAAGTCGGGGCCAAATGGTCAAAAAATGAAATAATTCGAAACCCGGATTTTTTCAGCCCAATCAACCTCTAATACCATATGAAACATGCACGACGATTACTAGACCATTTGGAGCATCCGGGGTAAGGTTTTAGGGGTCCGACACGTTAGACCGCGTTGCAAATCACACGCGGTGAGTGGATCGTATTGTCCTCCAAATTCCCGTTTTTTAGCATTTCCCGGCCTTAATATACATACCAAAGCTACCCACAAAGTTTCATCCCTTTTGGAGCACTAGAGATGACACTTCATTCATTAACCCGAAATCGCCCAAAATACAAGTCGGGGCCAAATGGTCAAAAAATGAAATAATTCGAAACCCGGATTTTTTCAGCCCAATCAACCTCAAATACCATATGAAACATGCACGACGAATACTAGACCATTTAGAGCCCCCGGGGTCAGGTTTTAGGGGTCCGACACGTTAGGCCGAGTTGCAAATCACACGCGGTGAGTGTATCCAATTGTCCTCCAAATTCCCGTTTTTTAGTATTTCCCGGCCTTATTGGACATACCAAAGCTACCCACAAAGTTTCATCCCTTTTGGAGCACTAGAGATGACACTTCCTTCATTAACCCGAAATCGCCCAAAATACAAGTCGGGGCAAAATGGTCAAAAAATGAAATAATTCAAAACCCAGATTTTTTCAGCCCAATCAACCTCAAATACCATATGAAACATGCACGACGAATACTAGACCATTTGGAGCCCCCGGGGTCAGGTTTTAGGGGTCCGACACGTTAGGCCGCGTTGCAAATCACACGCGGTGAGTGGATCGTATTGTCCTCCAAATTCCCGTTTTTTAGCATTTCCCGGCCTTATTGGACATACCAAAGCAACCCACAAAGTTTCATCCCTTTTGGAGCACTAGAGATGACACTTCCTTCATTAACCCGAAATCGCCCAAAATACAAGTCGGGGCCAAATGGTCAAAAAATGAAATAATTCGAAACCCGGATTTTTTCAGCCCAATCAACCTCAAATATCATATGAAACATGCACGACGAATACTAGACCATTTGGAGCCCCCGGGGTCAGGTTTTAGGGGTCCGACACGTTAGGTAGCGTTGCAAATCACACGCGGTGAGTGGATCGTATTGTCCTCCAAATTCCTGTTTTTTAGCATTTCCCGGCCTTATTGGACATACCAAAGCTACCCACAAAGTTTCATCCCTTTTGGAGCACTAGAGATGACACTTCCTTCATTAACCCGAAATCGCCCAAAATACAAGTCGGGGCCAAATGGTCAAAAAATGAAATAATTCGAAACCCGGATTTTTTCCAGCCAATCAACCTCAAATACCATATGAAACATGCACGACGAATACTAGACCATTTGGAGCATCCGGGGTAAGGTTTTAGGGGTCCGACATGTTAGACCACGTTGCAAATCACACGCAGTGAGTGGATCGTATTGTCCTCCAAATTCCCGTTTTTTAGCATTTCCCGGCCTTAATATACATACCAAAGCTACCCACAAAGTTTCATCCCTTTTGGAGCACTAGAGATGACACTTCCTTCATTAACCCGAAATCGCCCAAAATACAAATCGGGGCCAAATGGTCAAAAAATGAAATAATTCGAAACCCGGATTTTTCCAGCCCAATCAACCTCTAATACCATATGAAACATGCACGACGAATACTAGACTATTTGGAGCCCCCGGGGTCAGGTTTTAGGGGTCCGACACGTTAGGCCGCGTTGCAAATCACACGCGGTGAGTGTATCCTATTGTCCTCCAAATTCCCGTTTTTTAGGATTTCCCGGCCTTATTGGACATACCAAAGCTACCCACAAAGTTTCATCCCTTTTGAAGCACTAGAGATGACACTTCCTTCATTAACCCGAAATCGCCCAAAATACAAGTCGGGGCCAAATGGTCAAAAAATGAAATAATTCGAAACCCAGATTTTTTCAGCCCAATCAACCTCTAATACCATATGAAACATGCACGACGAATATTACACAATTTGGAGCCCCCGGGGTCAGGTTTTGAGGGTCCGACACGTTAGGCCGCGTTGCAAATCACACGCGGTGAGTGTATCCTATTGTCCTCCAAATTCCCGTTTTTTAGTATTTCCCGGCCTTATTGGACATACCAAAGCTACCCACAAAGTTTCATCCCTTTTCGAGCACTAGAGATGACACTTCCATCATTAACCCGAAATCGCCCAAAATACAAGTCGGGGCCAAATGGTCAAAAAATGAAATAATTCGAAACCCGGATTTTTTAAGCCCATACAACCTTAAATCCCATATGAAACATGCACGACGAATACTAGACCATTTGGAGCCCCCGGGGTCAGGTTTTAGGGGTCCGACACGTTAGGCCGCGTTGAAAATCACACGCGGTGAGTAGATCGTATTTTCCTCCAAATTCCCATTTTTTATCATTTCCCGGCCTTATTGGACATACCAAAGCTACCCACAAAGTTTCATCCTTTTTGGAGCACTAGAGATGACACTTCCTTCATTAACCCGAAATCGCCCAAAATACAAGTCGGGGCCAAATGGTCAAAAAATAAAATAATTCGAAACCCGGATTTTTTCCACCTAATCAACCTAAAATACCATATGAAACATGCACGACAAAAGCTAGACCATTTGGAGCATCCGGGGTCAGGTTTTAGGGGTCCGACACGTTAGGCCGCGTTGCAAATCACACACGGTGAATGGATAGTATTGTCCTCCAAATTCCCGTTTTTTAGCATTTCCCGGCCTTATTGGACATACCAAAGCTACCCACAAAGTTTCATCCCTTTTGGAGCACTAGAGATAAAACTTCCTTCATTAACCCGAAATCGCCAAAAATACAAGTCGGGGCCAAATGGTAAAAAAATTAAATAATTCGAAACCCGGATTTTTTCAGCCCAATCAACCTCAAATACCATATGAAACATGCACGACGAATACTAGACCATTTGGAGCCCCCGGGGTAAGGTTTTAGGGGTCCGACACGTTAGGCCGCGTTGCAAATCACACGCGGTGAGTGGATCGTATTGTCCTCCAAATTCCCGTTTTTTAGCATTTCCCGGCCTTATTGGACATACCAAAGCTACCCACATAGTTTCATCCCTTTTGGAGCACTAAAGATGACACTTCCTTTATTAACCCGAAATCGCCCAAAATACAAGTCGGGGCCAAATGGTCAAAAAATGAAATAATTCGAAACCCGGATTTTTTCAGCCCAATCAACCTCAAATACCATATGAAACATGCACGACGAATACTAGACCATTTGGAGCCCCCGGGGTCAGGTTTTAGGGGTCCGACACGTTAGGCCGCGTTGCAAATCACAAGCGGTGAGTGGATCGTATTGTCCTCCAAATTCCCTTTTTTAGCATTTCCCGGCCTTATTTGACATACCAAAGCTACCCACAAAGTTTCATCCCTTTTGGAGCATTAGAGATGACACTTCCTTCATTAACCCGAAATCGCCCAAAATACAAGTCGGGGCCAAATGGTCAAAAAATGGATTAATTCGAAATCCGGATTTTTTCTGCCCAATCAACCTCAAATACCATATGAAATATGCACGACGAAAGCTAGACCATTTGGAGCATCCGGGGTCAGGTTTTAGGGGTCCGACACGTTAGGCCGCGTTGCAAATCACACACGGTGAATGGATCGTATTGTCCTCCAAATTCCCCTTTTTTAGCATTTTCCGGCCTTATTGGACATTACAAAGCTACCCACAAATTTTCATTCCTTTTGGAGCACTAGAGATGACACTTCCTTCATTAACCCGAAATCTCCCAAAATACAAGTCGGGGCCAAATGGTCAAAAAATGAAATAATTCGAAACCCGGATTTTTTCAGCCAAATCAACCTCAAACACCATATGAAACATGCACGACGAATACTAGACCATTTGGAGCATCCGGGGTCAGGTTTTAGGGGTCCGACACGTTAGGCCGCGTTGCAAATCACACGCGGTGAGTGGATCGTATTTTCCTCCAAATTCCCGTTTTTTAGCATTTCCCGGCCTTATTGGACATACCAAAGCTACCCACTAAGTTTCATCCCTTTTCGAGCACTAGAGATGACACTTCCTTCATTAACCCGAAATCGCCCAAAATACAAGTCGGGGCCAAATGGTCAAAAAATGAAATAATTCGAAACCCGGATTTTTTCCACCCAATCAACCTCAAAGACCATATGAAACATGCACGACGAATACTAGACCATTTGGAGCCCCCGGGGTTAGGTTTTAGGGGTCCGACACGTTAGGCCGCGTTGCAAATCACACGCGGTGAGTGGATCGTATTGTCCTCCAAATTCCCGTTTTTTAGCATTTCCCGGCCTTATTGGACATACCAAAGCTACCCACAAAGTTTCATTCCTTTTGGAGCACTAGAGATGACACTTCCTTCATTAACCCGAAATCGCCCAAAATACAAGTCGGGGCCAAATGGTCAAAAAATGAAGTAATTCGAAACCCGGATTTTTTCAGCCCAATCAACCTCAAATACCATATGAAACATGCACGACGAAAGCTAGACCATTTGGAGCCCCCGGGATCAGGTTTTAGGGGTCCGACACGTTAGGCCGCGTTGCAAATCACACGCGGTGAATGGATCGTATTGTCCTCCAAATTCCCGTTTTTTAGCATTTCCCGGCCTTATTGGACATACCAAAGCTACCCACAAAGTTTCATCCCTTTTCGAGCACTAGAGATGACACTTCCTTCATTAACCCGAAATCGCCCAAAATACAAGTCGGGGCCAAATGGTCAAAAAATGAAATAATTCGAAACCCGGATTTTTTCAGCCCAATCAACCTCAAATACCATATGAAACATGCATGACGAATACTAGACCATTTGGAGCATCCGGGGTCAGGTTTTAAGGGTCCGACACGTTAGGCCGCGTTGCAAATCACACGCGGTGAGTGGATCGTATTTTACTCCAAATTCCCGTTTTTTAGCATTTTTCGGCCTTATTGGACATACCAAAGCTACCCACAAAGTTTCATCCCTTTTCGAGCACTAGAGATGACACTTCCTTCATTAACCCGAAATCGCCCAAAATACAAGTCGGGGCCAAATGGTCAAAAAATGAAATAATTCGAAACCCGGATTTTTTCCACCCAATCAACCTCAAAGACCATATGAAACATGCACGACGAATACTAGACCATTTGGAGCCCCCGGGGTTAGGTTTTAGGGGTCCGACACGTTAGGCCGCGTTGCAAATCACACGCGGTGAGTGGATCGTATTGTCCTCCAAATTCCCGTTTTTTAGCATTTCCCGACCTTATTGGACATACCAAAGCTACCCACAAAGTTTCATCCCTTTTGGAGCACTAGAGATGACACTTCCTTCATTAACCCGAAATCGCCCAAAATACAAGTCGGGGCCAAATGGTCAAAAAATGAAATAATTCGAAACCCGGATTTTTCAGCCCAATCAACCTCAAATACCATATGAAACATGCACGACGAATACTAGACCATTTGGAGCCCCCGGGGTCAGGTTTTAGGGGTCCGACACGTTAGGCCGCGTTGCAAATCACACGCGGTGAATGGATCGTATTGTCCTCCAAATTCCCGTTTTTTAGCATTTCCCGGCCTTATTGGACATACCAAAGCTACCCACAAAGTTTCATCCCTTCTCGAGCACTAGAGATGACACTTCCTTCATTAACCCGAAATCGCCCAAAATACAAGTCGGGGCCAAATGGTCAAAAAATGAAATAATTCGAAACCCGGATTTTTTCAGCCCAATCAACCTCAAATACCATATGAAACATGCACGACGAATACTAGACCATTTGGAGCATCCGGGGTCAGGTTTTAAGGGTCCGACACGTTAGGCCGCGTTGCAAATCACACGCGGTGAGTGGATCGTATTTTACTCCAAATTCCCGTTTTTTAGCATTTTTCGGCCTTATTGGACATACCAAAGCTACCCACAAAGTTTCATCCCTTTTCGAGCACTAGAGATGACACTTCCTTCATTAACCCGAAATCGCCCAAAATACAAGTCGGGGCCAAATGGTCAAAAAATGAAATAATTCGAAACCCGGATTTTTTCCACCCAATCAACCTCAAAGACCATATGAAACATGCACGACGAATACTAGACCATTTGGAGCCCCCGGGGTTAGGTTTTAGGGGTCCGACACGTTAGGCCGCGTTGCAAATCACACGCGGTGAGTGGATCGTATTGTCCTTCAAATTCCCGTTTTTTAGCATTTCCCGACCTTATTGGACATACCAAAGCTACCCACAAAGTTTCATCCCTTTTGGAGCACTAGAGATGACACTTCCTTCATTAACCCGAAATCGCCCAAAATACAAGTCGGGGCCAAATGGTCAAAAAATGAAATAATTCGAAACCCGGATTTTTTCCACCCAATCAACCTCAAATACCATATGAAACATGCACGACGAATACTAGACCATTTGGAGCAACCGGGGTAAGGTTTTAGGGGTCCGACATGATAGACCGCGTTGCAAATCACACGCAGTGAGTGGATCGTATTGTCCTCCAAATTCCCGTTTTTTAGCATTTCCTGGCCTTAATATACATACCAAAGCTACCCACAAAGTTTCATCCCTTTTGGAGCACTAGAGATGACACTTCCTTCATTAACCCGAAATCGCCCAAAATACAAGTCGGGGCCAAATGGTCAAAAAATGAAATAATTCGAAATCCGGATTCTTTCAGCCCAATCAACCTCAAATACCATATGAAACATGCACGACGAATACTAGACCATTTGGAGCCCCCGGGGTCAGGTTTTAGGGGTCCGACACGTTAGGCCGCGTTGCAAATCACACGCGGTGAGTGTATCCTATTGTCCTCCAAATTCCCGTTTTTTAGTATTTCCCGGCCTTATTGGATATACCAAAGCTACCCACAAAGTTTCATCCCTTTTGGAGCACTAGAGATGACACTTCCTTCATTAACCCGAAATCGCCCAAAATACAAGTCGGGGCCAAATGGTCAAAAAATGAAATAATTCGAAACCCGGATTTTTTAAGCCCAATCAACCTCAAATACCATATGAAACATGCACGACGAATACTAGACCATTTGGAGCATCCGGGGTCAGGTTTTAAGGGTCCGACACGTTAGGCCGCGTTGCAAATCACACGCGGTGAGTGGATCGTATTTTCCTCCAAATTCCCGTTTTTTAACATTTTCCGGCCTTATTGGACATACCAAAGCTACCCACAATGTTTCATCCCTTTTCGAGCACTAGAGATGACACTTCCTTCATTAACCCGAAATCGCCCAAAATACAAGTCGGGGCCAAATGGTCAAAAAATAAAATAATTCGAAACCCGGATTTTTTCCACCCAATCAACCTCAAATACCATATGAAACATGCACGACGAATACTAGACCATTTGGAGCAACCGGGGTAAGGTTTTAGGGGTCCGACATGATAGACCGCGTTGCAAATCACACGCGGTGAGTGGATCGTATTGTCCTCCAAATTCCCGTTTTTTAGCATTTCCCGGACTTAATATACATACCAAAGCTACCCACAAAGTTTCATCCCTTTTGGAGCACTAGAGATGACACTTCCTTCATTAACCCGAAATCGCCCAAAATACAAGTCGGGGCCAAATGGTCAAAAAATGAAATAATTCGAAACCCGGATTCTTTCAGCCCAATCAACCTCAAATACCATATGAAACATGCACGACGAATACTAGACCATTTGGAGCCCCCGGGGTCAGGTTTTAGGGGTCCGACACGTTAGGCCGCGTTGCAAATCACACGCGGTGAGTGTATCCTATTGTCCTCCAAATTCCCGTTTTTTAGTATTTCCCGGCCTTATTGGACATACCAAAGCTACCCACAAAGTTTCATCCCTTTTGGAGCACTAGAGATGACACTTCCTTCATTAACCCGAAATCGCCCAAAATACAAGTCGGGGCCAAATGGTCAAAAAATGAAATAATTCAAAACTCGGATTTTTTAATCCCAATCAACCTCAAATACCATATGAAACATGCACGACGAATACTAGACCATTTGGAGCATCCGGGGTCAGGTTTTAAGGGTCCGACACGTTAGGCCGCGTTGCAAATCACACGCGGTGAGTGGATCGTATTTTCCTCCAAATTCCCGTTTTTTAGCATTTTCCGGCCTTATTGGACTTACCAAAGCTACCCACAATGTTTCATCCCTTTTCGAGCACTAGAGATGACACTTCCTTCATTAACCCGAAATCGCCCAAAATACAAGTCGGGGCCAAATGGTCAAAAAATGAAATAATTCGAAACCCGGATTTTTTCCACCCAATCAACCTCAAATACCATATGAAACATGCACGACGAATACTAGACCATTTGGAGCCCCCGGGGTTAGGTTTTAGGGGTCCGACACGTTAGGCCGCATTGCAAATCACACGCGGTGAGTGGATCGTATTGTCCTCCAAATTCCCGTTTTTTAGCATTTCCCGGCCTTATTGGACATACCAAAGCTACCCACAAAGTTTCATTCCTTTTGGAGCACTAGAGATGACACTTCCTTCATTAACCCGAAATCGCCCAAAATACAAGTCGGGGCCAAATGGTCAAAAAATGAAATAATTCGAAACCCGTATTTTTTCAGCCCAATCAACCTCAAATACCATATGAAACATGCACGACGAAAGCTAGACCATTTGGAGCCCCCGGGATCAGGTTTTAGGGGTCCGACACGTTAGGCCGCGTTGCAAATCACACGCGGTGAATGGATCGTATTGTCCTCCAAATTCCCGTTTTTTAGCATTTCCCGGCCTTATTGGACATACCAAAGCTACCCACAAAGTTTCATCCCTTTTCGAGCACTAGAGATGACACTTCCTTCATTAACCCGAAATCGCCCAAAATACAAGTCGGGGCCAAATGGTCAAAAAATGAAATAATTCGAAACCCGGATTTTTTCAGCCCAATCAACCTCAAATACCATATGAAACATGCACGACGAATACTAGACCATTTGGAGCATCCGGGGTCAGGTTTTAAGGGTCCGACACGTTAGGCCGCGTTGCAAATCACACGCGGTGAGTGGATCGTATTGTCCTCCAAATTCCCGTTTTTTAGCATTTCCCGGCCTTATTGGACATACCAAAGCTACCCACAAAGTTTCATTCCTTTTGGAGCACTAGAGATGACACTTCCTTCATTAACCCGAAATCGCCCAAAATACAAGTCGGGGCCAAATGGTCAAAAAATGAAATAATTCGAAACCCGGATTTTTTCAGCCCAATCAACCTCAAATACCATATGAAACATGCACGACGAAAGCTAGACCATTTGGAGCCCCCGGGATCAGGTTTTAGGGGTCCGACACGTTAGGCCGCGTTGCAAATCACACGCGGTGAATGGATCGTATTGTCCTCCAAATTCCCGTTTTTTAGCATTTCCCGGCCTTATTGGACATACCAAAGCTACCCACAAAGTTTCATCCCTTTTCGAGCACTAGAGATGACACTTCCTTCATTAACCCGAAATCGCCCAAAATACAAGTCGGGGCCAAATGGTCAAAAAATGAAATAATTCGAAACCCGGATTTTTTCAGCCCAATCAACCTCAAATACCATATGAAACATGCACGACGAATACTAGACCATTTGGAGCCCCCGGGGTCAGGTTTTAGGGGTCCGACACG
This sequence comes from Persicaria maculosa, assembly GCA_963922045.1. Classification (NCBI taxonomy): domain Eukaryota; kingdom Viridiplantae; phylum Streptophyta; class Magnoliopsida; order Caryophyllales; family Polygonaceae; genus Persicaria; species Persicaria maculosa. The sequence goes on along the minus strand of OY998271.1, from coordinate 47,244 downwards.
TTAGGCCGCGTTGCAAATCACAAGCGGTGAGTGGATCGTATTGTCCTCCAAATTCCCTTTTTTAGCATTTCCCGGCCTTATTTGACATACCAAAGCTACCCACAAAGTTTCATCCCTTTTGGAGCATTAGAGATGACACTTCCTTCATTAACCCGAAATCGCCCAAAATACAAGTCGGGGCCAAATGGTCAAAAAATGGATTAATTCGAAATCCGGATTTTTTCTGCCCAATCAACCTCAAATACCATATGAAATATGCACGACGAAAGCTAGACCATTTGGAGCATCCGGGGTCAGGTTTTAGGGGTCCGACACGTTAGGCCGCGTTGCAAATCACACACGGTGAATGGATCGTATTGTCCTCCAAATTCCCCTTTTTTAGCATTTTCCGGCCTTATCGGACATTACAAAGCTACCCACAAATTTTCATTCCTTTTGGAGCACTAGAGATGACACTTCCTTCATTAACCCGAAATCTCCCAAAATACAAGTCGGGGCCAAATGGTCAAAAAATGAAATAATTCGAAACCCGGATTTTTTCAGCCAAATCAACCTCAAACACCATATGAAACATGCACGACGAATACTAGACCATTTGGAGCATCCGGGGTCAGGTTTTAGGGGTCCGACACGTTAGGCCGCGTTGCAAATCACACGCGGTGAGTGGATCGTATTTTCCTCCAAATTCCCGTTTTTTAGCATTTCCCGGCCTTATTGGACATACCAAAGCTACCCACAAAGTTTCATCCCTTTTCGAGCACTAGAGATGACACTTCCTTCATTAACCCGAAATCGCCCAAAATACATGTCGGGGCCAAATGGTCAAAAAATGAAATAATTCGAAACCCGGATTTTTTCCACCCAATCAACCTCAAATACCATATGAAACATGCACGACGAATACTAGACCATTTGGAGCCCCCGGGGTTAGGTTTTAGGGGTCCGACACGTTAGGCCGCATTGCAAATCACACGCGGTGAGTGGATCGTATTGTCCTCCAAATTCCCGTTTTTTAGCATTTCCCGGCCTTATTGGACATACCAAAGCTACCCACAAAGTTTCATTCCTTTTGGAGCACTAGAGATGACACTTCCTTCATTAACCCGAAATCGCCCAAAATACAAGTCGGGGCCAAATGGTCAAAAAATGAAATAATTCGAAACCCGGATTTTTTCAGCCCAATCAACCTCAAATACCATATGAAACATGCACGACGAAAGCTAGACCATTTGGAGCCCCCGGGATCAGGTTTTAGGGGTCCGACACGTTAGGCCGCGTTGCAAATCACACGCGGTGAATGGATCGTATTGTCCTCCAAATTCCCGTTTTTTAGCATTTCCCGGCCTTATTGGACATACCAAAGCTACCCACAAAGTTTCATCCCTTTTCGAGCACTAGAGATGACACTTCCTTCATTAACCCGAAATCGCCCAAAATACAAGTCGGGGCCAAATGGTCAAAAAATGAAATAATTCGAAACCCGGATTTTTTCAGCCCAATCAACCTCAAATACCATATGAAACATGCATGACGAATACTAGACCATTTGGAGCATCTGGGGTCAGGTTTTAAGGGTCCGACACGTTAGGCCGCGTTGCAAATCACACGCGGTGAGTGGATCGTATTTTACTCCAAATTCCCGTTTTTTAGCATTTTTCGGCCTTATTGGACATACCAAAGCTACCCACAAAGTTTCATCCCTTTTCGAGCACTAGAGATGACACTTCCTTCATTAACCCGAAATCGCCCAAAATACAAGTCGGGGCCAAATGGTCAAAAAATGAAATAATTCGAAACCCGGATTTTTTCCACCCAATCAACCTCAAAGACCATATGAAACATGCACGACGAATACTAGACCATTTGGAGCCCCCGGGGTTAGGTTTTAGGGGTCCGACACGTTAGGCCGCGTTGCAAATCACACGCGGTGAGTGGATCGTATTGTCCTCCAAATTCCCGTTTTTTAGCATTTCCCGACCTTATTGGACATACCAAAGCTACCCACAAAGTTTCATCCCTTTTGGAGCACTAGAGATGACACTTCCTTCATTAACCCGAAATCGCCCAAAATACAAGTCGGGGCCAAATGGTCAAAAAATGAAATAATTCGAAACCCGGATTTTTCAGCCCAATCAACCTCAAATACCATATGAAACATGCACGACGAATACTAGACCATTTGGAGCCCCCGGGGTCAGGTTTTAGGGGTCCGACACGTTAGGCCGCGTTGCAAATCACACGCGGTGAGTGTATCCTATTGTCCTCCAAATTCCCGTTTTTTAGTATTTCCCGGCCTTATTGGACATACCAAAGCTACCCACAAAGTTTCATCCCTTTTGGAGCACTAGAGATGACACTTCCTTCATTAACCCGAAATCGCCCAAGATACAAGTCGGGGCCAAATGGTCAAAAAATGAAATAATTCGAAACCCGGATTTTTTCAGCCCAATCAACCTCAAATACCATATGAAACATGCACGACGAATACTAGACCATTTGGAGCATCCGGGGTCAGGTTTTAAGGGTCCGACACGTTAGGCCGCGTTGCAAATCACACGCGGTGAGTGGATCGTATTTTCCTCCAAATTCCCGTTTTTTAGCATTTTCCGGCCTTATTGGACATACCAAAGCTACCCACAAAGTTTCATCCCTTTTCGAGCACTAGAGATGACACTTCCTTCATTAACCCGAAATCGCCCAAAATACAAGTCGGGGCCAAATGGTCAAAAAATGAAATAATTCGAAACCCGGATTTTTTCCACCCAATCAACCTCAAATACCATATGAAACATGCACGACGAATACTAGACCATTTGGAGCCCCCGGGGTTAGGTTTTAGGGGTCCGACACGTTAGGCCGCATTGCAAATCACACGCGGTGAGTGGATCGTATTGTCCTCCAAATTCCCGTTTTTTAGCATTTCCCGGCCTTATTGGACATACCAAAGCTACCCACAAAGTTTCATTCCTTTTGGAGCACTAGAGATGACACTTCCTTCATTAACCCGAAATCGCCCAAAATACAAGTCGGGGCCAAATGGTCAAAAAATGAAATAATTCGAAACCCGGATTTTTTCAGCCCAATCAACCTCAAATACCATATGAAACATGCACGACGAAAGCTAGACCATTTGGAGCCCCCGGGATCAGGTTTTAGGGGTCCGACACGTTAGGCCGCGTTGCAAATCACACGCGGTGAATGGATCGTATTGTCCTCCAAATTCCCGTTTTTTAGCATTTCCCGGCCTTATTGGACATACCAAAGCTACCCACAAAGTTTCATCCCTTTTCGAGCACTAGAGATGACACTTCCTTCATTAACCCGAAATCGCCCAAAATACAAGTCGGGGCCAAATGGTCAAAAAATGAAATAATTCGAAACCCGGATTTTTTCAGCCCAATCAACCTCAAATACCATATGAAACATGCACGACGAATACTAGACCATTTGGAGCATCCGGGGTCAGGTTTTAAGGGTCCGACACGTTAGGCCGCGTTGCAAATCACACGCGGTGAGTGGATCGTATTTTACTCCAAATTCCCGTTTTTTAGCATTTTTCGGCCTTATTGGACATACCAAAGCTACCCACAAAGTTTCATCCCTTTTCGAGCACTAGAGATGACACTTCCTTCATTAACCCGAAATCGCCCAAAATACAAGTCGGGGCCAAATGGTCAAAAAATGAAATAATTCGAAACCCGGATTTTTTCCACCCAATCAACCTCAAAGACCATATGAAACATGCACGACGAATACTAGACCATTTGGAGCCCCCGGGGTTAGGTTTTAGGGGTCCGACACGTTAGGCCGCGTTGCAAATCACACGCGGTGAGTGGATCGTATTGTCCTTCAAATCCCCGTTTTTTAGCATTTCCCGACCTTATTGGACATACCAAAGCTACCCACAAAGTTTCATCCCTTTTGGAGCACTAGAGATGACACTTCCTTCATTAACCCGAAATCGCCCAAAATACAAGTCGGGGCCAAATGGTCAAAAAATGAAATAATTCGAAACCCGGATTTTTTCCACCCAATCAACCTCAAATACCATATGAAACATGCACGACGAATACTAGACCATTTGGAGCAACCGGGGTAAGGTTTTAGGGGTCCGACATGATAGACCGCGTTGCAAATCACACGCGGTGAGTGGATCGTATTGTCCTCCAAATTCCCGTTTTTTAGCATTTCCCCGCCTTAATATACATACCAAAGCTACCCACAAAGTTTCATCCCTTTTGGAGCACTAGAGATGACACTTCCTTCATTAACCCGAAATCGCCCAAAATACAAGTCGGGGCCAAATGGTCAAAAAATGAAATAATTCGAAACCCGGATTTTTTCAACCCAATCAACCTCAAATACCATATGAAACATGCACGACGAATACTAGACCATTTGGAGCCCCCGGGGTCAGGTTTTAGGGGTCCGACACGTTAGGCCGCGTTGCAAATCACACGCGGTGAGTGTATCCTATTGTCCTCCAAATTCCCGTTTTTTAGTATTTCCCGGCCTTATTGGACATACCAAAGCTACCCACAAAGTTTCATCCCTTTTGGAGCACTAGAGATGACACTTCCTTCATTAACCCGAAATCCCCCAAAATACAAGTCGGGGCCAAATGGTCAAAAAATGAAATAATTCGAAACCCGGATTTTTCAGCCCAATCAACCTCAAATACCATATGAAACATGCACGACGAATACTAGACCATTTGGAGCCCCCGGGGTCAGGTTTTAGGGGTCCGACACGTTAGGCCGCGTTGCAAATCACACGCGGTGAGTGTATCCTATTGTCCTCCAAATTCCCGTTTTTTAGTATTTCCCGGCCTTATTGGACATACCAAAGCTACCCACAAAGTTTCATCCCTTTTGGAGCACTAGAGATGACACTTCCTTCATTAACCCGAAATCGCCCAAAATACAAGTCGGGGCCAAATGGTCAAAAAATGAAATAATTCGAAACCCGGATTTTTTCAGCCCAATCAACCTCAAATACCATATGAAACATGCACGACGAATACTAGACCATTTGGAGCATCCGGGGTCAGGTTTTAAGGGTCCGACACGTTAGGCCGCGTTGCAAATCACACGCGGTGAGTGGATCGTATTTTCCTCCAAATTCCCGTTTTTTAGCATTTTCCGGCCTTATTGGACATACCAAAGCTACCCACAAAGTTTCATCCCTTTTCGAGCACTAGAGATGACACTTCCTTCATTAACCCGAAATCGCCCAAAATACAAGTCGGGGCCAAATGGTCAAAAAATGAAATAATTCGAAACCCGGATTTTTTCCACCCAATCAACCTCAAATACCATATGAAACATGCACGACGAATACTAGACCATTTGGAGCCCCCGGGGTTAGGTTTTAGGGGTCCGACACGTTAGGCCGCATTGCAAATCACACGCGGTGAGTGGATCGTATTGTCCTCCAAATTCCCGTTTTTTAGCATTTCCCGGCCTTATTGGACATACCAAAGCTACCCACAAAGTTTCATTCCTTTTGGAGCACTAGAGATGACACTTCCTTCATTAACCCGAAATCGCCCAAAATACAAGTCGGGGCCAAATGGTCAAAAAATGAAATAATTCGAAACCCGGATTTTTTCAGCCCAATCAACCTCAAATACCATATGAAACATGCACGACGAAAGCTAGACCATTTGGAGCCCCCGGGATCAGGTTTTAGGGGTCCGACACGTTAGGCCGCGTTGCAAATCACACGCGGTGAATGGATCGTATTGTCCTCCAAATTCCCGTTTTTTAGCATTTCCCGGCCTTATTGGACATACCAAAGCTACCCACAAAGTTTCATCCCTTTTCGAGCACTAGAGATGACACTTCCTTCATTAACCCGAAATCGCCCAAAATACAAGTCGGGGCCAAATGGTCAAAAAATGAAATAATTCGAAACCCGGATTTTTTCAGCCCAATCAACCTCAAATACCATATGAAACATGCACGACGAATACTAGACCATTTGGAGCATCCGGGGTCAGGTTTTAAGGGTCCGACACGTTAGGCCGCGTTGCAAATCACACGCGGTGAGTGGATCGTATTTTACTCCAAATTCCCGTTTTTTAGCATTTTTCGGCCTTATTGGACATACCAAAGCTACCCACAAAGTTTCATCCCTTTTCGAGCACTAGAGATGACACTTCCTTCATTAACCCGAAATCGCCCAAAATACAAGTCGGGGCCAAATGGTCAAAAAATGAAATAATTCGAAACCCGGATTTTTTCCACCCAATCAACCTCAAAGACCATATGAAACATGCACGACGAATACTAGACCATTTGGAGCCCCCGGGGTTAGGTTTTAGGGGTCCGACACGTTAGGCCGCGTTGCAAATCACACGCGGTGAGTGGATCGTATTGTCCTTCAAATCCCCGTTTTTTAGCATTTCCCGACCTTATTGGACATACCAAAGCTACCCACAAAGTTTCATCCCTTTTGGAGCACTAGAGATGACACTTCCTTCATTAACCCGAAATCGCCCAAAATACAAGTCGGGGCCAAATGGTCAAAAAATGAAATAATTCGAAACCCGGATTTTTTCCACCCAATCAACCTCAAATACCATATGAAACATGCACGACGAATACTAGACCATTTGGAGCAACCGGGGTAAGGTTTTAGGGGTCCGACATGATAGACCGCGTTGCAAATCACACGCGGTGAGTGGATCGTATTGTCCTCCAAATTCCCGTTTTTTAGCATTTCCCGGCCTTAATATACATACCAAAGCTACCCACAAAGTTTCATCCCTTTTGGAGCACTAGAGATGACACTTCCTTCATTAACCCGAAATCGCCCAAAATACAAGTCGGGGCCAAATGGTCAAAAAATGAAATAATTCGAAACCCGGATTTTTTCAACCCAATCAACCTCAAATACCATATGAAACATGCACGACGAATACTAGACCATTTGGAGCCCCCGGGGTCAGGTTTTAGGGGTCCGACACGTTAGGCCGCGTTGCAAATCACACGCGGTGAGTGTATCCTATTGTCCTCCAAATTCCCGTTTTTTAGTATTTCCCGGCCTTATTGGACATACCAAAGCTACCCACAAAGTTTCATCCCTTTTGGAGCACTAGAGATGACACTTCCTTCATTAACCCGAAATCGCCCAAAATACAAGTCGGGGCCAAATGGTCAAAAAATGAAATAATTCGAAACCCGGATTTTTTCAGCCCAATCAACCTCAAATACCATATGAAACATGCACGACGAATACTAGACCATTTGGAGCATCCGGGGTCAGGTTTTAAGGGTCCGACACGTTAGGCCGCGTTGCAAATCACACGCGGTGAGTGGATCGTATTTTCCTCCAAATTCCCGTTTTTTAGCATTTTCCGGCCTTATTGGACATACCAAAGCTACCCACAATGTTTCATCCCTTTTCGAGCACTAGAGATGACACTTCCTTCATTAACCCGAAATCGCCCAAAATACAAGTCGGGGCCAAATGGTCAAAAAATGAAATAATTCGAAACCCGGATTTTTTCCACCCAATCAACCTCAAATACCATATGAAACATGCACGACGAATACTAGACCATTTGGAGCCCCCGGGGTTAGGTTTTAGGGGTCCGACACGTTAGGCCGCATTGCAAATCACACGCGGTGAGTGGATCGTATTGTCCTCCAAATTCCCGTTTTTTAGCATTTCCCGGCCTTATTGGACATACCAAAGCTACCCACAAAGTTTCATTCCTTTTGGAGCACTAGAGATGACACTTCCTTCATTAACCCGAAATCGCCCAAAATACAAGTCGGGGCCAAATGGTCAAAAAATGAAATAATTCGAAACCCGGATTTTTTCAGCCCAATCAACCTCAAATACCATATGAAACATGCACGACGAAAGCTAGACCATTTGGAGCCTCCGGGATCAGGTTTTAGGGGTCCGACACGTTAGGCCGCGTTGCAAATCACACGCGGTGAATGGATCGTATTGTCCTCCAAATTCCCGTTTTTTAGCATTTCCCGGCCTTATTGGACATACCAAAGCTACCCACAAAGTTTCATCCCTTTTCGAGCACTAGAGATGACACTTCCTTCATTAACCCGAAATCGCCCAAAATACAAGTCGGGGCCAAATGGTCAAAAAATGAAATAATTCGAAACCCGGATTTTTTCAGCCCAATCAACCTCAAATACCATATGAAACATGCACGACGAATACTAGACCATTTGGAGCATCCGGGGTCAGGTTTTAAGGGTCCGACACGTTAGGCCGCGTTGCAAATCACACGCAGTGAGTGGATCGTATTGTCCTCCAAATTCCCGTTTTTCAGCATTTCCCGGCCTTATTGGACATACCAAAGCTACCCACAAAGTTTCATTCCTTTTGGAGCACTAGAGATGACACTTCCTTCATTAACCCGAAATCGCCCAAAATACAAGTCGGGGCCAAATGGTCAAAAAATGAAATAATTCGAAACCCGGATTTTTTCAGCCCAATCAACCTTAAATACCATATGAAACATGCACGACGAAAGCAAGACCATTTGGAGCCCCCGGGAACAGGTTTTAGGGGTCCGACACGTTAGGCCGCGTTGCAAATCACACGCGGTGAATGGATCGTATTGTCCTCCAAATTCCCGTTTTTTAGCATTTCCCGGCCTTATTGGACATACCAAAGCTACCCACAAAGTTTCATCCCTTTTCGAGCACTAGAGATGACACTTCCTTCATTAACCCGAAATCGCCCAAAATACAAGTCGGGGCCAAATGGTCAAAAAATGAAATAATTCGAAACCCGGATTTTTTCAGCCCAATCAACCTCAAATACCATATGAAACATGCACGACGAATACTAGACCATTTGGAGCCCCCGGGGTCAGGTTTTAGGGGTCCGACACGTTAGGCCGCGTTGCAAATCACAAGCGGTGAGTGGATCGTATTGTCCTCCAAATTCCCTTTTTTAGCATTTCCCGGCCTTATTTGACATACCAAAGCTACCCACAAAGTTTCATCCCTTTTGGAGCATTAGAGATGACACTTCCTTCATTAACCCGAAATCGCCCAAAATACAAGTCGGGGCCAAATGGTCAAAAAATGGATTAATTCGAAATCCGGATTTTTTCTGCCCAATCAACCTCAAATACCATATGAAATATGCACGACGAAAGCTAGACCATTTGGAGCATCCGGGGTCAGGTTTTAGGGGTCCGACACGTTAGGCCGCGTTGCAAATCACACACGGTGAATGGATCGTATTGTCCTCCAAATTCCCCTTTTTTAGCATTTTCCGGCCTTATTGGACATTACAAAGCTACCCACAAATTTTCATTCCTTTTGGAGCACTAGAGATGACACCTCCTTCATTAACCCGAAATCGCCCAAAATACAAGTCGGGGCCAAATGGTCAAAAAATGAAATAATTCGAAACCCGGATTTTTTCAGCCCAATCAACCTCAAATACCATATGAAACATGCACGACGAAAGCTAGACCATTTGGAGCCCCCGGGATCAGGTTTTAGGGGTCCGACACGTTAGGTCGCGTTGCAAATCACACGCGGTGAATGGATCGTATTGTCCTCCAAATTCCCGTTTTTTAGCATTTCCCGGCCTTATTGGACATTCCAAAGCTACCCACAAAGTTTCATCCCTTTTCGAGCACTAGAGATGACACTTCCTTCATTAACCCGAAATCGCCCAAAATACAAGTCGGGGCCAAATGGTCAAAAAATGAAATAATTCGAAACCCGGATTTTTTCAGCCCAATCAACCTCAAATACCATATGAAACATGCACGACGAATACTAGACCATTTGGAGCATCCGGGGTCAGGTTTTAAGGGTCCGACACGTTAGGCCGCGTTGCAAATCACACGCGGTGAGTGGATCGTATTTTACTCCAAATTCCCGTTTTTTAGCATTTTTCGGCCTTATTGGACATACCAAAGCTACCCACAAAGTTTCATCCCTTTTCGAGCACTAGAGATGACACTTCCTTCATTAACCCGAAATCGCCCAAAATACAAGTCGGGGCCAAATGGTCAAAAAATGAAATAATTCGAAACCCGGATTTTTTCCACCCAATCAACCTCAAAGACCATATGAAACATGCACGACGAATACTAGACCATTTGGAGCCCCCGGGGTTAGGTTTTAGGGGTCCGACACGTTAGGCCGCGTTGCAAATCACACGCGGTGAGTGGATCGTATTGTCCTCCAAATTCCCGTTTTTTAGCATTTCCCGACCTTATTGGACATACCAAAGCTACCCACAAAGTTTCATCCCTTTTGGAGCACTAGAGATGACACTTCCTTCATTAACCCGAAATCGCCCAAAATACAAGTCGGGGCCAAATGGTCAAAAAATGAAATAATTCGAAACCCGGATTTTTTCCACCCAATCAACCTCAAATACCATATGAAACATGCACGACGAATACTAGACCATTTGGAGCAACCGGGGTAAGGTTTTAGGGGTCCGACATCATAGACCGCGTTGCAAATCACACGCGGTGAGTGGATCGTATTGTCCTCCAAATTCCCGTTTTTTAGCATTTCCCGACCTTATTGGACATACCAAAGCTACCCACAAAGTTTCATCCCTTTTGGAGCACTAGAGATGACACTTCCTTCATTAACCCGAAATCGCCCAAAATACAAGTCGGGGCCAAATGGTCAAAAAATGAAATAATTCGAAACCCGGATTTTTTCCACTCAATCAACCTCAAATACCATATGAAACATGCACGACGAATACTAGACCATTTGGAGCAACCGGGGTAAGGTTTTAGGGGTCCGACACGTTACGCCGCGTTGCAAATCACACGCGGTGAGTGGATCGTATTGTCCTCCAAATTCCCGTTTTTTAACATTTCCCGGCCTTATTGGACATACCAAAGCTACCCACAAAGTTTCATCCCTTTTCGAGCACTAGAGATGACACTTCCTTCATTAACCCGAAATCGCCCAAAATACAAGTCGGGGCCAAATGGTCAAAAAATGAAATAATTCGAAACCCGGATTTTTTCCACCCAATCAACCTCAAAGACCATATGAAACATGCACGACGAATACTAGACCATTTGGAGCCCCCGGGGTTAGGTTTTAGGGGTCCGACACGTTAGGCCGCGTTGCAAATCACACGCGGTGAGTGGATCGTATTGTCCTCCAAATTCCCGTTTTTTAGCATTTCCCGGCCTTATTGGACATACCAAAGCTACCCACAAAGTTTCATTCCTTTTGGAGCACTAGAGATGACACTTCCTTCATTAACCCGAAATCGCCCAAAATACAAGTCGGGGCCAAATGGTCAAAAAATGAAATAATTCGAAACCCGGATTTTTTCAGCCCAATCAACCTCAAATACAATATGAAACATGCACGACGAAAGCTAGACCATTTGGAGCCCCCGGGATCAGGTTTTAGGGGTCCGACACGTTAGGCCGCGTTGCAAATCACACGCGGTGAATGGATCGTATTGTCCTCCAAATTCCCGTTTTTTAGCATTTCCCGGCCTTATTGGACATACCAAAGCTACCCACAAAGTTTCATCCCTTTTCGAGCACTAGAGATGACACTTCCTTCATTAACCCGAAATCGCCAAAAATACAAGTCGGGGCCAAATGGTCAAAAAATGAAATAATTCGAAACCCGGATTTTTTCAGCCCAATCAACCTCAAATACCATATGAAACATGCATGACGAATACTAGACCATTTGGAGCATCCGGGGTCAGGTTTTAAGGGTCCGACACGTTAGGCCGCGTTGCAAATCACACGCGGTGAGTGGATCGTATTTTACTCCAAATTCCCGTTTTTTAGCATTTTTCGGCCTTATTGGACATACCAAAGCTACCCACAAAGTTTCATCCCTTTTCGAGCACTAGAGATGACACTTCCTTCATTAACCCGAAATCGCCCAAAATACAAGTCGGGGCCAAATGGTCAAAAAATGAAATAATTCGAAACCCGGATTTTTTCCACCCAATCAACCTCAAAGACCATATGAAACATGCACGACGAATACTAGACCATTTGGAGCCCCCGGGGTTAGGTTTTAGGGGTCCGACACGTTAGGCCGCGTTGTAAATCACACGCGGTGAGTGGATCGTATTGTCCTCCAAATTCCCGTTTTTTAGCATTTCCCGATCTTATTGGACATACCAAAGCTACCCACAAAGTTTCATCCCTTTTGGAGCACTAGAGATGACACTTCCTTCATTAACCCGAAATCGCCCAAAATACAAGTCGGGGCCAAATGGTCAAAAAATGAAATAATTCGAAACCCGGATTTTTCAGCCCAATCAACCTCAAATACCATATGAAACATGCACGACGAATACTAGACCATTTGGAGCCCCCGGGGTCAGGTTTTAGGGGTCCGACACGTTAGGCCGCGTTGCAAATCACACGCGGTGAGTGTATCCTATTGTCCTCCAAATTCCCGTTTTTTAGTATTTCCCGGCCTTATTGGACATACCAAAGCTACCCACAAAGTTTCATCCCTTTTGGAGCACTAGAGATGACACTTCCTTCATTAACCCGAAATCGCCCAAAATACAAGTCGGGGCCAAATGGTCAAAAAATGAAATAATTCGAAACCCGGATTTTTTCAGCCCAATCAACCTCAAATACCATATGAAACATGCACGACGAATACTAGACCATTTGGAGCATCCGGGGTCAGGTTTTAAGGGTCCGACACGTTAGGCCGCGTTGCAAATCACACGCGGTGAGTGGATCGTATTTTCCTCCAAATTCCCGTTTTTTAGCATTTTCCGGCCTTATTGGACATACCAAAGCTACCCACAAAGTTTCATCCCTTTTCGAGCACTAGAGATGACACTTCCTTCATTAACCCGAAATCGCCCAAAATACAAGTCGGGGCCAAATGGTCAAAAAATGAAATAATTCGAAACCCGGATTTTTTCCAACCAATCAACCTCAAATACCATATGAAACATGCACGACGAATACTAGACCATTTGGAGCCCCCGGGGTTAGGTTTTAGGGGTCCGACACGTTAGGCCGCATTGCAAATCACACGCGGTGAGTGGATCGTATTGTCCTCCAAATTCCCGTTTTTTAGCATTTCCCGGCCTTATTGGACATACCAAAGCTACCCACAAAGTTTCATTCCTTTTGGAGCACTAGAGATGACACTTCCTTCATTAACCCGAAATCGCCCAAAATACAAGTCGGGGCCAAATGGTCAAAAAATGAAATAATTCGAAACCCGGATTTTTTCAGCCCAATCAACCTCAAATACCATATGAAACATGCACGACGAAAGCTAGACCATTTGGAGCCCCCGGGATCAGGTTTTAGGGGTCCGACACGTTAGGCCGCGTTGCAAATCACACGCGGTGAATGGATCGTATTGTCCTCCAAATTCCCGTTTTTTAGCATTTCCCGGCCTTATTGGACATACCAAAGCTACCCACAAAGTTTCATCCCTTTTCGAGCACTAGAGATGACACTTCCTTCATTAACCCGAAATCGCCCAAAATACAAGTCGGGGCCAAATGGTCAAAAAATGAAATAATTCGAAACCCGGATTTTTTCAGCCCAATCAACCTCAAATACCATATGAAACATGCACGACGAATACTAGACCATTTGGAGCATCCGGGGTCAGGTTTTAAGGGTCCGACACGTTAGGCCGCGTTGCAAATCACACGCGGTGAGTGGATCGTATTTTACTCCAAATTCCCGTTTTTTAGCATTTTTCGGCCTTATTGGACATACCAAAGCTACCCACAAAGTTTCATCCCTTTTCGAGCACTAGAGATGACACTTCCTTCATTAACCCGAAATCGCCCAAAATACAAGTCGGGGCCAAATGGTCAAAAAATGAAATAATTCGAAACCCGGATTTTTTCCACCCAATCAACCTCAAAGACCATATGAAACATGCACGACGAATACTAGACCATTTGGAGCCCCCGGGGTTAGGTTTTAGGGGTCCGACACGTTAGGCCGCGTTGCAAATCACACGCGGTGAGTGGATCGTATTGTCCTTCAAATTCCCGTTTTTTAGCATTTCCCGACCTTATTGGACATACCAAAGCTACCCACAAAGTTTCATCCCTTTTGGAGCACTAGAGATGACACTTCCTTCATTAACCCGAAATCGCCCAAAATACAAGTCGGGGCCAAATGGTCAAAAAATGAAATAATTCGAAACCCGGATTTTTTCCACCCAATCAACCTCAAATACCATATGAAACATGCACGACGAATACTAGACCATTTGGAGCAACCGGGGTAAGGTTTTAGGGGTCCGACATGATAGACCGCGTTGCAAATCACACGCGGTGAGTGGATCGTATTGTCCTCCAAATTCCCGTTTTTTAGCATTTCCCGGCCTTAATATACATACCAAAGCTACCCACAAAGTTTCATCCCTTTTGGAGCACTAGAGATGACACTTCCTTCATTAACCCGAAATCGCCCAAAATACAAGTCGGGGCCAAATGGTCAAAAAATGAAATAATTCGAAACCCGGATTTTTTCAGCCCAATCAACCTCAAATACCATATGAAACATGCACGACGAATACTAGACCATTTGGAGCCCCCGGGGTCGGGTTTTAGGGGTCCGACACGTTAGGCCGCGTTGCAAATCACACGCGGTGAGTGTATCCTATTGTCCTCCAAATTCCCGTTTTTTAGTATTTCCCGGCCTTATTGGACATACCAAAGCTACCCACAAAGTTTCATCCCTTTTGGAGCACTAGAGATGACACTTCCTTCATTAACCCGAAATCGCCCAAAATACAAGTCGGGGCCAAATGGTCAAAAAATGAAATAATTCGAAACCCGAATTTTTTCAGCCCAATCAACCTCAAATACCATATGAAACATGCACGACGAATACTAGACCATTTGGAGCCCCCGGGGTCAGGTTTTAGGGGTCCGACACGTTAGGCCGTGTTGCAAATCACACGCGGTGAGTGTATCCTATTTTCCTCCAAATTCCCGTTTTTTAGCATTTCCCGGCCTTATTGGACATTCCAAAGTTACCCACAAAGTTTCATCCCTTTTGGAGCACTAGAGATGACACTTCCTTCATTAACCCGAAATCGCCCAAAATACAAGTCGCGGCCAAATGGTCAAAAAATGAAATAATTCGAAACCCGGATTTTTTCAGCCCAATCAACCTCAAAGACCATATGAAACATGCACGACGAATGCTAGACCATTTGGAGCATCCGGGGTCAGGTTTTAGGGGTCCGACACGTTAGGCCGCGTTGTAAATCACACGCGGTGAGTGTATCCTATTGTCCTCCAAATTCCTGTTTTTTAGTATTTCCCGGCCTGATTGGACATACCAAAGCTACCCACAAAGTTTCATCCCTTTTGGAGCACTAGAGATGACACTTCCTTCATTAACCCGAAATCGCCCAAAATACAAGTCGGGGCCAAATGGTAAAAAAATGAAATAATTCGAAACCCGGATTTTTTCCGCCCAATCAACCTCAAATACCATATGAAACATGCATGACAAAAGCTAGACCATTTGGAGCATCCGGAGTCAGGTTTTAGGGGTCCGACACGTTAGGCCGCGTTGCAAATCACACACGGTGAATGGATCGTATTGTCCTCCAAATTCCCGTTTTTTACCATTTCCCGGCCTTATTGGACATACCAAAGCTACCCACAAAGTTTCATCCCTTTTGGAGCACTAGAGATAAAACTTCCTTCATTAACCCGAAATCGCCCAAAATACAAGTCGGGGCCAAATGGTCAAAAAATTAAATAATTCGAAACCCGGATTTTTTCAGCCCAATCAACCTCAAATACCATATGAAACATGCACGACGAATACTAGACCATTTGGAGCCCCCGGGGTCAGGTTTTAGGGGTCCGACATGTTAGGCCGCGTTGCAAATCACACGCGGTGAGTGGATCGTATTGTCCTCCAAATTCCCGTTTTTTAGCATTTTCCGGCCTTATTGGACACACCAAAGCTACCCACATAGTTTCATCCCTTTTGTAGCACTAGAGATGACACTTCCTTTATTAACCCGAAATCGCCCAAAATACAAGTCGCGGCCAAATGGTCAAAAAATGAAATAATTCGAAACCCGGATCTTTTAAGCTCAATCAACCTCTAATACCATATGAAACATGCACGACGAATACTAGACCATTTTGAGCATCCGGGGTAAGGTTTTAGGGGTCCGACACGTTAGACCGCGTTGCAAATCACACGCGGTGAGTGGATCGTATTGTCCTCCAAATTCCCGTTTTTTAGCATTTCCCGGCCTTAATATACATACCAAAGCTACCCACAAAGTTTCATCCCTTTTGGAGCACTAGAGATGACACTTCCTTCATTAACCCGAAATCGCCCAAAATACAAGTCGGGGCCAAATGGTCAAAAAATGAAATAATTCGAAACCCGGATTTTTTCAGCTCAATCAACCTCAAATACCATATGAAACATGCACAACGAATACTAGACCATTTGGAGCCCCCGGGGTCAGGTTTTAGGGGTCCGACACGTTAGGCCGAGTTGCAAATCACACGCGGTGAGTGTATCCTATTGTCCTCCAAATTCCCGTTTTTTAGTATTTCCCGGCCTTATTGGACATACCAAAGCTACCCACAAAGTTTCATCCCTTTTGGAGCACTAGAGATGACACTTCCTTCATTAACCCGAAATCGTCCAAAATACAAGTCGGGGCAAAATGGTCAAAAAATGAAATAATTCGAAATCCAGATTTTTTCAGCCCAATCAACCTCAAATACCATATGAAACATGCACGACGAATACTAGACCATTTGGAGCCCCCGGGGTCAGGTTTTAGGGGTCCGACACGTTAGGCCGCGTTGCAAATCACACGCGGTGAGTGGATCGTATTGTCCTCCAAATTCCCGTTTTTTAGCATTTTCCGGCCTTATTGGACATACCAAAGCTACCCACATAGTTTCATCCCTTTTGGAGCACTAGAGATGACACTTCCTTTATTAACCCGAAATCGCCCAAAATACAAGTCGGGGCCAAATGGTCAAAAAATGAAATAATTCGAAACCCGGATTTTTTCAGCCCAATCAACCTCTAATACCATATGAAACATGCACGACGATTACTAGACCATTTGGAGCATCCGGGGTAAGGTTTTAGGGGTCCGACACGTTAGACCGCGTTGCAAATCACACGCGGTGAGTGGATCGTATTGTCCTCCAAATTCCCGTTTTTTAGCATTTCCCGGCCTTAATATACATACCAAAGCTACCCACAAAGTTTCATCCCTTTTGGAGCACTAGAGATGACACTTCATTCATTAACCCGAAATCGCCCAAAATACAAGTCGGGGCCAAATGGTCAAAAAATGAAATAATTGGAAACCCGGATTTTTTCAGCCCAATCAACCTCAAATACCATATGAAACATGCACGACGAATACTAGACCATTTAGAGCCCCCGGGGTCAGGTTTTAGGGGTCCGACACGTTAGGCCGAGTTGCAAATCACACGCGGTGAGTGTATCCAATTGTCCTCCAAATTCCCGTTTTTTAGTATTTCCCGGCCTTATTGGACATACCAAAGCTACCCACAAAGTTTCATCCCTTTTGGAGCACTAGAGATGACACTTCCTTCATTAACCCGAAATCGCCCAAAATACAAGTCGGGGCAAAATGGTCAAAAAATGAAATAATTCAAAACCCAGATTTTTTCAGCCCAATCAACCTCAAATACCATATGAAACATGCACGACGAATACTAGACCATTTGGAGCCCCCGGGGTCAGGTTTTAGGGGTCCGACACGTTAGGCCGCGTTGCAAATCACACGCGGTGAGTGGATCGTATTGTCCTCCAAATTCCCGTTTTTTAGCATTTCCCGGCCTTATTGGACATACCAAAGCAACCCACAAAGTTTCATCCCTTTTGGAGCACTAGAGATGACACTTCCTTCATTAACCCGAAATCGCCCAAAATACAAGTCGGGGCCAAATGGTCAAAAAATGAAATAATTCGAAACCCGGATTTTTTCAGCCCAATCAACCTCTAATACCATATGAAACATGCACGACGAATATTACACAATTTGGAGCCCCCGGGGTCAGGTTTTGAGGGTCCGACACGTTAGGCCGCGTTGCAAATCACACGCGGTGAGTGTATCCTATTGTCCTCCAAATTCCCGTTTTTTAGTATTTCCCGGCCTTATTGGACATACCAAAGCTACCCACAAAGTTTCATCCCTTTTCGAGCACTAGAGATGACACTTCCATCATTAACCCGAAATCGCCCAAAATACAAGTCGGGGCCAAATGGTCAAAAAATGAAATAATTCGAAACCCGGATTTTTTAAGCCCATACAACCTTAAATCCCATATGAAACATGCACGACGAATACTAGACCATTTGGAGCCCCCGGGGTCAGGTTTTAGGGGTCCGACACGTTAGGCCGCGTTGAAAATCACACGCGGTGAGTAGATCGTATTTTCCTCCAAATTCCCATTTTTTATCATTTCCCGGCCTTATTGGACATACCAAAGCTACCCACAAAGTTTCATCCTTTTTGGAGCACTAGAGATGACACTTCCTTCATTAACCCGAAATCGCCCAAAATACAAGTCGGGGCCAAATGGTCAAAAAATAAAATAATTCGAAACCCGGATTTTTTCCACCTAATCAACCTAAAATACCATATGAAACATGCACGACAAAAGCTAGACCATTTGGAGCATCCGGGGTCAGGTTTTAGGGGTCCGACACGTTAGGCCGCGTTGCAAATCACACACGGTGAATGGATAGTATTGTCCTCCAAATTCCCGTTTTTTAGCATTTCCCGGCCTTATTGGACATACCAAAGCTACCCACAAAGTTTCATCCCTTTTGGAGCACTAGAGATAAAACTTCCTTCATTAACCCGAAATCGCCAAAAATACAAGTCGGGGCCAAATGGTAAAAAAATTAAATAATTCGAAACCCGGATTTTTTCAGCCCAATCAACCTCAAATACCATATGAAACATGCACGACGAATACTAGACCATTTGGAGCCCCCGGGGTAAGGTTTTAGGGGTCCGACACGTTAGGCCGCGTTGCAAATCACACGCGGTGAGTGGATCGTATTGTCCTCCAAATTCCCGTTTTTTAGCATTTCCCGGCCTTATTGGACATACCAAAGCTACCCACATAGTTTCATCCCTTTTGGAGCACTAAAGATGACACTTCCTTTATTAACCCGAAATCGCCCAAAATACAAGTCGGGGCCAAATGGTCAAAAAATGAAATAATTCAAAACCCGGATTTTTTCAGCCCAATCAACCTCAAATACCATATGAAACATGCACGACGAATACTAGACCATTTGGAGCCCCCGGGGTCAGGTTTTAGGGGTCCGACACGTTAGGCCGCGTTGCAAATCACAAGCGGTGAGTGGATCGTATTGTCCTCCAAATTCCCTTTTTTAGCATTTCCCGGCCTTATTTGACATACCAAAGCTACCCACAAAGTTTCATCCCTTTTGGAGCATTAGAGATGACACTTCCTTCATTAACCCGAAATCGCCCAAAATACAAGTCGGGGCCAAATGGTCAAAAAATGGATTAATTCGAAATCCGGATTTTTTCTGCCCAATCAACCTCAAATACCATATGAAATATGCACGACGAAAGCTAGACCATTTGGAGCATCCGGGGTCAGGTTTTAGGGGTCCGACACGTTAGGCCGCGTTGCAAATCACACACGGTGAATGGATCGTATTGTCCTCCAAATTCCCCTTTTTTAGCATTTTCCGGCCTTATTGGACATTACAAAGCTACCCACAAATTTTCATTCCTTTTGGAGCACTAGAGATGACACTTCCTTCATTAACCCGAAATCTCCCAAAATACAAGTCGGGGCCAAATGGTCAAAAAATGAAATAATTCGAAACCCGGATTTTTTCAGCCAAATCAACCTCAAACACCATATGAAACATGCACGACGAATACTAGACCATTTGGAGCATCCGGGGTCAGGTTTTAGGGGTCCGACACGTTAGGCCGCGTTGCAAATCACACGCGGTGAGTGGATCGTATTTTCCTCCAAATTCCCGTTTTTTAGCATTTCCCGGCCTTATTGGACATACCAAAGCTACCCACAAAGTTTCATCCCTTTTCGAGCACTAGAGATGACACTTCCTTCATTAACCCGAAATCGCCCAAAATACAAGTCGGGGCCAAATGGTCAAAAAATGAAATAATTCGAAACCCGGATTTTTTCCACCCAATCAACCTCAAAGACCATATGAAACATGCACGACGAATACTAGACCATTTGGAGCCCCCGGGGTTAGGTTTTAGGGGTCCGACACGTTAGGCCGCGTTGCAAATCACACGCGGTGAGTGGATCGTATTGTCCTCCAAATTCCCGTTTTTTAGCATTTCCCGGCCTTATTGGACATACCAAAGCTACCCACAAAGTTTCATTCCTTTTGGAGCACTAGAGATGACACTTCCTTCATTAACCCGAAATCGCCCAAAATACAAGTCGGGGCCAAATGGTCAAAAAATGAAGTAATTCGAAACCCGGATTTTTTCAGCCCAATCAACCTCAAATACCATATGAAACATGCACGACGAAAGCTAGACCATTTGGAGCCCCCGGGATCAGGTTTTAGGGGTCCGACACGTTAGGCCGCGTTGCAAATCACACGCGGTGAATGGATCGTATTGTCCTCCAAATTCCCGTTTTTTAGCATTTCCCGGCCTTATTGGACATACCAAAGCTACCCACAAAGTTTCATCCCTTTTCGAGCACTAGAGATGACACTTCCTTCATTAACCCGAAATCGCCCAAAATACAAGTCGGGGCAAAATGGTCAAAAAATGAAATAATTCGAAACCCGGATTTTTTCAGCCCAATCAACCTCAAATACCATATGAAACATGCATGACGAATACTAGACCATTTGGAGCATCCGGGGTCAGGTTTTAAGGGTCCGACACGTTAGGCCGCGTTGCAAATCACACGCGGTGAGTGGATCGTATTTTAATCCAAATTCCCGTTTTTTAGCATTTTTCGGCCTTATTGGACATACCAAAGCTACCCACAAAGTTTCATCCCTTTTCGAGCACTAGAGATGACACTTCCTTCATTAACCCGAAATCGCCCAAAATACAAGTCGGGGCCAAATGGTCAAAAAATGAAATAATTCGAAACCCGGATTTTTTCCACCCAATCAACCTCAAAGACCATATGAAACATGCACGACGAATACTAGACCATTTGGAGCCCCCGGGGTTAGGTTTTAGGGGTCCGACACGTTAGGCCGCGTTGCAAATCACACGCGGTGAGTGGATCGTATTGTCCTCCAAATTCCCGTTTTTTAGCATTTCCCGACCTTATTGGACATACCAAAGCTACCCACAAAGTTTCATCCCTTTTGGAGCACTAGAGATGACACTTCCTTCATTAACCCGAAATCGCCCAAAATACAAGTCGGGGCCAAATGGTCAAAAAATGAAATAATTCGAAACCCGGATTTTTCAGCCCAATCAACCTCAAATACCATATGAAACATGCACGACGAATACTAGACCATTTGGAGCCCCCGGGGTCAGGTTTTAGGGGTCCGACACGTTAGGCCGCGTTGCAAATCACACGCGGTGAGTGTATCCTATTGTCCTCCAAATTCCCGTTTTTTAGTATTTCCCGGCCTTATTGGACATACCAAAGCTATCCACAAAGTTTCATCCCTTTTGGAGCACTAGAGATGACACTTCCTTCATTAACCCGAAATCGCCCAAAATACAAGTCGGGGCCAAATGGTCAAAAAATGAAATAATTCGAAACCCGGATTTTTTCAACCCAATCAACCTCAAATACCATATGAAACATGCACGACGAATACTAGACCATTTGGAGCATCCGGGGTCAGGTTTTAAGGGTCCGACACGTTAGGCCGCGTTGCAAATCACACGCGGTGAGTGGATCGTATTTTCCTCCAAATTCCCGTTTTTTAGCATTTTCCGGCCTTATTGGACATACCAAAGCTACCCACAAAGTTTCATCCCTTTTCGAGCACTAGAGATGACACTTCCTTCATTAACCCGAAATCGCCCAAAATACAAGTCGGGGCCAAATGGTCAAAAAATGAAATAATTCGAAACCCGGATTTTTTCCACCCAATCAACCTCAAATACCATATGAAACATGCACGACGAATACTAGACCATTTGGAGCCCCCGGGGTTAGGTTTTAGGGGTCCGACACGTTAGGCCGCATTGCAAATCACACGCGGTGAGTGGATCGTATTGTCCTCCAAATTCCCGTTTTTTAGCATTTCCCGGCCTTATTGGACATACCAAAGCTACCCACAAAGTTTCATTCCTTTTGGAGCACTAGAGATGACACTTCCTTCATTAACCCGAAATCGCCCAAAATACAAGTCGGTGCCAAATGGTCAAAAAATGAAATAATTCGAAACCCGGATTTTTTCAGCCCAATCAACCTCAAATACCATATGAAACATGCACGACGAAAGCTAGACCATTTGGAGCCCCCGGGATCAGGTTTTAGGGGTCCGACACGTTAGGCCGCGTTGCAAATCACACGCGGTGAATGGATCGTATTGTCCTCCAAATTCCCGTTTTTTAGCATTTCCCGGCCTTATTGGACATACCAAAGCTACCCACAAAGTTTCATCCCTTTTCGAGCACTAGAGATGACACTTCCTTCATTAACCCGAAATCGCCCAAAATACAAGTCGGGGCCAAATGGTCAAAAAATGAAATAATTCGAAACCCGGATTTTTTCAGCCCAATCAACCTCAAATACCATATGAAACATGCACGACGAATACTAGACCATTTGGAGCATCCGGGGTCAGGTTTTAAGGGTCCGACACGTTAGGCCGCGTTGCAAATCACACGCGGTGAGTGGATCGTATTTTACTCCAAATTCCCGTTTTTTAGCATTTTTCGGCCTTATTGGACATACCAAAGCTACCCACAAAGTTTCATCCCTTTTCGAGCACTAGAGATGACACTTCCTTCATTAACCCGAAATCGCCCAAAATACAAGTCGGGGCCAAATGGTCAAAAAATGAAATAATTCGAAACCCGGATTTTTTCCACCCAATCAACCTCAAAGACCATATGAAACATGCACGACGAATACTAGACCATTTGGAGCCCCCGGGGTTAGGTTTTAGGGGTCCGACACGTTAGGCCGCGTTGCAAATCACACGCGGTGAGTGGATCGTATTGTCCTTCAAATTCCCGTTTTTTACCATTTCCCGACCTTATTGGACATACCAAAGCTACCCACAAAGTTTCATCCCTTTTGGAGCACTAGAGATGACACTTCCTTCATTAACCCGAAATCGCCCAAAATACAAGTCGGGGCCAAATGGTCAAAAAATGAAATAATTCGAAACCCGGATTTTTTCCACCCAATCAACCTCAAATACCATATGAAACATGCACGACGAATACTAGACCATTTGGAGCAACCGGGGTAAGGTTTTAGGGGTCCGACATGATAGACCGCGTTGCAAATCACACGCGGTGAGTGGATCGTATTGTCCTCCAAATTCCCGTTTTTTAGCATTTCCCGGCCTTAATATACATACCAAAGCTACCCACAAAGTTTCATCCCTTTTGGAGCACTAGAGATGACACTTCCTTCATTAACCCGAAATCGCCCAAAATACAAGTCGGGGCCAAATGGTCAAAAAATGAAATAATTCGAAACCCGGATTCTTTCAGCCCAATCAACCTCAAATACCATATGAAACATGCACGACGAATACTAGACCATTTGGAGCCCCCGGGGTCAGGTTTTAGGGGTCCGACACGTTAGGCCGCGTTGCAAATCACACGCGGTGAGTGTATCCTATTGTCCTCCAAATTCCCGTTTTTTAGTATTTCCCGGCCTTATTGGACATACCAAAGCTACCCACAAAGTTTCATCCCTTTTGGAGCACTAGAGATGACACTTCCTTCATTAACCCGAAATCGCCCAAAATACAAGTCGGGGCCAAATGGTCAAAAAATGAAATAATTCGAAACCCGGATTTTTTAAGCCCAATCAAACTCAAATACCATATGAAACATGCACGACGAATACTAGACCATTTGGAGCATCCGGGGTCAGGTTTTAAGGGTCCGACACGTTAGGCCGCGTTGCAAATCACACGCGGTGAGTGGATCGTATTTTCCTCCAAATTCCCGTTTTTTAGCATTTTCCGGCCTTATTGGACATACCAAAGCTACCCACAAAGTTTCATCCCTTTTGGAGCACTAGAGATGACACTTCCTTCATTAACCCGAAACCGCCCAAAATACAAGTCGGGGCCAAATGGTCAAAAAGTGAAATAATTCGAAACTCGGATTTTTTCAGCCCAATCAACCTCAAATACCATATGAAACATGCACGACGAATACTAGACCATTTGGAGCCCCCGGGGTCAGGTTTTAGGGGACCGACACGTTAGGCCGCGTTGCAAATCACAAGCGGTGAGTGGATCGTATTGTCCTCCAAATTCCCGTTTTTTAGCATTTCCCGGCCTTATTGGACATACCAAAGCTACCCACAAAGTTTCATCCCTTTTGGAGCACTAGAGATGCCACTTCCTTCATTAACCCGATATCGCCCAAAATACAAGTCGGGGCCAAATGGTCAAAAAATGAAATAATACGAAACCCGGATTTTTTCAGCCCACTCAACCTCAAATACCATATGAAACATGCACGACGAATACTAGACCATTTGGAGCCCCCGGGGTCAGGTTTTATGGGTCCGACACGTTAGGCCGCGTTGCAAATCACACGCGGTGAGTGGATCGTATTTTCCTCCAAATTCTCGTTTTTTAGCATTTCCCGGCCTTATTGGACATACCAAAGCTACCCACAAAGTTCCATCCCTTTTGGAGCACTAGAGATGACACTTCCTTCATTAAACCGAAATCGCCCAAAATACAAGTCGGGGCCAAATGGTCAAAAAGTGAAATAATTCGAAACTCGGAATTTTTCAGCCCAATCAACCTCAAATACCATATGAAACATGCACGACGAATACTAGACCATTTGGAGCATCCGGGGTCAGGTTTTAAGGGTCCGACACGTTAGGCCGCGTTGCAAATCACACGCGGTGAGTGGATCGTATTTTACTCCAAATTCCCGTTTTTTAGCATTTTTCGGCCTTATTGGACATACCAAAGCTACCCACAAAGTTTCATCCCTTTTCGAGCACTAGAGATGACACTTCCTTCATTAACCCGAAATCGCCCAAAATACAAGTCGGGGCCAAATGGTCAAAAAATGAAATAATTCGAAACCCGGATTTTTTCCACCCAATCAACCTCAAAGACCATATGAAACATGCACGACGAATACTAGACCATTTGGAGCCCCCGGGGTTAGGTTTTAGGGGTCCGACACGTTAGGCCGCGTTGCAAATCACACGCGGTGAGTGGATCGTATTGTCCTTCAAATTCCCGTTTTTTACCATTTCCCGACCTTATTGGACATACCAAAGCTACCCACAAAGTTTCATCCCTTTTGGAGCACTAGAGATGACACTTCCTTCATTAACCCGAAATCGCCCAAAATACAAGTCGGGGCCAAATGGTCAAAAAATGAAATAATTCGAAACCCGGATTTTTTCCACCCAATCAACCTCAAATACCATATGAAACATGCACGACGAATACTAGACCATTTGGAGCAACCGGGGTAAGGTTTTAGGGGTCCGACATGATAGACCGCGTTGCAAATCACACGCGGTGAGTGGATCGTATTGTCCTCCAAATTCCCGTTTTTTAGCATTTCCCGGCCTTAATATACATACCAAAGCTACCCACAAAGTTTCATCCCTTTTGGAGCACTAGAGATGACACTTCCTTCATTAACCCGAAATCGCCCAAAATACAAGTCGGGGCCAAATGGTCAAAAAATGAAATAATTCGAAACCCGGATTCTTTCAGCCCAATCAACCTCAAATACCATATGAAACATGCACGACGAATACTAGACCATTTGGAGCCCCCGGGGTCAGGTTTTAGGGGTCCGACACGTTAGGCCGCGTTGCAAATCACACGCGGTGAGTGTATCCTATTGTCCTCCAAATTCCCGTTTTTTAGTATTTCCCGGCCTTATTGGACATACCAAAGCTACCCACAAAGTTTCATCCCTTTTGGAGCACTAGAGATGACACTTCCTTCATTAACCCGAAATCGCCCAAAATACAAGTCGGGGCCAAATGGTCAAAAAATGAAATAATTCGAAACCCGGATTTTTTAAGCCCAATCAACCTCAAATACCATATGAAACATGCACGACGAATACTAGACCATTTGGAGCATCCGGGGTCAGGTTTTAAGGGTCCGACACGTTAGGCCGCGTTGCAAATCACACGCGGTGAGTGGATCGTATTTTCCTCCAAATTCCCGTTTTTTAGCATTTTCCGGCCTTATTGGACATACCAAAGCTACCCACAATGTTTCATCCCTTTTCGAGCACTAGAGATGACACTTCCTTCATTAACCCGAAATCGCCCAAAATACAAGTCGGGGCCAAATGGTCAAAAAATGAAATAATTCGAAACCCGGATTTTTTCCACCCAATCAACCTCAAATACCATATGAAACATGCACGACGAATACTAGACCATTTGGAGCATCCGGGGTCAGGTTTTAAGGGTCCGACACGTTAGGCCGCGTTGCAAATCACACGCGGTGAGTGGATCGTATTTTCCTCCAAATTCCCGTTTTTTAGCATTTTCCGGCCTTATTGGACATACCAAAGCTACCCACAATGTTTCATCCCTTTTCGAGCACTAGAGATGACACTTCCTTCATTAACCCGAAATCGCCCAAAATACAAGTCGGGGCCAAATGGTCAAAAAATGAAATAATTCGAAACCCGGATTTTTTCCACCCAATCAACCTCAAATACCATATGAAACATGCACGACGAATACTAGACCATTTGGAGCCCCCGGGGTTAGGTTTTAGGGGTCCGACACGTTAGGCCGCATTGCAAATCACACGCGGTGAGTGGATCGTATTGTCCTCCAAATTCCCGTTTTTTAGCATTTCCCGGCCTTATTGGACATACCAAAGCTACCCACAAAGTTTCATTCCTTTTGGAGCACTAGAGATGACACTTCCTTCATTAACCCGAAATCGCCCAAAATACAAGTCGGGGCCAAATGGTCAAAAAATGAAATAATTCGAAACCCGGATTTTTTCAGCCCAATCAACCTCAAATACCATATGAAACATGCACGACGAAAGCTAGACCATTTGGAGCCCCCGGGATCAGGTTTTAGGGGTCCGACACGTTAGGCCGCGTTGCAAATCACACGCGGTGAATGGATCGTATTGTCCTCCAAATTCCCGTTTTTTAGCATTTCCCGGCCTTATTGGACATACCAAAGCTACCCACAAAGTTTCATCCCTTTTCGAGCACTAGAGATGACACTTCCTTCATTAACCCGAAATCGCCCAAAATACAAGTCGGGGCCAAATGGTCAAAAAATGAAATAATTCGAAACCCGGATTTTTTCAGCCCAATCAACCTCAAATACCATATGAAACATGCACGACGAATACTAGACCATTTGGAGCATCCGGGGTCAGGTTTTAAGGGTCCGACACGTTAGGCCGCGTTGCAAATCACACGCGGTGAGTGGATCGTATTGTCCTCCAAATTCCCGTTTTTTAGCATTTCCCGGCCTTATTGGACATACCAAAGCTACCCACAAAGTTTCATTCCTTTTGGAGCACTAGAGATGACACTTCCTTCATTAACCCGAAATCGCCCAAAATACAAGTCGGGGCCAAATGGTCAAAAAATGAAATAATTCGAAACCCGGATTTTTTCAGCCCAATCAACCTCAAATACCATATGAAACATGCACGACGAAAGCTAGACCATTTGGAGCCCCCGGGATCAGGTTTTAGGGGTCCGACACGTTAGGCCGCGTTGCAAATCACACGCGGTGAATGGATCGTATTGTCCTCCAAATTCCCGTTTTTTAGCATTTCCCGGCCTTATTGGACATACCAAAGCTACCCACAAAGTTTCATCCCTTTTCGAGCACTAGAGATGACACTTCCTTCATTAACCCGAAATCGCCCAAAATACAAGTCGGGGCCAAATGGTCAAAAAATGAAATAATTCGAAACCCGGATTTTTTCAGCCCAATCAACCTCAAATACCATATGAAACATGCACGACGAATACTAGACCATTTGGAGCATCCGGGGTCAGGTTTTAGGGGTCCGACACGTTAGGCCGCGTTGCAAATCACAAGCGGTGAGTGGATCGTATTGTCCTCCAAATTCCCTTTTTTAGCATTTCCCGGCCTTATTTGACATACCAAAGCTACCCACAAAGTTTCATCCCTTTTGGAGCATTAGAGATGACACTTCCTTCATTAACCCGAAATCGCCCAAAATACAAGTCGGGGCCAAATGGTCAAAAAATGGATTAATTCGAAATCCGGATTTTTTCTGCCCAATCAACCTCAAATACCATATGAAATATGCACGACGAAAGCTAGACCATTTGGAGCATCCGGGGTCAGGTTTTAGGGGTCCGACACGTTAGGCCGCGTTGCAAATCACACACGGTGAATGGATCGTATTGTCCTCCAAATTCCCCTTTTTTAGCATTTTCCGGCCTTATTGGACATTACAAAGCTACCCACAAATTTTCATTCCTTTTGGAGCACTAGAGATGACACTTCCTTCATTAACCCGAAATCTCCCAAAATACAAGTCGGGGCCAAATGGTCAAAAAATGAAATAATTCGAAACCCGGATTTTTTCAGCCAAATCAACCTCAAACACCATATGAAACATGCACGACGAATACTAGACCATTTGGAGCATCCGGGGTCAGGTTTTAGGGGTCCGACACGTTAGGCCGCGTTGCAAATCACACGCGGTGAGTGGATCGTATTTTCCTCCAAATTCCCGTTTTTTAGCATTTCCCGGCCTTATTGGACATACCAAAGCTACCCACAAAGTTTCATCCCTTTTCGAGCACTAGAGATGACACTTCCTTCATTAACCCGAAATCGCCCAAAATACAAGTCGGGGCCAAATGGTCAAAAAATGAAATAATTCGAAACCCGGATTTTTTCCACCCAATCAACCTCAAATACCATATGAAACATGCACGACGAATACTAGACCATTTGGAGCCCCCGGGGTTAGGTTTTAGGGGTCCGACACGTTAGGCCGCATTGCAAATCACACGCGGTGAGTGGATCGTATTGTCCTCCAAATTCCCGTTTTTTAGCATTTCCCGGCCTTATTGGACATACCAAAGCTACCCACAAAGTTTCATTCCTTTTGGAGCACTAGAGATGACACTTCCTTCATTAACCCGAAATCGCCCAAAATACAAGTCGGGGCCAAATGGTCAAAAAATGAAATAATTCGAAACCCGGATTTTTTCAGCCCAATCAACCTCAAATACCATATGAAACATGCACGACGAAAGCTAGACCATTTGGAGCCCCCGGGATCAGGTTTTAGGGGTCCGACACGTTAGGCCGCGTTGCAAATCACACGCGGTGAATGGATCGTATTGTCCTCCAAATTCCCGTTTTTTAGCATTTCCCGGCCTTATTGGACATACCAAAGCTACCCACAAAGTTTCATCCCTTTTCGAGCACTAGAGATGACACTTCCTTCATTAACCCGAAATCGCCCAAAATACAAGTCGGGGCCAAATGGTCAAAAAATGAAATAATTCGAAACCCGGATTTTTTCAGCCCAATCAACCTCAAATACCATATGAAACATGCATGACGAATACTAGACCATTTGGAGCATCCGGGGTCAGGTTTTAAGGGTCCGACACGTTAGGCCGCGTTGCAAATCACACGCGGTGAGTGGATCGTATTTTACTCCAAATTCCCGTTTTTTAGCATTTTTCGGCCTTATTGGACATACCAAAGCTACCCACAAAGTTTCATCCCTTTTCGAGCACTAGAGATGACACTTCCTTCATTAACCCGAAATCGCCCAAAATACAAGTCGGGGCCAAATGGTCAAAAAATGAAATAATTCGAAACCCGGATTTTTTCCACCCAATCAACCTCAAAGACCATATGAAACATGCACGACGAATACTAGACCATTTGGAGCCCCCGGGGTTAGGTTTTAGGGGTCCGACACGTTAGGCCGCGTTGCAAATCACACGCGGTGAATGGATCGTATTGTCCTCCAAATTCCCGTTTTTTAGCATTTCCCGGCCTTATTGGACATACCAAAGCTACCCACAAAGTTTCATCCCTTTTCGAGCACTAGAGATGACACTTCCTTCATTAACCCGAAATCGCCCAAAATACAAGTCGGGGCCAAATGGTCAAAAAATGAAATAATTCGAAACCCGGATTTTTTCAGCCCAATCAACCTCAAATACCATATGAAACATGCACGACGAATACTAGACCATTTGGAGCATCCGGGGTCAGGTTTTAAGGGTCCGACACGTTAGGCCGCGTTGCAAATCACACGCGGTGAGTGGATCGTATTGTCCTCCAAATTCCCGTTTTTTAGCATTTCCCGGCCTTATTGGACATACCAAAGCTACCCACAAAGTTTCATTCCTTTTGGAGCACTAGAGATGACACTTACTTCATTAACCCGAAATCGCCCAAAATACAAGTCGGGGCCAAATGGTCAAAAAATGAAATAATTCGAAACCCGGATTTTTTCAGCCCAATCAACCTCAAATACCATATGAAACATGCACGACGAAAGCTAGACCATTTGGAGCCCCCGGGATCAGGTTTTAGGGGTCCGACACGTTAGGCCGCGTTGCAAATCACACGCGGTGAATGGATCGTATTGTCCTCCAAATTCCCGTTTTTTAGCATTTCCCGGCCTTATTGGACATACCAAAGCTACCCACAATGTTTCATCCCTTTTCGAGCACTAGAGATGACACTTCCTTCATTAACCCGAAATCGCCCAAAATACAAGTCGGGGCCAAATGGTCAAAAAATGAAATAATTCGAAACCCGGATTTTTTCCACCCAATCAACCTCAAATACCATATGAAACATGCACGACGAATACTAGACCATTTGGAGCCCCCGGGGTTAGGTTTTAGGGGTCCGACACGTTAGGCCGCATTGCAAATCACACGCGGTGAGTGGATCGTATTGTCCTTCAAATTCCCGTTTTTTAGCATTTCCCGGCCTTATTGGACATACCAAAGCTACCCACAAAGTTTCATTCCTTTTGGAGCACTAGAGATGACACTTCCTTCATTAACCCGAAATCGCCCAAAATACAAGTCGGGGCCAAATGGTCAAAAAATGAAATAATTCGAAACCCGGATTTTTTCAGCCCAATCAACCTCAAATACCATATGAAACATGCACGACGAAAGCTAGACCATTTGGAGCCCCCGGGATCAGGTTTTAGGGGTCCGACACGTTAGGCCGCGTTGCAAATCACACGCGGTGAATGGATCGTATTGTCCTCCAAATTCCCGTTTTTTAGCATTTCCCGGCCTTATTGGACATACCAAAGCTACCCACAAAGTTTCATCCCTTTTCGAGCACTAGAGATGACACTTCCTTCATTAACCCGAAATCGCCCAAAATACAAGTCGGGGCCAAATGGTCAAAAAATGAAATAATTCGAAACCCGGATTTTTTCAGCCCAATCAACCTCAAATACCATATGAAACATGCACGACGAATACTAGACCATTTGGAGCATCCGGGGTCAGGTTTTAAGGGTCCGACACGTTAGGCCGCGTTGCAAATCACACGCGGTGAGTGGATCGTATTGTCCTCCAAATTCCCGTTTTTTAGCATTTCCCGGCCTTATTGGACATACCAAAGCTACCCACAAAGTTTCATTCCTTTTGGAGCACTAGAGATGACACTTCCTTCATTAACCCGAAATCGCCCAAAATACAAGTCGGGGCCAAATGGTCAAAAAATGAAATAATTCGAAACCCGGATTTTTTCAGCCCAATCAACCTCAAATACCATATGAAACATGCACGACGAAAGCTAGACCATTTGGAGCCCCCGGGATCAGGTTTTAGGGGTCCGACACGTTAGGCCGCGTTGCAAATCACACGCGGTGAATGGATCGTATTGTCCTCCAAATTCCCGTTTTTTAGCATTTCCCGGCCTTATTGGACATACCAAAGCTACCCACAAAGTTTCATCCCTTTTCGAGCACTAGAGATGACACTTCCTTCATTAACCCGAAATCGCCCAAAATACAAGTCGGGGCCAAATGGTCAAAAAATGAAATAATTCGAAACCCGGATTTTTTCAGCCCAATCAACCTCAAATACCATATGAAACATGCACGACGAATACTAGACCATTTGGAGCCCCCGGGGTCAGGTTTTAGGGGTCCGACACGTTAGGCCGCGTTGCAAATCACAAGCGGTGAGTGGATCGTATTGTCCTCCAAATTCCCTTTTTTAGCATTTCCCGGCCTTATTTGACATACCAAAGCTACCCACAAAGTTTCATCCCTTTTGGAGCATTAGAGATGACACTTCCTTCATTAACCCGAAATCGCCCAAAATACAAGTCGGGGCCAAATGGTCAAAAAATGGATTAATTCGAAATCCGGATTTTTTCTGCCCAATCAACCTCAAATACCATATGAAATATGCACGACGAAAGCTAGACCATTTGGAGCATCCGGGGTCAGGTTTTAGGGGTCCGACACGTTAGGCCGCGTTGCAAATCACACACGGTGAATGGATCGTATTGTCCTCCAAATTCCCCTTTTTTAGCATTTTCCGGCCTTATTGGACATTACAAAGCTACCCACAAATTTTCATTCCTTTTGGAGCACTAGAGATGACACTTCCTTCATTAACCCGAAATCTCCCAAAATACAAGTCGGGGCCAAATGGTCAAAAAATGAAATAATTCGAAACCCGGATTTTTTCAGCCAAATCAACCTCAAACACCATATGAAACATGCACGACGAATACTAGACCATTTGGAGCATCCGGGGTCAGGTTTTAGGGGTCCGACACGTTAGGCCGCGTTGCAAATCACACGCGGTGAGTGGATCGTATTTTCCTCCAAATTCCCGTTTTTTAGCATTTCCCGGCCTTATTGGACATACCAAAGCTACCCACAAAGTTTCATCCCTTTTCGAGCACTAGAGATGACACTTCCTTCATTAACCCGAAATCGCCCAAAATACAAGTCGGGGCCAAATGGTCAAAAAATGAAATAATTCGAAACCCGGATTTTTTCCACCCAATCAACCTCAAATACCATATGAAACATGCACGACGAATACTAGACCATTTGGAGCCCCCGGGGTTAGGTTTTAGGGGTCCGACACGTTAGGCCGCATTGCAAATCACACGCGGTGAGTGGATCGTATTGTCCTCCAAATTCCCGTTTTTTAGCATTTCCCGGCCTTATTGGACATACCAAAGCTACCCACAAAGTTTCATTCCTTTTGGAGCACTAGAGATGACACTTCCTTCATTAACCCGAAATCGCCCAAAATACAAGTCGGGGCCAAATGGTCAAAAAATGAAATAATTCGAAACCCGGATTTTTTCAGCCCAATCAACCTCAAATACCATATGAAACATGCACGACGAAAGCTAGACCATTTGGAGCCCCCGGGATCAGGTTTTAGGGGTCCGACACTTTAGGCCGCGTTGCAAATCACACGCGGTGAATGGATCGTATTGTCCTCCAAATTCCCGTTTTTTAGCATTTCCCGGCCTTATTGGACATACCAAAGCTACCCACAAAGTTTCATCCCTTTTCGAGCACTAGAGATGACACTTCCTTCATTAACCCGAAATCGCCCAAAATACAAGTCGGGGCCAAATGGTCAAAAAATGAAATAATTCGAAACCCGGATTTTTTCAGCCCAATCAACCTCAAATACCATATGAAACATGCATGACGAATACTAGACCATTTGGAGCATCCGGGGTCAGGTTTTAAGGGTCCGACACGTTAGGCCGCGTTGCAAATCACACGCGGTGAGTGGATCGTATTTTACTCCAAATTCCCGTTTTTTAGCATTTTTCGGCCTTATTGGACATAACAAAGCTACCCACAAAGTTTCATCCCTTTTCGAGCACTAGAGATGACACTTCCTTCATTAACCCGAAATCGCCCAAAATACAAGTCGGGGCCAAATGGTCAAAAAATGAAATAATTCGAAACCCGGATTTTTTCCACCCAATCAACCTCAAAGACCATATGAAACATGCACGACGAATACTAGACCATTTGGAGCCCCCGGGGTTAGGTTTTAGGGGTCCGACACGTTAGGCCGCGTTGCAAATCACACGCGGTGAGTGGATCGTATTGTCCTCCAAATTCCCGTTTTTTAGCATTTCCCGACCTTATTGGACATACCAAAGCTACCCACAAAGTTTCATCCCTTTTGGAGCACTAGAGATGACACTTCCTTCATTAACCCGAAATCGCCCAAAATACAAGTCGGGGCCAAATGGTCAAAAAATGAAATAATTCGAAACCCGGATTTT
Organism: Persicaria maculosa; assembly: GCA_963922045.1. Lineage (NCBI taxonomy): Eukaryota > Viridiplantae > Streptophyta > Magnoliopsida > Caryophyllales > Polygonaceae > Persicaria > Persicaria maculosa. Next base: position 12,795 of record OY998271.1, on the reverse strand, counting down.
TCAGCCCAATCAACCTCAAATACCATATGAAACATGCACGACGAATACTAGACCATTTGGAGCCCCCGGGGTCAGGTTTTAGGGGTCTGACACGTTAGGCCGCGTTGCAAATCACAAGCGGTGAGTGGATCGTATTGTCCTCCAAATTCTCTTTTTTAGCATTTCCCGGCCTTATTTGACATACCAAAGCTACCCACAAAGTTTCATCCCTTTTGGAGCATTAGAGATGACACTTCCTTCATTAACCCGAAATCGCCCAAAATACAAGTCGGGGCCAAATGGTCAAAAAATGGATTAATTCGAAATCCGGATTTTTTCTGCCCAATCAACCTCAAATACCATATGAAATATGCACGACGAAAGCTAGACCATTTGGAGCATCCGGGGTCAGGTTTTAGGGGTCCGACACGTTAGGCCGCGTTGCAAATCACACACGGTGAATGGATCGTATTGTCCTCCAAATTCCCCTTTTTTAGCATTTTCCGGCCTTATTGGACATTACAAAGCTACCCACAAATTTTCATTCCTTTTGGAGCACTAGAGATGACACTTCCTTCATTAACCCGAAATCTCCCAAAATACAAGTCGGGGCCAAATGGTCAAAAAATGAAATAATTCGAAACCCGGATTTTTTCAGCCAAATCAACCTCAAACACCATATGAAACATGCACGACGAATACTAGACCATTTGGAGCATCCGGGGTCAGGTTTTAGGGGTCCGACACGTTAGGCCGCGTTGCAAATCACACGCGGTGAGTGGATCGTATTTTCCTCCAAATTCCCGTTTTTTAGCATTTCCCGGCCTTATTGGACATACCAAAGCTACCCACAAAGTTTCATCCCTTTTCGAGCACTAGAGATGACACTTCCTTCATTAACCCGAAATCGCCCAAAATACAAGTCGGGGCCAAATGGTCAAAAAATGAAATAATTCGAAACCCGGATTTTTTCCACCCAATCAACCTCAAATACCATATGAAACATGCACGACGAATACTAGACCATTTGGAGCCCCCGGGGTTAGGTTTTAGGGGTCCGACACGTTAGGCCGCATTGCAAATCACACGCGGTGAGTGGATCGTATTGTCCTCGAAATTCCCGTTTTTTAGCATTTCCCGGCCTTATTGGACATACCAAAGCTACCCACAAAGTTTCATTCCTTTTGGAGCACTAGAGATGACACTTCCTTCATTAACCCGAAATCGCCCAAAATACAAGTCGGGGCCAAATGGTCAAAAAATGAAATAATTCGAAACCCGGATTTTTTCAGCCCAATCAACCTCAAATACCATATGAAACATGCACGACGAAAGCTAGACCATTTGGAGCCCCCGGGATCAGGTTTTAGGGGTCCGACACGTTAGGCCGCGTTGCAAATCACACGCGGTGAATGGATCGTATTGTCCTCCAAATTCCCGTTTTTTAGCATTTCCCGGCCTTATTGGACATACCAAAGCTACCCACAAAGTTTCATCCCTTTTCGAGCACTAGAGATGACACTTCCTTCATTAACCCGAAATCGCCCAAAATACAAGTCGGGGCCAAATGGTCAAAAAATGAAATAATTCGAAACCCGGATTTTTTCAGCCCAATCAACCTCAAATACCATATGAAACATGCATGACGAATACTAGACCATTTGGAGCATCCGGGGTCAGGTTTTAAGGGTCCGACACGTTAGGCCGCGTTGCAAATCACACGCGGTGAGTGGATCGTATTTTACTCCAAATTCCCGTTTTTTAGCATTTTTCGGCCTTATTGGACATACCAAAGCTACCCACAAAGTTTCATCCCTTTTCGAGCACTAGAGATGACACTTCCTTCATTAACCCGAAATCGCCCAAAATACAAGTCGGGGCCAAATGGTCAAAAAATGAAATAATTCGAAACCCGGATTTTTTCCACCCAATCAACCTCAAAGACCATATGAAACATGCACGACGAATACTAGACCATTTGGAGCCCCCGGGGTTAGGTTTTAGGGGTCCGACACGTTAGGCCGCGTTGCAAATCACACGCGGTGAGTGGATCGTATTGTCCTCCAAATTCCCGTTTTTTAGCATTTCCCGACCTTATTGGACATACCAAAGCTACCCACAAAGTTTCATCCCTTTTGGAGCACTAGAGATGACACTTCCTTCATTAACCCGAAATCGCCCAAAATACAAGTCGGGGCCAAATGGTCAAAAAATGAAATAATTCGAAACCCGGATTTTTCAGCCCAATCAACCTCAAATACCATATGAAACATGCACGACGAATACTAGACCATTTGGAGCCCCCGGGGTCAGGTTTTAGGGGTCCGACACGTTAGGCCGCGTTGCAAATCACACGCGGTGAGTGTATCCTATTGTCCTCCAAATTCCCGTTTTTTAGTATTTACCGGCCTTATTGGACATACCAAAGCTACCCACAAAGTTTCATCCCTTTTGGAGCACTAGAGATGACACTTCCTTCATTAACCCGAAATCGCCCAAAATACAAGTCGGGGCCAAATGGTCAAAAAATGAAATAATTCGAAACCCGGATTTTTTCAGCCCAATCAACCTCAAATACCATATGAAACATGCACGACGAATACTAGACCATTTGGAGCATCCGGGGTCAGGTTTTAAGGGTCCGACACGTTAGGCCGCGTTGCAAATCACACGCGGTGAGTGGATCGTATTTTCCTCCAAATTCCCGTTTTTTAGCATTTTCCGGCCTTATTGGACATACCAAAGCTACCCACAAAGTTTCATCCCTTTTCGAGCACTAGAGATGACACTTCCTTCATTAACCCGAAATCGCCCAAAATACAAGTCGGGGCCAAATGGTCAAAAAATGAAATAATTCGAAACCCGGATTTTTTCCACCCAATCAACCTCAAATACCATATGAAACATGCACGACGAATACTAGACCATTTGGAGCCCCCGGGGTTAGGTTTTAGGGGTCCGACACGTTAGGCCGCATTGCAAATCACACGCGGTGAGTGGATCGTATTGTCCTCCAAATTCCCGTTTTTTAGCATTTCCCGGCCTTATTGGACATACCAAAGCTACCCACAAAGTTTCATCCCTTTTCGAGCACTAGAGATGACACTTCCTTCATTAACCCGAAATCGCCCAAAATACAAGTCGGGGCCAAATGGTCAAAAAATGAAATAATTCGAAACCCGGATTTTTTCAGCCCAATCAACCTCAAATACCATATGAAACATGCACGACGAATACTAGACCATTTGGAGCCCCCGGGGTCAGGTTTTAGGGGTCCGACACGTTAGGCCGCGTTGCAAATCACAAGCGGTGAGTGGATCGTATTGTCCTCCAAATTCCCTTTTTTAGCATTTCCCGGCCTTATTTGACATACCAAAGCTACCCACAAAGTTTCATCCCTTTTGGAGCATTAGAGATGACACTTCCTTCATTAACCCGAAATCGCCCAAAATACAAGTCGGGGCCAAATGGTCAAAAAATGGATTAATTCGAAATCCGGATTTTTTCTACCCAATCAACCTCAAATACCATATGAAATATGCACGACGAAAGCTAGACCATTTGGAGCATCCGGGGTCAGGTTTTAGGGGTCCGACACGTTAGGCCGCGTTGCAAATCACACACGGTGAATGGATCGTATTGTCCTCCAAATTCCCCTTTTTTAGCATTTTCCGGCCTTATTGGACATTACAAAGCTACCCACAAATTTTCATTCCTTTTGGAGCACTAGAGATGACACCTCCTTCATTAACCCGAAATCTCCCAAAATACAAGTCGGGGCCAAATGGTCAAAAAATGAAATAATTCGAAACCCGGATTTTTTCAGCCAAATCAACCTCAAACACCATATGAAACATGCACGACGAATACTAGACCATTTGGAGCATCCGGGGTCAGGTTTTAGGGGTCCGACACGTTAGGCCGCGTTGCAAATCACACGCGGTGAGTGGATCGTATTTTCCTCCAAATTCCCGTTTTTTAGCATTTCCCGGCCTTATTGGACATACCAAAGCTACCCACAAAGTTTCATCCCTTTTCGAGCACTAGAGATGACACTTCCTTCATTAACCCGAAATCGCCCAAAATACAAGTCGGGGCCAAATGGTCAAAAAATGAAATAATTCGAAACCCGGATTTTTTCCACCCAATCAACCTCAAAGACCATATGAAACATGCACGACGAATACTAGACCATTTGGAGCCCCCGGGGTTAGGTTTTAGGGGTCCGACACGTTAGGCCGCGTTGCAAATCACACGCGGTGAGTGGATCGTATTGTCCTCCAAATTCCCGTTTTTTAGCATTTCCCGGCCTTATTGGACATACCAAAGCTACCCACAAAGTTTCATTCCTTTTGGAGCACTAGAGATGACACTTCCTTCATTAACCCGAAATCGCCCAAAATACAAGTCGGGGCCAAATGGTCAAAAAATGAAGTAATTCGAAACCCGGATTTTTTCAGCCCAATCAACCTCAAATACCATATGAAACATGCACGACGAAAGCTAGACCATTTGGAGCCCCCGGGATCAGGTTTTAGGGGTCCGACACGTTAGGCCGCGTTGCAAATCACACGCGGTGAATGGATCGTATTGTCCTCCAAATTCCCGTTTTTTAGCATTTCCCGGCCTTATTGGACATACCAAAGCTACCCACAAAGTTTCATCCCTTTTCGAGCACTAGAGATGACACTTCCTTCATTAACCCGAAATCGCCCAAAATACAAGTCGGGGCCAAATGGTCAAAAAATGAAATAATTCGAAACCCGGATTTTTTCAGCCCAATCAACCTCAAATACCATATGAAACATGCACGACGAAAGCTAGACCATTTGGAGCCCCCGGGATCAGGTTTTAGGGGTCCGACACGTTAGGCCGCGTTGCAAATCACACGCGGTGAATGGATCGTATTGTCCTCCAAATTCCCGTTTTTTAGCATTTCCCGGCCTTATTGGACATACCAAAGCTACCCACAAAGTTTCATCCCTTTTCGAGCACTAGAGATGACACTTCCTTCATTAACCCGAAATCGCCCAAAATACAAGTCGGGGCCAAATGGTCAAAAAATGAAATAATTCGAAACCCGGATTTTTTCAGCCCAATCAACCTCAAATACCATATGAAACATGCATGACGAATACTAGACCATTTGGAGCATCCGGGGTCAGGTTTTAAGGGTCCGACACGTTAGGCCGCGTTGCAAATCACACGCGGTGAGTGGATCGTATTTTACTCCAAATTCCCGTTTTTTAGCATTTTTCGGCCTTATTGGACATACCAAAGCTACCCACAAAGTTTCATCCCTTTTCGAGCACTAGAGATGACACTTCCTTCATTAACCCGAAATCGCCCAAAATACAAGTCGGGGCCAAATGGTCAAAAAATGAAATAATTCGAAACCCGGATTTTTTCCACCCAATCAACCTCAAAGACCATATGAAACATGCACGACGAATACTAGACCATTTGGAGCCCCCGGGGTTAGGTTTTAGGGGTCCGACACGTTAGGCCGCGTTGCAAATCACACGCGGTGAGTGGATCGTATTGTCCTCCAAATTCCCGTTTTTTAGCATTTCCCGACCTTATTGGACATACCAAAGCTACCCACAAAGTTTCATCCCTTTTGGAGCACTAGAGATGACACTTCCTTCATTAACCCGAAATCGCCCAAAATACAAGTCGGGGCCAAATGGTCAAAAAATGAAATAATTCGAAACCCGGATTTTTCAGCCCAATCAACCTCAAATACCATATGAAACATGCACGACGAATACTAGACCATTTGGAGCCCCCGGGGTCAGGTTTTAGGGGTCCGACACGTTAGGCCGCGTTGCAAATCACACGCGGTGAGTGTATCCTATTGTCCTCCAAATTCCCGTTTTTTAGTATTTCCCGGCCTTATTGGACATACCAAAGCTACCCACAAAGTTTCATCCCTTTTGGAGCACTAGAGATGACACTTCCTTCATTAACCCGAAATCGCCCAAAATACAAGTCGGGGCCAAATGGTCAAAAAATGAAATAATTCGAAACCCGGATTTTTTCAGCCCAATCAACCTCAAATACCATATGAAACATGCACGACGAATACTAGACCATTTGGAGCATCCGGGGTCAGGTTTTAAGGGTCCGACACGTTAGGTCGCGTTGCAAATCACACGCGGTGAGTGGATCGTATTTTCCTCTAAATTCCCGTTTTTTAGCATTTTCCGGCCTTATTGGACATACCAAAGCTACCCACAAAGTTTCATCCCTTTTCGAGCACTAGAGATGACACTTCCTTCATTAACCCGAAATCGCCCAAAATACAAGTCGGGGCCAAATGGTCAAAAAATGAAATAATTCGAAACCCGGATTTTTTCCACCCAATCAACCTCAAATACCATATGAAACATGCACGACGAATACTAGACCATTTGGAGCCCCCGGGGTTAGGTTTTAGGGGTCCGACACGTTAGGCCGCATTGCAAATCACACGCGGTGAGTGGATCGTATTGTCCTCCAAATTCCCGTTTTTTAGCATTTCCCGGCCTTAATATACATACCAAAGCTACCCACAAAGTTTCATCCCTTTTGGAGCACTAGAGATGACACTTCCTTCATTAACCCGAAATCGCCCAAAATACAAGTCGGGGCCAAATGGTCAAAAAATGAAATAATTCGAAACCCGGATTTTTTCAGCCCAATCAACCTCAAATACCATATGAAACATGCACGACGAATACTAGACCATTTGGAGCCCCCGGGGTCAGGTTTTAGGGGTCCGACACGTTAGGCCGCGTTGCAAATCACACGCGGTGAGTGTATCCTATTGTCCTCCAAATTCCCGTTTTTTAGTATTTCCCGGCCTTATTGGACATACCAAAGCTACCCACAAAGTTTCATCCCTTTTGGAGCACTAGAGATGACACTTCCTTCATTAACCCGAAATCGCCCAAAATACAAGTCGGGGCCAAATGGTCAAAAAATGAAATAATTCGAAACCCGGATTTTTTCAGCCCAATCAACCTCAAATACCATATGAAACATGCACGACGAATACTAGACCATTTGGAGCATCCGGGGTCAGGTTTTAAGGGTCCGACACGTTAGGCCGCGTTGCAAATCACACGCGGTGAGTGGATCGTATTTTCCTCCAAATTCCCGTTTTTTAGCATTTTCCGGCCTTATTGGACATACCAAAGCTACCCACAATGTTTCATCCCTTTTCGAGCACTAGAGATGACACTTCCTTCATTAACCCGAAATCGCCCAAAATACAAGTCGGGGCCAAATGGTCAAAAAATGAAATAATTCGAAACCCGGATTTTTTCCACCCAATCAACCTCAAATACCATATGAAACATGCACGACGAATACTAGACCATTTGGAGCCCCCGGGGTTAGGTTTTAGGGGTCCGACACGTTAGGCCGCATTGCAAATCACACGCGGTGAGTGGATCGTATTGTCCTCCAAATTCCCGTTTTTTAGCATTTCCCGGCCTTATTGGACATACCAAAGCTACCCACAAAGTTTCATTCCTTTTGGAGCACTAGAGATGACACTTCCTTTATTAACCCGAAATCGCCCAAAATACAAGTCGGGGCCAAATGGTCAAAAAATGAAATAATTCGGTTTAGGGTTTAGGGTTTAGGGTTTAGGGTTTAGGGTTTAGGGTTTAGGGTTTAGGGTTTAGGGTTTAGGGTTTAGGGTTTAGGGTTTAGGGTTTAGGGTTTAGGGTTTAGGGTTTAGGGTTTAGGGTTTAGGGTTTAGGGTTTAGGGTTTAGGGTTTAGGGTTTAGGGTTTAGGGTTTAGGGTTTAGGGTTTAGGGTTTAGGGTTTAGGGTTTAGGGTTTAGGGTTTAGGGTTTAGGGTTTAGGGTTTAGGGTTTAGGGTTTAGGGTTTAGGGTTTAGGGTTTAGGGTTTAGGGTTTAGGGTTTAGGGTTTAGGGTTTAGGGTTTAGGGTTTAGGGTTTAGGGTTTAGGGTTTAGGGTTTAGGGTTTAGGGTTTAGGGTTTAGGGTTTAGGGTTTAGGGTTTAGGGTTTAGGGTTTAGGGTTTAGGGTTTAGGGTTTAGGGTTTAGGGTTTAGGGTTTAGGGTTTAGGGTTTAGGGTTTAGGGTTTAGGGTTTAGGGTTTAGGGTTTAGGGTTTAGGGTTTAGGGTTTAGGGTTTAGGGTTTAGGGTTTAGGGTTTAGGGTTTAGGGTTTAGGGTTTAGGGTTTAGGGTTTAGGGTTTAGGGTTTAGGGTTTAGGGTTTAGGGTTTAGGGTTTAGGGTTTAGGGTTTAGGGTTTAGGGTTTAGGGTTTAGGGTTTAGGGTTTAGGGTTTAGGGTTTAGGGTTTAGGGTTTAGGGTTTAGGGTTTAGGGTTTAGGGTTTAGGGTTTAGGGTTTAGGGTTTAGGGTTTAGGGTTTAGGGTTTAGGGTTTAGGGTTTAGGGTTTAGGGTTTAGGGTTTAGGGTTTAGGGTTTAGGGTTTAGGGTTTAGGGTTTAGGGTTTAGGGTTTAGGGTTTAGGGTTTAGGGTTTAGGGTTTAGGGTTTAGGGTTTAGGGTTTAGGGTTTAGGGTTTAGGGTTTAGGGTTTAGGGTTTAGGGTTTAGGGTTTAGGGTTTAGGGTTTAGGGTTTAGGGTTTAGGGTTTAGGGTTTAGGGTTTAGGGTTTAGGGTTTAGGGTTTAGGGTTTAGGGTTTAGGGTTTAGGGTTTAGGGTTTAGGGTTTAGGGTTTAGGGTTTAGGGTTTAGGGTTTAGGGTTTAGGGTTTAGGGTTTAGGGTTTAGGGTTTAGGGTTTAGGGTTTAGGGTTTAGGGTTTAGGGTTTAGGGTTTAGGGTTTAGGGTTTAGGGTTTAGGGTTTAGGGTTTAGGGTTTAGGGTTTAGGGTTTAGGGTTTAGGGTTTAGGGTTTAGGGTTTAGGGTTTAGGGTTTAGGGTTTAGGGTTTAGGGTTTAGGGTTTAGGGTTTAGGGTTTAGGGTTTAGGGTTTAGGGTTTAGGGTTTAGGGTTTAGGGTTTAGGGTTTAGGGTTTAGGGTTTAGGGTTTAGGGTTTAGGGTTTAGGGTTTAGGGTTTAGGGTTTAGGGTTTAGGGTTTAGGGTTTAGGGTTTAGGGTTTAGGGTTTAGGGTTTAGGGTTTAGGGTTTAGGGTTTAGGGTTTAGGGTTTAGGGTTTAGGGTTTAGGGTTTAGGGTTTAGGGTTTAGGGTTTAGGGTTTAGGGTTTAGGGTTTAGGGTTTAGGGTTTAGGGTTTAGGGTTTAGGGTTTAGGGTTTAGGGTTTAGGGTTTAGGGTTTAGGGTTTAGGGTTTAGGGTTTAGGGTTTAGGGTTTAGGGTTTAGGGTTTAGGGTTTAGGGTTTAGGGTTTAGGGTTTAGGGTTTAGGGTTTAGGGTTTAGGGTTTAGGGTTTAGGGTTTAGGGTTTAGGGTTTAGGGTTTAGGGTTTAGGGTTTAGGGTTTAGGGTTTAGGGTTTAGGGTTTAGGGTTTAGGGTTTAGGGTTTAGGGTTTAGGGTTTAGGGTTTAGGGTTTAGGGTTTAGGGTTTAGGGTTTAGGGTTTAGGGTTTAGGGTTTAGGGTTTAGGGTTTAGGGTTTAGGGTTTAGGGTTTAGGGTTTAGGGTTTAGGGTTTAGGGTTTAGGGTTTAGGGTTTAGGGTTTAGGGTTTAGGGTTTAGGGTTTAGGGTTTAGGGTTTAGGGTTTAGGGTTTAGGGTTTAGGGTTTAGGGTTTAGGGTTTAGGGTTTAGGGTTTAGGGTTTAGGGTTTAGGGTTTAGGGTTTAGGGTTTAGGGTTTAGGGTTTAGGGTTTAGGGTTTAGGGTTTAGGGTTTAGGGTTTAGGGTTTAGGGTTTAGGGTTTAGGGTTTAGGGTTTAGGGTTTAGGGTTTAGGGTTTAGGGTTTAGGGTTTAGGGTTTAGGGTTTAGGGTTTAGGGTTTAGGGTTTAGGGTTTAGGGTTTAGGGTTTAGGGTTTAGGGTTTAGGGTTTAGGGTTTAGGGTTTAGGGTTTAGGGTTTAGGGTTTAGGGTTTAGGGTTTAGGGTTTAGGGTTTAGGGTTTAGGGTTTAGGGTTTAGGGTTTAGGGTTTAGGGTTTAGGGTTTAGGGTTTAGGGTTTAGGGTTTAGGGTTTAGGGTTTAGGGTTTAGGGTTTAGGGTTTAGGGTTTAGGGTTTAGGGTTTAGGGTTTAGGGTTTAGGGTTTAGGGTTTAGGGTTTAGGGTTTAGGGTTTAGGGTTTAGGGTTTAGGGTTTAGGGTTTAGGGTTTAGGGTTTAGGGTTTAGGGTTTAGGGTTTAGGGTTTAGGGTTTAGGGTTTAGGGTTTAGGGTTTAGGGTTTAGGGTTTAGGGTTTAGGGTTTAGGGTTTAGGGTTTAGGGTTTAGGGTT